>CM062927.1:47330000-48587500 GCA_031878705.1 Tapirus indicus
AATGGAAAAATTTAGAATTATAGAAGATTGTAACAGATAGAAGGAGTTTAGAGATTATTTAGAATAGTTATTCATTTTGTTCAAATGATGATAATTTATGATCAGGTATATCAAATGACTTGTGCAACTTCATGGAGATGATTCTTATCATACTGAAGGCTGAAATTCAGGGCTGAATTTTGAAGGCACATGACACTAGATACATAATGCCAGCTGGTAGACTGCTTCTCTGTCCCATGCACTATTGTAAATGCTTTCCATTGACTATTTTAACTCTCAACCTTCTGAGGTTAGTAATTATTAGCCCACTTTAGAGACTAGAGAGCTCAGGCTTAAAGAGGTTTAAGTAACTTCTCCAAGGTCATACAGCTTAGAAAGAGGCTTGCCACATTCAATATGGTTTTAAGTGGGATTACTGTAAATCTCTGGGTTTTTTTTTTGATAATGACACTTCCAGTGACTAATAAATGTCATGTTCATTTTCATAGTGGGAATTCACACTAAAAATTAGTAAAAAAAGAAATATAATATTCCCCCAGGAGCAATGTTAAATCTCTCTGAATCCACTGTACAATTTTAGGGTTCTGGAACAGACATTTTTGGATCTCTGAAGCCTGCATTACACCAGCTCTGACGTATTTGTTCTCATTTCAATTCTGGAAGTAAATAGGGGATTAGAGTAACCTATGTATTTGTTTCCTGTAGGAGGGAGGTGGAGGTGATGGGCTTGTAAATTCTACTTCATTATGCATAGGTATGGGCAGAAAATATTAGCAAACATCCAATTTATTGTGCTCAAATTTTAATAGAGATAGAAGGTAAATAATCCATATGAGCAGTGGCCTTTCATCAATAGCTACTTCAAGAAATAGATATAGGGTATAATTCTACTACAGATGGAAGTCTCCTTATTATCAGGTTTGCAATTCAATTACCTGAAAAGCCTCAAGTACCATTGATTATTCATTGGATTCTGGGATGGACTAGCTACACAACTCTTCATTAATCCCTTCAGTGCCCCCAGGGCATCCAGAATGCTTTCAGCACAACAGTTCCCTAGCCCAAGAGTTTAGCCAAAGGAAGGATTCATGGGTTGGGAAGCTTTTCCCCAGAAATAACATGTAGCACATCATCTTGGACTTGAATGTAAATTCCTGCTATTCTATCCTTGACCCTTTTTGTGCCATTTTCCTGCAGAAACATTTCCCTGTAGTTGTGTTCTTTTCTCACACCGTAGCCATGTTTCTAGTACTAAAAGGAGCTGTACATTTGGAACTCAAGATCAGAAGACAAGTTTCATCAAACGTTTGACACGCGTGAGACAACAGCACAGACACTGAAATCTGTACTGACCCGGAAGTTGACCTCCTTCTCAGCCTCAGCGGGACCAGACAGAGAGAAACTCTGAGCATCCTCCTTTCTCCTCTGTCCCATGAAGGCCACCCTCCCCCATCTTCCTGTGTTTCCTATCCCTTGGCGTCACATTTATCCCTCAGATGTCAAGTCCTCAAACCTGGCTACACATTATAGTCACCCAGGGAGCTTTTAAAAAGTACTGTTCCCTGGGCCCCATCTCAGGCCTGTTTAATAGGAGGGCCCAGGCTGGATATTTTAAAAGGCTCCATAATTAATTCTAATGTGTACCTATGTTTGAGGACCACAGTCCTAGACCAAACCAGATGCTCATAAATAAGCCTAGATTCCTCCTTCTTACTGAGCCTTCACATCTAATTGGCAACTAAAACAGAGACATCTGCCTTCTAAATCATTCTCCTTTTCGTCTGCACTACGATTGCCTTAGAATTTTCCTTGCTGGGACTTCCTAGTAGTTTTTCTTTCCTCTGATCTTCTCTTTTCCCATTAGGGTGCATTGTTCTTGCTGCCATGGGGTGATCTTTCTAGAACACACATCTAATCATGCTAGCCATCCCTTTTCTTAAAAGTCTTCAATGATTCATCAGAACTTTAGGGCAAATTCATGCAAACTTTTTATTTTCTGTCTGCTACCTGCATGTCTAGCTTCATGTTCTGTCACCCTCCTCCCCACTCCCATACTCCCCGTAAACAAAGTGACTGGCTTTCTCATGCCTTCCTTTCTTGCACCTCTAACTCCCCATCTCCCTGCTCAGCTCTTAAGCTGAAATCTGCAGTTCTTCCTTAGGCTGAGATAGGGTCCTTATCTCTGCACATGCTCTCTGTTCCCATGAAACCCTGTCTCTAACTCCATTTTGCCACTTACCATACTGAGTTGACACTAAGTCCTATACTGAGTAGGGACTGTGGATCTTGCTCATACCTATACCTAACACTGGGCCTGCACATAGTCAATGCTTGATAAGTCAATGTCAAAGGCATGGAGGAATGGATAAATGAATGAACACATTAAATGGTAGCTTGCTATCCCTGGCATCATTTTCATTGAGGCTTCCTCCACGTCAGAGCATGATTATCAGAAAATGCATTGCTGCAGATATGATAACATCAAGATGGCAAGAGTATTCTTGGTATACCTGTTTGGGAGGATGTTAATAATGATTTTACTTGAGCTAAAGTTAAATTGCATACATAGGCCATCTACTGTATTGTAAGACACTCATAGGGAAGGGAGAGAGTAGGCAGGTTTTGTGGCTGAAATTTTCTGCTGTAAAAAAAACACTAGCTGTCTGATAGAGAGGAATTTGCAGTGAGTTTTGGCATGACTATGTCTTGGGGTGACAATGGCTTCATTCCCAGACCTTGGCCCTGTGCTGGGTGGATGTCACTCAGGGAAGCTGGCTTTTCCATGGCCTCGAATTTTGATGGCATGCAATACCATAGGTTGGTAAATGGACAACTCTCCACAGTCCCTTTAGGTGTAAAGGTTCTTTGAATTACTTGACATATAATCTGGTAAGTAATACAAACATCTGTCTAGGTCTCGCTCTAGGGAGGAATCTGCAGGTGGTTTGTCTTTTTGGCCACTTTCCGTCTCTGCAACCTGTCAGGGAACGCCACACATTTTTTTGCCATTGCTGACACAGCAGAAGCTCCTCCTTTACATGATGTGGGAATATATGGATTGCTTTTCTGGAAGACACAGAATATTTAGATAATAGGATCAGCATTGTCAGATGCCTGGTTTAGTATTTGCCAAAAAGAAGCCTGACTCAAGTTTCTCTTTCCCAGTCAGGAGATTTACTTGTTCCTTAAAAGAAGTGATTCTAGAATTGTCTGGAAGACTTGTTAGTGTCATCAAGTGGATGACTTAGGTGTCAATATTTGATAGGAAGCATTGCTCAGTGTAGGAACTATTACTAAAGAAAATCTGGTGTCATTCTCCCCAGATGTTTTTTAAAGCAAGTGTTTTTCAGGCTTATATAGAGCCCTGTTAGGGAAGGAGTTAACCTCAATAACCTCATACAATCACTTGCCATCTTAGGAAAAAATATCTCTTTTTTGGTATATCATTATTCTGTGTGGCTTCCAAATGCTGGACCTGCCCTTTTCGCTTTTCAGGATGTGGTCTGTAAAAATAATAGAAACATGGAATTGGAAGGGAAATACTAAATGAGATCTTTGGGGCTAATCATTCCCCCAATTCAGGAACCACTTCCTCAACAACCTGGGCAGGGGCTACACTGCCCCATTCATGAACGCTTTCCATGGTGTGGTGCTCACTGCTTGGAAATTCACACATTTTACTGGTGCTCAGCTTTCACTGTTAGAAAGTTCTTTCTTACAATAAGGTGACTGTGGAAAATCTAAATATCTCGGCCCATTTTTTGATTGCTTGTGGCCATATAGTTAGTTCAGAACCTGGGGTAATGTATAGGTCACCTGTAGAAGGAATGGCTACCGCCATGTGGAGGCAGGCTGGGAGTGAGACAGGAAATCATCTTACTCAGATGGTTCATCTGAGCCATGATGGATGTGAGGCTGGCTGGGTGACTTTAATTTATCTACACAATATTTTTTCCATTGTTTTGAATCCTCATTAAAACTTTGTTGAAAATTATATGGCGTGCTTAGTTATACTGCAGAATTAGAGAAAGCTTATGTCCATCAGTGAGGAAAAGGGCCATAAGAGGTGAGAATATTGTCCTTTCTCTTGGTGGCAGTGCTCTCAAAGATTTCTTCCAGCTCTATAATCTTGGGTTTTAATGTTATGGCCCTTTACATGTTTGAAAATCTTCTCCATGCTCGCTCTCTCCCTCTCTTCCCAAGTAACTTTGATGCAGGAAAATCCACCTCAGTTCCTCCAGTAGCATTTCCTAGGCTGTAATTTTTGAGGTTCTTTGCAGTTCATTCAGTGGCAGTTGGAAGCTCAGTAGATTGACCATGTCCCACACAAAAAGTAGCCAGAGTGGAAATCATTAATCTCCAAATAAACAGAAGCAGAAAATGCCAATAAAAAGGACACAGACAATGGAATTATGATGTTAACTCTACCTATGTCAGGAGTGCTTCAAGGTCCCGGTTTACCTCCTTGATTTCTGCTGGAGTTCATACCCTGGTGTTCTAGGTGCTGCTTTAGGTAAGCTGGGGAGTGACGCTGGTGAGAAATTTTTCATGCGGGCCATGAAAGCTGAAGCTTGGGTGCTGTGTTCTAAGGCATTCTTTTCTACTCTATATCATCAGTGAAGTATTAGCAGCTTCTAGGCTTTTTTATTTCCAATAATTCTTGACTTGAGAACTTTCTTCCCTAATCTGTATAATTGCATTGCTCAGTACGTAGAAAAACAACTCATTGACTACACGAAAACCTTGCCCAGGCCTCTGGATAGCGTGGTTGAAATAATCTATCTTAAATTACAATTGTGTTTTCCTCAGAGAAGCTGCTCGAGTTTTATTTTGGCATCTAGGCATCTAGTGGCTGATCTGAAAAATGCATCTAGGGATTTCTAAGGAAAATGAATGAATGCTTCAAACCTGGAAGAAATTTCTCAAACATGTTAAGAAAGAGGGACCAATAAAGGACAGTCCCTCTTGTTAAAAAGAGAAGGGAATTGGGACACACAATAAATGTGGCCGGGTTTATAGTTGCATTTATGACATGAACCTTGGCAAGCAACACTGCGGTGAATAGGCGGGTGATGCACTGGGCATGTCTGTACTTTGTGAAGCAGAGCAGACACTCAGGCAAACAAGCAGGCCCATCACCTCTGCTCCAAGGGGAATTGATGTCACAGATGGAAAAACTGTTTGGAGATTTCAACCCCATTCCACCGATTGCCTTACCCATAATAAAACTCTTTTGCTGGTGGCTGCAGCCTAGGCTTGGTTCTGGAAAAGCAAGACATAGATCAACAGTTTGCCTGGGAAAGGCTAATGAGGTTCTGAACTAACCAGGACCACTTGTTCATCACTCTTCACCTTAAGTCAGCAACATGATTTTCCCTAGGCCAAAAGGTGAAGAAATATAATAGTCAGAGTTCAGAGTTCTTGCGGTTGGGGATTAGATTATACAGGTTATGCTCATTTCAGGTTTCCATCCTCTGGGATGTGACAACATTGAAGAGAGGATTCTCTCATTTTCCTTTCTAGAAGTCTGCGTGGTGCTCTGATAAAACAGGGCATCCTGAGTAATGCTAAAGAGAATTGGTAGATTTAATATTTCATGTGAACTGATGACACTGGAGAAAAAGAGAGGTGTTTGGTAATTAAGATTTTATTTTTCCCTTCCTTTGTCCAGTCTTAAAATATGGAAGGTTCAGAATTCTTAAACACAGTCCCTAATAGTGCAATGTTCTCTTTGACACATTAACCTTTTACCTCTCTCCCAAAAGGCTGGAGGAGTAGAGCCAGACACTAGCCCATACCCAAAATATGTGAAGATGAATGGTCACAAGCTATTGAATGCACATGTGTGAATTTGTTTTGCTTGCATTTGTTCTATGGGGTCACTGATGACACTAGTGAGAAATAATTGATTGGATGGTTCTAAGAGAAATTTTAGTGTTGTGTTGACTTCATCAGAATGTACCAATTTGGGGGCACATGTAAATTATTAATTAAACACAGATTTGTTGCATGCTTCCTATGTGCCAAACAATGAGCTAGGTGTTGGGTACAATGTTGGATGCTAATAGAGTTATTTATTAAAAAAAAAGGATGAAATTCAGGAAATAGATCTTCCACTGGGAATAATGGATTGAATTTAAAAATGAACATTATTTTATATGTGGCAAGATAAGGGATGCTTGATTTCTTTTGATATGGGTATTCAATGGCTTTATGATTTTTTTTGTTTGTGGAATTTAGGCCTATTCTAAAGAGAGGACATCCTGGATGTAATGCGAACATTTTTTCCAAAGAATGAAAATCAAACAGTTCCTTTTTGTATTGTACTTAAAGACTGTGAACCTCTCCTATCCTGGAGGAATATGGAACTAGTTTTTCCCATGACTAATATGTTGTTTTAATTTTATTTTTAAAATTATACTACAGGAAAATTGACTTTTTGTGTTTGTGTTCAGTTTTATGAATTTTAACCACTTGCCACGGTGTTTCATCTCCTCCGTACCTAATAATTTTTCTCTGGTTTGTTTGAAGAACCTCTGCAAGGGGTACTGTTTGATCCTCAGTAACTAACCTCATCAAACACTCAAGTCTTCATGTGAAAGGGAACTTCACTTTGCCAGCACCCAGGGCGTGAGTCAGTAGACTGCTTAATCTTATGAGGGACTTTCTTCCTTCCGTCTACGCCAAGCACTCCAAGGGCTGACACCTAGGAGTCACCAATCGTTACTCATGATTACTGATCATTACTCATCACCTTCAGCACCCTAGATGCTTCCCTACAGCATTCTCAGGAAAACTGTCAGGCCGAAGGGGACCTGAAACATCTGGTGAGGTGGTGACGATCTTAGTGATGTTAGAGGTTGAGAAAGCTGAGAAAGATCTTTTGCATGGGAGCGTGGGGTTTGAACTGAGGACGTGGAGCTTGTCTGGTGGGCAATGGACACCACTGTTAAAATTAAAATATATGTTTACTTAGAAAACTAGATAATTCTGATAAAAGATTTCTAAAATCTTTGGAAGTTCCATTACCAAGAAATAAATCTTATTAATATTTTGGTGTAATTCTTTTTACATATATATTACATGTGTCTGAATATCCAAATATCACCAAGTATAAAGCAGTTATCACTTTCTCAATAGAAGACTGAAGTAAAAGTTTTGGGCCAACTTGATTATTTAAGGGATGTAGTATAGATAATCAATGCCTAACACTGAAACTTAATTTATAATTTAGTTAAGACATATGTTTAACTCTTGTAAAATAACATACAATTAAGAAACATTGCTTTTTTGAACACATATTTCATAAAATAGTTTAATTGAACTGCTGTTTTAGTCGCTCCAGCTGCTGCTATAACAAATTACTGTAGACTGAGGGGCTTAGACAAGAAACATTTATGTCTCACAGTTCTGGAGTCTGGGAAGTCCAAGGTCAAGTGCTGGCCAGTTTGGTTCCTGGTGAGAACACTCTTCCTGGTTTGTAGATGGCCGCCTTCTCTTTTATCCTCACTTGGCAGGGAGAGAGAAGTAGACTCTCTGTGTCTCTTCTTGTAAGGGCACTGATCCCATCATGAGGGTTCCACCCTTACGACCTAATCACCTCCCAAGGGCCTCATCTGCAAATACTATCACATTGGGGATTTAGAGTTTCAACATGTAATTATTTTTCCAGCTTTATTGAGCTATAATCGACACATAATATTGACACCTAAGTTAAGGTGTACAAAGTGTTGATTTGATAGATTTATAACTTGCAAAATGATTACCACCATAGTATTAGCTACCACCTCCATCCCATCCCATAGTTACCATTTCTTTTTTGTGGTGAGAACCTTCAAGATCTACTCTCCTATCAACATTCAAGTATATAACACAGGATTCTTAGCTATAATCACCATGCTGTACATTAGATCCCCAAACTCATTAATCTTATACCTGGAAGTTTGTATCCTTTTTATATGTACATATATACAATGGAATATTATTTAGCCATGAGAAAGAAGGAAATCCTGCCATTTGGGACAACTCAGATGGATCTTGAGGGCATTAGGCTAAGTGAAATAAGCCAGGCAGAGAAGGACAAATATTGTATGATATCACATACATATGGAATCTAAAAAAAACAAACTCAAAGAAACAGAGAGTAGTGTGGTGGTCAACATGAATTTTGAAGGTCACATTCAGATCAGAAACTGTTGTCAAAGTTTTCATTTCCGGATCCACTTTTGGTGTTACCTAACATGATTTCTGGAGCACATAATTTTGCTTTCTAAGTAGTTTTAGGTATAAGACTTTTTGAAGTTCTCTCAGTTATCATCATTGAAAATTTCATCTTCACTATGTGTATTCATCCAAGTAATATTAAAGTAGGCATTCTGTCTTCAATTGTCCAATAGGTATATATTTGTGATTTGTACAATATAATCTTATATACAGTACAACTTGATTCCAGTTTTTCAATTCATATTTTAAAATAAAATGTCTATTCTGTCAATTTCTAGTATGGTAAACTGCAAAAATGGCCACAGATTCTTCTCATCTTTGAATTAACTCAATTTTTCAATGTAATTTTGTAGCTCCTCCCTGAAGAGGTAGAGTTTATTTCTCCACCCTTTGAAGCTGGACTTGGCTATGTGACTTATTTTGACTAATGCGTCATTAGCAAATAGGATGCAAGCAAAGGCATGAAATTGGGGTTTGCTCTATTGCTGCACTTGGAAGCCCTGTGGCTACCACTGTGTAAACAAGCCCAGGCTAGCCTGTTGGATGAGGAGGGACAGAGGGCCACTTGCCTCCATTGACCCATCTGACAGCCAGCCAACTGCCAAACACACCTGTGAAGCCATCCACTGTCAGCTGACCACAAACACATGAATGAGCCCAGCTGACACCGCATGGAGCAGAGATAAACATCCCATCAAAGCTCAGCGTAAGTTGTTACCCCACAGAATCTTGAGCAATAAAATGGTTCTTGTTTTAAGCCACTAACATGTGTAGTTGTTTGCTATGCAGCAAACACTAGATTTATCAACTTTACACATTGTTTATTGACTTCCTTTTCTGGTGATGAGGATTTGGCTCTTTTACACTCTGATCTCTCTATAACTTCACCTCTCTGCTGTCCTCTCAATGCATTTATATTACGTCTCTTGGTTAATCTGAAGTCAGTGAGCATACTGTTATGACTTTTAGATAGTGTTTACATTAGCACTAAATAGTCTATCAGAACAATGCTTCCTTTTGAATTTTTCCCAGGGATATTTATTGTCTCTTTTAAAAATTTACTTAGCTTTCTATGTACCTTTTCTTTTTTCAAGATTCTCCTTCTGATCTGTTGACAACAAACAAATATTCTTTTATTGATGACCAAACATATCAGATAATCGATCATTTTGGTTTCATTATTTTCTTGGAGCCTCTTTGCTGGAGCACACTGTCCTCTTGATTTTGTCTGGTCTGGTTGCTCCCTGGTCTGGCAACATAGCTGACACTTTGCCACTCTTCAGTGCTGGATCCTCTGGTTCTTGGATTTCGATGCCTATCTCTTCTTTGGTTATTTCCATCCAGCTCCTTCAAGTACTTTCTGGTTGACTTTGAGCAAATCACGTTATTTTTCTCATTCTCAGTTTCTTCACCAGTGAAGTGAAAACAATGCCTTCCATGCTTTGTCTCACAAAATTTCTTTGTGAAGGGCAATGAGATAATAATGCCTGTGGTTGCACCTTGTAATTTGTAACGTTCAATATAAAATAGTGTTACTAGGTGAGAAAATTAGAAGCTTAGATCAGGAATGACAAGCTGTTACACTGGATACAAATGTGACCTTCCGCTTAAAATTTCTTTGATACCCAAGTCAGACTTCTGGTTGAGGGGCAGTGTGATGGAGGGCAGGGAGAACTAAACCAAACCTGGAGATCTGAGTCTTAGTCCTGGATCTACCTCTAATATAGTTGTGTGACTTTGGATGATCCACTAAGCCTCTCTGGGTTTAGATTTGCTCATCTGTAAAATGGGATATGAACGGGGGGCCTCTATGTGTCTTCCAGCATTAAAATTCTGTGTGGTCAGCCACCTCTAATTCAGAAGAAGGCATTGTATATTTTAGACTGAATATACAATACAGAGTTTGCTCTGGCGGAGAGATGGTTAAACGAATCTGTGACAACAAAGTCAAATAACACTCAGTAATGGAACTCTCTGACTTCATTTTCTTCCTCTGAGTCCTCAGAAATGCTGTCCCTCCTGAACACAACGGTGGACCTGCGTTGTCACTCCTTGCCTGGCTGCCTCTTGGAAGTGATGTTCAGACACGTTGGCCTCTTGACAGTAAGCTTTCCCGTGTGCCCGAGTTTGGGGCCACCTGCGGCACGTCTGCCCACCTCATCCTCCCACAGCACTCGCTGGAGCAGAGAAGATTAACTTTCTGAAAATGAAAAGGACAGAGAGAAGACGAGCTGCTTATCAAATATGCACATTTCAGATGGAACTTCACACTCAGGAGAAAGATGTTAGATTGCTGTTAGCTCTCTGGAGCGCTCCTGACAATGTGTTATCAGGTCATGTTTGCATGACAGAGGCAGCCCAAGCAGGAAACATTAAGTCATATGACTTCTAAGACGGAATCAATCAAGTGAGCAGTACAGCTCCTGAAAACTAATTTCACCTTCATAAGGTCTGGTTATCTGTGCGGCAGACGTGAGGTTTGTCAGCCCCGTTTCAGTCTGACCAGGTTCAGCACTGCATCAAGAATTTTAATGAATCGACACTGTAATATGTATGAAAGATGACACTGAGATGAATTCGTGAAAAGCCAAGTCCCCATGAAATATGAACAATTACTTGCAGTCTCCTCCGCCTACTTTGCTCATTTGAAATGTCCATTTCAAAAGCCTTTGTCTCTCTGTGGTTCATTTGCAAGTTTGTGCACAGATTTTCATTATATTTAACCAGTTTAAAAATCAAAGAAGCTACTCACAATCAACAGTTCAGTGAGCTCTGGTTTGATGGGGCAGAGCCAAGGCCAGCCAGAGCTGAAATCTTCATTTGGTTACAGACGTCCTGTGTGGGGAGGAAGGGACTTGAAAAGACTGGATGTTTATGCTGACTTGGTCCTTAGCATTCAGTGTTGGCCCTAAGCAAGATCTTAATTTTTGATCCTAATGACATCATACTCTCTCTGGTAGTAATAACATTTATTAGTTTTCAGCTTCAAAACAGCACTACCAGGTTTAACCTTATTTTGGCAAGTTTTAAAATTTATCAGTAGATACATGTTGGAATTACGAATAGCCTTTTCCAAAGAATTTTGGCTTTTTTTCTATGTGGCATCTCAATCCACTCTCCAGATCCTGTACCCTTTTGTGAATTCTATCGCTGCTGCAAATATGCATTTTGTATGCTGCTCTGTATAACTTAGGATGTTTCATGTACATTAACCACAATTCTCACCTTGCTCTCAGAGGTTATGGGCCATATATTCCCATACTCACTTGTCCCCCTTCCACTTCAAGCTCTTCCTCCCTTGCAGATACTGTTCCCCACTTTACAGGCACACTGTACTCCCCTTGCTCAAGGATGAGGTCAATCCCTTTCTTGTATCTTTTTTTCTATTTCTTTGTCTTAAATATAAGATATTTCAAACATACAGAAAATACAGAACATTCATGTATTTGCTATTCATGCAGCTATAACAAATTTCAGTATTTTGTCATCTCTGACTCAGATCTTTCATTTAAACAAACAAAAGCATCCGTGACATGTACAGTAGAAGGGCTCACCGTTATCGCCAATCTTTTCTTACCTCCCCCAACAAAGGTAATTACTATCCTGCACCTGGCAAATAAACCCCATGCATGCTTTGTTACAAATAAAATGTTTACACATTTCATTAAACAATATGTAGTACCGTTTTCGTGTTATGGAAGTGATATGCTGGATACACACTTTTGTAGCTTGATTTTTTCTTACGATTATATTTATGATGATCCATGTGGTTGCATATAGCTTTATTTCATTCATCTTTGTTATTGCATAGGATTCCACGAATATTCTATAATTATTTAACTAATCCCTTTTTGGAGGGAATTAAGAGTTTTCATTTCATATATTCGTTAGCGACAAGGTTGCGGTGAATATTCTTCTACATATGCAGAAGAATATCATCCAAGTGTATAACTAGAAGCCGATGCACTCGGCTGAATGGCATGCACACCTTCCAACTTCATTAGTTCATTCTCTAATACAATTGCACCAGTTTTTAGGCTATTCGAGTAAAAAAGAAATTTGTTTTCTCCATGCTTACCAATATTGAGTATTTATTTAATCATTTAGGGAATGTTGATTGAGTGGCTCCCGTGAGCTAGGTACTGTTCTAGGCCCTGAAGATGCAGCAAGGAAAAACAGAAAGATTGCTGCCCTCATGGAGTCATATCATTAGATTTTAATTTTTTTTGCTATTTTGATAAGTGAAACAGTAGCTCTTAATTTGTATTTTCCAGATTACTTGTGAGGTTAAATATCTTTTCATGGTTTTTGGTCCATTCTGTGAATTGCTTATTTGTAGCTTTCACCAATTTTAAATTTGGTAGTCATTTTCTTCTTGATATGTAAATTTCTTTATTCTGTCCTCTAAACCTTTATAATCAGTTATATACTTTGGAAATATTTTCTCCCAGTCAATAACTTACCTTAAACTTTGCTTATGGTGCTGTTATTGAATAGAAAAATTTAATATTCATTTAGTTGAGTTTATCAGCCTATTCTTTTAAGGTTTATGCTTTTTGTGTTTAAGAAATTCATCAATAGAGTACCTTTTGATATGTGAATTATTCATTTTTTGTTTTCTATTTTTATTAATTACTGCTCTTATTTCAATTTTTTTTCATTCTTTCTGTATTATTTAGGTTTAGTTTTTAGGTTGAATTTCTAATGTACTGAGCTGAGCAATCAACTCATTTGCTTTTAATCCCTCTAATTTTTCAAATAACTGTATTCATCTGTAAGATCTTTCCATCTTAGCTCTCCTTCAGCTGCATCCTGCAAGCTTTATAAACATTTAGAAATTTTCATTGTAATTTCCTCACTAAAATTATGTCGTTTAGGAATTCATTTTATTTTTGAAATATATGGGGTATTTTCAACTTTGTGTTTATTCTTATTTAAATTGCCTTATGACTGATGATGATATTTTCTATGACATCCATTCTATGAAATCTATTAAAACTTCCTTTGTGACCTAGTATATGGTAATTTTTTTCACTGTTGTAAGTACATATGAAAACAATACATTTTTATTTGTATTTCTACTTCACAATTCTTAGTCTGTTATCTTAAAATCTCTTTATTGTGTACTTATTGATGAATAAAAGTATACTTTTGTATAAAATTCTGAGCTGTCATTTTCTTCTTTCTGCGCTTGGCAGCACTCACTTTATTAATTTCAGACATCTGTTTCTGCTGTTTGGTTGCTGTTAGCTTATCAATCCTTCATAGGAAATGTGCCTTTTTTCTAGTAGCTTTTAAGATTGTCTTTTTATGCTTCACGTTTATGATACAATATATCTAGAAGTAGAGTTATTTTATTCATTTTTCTTGATTCTCAGAGTGCACTATTGATCTGAAAACAATTTTTTGCTTCAAATTGGAAAATTCTCAGTTTTTATCTTTTCAAATACAGTTTCTTTATAGTCTCTTCCTAGAATTTCTATTAGTTGTATATTTGAGCCTCTCAATTTCTCCTCCATTTTGCTCTTTTCCATATATTTAAATTTTTTCTTTAGCTTTCTCTCATTAGTTTCATTATTATTTTTATCTGTTCATTTATTTTTCCATCTTTTTCCTAATTATTTTGAACATATTAGTCATAACTACTTTAAAATCCTTGTCTGCTAATCTGGATTATGTTTGGTGTAGATTATCCAACATTTGGTTTATCTGTTGGTCTGCTTCTATTGTCTATTTTTTCTTTTGGTTATTAATCATAAGGTCATGTATTTTTGTGTGTCTAGTAATATTTCTGTCATATACTAGGCATTGTGTATAAAAGAAACAGAGAATCTATATAAAGTTGTCTTTCACTAGAGAGGATTCGCCTTTCCTCTATTAGGCAGATACAGTTCAGGGGTTAAGCTGGGTCTAGAATGAGTTGCAGTTTTGGTAAGACTCAGTGTACCTCTCCTTATCCCATATTCCTAGTGCATGGCACTCCAGAGCTTTCAACTGAGAGCCTGATGGGTCTTTGTCTCCTGGACCCTTGAAGATGGGGAAGAATGGGAAGATTCAGATCTGCCCTCCAGAGGTTTTCAGTTTAGTGCTTTAACTTCCTGCCCCTCAACATTTTTGACAGAGAAACTAGCCACATGTAAAGCCGTTGAGTCTCCTATTTTGTCATTCCAGACCTTCATGAATGATAATCTCTGCGCTGGTTTTCCTGTCTCCCAGTAACAGACTTCTGGTCAGGACCAAACCTGAATTCTGAAAAACTCCCACAATCCCTTTGTAGTGATTTTTTTCTCCAACTACAAATAATTTTCATCATCATCAAACAATTGCTGATAATTTTTAAGAGCTTAGTAGATGTTGTGTTCCATGCTAAACTATATTTATGCTGTCTCATTTAGTCCTCACAACTGTAGTGAGAATTAATACTATTATTCCCACCCTATATGTGAGGAAAAGTGAGTTAAATAATTTCCTTAAGTCTTAGCTAGTAAGACATAGAGCCAGGCTTTGAAATGAGGAATGTCTGATTCCCAAGTATATGCTCTTAACCACTATATCACATAGTCTTGGTATCTCTAGTGCTTTTTTTTCTTTTTTAAGTACTATTATATTCTTGACTCTTACCCCAGGTTTTACTGTTTCATTTCAGGTACTTCTTGAAAAAGTTACTTATATTTGCTATTACAACTGACTACTGCTTTACCTTTCATGATGTGACTTCCATTCATGTCACTCTATTGAAATAATCTCAACAAAACTCACCCATAGCTTCTCCTTTTGTTTTGTGCTATATATTTTAAAAGTTTTTAAATTGAAGTATAATGCACTAAAGTGTGCAAAGCAAACGTAAACCACTCAACTCAATGAATTGTTGCAAATTAAACACCCCTGTATATACGACTGCATTCAAAAAATAGAACATTTTCATCTCCTGATAGGCTCCCCTCGTGCTCCTTCCCAAACTCCACCTCTTCTTTTCTCCTGGACATTTACCACTGTTGTAACTCTTGATGTGGATTAATTTGCCTACTCTTGAGCTTCATATTAAATGGAATCAGACTTTATGTATTTTTTATTGTCTAGCTTTTTTTGTGCACACTATTAGAATCATCTATATTGCCACATAGAGCTGTAGTTTGTTTTCATTTCTGTTTAATGTTCTATTGTGAGAACATACACAATTTAATTATGTTAATAGCTTTTGTAAGGGCATAATTGACATACTATGAACTGTACATGCTTTAAGTATACAATTTGATAAATTTTAACATATTAATTAATTAACATATTCACCACCCCAGAAAGTTTCCTAGTGTGCCTTTATAATTCTTTCCTTCCATCGTGCCTGCCCCATCCCCAAACAACTGCTGATCTGCTTTCTATTACTACAGTTTTCATTAATTTCTTTTTTTTTGTATAAATGGAGTCATACAGCCAGTATACTTTTTCTACCTGGCTTCTGTCACAGCATAATTATTTTAAGATACATTCAACAAAAAAGTTAATTCCTTCTTATTTCTCAGTAACATTTCATTTTATGGATATACCAGATTTATCTATTCATCTGCTGATGAACATTTGAGTGGTTTCCAGTTGCTGGCTATTACAAATAAAGTTGCTATAAACATTCATGTATAAGATTTTGTAAGAAAATGAAATCTTATTTCTCTTGGGCAAATACCAAGGAGGAGAATGGCTAGGGCATATGATAGGTGTGTATTTAACTGTTTAAGAAACTGCAAACTGCTTTCCATAGTGGTTATGGGTTGTTTACATTCCCACCAGTAATATACGAAAGTTCCAGTTGCTCTACATAGTGACAAAATCTTGGTACGGTCAATTGTTTTAATTTTAGACATTTTAATAGGTGTACACAATTTATTTTTATCCAGTTTCTACAGCTGATGGATAGTTGTATTCCAGGTAGATTATTGTGAATATCAAAACAATAAAGCTTCTAAAAGTAATATGTAAGAATTTCTTCATGAACTTGGGAGATGGAAAGGTTTATTAAACAGAACATAAGATCCACTAACTATAAAGGAAAAAATCAGTACATTGGACTACATTAAAACTAAAATTCTGTTCTTGAAAAGAAATTCTGCTCATCAAAACTGAAGTATGTTAAAAATAAGAAATGCTGTCATTAAAAGACACCACTATGTAAGGAATATTTGGGGGGTGATGGAACTATTCTGTATCTTGATTATGGTGGTTCCTAAGTGTATACAACTGTCAAAATTCATCAAAATGTACCTTCTAACTAGACCCAGTTTTGGTATGTAAATTATCCTTCAATAAAATTGATTAAAGAAAAACAAAAATAAACCAACAATGACAGCAGTAGGAGAATGCTGAATTTAGCAGTCTTTTCCTAGTCTTCATTTTTCTTGCAGTCTCTGTGTCACTGGATGCTATTCACAACCTTTTTTTTAGGCTCTCTTGGTTTCTGTGATGTTACTCCATGGTCTTTATCATTTTCCTAGGAGTTTGTCAAAGCATAATTGGTTTTCAAATATAACTAGACCCTTACAATGTGTTTGGCAGGGTCCTAGGTGCTGGGAGTAGAATAATGAGAAATAAGGGCTTTGCTTTATGATCTCATTCACTGGCTCTGAATTCGATATGATTGGTAAGGATTGCCCAAGGTTTTGTGAAGACTATTTTCCTTCTTGTTTTAAACTCTAACCCTCAGTGATCTTTGTACCTGGAAAAAACAGACAAGTACACAAATACAGGGACAAATCCTGTCTTTTCAGCTTACTAAATACAAGACTTTGACTAAGTTATGTGTTAACCTATTGAGGCCTTAGTTACCTTCTCTATAAACTCTATAAAATCATAATAATGCCTTCTTTCTTGGACTTTCATGAACAGAAAATGAAGCAATTCATGAAGAGGGTCTAGTTCAGTGTCTTCTGTGTATAATATACCAAAAAACTTTAGTTGTCCCTCCTCCTTCTCTTCTAGTGAATCTGGTAATCACTTCATTCTGCTACAGATTACTTCTTTTTAAATTTTCTAAGATGCTGACATAAAGTATTTCAGGGCTGAACTATAGTCTATAAAATATGGCCCAGACTTCCCCACCATTCTTCTTCACTTTCCATCCTTCCCCTTCATGCCCTTTTACTTAACCTTCCCTTTTTTCTTCCCCTTTTCTCTTCCCTACTCCTACTCTTCCTCTTCCCTCGTTTACTCCTTCATCTCCTCTTCATAGAGGATTATATTAGACTACACAAGTGAGGTTTATATATATATATAATTTTATTATATATTTATTTATATATAATGTATATTTTGTATATAATAATGTATATTATATATCTTATATGATATATATAATATATATCATATAATACATATAATATATATCATATAATACATATATATTATATATTAATTCCTTTCTCTAATGCAGCCCCACTATAAAGTACTCACTTATCGAAATCTTAACCACACAATCTCAACTTAAATTCCATCACTTCTGTGAGTATAACTGGATGTGCTTGCTCATCTCTAAAATTGTTGAGCATTTTCTTTGTGGCTTATCTTTTACCATCTAGTAGTATTGTGCTTTGACTATACGGCTCTCATTTTTAAATGTAAGCCATTTGAGGTCTGGGCCATGCCTTAATCAGCACTTAGCATAGGGCTTGATCCTGTAATTCCTTAGTAAATATAATTAAATGAGTTGATAAACAATGTGTACTTATATACAACAATTATGTTCATAGCAAATGTCAGCCTATTATTTTGTTCACTATCTTAATCAGATTAAAATTTTCTCAAGGACAAAATAAGTTCCTTAATAATTATTTTTCTACTTCAAACTTTGGACCAGTGCTAAGCATAAAATGGTGAGCTCCAAAAAAGGCATGGATCTTTGCCTGGTCTGTCCACTGATATATCTCACGCACCTGGCATATAAAAAATGATCAACAAATGTTTGTTGCCTGAATGAAAAATATAGGAAGTTGCTCCTATGTTTATAACTATATTTTTGAATAGGAAATGTCCCTTGACAATCAGGAGGTATTTTACATGAGAAACAGAGATAGAAAGACACAAAATTCCTTGCAAGTGTAACATTACTGTAGAGCTGTGAAGAATGCCTTTGACATGGCTGTAGTGTCCTAGAATTCACCGATGGTTTTGTCCTAAAAACATATTGCTTTTACACCCAATGAACCATTAGAAAAAGAAATTAAGGGAATAATTCCATTTACAATAACAATAAAAAATACAATATTTAGTAAGAAATTTAACAAATACGTGCAAGACTTGTATACTGAAAACTACAAAATGTCGTTGAAAGAAATTAAAGAAGACCTAATAAATGGAAAGACTTCTTATATTCATGGATTGGAAGACTTATATTAAGATGACAATACACCTCAAATTGTACTACAGAGTTAATGAAACCCCTATCTAAATCTCAGTTGCAGTTTTTGCACAGATTGACAAGTTGATCCTAAAATTCATATGGAAATGCAAGGGACCCAGAATAGCCAAAACAATCTTGAAAAAGAACAAACTTGGAAGACTCACATTTCCCTATTCAAAACTTACCGCAAAGCTAGTATAATCAACACAGTGCAGTACTGGCATAAGGATATACATATTCATCAATGGAACAGAACTGAGAGTCCAGAAATAAGCCCATACATTTATGCTCAACTGATCTTTGATAAAGGTGCCAAGACAATTCAATGATAAAGAATAGTGTTTTCAACAAGTGGTGCTGGGACACGTGGATATCCACATTCAAAAGACTGACATTGGACCCCTACGTCATATCATATACAAAAACTAACTAAAAATAGATCATAGATATAAATATAAGAGCTAAGGCTATGCAGTTTTTAGAAGAAAACATAGGCAGAAATCATTATGACTTTGGATTAGTCAATGGTTTCTTACATAAGACACCAAAAGCACAAGCAACAAAAGAAAAAAATAGATAAATTTGGACATTATCAAAATTAAAAACCCCTGTGCATTAAGAGAGTAAAAAGGCAATCCACAGAATGGGAGAAAATATTTGCAAATCATATTTATCTGATAAAGGATATATCCAAAATATATAAAGAACTTGTACAATTCAACAATAAAAAGACAAATAACCCAACTGAAAAATGGACAAAGGATTGGGATAGACATTTATCCAAAGAAGATATGCAAACAGACAATAAGCACATGAAAAGATGCTCAACATCATTAGTCATTAGGGAAATATAAATTAAATAAATATAAATATAAATTAAAGCCATAATGAGGTAATACTTCACACCCTCTAGGATATCTAGAAAGAAGACAGATAATAACAAGTGTTAGTGAGTACATGCAGAAATTGGAAAACTTATACATAAAGTGATGCAACTACTTTGGAAAACAGTTTTGCAGTTCCTCAAAATGTTAAACATGGAATTACCATATGATCCAACAATTCCATTCCCAAAAGAAGTGAAAACAGATCCACACAAAAACTTTTACAGGAACGTTTCTAGCAGCATTATTCATCGTAGCCAAAAAGTAGAAACAACCCAAATGTCTCCTAACTGATGAACAGATAAATAAAAGATGGTATATCTGTACAATGGAACATTATTTGGTCTTAGGACGGAATAATGTACTGATTGTGCTATGGCATAGATGAACCTTGAAAATATTACACTTAGAAGTCAGACACAAAAGGCCACATATTTTATGATTTCATTTATATGAAATGTCCAGAATAGGCAAATCCATAAAGACAGAAAGTAGATTAGAGGTTGCCAGGGGCTGGGAGGAGGAGGGAATGGGGAGTGACTGCTCATGGGTACAGGGTTTCTTTCCGAGGTGATGAAAATGTTGTAAAACTAGACAGTGGTGATGATCGCACAACTCTGTGAATATACTAAACACTTTAAACAGGTGAATTTTATTTTATGATATTTTAGCTATAACTCAATAAAGGTGTTATCAAAAAGCAGATGCTTTTACTATAAAACAAAACAACACACACACACATGTTATTTATGAAGCGATCAGTTATTTAGGTCATATGTGAAAAACAAATAGACCACAGCAGAGTAACAAGCTCCCCCCACCCCTCAAATTCTTCAATGAAGCATGACGTAATGACAAGTGACAGGCAGCCTTCTGGGCTGAACCTACATAAACACTTAGGTGACAACTCTATTTGGGATGCTTCATGTTCAGTAATACAGCTTACCTTTAAGGCAATTGAATTGTACTTTTAAACGGCAGTCTATCCATGGTTTCAGCTTCACAGAGATTGCTGTAATGTTTTTATCTGCAGGAACACTCATTAAATAAAAACACAAGAGTTTTGTGCCTTTGCATATTTGTCAATATCAGGCTTACTCTTGGGGCCTCCGTGTGACAGTCTGATGGGAATATCCCTTTTAACAAAGCAGCAGCAACTGTGTGAGTTGAAACCTTATCCTTTTTGTGGCTTTCACAAATGTGATGCGGGCTGATGCAAAACTGCATTTTTCTCTTCCTCCCTTAGTCTGTGAATGACACCATCCGCCATCCTGGAGAGCGCCATCATTTACACCCTCAGTCTAACGGATGGTTCCAACGACAAAAGTCTGGCAGTGGGCTCATGAAGTGTTTACTCAGACTTTTTAAAATAAGAAACTTGATGGTTTGAGTGGAAACAGGCTCCTTTCATGGAAGAAAGGAGCATATGGATACTCTTGGCGGAACTCTGGTTCTATTAAAAAATCTTTCTTTGCCGCAGTCTTTAAATACTAGGTATATCTGGTTAATATTGAATCTTGTATCTAAAGCTTTGCCAGAGAAAAACTAATATGGTGCCAAAACTTCAACAGTGTATCTTCATAATGTCTAGGGTGAAAAGTATAAGAGTGAAAAAGTCTTACATAGTCAAGGGTCACATGTTTTCTTTCCAATTGTGTTATTTTTCCATTGCTGCGTAACAAATTACTGTAAACTTAGTGGCTTAAAACAACAGAAACTTGTTGTCTCACAACTTTTGTTAGGTCAAGTATCTGGCACGGTATGACTAGATTTCCTGCTCACTGGCTCACCAGGCTAAAATTAGGATATCAGCCAGATCAACAGTTTCTATCTGGGCTTGGAGTCTTCTTCCAAACTCACTGGTTTTAGCAGAATTTATTTCCTTATGGAATAAAGTCCTTATGCAGGACTCTAGGTACCCATTTTCCTTCTAGCTGTTGGCTGGGGACCCCTCTCAGCTGCTGGAGACCATCTGCAGTTCTTTCCCCTGTGGCCCCGATGTACAGTTCACACATAGAGGTTTGACTTTCTTCTAGTCAGTGGGAGCACATCTCTCTGACCTCCTTTTCTGTGATCAGCTGGAGAAGAGTCTTATCTTTTAAAGGGCTCATGTGATTGGGTCAGGCCCACCTGTATAATCTCCTTATTTTAACATAATTAATTATGGGGTAAAATCCATCATATTCACAGTTCTAGGGATTATGCAAGGCATATATACTAGGAAGGTGGAAAATCTTGCAGGCCATTTTAGAATTCTCCCTACCATGCCTTGCTTCTCATTTTGAAGAAATGAGACTTAATATTTAACAGCAAACAAAGGATTTGGGGTGATGCTCAAAGGAATGGTTGTGTTTTGTGTGTAATAAAAGTCCTAAAGGTTCAGGCTAGGAAAGGGTGGGTTAGGCGAAAGACGAGAAAGGCACAGAAGCCCTGCTTTAATCACGTGTAGTCTTAGGTTTAGTTCTATCTGCATCTGCCTTTAAGGAATCTGAATCTCTGTGACATTTTTGGAATAAAGAGGACCACATGCACTTGCTTGTCTTGACTTTAAAAGGATACGTATATGTTTTCATGACTGACAGTCATTGAATCAGATCACCAGAAATTTAGGTAACTTCTTCATTAATGAAAGTTTTATGTGCTTTCCTCCTTTTGAACAGTCTTTAAAAGTGTGTGCTAAGGGGAAGATTGGAAACTGGTGTTGGATTCAACCTACATTCTCCATAAGTAACACAACAGCAATAAATTATGGAATCTACATACAAATATAAACATTATATACATGAGATGACAAAGATGATTTTCCCACTAGGTATCTTTTTGCCAGTCAAAGAGGGTGGCTGGTATGTTTTGAAGACTTCAGTGAGTTCAGATGATCCCTGGAACTCTTTACTTTCATGATTAGAATTTAAATTCAGAACAGCTAGGGAGCTGAGGCATTTTTCTGCTAGAAGTAAAGGAGAGGTGAGGTGAGCGTTTTGCAGAAAAAAGGGAAAGGGTTGAGAAAGGGAACAAGAACAGAGTCTCTTCCCAGGAGAATTTTAAAGCTGTTTCTGGAAAAATAACAAATGTGAAAATAAATTATACTAATCTATCCATTAATTCCTTAAATTCAGAGCCCATTAAAACATGCCTCAAAGAAAGCTTGGGATGACCTGTTCTGCCTAATTAATTTTGAAGTATTGGAAATCAATTAGTTACAATAAACAGATCTGTTCTCATTATTTTAAGCAGCTTGCAATTAGCTTCATAGAAAGATGATTGCATTCAGGGCTTTAAATGTACGGACATGCTGGCATTGGCAAAGAATACAGTGTACCCCTTCTTTCTAAAACGAAATCTCTTTTGTCCTACCAAAACCAGCTTCTGATAGGGAATTCAAACTTTTACCAAGTGGTCTGCTTTTTATAGAACTGATTTAAATATTGAAACACTGGATTTTTTTCTTTGCAGTATGTGCAACAGAAACTGAAATTCTTCTGTGAATGTACACATACCATGGTACCAGTTTTTGTTTTCTATGCTTTCAGGCTGCAAGCAACATAGAATGAAATGTGTTTAATCCTTTTCTCATTCCTTTTAGCCACCAAGCACTTGGCTTGCTAACGTACCCTTCTAACCACAGCCAAAAGGACTCACTGTTCCCAACTCATTAAATACAGGGGATCAGTTTGATAGGATCCGTTGGCTTGCCTGCCTATCTGTCTGGTGTGCTATTTTGCATCTGCAGTTTCCAAGGTATTCATTTGCTCACCAGAAAAAAATGATGAGGAAAAAGGCATATTCTGCATATTTCTGTGTTAGTACATTGATTCATTATGTCATTTCTAAAAGAGGGACAATATTATGACTCAGGAGCATGGAGGGAAAAAAATGGAATATTTTACTTCTTTGTTGGTTCAATAAGTGTACATTTGGTACTGACATGAACTAATTGCATAGTTACCATGAAATAACATGTTTTATTTTTCTGTAATAATGTAGTAACTACATAGTAACTTCTTAGGAAACAAAGGTAATTATACGGTAATGCGATAATAGTGCTGTTTTATTTTTCTCAACAACTATGCAATTAACTGTACATAAAGTACAAAATGCACTATTTCTGAACTAAGGTGCACACTTGCCTGAAGGGTTTCTTCCTTGTTTTTCTGGCTCCCAACTGCCTCTCTCCCATGTCAAGCCCCTTACACTATTTAAAAGTCTAAACCTAAATGCTTTTCACAATCTCTCTTCTTCAAACCCGACAAGATATTCATCCTTTAGAGTTCTATCAGGAGGTTTAGAACTGAAGCATAAAACTGAAATACTGTATAGGGCTTTCTGTTAAGTAATGCAGAAGTCACGTAGAATGGCAAAAATAACAAAAGCCAGAGGATGGCTTCAGGAGACTGGCTCTGGACTAACTGACTATGGGGAAGATCTGAGACCCTCCTGGCAGGATCACACTAAGCCAAGTCTGAAGGATGGGCGTACATGTGGCTTCCAGGGTGAAGAGGTGGAGAAAGCACTGGTTGTACTTCCCCTGCTGGATGATCCATGAAATACACACACAGCTTTGGAGACAGGGGAGAAAAGAGAGCTTCTCCTTGTCTCAGCAGGCGGAGGGGAGTTGCAGGCCTCTCGAGAAATAGCATCTCTATAAAAAGGGAATACATTAAAATGGAATTGCTCTAAACATTGTTCAAAGAGAGAGAGAGAGTGTGTCTGTTATGAGAAAAAAGAAAGATTCACATAGTAAAAGAGACTTAGATATGTGGCCAAAAAGAGACAGACAGGAATAAAGAAAGACAGAGACACAGAATCATACAGACCAAGGGACAGCAAGCGATCAAGAGAATGAACAGGACAAGAGAAAGTAAGTGACAAAGGGAGATACAGAGAAGGAGGCAGAGACAAAGAGAAAACAAGATAGAGTAGTAGAGAGACAGACATACAAAGAGAGACAGAGAGAAAGGGAGTGAGAAGCAGAAGAAACGATACAAAGAGACAGACAGAGAGAGACCCAAACATGGAAAGAGAGTCAGAGGGAGGAAGGGAGAGAGGAGAAGAGATAGAGACAGAGAGAGATAGAAAGAGAATTTTATGTATACGTATATATGCATAAGACCCTTCTGATTTTTGGTCAGCCTTGTTCTAACTATATTTTTGTAGTTGTATGAGGGCCAGAGGCAATGCTTCTGTTCATTATAAAATTGCATTGCATTTTCAACTTTTCTGGTTTGGTACCAAGAAATGAATCATACGGCCTCAGAGGAGTACTGTAATTTTTCTCTGTGGTCTAATTTAAATTCTCTATCAAATACCATTGCAACAGCGACTTTTAACATTTTGCAAGATTTATACTGTTAATGAGCAAAGAACCAGAGCAGGCTGGGGTGTTCTCTATAAAGGGAATGGAGTAAAATAAAATCCTTCACATAGCCTTGTGGAAGTATTCCAATTTTGATGAGTCTCATCCAAACTGATCACTTGAAACATTTTCTCTTACTTATTGCAAATGAAATGGCATTTTTCAGTGACTAGGGCACCTAGATAAAATTCTTGCCCACAGAAGAGAACTAATTGAATGGAGAAGAAACACCTCAAAGGTAGAGCAAAGCCACAATGTCAGCTGAATGACTCCAAAAGATAAGCATGATAGTCCAAAGCAAGACAGAAGACATGAAAAACTTCAAGTGTATGGGTTCATTGAAGCCAAGTGCATTGGATTTGATAGTCTAGAGGTCTAAATTATAAACTGCAAGTTCTGAATTTTCTAAAATATGTCTTGGATTATTTGAAAAGGACATTGCCATGTGTTGAAAGAGTACTTTGCAATGGATTAAGAAAGACATCAAGAACCCAAGTCCCTCAAATTTACCATGTGATCCTGTGTAAGATGTTTTGACCTGAGCTATGTCACTCATAACCCTAGACTTCTCTTCACCTCTCCATGCCTACTTTTCTCTTTGGCTATATGGATCCCTATTCTAAACTTATTTTCAATGTCAAATGTTAATAAAGTAAAATTGACAGTTGATTCAAGGAGAATTTGAAAGACAGTGGAGGGGTGGTTCAAAACATCCACCCAACCAATATGAATGAGCCACCCACCCCCACTCCCACTCCATGTGGAATGTGCTGTCTAGGGGGTGTGGATGCTCACAGAGCTTCCCTATGGGTTGGGGCTTTATCAGTGTTATGGGCTGAGTTGTGTCCTTCCCGAATTTGTATGTTGAAGCCCTAGTACCTCAAAAAAATGACTATATTTGGAGATAGAATCTTTAAAGAGGTAATTAAATAAAACTTATGTCATTATTATGGGCCCTGATCTAATATGACTGGTGTCCCTCTAAGAAGAGGAGATTAGGACATAAACATGTACATGTGAAGACACAGAGAGAAGACAGCCATTTACAAGCCAAAGAGAGCAGTCTCAGAAGAAACCAGCCCTGCTGACACCTTCATCTGGCCTGCAGAACCACGAGAATGTAAATTTATGTTGTATAAACCATCTAGTCTATGGTACTTTGTTACAGCAGAACTAGCAAACAGATATAATCAGTTATCACCACGTGTGCCAAGAATCATTTTTAGAGTGTAGGTATTCCTTAACTAATGAAAGCTATACTTGATCAATGATAAAAGCCTTAGGATGATATTTGAGTATAAATTACATTAACAAGTCATAAAACTGATATTTAGAACAATGTTTTACTCTAAAAATATACTTGGTAGCCTTCTCAATAGTCCTCAAGTTTTCCCTTACCAACTCATCCTGAAGGGGAGAATCCCTTCTTTCTAGTCTGCACTAGCTACTTGGGGTAATATCCAAAGGCCCAGGTACCCTCTCTTGCAGTAATGACATCCTCTCTCCTGTTCTATCCACATACTCCCTACATGAGCAGAGAGGCTATTGTCCCTCTCCTCTGTCTCTCCCTCAGTGTCATTTCCCTGTCCCTTTCTCCTAATGACTTTACTTCTTTTGTAACATCCTTCTATGGAAGCTATGTCTTCCCTCCTGCCTAGGCACTGATGTCGTTTGCTCTCTACTTAGCACTCTGCTGGCCCTTTCAGACTTTTGTTGACAACCTCTTCTCTTTTGAAGTTTAAACCAGTCCTATTCAACACGCGGTCCCCAGAACTGTTTGCTACTAGTCCACAAGGAGGTAAGGAGCTTTCAACAGAATATAAATTAACTATATCACCAAACTCACTATTGAGTGTGGCTATTATATTATTCAATATATATTACTGTTATTTTAATAGTAGGAGTACAGGCAGTAATAGCAAAACTTTCTCAAAGAAGGAAAAGGTGTATTGATTTACATTCTGGCACAAGCTACTTATCTCTTCAAGGTCTGTACTTTGGGCAGCACTGGCCTACACCTTCTACTGACCCCCTTTATTCCGTAACTTTGCCTCAACTTTGGATCGTCAACAATCTTATTTCTTTTGTTCTGCTTTCTCTCTCCCAGTTCCTAAACTAATGTTTCCTTGGTTTCTTCATTTAACTTTGTCCTTGTGAGCATCTCCTCCCATCCCTTGAATCCTTTTCCAACTTGGAGTATTTTTCTGCATATCTATGGTTGCCCATGAAACACTCTCCGGTCATCCCATAATTTACACTGGAAGAAATGTTGTGTTGAGCCTTTTGCCAGATGTAGCTTTTATTGCTCTTAAAACATGTAGTAGATGATCAAATTCCTCTCCCCCTCAATAATTTGATTTCACATTCTTCTCCCTGGGCCTTGCCTGAACTTGTTCACTGCTGTCACTAAAATGGTAAGTATATTGCACTACGCTACAATATGTCTTTTCATAATAATGTTTTAATTTGTAAAAAAAAAGAAAAAAAAAATGGAAAGAGTGCTTGGGTATCACCATCTCCAATGGAAAAAAACAGAGGTATTTTTGTTTTTTCCTGAATCCTATGGCGTTCTTTCTAGAATCCCATGACCAACATACATACATGGATTAGAAAGTACTATTGATGCCTTAGCATGCAGGTATTTGAGAAAGAGCATCTTTGGGCTCAATTCCTACCTGCACCTCCATCCTTACATAAGTGGCTACTTGTTTTCCCTGGAGTGACCTTTCAGGGAAATGTTCTGTTGAAGCCCTGCTCTTGCTTCCCCTTCCCCCGACCCATAACGTGTAGTGCAGTGAGAACAGAACACCACGAGGCCCTGCACTTTTCCTTTCCTTCCTTGTCCTCTTTTCCTTCACTTATTGGCAGATCTCTTTATTTTGCTTCAGTTCCTCAGGTTCGTTCTGATGACCCCTCTTCTGCTGCTCCTGCAGTCTCAACTTTCTCCAAGTTCTCCACCATCTGCTGCCACTCAAAGGCATTTACTCCAATGCTTCTCTTCTGCTTTTTGGCACTCGCTCCTGTAATGTTATCTGCACTTACCCATTTTTCTTCTGTGTAAATTCTTGGTTTTATCCTAAACATGCTACTGGAGGTTTAATCACTATAGGTTTCTGTGCAGCTCATTATGTCCTGTTTGCTAGGAGGAAGTATTTTCATAGTTCATATTTATCCTAAAAAGCAGTACAGATGCTATACAAAAATATAGATTTATGACTCCTGGGTTCAGATTCTCCTTGGGTCTGTCCTTTCCATTGGGTTTGGCCATAGATAATCACAAAGCCTTCCAATAAATGGGACTGGCTGACTGGGTGGAGATTTGTGGAAGGGTATTCTTGGCAGTGGATAGGATGAGATTTGTGCAATGAAATGTCTAAACTTACTTCTCAGCCTGAAATAACCTGGATACTTTATGATATGCTTACAGTCAACTCTTATTGCTTATTCTGTTCTAGTCAATGTTGGATAATGTCTCATCATTTTATAATGCATCAGTGCTGTTAAGCAGGGGTTCTTGCCCAGGAGTCTAGGGCAGTTAAGCACAGAAACTCCGGACTTGGGCTTTAAAGGAAGACTGAGTTGCATTCTAAATCTTGCTTTACTACTTATGAGCTCTGTGGACAAGGGCAAGTTACTCAGCCTCTGTGGGCCTTTGCTTCTCATTACATCAAATGGGGATAATAATGTCTTCTTTCAGGGTTCTAAGGATCCAAACTATACAAATAAACTTCAGTTTCTGCACTTCCTGCTGGAAAAATGAATGGCTTAAGGAATATATTTGGTGTGGTTCCAAAGAAAGCTAGGTTATATGGTAGACACAAAAATCATTTTGGGAAGCCTTGGGGGAAATATAGACTCAGCCAGTCTTTCTCTAGAGCAGCTGTTACTGAGATTCAGTGAACAGGCCTATTGGACTCCCTATAAAGAGAAATATGTTATATATATTAAGATGTTGGAAGCAATTAAAATAAATCAGCAACTTAAAAGAAACGCCCTAAATTAAAGATACAATGGCAGCCACTCCTATTTTGCAGGTACTTATTTGTACTTGAGTAACTTGTCATGAGAGCAATTTCATGTGACTTCCTCAAGAGTGAGTGGCCTGGAATTTTTAATTTAATGATTCTTCCTAGTTGAGCTGATGAGACCAGGCCAGATGATGTGATATCTCTAAGGTGTTAGCACAGAGTCCAGTATATGGAAACTGCTCAAAAAATTATAGCTATGATTATGATTAGTTAATGTAAGGGCTTCAAGGAGTCCATGAATTCCCTCTGAAATTGCATGCTAATTTTTATATGTCATATACATTTTTCTAAGGGTTGAACCACATATTTACTCAGATTCTTAAATGGTTCATAATCATTAAATATATAGAGATATTTTAGCTTCTGTCTTAAATGTGGAATCGACCCAGAGTCCCTATTCATTTTCAAAGGTGTCTTGGGACTGATATTAAACCCGGGAAATTTCATTTCAGATTCAGAGTAAAGAAGGGTCAGATAAACGTTGTGATAAATCATTGTAAAAATTCAGAAACTGGCCTGGAACTGAAGAGATGTTTAGGTGTGAAGATGTGAAACATCTGCTAGCTTTGGGTCCAGCTAATATGCTCCTCCTTGTGTATCAAGAAACCCATTACATTGTTCTGTGGACTGAATAAGTCCAGGTTCTTTCCTTCATTGATGATCCTTGAAGTTGCCCCTTGAGAGATGCTGGCAATTGCCAATGGTTACATGGCGAGACTTATAACTTTCTTGGTGCCCTCCCATATCATAAATCCATGCTTTGGGACATTGTGTAACGACTTCAGGATGTGGGGCCTTCCTTATCTTTGAAAGCTCAAATTACAGTTCATCTATCAGTGGCCTCTCCCACACTGCCAGATGGCTTCATTTCATCAGACAAATACATATCTGGCACTTCCTACTATAATATTGACTATTTCTGAATGGTGATGTTTATTTCCTGCAGTGGTTAAACACTTTTTTTTCCCTAAAAGTCAGTAAACTTCAGAATTATATTTTCTGCTCTACTGAGCACAGGCCTCACTAAACCATCTGACTGGTTGGGTTTTTGAACAGTGTCGCAGTCCAGGAGTTTTGTTTTTTACTCATTTCCTTCTTTTTTCATCTTTCAGTAGTAATTTTGTGACACGATACATTTGCTGGCACCTTGGCTAACTATGTTCATGCATTCCTTTACACCTTCTAGAGCTGTAAATGTAATCCAACACACAGCTGTCGGAAGGAGTCTGGGAAGTGGGATACTGCAAATCAGAGGTGTAGTAGGGGAGAGGAGTGTGCGCAGCAGATAACTGTACTTGATTAGCTAGATTTAAATAGTGTCGGACGAATTTGCCAGGTGAAAATAAAAATTGTCAGTTCAGTTTAATTTCATGGTGAATCAAACAAGGAAATTAGATTCTGCTACTCTGTCAGTTTGACATCCACAGCAAGTGACAATTAGAGATGATGAGAGAACTTATATTTACTTTGAAACTCTTGATTTTCTGATAGGCATGTAACTTTTATTTACCCTTGCGTTGCAGAAAAAAGTGGCATAACAGTAGCATTAGTAGAGGTTGCTAGAACATTCAGGATATAGGCTGAAGAGGCAGAAGGGGCAGGTAGAGAGGCCAGAGCTCACTTTCATGGCATGGCATAATCAGATTGAAAGGTACGCTGGAGAAGGAAAGCCCCTGTGATGTTAGGCCAGAGGAGTTTAGAGCTGAAATGCAAATAATAACACTGTGGTCACACCTCTTGCTTCAGCAGACAAGATTACATTAGAGCAAGTCAAGGCTGGAAGGCAAGGAATGAAAGTGACTCTGCCTTGTGTTGTGGCAGCCACGCCATTCAAGTTGATTTTCATTTTCTTCATAAGCCCACGACCAAAGCATTGAGCAACGTGGAGGGCTCACATTTAAACACAAATGCATTTCCAGACATTCGTCCGCACCACTACTAATACAAGAAAGTAGAATTTCAATTCTAAATTAGGGTTCAAAGAGCACAGAAAATTTGGTAGAACTGAAGCGTGAAATGATCACATGGAAAGTTGCTTCCCTGATTTGCAGCAAAAGTTCTTGGCAAGAGGTAGGTCTCAATAGCATGAGGAAATCATTTCCACCTAAATTTGCTTCCAAAGAAAGAGTTTCAGGGTTGACTGACTGCCTTTGGATAGCAAAGACAGTATTGGGAGATATAAACAGAATGAGAGGCAAAATATGGTTTGATTCAAGGAGAGTGATAGGGACTAAGATATTCTTATCTTTGATTTAATGGATATATAGTCATTTTTAAAGGATCCTACATCTTTGGGGTAGAAAGGTCACAAGAGGGCCTGGACACATTAACTCACACCTTTCTACAAAACTTCTCATGGATCTAGACGTTCTTAGATCTCACTCCCTAAAAAAACTCCAATCTCTCTTTCTCTCTCTCTAGTTGGTTAAGGAGGGACACAATTCTGACTCCAACCAGATATTTATTTTCCAGCAAAAACAATGTGTCAGCATTTAGTACAAATTTCTTATTTGCCTTTTCCCACATTAACCTCAGAAATTTTTATTATGATATAACCAGCACATACGAAGATGATGGTAGAATAATCAATGAATAAAAGTGTACAAATGGATACTTTTTGGTTCTAATACGTTGGAACTGGGAGACTTGCCTGAGAGGGTTACCAATGGAAAACTAAAATCCTGAATTAGGAAAATTTGATAGCCAAGTGGAGCATATCTTTATAGTCACTGGTGATTTTGAACTTATTTCTTTAATCTAGCATGATCAAAGTTAGGCTGAAAAAGAAAAAAAAAATCCTGCATAATTAGAAGGTGATGATTTCAACAGCTAATCATAGAGAACATATGAGATTGTATCCTAATTATTTGGAAATGTGATAATTCATGGAGGTTGAAGAGTGGAGAAAGGAAAATGAATTAATTATTTCTTATCTATATCCCACCTTCTTGGTACAAATTTAAAACTAGAAATGGGAGCAATGCGCATTGCCTCAGCTATATAAAATTCTCAACAGTTTGATTAGTACTTATACCAAATTCTAGTGTAAGTGGAGTACACTCATTCTAGGGTGCTTGTTATATATAAATTTCAAAAGCATCTATTTAAAACCTTCTTCAACACTTTAAAATTGAGGTACCGTAATGACGAACAACTTGAACTAGAAATGAATTAGCAGCACACAGCTCGACAGCCTTACATAAATCCTCCCATTTCTACATCTTGTCTTTATTGGGAGGCTAATTGATGCTTGAGTATATCATCTGAATCATACAAGCAAGATAAATATTTATAAGTGAAAAATTGCTTAATATTTGAGAAATCCAGAAAGGGACTCCCTTACTTGGTCTTAATACTCACTGTATTCATTAACCACTAAACAGCTACCACCTACTTAGGTAAAGTGTAAAGTTATTTTTCTCCACGTCTTCTCTTTTCTTTTCCTTTCACTTCATTTCATTTTATTTCTTTTTCTTTCTGCCAAAGTTTCTTTAGGGCAGTTAAATCCTTAGCAGACCGTAACCTGCAGCTCTATTTTATTGATGGCAAATACGTGAAACTGAAATTTAATATATATTCTTTAGTTAATATTTTTGAGGGGTCCCTGAAGGAAAATACAGCCATAAGGCTATATGAGCTGCCTTTAAAGAGTTACTCGCCATAAAATGCTAGCGGGTGTTTATCTTTGCTGCTATCCTGTCCCACCTTGAAATCCTTTGTGAAGATCTATTGACAAAATGATATAAATAGGATCTCTCTGTGATTTATTAAAAAGTTTCAAATTATGATTCTGACTTTCCCTAAAATAAATACATTTCACTGCTAGCATATTAATTGCCAATTGGGATATTCTCTAGCTCGACCATAACACAATGCCATGGTTCATTACCTGCAGATACTCCATTCAGCAAGCTGCTGGTTACATGCAGGTATTCCAAATGACTTCATAAACACAGGAGCACACACTGTTAAGCAGTGATTAATTCCTACAAGACCATGTGATGCCCTGTAATTCTTTAATGGTGCCAAAGTGATCTATAGCATGAATGCACACTTTGGCTAGCTCAGCAAATGCCCAAGGGAAGCATCAGGAATATCTCTCCTTGCGGGCATTTTGTGGGGATTTTATTCACCTTGAAAAAGGACCTACAGTTTGCATGGAAAAGATGCATTAAGATATTTGCACGTGCAATTTCTCAGGGGGAATAAAAGGACATTTCTTTCCTTTTAAAAATATATTATTCTTCTACATGTCCACATGATCATTATACCCAACAAAAGAAAGTGGGGCAGCTGCTCTTTCTCTGTTTCTCTGGCACCATTGCTGGGAGAGACAGTGGGCCCTTTTCATATATTTTGAGATTTTTTTATTCATTATACAAAAAGATTCTTCTAAGGATACACACCAGTAGCCAGTTCCATCAACAGTAGAGCATGAACAAAATGCATTTAGAAACCAGTGAGGTTACAACAGCAATCAACGTTTTTCAGCGATGCGCTCCAATTTTAAATGAGAATTCTGGTGAGTCTGTGATGTCAGACAGCATATTTTGATTAAAACATTTCTTTATTGAATTTTTTATAGGCCCATTACTGGAGTCCCTGGATACATATAAACATTTTTCAGGACAATGCAATCCAGCAGAGAGGTGGGACTGGGCCCGGAGTCATAAAAAAGGAAATGTTAAACCCAATGGTTGCGGAGTGCACAGCGTCCTAAACATCAGTGACCCAGACTCTCCCTCGGGCCCAAGCCACTCTCTGAAGTAAATTAGGTACTTAAGGAAGAATATGAATAACTGTGGGCACTGAAGACGTAGTTAGTGCTGGAAGGGTCTTATTTCTAAATACCATTTAGTGGAAGTAGGCAAACTTACAGGTACTCATTTATACAAGAGTGGGCTCTGCCAAGCCCTGGATTGGAGACGGATATCCCTGGTTCCAGTCCTGACTGAACACTTACTCTCTAGGGAAGTTTGATGAATCAGCTAAAATAGTTGAGGTTCAGATGCCTCCTTGTAGATGAAGAGATAAAAATAACTGCTGGGCCCTGACATACCCCCACCATGGCCAATCAAATGAGGGGAAAAAGTGTATCTAGAAAGCCTTCTATAAGCCTAAAAGTGCATAACAAAGAGAAATTGCCATTATTTATTTGATGATGAAGACTTCAAAAGAGGCCTTCAAAATCTTCTTTATAAAGAAAACTCAAAATCCAAGGCTTTCAAAACTACCCCTTTCTAAGCTGAGCCATTTGTTTAAAGGCCTGGCTGCCTTTTATGTTACTTGAATCAGTTCTGGAAGTGATGAAATGGGCTTGGTAGAAATTCCCCCAAAGATAAGCTCTGCTGCTAAGTTGGGGCTTGTTGGGCCCAGGAGACCCGGCTTGGTGGTGGGCGCTGAGAATGTTCTTTGTGCTATTTCTTTGGGCTCTAACTTGGGAAAGTTGCTCATAATGAACATAGTTGAAAATGAAGAGTTACACGCAGTTCATGTTTTATAGGAGAGGAAATCATAACTTTCACCTTTTTTTGGTTTATTGAGATGATTTACATGGTTTTAAAGATGTGGGATGGAACTAAAGCCAAATAATTCATGTGAATTTTGAAGGAATCTCAGCTGTCTTATTTTAGAATAGCTCCTATTTCTGTGTGATATGTGCGTGCATGTGCGTGCTTTATGATTTAGATGGAAATGGGTATTTTGCAACAAGAATACATAAATGATCCAAAGTAATGGGAATTCCTAAAGATAAAATAGATGGTTTGCCCGAGTCATCAACTCTTCAGGAAAATATACTTAGCTGATATTAACTCTTCAGCATTCAAGGGCAAGATTCTCATAAATAGTAAAGGGCTAGATGCCATCTCAGATCATAAAATATTGTTTTAAAATCACCACAGTTTCTAAAGTTGTTGTTAAAGATGATTGGAATTGATACTGATGTGTTTTGTAGTTCTTTAGTAAGGTATGGTGGCTAAGATGTGGAACTTTTAGATTGCAGAAGCACACACACATAAACAGGTATATAACATTTTTTTCTGAAGTGACTTCTAATTGGAGGAGGTTATGATCTTCTTGATAAGCAATCCCATTGCTTATCAATCTATCCTGAATTGATTTTGAAGAAGAAAACCCGTGCTCACATATTACATATCCTTATTATTGAATCAGCAGGCATTTTAGATGTTTATTCCAATTCGCAATCTAAATCATAAAACAAATTGAGAAGTTTGATTTCATTGTATAAATTCAACTAGAAAGATCTATTCATTCTCAGGAAGATTTTTTTCCTGAGTTTCATTTAAAAAGGCAATAAACTTTTGGTTAACACTTATTGTAGTACCGGCTAGGAATGAAAGTTGAAAGAAATGTCATCCTTACTTTCAAGTTGCCTAGAATGGGAAGAGGAAACCTTTAGCTACGCAATTACCAAGTTGAGGGATCAGAACTTGGAAAGAAGTGGGCTGCAGCATTAACATGGAGATCACCCCATATGCTGGAAGGACCAGGAGATGCTTGGTGAGATACATTGCAGTGATTCTGAGATCTGTTATTAAGACAGAAAAAAGGAAAAGAAAGAATGGGTGAAAATGAAGAAAAGTTGTAGATGGCCAAGCAGGAAGCCAGAGGCACTTGGCGTGAAAATATTTAGCGTATTGCTCACATGATGAATCTTGTGTCTTCAAGCACAGGCAGTTGTAATGTTGAGCTGCTTTTCAGTTTTTAAAATGTTTTCATTTCCAATTTTTACTTCCATTCTTGACTCCTCTCAAATAAGGCAGACAAAAGGTTGTTTTTTTTATATCAATCAAGCTTTGCATCAACATACTGAAATAGCCCAAACTTCTCTCAGACTGAAGACATTTGGTGATCTAATTTATTTGGGACGTGGGACCACTGCTGTGTTTGGTTGTCTAGGCTATTTGAAAATAAAATGCATAAAGTATCCTTTGTTAACTGTGTTAATATGTGGTCAAGATAAGTATCTTGAAATCCTTGAATATGACCAGTCACTCACTGCCACATTAGGGGCTGCAGATGTATGAGCAGATTTCAGGAAAAGCACCCTCTCTGTTATTTGCTTTGCCTCGAATATTTATAGGCTTTCTGAGTTTATATATTTCTGAGAATATATATATATATTTCTGAGAAATATATATATTTCTTTCAAATAAACTCAGAAGACTCCTTTGGCCTGTTTAGTACAAGGCCTAGAGGAGTAATTGGCCTGGTTCTTGCTTCCTTGTCTCTGGGCCCCAACTTGCTGGCTGTTGCCCTTCTATGGGTAGAGTTGTCTCCTCTCATGATGGAGAGTTTCCCCAGCCTGTTTTGCCTTACTTTGCTGCATTAGATGAGAGACAGACAGATAGGTGATAGATAGACGATAGATAGATAGATGATAGATAGATAGATAGATAGATAGATAGATAGATAGATAGATAGATAGATAGATAGATAGATAGAATACACTATCATATGGTAGAGAGAAAGACATGGTCTATCCAGTTGAATTCCACAAACTCCTTTGTTTGCCTCCTAAACCTCCAATCCCAACTAAGGTGGCTTAACTGTGTGGTTTTAAATACTCTATTGAATCCCTAATCCAAAATAGAGCTAACCTTTGTCAGTCAAGTGTTGAGTTTTCTGATAGAGACTGTTCTCAGGGGGATTTTGAGTTTTAGAGGTCCTTGGTAGTGTCCTGGCGCCTCATGGCCAAATGTCCACTGCTTAATCAATTCAAGCCTACTAGAGGACTCTTCCATTTTGCTGTCATTCATTTCTTGGTGCCACTCTAATGACAAATGAACAAACCTTTGGGAAACATTTTTTTTAAACTTCATTTAATAAATCTAGCATTACATTGTTACCTTATAAGATTGGGGGTGAGGGAGAGGGAGGAGATGTGCTGTTGCCAAGTTCAGTATGTAAAGGTCTTTCATTGAAGCTCCGTTGGAATGTAGTAATTTGAACAGCATTTTGGTATATAAGGTCTAAAAAAAAATGAGGCAGGGATTCGTTGGGGCTAGCTGTGAAGCATCAAATTACTTTCAATGTGTTAGGCCATTTTGCTTTGAAAAACCTTTTTTGGTGTATTATTATACTCTGTTTTTCTTACATGGCAAGGTTCCTTTCAGTACTGAATGTTTTGAAATAACATGAAGATTGAGGAAAATTTGCTCTTTTTTTCCACAGGAAATAATAGAACAGAAACACGTTTTTTGCTAATTGTATCTGTCATACAACTTTAGAACTTACACAGACTCGTTTTCTTTAGAATGTCAATGCATGAATACCTATGATTCATAGTGTTTTTTGGATTTTGGAATGATGAACTAACAAACAAAAGAAAAGATGCACCGTATCAGCTCATCCTAACCACTATACAATTAACTATATGCAATTAACGTGATGATGAAGGAGAAACAACCATTTTTTCTTCTGTCTGATCTCTCTATATGGACATGAAATAGCAAAGGTGCAACTCACTTCTCATGGATAGATGAAAAATTTCCCCAAATATTAAGAAAGAAATAGCATAGAACCTCTATTTTTTTGTGAGGAAGATTGTCACCAATCCTCCTCTTTTTGCTGAGGAAGATTGGCCCTGGGCTAACATCCGTGCCCATCTTCCTCTGCTTTATATGTGTGACGCCACCACAGCATGGCTTGATAAGTGGTGTGTCGGTCTGTGCCGGGGATCCGAACCCGCGATCCCCGGGCTGCTGGAGTGGAGCGCCAAATTTACTGGGTGGTAAGTGCACCACTGGGCGGGTCCCCAGCATGGAAGCTTTTAATCCTTCTTTTGACATCGATTTTGAAAAGGTCCTGGTGTAATTCTCTCCCCAGTTGAGTAAAATCTTGAGATGAATGCCTCAAGGACTGTATAATTCCTTTTCCTCACATCAGTGTTAGAAAAGGATTTAGTTTGACTGTAAGGGCTTGTGGAATTTAATTGTACTTGTTTTAAGATTTTAATCTGCATAGTATAACTAACTTTATAAGGACCAAGAAAACTGCAAGAGAGCCTGAGCTTTAAAATTTCATTTTTTTTTTTTCTTTTAAGTGTACTCTTTAGGATTGAGATGGCTTTGTTGGTTCTGGTCTTCTCCATAAGATGGGAGTGCCAGTGCTGATAACCACTGCTGTGTTTTCCCGGAATTGAGTCTTTGAAACTGAAACCACACAACTCCAGTTGGGTGGGTCATGATTTTTCCACTGAACTACGTTAAGCAAATCAGGTAAGTGCAAAGAATATCTTTTATTTACGTTTTAGAATATCTCTTAGGCTACATTTATCTCTCTCCCTCCCATATCTCTATCCCTATCTTTATCTATTTCTGTATCCCAGCCAAAAAAGAGATCTTTTTTGTGTAATTGTACCTGGAATAGCAGTGCTATAACATCCATTCTGTCGCCTTCACTTTTTCTCTGAAAAGTGTAGCACAGATCAGTTTTACTTTACAAAAACATAAGAAACCAAACTCACCAAATTGTATATATTAATTAAGTCCAGTATTTTGTATACCATTTATACCTCATTAAAGCTAGGGAAAAAAGAAAACCTTAAGCAAGACAAAATGCACTTTTTTTTTTCAGAATTTATAATTCCCAATCCATAAATTAAAGCAATTTACTTTTTTCTTTTAACTATATTTAAGAAATATGCATTAACCATTGTCCAAGATTATATACTGGCTTTTAGTATTTTATAAAATAAGTTGATTAAATGGGAGCAGAATCCTTGCGGATTATTACAGAAAAGTCCCTTGGTCTGTACAGATTTTACTTGTCTTCAGTTTTCACCAGACACTTCTCTATGGGTAGTGTCTTAAAGATTGTACATCTGATGACAAAGAAACTCATGATCTAAAAAAAAGAAGTGCTTTGGATAGTGTTCAGATTTGTATTTTAATTCTCATTTTCAAGAAGCCAAATTAAAAATAAAATTAAGAATAATTTAATTGTAAATCTTTGGCCTCTGGGTCCATAATAATTTATCTATACTGTTACTTTGGAGAAGAAAGAATGACCACTTAATTGTCACTTCCAGGTTACACTATTTAAGGCATTTCCTTTCTCTTTGTCCTTATTCAATTATCTGTTGCTGCATAACAAATCACACCCAAATATATTGGTTTAAAACACATTTATTGTTAATAATAATAAATAATAATCTCTTTGTGGGTTGACCGGAATGGTTCTTGCTCATATTCTCTCATGAGGCTGCAGTCATAACGAATATAGAAGTCTTACAGAAGTTGAAAGTATGAAAAATTGGGTGTTTTCCTAGAATATGTCAATGACTTTTCACGCTTGCCACCTTTCCCATATTGTGGAACTTTTTAGGATAAATAAATGGATTAAAGAGTAGGAACATTTTATGACTCTTGACAAACAGAAATACAGTGGGAGGGCATAGAAATCAGACTGTGATTAGATGGAGAGAGAAATGTATTTTGGAAAATGCGATGTATGAGCTGAATTTCGGAAGGAAAAAAGAAATTAACTATGTAAAGGTAATGAAGATAAAGAATAAATTACCTTCGGGGCCGCCCGGTGGCGCAGCGGTTTAGTCCGCGCTTGGCAGCCCAGGGTTCGCAGGTTCGGATCCCGGGCGCCCGCTGATGCACTGCCTGTCAGCCACGCCGTGGTGGCGTCCCATATAAAGTAGAAGAAGATGGGCACAATGTTAGCCCAGGGCCAGTCTTCCTCAGCAAAAAGAGGAGGATTGGACGGATGTTAGCTCAGGGCTGGTCTTCGTCACAAAAAAAAAAAAAAAAAAAAGAATAAATTACCCTCCAGGCAGTTTGAAAGACAGAAACCACATGATAAGTTTGGGGAATTTTCAGTTGCTCAGCATAGCTGGAGTGAAGGTTGCAAATGGCCAAAGAGTGGGTGGGTAGAAGTATGAGTCAGCAGAGTAACTAGAAGCAAAAGTCATGAAAGCTCATACGAACTGAACTAATGGTTGATCTTGATCCTGAAAGCGCTGGCAAGTTATTCATGGAGGCATGAGATCAACATGACCAGATTTGTTTTCAGAAAGATTTTTGGCAGCTATGAGCAATAGAAATTGGAGAAACTAAAGAGAAACTAGTTTAAAAAAATATTACCATAACCCAGGAAAGATAAAATAAAGGGATGAGGAAGGCAGTGGCAGAAGGGATTGAGAAGAGGGGACGGTGATAGACAATATTATGGAGGTTAAATTCACCAGAACTGAGGCCTGTGTAATTAGATGTGGGGAGTGGGCAATGAGTAGGAAGAGTCTAAGATGACTTCTAGACTTTCTCTTTGGGTGAGTGAATTCATGGTGATGTCATTCTCTATGAGAGTGAGAATACAGATGAAGAAGCAGTTTTATTGGTATGTATGATGGCTTCAGTTTCACCCATAGAGTTAGACCCACCTATGTGATATCTAAGAAGAAATTTTCAGTAGATAGTTGGAGATATGAATACATGGATAGAATTGGGGAAATAAGCTTGGATAGTGTTGGTAATAAGGAAATTAATCTTGAAAAGAATATTTGGATGAGATAACTCAGAGGTAAAATGTAGAGGAAGAAGAGCAGAGGGCCTAGCGTAAATCCTTGGGAGTATGTAGAAATTGGGTGGCCATCAAAGGAACAGAAAATATCCAAGAAGGCAGAGAAAAAGTATGAGAGCTGTAAAACCCTTTAAGTATTTGATGCTATCTATGTGAGAAGGCTTTCTAGTTTCCGAGTCAGATAGTCTGCACTCTTGTCCTGCTTCTAGGTATGTGGCCTTGGCTATACCACTTCACATCACTGATTTTTTATTTTATTTTCTCAAGATGAGGCTATGGCTCCTGCTGCTTGGCTTATAGGTTTATATCAGATGAGGTGATAGATGTGAAAACACCTTGGGAACACTCCAAAGCACCATATAAATGTAAAATTTTACTACTATTTTTTAGGCAATGACTTCTCTGAACTATTTTTGCCCTTTCTTTCCTCCTTTCCACTGACTGAAATGTTAAGTGGGCTTATAATTTCAGCCTTCTATTATTGTATTATCCTTGCATTGAAAGAAAAATTACTAAAAAATTTACAGGACTGCCAAATAGTCTAGGCCAAGAACCTCTAAGATATAGAACAGAGGACACGTTACGTTTTTAAAGATTTACTATAGTATACACTTAAGATCAGGTTGACACTGGATTAGTATTAATAAATTCAATCTTTGGAAATTTGGTTATGCATTTGATATCACTATAAATGCAAGTGGAGGGAAATGGGATTTCTAATTCAAAATGGATGACTGAGTATAAATATAGTCTTAAAAGTATGTCCCAGTGTCAGGGATGCCTGAAGGCAAATTTAAACTTGTCTTACTACCTGCTTCCACTTTTTATAGATTTTCCTCTACTTCATCCCGTCTACTACATTTTTCCCTACTTACCTCCATTCTAAAGAATTTTTCTGAACCTGGGGAATATAATATCATGCATTCACTCCTTTTCAAGTGTTAGAATAGGAATATATTATTCCTTAAAGGCAGTATTTCTCAAAGATGGGTTGTGAACCACCCAGACTGACTGACTCAGGTGATTTTGACTCCTAATCCCATTGGAGAAACACTGCTCTAAGAGTATCTGTCTCTTTAAACAGAAGTGCAAGAAGAATTTGATATTATTACAAAAGAAGTGAATGAAACTTTATTATAGTTTAATGGAAATAGTGCTTGGAATAAAAAAAACCTTGATTATTTTTTCTCACTAACTAGATGTGCAGTGTTCTTAGCTAAGTCATTTAACATCTTTGAAATTCCGTTTACCCATCTTTGCAATGGATACAATAATTATAATAAAACCAGCAATTAAAAGAAACCTACTCAATCTCACAAAGTGATTTTGAGCATCGAGAGAGGGAAAGAGATTGTTGATGAAAGTAGTTTAACAAGTCTGAAGTAATATACCCATTGAGCATTATTTTTATTTTATCTAACAATGAAATATTTTGAGGGAGACATATTTGAGCACTTTATGTTAAACTATGTATTTTACTAATTCTCAGAAAGCCTGACCTATACATACCTGGAACATATAAATGCAAGTGCAAATACAGCATGTTAATTACACATAGCTGAAACTATATAGAGATTTAGGTTTTTATTATTATGGATATGTTTCAAGAGAAAACTTAATATTGTATCAGAATTTCTGGGTTGGTGCTTAATAAATATTTATTGAATGGGCAAATGCATTTGGAATAGATTTATTTTATATTGTTAGCACAGAGCTATTTCTTTTTATTATATTTTCTAAAAATTTCTCATAAGAACAGAAAATATGAAAACTTTGTTAATACCTTATTGATGTAGCATCATGCAAGAGCATTAATATCAGTGTGACAGCATATCAATAGTAATATGACTAATGCAGAGAAATTCTGCCTTGAGGTTCATGCAAGAATCCACTTGAGCTTTATTCTTATGATTTAAAGGGTCATTACCTATCAATTCAATTATAATTTTATTTCAATGAAATGAGCATATGTCTGTCAATAACATTGCTTATTAATTTTTTAAACAAACCCATAATATACTTAAGGAGACCAGATCTATAACCATTTATTCCTTAGGGAACAGTTATTTTTCACTCCTATGGTTGACGTTTTATTTAAGTGTTTTCTAAAATAACATGAATTTTTTTGCATTAAGGAGTGAGTTTTCTTATGTTTGGTTTCTAATGAACATTAAATATTAGCTAGTGTCTCAGTTTAGACTTGAAATTATCTGCTAATGAATATTAGCAAATATTGTAGAATCCTTTTATTCCCAATTCCCTCTCTCTTTCTAGCCTTGTCTTTTCTTCCTTCCTTTCATGCCTCTGTCCATCCTTCATTCTTGTCGTGATTGTCATACATTGATTGTCTTCTATGTGCTACAGAGTGTATCAGCTGACAGAATAGACTTAAAATCTGTGGTTCTCAACCAAGAGCAATTTTGCCTCACACACATTTGACAATATCTGGAGACATTTTTGCTTGTCACAACTGGGGGAATGTTTATGGCATCTACTGGGTAAAAGTAGGGATGCTGTTAAGCATCCCATAATAAAAAGAACAATTCTCCACAACCAAGAATCATCTGCTCCAAAATCTCAGGAGTGCTGAGGTGGAGAAACCTTGCCTTAAATAATTTCTAGCTTTACCACGTACTCAGAGTTGGCATCTTCTCTACAACATCCCTGCCAGGCGCTTTCTGCCTGATTCCTCATGACTTCTAATGTGGAATTTAAGATGGTAAGTATGCACAATCTCCCTCCATATGTAGGAAGCATGGGAGTTTTTGTGTTACCGCTTGGAGGTTTCTATTTCTTCTGAGGTCATCTTAACCATCTTGTGACAAAACATTGTTTTCTGTGTGTGTGATTATTGCTGTTTATTAATCACACTACTATGGCCACACTTTGTGATATACATGAACACAAACAGGATGTTTTATATTTCTTTTCAGTAAGTGTGATCTTATGAGAGGGGTGAGAGGGCTGGTTTGTACTCTGCAGTATTGTTTGAGAATTATTATGGATGGCGGCTGAGAGCTCAAACTTGGAATGCATACTCTCTGGGTTTGGAAACTGGCTCTGATGCTTATTTGCTGTGTAAACCCAGGTAAGAGTATTACTATCTCTGTAAAATTGGGCTTTTACATGGGATTGTATAGATACTTACATTGATATAAGGTTTAAATGAGTTACTACTATATTTCATCAAGGATGTTCTTGATTTAAAGGCTCAGGATTATTTTATGTACCAATAAGAAAGAGAAAATGCCACCAATTAAATTATTATACACCACCACGTATAAGGCATATGAGTTGTTAAAATGTGAAAAAAATGTGCATCTCAGAATCAACAAAATACAGTATATATAAAGCATTTAGAACCGTGCCTGACACTGAGCGTGCTAAATATCCATTAGCACTTAAATCAATATATGTATAATAAACTTCCAGTATGAAAACAGCCAGTAGTGTTCGGAAGGCACTCCAGAACTGCAGCACTGCCAATATTCTTCAGAAAGAGGATTTTCCTTTTCTTTTTTTTTCTTACTGACGATGCTTCTATTCGTACATGTTTTAAAGGGCCATTAATGATTTAAACAAGAATATTGATTATGCTATTAGGTAAAGAACCCATTGAAAAAATAACTGAGGCCAACTAACTGTAAACATTTAATAGGATGAAGAATTTTGGTTTGGAATGTTCTTTATTTACTTCTCTATCTAATTTTGTTCCATAATCTGTGTCATACCCTGGTATACTCTCTTGACCGTCCTGTGTAAGAGCAAACGATTCTCTTGGGCTTTCACACTATTCTCTGTGAACATCTGTTTATGTCCGTCTCTTTATACTGTATCTTAGTTTTTCTGGCATGCCTTCTTCATATTAATACCAACACCTAAAGGACAGGGACTAGGTGTTAATTGTCTCCATATACATAGTAGTATCTGGCACAATTTTAGATACAGACTATGTGTAAATTTATACTCTACAACTTGCCTCTTTTGTAACCATAAGATGTAGAAAGCATAGATGTGCCAGGACTAGAAACTAGACTAAGTCAGTTGGTGAAATAGTGTCTAAAAGACTTATGTGAGGTCAGATTTCAGTGTGTCGCATTGGAGCATAGAAAGCATCCCTGTTCAGAAAGAGTAAGAATTTTTGACATTACTTCCATGAGTCCCATATTATTATAGACTATTGAGTCTGAGGAAATCTTAGCATTTGACCTCTTCCTCTGCCTTAATGTGGAGCTGGCTCCTGGCTTGTCCTTTCTCTTTCACTTCTACGTCTCGTTTTGACATGGCTGATGAAACTGGAAGATGAAGACAATGTTAGAGGCCTAAAAAGATTGCCAGGTGATTAGATGTGTAAGCCTACCAGGGGTGCACTTAGAGTCATGTCAGTGGAATGCAAGATTATGTCCTGGGGTCTGAGGCAGGCAGACAACAGCACAGGTGGGAGATAACAGCTAGGACTCTGTTTCCCGGCGATCAAGCCCAGAAAGAAGCGCCATGAATTCCAAGAACAGAATGTTCAACCAAGGGTTTTGAAAACAAACCAAACCCACCTGCTCTGAGATTTGAGGAATGCAAAAATGTGCTCCTAAAATGGAGCTGAGGCCATTGTATATAAACTTTGGTCTCCCTTTACCTATAAGAGGTGAGACTAATGTCCACAGCTGCAACAGTCGTATCAGATGTGCTATTTGACTGGATGAAGCTCTTTACCCACACCAGGTCACATTTCAAGGACACTAGCAGGTTGCTAGTTGCCGTGTGGCTTACTGAACCCCATATACCATCAAACATAATCTCGGAATATAGCTCATGGGTTCAGTGTTTTGCTGTTTATGCCAGTAGCTTTCAGGAACTTGGGCCTCTACCCAGAAACAGTAGTAAGAAAGCCAAAATATAACCATAGTAGAAGAAAAGATTTTACTAAGCTACCCATTGAATTTTGGAAAAGGGCTCAGGAGTTTTACATCCTAATTTATCTCCCTCTCTGAAAGGACACTTACTTTAATACCTCCCGATCCTGGTTTTTATTTAGGCAGATGGTTGGAACATTAAGATAATATATTAACAGCAGATGCACACTTTTCCCTGGACTTCGCAGTGGAGACGCTGCTGTCTCAAGAAATCATTAATAGAATTTAAAGTCTCTCACTTTCAGGTCATAGGTTTGAAAGTGCTGCCTTTGTTGTATCCAAAAATCATTACTATCTGATTGTGTCAGCATCGTCAACTTAGTCCAGCTATCACATTGGGTATTAATAAGTAGCAATTGTAAGCAGGCAGGGAGTGATTTCTTTTTAAAAGGTGCCACTTGAATTACTATTTTAAGTCCCCCGTAGACAGAGGCAATGTGATTTTGACTGAGGTTGAACAAATTCCGTGGGGGTCTATATCATCTTTCACAAACATTTCTTTCGAGACAGGGGAAAATGGACACCTTTGGCAGTAATTAGTTCTCTAATGATTAGTTTACTTTTAAGTATGCCTTTCAAATGTTATTTGATGCTTAATAACACCTTGACTAGAAAGAAATAATAACCTGAAATACAGAAGAATTTGATGCATGGATTATATTCTTGCATTCTAAAAGGTTACCTGCCTAGAAAATATTCTTAAAGGAGGATTTGAGGTCCTTGGGGAGAAATACAGGGTAAAGCCATTTCTTAAAGTTCTTTTTTAAGATTATCTAAAGTTGCTTGAGGGGGGATAATAAAGTTGATGTTAATTATGTTGTGGGCATCTTCTTCTGCAGAGTGATGTTAATTACTCCCACAATTTCCTAACATACATATTGAAAAATATTTTATTACAGAGTAAAATTAAAGTTTTGGTGGATAGTCCAGGAATTTTAATGTATTCAATTGTATTACCACCATCACAATCAGAATACGGATAATTCCACCACCCCAAAACCTCCCTTGTGTTACCACTTTATAGCCACACCGTCCCCCTATCCCTAAGCCCTGGCAACTACTAATCTGTTTTTGGTCACTACAGTTTTATCTTTTTGCAAAGGTCTTATAAATAGAATCCTACAGCGTGTAATCTTTTGAGAGTGGCTTCTTTCACTCAGCATAATGACAGATCTACCCAAGTTGTGTGTGTCGATAGTTTGTTCCTTTTTCTTACTGAGTAGTTTCCATCATATAAATGTAACACAGTTTGTTTATTCCTTCATTCGGTGAAGGACACTTGGGTTACGTCCAGTTTTTTTGGTAATTATGAATAATGATGCTATAAACATTCATGTACAGGTTTCTGTGTGAACATAAAGTTTTAAATTCTGTGGGAAGGTTTAACTTTATAAGAGAGGCTGTCCTTTTCGTTGCCATCACTGCTTTGTATGTGAGTTCCAGTTGCTCTGCTTCCTCGTCAGCACTTGGTATTGTTAGTAGTTTTTATTTTAGCCTTTCTGATGGCAGCATAGTAATATCACATCATTGTTTTAATTTGCATTTTCCTAATGACTAATGATGTTGAACATCTTTACATATAGGCTTATTTGCCATCTGTATATCTTCTCTGGTGAAGTGTCTGTTCAAGTCTTTTGCCCAATTTTTCACTGGGTTGTTTATTTTCTTACTGTTGAGTTTTGAAGTTTAGGATCCAAATGATTTGTAATTGATTTTTTCCAGTCTGTAGCTTCTCTTTACATTCTCTTAATAGTATTTTCTATAGAGCAATGGTTTTTAATTTTGAATGAAAGTCCATTTATCAATTGTTTTCTTTTGTGGATCATGCTTTTGCTGTTATATCTAAGAACTATTTGCATAATCTCAGATACAAAGATTTTCTTCTAAAAGTTTTATACGTTAACATTTTACATTTAAATCTATGATCCATCTTGAGTTAGTTTTTGTGGAAGGCATGAAGGTTAGGTTGAGATCCACTTTATTGCATATGGGTGTCTCAGCACCATTTGCTGTAAGGCCATCCTTTCTCCACTGAATTGCTTTTGCATTTTTGTCAGAAATTAATTGGCGTATTTGTGTGGGTCCATTTCTGGACTTTCTATTCTGTTCTGCTGATTTATGTGTCTATCTCATCACTGACACCACAATGTTTTAGTCACTGAAGCTTTATAATAAGTCTTAAAATTGAGAAGTGTGAGTCCTCCAACTCACTTCTCTTCCAGAACTCTTTTTTCTATTCTAGTTTCTTTGCCATTGCAGATACATCTTAGAAGAAGCTTGTCTAAAACTACAAAGAATAATCCAGCTGGGATTTTGGTTGGAATTGTATTAAATCTATATATCAATTTGGGGAGCATTGATATTTATACTATGTTAAATCTTCCAATCCATGAACATAATATCTCTTCAAATATTTTTGTCTCCTTTGAGTTTTTTTTATCACTATTTTTTAGGTTTCAGCATATAGATGCTATACATGTTTTGTTAGATTTATACTTAAATGTGTCAATTTTTGAAGCTATTTAAAATGTATATATATCATTATAAACATAATTGTATTTACATATATAATTTAATTCAGTTTTCAGTTCATTGCTAGTAAATAGAACTGCAGTTGATCGATGTGTGCTGACCTCATGACTCAATTATTAATTCTAGAAGTTGGGATATTCTACATAAACAATCATGTTTTCTGTAAATAGAGACAGTATTATTTTTTTCTTTCCAATCTACATACCTCTTATTTTTCTTGCCTTATTTCACTGGCAGGGACTTCTATCACAATGTTGAATCGGTGAGGTGAGAGTAGACATCCCTGCCCTCTGTCCAGTCTTAGGTAAAAAGCATTCAGTCTTTTATTATTAAGTAGCATGTTATCTATAGGGGTTTTGTACATGCCCTTTTTCAGGCTGAGCAAATTCTTTCTATTCCTAGTTTGCTTAGAGTTTTTAACATAAACGGATGTTTAATTTTGTCAGATGGTTTCTCTGATATAATCCTGTGTTGTTCTTCTTTAGACTATTAATATGGTAGATTACTTTGATTGTTTTTTGAATATTAAACCAATTTTGCATACCCAAATAAACCCCACTTGGTCATGATGTGCTCATCTGTTTGTATATTGCTGGATTTGATTTACCACTATTTTATTAAGGATCTTTGCATCTATGTTCAAGTTCATATTGGGCTATAGTTCTGTCTGTCTCTGTGTCTTTCTGTCTGTCTGTCTCTCTCTGTCTCTGTCTCTCTCTCTCCCTCCATACTGTCTTTGTATCACTTTTGTATCAGGATAAACGGTAGCCTCATACAATTAGTTGAGAAGTGTTCTTTCTTCTTCTTTTTTTCTGCAGGAAATTGCATAGAATTAGTATTATTTCTTCTTCACATGTTTCATAGAATTATCCAGTGAAATCATCTGGGCCTGAAGATTTTTTGGGGGGAGAGTTTTAAGTACAAATTCAATTTCTTTAATAATTATAGAATTATTAATATTATATATTTCATCTTGGGTGAGTTTTGGTAGTTTGTGGCACCAAACATGAAGTTGTTCATAGTAGAACTTGATTATTCTTTTAATATCTGAAGTCCTGATATTGGCAATGTTCTCTTAAATCCTCTTTTTTGGTCAGCCTTGTTAGACTATTATTCATTTTCTTGATCTTTTCAGAAAACCAAGTTTTGTTTTCCTTTATTTTCCTCTTGTTTCCATTTCAGTGATATCTCTTCTTTCTTTTATTATTTGATTTCTTGTGCATGCTTCAGGTTTATTTTGTATTTATTTCTCTAGTTTCTTAAGGATGAAGATTAGATTATTGATTTGAAATTTGTGTTATTTTCTAATATAAACATTTATTGCTATAAATTTCCCTCTAAGCACACCTTTAGCAGTATCTTACAAATTTTGATATGCCATATTTTCATTTTTATTTAATTTAAATATATTATATTTCCCTTCAGAATCTGTATGAATCCTTATTTGATTCATGTGTTGTTTAGAATCATGTTGTTTAATTTCCAAATGTTTGGGAGATTTTTCTACTATTTTTCTGTTATTCATTTGGAGTATAATTCTATTATGGCCAGGGAACATACTTTGCATGATTCTATTTCAAATTTTTTAAAGTTTGTTTTATGACCCAGAATATGGTCTACCTTGCTTAGTGTTCTACACATACTTGAAAAAAACGTATTTTTCTGTTTTTGGATGAAATGCTCTATAAATGTCAGTTAGAGTTGGTTGATGATGTTTTTCAGTTCCCTTTCTTTGCTGATTTTCTGTCTACTTAATCTACCCACTACTGAGAGAGGAGAGTTGAAGTCTACAACTAGAATTGTGTATTTGTCTATTTCTCCATTCAGATCAGTCAACTTTTGGTTTGAGTTTTTGAATCTGTGTTGTTAGAAACATTACAGTTAGAATTGTTATATCTCCTTGGTGATTTGACCCTTTTATCATTAGGTAATACACCTCTTTTACTCTGTCAATATTTGTTACTGTAAAGTTTAGCTTGTCTGATAGTAATAAAGTCATGTCAGATTTCTTTTGATTAGTGCCTGCATTAAATATCTTTTTCCATCTTTTTACTTTTCACTTACCTATATCACTTTAATTGAAGTGAGATTCTTGTAAACAGGATATAGTTGGGTCATGTTTTTTATCTGTTCTGATAATGTCTTTTGTTTAATTGGCACATTTACACCATTTACATTTAATGTAATTATGTAATGCCATGCTTGGATTTAAGTCTACTATTCAAATGCTTGTTTTCTGTTAGTTCTTCCTTTTTCTGTACTTCAGTTTCTCCCTTCCTACCTTCTCTTGTGATATTTGAATATTTTTTACTATTCCATTTTAATTTATCAGTTGTAATTTTTCTATTTATGTCTATAGTTTTTTTCCTAGTCATTTTAGAGATTACAAAATATGTATTTAACCTTTCACAATCTACTTAAAATCAGTATTTTCCATTTTATTTGGAATATGGAAACCACCTTACCATCTATTGCTGAGGTTGGATAATTCCTACTTCATTGTCTTTTTCCTCTATCATCTCCATTCTGCTGTTCAGCTCTTCTAGTGAGTTGTTTTTTTTTTTTGTTTTAGTTTATTATACTTTTAGACCTAAATTTTCTGTTTGGTTCTTATTTATATCTTCTATTTCTTTGTTGATAATTTCTGTCTTTCTAGTCAAGTGCTTGCCTTTACTTTTTTATGTATATATATTTTTAAGACACAATTCTCTACAGATTTTTAAGCATGGGTCATTTATATTCAGGATGCATACAATAATTTTTGTTTTGTTTTTTATTTAAATTGTACATTGGATCAGAAATCACTTTTAACCAATCAGGCTAAATTGGCCAGAAAAATATGTTGATTCCTAATTATTGACAAATCTTGTCACCTTAAGTAAGATAAATGAACTAGCTAATGAAGATAGCCTCTTTCTCTCCTCAACATCACTAAACAATAAAATTGACTAGAGAGGAGACACCAAGGAGAAACTCTCTTTGCCAAACAGACAAGAGTTTGGAAAGTGGGGAGCATTTACTGCTAAAGTAGCTGAGCCACAGTCTAAGCTTGGGCTGCTGAGATTTACAACTTGCTCATTCAGATGATGATTTTAGATGCCTCACTCTTGATGTTCTTTGATATAACAAGCAAAACAACTTAATGGGCACTCAGCAGTGTGCAAGTCTTAGTTTAACAGTAATTAGTATTAGTTAAGAGTAATTAGTGCAAGTCTTAGTTAAGAGTAATTAGTATTATATACATGAGGGAAACACCAAGATCATAAGATATTTCTGCCTTGGCACTAGAAGTTGGAAATTATGAGTGGAATAATGGTATTATAAGAGCTATCGTAGCATTTTCCCTTTTATCTGCCGTGTCCAATAAATAGGCCTGTTTCCTTTACTGGTAATGGTTCTAAAGTGTGCTTAGTCTGATTGAAACGGGGCCTGGGCAAGGGAGACTTGAAGTAGGCTGAATTTTTTAGCTCAGTAGTCATTTTGGGGCATAGTGACAAGATGAGAATGTCATCTTGATAGGGTTAGTAAGGTGTTTGTGAGAAGAAAACTGGAATGTGGTAACTATTATGTCTGTGATGTACCAGCTACCTCTTATGCCCCACTTCTCATCCTCTCAGCTTCACCCATCTGTGGATCAGCTGCTGCTGTGGGCTCTGACGAACTGCACAGATGTAACTGAAGTGTCTCACCTCATGCCATATAGCTCTCACCTCTCTTTCAGGGCTTCCCCGTTCAAGGGAAGCTTGCGCATGGGACACCGCAGAGTTCTGAACACCAGCAAGAGTTAATACCTTGTGTAGCAAAAACTTTGATTGGTGGAAGCTGGTAGCAAATTATTTCCCTTTCCCCTTTCTCTGTGCACTCAAAGAATGGTCCTGAGATGTAGTTTGTATGGTTTCTCAGGGGAAGGGCCCAGGAAATCAGTTGCATTTATTGGCAGCACATTTATTGGTAACACATTTTCTTATTAGCTCCCCCTCCATCCCTGCTTCACTCTGTGTCTCTCTCCTGCTTCCTGGTACTGCAGTCCCTAATCACACATTAGCACTTAAAGCTACGTCTAATGTTCTATTTTCTGGGGAACAGTGGCCAAGACACATAATAACATTATTACTTAATTAAGAGGCCCAAGTGAAGTATAATAAAATATGAGATAAGCATTTCCAGTTGAATATGGATATTAAATAATTATGTTTAGTTTATTGCAACAAAATTTGTTTGTTTAAAATTTCAAATTTAATTTCCACTTCCTCTTTCCACTGCTGCGCACTCAAGGGGACTCTGGTCTTCAGCCTTTTAACAGGTGTATGCTAGGGAATCTGCGCTCAAGAAATAGTTGTTAATGACTTTTGAGTTGTTTTAATAGAAGCTTAAGCAATGCATAATATGGAGGTAAAACCAATTTTTATATCCCCTCAGAATTACTAATACACTACAAACAAGTTTATAATATCTTTGGGTCTTTAAAATAGTCATGTGAGGTAAGCATGGAAGCAGGGTTATTTATCTTACATAGAACTATAATTGGGGTTCAGGGAGATATAGGGACTCACCTTAGGTCACAGAGGAGATAATTGTCAGAAACAGAGACACAGGTTTACCAAAGTTTTGTTTTCCCCCCTTGATCTCTTTTACATCGGGAGTTTGCAATCATTGGGTCTTATAAATGAATATTTTTAATGCACCTATTGGCAACATCTGTAATACAGTTTGATCTTTCAGTTGATGTTAAAAAGTTTTTAGTTTATATAATGTAGTAAAAAATATACATAGGTGCCACATAATGGTATTTATGTCAACAATGGACTGCATATATGACTGTGGTCCCATAAGATTACTAGCATATAGCCTAGATGTGTAGTAGGCTACACCATCTATTTTGTATCAGCACACTCTATGATGTTCGCACAACAAAATCACCTAAAAACGCATTTCTCAGAATGTATCCCTGTCTGTAAGTGACGCATGACTGTAATATGTGACAATGTGAATTTGAAGTAAATTAATCAATTCTATAAAAGAAGCAAGTTGCATTTCACCTAGACTTTCATCTTGACACGTCCTATGCTCTTTTATAAGTGATTATTATTCTAAATATATTTCATTTGTTAATTTTAAACTATGCATTTTTCAAAGCTCAATTCTTACACATCCTCATTAAAGTTCTCGTTGGAACAAACTGTAAGATTGGCTATTTCTACAAATAAGATGAGAGACTTCTGTTCTGTTTATTGACCATAGTCTTATAAAGCTATAGGGGAATTTATATCCATAGCTCTAGGATATACTAATGAGATACATAAGTGTAAATAAGCAATATGTGAAAAGCAAATACCTTATATCTAAAGTGTATAATATGCATAATGTGTTATAAATAACTACATAGTTTATTTTTTGCATGTATGGGCTAATCTTTGTACTACAAAAATTAAATAGTATTTTCAAATATAAAAGATTTTAAAAGATTTTTGAACATCAAGGTAAGTTACCTGAAGGCACAGTATTTCTTTACTACATATTTTTTCTCTTTTTGATAGTCTGTGTCTGTTTTCACCATGTAATTTCTCCAATGATGGTTGAGGCATAAAATGTGTAATAATTAGTTACTGCTTAGGTATCAACAAATCCTACTTCAATACTTTCTGTATGTACAGTAAGGGGAAACCGAAATATTTTTTTCTGTGTGTCAACATTCTCACTCCTCGTACTTCATTAAATCAAGATGATAAAAATCCCTGAAGACTGCAGTACAAATTTTAGAGCTGTATTGATTTAACCTTCCCTCTGTAAATATTTCATAGTTGTATAATGTGCAAATGCAGCCACACACAGAACAAAGGATTGCACTTTTCTGTTAGTATGCAGTGGGGGTAACTGACAGCTTTTATTATTCCATTTAGAAAATAACACATATAAAATGTGTAAGGATATTTTGTCATTATTGTGGATGTCAAGAAGAATTGATAAAACATTGTCTTTAAAGCAAAATTTTTGTAGAGAATACTTACAATGTGTCATTTTTCAAGTGTAAATGCATTTACCTTTTATAATTTAAATTTTTTCCTCATTATTTTTTCAAATTATTTATGAGTTCTTTTTAAATAAGAGCCTTCTTTTTCTTGTTGTTGGTCTTTTACCTCTCCTTCACTGACACTGTGAGAAAACTCAGGATTTGAATGTGTGATATTATGGAAACTTCCATATCAACACACTGTGCTGTGACATCGTGGGGGTATAAAAATAAATATATTTCATTGAAGGATCCATCAAGGAAGAAGTAACATTTCTCATCTAAGGGTTGGGAGTAAGGCTATAAAAATGACAGATATGTTATACTACTGTTTAATGTTTTCTCTTTTTAAGCTTTATATAAAAATAAAGCCATAGTCAACCCAGAAGATTTTTGTGAATGCTGGTATATTAAGACATAACAAAATTAGTTTTCTGCTGCCATTGAAATGACATCAAAAAGGGATGATTGTTATTTCAATACTTACTTTACTAAGAAGGAGGCAGAGAAAATGGATCTCTCTGGCTGAATGATAAGAGACTAGTATTGAGATATCAGTGTGGCCTGCTCCATTAAACAAAAAGTTTGGTAATTACGCATACACACATAAACAAACACTTTAGGGAAAGACTGTTACAGACTCATAAACTAGCAACTTTAGTGCACTGAAACAAAAACTCAATCTACACCAAGGCAAATTGCATTCAGAATTCTGGGAATACAATGAAGAAGTTCACCTATAAAGACAGAGTTTCTGAGAACAAGGGCCAGAGTCTTTCACTAGAGGGCAAACTTTAATCAGTAAGATAGATTTTTCAGAATTTAATCTGTGCTGAATTTTCGTATAAAATTTTCTCAGGAAAATATAATAAATACAGATATACAAAAGGAAGGCTAATTGTATTCAATTTCTTGTACTAACTCTTTAATTTAAGACCGGATGGCTAGCTTTTGTTACTGTATCAGTGGGGTGTGTGAGTATGTGTTTTGTGTGTGTGTGTGTGCAAGTTGTCAACACATACGTGTAAGTGTGTGATATTCCACCATGTGGTCTCATTTAAAGTAAGTTCTATTTTCTTGGAGACAGTTTAGGCTTTATTGATTTTAACATTTCTGATTATTCCCTCATAGTTTTTCTCTAGAAGATGTCTAGATTTCTCGTTGCACATTCGAGTTAAAGCATAGGGAAAGTACGGCTACTCACAAGTGTTCCTCACAAGTGTTCCTCCAAGACTGCCTTTTTATCATTGAATACGTGTTATTTGGGAATTGCAGCCATTTTTTATCTCAAAGCCTGCTTTTTCTTTGTTATTTTCAACTCTTTTCTCTGTACATATTTCCAGGTCAAACTTGGCCATCTATTCTCCCAATCTACCATAACGGCTGAAATATGATTACTTATTTCATTCAGCAAGTATTTATTGATCACCTTCAACATACTAGATATATCCCTTCAGTATAAGTTTGAATGTAGAAAGACCTATATCTTTAGGACAATCTGTCCCCTTCTTAACTTTTAAAAACTGTCCTGGCATGATGCAGTCACTTCTTAGGCATGAATGACCTGACCTGGTGTCTGGCCGCTTGCCCAGTTGCGTGAGCAGTGTGGGATAGGTTGTGGAGAGACTGAAGAAAACACCCTGAGATGGTGAAGGAGATGTAAAGGTTTATTGGGTCTTACTTATGGGGAATGTCCAGGAGCAGCCAGCTGGACGATGGTGTGCACCCACACCCGCTACCATGCACAGGGAGGGGGTTGCTTCTGTCGGAGGGAAACAAAGGCTACGTGCTCACCAGGAGGGACTGTCCTTGGTACACCAGCGTTCCCAGGAACAGTAGCTCACGTGGAAGGGCTCTGTGTTCCCTCAGAATGTGATGTTCTTCAACAGAAACAGTTACAATACCGGATGGTTGGCGGCCTGCCCAGAAGGATGCATGGTTAAGATAGGACATGTAGACTAGAGTCCCTACACCTGGAGTATAAAAATAAATATTTCATGGAGGAATCCATCAAGGAAGAAGTAATCTTTCTCATGTAAGGGTTGGGAGATTTTTTTTTTTTTATAGGCGATCCCACCCCCCCCCCCCACTGCCCCCCAAGTAGGAAGCAGCAGGCCCTTACTGCTGGGCTTGTTGTGTACCCGCCTGCCCCAGGGCCAATCTCCAGAGTCCAAAGTATGTCTAGTACCCTTCTAGGCTCACACCTGTCCCGCAGCTTTCGGGAAGGGTCTGGGTTGGTTTTTCTAGCCACAGGGTCCCATAGTGGCCCCAGCAGAGATAGAGCTGGGCAGGCAGGGGGAACTTGCCTGGGGGCTACAGGGTGGGAGTGAGGGGGCAGTGCCTGACTTCCGTAGACCAGGGTGTCCTCTAAGTGCTGGGTGCTAATTAGGAGCCATTGGGACAGGAGAAGGACGGGGTGACATCTATGTGCCCAAAAGACTCTCTGGCTGCTGTGAGCATGAATGGGGGTGGAGATGGCTTTAATCCCAATTAAAGGCAAGGAAGCAGGCTCAGAGAAAGGACTAGTGTGGTCTGGGGTGGGGTCCGTCATTAAAGAAGCTGACTTCCTGGGACACTGACACCTACCCTTCTCAGTGGCCGCAAGGCCAAGTTCTCAGGCAGAGCCCCCCCACCAGAACTTCTAGCTTTACCCTGGGGGACACTTGCTGACCCCCAAACTCCTTCAGGCTTGCTCCCTGCTTCCTCTAGTGGATGTGAATTATTCTGGGCCCTCATCTCTCAGTGAGCATCCTGAGAGGCATATCCAGGCGGCGCTGGCCTCCCGGAGCAATGCCCATAATACAGGATCTCAGGGCCCTATCATCTCTTTTGGGGTGGAGGGGAGACTGGTCTGCCTGAGTCCTGAAGGGCTGCTCCACAGGTTGACTGTGGTCTAGTGCCCAGTCCCCCAAGCAAGCCCTGCTTGGAAAACATTTCTACAAAGTGAGGAAGACAAAACAAGCAAAGGGAACATAAAATGTATATTGCGTCTGTTTATTTATTTCATGCGTTCAATATTCAAATGAATGTAAACAAGTGTTTATTGAACACCTTCGACATCCCAGGCAATTTCTAGCCATTTGAGAACTGTGAAGAATGAACAAAACAAACAAAATGCCCCCCAAGGAAGTTACATGCTGCTGGGGGAGATAGACAGCAAACAATAAACATATAAATAAATAAGTAATTTATATGATGTAGTTAGAAGGTTAGAAGTCCTATGGGGAAAAAAGAAAAATTAGATTATGGTAAAGGTGATCAGGAGTGCTGGTGGGCAGTGGCATCATGGGATGATAAGGATAGACCTCCTTGGAAAGGTAAGATGTGAGCTGAGACTTCAGAGAGGGGAGAAAACTAGCCAAGCAGATGTTTGGGAAAGGACCTTCCAGTCAGGACAAACATCCACGGCAAATTGAAAGAGACAACCATTAAGAAGGCCAGTGTGATTATGGAGCAGCTGAGTGAAGTAAGGGAGGAAATAGATTATATAGGGCCAGTGAGTGACCTGATTTATGGTGAAAAGAACCGCCTGGCTCTTGTGCTGAGCTTAGACCATCAAGAGGGAAGGGCAGAAGCAGCACAGCAGGAAAGAGGCTTGAAGGTATCCAAGTGGGAGATGATGGTGACTCAGACTTGGGTGGTAGCAGGTAGTAGGAAGTGATCAAATTCTAGATATTTTGAACATATCCAAAGTTCTAGCTAATGGGGTATGAAAGAAAATGAGAAATCCAAGATGATGCCACAGTTTAGGCCTAAACAATGGTGAGGATGGAGTTGCCATCAAAAAAATTGTAGAAGAATGCAGGGGAGTAGGTTTGGATGAGGTAAGATCAGACGTTCAGTTTTAGACAACCAAGTGGACAAGTAAAGGAGTCAGCCGCATGAGTCTAGATTTCCAGAGAGAGGTCTGGACCAGAGGTATCAACTTAAGAGTCATTAGCATATAGAAAATATTGAAAGCCAATTGGTTGGGTGAAATCTCCAATGGGAGTGAGTGTTGATAGAGACAAGAAGAGGTATATTAGGAGGCTGAGAAGAGTCTTCTCTTCTCCAAAGAAAATGGAGAAGGTGAAATACATGAAAAACCAAGACAGTGTTTTGCCCAGGAAGGCAAATTAAGAGGTATATCCAGGAGGAAGGATGAGCCACTATGGTAAATGCTGCTGATAGGTCAAGGAAGGAGAGGACAGACACGGAACATTTCAGAAACTGTGGGGGTTTCAAATAAAAGACTTTAACTCCTTTTCTTTGCAAGACAAATATCAGAATCTTTCAAGAGGTGGAAACTCTACAGTCACTAAAAACACATCTTCAGAATCAGATAGATCTAGGCATGAGTCTCAGCTCTGTCTGCCATTAGTTTGTGAGTTTGGGATAGTGTCTTAACCTTCATGAACCTCAATTTCCTCCTTTGTAAAAAGTAGTAATAACGTCTGCATCACAAGGTAGTTGGGAGCACTAAATATTTAAGTGCTGATCTTTTTCCTGACACTTGATGAGTGCTAATAAGTGGAAGTTGTTACGATTGTTGTAATTACAGTTATAATTCTTATTAAGCCTTATAGTCAAGGCTGCCTCAAATGCGGTCTTAACACCTATCCAGCCCAGTTGCTCACTATGGTCCAATATGATCTTTCTGGTCAAAGTTGCTGCTCATCATCCTCAGAATATTCTTTGTGCTTTCCCTCTCCCATTGTTAGTCCATGTGTTTTACGCAGGTTAGAATACCTTCCACCGATCTCTGCCTATCAGAATCCTACCCCGTCTTCAAACACTTGCTCAGGTCCAATTCTCTTCTGGGGAGCTTCCTTCATCACCCCAGCCAGATGCAGCTTTAATATCCTTGGAACTCATCTAACACTGATATCTGCACTATCAGTCTGTCTCCAATACATACTGTATCAAGAAGTCTAATCTGTTTACACATTTTATCTCTCTGAACTACAGTGTGAGTTCTAAGAGGTTAGAGATTTCTGTGCCTCCTCAAAGGCGTGACCATCATGGTAATTTGAACAGTCCCTCAGGGTTGGTTGATGGATGATGATGTCACTTCTTGGGAGTTGGTTTCATATCCTAACTCCTATCTGCTTTTGGGGTTAGACTTTAGATCCTTTTACCATAGTTAGATAAAGACCCCTTGAAAATTTAGAAGTTTTTTATGGGGGGTGAGGAAGATTGGCCCTGAGCGAACATCTGTTGCCAATCTTCCTCTCTTTGCTTGAGGGAGATTGGCTCTGAGCTAACATCTGTGCCAACCTTCCTCTATTTGGTGTGTGAGATGCCACCACAGCGTGGCCTGATGAGCAGTGTGTAGATCTGCACTCGGGATCTGAACCCGTGAACCCCAGGCTGCTGACGCGAAGCATATGAGCTTAACCACAATGCCACCAGGCCGGCCCCAAGAAGTTTTTAAAGAAGATGTTCAGATGGTAAAAAAATACTGTGAGATCCTGAGTGAGTAAGTGAGTGAGTAAGTGTACTGGAGTGAGTAACTGTACTTCTCAAGATAATAAAATGGTGACCTTTAGGACTAAATGAGAAAGTATATGTAAAATGCCTAAAAGATACTCAGCACAGAGAAACACTAAAAGTAATTATTTGCTATTATTAATCATTAAAGCACATTTTTGTATAAAACTTTGTGTTTCTGCAATGTGGATATTTCACATGTAAGTAAACTTTATTAGGGTCCTTGTATAGGCTAGGTACTGTGTTGAGTGCTTTAGCAATCTTACAACTCTGGAAAAAAATATTTTTAAATAAATGAGTGATTTGAGTTTCAGAGTGGTTAAGAAACTTGTCTAATGTCACACATTTAATGACTCAATTCCAAGTTTAATGTTCCTTCATATGCATTGATAATAATTATAATAGCACTGAATCTGTATAGGGCATTATAGTTATACTCAGTCATCTACTACATCATTTAATCCTCACAAGACACCTATGAGGAAGCTTTCAAAGACCAAGTTGAAATTCAAGGAAGTCAAACCATTTGCCCAAGATCACACAGGTAGGGACTGTAGAGCAAGGATTTAAATTCAGCTCAGTCTGATTCTGCAGTCAGTGGTTGTCCTACTCTTTACAACACCCATCCTTTCAGAGGCTTATTCCTACTAGATGAGGATCAGTTTGAGCTTGTCCGAGATGATAGCTTCTTGAGGGAGAAGCTTCTGGGGGAACACAGGTGTTTTGCCTCAATGTGACAACACTGTAGACTGCTCCTAAAATGTCACAGGCTATAAAATACTGGCCTCAGGTCTCTTGTTTGGCTTTTACTTGAACTGCTCCTGGAACTCGTGAAATGCATCTTTCAGCATCTTTGCTCTGTGTCCTTCCTCTCCTTTGCTTGAGTAACTCCCACGCATTCCTCAAGGCTTAGAATAGCTGATACCTCTTCTGGGAAGCCTTTCCTTCTACTTCCAGTCTCAATAGAAGCTGTATTTCAGATGTGTTCTCACTGTGCCCTGGGCTGATATCTATCACCCACCAAACACAAAGCTTTCCTTTTTTCTCCTTCACTAAATGAGGTCTTTAAGCTTCTTAACTTCTGCAGAGCCTAGAACATGGATGGTGCTCAAAAAAGTTTGTTGAATGAACAGATAGATAAAAATTAATTCTCACCAGTATCTTTTGCTATTTCCCTATGGTCAGTGATTTGTTCTTCAGCAAAACAATTTCTTTTCTTTACTGTTGAAACTATGCTTCTCCTCTGCTTCCCACTCTGAGGTGGTTCTCCTCCTCCTATATGTTGGGAGCAAGAACTTTATTTTGTTTAAGGAGGCTTTACTAGATCTTTCTGGATTTTACATATCATTTCTTTGTTCTTAAGCCACCATTACCTCTGCTCTTTCCAGCTTTGGCAAGTGACATTTTCTCTGAAGCTGAGTTTTCCTCCCTTTTGTTCTTGTCTGAATTCCTGTTCACTTTTGTCTTTGGGTGGTCTGTATTTAAAAAAAATAAGTTTCTTGATTAGCTAAAAACCATGTCCCAATCATGAATGAAATATTATATAAATGGAAAATCACAAACATTAATACTGTGACAGTCCAAATCTCCTCGGACCCCGAGGAGGAGGGAAGGGGGTGTGGTCAGAATGACTTCTGCACTATACATCCCTAGATTATGGGCTTCTCTTTAGTAACTCTAGGCTAGGCTGTCTTAAATGGCCAAAAGCTAAGGTCTGCTCTGGGTGAATAGGGAATAACTCTTACTGGAGTAGTTTCAATCATCTTACCACGCTCTCGTCTCCCTTAATTAGATGCTATAGAAACCAGGGTTGGAATTAGCTACTGGAGGTAGCCATCACAATGAAGGGCCTAGCAGAGACTTGGGACATGGCACATTTCTTTAGAGAAGAATATTACGTTACACTACATTAGACTATGTTATTAACATAAAAAACACTACAGAAATAACACTACATTATATATAGCACTACATCTTAGTGCTACATTACTAGTAGCACTAAGAGGCATTATAGCATATATTGGCGAGTGATCAGGCTGTGCTCTCTGTCAGATCCAGGTTCAAATCCTATTTCAGCAGTTTCTCAGAAGCTACCATCTTGGGCAAGTTATTTAACTGCTTTGAAGTCCAGTTTACCCATCTTTAAATACATAATCATAGTTCATTAAAATTTGACAGCATATGTATGACGTGGCAGTGTCTGCATGCAATAGGCACTCAATAAATAGCGGATCATACAAATACATGTTTTATGGCAGTTTATAAAGCATGTTTACACAAAACAAATTCATGGGAAAGATGGACCCTATCTCTACTACATGCACTAGAAATTTTAATTTCTCTGTCTCCTCTTTAGACCTTGTGCTACCCAGGGCAAGAGAGAATTTTATATTCATATTTTTATCCCATGGTCTAGTGGAGTCCATGGAACGTAGTAAATCTTCTTTAGTATTTTTTAGATTGAGCTCTGGAGAGGTTCAGTGACTTCTTCAAGGTCTCTCAGCTAGAAAGTTGCTGATCAATATGGGATGCACATAAGTCATCAAGTCTACTGAGCTTTCCATTCTAATTTTCCAATGGTTGCGTATCTGGTAGCAATACTACATCCACTGGTGGTCCAGACCTTTAAATAAATTGATCATTGTTTGGTATGATTTTATCTTAACTAAAAATTCTATCCTTTTAGCTCTAGAAGTCCAATTAAATATGAAGTCTTAATATGGGGAATAAGAAGTAAGGGCAAAGGCATTAAAGGATGAGGTATTTGCAGTGTCTTCATAGAGGCGATTCCTTCTTTAGAGTGAAGGCTACAGCTGGAGGGGCATTTAGCTTAAGGTCTTGGCAGTTCACTTTTGAGCTCATAGTGAACATTTCTAAGGCATAAATACTGAGTTGGACACTCTCTGTACATTGGCTATGACAGGGACAACGGTTGCAAGCCTTTCATTTATATGGTTTGAGGTCAGTGTGAAGTTCTATAGACTTCATTGTGATGTTTTTTATCTCTAGACAGATCCTTTCCATTAGTTGGTATATCCTTCCTTCAGTGAATATCTGTTGAGAAACGTAGATGTTAAATGACTCACTTTCATCCCAGAGAACATTTCCCACATTTTAGAATGAAGTGTCATAAATAACGATCAACAGCTTTTTGCTTTTTTTGTAGTGGATAATCAAAGCCAGACTTTTAGTAACTTGACATCCTTGAAAACCACCACATTCCTGAATGAGTCTATTCTCAAACTCCCCAGTTAACAGGAAGGCACTAAAAAGACCTAGAGAGACCATTGTGGTTCAAAAATGAGAGAACCTGAGGCATAAAATAAGGTAAAATCTAAATTATATGTAAAGACTCTTAACTGCTTGAAAGATACACTATACAAACTATTATCAGCTGTCAACAATGATTGTGTTTAACATGGGTGTATGCACAGCTCAGGGAAGACCAATGAAGAATTCTGAAATCATGGTTTAGTCAAATGATGGCAAATAGGTTTTCACTTGTGGTTCAACCCAATGAAAAATACCCAGAAGCATTTTTTTAAAAAGCTACTTCCCTCTTAGTGGGAAGAGTGCTATGGGAAGAGTGTAATAAGGAGAAGCAACATCATAAATAGTACCAGCTTGCCCCTCTGGACCTGGACGAAGCCTCAGATTAGTTCTGGAGAGAACCTGAATCCATTTCATTACTTCCAGAACTTCTCTAAATATATTCTCGATGTCTCCTTAGCAACTCCCAGATAATTTATCTTAATTCTCTTCTTTTCCAGATTAAATCTGGGGTGGATATCTGCAATATGTCAGTAAGTGGGGAGTAGATTATAGGTACTTCAAGTTCTTGAGTTGTTACGTCTTCTAGGACTTGCTGACCACAGGAGCACACTTAGACAGGTTCCTATATCTCCGTCTTCAAGGGACCCCTTTGGCATCTGGTGAAACATGTAGCTCTTTGTGCTGTTTGGGCATCTCCAAATGAAACACCAAATGCAGATATTACAAGGCCATTTATGATAGTCTCTGTTTTGGAGGATCACTGGCCTTGAGCTATCATAAATAATTTTTTTAGCATAATTTCCCTCAGGTCATGTTTAACTATAGTTTAAATAAGAAGGCAAGAAATGGGTCTCTTGTCTTTCACTGCTCTTCTGTGGTCACTCTGTAAGAGGCTATCTAATAATTGTATATAGTTGCTTCAAAGCAATCTTTCCAGAATCTATTCCCAAAACTTAATGACTGAGACTCCAAACAAAAGGGAAAGCTCTAAAACTCATTTATTTGGGAGATTGGCTCCTCAGAGGTTGGTATGCTGTGGACCAAAGCATTAAATTATCAAATTCTTTGATAAGATGTGTATTCATGCAATCAGAGATCAATCAATGCATTCCTAATTTCCCCAGATGTGTCCCAAGTCTGTCAGTCCTTCCTTCGTCAATCAGTTAATCAAGAAATGTATAATAAATATGTATCATTTGGTTTAAAATGGTGAATAAAGAATAGACATTACCTGCCCTCTAAGAACTTACTCCCCATTTGAGAGAATATTGACTGAATAATATGATGAATTTATAAAACATCGTCAATGGATGTACGTTATTTCAAAATAATGTGCACGAAGCCTTATTAAATGGTCTTGAGCATGTTTTCAGGAAGGCGTCTGTGATCCATTCTTGCTACTTGCCTGGTTTTTGCATTTACAGCTAATAGTATGAAAAAAAAATGAATGCCAGGAAATAAATACTCTTTTCTCCCACATTTTTGTAATGGTTTTCTCATTATTTGGTTCTTTTGATTCATCAAGTTAATCTCAAAATTTTTATAGTGGTCAGTTCCAAATAAAGGTCTGTTGGCGTGCAACAGACAGATGGACACAGTGGATGAAGTGAAACGTGACTCAGAGGAGAAGAAATTGTTTTAAACACATCCTCTCTCCCTGCGTGTGACACGTATGCCAGCCTCCTGCTAATTTTGAAGATGAACTCAGCTGAATGTGCTGGATGAAGAGATTTCCACCCCCTCTTTTCCAGGATGAAAGTGTTTGGTTTTAACAAGAACTTCAGACTTAATCTTTGTGTGCTTCCTTATCTTTTCTTGCTCCACTGAGTTTTTTAAACAGAAATGCCCTGAAGCAACACACCACTCATCTTAAAACACTGGAGGCTCAGAACATGACAATCACAGGGCTCTCTTTCCCACCAGCTATTAGAAACAAATCACTAGCCTCTGTCTCTTCCTTACACTCAGTGGGGAAACACCACCCGCTCAGCCCTCCCGACCCTCCGTGCCTGCACTGACTGAATCTCCAAATCTTGCTTCTCCATCCACACAACCATGGGCATTACGTTTGGGTGGTAACACCTAGTGGTTAACCAGGTAAAGCTTGACTTATTCTAGTTGCTTGGGGACAAAACAAACCAACCCAAATCTTCCACTAAAGCAGACCCCTGTACCAGGAATGCAAAAATCTAGTGGAGGTGCTCAGAGCAAAGAATTCATTCCCATTTTTCACCCTGTAGCAGGAAGCAATGTTGCTATTCAGTATATAATCTGGTTTTACCAAATTCTAGGAAATAAAGAGTGACGTCACCACCACCCTTGCCCAACACACACATGTTAAAGTGAAAAGAATGTCCAGTTAGATACTAATACACACATATTTTACAAATCAGACAGTATAAAATAACAGGCCCATTTTAGAAGAGGGGTGTTTTTGAAGAATAATTGTCAAATGATAAAATGTGTTATAATGACTCATCCACATGATAAAAAGCTCTCAGCAGTTCTCAGATCTCCTGGGTCTCTCTGTGCTCCACAAGATTGGAGAGAAAAGGCAGGGATAAAAAATGATGGAGAGACCTCCTGTGTGCTCCCCTGCTTTCCTCTCTGCTCCTCGTCCCTAGCACCCCCTTGGAGTTCTCATAGACTTGCTGACCTTTACATTATTGCCCTGTGTGAGGTACAGTCTCCAGTAATCAGAAAAGGGAGGTTCTTCCAGTATCTGTTAAAGCTGGGCACAGGGTGTTTGCTAACATGAAGGAGGAGAGAAGAATTTAGACTTTACCTTGACAGCTCTGTGGCATCTGGTCCAGCTGCCCCCTGCTATGCAGATTGGGTCACTTATTTGTATGTCCACCCCCATCCCAGAATCTGAAAGCAATCCAGGCCCGGGGAAGTGGGTCTATGGCCAGCCTTGGGTCAGTAACTTAATGACTCAGTCCTGAGTCAGATTTGATGCTAATTCTGCTCTGAGCTTGGACACCTGGGTTCCTGGCGCCTGGACCATTGACTTGTTCCTTTCTGATTGAGTCTTTCAGTAACCAGCCCCCCAACTTTGACCCCTCCTTACTCTGCAATGGGATCCCTGACTTGATCCCTAGTTACCCATGGTCATACAGGAAGTGCCTCCATGACGTCTCCCAACTTTTAGGTCTGGGTTTCTTCATTCTGAATTCCAGTTTCCCCAAGCTTGAATCTTTGGTAATTCTACCCAGGGTTTCCCAGCAAGACCCATTCACTTGTCTGGACTTTAACCAGTTGTACACTGCTTCCTTTTTCACTGATGTCTTTTTTTTGTTCCTGTATGTACTTGAAGAGAATTCCAAGGTCATAGAAATTTGCAGAACATTGTTAAGGTTTAACACTCCTGTCCTAATGCTAATATGAGATTAACATTAGACGGTGTCCCCGAAAATCCTTCCCCAATAAGAGATCTTTGGTCTGGCTTCTAAGTTCATACAATCTAATATCTGGAACCTGCTTGCAGGCTCCTAATCTCAATTTTCCCAATTCCCTGTGTGGCAGGCAGAATTCTAAAAATGTTTCCCAAGATTCTGCACTCTAAATCCCAGAAGTTGTATGATGAGAGAGCATTCCTATGATTATGTCATGTTGTATGGCATGGTTGACCTGGACATAGGGAAATTATCCAAGCAGACCTCATCTAATCATTTAAAATCTCCTTAAAAAGCAGAGTTTTCTCCAGCTGGTAGGAGCAGGAAAAGTCAGAGGGATTTGATGCTCTCCTGCTGGTTTGAAGATGGAGGGGCCACGTGCGAATGAATGCAGGCAGGCTTTAGCAGCTGACATTGCACCCCCCTATACCCTGCTGATGGCCAGGTAGGAAAGGGACACCCAGTCTGACACCCAAAAAGGAACTGAATTCTGCTAATCACTTTAATACACTTGGAAGCAAATATTTTTCCAGGGCCTCCAAATAAGAACCCACCTGGATGACACCTTGATTCTGACCTTGTGAGACCCTGAGGATAGACCCAGTTTCCTCCGCCTGGATTTCTGACCTGCAAAGCTGTGAAGTAACAAATGGTTATTTAAAGTTGCTAAGTTTGTGATAATTTGTTATAGCAGCACAACAAATATACCCATCTTCCTTACTGTCACCCAAGCCTTGGTAGAAATAAGTTGGAGCTGAAATACAAGAATTCTAAGTCTGAGCAAAATGTTTTATATACTTGGAAACGTTTTTTTCCTTTAGATGCTTGAGTTTGATTGAAGAAAGTTTTGAAATTAACATACGCAAGCTATGACAGCCTCTTGTTAATGAGGGTCCATCATTGTCTTTTCAAACATTCAAATTCAATAACTTTTAAGATGGAATAATAGAAGCTTTTATATCCTGAGTCGAAAAAGGAACTCCATCTCATAAACACGATGTGCTTCTCTTTGTATCTAATAGGAACTGACAGGAATGAGAGAGAATTAGGCTGTCAGCCTCAGTGAGACTGAAGTGTTAAAAAGAAGACATCACAGCCATTTATTTATCAACATTAGAGATTATTAGCACATTTAGAGGAATTTAGTTTTACAATGATAAACTTTGCTACATCATTTAATATTTGATTCACTTGCATTTATCTTTAAGGAAATAGTGAAATATTTAGCATAAATTCTAACTTTACTGTATGATGATATGTGAATGTTTTATGGAAGCACATGCAGTAAAACAAGCTTTAGTGAATGGGTTCATTTAAGGTCAGCAATAGAAGAAGGGGACATGTAATGACCATATAAGATCATGGTAAGAGTATAAATTTAGACTCTGTTTTAATCTGGGAAGGGAGTTTATTTAGCATTTAATTTATAATTTATAAATGTGCATTTAATTTATAAATGTGAATGATTAGCCTTGTTTATGGGTTTGTGTATATATATATATATATATATACACACACACACACATATATATATGTATAAGCTTCTTCTTTATATATATATATATGTACACACATACATATTATATATATATACACACATAAGCTTCTGTACAAAGCTTTGAAAAATTAAACTTGCCTGACTAATGAATTTTTAGAGAATATGTTCTGATTAATTGAATTTTCTGTTTGTGATTTTTTATTTTGCCTGTGATAATTGAAAATCTTTCTCAAGTATGCCATTCTACTTTTTTGCCTTAATAAGTATACTATGCTGAAAATGAACAGATTTTGACCCTCTCACAGGATCAAAATTATTATTAACTCAAGGGTTGATGTCAACAGCTTGAAGCTGTTCCTATATTAAGACGTTTGTTTTTAGAGTACATTCATATTTATCTGAACTTTTTTACATATCACCAGAAGTTTTCTCTTAGAGTAAAATGCAGAGTAATAAAGAGTCGTGTGAAAGTTTCTTTGATTTGTGTTCCAGGTAACTGAGCGGCATGTGTGAGTGTGTCTATATATAATTTTTATGTTTACATCCATAGAACTGTAGCAAAATAGGAAAAGAGGAAAACATAAAAATCATGCATAATCTCACCTTACTGTTCATCTCTTGATATACATTCTTTGAGTTTTTTTCTAGTCATGAAATTATATGAATTAAATATAATTATATTGAATATACTATATTAACTATTAATTTAAAATAGTTATATCAAATTATAATTATATTAAATAAGTATAAATTGCTTATGCCAATATCTAAATTTAAAGAAATATTTGAAATGTGGGCCACATAGAAGAGATGAAGAAATCAGTCTTTAGGAAAGAAAGGGGTAATAGAATTGGTGGAGTGTTAGAACTTCAAACGTAAATATAGGCTACCTCTCTCTAATGGAAAAGAGAAGGGACACGGAGGAATGGGTAATTTAGAAGGTGTTTATATTAGTCTTGGAATGTCGTCAGACAGACAAATATACAGACACACTCAGACACATGTATATCCCCCCTGGACCTGGGTGGGTGGTAGTAAGGAAACACTGGGTTACTGAGAGTAAACCACAGAGAATTCCATCATTGATGAGTAATTGAGGGTGACTCTCTTCTCAACAATGCACAATCTGTTCAAGTCCTTGACATTCAAAGAAACCAGTGTTACTACACATGGAGGGAAATTTCCTAGTGTACTGAGGGATGTCTTTTCTTTCCCTATAAGTTAAATCATACAATTTTAGAACTGGAAGCAATCTTAGAAACATTTTAATACTACATCATTTAATGAAGGAGGATATTAAAATCCAGGGAGGTACTGTGACACGCTGAGAGTCATTAAACCTTTCTAACAGTGGTCAAGAACTCTTGTCCTTAATTTCCATTCCACTGCCTTTCTCGACGATACAATGAAATCAATAATAAACATTTACTGGGTTAGTTCTATGTTCAGGAAGATATTTAAATGTGTATATTTAAATTAATAAAGAAATTTAATGTCTCTGTCCTTAAGGCATTTACATATATGAAGCAATTAGAAAATAAAATCATGTATTATTTAGCTAATAATCGTGTGAATTAGACTGTGAGCAATATCAGATACCAGCAGTAAGAGGGTACCATGCTGGAGACATTAGAAAATACTTTTTGGAGAAATAGTATACATTTTGGAAGTAAATGGAAATAATTTTCAGGGTTTGAGACAGAATGCCTTTGGAAATATTAATCAGAATAATTTTTAATTTTCAAAATGCTATGTTTGTCACTGTTTAAAATTTTATTGCTAATTTTGAGTTTTATTTCACTATTTACTAGAGAATACAGTTTGTACAATCTATACTGTAAAGTTTGTATTAGGATTTCCTTTTTGCTGCATTTGACAGATATTTCAAAATCTACCCTGATATACTATTTAAATCTTTATTATTTATACTTTTCTGTAATTCACTGTGCTTTTATTACTTCTCTTTTCTATAAGAACTATGGTTCTGTTAATATTTTCTTATATTTCTATTAATTTTTGCTTCATTTATTTTAATACTATGTTATAAGCACACAAATGTTACTGGCTTTTGAATCTCATGGTAGTTTTTACCTACTTCATTAATATCAAATGGCCTTGTTTATTTCACTTAATGACTTTTTCCCTTAAATTTCTCTTTACCTGAAATTAATATGCTCACATTCCTTTTATTTGCCTGCTGATCTTTGTGCAATCTTTTTCTGTCTTTTTAGCTTAGGTACATTTTTTTCAAAGTAGCTCATAGTTTTAACATATTTTCTGGTATTGAGATATAGGTCATATACCTTACCATTCACTCGTCTAAATATAGCATTTAATGATTTTTAGTATATTCACAGAGTTGTGCAACCATCACCACAATTTTAGAACATTTTCATCACCTCAAAACAAAATCCTATACCCATTAGTCATCATCTCCCAATCACCCATCTCCCACCTCCACCCTAGATGATTGCTCATCTACTTTCTGTCTGTGTAGATTTGTCTATTCTGGACATTTCTCATACAGCATGTGGCCTTTTGTGTCTGGCTTCTTTTCATTTAGCATAACATTTTCAAGATTCATCCATGTTGTAGCATTTATCATTACTTCGTTCCTTTTTATGGTTGAATAATATTCCACTGTATGTATATGCTACATTTCTTTTACACATTCATCAGTTGATGGACATTTGGGTTATTTCCTTTTTTAATCTATTATAAATAATGCTGCTATGAATATTCAGGTACAAGTTTTTGTGTGGACATGTGTTTTCATTTCTCTTGGGTATATGCCTTGGAGTGGGATTGTTGGGTCAAATGGTAAATCTGGGTTCAATTTTTTGAGGGACTGTCAGACTGTTTTCCAAAGTAGGTGCACCATTTTACATTCCTACCAGCAGTGTATGAGGGTTTCAATTTCTCCACACCTTGTCAACACTTGTTATTATCCATCTTTGTTATTGTAGCCATCCTAGAGAGTGTGAAGTAGTATCTCATTGTAGTTTTGATTTGCATTTCCCTGATGATTAATGATGCTGAATATCTTTTCATGTGCTTGTTGGCTTGTCTTTGTATATCATCTTTGGGGAAATGTATATTGGGTTTTGTTTTTAATACAGTATGAGATGATAGAGCTATTTATATTCATTGAGTAAAGCAATATTTGTTTTTTAAATCATTTTATGTTTTCTATTTTTTGATATTTTACTATATGATCTTTATTTTAACTTTTCCAAATGATTTGATGGTTATGAATACTATTTGTAATCATTGTGATGGTTATTTAAAATTTGTAAAATCTTTTCTTACACATCTCTGGTTATTAAAATGAGACAAAAATTCAAATACATCTCCTGAGTTCTACTCAGGTAATATGAGGCATTTGCTAAACTTTTACTTCCACTTTTCACTCTATTCCCAAATTTTTTATACAGAAGTTTGGATATGAGGGCCAGATTATTGTTATTAGATTATCATGTAATCATGTCACAAACATCTTACTTTTAGGATTATTTTACATTCAATTCACATTTAGTAAGCCCCAACTCTGTATTTAATTGGTTTCAATCTGTATTTGAAGTTTTTAAAATTTAATTGTTTCTTTATTACACTATCATTTTTGGTTCATCACTTGGTCAATTGTTCTGTGTTGATGTATAAAATATAAATTTTTTACAGAAAGGCATAAATTCACATATATGTACCCTGGGATATCTGGGAAAAAATTTTGCCTTCATACTTAAATTATGAATTAGATAGCAATGAAAGTTTGGATCTATAACTTTTTGCTTCAAAGATAAATACTTATTGACATATTGTACAAAGCTTGATGATAAAACATTGTGATTTTTTTTCATTTAGATTTTTTTCCTTCCCATATGTTTGAGGTTATTTTTGTTGTTCTGATAGTCAATATTTTCCAGAGTATGTTTACATATAGATTTCTTTTTTGGTCATTTTGATCCTTCTTTTCATTAAACTTTTTGTTCTTTATTTTTACAGCTCCTAAAAATATTTTAAATTATGTCTTTGATTTGTTTTTATGTCAATATTGTCCTTTTTTCCCCTTAAGTACAGTCATATGTCACTTAACAATGGGGATATGTTCAGAGAAATGCATTGTTAGACAATTTCGTTGTTGTACAAACATCATATAGTGTACTGACACAAACCTAGATGGTATAGTCTACTACACACCTAGGGTCTATGGGACTAATCTTGTGGAACCAGCTTTGTATATGTGGTTCGTCATCGACCCAAATATCATTATTTGGCGCATGACTGTATTATGTTCTAAACTGGTTCTTTGTTCTCTTTCAATTTAATCTAGTTCAATTGTGTTAAACTATGTTTGACCAGTATCTACTGAGCATCATCCTATACTGAGCTATGCTAAAGATAGATGGTAGACACAAGCTTTGCTCCCCTGGAACTTACAGTGTAGTGGACAAAAACATTAGAATTTGGGGAAGTACATGCTGCTACACAGGAAATGAAGAATCTTATTTTATCAGTGAGGCAAGGGAAGGCCTTCCAGAGAAAGTAAAAAGTAAGGTGAAACTTAAGGATAAGTGGTAGTAAATGAGTCAGGGTCACAGTGATATTGGTGGTGGTGGTGGTTAGGGAGTAGTAAGGGTCACAGAGATTATTTAGGCTACCTGAAGAAAGCAAAACAAAACAAAATTGTGATATATTGCAGATCAGAGGTTACCAAACTATAAGATGTCTTTTGATTTTATGAGTAAAGTTTCATTGGATGACAGTTATGCCCATTTGTTTACATGTTGTCTATGGCTGCTTTCATGTGATAATGGCAAAGTTGAATAGTTGCAGAAAGACCTCATGGCCTGTGAGGCCTAAAATATTATTATTTGACTCTAAACAGAAAAAATTTATCAACTCCTGCTACAGAGGGATAAAAATCCAGTCTTAACTGTGTCTGAATGTCTGTCTGTCTATAACGGTTAGAACATTACCACAGGATTCTGAACCAGTAGGCATGTTTTGTGGGAGGGCTAATTTACATTCTTATTATCTTTGAGCCATGTGTACAAAACATGGGTAAAATCCTATCCCCTTGCCCCAATATTATCGATGGATTTGTAGTTTATGGAAATCCTCAGACCTTGTCAATAACTAGTTGACCAGTTTTTTTTTTTTTCCTGTATATTGGTGTTTTAGAGAGAAATTATGAGAGACCACAACAGAAAAGTCTATACAGATATAATTGTAAAACTGAATTATGTGTGTCACTTGAGATCTTAATAGTGGCGTAATCTATCTTTGTTGGGTTAGGAACTGATGACCTGGCCTAATTTTAACCCTCTGGGCTGCTCTAATCTAGTTATTGATGCCATTATTCCTTCAATTATCAGGTCTTAAAATATTCCAGTTGATCTTGACACTCTCCTCTCATTCTATCCATAGTTCCCTTCCCTTCTGCTTGGAACAAAATAGTCTAAGCACTTATGCATTGACAATGGTGTTCTTATTCTCCTTTCCTCCGGTTGCTTTCCTGCAAATATCGGTCTGTGCACTTTCCAGGTTAAGATACAGAACACTAATTATGACTGGTGCACCAATCCCTACTTTATTCAGAAAACTCCCATGGTGCTCCATTACATGTAGCAGGGTTTGTCACACTATGGCCTGTGAGGCAAATCTGATCCACTGCCTGCTTTTTTATGGCCTGTGAGCCAAGAATGATTTTTACATTTTTAATGGTTGCAAAAAAAACAAAATCAAAAGAATATTATTTCTTGATGTGTGAAAATTATATGACATTCAGATTTCCATATCTATAAATACAGTTTTATTGGGACATAGACACACTCATTCATTAATATATTGTCTATGGCTACTTTCACCTACAGTGGCAGAGTTGAGTAATTGCAAGAGATGATGTGGTCCACAAAATCTAGAACATTTACTCTCTGGCTCTTTACAATAAAAGTTTGCTGATCTCTGGTCTATAGGATTGGTTCCAACCCCAACTCCTTGACCTCCATCAGGTGTTTTGCACAATCTGCCCTCTAATAATTTTCCAAGCCCAGCTCACCCTAAACAAATCTTTAACTAAGTTAATTTTTTATCCTTTTGAAAATGTGAGCATTTCTGCTTTTATTTTGCTCATATTGTGGCTCCTCCCTGTAACTCCTGGTTTCTTGTTTCTACTTAAGTACTGCGTTTCCTTCATGATCAATTAAAATCTAACCTCACTTATAAATTCTTCCCTGATTCGTCCCACCTTCACTGCTTGACACATAATAGCTGCTTCTTTAGTCAAGATAATTAATTCCCAAATATCAGTGGTTTAACTCAGTAATGATATATTTCTCAACTAAGCCATAGTATGATTGGGTGTTTGGTAGGCAGCATTCCATGTGATAATGTCTCCTTCCTTCTTGTGGTGCTGTTAGCTTCTACACCTTCAGTGGAGTACTGTGCTGGAACCCTTGCATTCAGCAACAAATAAAAGAGAGTGAAAAATATTAGAAAGACTGTTTCATGGCTAGTCTGGAAATGGCATCCATGATTTCTACTTACATTGCTTTGAGCAGTATCCAGTTACATGACATCAAACTAAATGCCAGGGAAGCTGGAAAATGTTGTCTTTCTTTGCATCCTGGAGGAGGAAATGGAATTGGTGGACATCTGGCTGGGTTCTACCACATTACCAAACAGATGTTAACTACTCTGTAACTCTCTGAGGCAAAGAACTATTCTCCTGTCTGTATCCGCAGCCGTGTGACAGTGTCTTGTGCATTGTAGGAGTTAAGTAAATATATCATAATGATGCTTATGCTGACTCCATGTCCATTTCAAGTTGTCTTCTTTTTAAGTTATTGGCTCATTTGAGACATCAGTCTAATTTCAGTTACTGTTGCGTACACCGAAGCAATATCTTACTTTAGTGACTTGAAAAAGCTATTGTACTAGGTGATACCTACTAACAGAAATGCCTTAGGAGGATTCTTGCCCCAAAGCTTCAATCTTCATTGCAAGGTCACATCATTATTAGAGTGGCTAGATTCTACTCGTTTAGCCAAATGTCTCATAGATTCTAATATGTGATGAAGAGAGATCTCTAATATATATGAGAGAGGATTCTGGGAAAATGGAAGAGTAGGAAGCACCAGAAATCTGTCTCCCTATGTAGAAAACAATTGCACTGGCAGAATCTGTCTGATGTAACTATTTTGGAAATCTAGAGTCTATTGAAGGCTTGCAACTACTAGGGGAAGGCTTGGACAGGTAAATTGTGGATTAATTTCTGCTCTTAGCTTAGCAGGGGCTTCTCATAACTCACATCCCTGACCATGGCAGGCAGCCACACTTTTGTCCCTGCTGCAACTTGCATGCAGTCTGTGGGAGCTCGGGTGGGCAATAAAGACTTTGTCCTCCAAATATCAGAGATCTGTATTCTGATCGCTGCTTCTGATCATGGAGATGAAGACATTAAGGACTCCCCTCGTTGTTGTAAGCACCTCTCCCTCCAGCTAAAGTGAATTCTAGAGGATTTAAAGGGCTGGCCTCCTTTTTATCCCCCCTCATTTTTCTCTTTTTACTTATTTGGGAGCCAAATATTAAAGACTAAAACATTCAAAAGAAACTGCATTTTGGAGAGTATTAGAAAGTGACCACATATGCCCAGGGAAAGGCAAAGGCTCAGAAAAGACCCAAGAAGACATAAGACACCTCAGGCTGATCCACGGCACAGAGACAGCCTACAGCAATAAAACAAAACAAAACAAAACAAAACCAAAAACAATAAACAAAGTAACAAAACCCAGCAAACCATAGGGAAAGGGGAGGTTATGATTTCCAGAGTTACCACATTGTTAAGAGTCAAATGTCCCATTTTAAATAAAATAAAAAGAAGACATACAAAGAAACAGGAAAGCACGGCCTATTCAAAGGAAGAAAATCAACAGAAATTGTCCTTGAAAAAGACCCGATGGTGGATCTATTAGACAAAGACTTTAAAAACAGTTGTCTTAAAGATACTCAAAGAACTAAAGGAAGATGTGGAGAAAGTCAAGAAAACTATGTAGAATAAAATGGCAATCTCAATAAAGAGATATAAAACCTGAAAATACAATCCCCTAAAAGTTATAAAGATATAGAAATGAACTAACACTAATTAAATGTTATAATTAGATGATGTCACTTCAATAGGATGAAACATTATTTTTAAAAATTATGAAAACTAATAAGAAACCAGAAAATATTTATTACATGATGCTAAAAGGAAGTAGAATTATCGCAGACACTGTGATTGTAACAATGTAAATATATACAACATGCAAAAAGGAGACTGTAGTTAGGCAGATTAAATTATGGTTCGTTGATAACAGTTTTTCATTTATTCTTGCTATAGTTTCTCTTATATTTAAAATAAAGAACATAATCCCCCTAGGAAGCTGGACTGTCTACAGTCCCGGGAAGGCTCCACTTACCAAATCTATGACTCCACCTTTTGAGGGTTTATTGTCATGATGGACCACTCCTCTAATGCTCTCACATACACAATCTCATTTGATCTGCCTAATTACTCCTTCTATCAGACCTTGGCTTTTGAACAAAGTCAATTGCTGGGTTCTTCATCACTGTTCCCCTTCCAGCTCATCTTAGAAACCACTGAGACTCTGTTTACTTCCTTGTGTCAAATTGTCCACCTCACTGTGTTCATTACCCACCCACTGTGTATTGCAGTAAAGATGGCAGAAGTCATAAAAAAAAAAGATTGTATTAGAAAGTCTTTAAGTTACACAAAAAATCCAATGATAAGAACATATTCTAAATTTGCTTTGGATGTAAGCTTTTCACTGCAATGACAAAATTGGTTAAGTCTGAACAATAATAATAAGTGTCTTTCTTGCTTAGATGAATCCTGTGTGGCATTTTCCTTGCACACAGGAGCAATTGCTTTCTCCCTACACTCAAGATTGACTCATCATTATTGTTTAGTTTCTATTGAACACTGATAAAATATTCAGTGGGGCCTGAAATTTTTATCTTTTTCTTAAAGGAGTTCTGAAATGATGCTCTTGAGTGCATGACTAAAGGTATTCTATAATAAAAGTACATAAAAATGGCTCAACAAAATGAAAGTGTCAATAAAAATAGTCTCTGTGATGACTTCTAAAGGATGCCTGCTGCTGACCTGGCTTTTATTTCTTCTTTAAATATTAATTGTTGATTTGCTGGTTTGAAAGCTTAGCTTTGAGTGTAGATAGGTCTATAGCTACAAATTTCTGATATTTTTTTATTTGAAAGAGAAAACTGGATTCTACTACTCCCACGAGGAGTGTTGGGGTTTGTATGCTAGTTCCACCTGTATGTAATATGTAGTTACTACACTTGTTGAGTCTCCATGTCTTGTTTTGGTATATTGCATTGCTAGAGATGTTGGTGAGGAAATTTGCCCATGACAAATAGCAGACCAATAAAAAGGAAAAAATAAAGAGCAAATGCAGCACTTCCCATTCTAATGTGTTTCTTCCTGATCCTATCTCAACTCCCCACGCATCCCAAGGAGGTAGTTCGATATAATGGAAATGATAAACTTTGGTGTGTAACCATTTTTGGCCCTGCAATTTAAAAATGACATGATTTTCAGGAAGATTCTTCATCTATAAAATTGAGGATAGTATCTATCTTGCAAGGATTTTGTGAGAATTAAGTTGATAATATGTACAAAACAGGTACCGGCCATATAAGCATGTATTTTGTGTATTCATAAAACCTCTGGCTTCACCTTAATTTTCCTACCCTTATATATTTCTGGCTACTCACTCAGGCATTTGTCTGTTTATATGTTGCTGAAAGACATGATCCTTTGAAAGCTGCCTTAAATACTTTGGGGAAAATTTGGAGTGGGTCAGTGATGAATTTGTTGCTTCTCAGCACCAAGCTCACACTTCTTTGTCCTACTTTGTGCTGTTGGAGCTGGACTTAACAAACAATTATTCTCTGCTGGTGGCTTAGTGTTAGGTTCTGCCAAGGTCAGAGGGAGGTTGCGGGGCTGGAGGAAGAAGAAGGGCTTTGCTCCTTCTTGGTTTTTGCTTTTCACTTGGTGGTGAGTGGTTCAGTATGTGGTGGGCTCTGCAGGTTTCACTACGCAGATGGGTGAGGAGACCTTCCTTAATCACAGCCCTGACATCTCCTTAGAGGTCTGATTCTCACTCTTGTAATATCTATGTTTCTCCTTCTTTACCTTTCTCTCAACCCCTAGGGGAGGCAGTCTCTCCCTGCAGTTGCTACTTCTGTTCACCTTCTTCTACCCCATCAGCTGTTAACCACATTTTACCATGATTAACCACCATAGTTAACAGGTTTTTATTCCCTGTACAAATTACTGGTGTGGCTTCTGTCCTGACCAGACCCTGAAGGACACACAGAGAATAAGTATGGTTGACAATATTGATTAAATTAAAAGTGACCTTTTTTACTTAATAAATTTGAGCCAAGTATTTCACTGGGAGTATAAAAATGAGTAAGACAAAGTCCCTCCTCTCAAAGAACTCACGGCATAGTTGATTTGTTTTGTATCATAGAATCATATTGTGGAAAGATAAATTTGTTAAGCTTTCCAATTTATTTCCATTTGCTTCTAAAACAACTGTGGTAGGTCACCTTTTAGTTTGGGCTTCAACCCTTTCATGAGAGGTGACAGCATCTTTGCCCTCACAGATTATTATCCTGTTCTTCTGAATGTTAAAATAGAACCTACTGCCTTGCAATTTTCTTTTCTGGAAGAAATTCTGCCTTCTGGTATGAATTAATGCAATAAATGTTTACTGGGCACCTTCCACGTGCCAAACACTGTTCTAGATCCTAGGGATGAATTTGTGAATAAAAACAATGATTCTCTGCCCTCGTTGAAAACACATTCTAGTGCAGAGGCAAAGAAGAAATGAGTCAACAAATACAGAGAACGAAGGAAATAAACCAGGTGGTGCATAGAGAATGCCTGAGAGAGGCATGATAATCCTTTAGAGAAAGTGTCATCAAAAAGGTCTTCAAAGTCTTGTCTAAAGAACATCATTAGGAATGGCTCGGCATGTCAGAGGTCCAGTGGAAGCCAGTGTATCTGCACAAAAGTAGGCATAAAAGCAGGTGATACAAGATGAGGGTGCAGTGGCTGCAGGGCCAGATGTTTTCAGGGATAGTACACAATGAGAAGCCAGTGAGGGTTCTCGCAGGGAGCACCAACATTTGCTTTGGAAAAAGAATAGCCTTTTTTCCCATAAATATTTTGGTTTTAGTTGTCTACCCTGCACCATTTCCCCTACTCTTCTCTATCCACTCAACCCGGTGTTATCCCTCTCCACGTTAACAATTCTCAGCTCTTTCAACTGTCTTAGCCCTCTTGGATGCCACGGCTCCCAGGCCCCGATTATCTTGACCATCCCCAGGACTTGTGCTAGTCATTTGTCCAGATCCCAGAATTAAACACTTTATTTTGCTGGTGCTTAGTTAGTTTGTAATATGGTGAAGCCAGACTGTTTTCACCTTGTATTTCATTCTTGAAGAATTGAGTTCTTAAATTGGAATACAGAAGTTTGCATTTTTTTTGTTTTAAATGTTATCTTTGATCTTATCAAGTGTTTTTATCTTAATTATCTCTTTTCTAGCATCTAGGAATGTATGAATTGCCTTTCAGAAATTGCCACAGTTAAAAATCAGATGCGAATGACTATGAAATCTCTGAGTGAACTTTAGAAATTAACACTGGAATTCTGGCACTGTTAAAGTGACTCATGTAATTTCATTTTCCAAGAATTTCTCAAAATTCTTTCATGCTTTTCCATATCAGATACCCTAAAAGGAGGAAGGAAAGAATGAAGGAGGGAGGGATGGGAAGGAAGTCCTTTGATTCTGTGGTAAAAGGCATAAACAATCCTTTGTTAACTTTAAGTCATGGCAACATACATTTAGAGCCTGGAGCTGAGGAATAGGTTTGGAGTCAACAGAGAAATCTGTGAGAAATATTTCCTATCTATGCTGAGAAAAAGAGTTATATTTGCATTAGAAGACATCTAAAAAAATAGGATAAACAAGTATAGTTGAAAAACGTCTCTCAAAAATTATAATACACATGAGACACAGCTTCTTTAAAAAATAGCATTAAAGCCTACCACTGTAGCCAAAAAGTGAAAAAAGTCTAGAATGCCACACTGATTGTAGCTACAGGGAAACAGGATTTTCTACCAATCTTAGGGACACAGTAATATTACCAGAGGCTATGGACACATTTGTACCCAATCTTAACATATAGAATACTGCTTTTCTTAGAAAATTTTTCTGTTATATTTGGTTATAATGTAATCACAGAAAATTTTGGTTACTTTGAAGAACTTCTGTTTCTTGTCTGCAAGAGTAGTTCTTTGTTTTTGCCAAAGTATCTAGACAAGAAAACAATTATTCCTGAAGTGTCACTATCTTTGAAAGGTGAAGATGATATGAATATTTTCAAAATGTGAAAGTGAGACTAAGGCCTTCTAGTGGGGTTTAAAGTGGAAGAGTGTTGTAATCTGGCTAGGTGTCTATTCAACAAACATTCTCCCCCTAATACTTACTACCAAAACAGTAAGTTTGCTTGGGACAGCAGTGTGCCCAGACTAGAAAAGACTAGGTTTACAGCTGCCCTGTGGCTAAGGGGAATTATGAGACCCGGACTTAGTGAGATGTAGACACAAGTCAATTGGATTGGGATTCTGGAAATGCTATTGCTTTCCTGTTTTAAAAATTTTTTAAAGACAGCTTGTGCTGGCGTGAATTCTTTTTATGCCTTTGCCTTTTATTTCTTAGAATGTGAATATAAGGCTGAAATGCCTTCCTGTAACCATGGGGCAACAAGTCAAAGAAGAAAGTCATATGGTAAGGATGGTGGAGCAGACAGAGAGGTTGTGTGGGTATTACTGGCATAATGAAACTACTGAACAGCCTAGGATAACTATCTTTGGACTTCTTGTCCTGGCAGCAAAATCAAACCATGTTAGAATAAGCTTTTCATTACGTGTAGATGAATGCAATCCTAACTGGTTGAGAAATCTGACCACCAATATGAGAAAATTTGACTTGATATTTTACAGGAAATCTCTTTTATGAAGTCAGCAATGTCGGATTAAACGGAGTCAAGTAAATGTCTAAGATGGTTTACTTGATCATTTCAACAAAACTTTCAAATAAATGTCTTCAAGGAAAATGTATTATTTCTATTTCTATGGATTCCTCACTGTAAGCCAAAATTATTGGTTGAATTTAATTCTTTTTACAGAATATCATGTTTCATATCGAGTGAAAAATAGGGCACAAATGACCTCTACTGTGGCTTTTATTTCAGCTTTGCATGAAGACAGAAGTGTACACACATATAATTATATACACATACTTATGCACAGACACAGACACACACAGAAAAAAATACATTAGGCATTTCCTACAAAACAATTCCCTGAAATAAAATGTTGTCTCTTCTTTCTTTCTTCCAAATCTTTCAAATGCAAGTAGGGTTATGGGCTTTTGGCTGTTTGCCTACCTTTTAGTGCAAATTACCTTTAAGATGGGGGTCCTTAATCATAATGGATTTAGCCTGCTCTGCTATACAACGCTGACAACCCATGTCTTATTAATGAGTATTTCTAGCATCCATTTCTGTGTATCTTGTCCTGTATGGCAGGAAAACGTTATCAATAAATCTTTTCTCCTCCGTTCATCATAGGTTTTGACAACAGGACTGTGAGCCAAAACAAAAAGACATGAAGCTTAAGGAGATGTTGCTGCAACCCCACAACTTACATCACAGAAGGTCTCCTACCTTGAAATCACAGGAAACTGTGTTAACATGGCTAAATAGCAATACGGATTTTTTTAAATTGCCAATGTGGTCAACATCAATTAATTCTACTATACCCAGCATGAGTAGATCTGATCCAAATCCATGTTTCACAAGGTCTTACTACAAATGCAAATGGTTTAGACACTCTTCTGTATTAAGAATCTTCCATCATCAATGACAGAATAAGTCTCTATAAGCCTTTGAAATTCCATGGAAAAACTTTAAAATAGTTACAAGATATTATTTTTGGTGAGATTACTAGCAATGTTTATTGATTCCTAGCAAGAGGAATATCTATAATACCCATGGATATTTCTTTCTAGTACAATAGTGGTATATTGATGATTGCTGAAGATTTTTTTGCTAAGCCAGAATCTTGAAGGATCAACTTGTCTCCTCTTATCTATCACCTCTTCCCACCCACCCTTAAAAAAATCTCTCTCTCTCGGGGCTGCCCGGTGGCGCAGCGGCTTAGTCCGCGCTTTGGCAGCCCGGGGTTGGCGGGTTTGATCCCGGGCGCCGGCCGACGCACTGCTTGTCAGCCATGCTGTGGCGGCGTCCCATATAAAGTAGAGGAAGATGGGCATGGATGTTAGCCCAGGGCCAGTCTTCGTCAGCAAAAAAGAGGAGGATAGGCAATGGATGTTAGCTCAGGGCTGGTCTTCCTCACCAAAAAAAAAAAAAAAATCTCTCTCTCTCTTTCTTTCTCCCTCTCTGTCCTCCTCTCACAATATTTTGAATTTTTCAGTTCCCCTCCATCCTCATCACCCTTGCCTTGTTTCAAACCACCACCATCATTGTCTAATTTAACCTTAGTAGCTTTCTAATTGGTCTCCTTTCTTTTATTCTTTGTGGTTCTCCAGTTTTTTTCCACACCCAACACATGGTAATCTTGTTTTTTGATTAATAGACTGTTTTTTCTAGAACAGTTTTAAATTTACAGAACAAATGAACAGATGTAGAATTCCCACATTCTCTCCCCCTGCCACATAAGTAGGTTCCACAATTATGAACACCTGGCATTAATGTGGTACAGTTGTTACAATTAATGAAACAATATTGGAACATTATTATTAACTGAAGTCAATAGTTTACATTAAGTTTCACTCTTTGTGTTGTACAGTTCTATGGGTTTTCACAGAGGTACCCACCATTACAGTATTATTCAGATGGTTTTACCTAGGAGTTCCCAATGCTTCATCTATTTACCCCCATCCCCAATATGAAAATATATATTACTTACAAATTCAATCACAAAAGTTAATGTTGTCTCCAAATTATGTAAATGAATATAATAATAGCTGCATAATCATTTTTCTTCCTCACAAGCTCACATTATCCTACTTGCTCCATTGATCAGACATTAGTTTTGTAGATTGGATTTTTTTTTTTTCAGGGAAAGATTCACCCTGAGCTAATATCTGTTCCTCTTTTACTTTTCCTCCCCAAAACCCCAGTACATAGTTGTAAATCCTAGTCGTAAGTTGTTCTAGTTCTTCTATGTGAGCTGCCGCCACAGCATGGCAACTGACAACTGGGTGCTGTGGTCCCGCTTCCAGGAAGCAAACCTAGGCTGCCAAAGTGGAGCATGCTGAACTTTAACCACTAGGCCATGAGGGCTGGCTCTAGACTGGATTTTTTTGAGAACTGTGTTTCATACTTTATATTCCACTTTTACAAAGTCTCTGACTCAGGAAATATTTAGTATTTGCCATAGGGGCTCAAACACAGAGGAAAGCTATGAGCATACTCCTGGGATTATCACTGAAGTAAGCACTCTGAATCTGTAGATCCACCCCCTTTAAGCTAATCCCTGCCAGACCAAAGCAATAACATCAGAGAGAGGGAGGCAAGGAGAAGATGTAACCATGTATCTGTGGTTTGACAATGGTTTTGTCATACTATTATGCACTCATAAAATGCCTGACTAATTTATTGTTCAAGCCTTACTATATGTCCAGCATTGTAATTATGACTGTATAAAAATACATATTATCTTCCTTTTAGAACTTACAGTCTAGCAGAATGCGAGAAAGACAAGAAAGTAAGTGACTATAATAGAGCTCGATAAGTACTGTAGTGAAACAAGAAGCAGGCGCTTTGAGAACATGTCAGAGAACATCTACTTGGACTGCAAGGAGAGTGAGGAAATGTGTGCTGATTGAACATGCATCCAAGGTAACATGTGAATTGGCCAAGAACTGACAGGCAAAGAAGAGGGAAGGTTGGTGTTGGGGGTGCTATGGAAACCACCCAGATCTTTCTTTTAGGATTTGTTCTGTGGCTGCTGGAGCACTGCTGGCTGATAGCCTTCAGCTGTCAGGCCTCTTCTGGACGTTTCCCTTGGCAATTTGCACTTGCCCAAGGTCACGCCCTATTCCCAAGGGCAACCAACCTCCATTGACTGGTCTCTGCAAGACATCAAGGCCTAGCCCACGTAGGCCACGTATGTAACAAACCAATCCAAAATTTAGTGTACTAAAACAGAGTTTTGTGGGTTATCTAGGCCTAGCTGGAGCGTTATCATTTAGGGGCTTCCATATTGTTTTCTGGTGTCTAATGGAACTGCAACCATCTAAAAGCTCAGTTGGGCTAGATGTCTAAGGTGGCTCATTCACCTGGCTGCAGTTGATGTTTTCTGGGAGCTCAGCTTGGACTGTGGAGAAGTGCACCTACATGTGGTCTGTGTGTGTGGTTTGGGTTTCTCATGACATATAGTCTAAGATCAGAGAGGATGTAGCCTAAGAGCAAGTGTTCCAAGAGACCTTGGCAGAAGGTAAAAGCATCTTACAGCCTAAGTGCTGAAGCTATGCAGTATCACTCCCACTATATTGAATTGTTCAAAAGCAAGTCATGGGGCCAGTCCAGATTCAAGAGGATTACACAGGATGTGAATACTGGGAGATGTGTTTCACTGGGAGAACGGGAGGATCTTTGGTGTCTAGCTACCATATCAGGGTCAATCTATCAAGTATTGGAGAAATGTGTGTGTGTCTGTGTGTGTGTGTGTGTGTGTGTGTGTGTGTGCAGAGGGAGGGATAATTATAAGGACAGTTTAATTGGGTGGCTGTTGCTAAGCATGATTGATATTTTGGAAAAAGATATAATAAGCAGGAAGTGTTTAATTCGCAATTAAACACTGAACATAAACGTCATAGGGCCTGCTTGGTAGCATGTAAAGAGGCTCTCGTCTCAGCTAGAGGAAAGAAAAATCATACAATATTTTATACCAAGCACATAAAGATAAAGTCTAAAGGATACAAGGGCAGTAGGTGTGCTTGTATCTTCATTTATTTTTCTTGTCTGGCCCATTTAAAATCCAGATGAACTCTGGAGGATAACAGAGGATGACTGTAAACTCAACAATGGGCTACTATAAACTTAATACTAACCAGATATATCTTTCCTAGAGCTGATTAACATGGACATTGATCAGACTAGTGCTTATTTTTCCATCTTATCAAGAAAGAGGATCAGAAAGAGTTCACATTCACTTGGAAGAGTGGAATATACATTTATGGTCCTGCCTCAGGGCTGTATTAACTCTCCCACCCACTGTAATAATGTAGTCTGAAAAGACCTGGACTGTCTGTGCATCTCAAAAGACATGACACTGGTGCCTATATTGATGACATCATGCTAATTGGACCAGATGCTCAAGAAGCAGCCAGTATGCTGGGGGCATTGTTAACATACATATCCTCTAGAAGGTGAGAGATAAACTCTATGAAGTTTAAGTGGCTCACCACATCAGTAAAATATTTAGGGGTCTCTTAGACTGAGACATTTCCAGACATACTCTCCAAAGTAAAGTATAAATAATTCCATCTCACATCTTTTTCTATGAAGGAGGCCCAGTGGGCCTCTTTGGGTTACAGAGACAGATGATTCAACTCTTGGTTTATACTATCTCCCGTATATTGAGTGACATGAAAAACTGCCAACTTTGAGCGGAGACAAGAGCAGTAAAATATTCTGCAGTATTCCAGGTTGCAGTTCAAGAGGCCCTGCTGTTTGGGCCATTTTCTCAAGAAAATGTATTATTGGTGGTATTTGTGGTGAGAAAAGATGCCATCTGGAGTTATGGCAAGCCCTAATAGGAGAGCCACCATGCACACCATTAGGATTTTGACGCAAGACTTTGCCATTGGCAGTGAAGAATTGTACATCTTTTTGAAAACAGTTCCCACAGTGATAATGGGTTCTGATAATGGTGGAGGACCCGGCTATGGGTCATCAAGAGTTCATGAGCCACAACTGCCTGTTGTAAGCTGGGTTCTGTCATACTCATCAAGTCATAAGGTCTGGCAAACCCAGCAATAATCCACAGTAAAATGAAAGTGATACACTCAGGATTAGATATGAATAGGGCTGGAGAACCCAAGTAAGCTGCACAAGTGGGTGACTCAGACTCTCATATCATCCGTCTCTCTTGTACTTATGTCTCTCCCTTAGATCATACCTATGTGTGACTCCATAAGGCGTCCTTGTAACCAGCTGACTGAGAAAGAAAACTTGGTTCATGGATGTGTTGGCTTGGTATGCTGGTAAGTTAAAAAATGACAGTTCTCCAAAACATCCCTTCCTTTGAAAGGCAGCAATTTGGATAAATCATCACAATGGGCAGAGCTTTAGGCAGAATGGAAAGAGAAGTGGCCCATCATTACAGTATACACCAACTAATGGGCAGTGGCAAATGGCTTGAATGATTGGCCTGGAAGGAAAAAATTGAGAAGATTGAGGACAAGGAGATCTGGAGAAAAGGCTTGTGGATGGACTTAGAGGAATGAGCATATTTTGGTATGAAGATATTCAAATCACATTTTAATCCTCACCAGAGAGCATCCACCATAGGAGAAGTACTGAACAACTGAGAGGGAAGTATATGTCAACCAGTTGGCATCAGCCAGCCTTGGTCATCAGCCATCCCAGTGTTGACACAGTGGACAAATGAATTCAATAGCCATGATGGTAGAGATAGAGGATATAAGTGGGGCAATAGCAAATGCTCTTATCACCAATGCTGATTAAGCTATTGTCAATTCCAAGTGTCTAATCTGCCAGCAACTGAGATCAAGGATTAATTTCTAGCATGGCACCATCCCTTGAGGAGAAATATCAGCCACTTGGTGGCAAGTTGGCTATGTAGACCCCTTCCATCCTGGAAGGAACATCACACACAAGCTTTTGGATTGACAGTGATAGGACCTGTTGAAGGCATCAGTTTTAAGAAGATTCCCTGTGAGTGTGGCATGCCATCTTCTAGGAGGTTGTATACACCTTCAATCAGTGACACTTACTTGGTGCTGTGTCCTCAATATGGATCTTAGAATCAATGGTTGACAATAGAAGTTTATCTGTTTACCATCACTCCAAGTGACCCTCTTTGGGAATTTGTGTTTCCTATTCTCACAACTCTAGGCTCTGTGGATTTAGAGACCCTGGTTCCTTAAGAAGAAATATTTCCACTGTTGGATACTGCAAACACCCCATGGAACCATAAGCTACTAGTTTCTGCCTGGATACTTCCTGCTTGTAGCATCAAAGGACAAGTAGGCAGGAAGAGGAGTTATCACCCTGACAGAGGTGATTGACCCTGAACATCAGGAAGGAGTAGGGCTGCTATTAAACAATGGGAGCAGAAAGCAATATGTTTATCATTAAGATGATCCATTTGGGAGCTTCTTAAAATTCTCTTACCCAGTCTTGATAGTAAATGGACAAGTGAAGTAGTCATGAACACAGAAGGTTATGGCTACTAGAACTCAGTTCCTCAAGGATTTGAGTCTAGCTTACCACCAGGTAAGCCACCAAGACTAGCAGAGGTGCTAGATGAGGGTGAAGAGAATCTAGAATAGATAGTAGAGAAGGGGGACAAATATTAGTTGTAGTCTCAAGACTACATCAACAGGGCCTTGTACTTCATCTCACTAACCTTATACGTTTTCTCTAGTAAAAGAGGCCTACCAGGATTTTTTATGAAGACATGTATCTGAGGGGAAAAGAGAGCGGGCTGTAGTAGAAATTTGGATGAACTTTCAGGATTGATGGATTAACTCTGGGAGCTCAGCTGACATCCCTCAGCCATCATCCCTTTCCAGAAATTGTCCTCATTTAGAGAGAGAGAGATGCCATGCCCAAGATCATGTCCCCTTCTCTGTTGTAGCCTTTATCCAATGACTGAACTATGTGGGAGTGTAAAGGCTTACCTCCTCTCCATAATGGGGACAACTTGGAAGGGCCATCCTAATTTTAGAACTCCCTATGGGTTGGCTGAGGCTTTTGCCTAGATTGCATAGGAATCTGCCTTCTTCCTCTGCCTAATTTTGCTTCCTTCCCTTCCCCAGGTATTGACCCTGGGAACACTCTCTAATAAATTTTATGTGCACCAATCTCCATCTTAGAGTCTGTTTCCTAGGGCACCCAATCTAAAACAGCTGAATTTCAAGCAAGAGGGAAGCCTTTTGAAGGCATGATCGAGCAAGATGCATTCAGTTTTTCTAGAACTGAAAGGGTGATTTAAGAGGAAGAGATGAAATTAGAGAACTAATCAAGGGCTTTGAAGACCGTTTTAATACAGTTTGACTTTATGCTAAGTAAAATATGTAGCAATTAAAATGCTTTAGATGAAGGAGAGAGAAGATCAGACATATTTTAGAAAAATGACTGATGGAATGGTTAAAAAATGAGAAAGACTGGAGGCAGGTATTCCAGTTAGGAGACTTTTCATTGTATTATATAAGGGAAAGGAGAAGTTAACTGCCTAAACTAGGGAATTGACATTGAGGAGGGAGAGCAATTGATGGATTTGAGTTATTTAAGAGATAGAATTGAGTGACATTCTGTCTCCTTGCTTCATTGATTGGGTGGATAATGTTCTATTCACAGTGATGGACAACACAGAAGAAACATCAGGTCTGTGGGGAGCAAATAATGAGTTTAATTTAGATATGGTGAGTTTGAGATATCTGTGGAACATCTAGATGGAGATGTCCAAAAAGCTGTTGAATATACGAATTTGTAACATAGGCAGAGTTCCAGTTTAAATATAGATTTAAATATTGTCAGCCTAAAATGGTTGAAGCTAGGGGAACGGGTGAGAGAATGTGTAGAGGATAAGATTAGAAGTATAGGACAAATCTTGAGGAGTAGAAGATTTAAAAATTTGTCGAAGAAAATGGGCTTCAGAGAGGCAGAATGAATAAGTGGTAAAATGTAATACCATGGAAGCCATTGGAAGGAAACATGTCAGAAAATAGAGGGAAAAGCAGACTAAGTATTTAAGTAAGTTAAGTATTGAAAAATATCTGTTGAATTTAGCAACAAGTAGACGACTGGCTCTTATGTGTTAATATTCTGAGGAAGTCTAACATTATTTTGACAGTGGTTGGACACAATGACCTTTAAGTTTCCTTCCAACCCTTAAATGCTATGAAATTGTTTGACTTGTGTGCTGTCATCTCAGCAAAGAGTTCAGCCTAAGAAATCAATAAATTGGACTCAAACAAATATTGCTCTGGATATAACCAGGGTAATCCCCAGGCTTGTCAATAGCCAGAGCAGCAAGTAGCTCTAGGGAGCTGGTAATTTTAGGCTAAATATTTTTACCCATAGTTACAAATGTTTTTTCTTATGTCATTCAAGTTCCAAAAATAAAGTTTAAGCCTAAAATCCATAACATATCTAATATATATAGTCTGGGAACGCTTGGAATGCTGATAAATTATTTTATTTACAAAGTAATTAATGTTTGCTGACCTTTGAGAGGAGTTGGAAAAAACATTCTATTAGATAAATCATAACTAAATTTGCTTAAATAAGACTGGATTCAAACCAAAACACCATGGGCAATGGAAAAAAAAGATAGAAGTGGAAAATATCCACAAATAAAATTTTAGCACTGAGGATTAATTTGGAAGAAGCATGTGTTGTGTCATTACTTGAGCTAATTTTTTGCTTAATTTGTTAGAATTTCTACTCAATTACATTGTACACCTTCACTAAATCTGTAGTTAAAATGTTCTGTCTGTAAAATGTTCTTACAATAAATATCCATGCCTTCAGCTGTGGTATTGTTATTAAGAATAGATTGAGTCTGCTATATTTTTAAATTTTACTTGCTTTTAAAAATCAGATCTGTTTCTCAATTGCATATCATAAATTGAGTAAAATTGGTTCCATTATCTGCCCTAGATATTATCATGATCATTCTTTCTTCTCTTTCTCATGGTGTAATATGATTGGAAAATAAAATGTTGAAAAGTTGCTATTGACATGAAGTACATGTGTAACACAAAAAGTGTAAGAATCATATATCTGTGATACCAACAATAGAATTGAAAAATTGGACTCAGCTGTATATTTTTTGTTGATAGTACATACCAACTCACCAATTTTTAAATATCCTACCTCCTTACTATGACTAGAGAAACTTAATACACTAGAGAGAATAGAAAGACATTATTTTGTATTTCTCTAGTGCTTTGAAGATCCCAAATACTCTACAAACCTTGTATAATGAATTAGAAATTTCACAACACTGTTTTGAATTGTTAGAATCTGTTAAGAGCAAAACTAAAACAATGTAGTAAAATTCAAGTTATCCAGAATGCTTAGGGATTGAATTATTCAGTGTAGCTCTTTTCTGAAAATTTGCCTCCTTTCTGCACCAGACATATTAATGTCAATAATATTGGTTGAATTTTTTTTGTAATGAAGTCCAAACTTTCCAGGGTTTTAAATAATTGTTTTATTTTTATAAAAGTAATGCAAGTACATTGGTTAATTCAAAGAGCATCCCAAAATTTATAATAAAAATCAGCAGACTCCTGTCTCCTCCCAAACCCAGACATAACTACCTACAAATATTTAGGCCATTTCTTCTGGTATTCACCTCCATCTATTTAAATAGTATGGCTATCCCATTGTTTCTTGATTTATCAAGTTTCAACTATATATATTGGCCTTTTATTGTGCAAGAGTATAATTTATCTCATGTATACCACCATCCACATAAACTCTCCATTTCCCTTTCCTCTCAATATAGTTATTTGATAATTTGATGTCAATAGTTATTTTTAAAATCTTATTCTGATTACATAAATATTATTCACAGCAAAGCCGTGTAGCATATGCCAGAATTATATTTCCTTTCTTGATCAAATGTTTTTCCTGTGGTTAGTCATTGCTTCATATTTTCTTATTTAGTGTTTTAGCAATTCAGTCCCAAGCTTTCAAAAGCTCTCAATATGACCAAATTTATTATCATATTTTATTTTCTGTTTTTATTTTTATTCTTTAACAACTTTATTGAAGTATGATTTAAATACAATAAACTGTACAATTTAAAGCATACAATTTGATAAATTTCTGTGTATGTATATATCTGTGAAATAGTCACTACAATCAAGATAATGAACATCTTCATTCTGCTCTTTTGTAAACCCTCCTTTCCGCTGTTACCTAAATCCATGCCCTTTCCCAAAGCAAACACAGATCTTTCTGTTACTGTAGATTCATTGCCTTTTAAAAAATTTTATATGAATGGAATTATATGGTATGTGCACTTATTTTGTGCATCTTATTTTACTCAAATCAAAATTATTTTGATATTTACGCATGTTGTAACATATATCAATAGTTCATTCTTTTTTACTGCTGAATAGAATTCCATGGAACGGACATATGTAGATTGCTTATCCATTCACCTGTTTATGGGCACTGGATTATTTCTAATTTTTGGCTATTGCACATAAAGGGGCTATGAACATTTCATATACAAATCTTTGTGTGGATATATACTGTCATTTCTCTAAGGTAAATATCTAGGAGCAGAATGGTTGGATCCTATAAGAGGTGTATGATTAATTTTTAAAGTAACTACCAAACTATTTTCACAAGTACTTGTACCATTTTAAAGTCCCACTAGCTGTTGTATGAAAGTTCTAGTCCTTCATATCCTCACCAACTTCCTATGACATTGTCACTCTTTTATATTTTATCTATTCTGATAGGTGTGTAGTGGTATCTGATTGGTTTTAATTTGAATTACCCTAACGACAAATGATATTCAGCATTTTTCCATGTGTTTATCTGGCATCCATATGTCTTGTTGGTGAAGTGTTCATTCAAACATTTTGCCCATTTTTATTGGGTTATATGCTTTATTATTATTAAGTTTCAATGGGTCTTTATTCTGAATACATGTCCATTATCAGATATATGATTTGCAAATATTTTCTTCCTGTCTGTGGTTTGTCTTTTCATTATCTTTACAATGTCTTTAGAAGGATAGATGTTTGTAATTTTGCTTAGTCCAATTTATCATTTTTTCATATATAGATCATGCTTTTGTTGTAGCTGACAGATCTTTGCCTAACCCAAGGATTCAAGATTTTCTTCTATGTTTTCTTTTGGATATTTTATAGTTCTAGATTACATTCACATTTCTTTAACTATATGAGGTGAAGGGTGTGTTAATTAACTTCTTTGTGATACTCATTTCACAATGTATGCATATATTAAATCATCATATTGTACACCTTAAATAAAATCTGATGGAATTTGCCCTGCTAGGTTTTGGACTTGCTTGATAATCATCACCACTTTTTTCTTTCCAATGTGTATCTTTTAGAATGGGAATGTCTATTGTACGCCTGTCTCGCAGTCGTATTTTGGAAGTACATAACTTGTCTGGTTTCACAGGTTCACAGCTGGAGAAGAAATTTTTCAGGATGAATAATACCTCAAGTCTCACCCATACCTGATTTAGATAATATTTAGATGAGATTTTGGACTCAGAGTTGACACTAGAATGAGTTAAGACTTTTGGGGCCGTTGGGATAGAATGAATGTATTTTACATGTAGGAATGACATGCATTTTAGGGGGTCATGAGTGGAATGTTATGGACTGAATGTATGCGTCCCTCCCAAATTCATATGTTCAAGCCCTAATCTCCAGTGTGGCTATATTTGTAATCAGGAAGTAGTTAAGATTAAATGAAGTCATAAATTTGGGGTCTTTAGGATAGGATTAGTGTCCTTTTAAGAAGAGACACCAGAGAGCTTGCTGTCTCTCCACAGGTACATAAAGAAGAAGTCATGTGAGCAGACAGTGAGATGTTAGCTGCCTATAAGCCAAGGGAAGAGGCCTCAGAATGAAACCTACCTTCTAGTACCTTGATCTTGGACTTCCCAGACTCCAAAACTGTAGGAAAATAAATTTCTCTTGATTAAGTCATCCAATCTGTGATATTTTGTTATGGCAGCCAGATTAGACTAATACAAGTGGATTGAATGGTGGCACCCAAAAGATATGTCCAACCAGAATCTGTGAATATGACTTTATCGGAAAAAGGATCTTTGCAGATGTAATTAAGTTGAGAATCTAGAAATGAGATTACCCTGGATTAGAGTGGGCCCTAAATCCAATGACAAGTGTCCTTTTAAAAGGAGAAGAAGATGGGAGGACAGAGGCAAAGATTAGAATGATGCCTCGACAAGTCAAGACTGTCAAGGAATGCCAACAGTAGGAAATTAATCCAGATTTGGTTCTGTTGGCTATTCTGGGTCTTTTGCCTCTCCATATAAACTTTAGAATCAGTTTGTTGATATCCACAAAATAACTTGTTGAGATTTCAATTGGGATTGTGTTGAATCTATAGATCAAGTTGGGAAGAACTGACATCTTGAAAATATTGATCTTTCTATCCATGAACATAAAACATCTCTCCATTTACTTAGCTATTCTTTGATTTCTTTTATCAGAGTTTAGTAGTTTTCTGCAGGTAGATCTTGTAGCTGCTTTGTTAGGTTTATACCTAACTATTTCACTTTTGGGAGTGCTAATATAAATGGTATTATGTTTTTAATTTCAAATTCCCCTTGTTCACTGCTGGTAATCAGGCATACTTCACTTCATTGTTTTCCACTTTATTGTACTTTGCAGACATTGCTTTTTCTACAAATTGAAGGTTTGTGGCAACCCTGCATCGAGAAATTCTATTGGCACTACTTTTCCAACAGCATTTGCTTGCTTTGTTTCTCTTTTGGTAATTCTCACAATATTTCAAACTTTTCATTATTATTACATTTGTTATAGTGATCTGTGATTAGTGATCTTTGATGTTACAGTTGTAATTGTTTTGGGTGCCATGATCCACACCCCATAAAGGACGATGAACTTAATTGATAAATGTTGTGTGTGTTCTGACTGCTCCACTGACTGGCCATTCTCCTATCTCTCTCATTTTCCCATCTCTCTCCTTGATCCAGATTATTCCCTGAGACACAACAATATTGAAATTAAGCCAGTTAATAACCCTACAATGGCCTCTAAGTGTTCAAGTCAAAAAAAGAGTCTCATGTCTCTCACTTGAAATCAAAGGCTGGAAATGATTAAGCTTAGTGAGCAAGGCACATTAAAAGCCAAGATAGTCTGAAATCTAGGCCTCTTGTACCAAAGAGTTAGCCAAGTTGTGAATGTAAGGGAAAAGTTCTGAAATTAAAAGTGCTACTCCAGTTAACACACAAATGAAAAGAAAGCAAAAGAGCCTTATTGCTGATATGGAGAAAGTTTTAGTGGTCTGGATGGAAGATCAAACCAGTCACAACATTTCCATAAGCTAAAGTCTAAATCAGAGCAAGGTCCTAACTCTCTTCAATTCTATGAAGGCTGAGAGAGGTGAGGAAGCTGCAGAAGAAAAGTTTGAAGCTAGCAGAGGTTGTTCATGAGGGTTAAGGAAAGAAGCCGTCTCCATAACATAAACGTGCAAGGTGAAGCAGCAAGTGCTGATGTAGAAACTGCAGCAAGTTATCCAGAAGGTCTAGCTAAGATAATTAATGAAGGTGGCTATACTAAATAACAAATTTTCAATGTAGATAAAACAACATATATATTGGAAGGAGACGCCATCTGGGACTTTCATAGCTAGAGAGGAGAAGTCAATGGCTGGCTCCAAAGCTTCAAAGGACAGGCTGACTCTCTTGTTAGAGGCTAATGCAGCTGCTGACTTTAAGTTGAAGTCAATCCTCATTTATCGTTCTGAAAATCCTAGGGCCCTTAAGAATTATGCTAAACGGACTCTGCCTGTGCTGTATAAATGGAACAACAAAGCCTGGATGACAGCACGTCTGTTTACAATATGGTTTACTAAATATTTTAAGCTCACTACTGAGACCTACTGCTCAGAAAAATGATTCCTTTCAAAATATTAATGCTCATTGACAAGGAGAATGCAAAATGCTACAGCCACACTGTAGGACAGTTTGACAATTTTTTGCAAAACAAAGCATAGTCTTACAATACGATCCAACAGTTGTGCTCCTTGGTATTTCCCCAAAGAAATGAAAACTTATATCCACATAAAAAACCTTCATGTGGATGTTTATAGCTGCTCTATTCATAATTGCCAAAACTTGGAAGCAACCAATGTGTCCTTTAGTAGGTGAATGGAGAAATAAATGAGTACATCCAGATGATGGAATATTATTGAGTGCTAAAAGGAAATGAGCTTTCAGGCCATGAAAGGACATGGAGGAAACTTAAAGGCATCTTATTAAGGGAAAGAAGCCAATTTGAAGAGTCTACATAGTGTGTGATTTCAACTATATGATGTCTGGAAAAGGCAAAATTATGGAGACAGTGAAAAGATCAGTGGTTGCTAGTGATTAGCGGGGAGAGAGGGATGAATAGGTGAAGCCCAGAGGATTTTTTGCACAGTGAAACTATTCTGTATGATACCATAATGGTGGATATAGGTCATCATAGATTTGTCAAAACCCATGGAATGTATGTCATGAAGAGTGAACTCTAATGTGAACTATGGACTGTGGGTGATAATGGTGTCTCATTGTAAGTTCTTCAGATTGAGTTGATGTAATGCGGGAATGACTGAAGAGCATCAAAGAGGATACATTTGTGGATAAATCTTCTAAATAAATATGAACTTCAAACAATAATAATGTGTTATGAGTTTTAAATGTAAGTGGAGTTATACAAAAAAAGAGTGCAAAAGGAGGAAGGGAGATCAATGGAGGTAGGGGTTCTAAGATCTTGCATTGTCTGGAAAGGGTGAAAAGTTTACATTTAAGATAGCACTAATAAATCTGGAATATAAGTTCTGATTGCCAAGGTCAGTGATAAAATATGAATGAAAGAATGTATAAATAAAGAGCTAATTGAAGGAAAAATGAAATAATAAAAAGACTGATCACTCCACCAAAAGGCAAGAAAGGAAAACCAGACAAACATAAAAACAAATAAGGAAAAAAAAAGATGCAGATGGGAGAAGAAAACCCAAATACTACAACTGTAGATATAAATCCACATATATTAGTAATTATGGTAAATGTAAATATATTCAATATTATAATTAAAAGATAAATATTATTAGACTGGATTAAACAACAAAATCTATATGCTGCTTACAAGAGACTCACTAAAATACAAGGATGCATGAAATTTGAAAGCAAAAGGATATTAAAAAGATATACCATACATACACTAACCAAAATGTGTCAGTGAAGTTATACTAATATTAGTCAAAGTAAACTTTAAGGGAAGAGATAGTGGTAGAAGCAAAAGCAGGCATTTCATGATTTTTGGGTGAATTCATCAGGAAGAAATAATAAGCCTAAATTTATATAACAACATCTAATATCACGTAGCCTTGAAATATGCAAAGCAAAATCTGACAGAAATAAGAAGAGAAATAAATAAATCCACAATTATAGTGGGAGATTTTTAACACATCTCTTTCAAAAAACTGGTAGAACAAGCAGACAAAAAAACAATCATTAAGACAGTAGACTTGAATTTAAGAGGTACTGGCAAACCTTAAGTCCTGTGTAAGTACATAAGCCAAGAATATTTGATAACAGCTGTATCAACAAAGCTGAGATGTGCTACTGAGAATCAGAATTTTCTCTAATTGTGAGATTCCTTCGTTTATGGAATTTCATTATCAAAGATCCTAGATTTACAAATGACTAGGTTAACATGTTCTCAAAAAGATCTGTTGAATATTGCACAGCAGTCTTCTTCATGGGACAGTATATGGCTCCATTCTAAGCCATTTTTTAAATCCATAGTCAAGTACCTTAATCTTTAGTTTCCATCAATGCAATTCACTGCAATAAAATGTGCAGATATTATGGCAACTAAATTATGTAATGGAGGCTTCTTTTTCACGCTGTGAGTCAAGGATGGCTTGGGCACAAAACCTTATATAATCTGCCCAATCTTACCTGCCAATATTTCCCACAGTAACTTCATTACTTTCAAAAATAATGAGAAAATTAAAAATGTGTTAACAACCCCCACGTGGCAGATACCATGCTAGTGGGCACCAGAAGGGATAAATAATCTCTAATAGCCATTCAGACTTTAAAGGAGAGTACAGCTTTTAGCAGAGTATTCATAATTGGCACTCAGCAAAAGTATATTGATTGAATCAATTGCTGCTTATTAGAGGATGCTTTGTAAATGCTAGTTGAATAAAACTGTATTGGTCAAAATCAAGAATTTAGGTTCTATGTTTACTGTTTACAAAGATGAGTGTACCTTAGCAGAAGATGGCACCTTGGCCCAGACATGAAAATTCCTGAAGCCCTAGGAGGCAAAATACCCAGTGAAAGTCTTTTGTGCCACTTTGATTGATTGATTAAATGATTGATTTTTCTCTTTATTCAGCAAATATCTGTTTATTGTGTGTTTTGTATTAGGAACTGTGTTAATAATTAGGAGATCAGTGACTAAGATTGACAAAGCTCCAACCCCCTAGCTTTCATAGTTCATGTTTTAGTTTTGAGGGCAATATTTTTTAAAAGCCCTCTCGACTTAAAACAATTAATTACTTAATCGTGATTGTCATAAGTGCTGTAAACAAGTATAGAGTGGTATAAAGTATTATAACAAGGGATCCTGACCTAGTCTTGGTAGTGGTGGCAGGGAGTGTGGTGTGTGTATCACAGAATATTTATTAGAGACAATATGTTTGAACCATGCCTCGGTGATAAATTTGATGAAATAGAAGGGCACGGCCATGTATCCCAGACTGAGGGAACAGCATATGTGCAAAAGACTTATGCTTCCTGAACACATATAGTTTACTTAATAAATGAAGCCAAATGCAACTAGAGCGAAGTGGAAAGTATTGTATCCAGATCATGCAAAGCTTTTAGGAAATGTCAAGGATTTTCCTCTTTATCCCCAGGGAATAGAAAGTCTCCAAAGGAATTTAAACAAGGAAGCAAAAGAATTTTTAAAAGATTATTATAGATTGACTCAAGACAAGATTATATGCAGGGAGGCCATTGAGAGAAACTAACCATAGTGCATGAAAAACTCCCAAATGACCTGGACCAGCATGGCAAACATGGAAATAGAGAAAAATGGTCTCATTCAAGGAGTGTTTTTAGTATGGAGAACAGAAAAACAACTGGTCCTTGATTGGACATGAAAGGTGAGGAGAGGGAGAAGTCATGGCTGGGTGCCCAGTTTATCAATTACATGTGTTGGTGTTCTTTGAGAGTCTAAACAATGGAGGGAGAGCAGGCTGCGGGAGGAAGAAATGTTCAGCGTGAGCCACCTACGAGAATTCCAAGCAGAGATGTCGGCAGTTACACATGTTCATCTAAGAGTCAAAGGAAAGATGTGGGCAAGAAATAAGAAGTTGATAATCAGATGGCGTTGCCTAGGAGTAAATGTAGAAGTAAAGCAAGTTTAGTTCTGAACTTTCAGGAACTCTTATTTAATGACCACATAGAAAGGGTGAGCAGGTAGGCACAGAATGAAAGTGATATTTGTAAGAGGAAAATCAATGGGTAAGGTGTCATCTAAAGCAAGGGGAGAATGTTTTGAGAGTAAAGGAGTGATGAGTGCTTTTCCTTAGAATGAAAGCGTCTCAGTGTATTTGAAGTTTTGCTCAGTGTCCTTTTTGAAATGCTAATGTTACCTGACTGCTTAGAGTGATGGTCTAGTTAGTGCAGGTGAGAGGAAATAAAATCCTTGAGAACTGGTGACTTCCTATTGCTAAGAGTGCATGATGCCAAATCTATTCTAGAATAACATTTATCTCTTGAATGGTGTAATTTAAGATGTCTTCATTTAACTCACCGCTGATGTTGTATTAGAAGTTAATATAACTTGTCAGGGTATTATTGTATTCACATAGAAAAGAATTCTTTCTGACATTAAGTATGAGCATCTGAAAGTCTAAATGTGTTTGAAATCATGCGTAAATACTAGTATTACATGATCAGTTACTTATATAAGAAATTCCCACTCACTCTCCCATTCAGCAAGCATTTCTTAATTGCCTAATATATGCCAGCAGTTACTAAATGCTGGGATGTAAAAAAAAAAAAATCTTGAAACACAGTTCTTGCAAACCATCACCCTCTTGGTGAAAATATACATGTGATGGAGAGGAGGGGTTGAACCCGACAAGATTGGTCAGAGCTGGATTGTGAAGTATTTTCAATACAAAGCTTAAAACTAGTTAAGGTAGCCATATAATTAATGAGGGCAATTTCTTTTTTATAGACAATTTCTAGCTAATAAATCAAGAAGAAATGATAAAATATGACAATTTTGCTTGTAAGACCTCATGAATTAATAGATCTAGGCAAAGACTGGTAACATAAAAAAGACACCAGCCATTCTTATGTACCTCTTGATGCAAGTATATGAGACAACCCATAAAATTTTCTTACCAAAAATATTGAATCTAAAACAAATGAAGCTTCTAGATCTGACCACTCATTTACAGGAAATAAATAGTGAACAAATGAACATGTTAAATGATACCATAGAAATGCAATCAGAAAAACCCAGACAAACAACCCATTTTCTTCAACAACTACTACAACAACCATAAAAGAAAGAAAAAGAGGAGTGGACATCCGAAGAGTAAAAGAGACTTAAGAGACACACAAAGGGTTGTAATTTATGGTCCCAGTCTAGACCGTGGTTTAAACTGTAAAACAAAAATGTGTAAGACAATCAGGGAATTATGAAAACTGCTGGATTTGTTGCCATTAAGAAATTATAGTTAATTTTAAGTGTGATAGTGTTTTATAATTAGGATTTTAGGAAAGAATTTTTTTCTTGTTCTCTTCAGAGTTGAAATGATATGATACATGGGATTTGCTTCGGTATAATCAGGGATGGGATATAGATGAAAATAAATTGGTCATGAATTATGAACTGTTGAAACTAGTTGATGGATACATGAGTTTATTTTACTACTTTCGTTACTTTTCTATAGGTTTGAAAATTTCCATAGTAAAAAGTGAAAATTAAAAGTTCTTAATCATAGGGAAAGGAAGGAAAGAAAAGGGTAGTAATTTCTGATGGCAGGAAGCTGAAACTGTTTAAGAGGCTAGTGTAAAAATGTGGATAAGAGATGATGAGGGAGGAAGGCAAGGTTTTGGTGATGGAGATGGTGATGAGAAAGAGTTTGTGATGCTTCAATTAGAATCACTTGGATGTAGGAGGTGAGAGGACTCAAAAGGTTTGAATCTTGGGCAATTTGGTGATGAGATTAATCAGTTTGCAGAGAAGCAAATGTCCCAGGGCACAAGATGAATCCTTTTTACTAATAAAATTACTTATGTAATAAGTTTGATTCTGGTAGGATATCCAGGGAGAGATTTCCAACAGGAAGTTGTTGATATAAGACCAAAACTGAGGAGAGTCATGGGAGCTAGAAAGTATTCAAATTAAAAAAAGTTCACCAAGTTGATTTGGAGGGGTAAACCCAGCTCTACTAGCACCCCCACCCCACATCTGCAGCCCTTCTCTACCCAGCACCAATGCCTTCCCTCAAACCTATGACCATATGGAGCAAAATGTTATCTATTGGATAGTTGCTAGTTGTTTTTCATTTCCTTTTCTTCCTGAAACTACTAGGTTTGTTTGTTTTATTCTGTGAAGTGATTCTACAAGACAAGAGGATTTAGGGGACAGTTTGGGAAGATTAGTGAGAGAAGATAGAGAAAGAATCGATTTCATTACAAGTAACCAAGAGGAAAAATGTTTTGAGGAAAATGGGGGAAAGATGTGGCAGTTGTTGAAGGAAGGGAAACTTGAGGATAAGCTAGAGATGATTTTAAAGGGAATTTTTTAATAAGATGGAAGCCATAATTTCTTCTGCTGTCTCTTCATCAAAACAGCAAACAAGCAAAACTGTGTTATTCATCAATGCATTGGGGTTAGATTTGTGTCTGATTTTTTTATGCTGGGTTGTGCTGAGACAGGCTTTAGAGGCAGAGCAGAGTGGCATTAGTATTCTCTTTTACAGTGGGGTTCCATACTGGGTGTTTTCAGGGGGAATTGTTGGAGAGAGAGAGAGACATGCATTTGTATAAAGAGTGTTTTATGCTGAATTTTAGCTTTCCACTTTTTATTACTATTTTTATTTGCTATAAAGAGGAAGATAGAAGTTCTACCACATTTTGTACATTAGAAAAAAATCAAAAAATCATGTGGCTATATTTTCACTCAGGAGTTTTATAGTTTCAGGTCTCACTTTCAGGTCCTTAATCCATGTTGAGCTGATTTTTGTGTATGGTGATAGGAGATGGTCTACTTTCATTCTTGTGCATGTAGCTGTCTGGTTTTCCCAGCACCGTTTATTGAAGAGACTTCCCTTTCTCCATTGTATGTTCTTTGCTCCTTTGTCGAAGATTAGCTGTCCATGGGTGTGTGGTCTCATTTCCGGGCTTTCAATTCCGTTCCATTGATCTGTGTGTCTATTTTTGTACCAGTACCATGCCGTTTTGATTACTATAGCTCTATAGTATATTTTGAAATCAGGCATTGTGATGCCTCCAGCTTTGTTCTTTTTTATCAGGATTGCTTTAGTTATTAGGGGTCTTTTGTTGCCCCGTACGAATTTCAGTTATTTTTTTTTCTATTTCCGTGAAGAATGACATGGGGATTCTGATTGGGATTGCATTGAATCTGTAGATTGCTTTAGGTAGTATAGGCAGTACACTACTTGACATCGGTCATAAAGGGATCCTTTCAGATTTCATGTCTACTCAGACAAGGGAAACAAAAGAAAAAATAAACAAGTGGGACTTCATCAGACTACAGAGCTTCTACAAGGCAAATGAAACCAGGATCAAAATAAATAGACAACCCAGCAGCTGGGAGAAAATATTTGCAAATCATATATCTGACAAGGGATTAACAGACACAAGAAAAGATGTTCAACATCACTAATCACCAGGGAAGTGCAAATCAAAATGACACTAAGATATCACCTTACACCCGTTAGAATGGCTATCATCACCAAGACAAAAAACAACAAATGTTGGAGAGGTTGTGGAGAAACGGGAGCCCTCATTCACTGCTGGTGGGAATGCAAACTGGTGCAGCCTCTATGGAAAATAGTATGGAGATTCCTCAAAAAATTAAAAATGGAAACACCTTATGATCCAGCAATCCCACTCTTGGACATCTACCCAATGGACATGAAATCAACCATCACAAGAGGCGTATGCACCCCTATGTTCACTGCAGCATCATTCACTATAGTCAAGAAGTGGAAGCAACCCAAGTGTCCCTTGACTGATGATTGGATAAAGAAGATGTGGCATATATGTATACAATGGAATACTACTCAGCCATAAAAAAGACAGAATTGTCCCATTTGCAACAACATGGATGGACCTAGAGGGTATTATGTTAAGTGAAATTAGCCAGAGAGAGAAGGACAAACACCACATGATCTCACTCATATGTGGAATATAAACGAACACACGGACAGAGAGAACTGGTTGGTGGTTACCAAGGGGAAGGGGGATGGGGGGTGGGCACAAGGGGTGAAGGGATGCATCTCCATGGTGATGGACAAGTAGTAATGTACAACTAAAACCCCACAATATTATAAACTATTAAAACATCAATAAAAATGAAAAGAAATAAAATTACTTGAAACTTAACAAAAAAAAAAGCATGTGGAACAATTGTAAGATAATGAATGTGGTAGTGGTATAACACTCCCAGCAGGAACACAGCAATATCTTTGAAGATTCCATGGAGGCATCAGACTGGGGACTAGCATGGATAGAGAGTTGTGTTCTGGAGACTAGAATCATGCAAAGAAAATATGTAGTTGGCTGCGTTTGCGACAATTATGAAATATATTATGCCCCTTTATGTAGATTAAAATAAAAATGAAGTGGGGTTTATACAAATATTTGATACAGTCTTTGCTTGATAGATATGATTATCATCATCACTGTCATTGTCACCTTTGTCATAAATCATGAAAACCAATTTGAGAGAAAAAAGTAGACACAAGGAAACACCATATGGACAGGAGCAGCTTCAGTGGCCAAAGCTTGCTGTACTACATTAGAATGTTCCAACACACTGGGTAGGATGCACTGCTCTTTCAGTCACCTTCCTTAGGATTAGCAGCTGTAGCTCCGACCTCCTGCAATTAGAAGCTGTCGGTTATCTCCAGTGGGGCTGAGGGAACAGGAAGACCCATGTAATGTTGACAGAAACAATCTTCAAAAAGAGCAATTTATGGCAGTAGGACAAATAATCTGGCATGCAAGGAGAAATGAGACATCGGTCTTCAAATACATTAAGTAGGGACAGAGGAAGGCTCAAAAAATGGGGAGAGTGTACTTGAGCCTGAATTGGGCATGATTAATTCTGAAGAGGCACAGCCCTCTCACTCATGGGGCACGGTTATTTGAGATAGACTCAGGTGATATCTAGGAAAGAGAACATTACTGAAATTGGCTTCATAATTAAAACGGGAAGATTGGCACATTTCTACAGGGGAAAAGATGTCGGAGTTTCACATTAGATTGTCATAAAACAGCTAATACAAATGTTGTCAAGGCTTATCCTTAAAATAACATTTTCAGTTACAATGGAGCATATTTTAGCACAGATAATGTCAAGATTGTAAACTACATGGAGGTGGGATCCATGGGTTTTCTTTTCTCTCTCTCCAATGTCTCCAGTACAGGCAGGAATCCAATGGAGAGTCAGAGATTTTAAAATTAATGAAGCAGAAGGGTGACCTGAAAGGAAATTAGATTGGAACCTCCTAGATATGGCTCTGTCACTAACTGGGCCTTTGACATGGGGAAACTTCCTTTATTAGTAAAATGAGCTTATTGGACCAGACCTTTTCTAAGTTCTTATTTATGATTCTAAGAGGAATTAGTTTTAAGTCAGACGTGAATAGGGTCTGCTGCACACACACAAACAAACAACAACAAAACAAAACACCAAACCTAGAATACATTTGCGCTGTGAAAATGAGCCACTGTACATAAAATGTTGAATTTTTACAGTGAGGCAAAAAAGTCTGTGTTCTGAACAATGTATTTTCTCCAGTGGATACTCCATAGCTTTGCCCAGATCCTTTCTTCTGGCTGATGCACCCACCCGCTAGTTGCTTGGAACGTCTGCTAACAGCTCGCAGTTGTCTCCTTCACTGGGCATTGCCCTTGGCTGTAGGGGTTGACTCACTTGAGATTACGCCCCCTCATAGGCAGCTGCCCAAGGCCTCAAAAAGGCTGCTGTGGGGATAAAGGGCAGAACTCTTGCCTCATTTGGCACCACTCTTAGGGGTCATTCCATCTTTGGAGCTCCCCTGGGTGGGCGGATGCCCCACCTACAGCTACACTGCAGGTCAGCTTCTCCCACTGTCCAGTTCCGCCATCCTCCCTTCCTTGCAAGTGTACCTCTCAAGAGTGCTCCTCCGTTAACCTTCTGCATGCAATTCCCCATCTCTATTTGTTTCCAGAGACGTAGTCTAAAACACAATGTAATCAAATGTACCTGTTTATCCACCTAAACAGTGTGTATCTGCAAATGGACTTCAAGGCTCTTCCTTGGATTCTCAAATACCCAGGTATATGTGTCATTCCTGTGTCAGCAGAGACCATAGTTTCAACATCTCAGATGAAACAATACTTTAAATGAACTGGATAGACTTCAACCTGGGACTGGGGAAAATGAAGTTCAAGTCCTTTCCTTGTAGACAGAGTATGGAGTCTTGGACGTGGGGTAAAGCTGGGGCTTGAGAACTTCATGCTGAGATGCTTCCCTGTGCAACAATACGCTAGGATAATTGAGAGAGTAGTGCTTTGACAGAAGGTTCCCTTAATTCCTGTGTACAATGGAAAATTGTTTTTAAAACCTAAAGGCCTAAAATCCTTCTTTCATATATCAGAGAAGAGACAGACAGAAACTTCTTAAAAACAAATGACAGAGAGAAAGAAAAATTTCCAGAGCTGAAAAAACAAAACAGCTGATCTCAGCTTTCTCTCTGGTAATAGATGGAATCCCTCTCCCTCACAAATGATCTGAGGGCAAATATCATCATAATAGGTTTCACTCATTTGTTTCACTCTAATTTAATTGTTCACTCTAATTTAGTTTTTGCTTCTTTTAAAATGAAAAGTTTTCTTTACCATAAGTTAAGAGAGAAGAGGAAAAAACAAAAGCAATTTTTTCCCCTAAAAAAGGGATCTTGTGCAGCACTTATAAATATATTTAAAAATGTTTTGACGTAACATTTTTCTATGTGGATATTTCATAATAGATGCAACAGCATCTTTTGTACAAACTTTTAGGTTCTCAAAGTCATAAGAAATCAGAGTAGAACATAGTTGAATGTGAAGAAACATTCTACGAGCCACAGTGAGTTGCGCTGTAGTAGTAAGATCCTTTTGGTAAGGCCATGAAGGCAAATGAGAAAACAGTTTCTTCTACTTTGGGTTGTTATCCTAACTGTATTTTCTATGTTGGTCATTTGGAGCAAAAACAGACCTACTTACTGTTTTTAACTCTTTGTTTCTAAATGTTACTATGAACTTCAAAACTTTTGAAACGTCCAATTACCCCTCTACAGCAATCATAAAGCTATTCTATGCAAGGGGTGGCTAACTCCTTAGTGATTAAAAAACATCTCCAAGGGCGTGGAGACGGGGGCACAGAACATCAGAGAGCCGGTGAGCAGGCACTCATCTGGTTTCCTCACCCAATGCCTTTCTATTTTCCCTGGGACCAAGTTAATTCAGTTTACCTCTTCCTCTTTTCATTTTGATCCCCTTGCTTTTCCATATTAGCTCTGCTGCTTCTCTCCCGGGCGAAAAAAGGAAAAGCTACTATTATAGCTACCTCTTTGTGTAGCATGGAGCCTCAACAGCATCCGGGATGAGTAAGCGAGAGAATCATCAGTGTACAGCCAGAATTCATGTCCAATGCTATAGTGCTTGGGAAACTGGCTTATTAACCGCTCCATTTCTTTGTGTTCCTTGAAACAGTTAGTGATGCTTTCCTTGAGCTGAACAAGTGATTTTTTTTTCTACATTATACAGGAGATTTGAGTTTTCTTCCTTCATTCCCAAAGCCTTGCTAATCAAGCTAGCAGAAAGTTAAGGGCAGGTCTGGCTGCATGCAACTCAGCGCGTCAAAGAGATCCTTCCAGGGCTCAATCCTGTTGCCATCGTGGCCTCTTGAAGAGGGAACAAGTTTTCAGTGGGATTCCTTGTGTCTTTTGAGTTTACACCCTAAGGCACAAGGAGAAGTGAACCTGGCAAAATAAACCACGTTGTCCCAGCTTGACACAATGAAAATCTTGGTTCAGGGTTACTTATCTGGTTATGAAATAAAATCACATACAAAAGCATATGAAAATACACTTTTCATTAAAAAGTCCCAGAATGCTCTAATTACTAGGTAGCATTTGACTCGTTCCATATGGGTTTCTCCTATATGTTTGTTCCAGTCAGGCAAGTTCAGGGCTCAGTTCCAAATTACACAGTAGGAGGTAGAAGGCAGGAGGCTAGTCTGCTCTTTTAAGCAGTATGTCTTTAAAAGCTCTATTTTGACCCATTGTTGCTTTAGGGATCTCTACATTTGCTGTCTCCTAAGCATACCTCCCGCATCACAGTGTGATGCTAAGAGAGAGCAGCTTTAAACAACCTCAACTTAGTATAAATAACCAAGGGTATTCTGTGCACAAAAAGCTATTAGGGGTGACTACCTCATCTAGACAGTGGAAGATCAGTGCGTGGGACCATTGCTAAAATGCTCCCCCAATTCATTGGATGGACAGGGTGCATTTGCAACCTTATTGATGAAATCCAGGAAGTTAAGTGACATGTTCTGCAAAATATATCTTACTCTTTACTGTGATTCTAAATTATAGGAGCAGCAGCCACACCCCAGAGGATTCTAGCAAATTGCACTATTTGTGCACAAAAAGCTGCTTAGAATGAAGGGTTAGCCTTTTCCATCATAAAAACATTTTATGTGATTGGCAAATCAGAAAGTGGTCAATCAGCACACAGTTATAGAGATGTTTTTCATCTCTAGTAACAGCAGGATGCTAACAGGAGAGTTAAGATGAAGAAGAAAAAAAATACATTGATTTGTTGACAGAGGCTTAGCAGCTGTCACAGTAAAACATGGTTCTCTCGCACTTAATCAATGTCAGTCTTCAACCCAATCGTTTTGTAGCCCAGATGAGAAGCAATGAAGAATAACACCTTCATAAGCATGAAGCTTGCTAGATGGCGTTCAATGAAGTGTGTCTTTAAGGTTAGGCACTCAAAATGTGATGCATGACCCAAAGCTAATCAGAAACTCTTAACCCTTTGAGAGGAGGCAGCAATTACTTGCCTGCTTCTTAAAAAAAAAAAAAAATAGAAAAATACATTTCCCACTCCACCTACAATTTTTAAGACACCTTGTGTCTGTTTTGGTGCACAGTTCCTTTTCTTGCTGGATAAGGTGAAGCATCTTCATTAATCGTGGTTCTCATCTTAAAGCATAGGGTGCTATTTTAAATGCATCTCACTTCTCAGAAAGACAATACAGAAACAGTGACTGATTTTTTCACTGCCAACTTTTCATGGTTTCTTTCTGTGTGAATATTTACATTATCAAATGGTGCTTTTTTTCTTAGTGCCTCTGGCCCAAGAATAATGACTCGGGGGGCTTGTGTCCCTGCAAATTAAGACCAGCTTAAGGACCTAAATCATATTCCCTGTAGAATGAGATTTAATTTCATGTTAGTTTCCTTTTCTGCTGACCAGTGGGGAAGATGCTCTGAGAAACAGAGTGCCAGTGACGGGCTCACTCATATGGAGAGAAATGGCTAGCAATGGTCGGATCTCCCAGCTTGGAGGAGATGCCAGCGTTCCCGGGCCACCACACACTTCACACCATTGCTTCAGCGGTGCCCAGAGAAGCCCAGTCATCAGGATTTATGTTTCCTTCTAGTTCTCACAGAAAGAGGATTCATAAGTGGTGGTGGAGGGAGTTGGTTGGAAGTGGGCTGTGCACTATCTGGGGAAAAATAAAACAACAAAATCCTAGTTCCTTATTTAATGTGAAATACCAAAGGCAGAGAAATATGTTGTCTGTTTTTCATATCATTTTTCACTTTAGCTGCTTTCAGAAATAATCTGAGTTAAGGGCAAGAGAGAGAGAGAGACTAAAAGGCCTTGATAGCCAATGTGGGATGAGAAAAAAACTGTTCACTAGAGATTAAGAAACATAAGACTCCTACATCGTAACTTATGCTTGAGATTGCCAGGAAAAAATTTAAATAAAAAGTAGACAAGAAATGAAAAAGAGCTTTTATCCATAAGACAATTGTATGTTCCTAGGCTTTTTGCTAACAAAGGTATTTTAATTTCACAATTTAGGTACAGTCTATTTAATGGGTGGATTATAATGGTGAGAATCAGGAGGTTTTATACCATATATTTCCCACTGGTCAGGTATGCCACTAGAAATTGTAGGGGAGGAAGAAATATTCTTCTATCCTTCTAGGTTCTTCTGGCTGGTCTAAGAATTAAATTGACATGATACAGAATAACAGGAGAAAATAAAACATGTTTAATAAGATGTACACATGAGAGAAACCCAGGAAAACTGAGTAACTTGCCAAAATGGCTGAAGCCACCACCTTAAATACCATCTTCAGCTAAAGACAAAGGAGGATGTTGGGGTAGTGGTTGGGACTTCAAAGTGGAGGAAGGCAATTCACATGGAGATGGAAAAGCAAATGTTTGCGAAACAAATGTTTGGCATGTCTTGCAGAGACAATGAGACATGAGAGGGCTTTGATCAAATGGGCCTTGCTAGGTTCCTCCCTGTCTACCTAGTTCATGTTATAGTATAGTTATCTATGGTGATAACTCCTTTCTGGAACAGGCCTTCTATCTTAAACTCTTTTAGGCAGCTAGGAGGAAGGTCAAAGTTTCTTCCTGAGTCTTTTATTCTTAAAAATAATCTAGCCAAAGAGACACATTTTGGGGTAGCAAGTTCTGCTCCCCTACAGAATCAATGCTTTCATTAATGAGAGTTCAGTTATTCCTCTTGTTAAAAGATAAACTGATATATATTAAAAATGTTAAGAGTTTATTTGAGCAAAGATCAATCCAAATTGGGCCATGCCAAATCAGAAATGGTTAGGAGTGTTCCACCTATAGGAGCTGGAGAAAAGACTTTTGTAGAGAAGATGTGGAAGCAAAGCCAGGAAATTATTTGATTGGCTATGGCTTAGGTGGTTGCCTTATTTGGGAAAGCCTAGGTGGATCTTTGTGACTAGTTGTCCTTAGGTTTCCATTTCTTGACCTTGAGGCATTACCATTTTAGGTTTTGGGTTGCTTACACAGGCTACTAAGGCATTAGAGCCACCTCAGTCTAATGGCCTCCTTGCTTAATTAATTCAACCTCCCCAACTCAAATTAATATCGTTTCCACATTTGTGAGAGTTTGACGTCTAGCATACAGAAATCGCAGTTTACTTTGAGTAGTAAAACAGAACCAAAGCAAAACAAATTTAAAAATAGGATGGAGGATCAAACAGATTTTGCATGTCTTTACATATGGGTAGTTGTGGATCAAAGCAAAACAAATATGTGACCATCATTGTGGAGAAGGACTAGTTTCAGGTTTCTTCTTTTTTTTTTTTTTTTTGGTGGGGAAGACCAGCCCTGAGCTAACATCTATTGCCAATCTTCCCCTTTTTGCTGAGGAGGAAGACTGGCCCTGGGCTAACATCGTGCTCATCTTCCTCTACTTTATATGGGACGCCGCCACGGCATGGCTGACAGGCAGTGCGTCGGCGGGCGCCCGGGATCCGAACTCGCGAACCCCGGGCTGCCAAGCGTGGACTAAACCGCTGCGCCACCGGGCCGGCCCCTCAGGTTTCTTAGTAAGCTAGGACTAGATCACGGAAATGTACTGTTTAGTAACCACTTTTTACAAATTCAAGATATATAGAAAGCCACTGATATTTTTCTTTATTTATATGCTGTCATTGTCTTCTCTTCCTGGTTTTGTTGTATTGTTGTATATAGAAACAATGTTTTAAATATTTTCACAGGTTTTCTTATGACCCCTGTCTCTCTAACCCATGTTGACTTCATAAATTCTTAAATTACTTAAAGTAGCAAATTCTTCTATAACGAATATGTTTAGCAGCATAACTATAGAGTTTGTGAGGAGAGAGTATACCAATAATTTCCCTTTTTCCTCACCAAGGTTTTGACCACCTTCTCCTCAAAGTGTCCAAATCCAAAGGATTTATCATCTACCAAGTTAGATGGAGATGGAGCAGGCAGGTGCGCAGGTGCTGTTCTCGCCATCCTTACCCTGTGTATTCCCTTAGCTTAGTCTTACATTTGCACCTTAATGAGGTGTTAGGGCTTTTATTTAGCATATCTGATACTTCTTTAATGCTGGAACTTTTGTCTCCAAAAGCCTTTGTGGAAAATCTTTCTTTGCCTTCATCAACACTACTTCAATATTTATCAGATCCGAGGTGTTAGATTTTTATTATCAGTCAGGGCCTGGTATCAACAAACATTGACTGAAAGCTACTAAAATGCTACTAGAGACTTAGATAAAGATGGGTTATTTACATTGTCTGAACACAATTAGATAAGCACCTTTAAGTGCTTTTTCCTAATAAGGAGATATGTTAGACACCTAAAGTAATGGCAAAGCCCACCGCATGAACAAATGGGGCAAGCATTTCACATGCAGCTGCCGTTGAGTAGTGGGGATCCCCAATGAAATGGGAACCACTGGCCTTCTGCACTTGAATGTGTACGTGTGTGATGTTTGATCATGTAAATTTTCAAACATATACAAAAGTAGAGAGAATAGTAAAATGAACAACCAGACACCCATCCTCTAGAGTTAACAATCATTACTATATGGCCATATTTGCCTTATGTATCACACACACACTTACATATTTTTTGCTAAAATATTTTAAGATAAAGAACATATGTATTTTGAAATCACTACAGCGCTGTGAGTATTATGTGCTCATTTAGCTATTTGTGTTCGAGTTATGTGAGAGATACCTGAAGTGTCTCAAACGACACACCAATTGAATCTTAAGAATTTTAAATATGATTTTTGTTGTGGTGATACCCTTTGTTTTTCATTTAAGGATACAGTGTCATATTTGTATTAGTTGTTAATGGAAAATATGGTTTAAGATGCAAACATTCCATACATATTAGAATATTTCTGACAAGTCCTTGGGTAGGTGTATTCCTGTTAAAATTATCTTTTTAAATTTGTGGAATTCAAAGAGGTTAGGATAGTATTTGATGAAGGCAAACCAAGGCTTGGACTCTTTAGCTGCAAGGAGATTTTCAAAAACTCCAGGAGGAAGACTTGGGCATATCTGGACAGGGTATAGCATCTTCTTGCCTTCTGAAGGACAAGGGCTCTAGAATTAGGAGTTAGGCTTACTGGAGATTGCCTTAGACCTTTAAGAATAGGAACAAAATGCAAGCAAGGTCACACTGGGATGTATTTGGCTGAAAGCCTTTACTTGCTTCAAATACGGATTCAAACTATTAACTTCCATGGAGTTACCAGTGGAATTTTCATCTGATTTGTGACTATGCTTACCTCTGTCTTAATCTTTCCTAGGTTTCAGATCCTGCCCTACCTTCCCTTCTACTTGTTTTGATGTCCAGGTTTTATCCTTGTCTATAACCAAGACTGCAGACCATAGTCTTATTCCCCCCAGCATTTATAGCCCTCATCTGCATAACTGCCCTCAAGTCTGCTCTTTCCTAGAATAATGCCCAGTGGTAAATATAATATTTTATTACATTCACCCACTAATTTTTGATTTAAAAAATACTTTCCCCTGTAGTCTGCTTACCTGTTGGTTCAGCTCTAAGATTTGTCCATTGACCAGCTGATCTTATTGAACCCTTTGCTGAAGGTATGATGGTGCATGAGAAAGATGATGGACATGGGTGTTGGCTATCTGGCTGTACAGTCGGTCTACACCACTTAGCAGTGGGCTGGCACGAATGCTGAGCTGAGGTTTCTCCCAAGACAATGTTGTTATTATGATTGAGTTAATTGAGGTAAAGCCCCTAGCACAAAGCTCACCTAGCACATAGTAGGGGTTTTATACATGCCAATTTTCCATTTTCCACCTGCCAGAGGAAGAAGGAGAAGGAAGAGGAAAGGAGAGAGAGAATCTAGTGTTTTTCTTAAGAGATCTTTCAGATTCAATTTAGAAGAGAGCATGTCTTTTCACAGCTGTCCATATTCTCTTACTGAATTCAGCTCATGCCTTAAGCTGTACTTACCTGTGGAGGGAAACGTGGAGGACAACTGCCTTCAGCAGTTTGCTTAGAGCTAGATTTAGACGTGTGATTGCCATGCCATAGAGGTCCTATAAACTTTCGGTAGGGCTAACACATCCTCAGTTTGTTGGCATCTCTAAATGAGGCTCCGGAACTTGAAAAAGGAAAATCCATGTGTCCATTACAATCAATAAACACTTTCTGAACACCTGCAGTTGACACATTGCTAGGTTCTGAGAGGGCTGCAAAAGTGACTCACATATAGACCATATATATATATATATATATATTTTTTTTTTTTTTCCATTCAATACACACACCCACATCCCTAAAGGCAGCCACTTTCTGGAAGGATGGCAGTCTAAGTTCTGATCTATAAAATCTGATCTGCTCACTCCTAAGGTGGGGTATTTCACCGGGACTGACTACACAAGCAACATAGTAAAGAGTCTTCCTATGTAATAGTTACGTTTACTTGCTCCTGGTTGTTTTTATATTTTTACTTAAGAGAAGGTAAGGCAAATGGCTCCCAAATGTTCTCAAGTGGCAGCAATTTTGTCCATTTACACATGAAAGCACGTGGAATGAACAGGCATGGAGGGAGAGTGGTGTGCAGGCTCATGGAGCCAGCAGAGAGCATGGTCTCCATGCTAATGGGAGAAATTATAAGAAAGCAGGTTTACCAAATCTTTTCATGAATGTGTTATTAAAAGGAAGCCTCACGGATTTTTAGTTATTTGGCCGCCTTTATATGCAAAGCATTTGGAAGGTGATTCTGGATGTTATTTGATCAATGGAAAGCGATGAATCATCACATTTCGATAATACCATATGTACGGGAATGATAAATGAGCAAGTGATTGGTGTCTGGGTAATGAAAGGAAATGCAAAGGAGGCAGATGTTGCTCAGCTCTGGATGTGAAAATTAATTGTGAAGGCACACTTGTCAGAAAATTCTCACTGAGTTTTATTTATTTCCACTTTCTTCATTCATCATCTACCTTTTCTTAATGCTTAATTAACGGCCCAAGCTATGTTTAGGTAGTTGAGATGGAGTGTAAAGAAAAATAACTGATAAGAACTTTTTCTTTTTCTTCTGTGTTTCATTTTAATTTTTATAGAAGTGTTTTGTTACTTTCTATGCCAGTTTATGCTTAGTTCTGATTTAAAATTTCATTTGAATTTAGAAATTCTTTACATTTAGCATTGAGTATCATACAGTCTTGGTTTGTGGTTTAATTTATAATTACTATGTAACAAAATTAGGACTCTGATTTCAGAATAAATGCTGGATTTCCAAATCCACTCTCACCAAATGAAAATTCTCTTCTGAGTTATTTTATCAGTAGCTAAAGAGAAGAGATTAATGGGAGATGTCTTCAACCCGAAAAGAGTGAAAAACAAGGGTCCAATCAGTGTACATCCTGTGTAAAATATAATTAAAGTATGTTTCTGGAATTGTTTGGAGAACGATTCCCTTGAAAATCAAGCACATTGTGTTTGAAAAATCAGGAATTCTTTGTGATGTGTTTTTTCCTTTCTTGTTTGATATAGCTTATGGTAGAACAAGAAAAGAAAAATGTACTGTATCTTTCCCAGAGTAAGATTGCAAATGTATGAGCAGAATAATAACCTGGAATCAATTTGGGTTGCCCTTTCCCCCTCCCCTACCCTAGCGCGAGTCCTTAAAACATATAAAGCAGTTGGTCTGGAGTCCGTTAAAGATTGATTATATATCAACTATGCATGCCTTCTGTTGCTATAGGGTGAGGAAAACTTACTGCAAATTAGAATATGTGGCTTTATTAGCTTCCTGTGGTTGCTGTGCCAAATTACCACAAACTTGATGGCTTGAAACAAAGAAATTTATTCTCTCACAGTTCTGGAGGCCGGAGTCTGAAATTAGGGTGTGTGAGCGGGGCCACCCTCGCTCTGGAGACTAGCAGAGAATTCTTCTTCAGCTCCTCCATCCTCTGGTGGTTCCAGGTGTTCCTTGGCTTGTGGCTGCGTCACTCCAACCTCTGCCTGCATCTTCACACGGTCTTCTCCTCTTTTCCCTGCGTCTCTCCTCTGTATCCCTTCTAGGGACACTTGTCATTGGGTTTAGGTCCCACTTGGATAAACCAGGATGATCTCAACTTGAGATCCTCAACTTACTTGCATCTTTAAGATCCTTTATCAAAATGAGGTCACATTCACAGGTTCTAGGGGTTAGGGCATGGGCATATCTTTTGTGGGGGGCCAGCATTCAACTCTCTATGGTGGTTTAGGTGGAGGCTACTGAAAAACATTCAGAGCTGAGACTTGATGTAGTAGAACTGCAGTTTCCCACTTTGTGGAATCTTCTCGAGATTTTAATTTGGCCATTTTGTTTCAGTAATACTCCTTCCCAGCTTGTCTGTAACCTCTTATCATGCCAGTAAAACTTTGCCCTGCAGCTAGAATAGTGCCTACTACATAGTACATATGTGATGAAGAGTTGTTAAAGAATGAGTAAATGAACCATCCCTTCTATAGGTTTTATTAGGGAAGCAATATGTGGTTTTTGAAAGTTTTCCAAATATGGTTTGGAATTATAATATTGAAACTGCTTTTTGGGGCATACATCCCCCCAATACTCAGTCATTCCTCCTATTTTGATATGCCCCACCAAACGAGGGTCACTTCTGTAGAAAATATGAAATCAGTGAATCTTTTGGATCAGGAGAGTGGCATGCTAAATCCACATGTAAAGATTGCACCATGAGAAAGATCTAACATTCAGAGCATCCTAAATTTAGCTACAACGGGGGTGCACATGAAGGGTTTTAGAAATAGGAGACATCAGTCAGGAAGGCTAGGGGAACTTGGTGAGGGTTCTGCTTGTGGAAAGCTGATGATTTGATTCCAGAGAGCAGGGTGATGAGCTGGATTATATCGTTTAGCTTCCTCTTCATGAAAATAGAAGTTACTTTTCTTCCCCCTCTTTCATTATAAAGATATTAATAAAATAACTTTATATACAGAATTACAAGTACAAAAATAATTCCTATATCTCCACAACCCGGAAATAAACTTGTACATACATAAGTGGGAAGTTTGATAAGGGCGGATGAAGGTCTTTGACCTGGAGGGAAAGTTGCACTCCTGATGAAGGAGAGAACTGAGTCTTCCTTAAGTTGCAGCAGCAGGGCTGACCATAAGTGTTAATGAATCAAGATGAATCTTGAAGTCAAAAGCCAGAGAGAGTAGAAAGAAACCAAGGAACTGTGTTGCGAGATGAGGTAGGACAAGTGGTTTAGGATGTTTGCTCTTGGATGGTGCTAACAGGTTGCCGTGATTACAGACCTGATGGGTCAGGGGAACTGAAAAGTACCAGGTAGCGTGATAATCAAGAGGGTGACTAGTAGAGGAGTCGGGGGAAGATTCTCATATGTGAAGAAACCGTTGACACAATAATTTATTCATGCCAAGATTAACATGGCAATAAATTATCACAAAAATTATTTCTATACTGTGATTTTCATTTTTACTTTGTGATGTATAGCATGGCCACTTCTGAAAAAGTTTGAAGCAGCTTCCAAACTAGAATCATATATGCATTGCGGCTGTTTGTTGTCACGTTGGCCTAGGCTGGCCTTGGTATCTAAGGTAGTAGTTCTCATTTTGAGGGGGTGGAACCGAATTTCAAGCTGATTCTGATACACACCCAGGGTTAAGAGCTGCTACTCCACGGTGGCTGATTCTAAAGGACTTGGCGGCACTTTCTCTGAGTGGTGGCAGTTCTTAGTGACAGGAGTATGGATTGATTTGAGGAATGGGATCTAGTCCTGTGAGAAGCTGTTGGCAGAAACAGTCAAGGTCATCGAGGTTAGCCTTCAGTTTGAGGGAGCCATATAAGAGATCTAGACTCAGAGCCCCCGGTATGGGGCTAGTCAGACAGATCAGCCACACACAATGAGGGTTGGGTATAGTGGCACCCCTATGAGCTGCCACGAGAGCCTCAGAGGACTAAATTTACCCCAGACATAGGAGATTGCTTCTAGGCTTAGAGTGCTCATGGGTCAGAAGCACTCACCCACTGCCAGGCTGGACTCTCCCGGTATGACAGCCACAGGGCCAGATTTGTTAATGGCAGAACTTTGGCACCTGCATCTGGGTAGCACAGGAGCTGGCAGGGAGGGACACATCTGGACCTGGAACTCATTTAGCTCCTCTTTTTGTCTGGAGAATTGATGGAGAATGCGCCGGGTTAGCTCAAGAAAGCCAGCCGGCGCCTGAGTTAGTCACCCTTTCCAGGGCAGAATGGCTGCTGATCGCATAGGAAGAATGAATGCATGTTCAGAGAATTAAGGCTAAGGCCACCCTTATAATCTCTGGGCCTAGAATCCTCGGCATGGTCTTCAACTCCAACTCTTTAAACTCTAAATCTGGTCAGGTATTTGCAAAGCCAAACTCACTCATTTTAGAAGTTATGGGAATAAAACCTTCCCATTTGGATTACTATTGTGCGGGGTGGGGGGGGGGGCGGCTGCTGTTTGTGTGTGTTGGGGGAGGTGATGAAAAGGTGAAGCATTTTTGGGAAAATAGCAACCTGCTCAGTGGATACCAACAACAAAACCACTGCCCCATGATCAGTTAAAATACAAATAGGAGTTTGGTGAAACTAAGCTCTTAAGAGAGGATTTCACGTCGTTTAAAATTAAAGATAATTTAGATTAAGGGTACATTCAAATAGTAAGATAAACTAGCTAATTCAGAGTCAAGGATTTTTCCTGAGGTGGGAAACACATACTAAAGGGAATTTGGAAGTTGAGGAAAGCAAGTCTCTTCAAAGAACTGATTGTAAAGGACAATGGCAGATTTCAAGTTCTGAGGAAGGAAGGTACAATATGATGTGGCTGCGGCACTCGCATGTGCTTTTTGCAGGGGTGAAAAGTAGATGACGACAGGCCTCTAGAGGTAATTATTGCTGATGGGTGAGGCTCTGGGATTCAGAGCAGGCCAGGTGTTGGGCACGAGTTTCAGCTCTCTGACTTCCAATCCTCACAGGTTGGCTTGGCCTGATGGGTCATCGTCAACTCCGGGTACCAGCCGTAATATTCACGTTATTCATTTCTGCCTCTTGGCTGGAGATTCTTTAGCACATCACTTAACGAAGGCATTGGCCAGTTGCTGTCAGCTTTTGATGAAAAGAAGACTGTTGATTGTGACTAGTATTTTAAGCTCTCATATCTGCCTGTGACTCAATCAGTTATCTTCTGGGTTATTTTACATGTGACATATTGGCGTAGATGATTCTTCCTTTTTTTCTTTTAACCTTCTCTCTGTCAGGAAATTTTCTTACTATGTAATACCATAATTAGGGGAAAATAAATTATGACCTGTTGGGAAAATATCAGCTGCCCCTTCCTTTACGTGGTTCTAAAGCTGAGTATGTACTTCCCATGGAAAATCTGAAAAGTTAAAGAGCCGGTGGCCCTTGACGAGTAGCATCTCCATAAAACATTTTCAGTTTTGCAGATGTATGTGGGTGAGTCTAGCTTCACAGGAACTCCCTCTGAACTGATTCACGAATTTCTCCAAGCAAATTCCCCAGATCTTAGCAATAATAGACTCATACCTACAGTTTTATGGAAAATGTATCTTAAGGAGAATATATTAAAGAAAAGAACTTTCCAAATGATGAGCAATGATAAAATAAAGCAAAATTATCTTCCCTCTATGTGCCTTTGTTGGGCACCCTCTTTTAGGTTCACCGTCTTCTGGGTCACCAGTCTTGGCAGCTGTAAACATGGGTTCTTTCTGCCTCAACGTGGGCATTCCAATGGTGTGACACTGCCTTTGAAATGGCTCTTATCACTGGATCCTCTGTCTATTCTTATTGCCACCGTTCTGGTCATGGTCCCTGTCATCTGTTGCAGATACAGTTCAGTGTTCCCAATCTCTATTCTTTGCCATCTCTGCCTTATGCTGTCACCATAGATATCTTTCTAAAACTTCAATTGGATCATTGTACTTTATTCCTCAAAAGAGTGAGTAACTCCCAGTGCCCAAGTCAGGAATAAAAGTTAATTTGCACAACATGGAGTGTGAGATCCCTTCAGGATTCTGAGAGTAACTGGAATTTTTTAAAGCAGATTTAAAGAGCTAACTTAGGCTGAACGTGCATATTTTAAACTGATACAGAGAGCAAACATAATGAAAAATCCATACCTATTTGGTTTAACTTCATTTGAATATATACTAATAAGTTTATCCAACAGATTAAATATATTTTAATCATCCAAAGTAATTGACAGAAAATATTACTTGCTCACCTGAAGAAGCCTATGTTGTTCAGAAAATTCAATATGAATATATTGTAAATATTGTCTAATTATATTTGTAATTATGGAATTTAAAAAATCAGAAAACTTCTCCAAATAGTCAAGGCTTCAGAGCTTTGTAAAATATGAAAATTCACTTTTTATAAATTTAGTAATATGAATGTTAATGAACATACGTAACCACAGTGCAGTTATCAAAATTAGGAAATTCACATTAATATAATATTATTATTTTTATATACTTTATTTAAATTTTGTCAATTGTCCCATAAATGTCCCTTTTTTGGTCCAGGATCTAAACCAGGATTACCTGTTGCATTTAGTTGACATACCTCTTTAGCTTCCTTTACTTTGTGAGTCATTTATTTTGGGATCACAGCAAATAAGACTATCACAGCCCTTATGCTTCCATTTCCCAGCCCAAACCCTGAAGTATTAAGAGGCTAAACTTAGATTCAAAGCCAATAGGAAATAATATCTTACCTAAATCTTGGACTTCCCAAAACAACATCAAATTTCCAGAGATTTTTCTCTCCTTTATACAACTCATAAAAAATGGATTTTGGATCTCTCGGGGCTTCCCAGACCTCTAAGTAGAATACCAGCAGTGAATGAGCAGATTTGCTGAGCATGGTGCTGTTACCTGCCATCTTTTTCATTACAACTCTAGCTAGTGATCCCACCTGACAGAGAGTCAGAATACAGCTTTTGACCCTCTGCTGGACAGTCAGGCACTATTTGAGGAAAATCATCTCTATAATGTTCCAGGTACAATAGCTGAGGAAGGACCGTGGACACAAAGAAACAGGATATAGAGGTAACTAAATCAAATCATCTGTGAGGAGAAAACATTGGAATTGTCCCCAAATTGTCATATCTTAAGAAATAAAAACAAAAAATTTAGAGGAGAGGTAGTGTTTCAATCCTAAAGTAACTTTTGCCTCCACAAATTAGCATTTTGTTCTTAGCTCTAGGACGTTAATGATGGCTATTCAAACATACATTCAGTTAACGTCCATTTATTGAACACCTTCATTGTCTATGTAGTTGATATTTAAATATACAAATTAGTAAAACATGATCCTTATTCTCAAGATGCTCATAGTGTAGGGTAGAGATGTCAAATAGAAATATAATACTAGCCACATTTGTCATTTTAAATTTCCCAATAGCTACATTAAAAAATAGAAACACACGGGGCCAGCCCCAAGGCTTAGTAGTTAAAGTTCTGTGTGCTCAACTTCAGCGGCCCAGATTCACAGGTTTGTATCCCAGGCGCAGACCTACACCACTTGTCAGCCATGCTGTGGTGCTGACCCACACACAAAATAGAGGAAGATCGGCACAGATGTTAGCTCAGGGCAAATCTTCCTCCACAAAAAAAGAAAAAGAAAAAGAATCAGGTGAAATAAATTTTAATAATTTATTTTACCCAACATCTCCAAATATTACCACTATGTTATATAAGTAGAATATAAAACATTATTAATTATATAGTTTGTATTTTGTTTTTACATTTTAAGTCTTTAAAATTTGGTGTGTATATTATGCTGACAGCATGTCTCAATTTGGACTAGCTACATATCAATGGTGAATAGCCACATGTGGCTACCATATTGGACAGTGCAGGTCTGGAGGAAGACAGAAATGAAGATAAAACTACATTACAAATGAAAAAGTGTATGATTCCAGTATATCCAAGGGTTCTGGGAAGAACAAAGGTAAGTGTCTTGCTCCTTAGAACAAGGATAGTATCTTGTATTCCAGTGCACATAACAACACTTACGTACTAAACACACATGTATTTCCAATACATTCACTCACTTAAATAAATGAGTAGAGGCGGAGTCAAAAGAATAATCACTAAGACATTTGAGCCAAGCCTTGAAGGGCAGGTTGGGGTCTACCTGGGAGCAAAGGAGGTAAGTGGAAAAAAGAAAACTATTGTCAGGCAGAAAGAAGAGGATGCAAAAAGCCCTGAGATACTGCAGATTTATTTCAAAAGAACGTGTCTTTGCTATAATCACAAGATCGGGTTTCATTTAAAATTTGAAATGATCTATTGAGCCTGCTCATACTTTTTTGATCACACACAATTTTGGAGGAGAATGCTGCCAAAATAAAGTATAGAATATTAAGGTAGTTTAGCTAGAGTTAATCAATCTGGAAAACTCAGGTCAAAAATTTTTTCCACAGCCTCATTTTTCCCAGGACCTTTCCATAATATATATATATATGTATGTAGATATGTGCATATATATATTATATATATACACATTGTTTATGTTACCTAAGATTACTGTAAAAGGGTTCCGAACTCTGGTCCAGCCTGGCATTACAACCATGGGCTTTAGCTTTTTTAAAAAAATCAAATGAATATCAGCAACATTCTCATGTTAATGTTTGAAAAATGCTTCACAGCTTTGAATGAATTGAGGACAGAGTAATATTTCTAAAATCCACTTGACCATTGCCAGATTCTTGCGAGGAAAATGGATTGTTCCCTCTCAGTGGAAAGAATCCCTTGGGGGGGTGGGATATGTCAACAACTCTTTCCCCTTTTAAGTCTGGTTCAAACTTCTCATAAGCTGATATAAGGTCATTTCCTCCAGTCTGATTTTGTCCTTGTTCTGTAGATAAATGATGAATTGATGTATCTAATGTTCCAGCAACCATTCACACAGCCCCTAAGATAAGTAAAGAAAGAAAAAAATAAGGGGAGAAAAATCTATTTGAAAAATGCAGGAGTTGAACATAACATCCTTTTATCTACGAGTTTAAATATGCAGACCTTTCTTTTATAAAGGAAGGTGAGGGTGGAAGGGTAACTGAATAATCCTAGAATTGAAAAGCACGCCAGACTCACAGACCTGCTCATTTTCCTCAGGAAATAGCAAGAAAGGTGAAAATGAAGACCTCATCGAAATGCAAACCCACTCCAATGAAGTGTGAACTCCAGTCCATTTTAGCGGTGGTCTGGCAGCCTCGGTTCCGATCAGCAAGTTGAGGCAGCAAGTGCCTGAGCGTTACTTGCCAGATCTGTTCTGTGTGCTCACCTGGCCTGGCCGTGGGATGCATCGGTGCGCACACACGGAGCAAAAGGACCGTCCTGTATCCATAATGAGAGGCAGATTCTGCACTAATTATTCTGGCAGCAAGCTTGTGCAAAAGTGACGTACAGCATTTTGCTGAGATCTGTTTGCTATTGGTATGCTCTTTCCCCAATTTGTGATCCATATGCAGGCAGCATGTGGAAAATATGAAAATTAATGGTTAAGTGAAAAATGCCTACATGGAAAGCAGCCTTTTTATTTATACTAGATTCATTTAACTTTTAATTTTAGGCCAATTTCTCTTAATATTTCTTTTTCTGGAAAGATTGACCTAAAGTCTTTGTGTATGCAATTTTTATTAAATGCCATACATGACACATTACATATTTTTTTTTTTACCAAACAAACTTTCAAACAGTGGAGTTACATTTATAACAGTTAATACTGTAAACAAATCCACTCAGATTTACCAAGTTTTGTCCATTCTAATCCAGAGCAAGACATTTTAGAAAAATCTCTGCAAAGTCAACAAACATCACATCATAATGTAATACTGTTCTATTAACAAAATGTTTCAAAGTTGAAAGGGGAAAAAATCTTAATAGATATGCTTTTAAGTTTTCGTGAAAAGCAGGAATTAAATCTGTTGTGAAGCCCACGTCAGTCTGAATGAAATTCAAAACTGGCAAAACATTTGAACTAAATTTGTAGGGGTAGCGCCTTCCACTACTATTGGCTAAGTTTCAAGGATGAGAAAAATAAAGTGGAGACCATGTCACAACAAGGGTAACACAAAATACAGTGGAAACCACATTTCAAATAACCTCCATCAAGTATTAGCAGAATTTAAAGAATCCAAATCTTAAACAAAAGTCTTCTTTCGTAAATCCCAAAACAAGACCAAAGAACTGGAAGTAAATAAAACCTGGGAAATTTTTTACTTTAAAAATGATACTGTCCTTTATCTGTAAGTCAGGCATTCAGTAACATCAATGACCCTAGACAGATATGTGAAACCAGAGTAAAAAGGAAAAAATATTTCAAAATGAGGCAAAGCTACAACAAAGCTCATGAACTTTTTTTTTCATAAAAGAGTTACTACTAAGCTATATAGTTATTGAAAGTAAGGCAGTAGATTAAAAACAGGTGGAAATACACAAAGGAAAGAAAAAAAGAAACACAAAGAGAAAACCGTCATCCACAATAAATCCTTAACCAAAAGGAAGGACAAAAACTTCCCCCATTCAAAAGCCCCTGAAACCATCACTGTCCATATTGTGGTGGACACTCCCAGTTGACTGCTCCAATAGGCGTTATCAGACCCTATCACTTCTGTCACCTTCCACCATAAAAGCTGGAAAATCTAATTACTCATTTTCTCTGCCTTCTTGCAGCAAGAAGTGATCATGTGACACAGTTCAGTCCACTGAAACATTAACAAATATCTGTTGGGAAATTTCTGGAAAGATTTTTGCATTCCTAATAAAAGAGATAAAATTAGATGACATAAATCTTTCTTATTTCATTTTTTTATGCCCTGCATGTGACTATGATGTTTGAAGCTGAGGTGACACCTTGTGACCTTAAGGGAAGGTAAAAATGGATCCCTGAGACGTCATCCCTGATATCTTTGAGCTGCTGAATCATTGCCACCTGTCTCATACCTCTATAGTATCATGTATACAAGGAAAATAAACCCTTATTCATTTAAACTACTGAGATGGCTTTTGTGTTACTTATAGCAAAAAATATTACTAAGTGATCAATATAACAAAATCATTTTGCTGGAATTGTCAGAAAAAGATAAATTACGTTCCATATTGTTGGGGTTTAGGGGGCTAATAAATAACAACTCTATTCCCTGAGTTTGGAACCAATTGAGAATCACAGTGTCCATACAGAAACCAACATGTGAACATTATTACATTTTTATGATGGAGAGTGTGGTTGGGGGCTGGAGGGATATGTCTTTGCTAATATGCACCTTATAATTAGATAGATTTGCTAACTTAAATCCAGGCAGTTGGACTGCAACTGGCCTCGACAAGTAAATCTCACACTGTGGAAGAAGAACTCAGAATATGCCTTCTCCACAAGGAGACAAAAAAAGTCTGAAAAAAGGAGAGGAGAGGGCTGAGGCATAAGGACTTAGTTTCTTCTTCCAGACTCACTGATCAGCAAAGAACAGCAGTCTATCAGTACAGCCTGGCCTACTTTCACCTTTATGATGCTTATACCAACAGCTTTTCCTTTTTAGATTCTCTTGGGCCCACTAGTGGGCATATCAGATTTGTCCCAAGAAAGCCCTAAAGTAGATCAAAACAGTACACAAGTACATTAATTCCAAGACACTACTATGACCAAAGACCAACCTATGTCCAGCCAGATTGACTAAGAAAGCTCAATCAAAGTACTATACTAAGATTAAAAAGCAACATAAATAAAATCCAACAATCTGGAGATATTCCATATTTTAGTATGAATTTCTTTTTATTATCAAAATCCAGGGTGAAATTAACAAAGAAAGATTAAATTCTCTTGCTAGTCAAAGTTCTCCACCCAAATAATTTATAACCTACAATCAAATCTTCTCAGCCCTTGTGAGTTAAAAGCTCAAAGTCCAGAAAAACTAGCATCTTCTTGAATTTCATAGTTTTCTCAGACTCATCAGAAGGATTCTTAACAATTGGAATCCTTTAGAAACTTTTAGCTTCTGCTGTTTTCTCAGGGACTTAGAAACTGTATTACTTTAATGCAAGTTTCTCATGTGCTTCCTGTTTAAAGCCTTCAAAAGAGAATAAGATATATGAGATTTTCACACTACTGCCCCTCATGCCCGTGAAGTTTAAATGCAAGGAACCCCTACCCTTAAAGCAGTAATCCTGGTCAAAATTGATTCTAGAACCCAGTGTTACCAATGACCATATTAATGACTCAGTGTTGCCCAAGGGAAAGAAGACAGACAGAGAAAAACACCAAAGTTTCTGTGTTGCAAAGAGAACAGTCTAGACCAAAGTCTCTGACTTGTGAACTTAAGAAAAATCAAGAGGAGAGATTTTGGTGAATGAGGTTGAAAATATCTGGGAGGGGGAGTGGAGTGGGGATCTACTGATGCACTTTTCCTTTCTCTCTACAAAAGTGCTATTTGGGATTTTCTTTCCTTTTTGCAAAATTTAGATGTTTGCACTAATGGTATCCCATCAGGTCTTATCTTGGCTGCATTTTCTTCCCACCCAGTACATTAAAAACTTTTAAATTTCCAATTCTCTTTTGTTCCCTGTGTTTCTACGCATCCTTAGAGGCATTAGGTCTGAGCTCTGCCTGTGATAGAGCCTCCACCATATCGTATCATCAGGCGTTTCTGGAATTTCTGGAACCTCAGTCAGGGTTCTCCTACATCCCCTCATTTAGTCTACAGTACCCTTTGCACACACTCCTGAGAAGCTGTTGAAAATTTCTGCCTCAGCCACATTCTCCTTTCCCATAGCATTGCCCGTCTCTCTCCCTCTGTTTCTTACATGTTCTCCCCTTACTTTGGTCTCTTGTTTCTCTACCGTCTGTCAGTTTAGCACTCTAGTTTCTTTGTCCCTTGTTTCTGCTTTTGAGCCCAGGCATTTGCTGTCTTAACACACTCTTCCGGTTTCATCGTGATGAGAAACGAGTGAGTTACAGGAATGCCCAGCAAATCTTTGTCCACCCTCCCCTCTTTCAGCTGGTTGCCCAGGATAAGCTGTCCTTCAGGACAACATCTAACTGAGGACTGGCTTATTAACATGACTCACTCATCTTTTTGGTACTTTTCTTGCATTCCACATTTCTTAGACACAGTCCCTCAGGACACAGCTGATAAGTGTGTCTACCTACAATTAATGCATCTTTTTGAAATTCACTTGGAACTCTTTGAGAAATTTATCTGACTTTCCAGGTCTCAAATCTGCCCAAACTGCTGTAACCAATTTGCCAAGTTTCCTCTACTTTCAAAAGGTAGTTTCCCAATAGCTCTTATTGGGGTTTAAATATGTATCTTTATAAGGGATGGTCTTAATATTTTCCTGAATTCTAGCTTCTACTTGTAATTTTACCCTGCTTTCTGAGATCTTGGCTGTCTTCTTCTGTTAGATTTCCTTAGGCTCCATTATGTTTTTTGATCTGCTATTGACTAAAATATTTCCTTCTTTTCTCATGCTTACTTTGAGTGCAATTAGATTCAAATTTATCTCCTTTTATCACATCGATGTCTCTTTAAATATATAAGAAAAAGGGAAATCTCTTTCTTCCATTGGTTTAATCAATATTTGACTTCATTTATTTTATTTTTATTATTTCACTGCCCCTGTTGTGATAGTAAGAAGTACATTTTCCAAACCATTCTATTTCAGGCATTTAAACCACTTCATTCCTGAGTAAACTTGATTTGTAGAGAAAGGATTTCCAGGATGTTATCTTTTTAAATTGCTTTCCTAGCAATGATATTTTCACCTTCTTTGACCCATGTTGGTAGAAAATCCTTTAATAGGAACACGACACTTTTGTTTATCAATAAAATAGCCCTCCAATGTTGGGTTTTTACCCTTGGGTCTAGGACCTTGGTCAGAGCTTTTGTATTGACAAATCCAGAACCAATTTAGGACTATGTGGTAACCAGTTCCCCCCCCAAAAATAAATAAATAAATGAAGAGCAGAATTTGGGCAGCTGATCCAATACTTCTACTCTACCCTCTTGTAGCTACAGCAGTTTATGGTCCAGAATATGGTTCATCTTGATGAATGTTCCAGGTAAGCTTGAGAAGAATGGGTATTCTTCTATTGTTGGATGAGTTATTCTATCCATGCCAATTAGTGTTGATTGATAGTGTTATTCAGGTCAGCTCTATCCTTACTGATTTTCTAACTGCTTGATCTATCAGTTACTGAAAGAGGAGTATTAAAGCCAGCAATTGTAGTGAGCATTTCCCTGTTTCTCCTTGCAGTTCTATCAGTTTTGCCTGATGTAGTTTGATGCTCGGCAGTCAGGTCTATAAACGTTAAGGCCCGTTATGTGTTCTTGAAGAATTGACTTTGTCATTTTACATTGTCCTTCTTTATCATTTCCTTGTTCTGACATCTGTTTTGTCTGAAATTAATATAGCTACTCCAGGTGTCTTTTGATTATTATTAGCATATCTTTCTCCATCCCTTTACTTTTTAACTGTCTTTATATTTAAGTGGTTTTCTTGTAGACAACACATAACTGGTTCTTGTTTTTTCTATCCACTCTGACAAAATTTGTTGTTTGACTCACACTTATACAATTTACACTTAAAAGTGATTACTGCTACAGCTGGATTAATATCTACCATGTTTTAACTCTTTTCTCTTCATTGCACTTGTTCTGTGTTTCTTTTCTTTTCATCTTCCCTCTTCTTCTGTCTTCTCTGGTTTTAATTGAGTTATGTGATTTCATTTTATTTCCTCTCTTGGCACATAAATTATGCTTCTGCTGTGGACTGAATTGTGTTCCCCTCAAATTCATATGTTAAGGCCCTAACTCCCAGGGAGACTGTACCTGATGTAGGGCCTTTAGGAGGTAATTAAGGTTAAATGAAGTCATAAGAATGGGGCCTCAATCCAATAGGATTGTGGCCTTATAATAAGAGGGAGAGAGAGAGATAGAGAGAGATGTACTGTGTGAGAAGGGGGCCATCTGGGAGCCAGAAAGAGGGCTCTCAGCCTCCAGAAATTCCAGCCTCCAGAACTATGACAAAATAAATTTCTTTTAAGCCACCTAGTCTATGGTATTTTGTTATGGCAGCCTGAGCTGAATACGACAGGTTCTTTTTAACTTCTTTTTAGTGGTTTCCCTAGAGTTTGCAATAAACATTGATAACTAATGTTAAGTCCACCTTCAAATAACACTATACCAGCTCATGGCTTATACATGTACCTTATACCTCCCATCCCTTATAACATTGCTGTCATTCATTTAACTAACTCATGTGCTAAAATCACCCTACACGTTGTTACTATTATTATTTTAAATAAAATTTATCCTTTCAATCATTTAAGAATAAGAAAAATAAAAGACTTTATTTTACCTTCATCTATTCTATCTCTGACACTCTTCCTTTCTTTATGTAAATCTAAGTTTGGAACCTATATCATTTTTCTTCTCCCTGAAGAGCTTCTTTTGACACATCTCGTGGAGCAGGTCTACTGGGAATGAATTCTCTTATTTTTTGTTCACTTGAGAAACTATTTCTTCTTCACTTTTGAAGATGAGGTCACTGAATAGAGAATTTTTGGGTGGTGGGGTTTTCTTTCTTCCAGCATTTTAAATATTTCACCCCATTCTCTTCTTGCTTGCATGGGTTCTGGTGAAAAATCCAGTATAATTCTTATCCTTATTCCTCTATAAGTAAAGTGTTTTATTCTGTGGTTTCTTTCAAGATTTTCTTTGTCTTTGGTTTTCTGTAGTTTGAAGATGATTTTAAAAAAATGTTTGAGGCTGGCCCCATGGAGTAGTGGTTAATTCAGCGCACTCTGCTTCAGTGGCCTGGGTTCGCAAGTTCAGATCTCAGGTGCGGACCTACACCGCTCATCAGCCATGCTGTGGCAGTGACCCACATACAAAATAGAGGAAGAATGGCACAGTTGTTAGCTGTGTCTTCAGCTGTATACTCATAAGCCCATCAAAAATATTTTTCATTTCTGTTTCTGTGTTTTTGATTTTTAACACTTCCTTTTAATTTATTCTTAGAGTTTCTATCTCTCTGCTTGCATTATCCATCTATTCTTGAATGTTTTCTACTTCTTCCATTAGATTCCTTAACATATTAATCATAGTTATTATAAGTTCCCTGTCTGCTAATTCTAAAATCTGTGTCATATATCAATCTTGTTCTGATGCTTCCTCTGTCCCTTCAGACTATATTTTTTCTTGCGTTTTAGCATGCCTTATGATTTTTTTGTTGAAAGTCAGATATGATGTATTGGAATTCAGGTATATCAGCCTTTAGTGTGAGGTTTTCTGTTAATCGAACTACAGGTTGGGCTATGTTTTTTGTTTGCTATAGCTGAAGGTGCCAGACGCTTCAAATTCCTCTAGTGTCCTTGATTTTCTCTCTCCTGCTTTCTTTGCACTTCTTCAAGAACTCCTCTTTAAATAGAATCTACACCTTGCAGCTCCTTTAACTGTAGTCTACTGTTATTACACAGGAATTCTGTTGAGTGTTGGTAAGTTGCTGAGGAGGGGAAGTGTTCTATTATCTTATGACTAAACTTCAGCCTTTCAGTTGGCCTGTGTTCCAGGGCTGTGAACTTCACAAATGTTTCCTGGCTTATGTCCCCCAACTCACCTACCCCTTATGTGAGACAGGAAGGCTAATGAGAATTGGAGTTGGGTAGTTACTCTAGGCTCTACTAAAGTCTTTTACCTATAGAATGGGTGTTCTAAAATATAGTATATTAATTAAAAACTTGAGGTATAGTTAGACCAACAGACCTGGAGATGATTACCATTGAAAAGATAGTTTACTACTCACAGTTTTAAAGAGGAGGGGGCATGCCATGTCATGTGGGGGGCCACACAAGGAAGCACCAGGGTCTGTCATGAGGCAGAAGGAGAAGGAGGAACTGTGGGCAAGAGTCTTTATTGTGGTTTCCATGGGAAGGAATGGATGAAGCATGGTAAACAGTCTTAGTGTTGACTAGCTTGAATAATTTCAGTGGGCTCCAGGGCATAGGGACTGTCCCTAGTTATCTTGCACATGGCTCTAGGTAATGAGGGCAGGTGGATACTGGCCAAGAGTGTGAGAGCCTGAAAAAGGAGGTGATTGAGTTGTGGGCTCTGGATTGGTTGATTTGCTTTTGAAAACTGCATTCTCAGGAGAGCTGTTTACTCTCTCTAGAAATTGGCTAACCCTGGAAGGGGCAGTCCCTCCAGGCACAGCAAGTTCCCAAGATGTCAAAGCATCAGAATACAGAAAAAGACGTGGTTAATACAATAGGCTTTTTTTCTTTTCATAGAGAATGCCTTTGATATATTTCCCAATGATTACTTTTCCCCTCTGTTGCCTTAACTGGGAGGGAATCTTTTTGGGCCCTTCACTGTGAATCTGGAGGGGTTCCTGGAAATAAAACCCTCAAACGTGTGAGGGCACCCTTAAGACCGTGGCCCCAGTACCAGGGTTTTCTCACTGTCATGGTGGTCCACACTCAACCCCGGCAATTTTTCTGAACTGTCATTTCAGTGTTTCAAGCAGTTTATAGCTCTAGCAGCTCTTACTCTGGGTCAGCAGATTTTGGCCGTGACTCTATTCGTCTTGCCTGTCTCTCCAGATTTCATTGTGGTGGTTGCCCTGCAACTTCTATTCTCTGAGGGGTCCAAGAAAAGTCGTCTCTTTTCAGTTTGTTGAGCTTTTGTTCTTGTTATAAAGATGAGATCGACAACTTCAAAGCTCTTTACATGCTGGAGCTGAAACCGGAAGGGTTGCAACTGAAACCAGAAAACTAATCATGTAAAGCTACAATATCGCTAGTGCCTTCTAGAGATTAGAGCACTCAGCTCTCTCGAGATTAAAGTTCCTGGTCTTCCACCCTGCAGAATTGGCCCAAGAAACATAGTAAAATGCAAAAACATTTCAACACATTACAATTTTTAAAAGTCTTTAGATTACACCCTCTTTTTTCCTATAGTGATATATTCCCATTAGCTTTGCCTGCTTCCTCAAGACGCTGTGCTGCACTGGAACAGCCATTTTCCTGCCCATAAATAGCCACTGATATGGACAAAGTCTTGATAAGCTACAGTGATCCACAAAAGTAAAAATTATATGTTACCTATGCTTGCTAAAACCAATCCTAAAGCTGTTCTTTCAAACCATGACAGTTAAAAAAGCCAACTACACCATTTTAATAACTGGCTGCATGGCACAATATAACCTACTACAAATGGCAAGCTCAAGAAGTTTCACAGTTCATGCTTGCAAAAGTCCAAGGTGTAAAGTCTCATATCCTAGCTTCATCACATGACAAGCCTCAGACACAGCACTATTTTGCCTCCTCAGACTCTACTCAGTATCTATTTCTCAGTGTTCCTGGCCAATGGACTGGGTGATGGGTTTTGACATTATGTAACCCGTAAAACTCCTCTACCCTGCCCAGATTCAGAAACAACTGAGAGATTGGCAAAGGAATTACATAGATGGAGATGTAAATATCACCTATATGATTGATGTAGCTATATTGGAAGACATGGGGAAAGTCTGATAGATAAGTGAACTCATATTTCTATCTGCTCCTTAATTTAGACATTAATACAGTCTACCTACAGGAAATAGCAGATGCACCAGAATCACTATCTTCTACTTTTTTCTGGTAGAGAGGGCAGAAAAAGCCAAGTCTCTCGTTCTTAAGTACTTTTTAAATATTAGCCCAATTCAAGGGAGAAACATTGACACCTACCAAACAGATAACTCATTCCAAATCCCCAGGGAAGAGTAAGAGATTGAGCAAGATGCAGGAAGTGTATAGGGAAATACCTACTTGTGAAAACTCAAAGAATGGGGAATACATGTTCTCTCCTTGAGAGGGAAGAAGGAAAGAGAGTATTAAAGTACTCCATAATTTTTTATATCCCAATTAGTAAAATTATAAAATGAAGTTCTTAAGTGAATAGGTTTCAGTTGGCTGGAAAATCACTTATTTAGGCAGCAAATATCTAGTAAAAAGAAAGCAAAGGGGAATTTATGATTGCCTGAGACTCTTCTGTATTATTCTAGGAATCAAAAAAATGCTGTTTTCTTTTTCATTGCACAGAAAACCCAAAACTTCATGAGCTTTTAGTTATGCACTTGAAATACATTGTAAAGAATTTAAAGACATATGTTAATTTTTTAACCTAATGATTCTTTAATGATATCTTAACATGTATACTTCAGCATTCTTTACCTCATTATATTCTGTCTTCAACTGTTTTCATGCATGTTCCCAATAATATGTAAGGAAAGAAGTCTTTAAAAAATGTTTTTGTGCATTATCATTTCAAATAATAGAGTGTTCTGGATGTTATCAACTCAAAATTGAGAAAGTATTTTTATGTTGTTATTTGTAAAAGTAAATTGTATAGTCTTTACCTAATCTTCGTTTTTTTCTCTTAGCTATGTGATTTGGGTATATCATTTAATAAATAAATGATGGAGTATATAACTTCCCTCACCCAGGTATATAAGAAACAGGTGGCAGAGAACCCACGTTCTAATGTTCTTCGATGAAACTGCTTTGAATTTTGTATATTTCACAGACATTTTAAAGTATATTTTTATTATCTGTTTCTTATTAATGTGTTTGAAACTTGATTATTTTACTGACTTCTATTTCTAATTTTCTTCTGAAAAATTCACTGAATGTTGTTATGGGCTAAATTTTTTCCCCTTCAAGCATTCGTATGTTGAAGTTCGGACCCCCAGAACCTCAGAATGTGACTGTATTTAGAGATAGGAACTTTAAAGAGGTAATTAAGATAAAATGAGGTCATTAGTGTGGGCCCTAACTCAATATGACTGGTGTTACGATAAGATGAGGAATAAAGGACACAGACACACACGGAGGGAAGACCAGGTGAAGCCACAGGGAGAAGATGGTCACCTGTAACTCAAGCAGAGAAGCCTCAGAAGAAACCAGCCCCACCAGCATATTGATCTTGGACTTCTAGCCTCTGAAATGTGAGAAAATACAGTTCTTTTGTTTAAGCCACCCAGTCCATGGTACTTTGTTGGGACAACCCTAGAAAATTAATACAAAGATATAGAAGCATTTTATGAAAACTCTTTCTGGATGAGTTTGTAAAGGTGACAGCTGGAGGTGTGTTAAATAAATGGGTAAGTAGAATTGATGGTCTTTTTTTTTCCAGCTTTATTGAGAAATAATTGACATATAACACTGTGTAAGTTTAAAATGTACAACATGTTGATTTGATACACTTATATACTGCAAAATGACCACCACCATAGCATTAGCTAACACCTCCATCGTATCACGTGATTGCCATTTCTTTTTGATGCTGAGAACATTTAAGATCTACTGGCTTAGCAACTTTCAAGTATGTGATACAGTATTATTAACTATAATCACCATGTTGTACATTAGATCTCATCACTTATTCATCTTATACCTGGAGGTTTGTACTCTTTGACCAACATCTCCCCATTTCCCTCACTTCACCACCCCGTGGTAACCACCATTTTACTCTCTGTTTCCACGAGTTCAGTTTTTTTAGATTCCACACATAAGTGGTATCAAACAATATTTGTCTTTCTCTGTCTGACATTTCACTTAGGATAATGCCCTCAAGTTCCATCCATATTGTCGTGAATGGCAGAATTTCCTTCTTTCTCATGGCTGAATAATATTCCATTGTATATATACACCACATCTTTATCCATTCATCCCTTGACCAACACATAAGTTGTTTCCATATTTTGGCTGTTGTGAATAAAGCTGCAATGAAAATGGGAGTACAGATATCTCTTCAAGATCCTGTTTTTATTTCCTTTGGATGTATGCCCAGAAGTGGGATTGCTGGATCAAACAGTAGTTCTATTTTTAATTTTTTGAGAGACCTCCATATTATTTCTTTTTCTGTGAGGAAGACCAGCCCTGAGCTAACATCCATTGCCAATCCTCCTCTTTTTGCTGAGGAAGATTAGCCCTGGGCTAACATCTGTGCCCATCTTTCTTTACTTTATATGGGAAGCCACGACAGTATGGCTTGACAAGTGGTGGATTGGTCAGCACCCAGGATCTGAACCTGTGAACCCTGGGCTGCAAAAGTGGAGCGCATGAACTTCACCGCTATGCCACTGGGCCAGCCCCCCTTCATACTGTTTTTTAAAGTGGCTATACCAATTTACAATCCCACAAACAGTACACAAGTGTTCCCTTTGCTCCCATCCTCACTAACACCTATCTCTTGTCTTTTTAATGATAATCATCCTAGCAAGTGTGAGGTGATATCTTATTGTGGTTTTGATTTGCATTTCCCTGATGATTAGTGATGCTGAGCATCTTTTCATGTACCTTTTGTCTATTTGAATGCCTTCTTTGGAGAACTGTCTAGTCAGTCTGCCAATTTTTTTACTTGAATTATCTAGGGTTTTTTTTGCTATTATTATATGAGTTTTTAAAATATATTTTAGATATTAACCCTTTATCAGATATATGATTTTCAAATATTTTCTCCCATCCTGTAGGTTGCCTTTTAACTTTGTTGATTGTTTCTTTTGCTGTGCAAAAACATTTTAGTTTAAAGTAGTCCCACTTATTAATTTTTGCTTCTGTTACTTGTGCTCTTGGTGTCATATCCAAAACATCATTGCCAAGACCAACGTCAAGGAGCTTTTTCCCTATGTTTTCTTCTATGAGTTTTACAACTTCAGTTGTTATGTTTAAAACTAATTCGTGTCAAGTTACTTTTTGTGAGTGATGTAAGATCAGAGCCTAATTTTATTCTTCTGCATGTGCTTATTCCATTTTCTCAATAACATTTACCGAAGAGAGGCTATGATTTCCCCAATGAGTATTCTTGGCTCCCTAGTCAAATGTTGGTTGACCGTATACGCAAGGGTGTATTTCTGGGTTCTCAATTATGTTCCATTGGTGTATGTGTCTGTTTTTATGCTAATACCATAGTGTTTTGATTATTATAGCTTTGTGTTATAGTTTGAAATCAGGAAATGTGATGCCAGCAGCTTTGTTCTTCTTTCTCAGGATTGTTTTGGCTTTTTGGGGTCTTTTGTGGTTCCATATGGATTTTAGGATCATTTTTGTTACTTCTTTAAAAAATGCCATTGGAATTTTGATGAGATTGCATTGAATCTATTGATGGCTTTGGGCAGTATGGACATTTTAACAATATTAACTCTTCCAACCCATCAGTGTGGGATATTTTTCCATTTGTTTGTATCTTCTTCAATTTCTTTCATCAAAGTTTTGTAATTTCAGTGTACAGATCATTCATCTCCTTGATTAAAATTATTCCTAACTATTTTCTTGTTTTTGATGCTATTGGGAATGGGATTGTTTTCCTAATTTCTTTTTCAGATATTTTGTTGTAAGTGTATGGAAATGCAACTGATTTCTACATGTTGATTTTGTATCCTGCAACTTTACTGAATTCATTGATTAGTTCTAACAGTTTATTGGTGAAGTTTTTAGAGTTTTCTATACATAAAATCATGTTACATGCAAAAAAAGAAAATTTTACTTCTTCCTTTTTGATTTGGATGCCTTTTATTTCTTTTTCTTGCCTTATTGCTCTGGCTAGGACTTCCAGTACTATGTTGAATAGGAGTGGTGAGAATTGGCATCCTTGTCTTGTTCTTGATCTTATAGGGAAAGCTTTCAATCTTTCACCATTGAGTATGATGTTAGCTGTGAGCTTGTCATATATGGCCTTTATTATGTTGAGGTATGTTCTTTCTATACCCAATTTGTCGAGGGTTTATCATGAAAAGATGTTGTACTTTGTCAAATACTTTTTCTGCATCTATTGAGATGATCATATGATTTTTATCTTTCATTCTATTAATGTGGTGTATCACATTTACTGATTTGCATATATTGAACCATTCTTGCATCCTAGGAATAAATCCCACTTGATCATGGTGTAGATCTTTTTAATGGGCTGTTGAAGTCAGTTTGCTGGTATGTTGTTGAGAATTTTTGCATCTATATTCATCAATGACATTGGTCTGTAGTTTTATTTTCTTGCAGTATCCCCATCTGGCTTTGGAATTAGGGTAATGCTGGTCTCATAAAATGAGTTTGGGAGTGTTCCTTCCTCTTCAATTTTTTAGAAGACTTTGAGAAGTATTGGGGTTAATTTTTTAAATGTTTGGTAGAATTCACCAGTAAAACCATCTGGTCCTAGGGTTTTCTTTGTTGGGTGGTTTTTGAGTACTAATTCAATCTCCTTTCTTGTTATTAGTCTTTTCAGATTTTTTTATTTATTCATGATTTAGTCTTGGCAGATTGTATCTTTCTAGAAATGTATCCGTTTCTTCTGGGTTATCCAATTTGTTGGTATACGATTGCTCATAGTACTTTGTTACAATCCTTTATATTTCTGTGATATCAGTTGTAGTGTTTTCTCTTTCATTTCTGATTTTATTTATTTGTCTTCACTTTTTTTTTCTTAGTCAAAGGAAAGTTTTAGTGGTTTTGTTTTTCAAGAGACCAGTGCTTAGTTTTGTTGATTTTTTTCTTTTGTTTTTCTAGTCTCTATTTCATTTATTTCCACTCTGATTTTTGTTATTTCCTTTCTTCTTTAATTTTGGGCTTAGTTTGTACTTCTTTTTCTAGTTCCTTGAGATGTAATATTAGGTTGTTTATTCTGAGGTTTTTTTGTTCTGCTTTGTTGCTGAAGTTTCTTATGTGGATTCTCAAGCTCTCTCAGAGCTATTTTTTGTGGGTTATTTTGCTGAAGAAGATTTGCCCTAAGCTAACATCTGTTGCTAATTCTCCTCATTTTTTTTTTTTTTTGCTTGAGTAAGATTAGCCCTGAGCTAATATCTGTGCCAATCTTCCTCTATTTTGTATGTGGGTCACTGCCACAGCGTAGCTGACAAGTGGTGTAGGTCCATGCCTGGGATCCAAACCTGCAAACCTGGGCTACCAAAGTGGAGCACGTGGAACTTAACCACTATGTTGGCCCATAGAGCTGTTTTTGTTCATGGATAACTGTCTAATTTTTGATATTTCTCAGGGCACAGAAGCTCAAGTCTCCTACACCAAAATCTTGGTGAAATCACCCCTGATAATTAGTCTTAATAGTGTTGAAGCTGTATGAAGTTTTGGGCCTGTGAATACTGATGGAAGCTGAAGTGTGAGATGAGGGCCCTGGGAGGAGAGTGGCTGGATGTAGTGGTAAACTGCATGGCACTTAAATGATCTTTTGATCTTTCTGAGGAAAGCCCTCTCAAAATTTCAGGAGATTTATACTAATAGCTAAGGTTTACGTGTGTGTGTTTGTATGTCTGTGTATCTGTGTGTTTATATGTGTGCGTGTATATAATAAGAACCATGACATATGTATAAAATTTAGCTTAAATGATATAATAAAATCAAAATGGATCTCTTAAATTTAGGTAGCTTGATTTTATTTTTATACCTTCAATATTTGTCTTCTAATTATCCTTATCTTATCAATTTCTCCTTTAATTGGTAAAAGTGGAATAACTATACATTCTCAGCTACTGTTAAAATGTCTCCATAATATTCTTATATTAAGCATCTTATTTCTCCCTTGTCCAAAAATATAACTAAAAATTGGAAAAGTTGCTATGGGTAAAGAAGCAGATTACAATACTCAGAAGTTGTCATGAAGTGAAGACTTTATTTTTCTGGTACTAAAGAATACTCTCCCCTTTAATTCTCAGGTTTTCACTTTCTCACATCTAGTTTCAGGAAAATTAACATCATTTCATTTTTCACCTATAGACCAGAACTTGAATCGGTGAGAGAAAAGACACATAGGGAAAGCATGGCGTGTGAGCAACGTGTTTTCACATGATGAGAGAGTCTCAGAAAAAGGGAAATATCTTATTCATCCTAGAAAATTGCATTAATTTATAATGTAGCATGTGCAGTAACTTAGGTATTTGCTTTAGTAATAGCTCTGCTATAATTTTTAAAAGATCAAATAACACTCTATTCAAGCAGAAGGGTAGACACATCAATAGGCATTCTTTAAATTTCTGAGAAATACAGGAGTTTAATTTGACTTAACACAATCCTATTCTACTCTTTAACCCCCTCTGAGGAGAGGAACATAATAGAAACTATTTAAATTAATTTAAATTCATTATGTTGATTTTTTAAAATATAGATAAAAATAAATAACCAGTTCCGCACATTATATCAAGGCCTGTGAAAGTAGCTTTGAGAAATTTTTAAGAAGTATGTGGAAACTGTTTTCTAACTCAAGAAACACACATTTTTAATGGAATATGTCTGTCATTCATTTTCCAGATATACAAAGAAAGTCTTCTTTACTATCATAATATAGTCAAAAAATTAATTATAAGCTGGAATCACAGGACAATTTCCAATTTCCTTGTCTTGCTTTTCATTATTTATTTATTCTTATTTGCATAAGTCTTAAGAGAAGTGAGCATTAGTGGTCATGTCCACAAGTGACCATTAGAGAAGACATATATAACTAGCAACACAGCAGGACTTTCAGTGAGTATATAGTAAGCACTTACCATGTGCTGAGCAGCGTACCTGGTCATTTAGTGTTGAATGAGGAGACAATTTCCTATACCGTTGGAGATTATATTTTAGTGAGGGTAAGACAGATAGTAAATGTATACAAGTAAATACATAAATAGATATTCAAGTAGTGTTCATTGCTTTAGGATGATGATAGGGAGTGACTGAAGGATATGTGACATTGATTGGACACAGAAGGCCTCTCCAGAGAGGTGACAATTAAAATGAGACCTGATGGCCAGGAGGCAGGCATGTGAAAAACAGAAACATAAACATTCTGGGAAGATAATATAGGTACTACAAAGGCCTTAAGGTGGGAATGAGCTTGATATCTTTGAAGAGGAGAGAGATGAGTGTGGCGTGAGGAGAGAGATTGAAGAGGAGATTGGTAACATATGAACTTTGATAGTTTGATAGGGATGGACCATGTAGGACTCTCAGACATGCCTAAGGAGTTGGAGTTTTAATCTAGTGCATTTGAAAACCATTGGAGGGCTTCCATAGATGTGAAGTAATCTCAGTTATGTTTTAAAGATCATGTGTAGAAAATTGGATGGCAGAGGACAAGAGAGAAAGAGAGAGGTGAGTTTTAAAGCCATTTTATGGATCCAAGCAAGAGAGAGTGTCTGGTGGCAAAAGGCATGGAGAGAAATAGAGAGATTATGAGAGTCTTAGGTCGTAGGATCAAAAGAATTAGCAATTGGATTGGCCATAGGGAATGAAGGAATGAGAGGAATCAATAAGTTTTTGGTTTGAGCAGCTGAGCGGTGACAGTGCCATTTATAGTGACTAGGAGAGTGGCAGGTTTGGGATCTGAGAATCAAGGTGTCTGTTTCCACATGTTAAGTTTGATACATCTATTATACATCCAGGTAGAGATAAATAGGTAACCAAAAATATGAGTCTGGAGTTCAGAGAAGAGGTCTGGTGTGGAGAAATAAATTTGTGATTTAACAGTAGATGGGCAACTTTGAAGCCATGGGACTGAATGAAATTTCAGGAGAAATTCCTGGGAGAAGTTACCTTAGGAGCAAAGAGAGTCACAAGGCCTAGGGCACAGTTAGAGGTTCAGCAGAAAAGGGACCCAGAGGAAGAGATTCATTACCCAGGCTCAGTTTCTGGTGTGATTCTCTCTTCTAATTTTGAGGCTACAATGTTATTAATCCATTATTTTCTTTGAGACCGAGCTAGAAGAGTACAGTTGAGATTTGAGTTAATCATAATTTGTTTTCTCTTTCAAAAATGTTGTAGAACTAACTACATAGAAATGAATGGAACATTAAGTAGCCACTGTAAGCCCAAAGAGACAGATCAATCCTCCACCCAACTCCAAGATGGCCTCATCATAGGGGAATCAAGAGATATGCTTGCTTATGCCCTTAGGTAATTTCCCCCTAACCAGGCTTCATTGCCAAATGACAATGTTTTTATAACTCCTAGAATCCTGATTCGGCTATTCCTTACAGGACTGTGGCCAAAGTCTTTTATCTTCTAACCACTGGTCTTGATATTCCAGACTGCCTAGAATACCTTGGGTCAAATTTACTTCCACAAGTTTCTGGATCCCGAGTACCTCTTGCTTCTTGAACAAGTCAGTTTCCTGCAGGGCTTAATAGCTCATGCTAGTCTTCTTGTTTCTTCTGAAAGGTTGCACTGAGCATCATCTTTGTTAAACTGTTGGCATCTGTGGTCTGCACAATTCTTTCCAGGGCAAGTTGTTTCAAAGGGACAGCTCAAGCTCCTCCAGAGTTACGTTAGAGAACAAAGATGGAATGAGAAGCAACAGACGTCATCTCATTTCTATTTTCAAAGCCCCTTCTGCTGAACAGCACACAGCACAAAGCCCAGGTTCCGTGCTCCCTCCTTACCGGTGATAAATAAATGAAAAGCAATAGGACATATTGGAGTATATGAGGAAGCCATTTGCTTTAAAACTAATTCAGCCTGAACTTGTTTTCCAAAAAGGTCTGACGTGGCCTATTGAGCATGCATTGTACATCTGCTTTAAACATTTACAATGTCCCAAAGACAAGAATGATGCCCGTAAAGACAGGGATGTAACCCCCCCACCATGTTACCATGTTGACATTTCCTTAAGGATAAGCATCTCTTCCTAGAAACTAAGGATTAATTACCAACCTACTGTGCTCACCTTGTGACCACTGACCTGCTGTGCTAGCTAAGAAATCTTGTGACTATTGTAAAAGGGATATTCCTGTCATATGTGATGTATGCTCTTTGTTCCAAGATGATATATAACCACTCTGTACACGCCACTTCTTTTGTGTGCTTCCTTCCTTGGGGAAGAAAGCCCCCCAGGCTATAGTCCTCAGAACTAGTTCATAATAAATTCACCCCAAATTTTGATTTATAGATCAATTATGGATTATTTGCATTGACACTGGGAACTTCCCCCCAGGGGAAGTTCTTAGGATGTTGGAAATAGCAATCAGCATACAGTAGGGATCAAAATATATTTGAGACCCTGCTCTATAGCTTTTTTCCCATAAGTGTTACATAAGTGAGGAGTGTTATATACTGCATAATATGGAGTATTATTTCCAGCACATGGAATGGATCAGATGTCATGTAAGAGTTCATGTTCTTGAACTTGAGGTTCATATGAATTGAACTGTTGAGAGGTTCTCAAACTTTCTGGATTCCTGACACCTTGGGTGTCACAGTAAGTTTTTCATAGCACTCCTAACCCATAAGAAATACCTAACCATTCTATTTTTTAAATAGTTAGGTCTAAACAATTTAATATTATTAGTTTGTGTGGTGTTGGACAGCTGGTTTCCCCCTTTAAAATTTAAAATATCCTGCAGGACCAGTAGGGGTTTGCTGCAGCAGCTAGGGTGTCTTGGTGCTCAGCTGGGATCCGTGAGGCCATGTGACTAGCTAAAGCAGTGTCAAACCTGTGCTCCTAAAGCATCCCCCATGGAAGAGGATGTCATATCTGTAAGTCTCCTGCATTCCTTAATAGGAATCTGGGCTTTGAATCTTTGGGAAATTGTACATGATGACCTTAGGAGTTCCCAATTTCCAGCAAATATAAAACAAATGGCAGGAAAGTTAATCCTTTCCACAAGGAGTGGAGGAATCAGTCCAACCATTCACTGTTTATCTTTAGTAGCAGTAGTGTGCAAAATAAGGCACGCTTATGTGAATGTGAATGCTCTTCCAACTCAATGTCAATCTGAAAGTTTATAAAATGTAATAAAAAGCTGTTCCCTGGCTGGTGGTGGACAACACGTGTTCAGCATTTGTTGCCTTCTTCTTATCCATTATGAATGTGAAAGTCTGCCTGCATTTGATCAGGTTCTCCCATCATTAACAGTCTATAAAAAGTCACAAGAAGATGGAAAAATATTTCTGCATATTTAAAGAAAAAAGTGATGAATGATGCATTTCCCCCAGAATTCAGGTGTTCTTCCTCCACAGCCCGCCTGTGAACATTTTACTGCTGAGTTTAACAGCCAAGTTTCAGCAAGCAAAACAAGATGTTCCTTTCCTTTCTATCAGGGGATATAAAATGTTTGCATTTTCTTGACTGCATTTAATATTACTATTAAGCCTATAAAATGGGTGTAGATATAAGGGTCAGGATCTGTGACAAAAGACAAAATTATGCTTCATTGCTGGCATATTTTTAAATTCTCTTTTGTTCCTTACATGTGGCCATTTTACGCTTTCCCAGATCTGTGTGGAATATAATCTATATGTGGCCATGCTGAATTGTGCTGTCGTGGAGATTAAAAGAACATCTGAGCATAATTAGTTAATTGGCTGCTTGGCACTTTGAAAAGTGTGAGCTGGGTGTTTCCTGCTCTGAAGTCTAGCGTTGCTCAGAATGACCACCCACAGTTTGCTCCACACAGGAGTTTGGAGACAAACCCACTTATTTATTTATTTGTTTGAGAATTGGTTAAAATATGTGGGCCAGATGAGCTTCCTGCCAGAAAATACATTTTAATTAAAAATGATGGGTCAAGCATTTGCTGAGAAACAGGAGAAAGAGAGAAGGAAGCAAGGGGACTGGCCCAGACTGAATGTTTCAACCCAACGTTGCAGAAGTCGGAGTGCATCCATGCATATCCTGGAGTCTGCCTTTCTGTATTTCATTTTGACCCTGTACAAGACTACGGGGGAATGGAGACAAATCTATTATTTCTTTTCTGTTTAGGACATAGGCGTGTACCCTGTATTGCCTGAGGACACCACTCAGCATGTGTTGGACATTCAGTGAAGTTTACTGACTCCAACCATGAAAGCATTTTCACTCACTTCCTCTCTGGAGCAGGTCTTTCCAGACAGGCAAGTGGCTAATGATGGAGCTGGGTTCTGCGAGGGCTGGGAATTACTTCCAAGTATTTAGGAACACTGGGAACCAAAGATCAAAACCAAAAGACCATGGAGGAAAACCCAGGGTGAAATCCGCACCTAAACAATGGAACTTGGATTCCCTACTCTGGCTGGCAACATATCAAGAAAGCGACCCGAGAAAAAACAAGGCAAAAGGAGACAGTCTTACATAGTTTTTATGTATTCTTCCTTCTGTTTGGTTGTGGGGGAGGCAGAAGAAGAAATGTAGTTGCTAGATGACAACTACCATTTGCCCATCTTTTCCAATTCCCATGACTGTCTATAGGCTACTTTTTCTTATTACCTATTTGCTTCAGTCAGAAACATTTTTTAAATTAACAGGATTTATTGAAATATAAGAATTTAAAGTGTGAGAATTATACACTGTACTAAACACAAAAGCATAGTAATAATAACTATTATTTATTGAGTGAATAATACGTGCAGAGCACTGGGCAAATTTAATGTTTTGACAATTCAGCAAGATATTATTTTTATCATTATTATTGTTATCCTCTCTTCAGAAATGAGGAAACTGAGTCTTTAGAGATTTTTAGTGTCTTGGCCAAGGGTATAAAACTAGTAAGAGGCAGAAGCCAAAATTCTAACCTGGGCTGTCAGCTATCAGAACTAATACTCATCCAACCTCCCTTGGCAACCTGTCTTGGAGACCCATAATCCAAATACAGACACACAGCACGATCACGTGAAAAGTGTTGAAGAATATTTCCAGTGCAGCATTTGAGTGAGTAGATATGGACACGGTGCAGAGATAGGAAAGGAGTGAGGAGAGTCCTTGAAGATTTTGAAAGTCATGGCAAAAACATGAGGAGATTAAATATAAGACAAATGGCTTCCTTGTCAGAGGTAGTAAATAAAAATAGTGACACTGAGTATTAATTTAGAAATTTCATTTCAATGATTTTAAATAAGCAAAGCATCTGTTCAAAATCCACAGACACAAAAGTAAGTAAATTTCCCTCCAATCCTGCTTCAAGTCCTTCAGTTTCCCTGCACAGAGGCAGCTGTTGTCACCATTTTCATGGCTATCCTTGTATTATCTATTCACAATTTATTTTCTCTTGATTAGGGTGATCAGAGAGTCCTTTAAGACACTGATTTTGGAATGTGGAAGTAGTGGTTGTTTATAAACCCTTTCTCAGATGTGCCTCAGTTCCTGTAAGATCTGATTAATCAGGTCTCACAAATTTGTGAGAACCACTTTAGACCAAGGGCCTTTTTGTACATTCTATTTAAATTTTCTAAAGAAAACAAGAGTGCACAAAGATGAAAAGGGTGGATTTCTCGCCTACCATTGAAAATAAATTGCTTTCAAGCACTTTAGAAGAACTCAATTTTGTAAATCATTCTTACTTTATCATCAAAATAGCCTTTCAAAGGATCTCAAATTCTCAATTGCCTACTTTCCATTGCCTTCTTTGCCCACATATATACACATATACACACACGTGTGTGCATGTGTCATATTCTTTAAAGTAGTAATTCTCTGAAGACTATAGAATTTGAACTTTTCACTCTCTCAGATTCTCCTTGTCTCTCATGTGTCTGACTTGCCGAGATTTGTGACAGCTCTGGCATCATCTCTATGTTATGACAGAGATGGCAGAGACGGCTCTGTCCCTGAGAGCAGTGAAGCGTTAGCCACTGCCTAGTGGGGAGAGTTGAGAGTGAAAACAAAAAGGCAGCCCCTCTTTCTTCCCTAGGGTGGCCAGGGCCCCACAACCACACACTGGGCGAACCAACACCCCTGCAGTGCGATCACCTGTATTGAAGTACCACATACTCTTCTGCACATCAGTTGGCAAGGATACATTGCAACACTTCCAAGGAATCCCTGTAGACTGGGCACACGATAAAGTGGTGAAATTCTGTAACTGGTCTTGATCCTGCTGAGTCTTTCCAGGGCATGGCAGCTTATAAATCAAAGCTTTGGAGTTTTGAAGCAAATGCCAAGGACACTTCTGGAGAGAATGCAGGCCTTGTTCATGCCACATTAGAGGGTTCTCTCATCCTCTATGAAAAAAGAGAATGGGAAGGGTTTTCTCCTGAAACTTGGCTCTGAAGGATGAGGGCTTCTCCCCACAGACATGTGTAGTGGGCTAGCAATGGTTTTGGAACAAACAGAGTGAAGTCCAAACTCCTTCTTAGCTACTATAAATCTACTACTTTAGACAGTTTCCTTGGTTTAAACCTAAATCCCCTCATCCGTGAAATAGGGAAAATCACCATATGGCAATGCCAACTTTGCAGCGTGATGACAATGATATGAAATAATGTGTTCACGGTACTTAGCCCAAAGTTGGCACTCAACCAATATCAGTTTCCAGGTACCTGCATTGGAGGGGAGTCACCAATGCTTGCCCCCTTCCTCATCCAAGAGCAGCTTCAGCTTCTGGGCAAGTTGCTGAAGGAAGCAGAGATGGTTTGGCATCTGTTTTCTTGAATTCCGCCTCACCTTGCCTCTCTCCTTTTCCTCTTAGAGAGCAGAATTGCAGGGACTGGCTCTCGGGGCACAGACGTACAAAATGTTCAGTCTCTTGGATGAGAGGCAGGACCGAGCTAAGTTGCCCTAAACTTCCCAAACTATTTTCCCTTCAAAATACTTATTTATCTTGCAGGTTTCTTATCCCAACATAAAAAATGGGCAGGGATGTGGTATATATGAGAAGAAATAGCCCTACCTGCAAGGGTCTGTCCCAGTATCCAATGTCCTCTCTGAACCAAGAGAATGAATGGGGACAGCTTTGGGTCACAAAGAACTCATCAACATCTCAGCTTCTACCAGTAGCATATTCCTATTACACTGCTACAAAATTCCAGTGTAATTGACTTCCCTTGTCTGTTATTGTTATTTTTTTTCATTTTATGTGCAATTATTCATTATGCAAAATTGGTACCTTGGTAATGTCACTGTTTAGCAGAACATGCACACCTTTCCCTCAAACACACATACGTGATGAGAAAATGTTCTCCTGTGGAATTTAGATTCTCTTTGAGACTCTGAGGTTTAGTGTCTGTAATCACTTGGTGATTGAGTTTTTATGTTCTTGACATTTTTCTAAATGAATTCTTCCCTGATGTCAAACCTGGAACAGCTTGTCTTTCAATGTATTGGGTTCAACGTTAAGGGAGAACATCATCCAGGAAAATCCCTTTGGTGTTGTGGCAAATCCTGGGGAATAGTGTGCAGGCAACTGTGAGTGGGCTGCCAGACAAGGCCGGGACCCTGAGAATAATCTGATCGCTGTGAACTGTTCAGAGCCCCCCATATGTGACATTCAGGCTGATTCAACCATTCTCCATGGCCACCCAGGCAGCTGCCTTGGGTATATTTTTAAAAAATGATCCAGACAGCAGCTGCAGAAAATTTGGGGACCCTTTTCCCTTTGAGCGAGTGTTTCCAGAAAGCAAAATAAATAAAATGTCAGGGTTTGTTCATCTGGTTGGCAAGGCGAGCTCTCCCTCTCCTACGGAGGAGGCTGGGCTGAGGAATGTTGTGGTTTCTGGGATTCAAAGCTGGAGACACAGCACAACACACACCTTATTTGAGAGCGATTCACATCATACATTTTCATAAGGCATGGACCAGAAAGCAAGCTTTGTTTTCAAAATGTGTTTCCTTGGCACTAGTTACAGTAATTTGGTGTGTGGTTCATTGTCAAAATGCTGTGGGTGGCAAAAGCAATTGACTAAAGGTGCATGAAATATTTAAATTGGGGTGGTTTGCTCAGGCCATTTACTCTCCCTCTGACACCTGTATTCCAATGACAACAGTTAAGCCTCTTGTGGGGTAATAATCTATATCATAGAATGTCAGAGCTGGCAGAAACCCTACTGACCAAACTTTTCCCAGAGAGAAAATATTTTAGGCTTCACAGACCATACAGTTTCCCTCTCAACTACTCATCTCTATTCAACTCTGCCATTGTAGAATGAAAGAAGCCATAGGCAGTACAAAAACAAGTGGGAGTGGCTGTGCTCCCAAAAAGCGTTATTTATAGAAACAGTCGGTGGCTAGATTTGGCCCACTGGTTGCAGTTTGCTGACCCTGGTTTAGATTATTGCTTCCTTTTTGCATATGAGGAAACCAAAACCCAAAGAGGTCAAAAGAATTTGTCGCTATCACAGGCCAGTTAGCGGTGCGACACAACATATCAAAATCCTGTTAGCTTCTTTCATTTTTTTTAACATGTAGTTTTCTCTGAACCTAAAAACAGTCCCTCTGTTGCCTCAGAAGGCTCAAGAAGAAGTAGACAAGTTTCTCTCTCTGTTTTGACATTTAGTTAGCTAAGGTAAATGTCTGAACCTGAGAAAGCTACTGTCCTTTGAACATTTAATGTAGAAAAAACTATAATGGAATAGACAGATATGATTATGTTTATGGAAAACATAAGTGTACATCTTAAATACAGAATTTGTTACCTAAAGTCATAGGGAGAAAATCATTTCTAATCGGGGTGGAGCAAAAGATTTGGACACTGAAAGCCTGTCTCTCTGCTCAGAATGTGGCATCCTGGTTTTTGAGAACCCCCAATCCTATTCTCTGTTTATTCTAGTTTGACCATCTCTTCAAGCTTCCCTGTGAGGTCTCTGTGTTCTTTGAAGTCCCATCTGCCAGTGACCTCACCTGCCACAGAATTTACTTCACACTTTTCCTCTGCAATGTGGTATTCCTTTGACGACATTATACCCTACTTAATTTTGTTATTTAAATTTTTGTTAATTTTTGGTAATCGTTAATAAAGAAGAATTAAGCAGGGAGAGGAGAAAAAGAAGATAAAGTAAATTATTTTCAATGCTGTGGAGAGAGAGAGGGAAAGAGAGAGAGTTTGATGGAGACATCACCCGTGGCTCTCCTCCCTGTTATGGAAAGAGGGTTAAGAAGTGGGTGAGAGAATAGATGGGGCCAGGTCACAGTGTTAGGCTCTGGATGAGTTCTAATTCAAGATCATCTTAATCAGGGCTAACACTTTTATGAAAACCCTAAGTGTGCTGGGATGAAGGGGTATCTGAAAAGACAGTGCAAGTGCTCACGGGTGTTTCTCCCTTACCCACGCCCAGCCATGCCCAGCCATGCCCAACTGGCTCAGCAAGTGCACCTAATGGCCATTCTCCCACATCTGACATTATGGATCATTAATTCTGATACAGGTGAGCATGGGTTACATGAATAGAAGGGTTCTTTATCCAAATAAATTTGGGAAATGGTAGATCAAACAGGGTTCTATAGATTTCTTACCTCAAATTTCTCAAAGCCTTTAATGTGCCAACGTGCATTAGGAATCTCCAAGGCAGGAATATAGTTTGCAATGTTTTCCTAACATATTGGATCGTTGGATTGTTTTATCACAGAGCACATAATGGAACAAACAACATCCCCAGAACACATCTGGGAAATGCTGATTTCAGTTATCTACATCATTCTGCATTGGCAGAGTCTCGGTTTCTCCAGTGGTGGACCCATATGCATGTCCTTCTCCCAGGTGAGCTTGGGAACCCCTGTGAGCCGGGCAGTGTGACACTTAGTGGGTGTCCAATGGATAATTGTTGATGGATCAGCAAGCCACCATGTACTGTGACAGTTCAAATGCATGTACCTTATTTACTTTCATATTTCTTTCCTCAAATAGTCTTCTATTCCTCCCAAATATTTCTTGTTCTGTATAATGTCCCCTTATTCCTTGCTCCATCCACCTATTTGTGCACAAAAATGCACAACAAGGCGTCCTGATTACCTAGGGGATCCACAGAGATCCTCTGCTGCCCTCTGGCCTTTTAGATTGTGAAAAATTAGCTACTGGACAAAGCTCCAGCCACTTTTGCCTCCTCGTCCTGTTCATGTGGGAAGGCCTTTGTTTACCTGTTCCCTCCTGCCTCTTTCCCTCCCCACACCTGGCACTCCTGGTCCCACTTATCCTGTTCCAATTTTTCTTTTCTCTTATCACTTATTAGCATGTAAAACATACCATTTAATGTCCCATGCTGATTAGCTTATTTAATAAATTTTATATTTTGACAATGGTGTGTATAATTTCTCAGTTCTCTGCTTGGTTCTTTTTCATGTCAGCTTGGTCTTGTTTTATGAATATAACAATTTTTTTGAAATCTCCTATTTGTCTCTGATCCACTTCCCTTACAAACTAGTTGCTCTCTTTGCTTCTTATATGAAACTTTATCTGAAAAACTGTACTCTCAATCCCAGCCCCGCATATGCTTCTTGACCGTCTTCCCAGGGGGCTGGGCAAGCTCAGGATGCACTCATTTAAAAGTTCTGACATGGACACTGATGATACAACCATCCAACCTCCCTGTTGCAGTACATACTAGGTGGGTTCTGGAGCTGCAAAGCTAGACCGTGGAGGCCACATTCATTTGGAATGTATCTGGCTCGACAGCTCTTTCTTGCTTCAGGTTGTGCTAAACCCTCTGCAATGGACTTTGCAATTCAAGACATTTGTGTGTGCTTCACGACAGCCCTGTGGTTAGGGTGCTAGTAGACTATTCATGAGTAGAATCCAGAATCTTGCTTTCCCAAGAACTTCATAATTCCACGAAGCCGCATAATTACCTCTACTTGTACTTCAGAAGCCTTGAAGTGGGTAATTCCGTCAAAGCATACTTTATTTCTTACTATCCCAGCTGCTCGCTCCATCTAGACACCTTGTCTTCCCTGCTGCTCTTCCAACACACCAAGCACAATCTGGTCTCAGAGCCTCTGCGTTAGCCATTTTCTGTGCCTGGAACTCTCTTTTCCCCAATATCCACATGGGCACCTCATTCCCTTCTTTTGTGTGAGGACTTCTAACTCATCACCCTATTTAAAATGAAAATAACCCACTCCACTCAGGCACTCACTGTTATTTGTTTTATTGTTTAGCATACCACTTTAAACCTAATATACTATATATATTTTTTCATTTTTGTTTTGTTTCTTTTTCCTTCTTTTACTGCTGTATCCCTAGCACTTAGAATAGTGGCTGGCATGTGGGAGGTTCTCCAGGAATATTTTTGAATCAATGACTCTGGAAAGCAGGGTTTCGAACAACAGGCCATACATCAGTTGTGCTGATAAGTCACAATCACAGTGATGACTTAGCCTGGGACCCGGAGACAAGGCGAGAGAGTACAGTAGTGCCCCCTCATCTGCGGTTTATCTTTCCCTTGTTTCAGTTACCTGAAGTCAATCACAGCCTGAAAATATTAAACGGAAAATTCCAGGAATAAATGATTCATAAGTTTTACACTGCTCACCGTTCTGAGTAGCATAATGAAATCTCACACCATCTGTACCAGCCCGCCCAGGACGTGAACCATCCCTTTGTCCACTGCAACCACGCTGTCTCTGCCACCTGCCCGTTAGTCACTTAGTAGCCATCTCAGCTATCCGATCAACTGTGGCAGTATAGCTGTGCTTGTGTTTGTGACTCTTAGTTTACTTAATAATGGCCCCCAAGTGCAAGAGTCGTGATGCTGGCAATTCGGATATGCCAAAGAGAAGCCACAAAATGCTTCCTTTAAGTAAAAGGGTGATGGTTCTCAGCTTAATAAGGAAAGAAAAAAGTCATATGCTGAGGTTGCTAAGATCTACAGTAACTTCTATTACAGTATGTTGCTATAAGTGTTCGATTTTTTATTAGGTGGTGGTGTTAATCTCTTACTGTGCCTAATTTTTATAAATTAAACTTTATCTTGGTATGTATGTACAGGAAAAAACATAGTATGTAAAGGGTTTGGTACTATCAGAGATTTCAGGCATCCACTCGGGGTCTTGGGACGTATCCCCCGAGGATAAAGGGGGATGACCGTAAATGATAACTTCTGCACATAGTAACAGTAGTCACCCGGAAGAAGGATCTGTGTTTAAGTTACCCTAGTTGGGGGTTCATTGGAGAGAAATGAAGACAGCAATCCCAGTGATTTTTTAAAAATTTGTCAGATGATGTCACTCCTTTGCTTAAAACCTTCCAATGCCTTTCCATCCCTCTCAAGTAAAATCCACAGTCCTCACCATGGTCTTCAAGGCTCTGCATGGTCTCCTTCCCCCTCTAGCCATAGTTTTTCTCATCCAGCTCTATCCAATAGTAATATATTGTGAGCCACATGTGTAATTTTGAAGTTTTCGGTAGAAATGTTAAAAACTAAAAAGAAATAAGTGAAATTAATTTCAAGAATATACTTTAACCCAATATACCCTGAATATTATCTATTCAACATGCAATCAATGTAACAATTACTACTGGGATATTTTACCTTCAATTTCATACTAAGTCTTTGACATTCGGGTTGTATTTTACATTCTCAGCACATCTCAGTGTGGACCAGCCACATTTCAAGTGCTCAACAGCCACATGTGACTCGAGACTACGTACCGGACAGTCTCTCCTCCAACTTCTTTCCTGCAGGGCACTCTGTTCTAGCCGCCTTGGCCTCCTGGCTCGACCTCCTTGATGTCCTTGTAATAAGGCAAACACATTTTTCACCTCAGTAAGGTTGCAGATTGAGAAGTTTAAAATGCAGACACCCATTTAAATTTGCATTTCAGTTAAATATCAAATAATTTTTCATTGTACATATGTTTCAAATATTACAAGGGGCATACTGGCAACACGCAGGGATATGTTGGCATCACACGGAACATACTAGTATTTTATCTGGCTTCCCTACACATCAGGCCATTTGCATCTCCTCTTCCCTCTGCCCAGAATGCTGTTCCCCAGTCACCACATTTCCCTCAGTTCATTCAGCTCAAAGCCCTTAGGGAGGCCTTTTCTCATGACCCTATAGGGACTATGTCTGTGTCTCCACATCATTACTTACTATTTCCTTATTCTACATTATTTTTATTACTACTTTACAGGGTTTTTTTGTCTATTTTTATTTGTGTGTTTTGCCCTCCCCCATTAGAATATAGCTTCTATGAGAGTAGAACATTTATTTTGTTCGCCATTGTCTCCCAGTGTCAAGAAAAATGCCTGGCATGTGGTAGGATTCAATAAATATGTGTTCAATAAAAAAGTGAAGAGAAATATAGGGAAAGTGATCTATACACACATATATAGATTGCTTTTTCCATAATAGTGGAATAATACTTTTTTCATAATAGTGGAATATGATTACATAATATTTTTCCATAATAGTGGAAAGTGATATATATATGAAAGCATGCATTTTTGAGTTGGATGTTTATAGAACAGAATCTTGACTCTGCTCCTTACCATGTGTCTGACTCTTAATTTCTTAAAATAAGAAATAATTGTGCATCTAAAATACTATTGTGATGATTCAGAAAGTGTTTAATAAACCCCGAGCAAAATGTCTGCCACATGATGAGCAATAGTAATTAATATTAATTACTAATAATTACTTAAATATTTAATAATTAATTAAATTGATATTTAACTAATTATTAGTTAATAATAGTAATTAATATTAATACATAATAGTAGTGGTATGAACAATAGTAATAGTAATAATAGTAAATAATAACTTTTTTTTCAGATTAACAATTCCTTAACTGTCATTCCAAATTCCAAAAATGTCTAAAATTAGAGTCTTTTTGCAGAAGTTTGAGACATCTCATTTGGAAACAAAACCCATCTTGAGGTCACATGAGGTTATTAAGGGTCTGTATTTATATAGCTTAGTGTGACTTTATATATATCATTGCAGAAATGTTCATGTGTTTGATTACTGGATGCTACCTCAGACCCATCTGTGGATAGTTATGTATTGTAAAGCAAATGTGCCATAAACTTTCTTACATCTGAAAAATTAAATTCTCAAATACATCTGGCCCCAAGATTTAGACTTGGAGAATAGACTTCTATTTGTTAGTCACCAACCTCGAAGCTTTGCCAAATAGAACTTCAAAGAACAGCATACTGTTATGCCTGTCAAGTCTTGCTGTCCATTAGGTTACTAGGTTTCCCAAATGATATGAGTCTACATTTTTCTTTTCCCTAATAATCTTAATGTATCTAGAAAAATTTTTAAAAATCTTTTGAGAGAACTCTGCTTTAACACGTCTATCATTTCCCCAAACCATTGGAAATAGAGCCGTTCCCGTACCCACTCATAAACGAGTGGCCTTTCGAGTCAAGGTAGAGCTCTGAAATTACTAGCCCTTCCATTGTAAGAAATGCTTTCCTTCGCAGAAAAAATCCTGATAGACAGGAATTTGTATCCATCCATATCTAAAATGATGTATCTATAGATAGACTCTCGCATCTCCTTATCTTATTCTCTTGGGGTCAAACCTCTCTGCTGTCAAAAAGGAGCAAGTGTGCAATAAAGAGAGCAGTTGTAAGGCAGACGGTATGTTTATGGTGAAGATATAACTGGCGAAGAATGTAACTGAGAACTTGTCAATTTTGCATGCTTTTATCCACAAATGCTTTCCCATATGGCTTCAGTCTTGTGTTCTGTATGCGTTTTTAAAACTCCTCTGCAGGTCCTCATTCTCTCTAATGGTTGCGAGTGTGTTAATCTTCTTTTCTTCCTCTATGTCACACCTGTGTGGTCAAGTACCTTTCAGCCCAAAATAAGTTCCTTCTGCCCATGTTATATTTCACCTAGTTATATTGATTTGATAGTGTTCTACTTCCCAGTAAAATATAGCTCCCAGTAAAATATAGCAAACGAAATAACCCCAGGCATACAAAACTACATAATTTTACCTTTTATGCTACAAATCACTTACAAGGTATATATATAATATACGTATTACCTAACCTATTTTCTCTATTTTAATGCAATATACTACCGTTCTTCTCAATACTTTAATCATTCTTCCACTTGAAAATAATACAAACAATAGATTTCTTAAAGCATTATTGCTATGGTCTGAGTGTTTGTGTCCCCTCAAAATTCATATATTGAAATGCTAATCCCTAAAGTGATGGTATTGGGAGATGGAACATTTGGGAGGTGGTTAGGTCACGAGGGCAGTGCCCTCATGGTTGGATTTAGTGTCCTTATAAAAGAGACCCCAGAGAGCTCCCTTGCCCATTCCACCACGTGAGGAAACAGGGAGAAAGTGCCATCTATGAGGAAGTGGACTCTCACTTGACATTAAATCTGCCAGAGCCATGATCTTGAACTTCCTAGCCTCCAGCACTGTGAGAAATAAATATAACCACCATTTATCACAATCTGTTATCGCAGCCTGAACAGACTAAGACAATTGTTCTAAATCTTATCTTCTCTAGACCTTTCTACATTTGTCAGGAATAACTCAGGTGTTGATTATAAATGTAGTTTTGGATATACCTAATTTGAAAAATAAATACTTTAAGTTGATACATATGCAATATTTTCCTGTAAACACCATGAAAACTCACGTACACACTTAGTGTTGCCTATGCCCATTTTTGTACAGATCCCAGACTTACGGCTCTTTTAACTTACTGTGCTCCAATGGACAATAACATCATCAATTTATTTAAGCATTTTGAGACATAGCATGACCAGGCTTTGACACGGACTTTGAGGTGGGCTCTTTAGTGGTTACTGTTTTAAGCATCCTTGCTTTGACCACAAAATGTTCCAGGTGATATCGCTTTTATTTGGCCCAGGGGTATGGTTCATTATCACTGAAAACAGTGGCTCCTTAAAATGGAATACAGTGGAAAGATGTGTTTCCTGGTCCATTCTTTCCTTGACGATTGTAGGCCAGGTGATCACAGAAGTGGTATGTGCTATTTTAGTGACGTGTCACAGGACCTCCTCACAGTTATGAGTCCACGTGGATATTTTAAAACTAATTCTAACTCAATTATATCTTTTCATATCTTGCTCCAATTTAAAAGAATCCCAGTTCCTAAACTTAAAAAAAAAATTAAGCTGCTAAGTGTACTTTATATATGCAACACCCATCCACCAATACTGTGAATTTTCACTTCAAACTGTGTGAATTACTGAATTATCAAACTTTTAAAATATTTTTTCTTTGATAGGCTCAGATTTCTTTCAAGAATGCCAAATACAGTCCTCATGGTGCATTCATTATTATGTTGTCACATTTTGTATTTAGACGAGAACTCAAAAGTACAGCACAAATAGCTGTGACCTGGCGATTTTACATTTTTTCCTGATGCATGTTCTGTCTGCTTTAGATCAGTGGTTCCCAAACTTTGGCAGGCACCAAAATCACCAGGAAGGCTTGCTAAACCTGACTGCTGGGCTCCACTCCAGAGCTTCTGATTCAGTAGCATTTCTGACAAGTTCCCTGGAGAGGTTGATGCCATTGGCCTGGGGACCTCACTTTAAGAACCTCCAGTTTCTGTGGTCCTCCCTGTCAGCTTCTTAACCCAGCACTGTCGGCATTAAAAGAGAAGGAAATATCGCCACCACCACCACCTCGAGGGGCACAGGGAAATTTGAGGCCACTTGGTATCACAAAAGCAACCCTTATTCTTAGTGGACAATAGTAATAAAAGACAGAACTCAGACAGATACAAGTTTTGATTAAAATGCTTCCATTCTTTTTTGTTTCTGTTTCTGGCTAAAACAGAGACTTTGTTTCTCAAGCTGAACTGTGTCATATATCTTTCCTTATTATGGTTATTGTCTCTCTTTGGTGATGTTGTTAATTCTTTTTTTCTTTTGTTTCGCAAAATTTAGAACATTTCTTCCCTGGGCTATATTCACAGAATTATTTTTGATTATCATGTTATTCTTCTACTATCCCCTAATTTACAAAGACCAGTTAAAAAGGACAAAAAAATAAAAATTATTATAAAAATATAGGAAAATATGTTAAATGTTGTAAAATTCAAAACACAACTCAGAAAGTTCACAAAGAAAGACTTTCTATTGATCCAGGTGATATAGTACTCTCAGAATTCCTGAAACCATCACAAATAAGCCACTAGCTCAATTTTTTAAACATAAAAATAAACATAAGCCTATAGCTGTAATTTTGCATCCTTTGATAATTGCACTATCACTGTAAAGAATAAACACCTAGTCTCCACCAAAAGTAATCTAATTCACCAAAATATTTTCTCCCACTCTACAATAGTCCCCTGTTATCTGCAGTTTTGCTGTCCGTGGTTCTAGTTATCCAGGGTCAACCATGGTCCAAAAACATTAAGTGAAAAATTCCAGAAATAAACAATTCATAAGTTTTAAATTGCATGCCATTCTGAGTAGCACGACGAACATGCTGTCCTGCTCCGTCCCTCCTGGGACGTGAATCATTCCTTTGTCCAGCGCATCCAAGCCGTATCCACTACCGTCGTGATATGGCTCTGCTTGTGTTCATGTAAGCCTTGTTTTACTTAATAATGGCCCCAAAATGCAAGAGTACTGATGCTGGCAATTTGAATATGCCAAAGAGAAGCCACAAAGCGCTTCCCTTAAGTGAAAAGGTGAAAGTTCTCTACTTAATAAGGAAAGAAAGAACATTGTATGCTGAGGTTGCTAAGATGTATGGTAATTTTTTTAAAGTATATTGTTATAATTGTTCTATTTTATTATTAGTTATTGTTGTTAATCTCTTACTGTGCCTGATTTATAAATTAAACTTTATAGGTACATATGTATAGGGAAAAACATAGTACAGATAGGTTTTGGTACTATCCACTGTTTCAGGCATCCACTGAGGATCTTGGAAGGTGTCCCCTGTGGATAAGGGGGGCTACTGTTATTACATACATAATGAATACATCACATAGTGAATTTCCTGAAATGATGATGAGTAAGTCACCCAGGCTTCTGTTCCACATGTAGAAATCCTTCCGTTCCCACCATGGGCCGTCTCCCTTGCATTAATTCTGGGACTGTTGATACAAGAGTTGGTCTAGGATGTAGAGGGAACCTGTGCCCTGTGATTGTATTGAAGGGCTAGTTAAGGGAGGATAACTAGTAGAGGTTCTTTTCAGTGAGGTGGTTACCAATAGAAGACTCTTTGAGAGAAAGGAACAGAAATTTAAGTAGATTTCTATGAGAGCTTGATAAGAATCTCCTGAAGTGGACAGGAATTGAACTTGTTCCAGCAGAGTCAATTTTTTTATTCCTGTTTCCAAGTCATCTTATTATTCCTATTTCCCTTTTGGCCAAGTGTAATTGATTAATTTTTTTGTCTGTCCCCAATCTTATTGTAATACCTGTCAGGAGAATGAATATATAATGCTTTTCTTTTCTCATTACTCCCCTAATATTGTCACTAGAAATAACTAACGTGCCATTCCGTATTATTAAGAGATTTGTTACATGAGCGATAAAGAACTAACATTTCTTATCTCATTCTGTAGTCCCATTTTGCTTGCAAAGGAGCTGGCTCAGATAAAAATTAGCTTTGTGCTCAGGTTGAATTCATTCTGTGAAATGATACTATTCCAAATGCATTATAGGAGGATTCCCTGTTCTAAGTTCTGATGTGGGAGAATTTGTCTAATGTAAAAAAAAAAATGCTAAGGAAATACAAGTGGAAATTTTAATGCATTTAAAAGAATGAGATAGGCCTTGTAATGCAAGCCCTCTTTTGTACATAATAGGAAATGAGAAAAATAGGACAAAAATCTCCACCATAAATTAAAGATAAAATCGTTGGGAAGTTTGGTCCGTGAATATGTGTGTGCATGCATGTTTGCACATGTATTTTGTGTCTTTTACAAAATAGCGGATCTGTTAGATTTAGGAAACCATGATAAGGCCATGTTAAAGGAATATATTATTACATACTATAGATTGTACTGTTTACATGTCATGTAAGTTAGAATGTGAGGACTGTAGAAGGTAACCTCTAAAAATATTTTTTAAAATCTTGCTCACTTGAAGAATCCCCTTTGACTTCAAAACAGGAGATTCATATTTAGATCAGCAAGCAGATCTTTGCAAATATTTATTAAATATATTTGTGTGTACCACTCAGTAAGAGCAAGGTCAGCAGAATGCTGCTGTGTGTCTCAAAGAGGTCAGAGGTGTTGCCACACGGACCCTTTGGAAAAGGACATGTGTGTGTGTGTGTGTTTATTGCTACTTTAAAAGAACAACAAAGGCAGCCATATACTGACTGCTTACTAGAGGCTCTGATCTGTTTTAGTCATGACATACATGTGGGTGTCTCCTTTCTCCTTACAAACTATGTGAGGTAGAATTTTACATCGCTATTTTACGGATAAGAAAAAGGACTCAGCAAAGTTAAGACACTTTCTCAATGTCACATAGTCCCTAAGTGGCAGAGGCCTAATTGAAACTTACTTCTATTTTGCTCCAAAGTCAATGCATTTTCTCCACTATTCTCTGTCGCCTCGGGTTGCAGCCTCTTCTGGAGTCTTCGGTGCAGAAAGTCCTCAAAGAGGGAATTGTGTTGTACTAAGTGCCAAGTCAGAGCACAACTGATTGGAGATGAATAAAAATTTGCATTTTCTTAACTAACAGTGCATAAGGTGTGTTTTCTTAGGTTGTAAATTGCTACAATCTACAGTCGTAATCATTGCACATCAAATGTCATATGTGTATGGCACCTAATACAATATAAGCGAATACTTGCTTTCAAGGTGTTGCTGTTACTGATAATAAATTATACTCATTCATATAAAAGCCCATTCACTTTTGTAAGCTTTTGGTGAAATAATAGCCTCAGTATTTAAAAAAAAAACCTATCAGAGCAGGTAATTATGCCCTGTAAAACCCTAATGTTACAAGAGTCTGAGATCCAGGATCACTGTGTGGGTTTCCATAATTACTGAGAGGTTTGTGTGCACACCAGATACAGACTGTAGCAACTCTAAGATAATGGATAATACTTCTCATTATAGAGAACTAAGTTCATTCAACAGGCATTACAAGAAACTAAAATTTCCAGCCAGACATAGGACCAATGATATTGGGTCATCTGGAAGTTTCAGCCCCACACTTTAGGGCCACCAACCTTGACTTTTAGTTAGTTGTAGAAACTAGTGCCCAATTAAAATGTTCCTTGGCAAGCAACTTTCTTGAGCAAGGTAGACTAATTACTGTAGGGGATGAGGAGAGAGCCATGCTTTAAATCATACTGTCTAACCTCAGAAGGAGGAGCACATCCGTGCCAAGAATGTAGCTGCAGAGGGGAAAGAATAAGAAGGAACAAAATTTGCACTGATATTAAATCTTACCCACTTGAAAGAACATTGAACGACACGATGCCTCATTTTTGGGTTTATTTGATAACTGTCAGAATGTTGAATGTGCATAAAATGTTTTACAAATTCATGCACCAACATTTAAGTTCTTACCCTACTCATATTTCGAAGTTATAGTTGTACAGGCATTGGTGTTACTATCATCATGTACGGTAAATAACGGCTTCGAATGGTTTTTCAGCTAATGGGGGTGACTGTGGCTTGCCTTCTTTGATGTTTTTGTTCTTTTATCTTCTATATTCTACTGTGGTATGATCACAAGCAAGAAATAAGCAAGGGGATCTCAATGTTTTCTTGCGCGTAATAAGGGATGACATCATCTGATGTACTTTTTAATGATTTACATCTTGAGAAGAACTTATGCATAGTGGTAATTCACATCACTGCAAGAAAAATCTCAGTAGATTTATAGTCTCTTTCTGAAAGTTTGACCTGCTTCTCACTTCAACCAAAACAAAGGTGGGCAATGTCTTCACAATCTGTAGAGAATTCTATGTGATCATAATGTGTAATACACACACACAAGGGCACACACACATTCACATCCACAAACACACAGAAATAAGCCTCACCAGAATTCTATAAAGGGTGGAAAGGCTTTGGCTTGTTTATTCTCCTCTAGAAACAAGAATTTTGCCTCTTATATACAGGTAGATTGCATTCAATCTAGTCTTTTTTAGATCATAATAACTAGATATTCTTTAAAGAGTGTTTGAACATTAGAAAAAGAGATATTTTTGAAAATGAAGGAAGCTGATCCACAAAATTAGAGCTTTAAAAATATTATATCTCTTCCTAAATAAAAGAATATAATACAGTTAGCCCTCTGTATCCACGGGTTCTGCATCCATGGATTCAGTCAACCATGGACTGAAAGGCTTACAATGGTTGTGTCTGTACTGAACATGCACAGCCTTCTTTTTCTTGTCATTATTCCTGAAGCAATACAGTATAACAACTATTTATATAGCATTTATGTTGTATTAGGCATTATAAGTAGTTCAGAGATTATTTAAAGTATACTGGAGAATGTGTGTAGGTTATATGCAAATACTACACCATTTTATGTAATGAACTCGAGCATCTGCAGATTTTCATATCCATGGGGGGCCTGGAACAAATCCCTCATGGATCCCAAGGAACCACACACACACACACACACACACATATTTGTTTTTAATATCAACTTGCCATCTTTGCTTATTAAGAAAAAGATGATTAACCTTAAACCACATAACTTAAAAAAAATATTGCTGGATGTTTTTATTGTATCCTATGTGCTGTTTGTTCCAAGGCATGTCTTCTGCTTTTCTGTGACCACTTCTTTCTTTAGGGCTCTACTACTAAATCATATGTATGCATATATTGCTTATGTACTTGCTGAAAGTATTGTTTTCAACTAATGAGTCAATTAATTTATGTTTATGCATGATTTAGCTTCTCTCCAATAAGCTCTGCAAGATGCTGGCTATAGTTGAGTGATGGTTCAGCTCTTGTTCTCGTTGGCAACTGCATTATTTCTGATCAATGTGTGTTGCCCTTGTTCTGGTGATTATATGGAGCTTTGAACTCCTTTTCACCTGAAGAGTTGCTGCCTACTTGAGATGCAAGCAAAAATTGATCCTCAATGTTTGGAGCACATGAATTTTCTGGTTTAGCATCATTAAACATTCCTTTGGGAGTCATAATTCAGAAGTGGCATGGGGGCATTATTGCTTTAACACTTTCCACCGAATAGTAGGAAAACTCCGTTGTCCTCTGGCTGAAGGCCCTCTGTGTGGTAAGACTTAAGTCTTCCTGGTCAGAGCTATGTGGAGAAGAATTTGAAATATTGTAACACTTTTGTTGAATTTCTCCTTGTTGAGTGATGAAGGGGGACTATTTGTAATCCTTAGAGCAGTGTTGTCCATAGAACTTTCTGTGAAGATGGACGTGTTCTACATCTGTGCTGTCCAACATGTTAGCCACTGATTACATGTGCTGTTGAGCACTTGACGTGTGGCTGGTCTGAACAAGGAAATGAATTTAAATTTTATTTAACCTGTGGCTAGTAGTTACAGTATTCGATAGTGCAACCTTAGAGAATAACCAGAATATTTATCTAGAAATTTGGTTTGAGATCTGTCTGTGTAGCCCTGTGTTATTTATGGGGCTCTACCATTGATTTTCAACCATTTAGTTATTAGAAAAAAATACATTTATGTGTACTTAGAAGTATATTTCTGTATACTATGTATAACACAAGTATATATATATATATACACACACACAGAGATCTATATCTATACCTATATCTCTATGTCTACCTCTATATGACTGCCCTTCAGGAAGCCATCAATCTTGATAGAGAGATGAGCACATAATACAATTAGAGAAAGTCTGTATATTAAAATGTGTTCAACATGCCCAATTCTTTTGATCTTCATGAGTCAGTTGGAGGAAGAAGAAATTAATGAAGTGTTATCGTTTGCTTAGTTTTGAATTTAAGTATCATTCTCACATCCACTCCTTATTTGTACTATATGAAAGCTTGCCTCTGTTGATGGACATTTAGAAGACAAGATCATGGAGATTCCTTTGCTAGGTAAGAAGTTGCACCTGAGCTTCCCTAACTCATAGAGCTTCTGGTATCCTACAGATACAGTTGTATTCTGAGAATCTGCCACTTAACCTTTTAGGTGGATTAGATGCTACATGGTAATACACTGGCTGCGTTGCAAACAAGAATTTAAAATGTGTTTGACGAGATTATGTTCTGGACTTAGCACTGTACTTCACTAAAATTATCAAATCAACTTTTGGATTCGGTTATAGAACAGATTGCAGCAATATAATGCCACCATTTGAACACTGGGTAAAATTCTGTCTTTTCGGCACTTGACATATGGAAGATAATGTCAGTCATTATGAACTGTGCAAATCCTCTTGCTCACTTAGGTAGTTAGTAAAAATCTATTGAATTTTATTATTGATTGAATTTGTTACTGGAAAGAATGTTCAAATCACATGTTATTATATTCATAGGTGAATATGAATTTTTTTCATCAAGTTAGAGAAGGTTTATTTTACTTGGCCCTAATAATTTTTCTTCTCTTTAGAAATTTTTGTTGGTTTCCATAATAATGCAGTATATGATTACAATAGGTTTACAAAACAGAGAAAAGGAGAAATCAGGAAAGCTTCTCAAACATTCAATAAAATACACTAGTTTGTTACTGTTAAAAAATTCTAATAAACTAAACATAAGAACATAGAAACATTCACTATAAAATCAAGAATAAATGACATATTTTTTTACCACTGTTTTTATTTTTCTGGAGGTACTGGCAAATGCAATAAGATATGAAACAAAAATATTAGCTAGTTAGTGAATAAGAGGAAATGAACAAATTGCCATTTGCAGACAAAATATTTTTTTCCATAGGGAATTTTAGAAAACAAACTAAAATACCAGCAAGTTTTACAATTTAATACATTTACTGTGTTCCAGCAACTGTAGTGTGCTGGTTGAGGTTGGAAACACTGGAGTTAGACTGGCTGATTTCAAATACCACAAGGATGTGTAATTTTGGGTAAGTCACTTACTGTCCCTATGCCTTAATTCCCTAAGCTATCAAATGGATCCCTAAGCTATCAAATGGAGATAACAAAAGTATTTCGCTTATAGAATTATGTGCATTAAATGGCATGATTCGTGTAAATTAGCAAAGTATCTGGCACATTAGATGTTCAATAAATTCTAGTTTGTTAGTAAATTAATTATCTTTGTTGCTGCTTAATAGATATAATAGAGGGAAATAATTCCACTCACATTAGCAAAAATAAGAAAAAAATATGAAAGTATGAAAACATTAGTTCAAAAGAAGATAGTGATAAATTGGGAATTTTAAGGTTTTTTTTTTTTTTTTACTAGACGTGAGAAAAAGATAGTAGATGATGTATATTGTAAACCTTATAGCAACTATTGACTTAAATTAAGTATAAATAATGAACCAAGAGTGGAGATAAAATGGAATAATAAAACATATTCACTTAATAGAAAAAGAGGAATGAAAGGAACAAATGGCAGCTAGAACTAATAGAAAACAATTTAAAGATGGTAGATTTACACCCAACCCTATCAATAATTTATCTAACCATGCAATTAAAAGGCTGAGCTTGTCAAATTAGATAAAGTGCAAGACCCAACTATAGGATGTCTAACAGAAAACCACTTTAAATATAAAAGCATGCACATGTTAAAAGGAAATATATGATAAAAGATGTACTATACAAAGATCAATCAAAAGAAAAATATAGGGGTTATATTAATATAATGCAAACTACAATTCACAATAGAGAATATTACCAGAAATAAAGAAAGACATTAAATTCCTATAAACTGGTCAAATGACTAGGAAAACATGATAATACTAAATGAGTTTGTAGCTAACAGGGGGTCTTTTTCACAAAACAAAAAATAATCAAACTGAAAAGGAAAATGGACAATTCCACAATTGCAGTTAGAGAATTCTCAGTAATCAATAAAGTACCAAAAAAAAAAAAAAGTGGGAATGTGGAAAGCCTCAACATAACTATCAATTTTAATAAACTATTAACCAAACTGACCTAACTGACATTTCAAGAACACTTTAAAAAACACCAGCAAAATACCCATTCATGTCAAGAGTACAGGGAATATCCACCAAGATAGACTACATTCTGAGCCATTAAAAATCCCAATAAATTTACAGAAATTAAAATCATACATAGTATGATATTTAACCATAAGGGAATTGAATTAAAATTCAACAACAAAATGATATCTGGAAAATCCCCAAATATATGAAAATTAATGAATATACTTCTGAATAACTCTTTGTTTATAAAGTAAGTCACAAAGGAACTTAGAAAATATTTTGAATTGAATGAAAATAAAAATACACATATCAAAATTTGTGGGATGCATCTACAGCAATGATTAAAGGGAAATTTATAGCATTAAAAAAGAAAAGATCTAAAATGAGTAACCTAAGCTTCCACCATAAGAAACTAGAGAAATAAGAGCAAATTAAACCCAAAGGAAGCTGAAATAAATAAAAAGAGCAGGCACTGATACAACTGAAAGAGAAAAACAATAGAGGAAATCAATAAAACCAAAAGCCAAGTCTTTAAAAAAAATCCATAAATTAATAAAACTCTCCCCAGGCTTACCAAGAAGAAAGAGAGATGACACAAATTACCAATATCAGGGATGAAAATGAAGCAATCACAACAAATCCTACAGATGTTAAAAAAGATGATAAGGGCATATGAAAATTTTATGACAATAAATTAAACAATTTATGTAACATAGACAAATTCCTTGAAAGACACAAATTACCAAGCTCATTCCTGAATAGTTCTATATCTATTTAAAAAATTGAATTTGTAGTTTAAAATCTTCTAAAAAGTAATTTCATGTCTAGAGGGTTTTACTGGTGAATTCTACCAAGCATTTAAGGAAGAAACAGTACAGATTTTACACAGACTATTGTGAAATTAGAAGCAGCAGCATTTTATGAAGCTAACATTAGTCTAATATCAAAACTAAGATAAAGGCTTTGTCAGAAAAGAAAAGTATAGACTAACATCCCCTGTGAAAATATATGCAAAAATCCTCAGGAAAATATTAACAAATTAAAATCATTAATGTATAAAAAGATAATGCATTATGATCAAGTGAACTTTTCCTTGGAATGCAAATCTGGTTCAATATTTGTAAATCAATCAACGCAGTTTACTCTATCAAGAGAGAAAAAATTACATATGATTATCTTAATAGAGAGGGAAAAAAACATTTGACAAAATCCAACATCAATTCATGATAAAAATTCTAGCAAACTAGGAAAAACAAGGGAACTTTGTGAATCTGATAAAAGGCCTCTACAAAATACTTGTAATTAACATCACACTTTATGGTGAAAATGGAATGCTTTCTCCCTAAGATTGGGAACAAGGTAAGGATGTCTGCTCTCATTACATCTATTCAACATTGTACTGGAGAGTCTATCCAGTGCAATAAAAAAAGAAAAAGAAAGACAAATTGGAAAGGAAGAAATAAAACTGTCTCTGTTCACAGATAACATGATTGTCTACATAATCAATCCTAAATAATCTACAAAAAAAGATTTTAGAACCAAATACGTGACTTCAGCAAGGTTGCAGGATACACAGTTGATATACAAAAAAATTATATATCTTTTCATACAGTAGCAAGGAACAATTTGAAATTAACTTTTTTAAAAATACAATTTATAATAGCACAAAAAGGATATTATACTTAAGTATAAACCTAACAAAATACATGTTCAATCTGAATAGTGAAAACAATAAAATACTGATTAAAGTAAGCACAGGAGATTTACATAGATGGAGAGATAAACTATATTCTCAAACTTGAAGGCTAAAACTGTTAAGATGACTAATTCCCCAAAACAGATCTATAGATATAACAGCCAATCCTGGCATTTTTCTAGAAATCAACAAGCTGATTCTAAAACTTATACCTAAAGGTAAGGAAACTAGACTAGCCAAACCAATACTGAAAAAGAATAAAGTTGGAGAATGCAGACAGAGTAAATGATTTCAAGATCTACTATAAAGCAATCATAAGCAAGACAGTGTGTTATTGATGAGCAAACATCATAGGCAGTCCAGAAAGAGACCCACACACGTGTCGTCAATTGATTTTGACACACGTGCAAAGAAAATTCACTGGAAAAAGGATAGCCTTTTCAATAAATGGTAGTGGAACAACTGGTAACCACAGGCAAAAAAAAAAACCAAAACAAACAAATAAAAACCCATCTCAAACCATACCTCACACAATAAACCAAATTTAACTCAATGAATCGTAGACCTAAAGTAAAACCTGCAACCAGAAAGTTTTTTAAAAGAAAACACTGGGCAAAGCTTTGTGACCTTACAGTAGGCAAATATTTCTTAGATGTGATCCTTAAAAGAAAAAAATGATAAATTGGACTTCCTCAAAATAAAAAACTTCTGCTTTTGTGTGTGTGTGTGTGAGGAAGATTGGCCCTGCACTAACATCTGTTGTCAATCCTCCTCTTTTTCTTTTTTCTCCCCAAAGTCCCAGTACACAGTTATATATCCTAGTTGTAGGTCCTTCTAGGTCTTCTCTGTGGGACGCCACCTCAGCATGGCTTGATGAGCAGTAAGTAGGTCCTTGCCCGGGATCAGAACTGGCAAACCTGGGCCGTGGAAGCGGAACACGGGAACTGGGCCACTGGGCTGGCCCCTGAAACTTCTGCGTTTTGAAAAGAACTGTTAAGGAAGTAAAAAGACAAGGCACAGCCTGGGAGGAAATAGCTGCAAATACTTAACTGATAAAGGACTTACCTTCAGAATATATAAAGAACTCTCAAAATTCAATAATTAGAAAACATACAACCCAATTTTTAAAACATGGGTAAAACATTTTAACAAACACTTTACCAATACAAATCTATGGATGGAAAATAAGCACATGAAGAGATACTCAAAATCATTAGTAATTAGTGAAACGCAAATTAAACCACAATACAATACAACTGTGCACCAGTTATGATGGCTAAAGTAACAATAACAACGACAAAATCACTGACGGGGATGTGCTGTTAAGGATGTGAAACAATGGAAGTGCTGATAAGGATGTGAAACAAATGGAATTCTCAGACGTTGCTTGTAAGAATGCAAAATGGTATAGCCATTTTGGAAAAAAAGTGTTAACAGTTTCTTCCGTAGTTAAACACATATATTTATTTAAACATATATATATTCAAACACATACATATTTCACATATAGTTAAACACATGTTACCTAGCAATCCCACTCATAGTTATTTACCCAAAAGCAAAAATAACTTATGTTCATACTCATAGCACAATGTTGAAGTCTCTGGCTATAATAGTGGGTTCATCTGTATCCATGCAGTTCGATCAATTTTGCCTCACATATTTTAATTTTCTGTTAGGTGTATACACGGTAAGGATTGTTATATCATCTTAGGGAATTGATTACTTTGTCATGTAAAAACCTTCTTTATCCTTGATAATTTTCTTTGTCCTGAATTTGGCTTTGTCAGCAACTAATGCAGCTTTCTTTTGATTCATGTTAACAAACGCGGTATATCGTTCTCCATCCCTTTACTTTGAATCTACATGTATCTTTATAATTAAAATGGGTTTCTTCTAGACAACATATCATTGTCTCTTGTTTTTGTATCCACTCTCGACAGTTTCTATCTCTTAATTAATGTGTTTAGCCATTGACATTTAAAGTGTTTATTGATGTATTGGATTTATATTGACCATATTTATTACTGTTTTCTTTTCGTTACCCTTGTTCTTTGTTTCTATTTTTGTCTTCTACTCTTTTGTGCCTTTGTGAATTTAATTGAACATTCTGTATGATTTCACTTTCTCTCCTTTCTCAGCATATCAATTATACTTCTCTTTTTGCTTTTTTAGTGGTTGCTCTAAAGTTTGCAATATACATTAACAGCTAATCGAACACCACTTTCAAATAACATTACACAGCAACACGGGTAGTGGATGTATCTGATAACAAAGTATTCCTAGTTCCTCTCTCCTGTCCCTTGTATCATGGCTGTCGTTCATTTCACTTTTCCTTAAGTTATAATTACTGAATACTTGTTGCTATTATTTTTTAAACAAACTGTTATCTTCTACATCAATTAAGAAGAAGAAAAATAAAAGTTTTTATTTTATCTTCTCTTATTCGTTCTTTAATGCTCTTCCTTTATTTGTGTAGATATGTCTCATTTTCCTTCTCTCTGAAGAAATTCCTTTGACATTTCTTCCAAGGCAGATCTACCAGTGACAAATTCCCTCAATTTTTGTTTGTCTAAGAAAGTTTTTATTTTTCCTTTACTTTTGAAGGATAATTTCTTTGGATACAGAATTCTACTTTGGTTTTTTTTCTTTCAACATTTTAAATATTTCACTCCACTCTTTTCTAGCTTGCATGGTTTCTGAAGGAAGTCTGATGTAATTCTTACCTTTTCTCTTCTATAGATAAGATCTTTTATTTTCCTCTGACTTCTTTCAAGATTCTTTCTTTTCTGAAATTTTAATATGATATGTCTAGGTGTAGATTTTTGCCATTTTTCCTGTGTAACGCTTTCTGGGCTTCCCAGATCTGTGTTTTGGTGTCTGGCATTAATTTGGGGAAATTATCAGTCATTGTTACTTTAAATATATCTTCTGTTTTTTTCTCTGTTTCTTCTCCTTTTTGTGTATTCTCATTACATGTATATCACACCTCTTTGTAATTATCCCACAGCTCTTGGATATTCTGTTTTTTTCAGTCTTTTTCTCTGTGCATTTTTTTTTTTATGAGGATGATTGGCCCTGAGCTAATATCTGTTGCCAATCTTTCTCTTTTTACTTGAAAAAGATTGTCCCTGAGCTAACATCTGTGCCAATCTTCCTCTATTTTGTATGTGGGGCACTGCCACAGCATGGCTTGATGAGCGGTGTAGGTCTGTGCCTGGGATCTGAACCTGTGAATCTGGGCTGCTGAAGAGGAGCACACAAACTTAACCACAATGCCGCCAGGCCAGCCCCTCTCTGTGCTTTTCAGTTTGGGAAGTTTCTATTGACTTATTTTCAAGCTCACTGATTCTTTCCTCAGCCTGTCCAGCTTACCAATTGACCCATCAAAGCCATTCTTCATTTCTGTTACAGCATTTGTTATTTCTAGAATTTCTTTTTTGATCTTAGGATTTCTATTTCTCTGCTTACATTACTCATTTGTTCTTAAATGCTGTCTACTTCTTCTGTTAGAGCCCTTAGCATATTATTCATACTTATATTAAATTCCCAGTCTGATAATTCCAACATCTCTGTCATATCAGAGTCTAATTTGGATGCTGCTCTGCCTCTTCAAACTGTGTTTTTTGTCTTTTCATATGACTTACAATTTTTTGTTGGAAGCCACACATGATGTACTGGATGAAAGGAACTGGGTTAAGTAGGTCATTAGTGATGTGTTGTTGAGGTATGGAGGAGGGGAAGCATTCTATAGTTTCATGATTTCATCTCAGTCTTATAGTGCATCTGTGCCCCTGGGCTGTGATCTTTGCTAGTGGTTCTCAGTCTCCCACACCCCTAAACCCCCCATTATCACTTAGATAAGTCAGAAATGCTAGAGGGGGTAGGAGTTAAGTATTTTCCTATTCCATGTGGGAAGCTAGAGGAAGCTAAAGTCAGGTATTTCTCTTCCTCCATGTGAAAGTCTAGCTCACACTGCAGTTGGATATTTCCCTTCCCTCATGTCACAACTAGAGGGGGCTGAAGTTGGGTATTTCCCTTCTCCTAGGTGGGTTGGACTCTGGTAAAACCCTAGCCTGTTAGGCTCTGGCAAAATAGTTCCTTCTGAGGGCAGGCCTTGTTAAAACAGAGTAGGATGCTCTGGTCGGATTTCAAAACACTTACTTTTTCCTTCCCGTTGCCATTTGCACTAGGGGATTTTTCTCTGATGTTCACTGTGAGAACCTGGAATGGTTTTTTGAGGTAAAGCTCACAAAAGTGTAGGAGCCTGCCTACACTGGGCCCCCTGGAGTTTTTAACTGAAACTTCACATTGAGCCTCCAGTATTTTGTCAATTACAGCTTAGAGATTCTTACCCTGGTTCTGGTTCCCTGGAGGTTTCTGCTCATGTGTTTTCTGCTCTGGCAAGTTGTGATTCTCTGTATCTGCCTATTGCCTCTCCAAATTTTGGGACATCAATTTGGCTTGTTATTTCAGTTCTCCGATGGATCTGAGAAAAGTTGTTGATTTTCAGCTTGTTCAGATCTTTTCTTGTATTGATGGGAGTGAAAACTTCCAAGGTCCTTAAAAGTGCCAGTCCAGAAAACAGACGTTGCTCTTTTTATTTTTTAAACCAAAGTGAAATTAAGGGTTTGTGCAGACTGTGCTGTGTTTGTTTCTCAGATCATAGAACACTGAGGTGTGAGGTGTAAGGGTGATTTGTGAAGGGGCCCAGAGTGATCAGACAGGAGCTGGAGAATGGGGCTCTCTTCTTATTACATATATCATATTTCTTATGACCACCAAGATAGGCATTTCCCTCATCCTACCTGACTTCACATCTGACTGGGCTTAGAGACAATGTATGAATAATGGAGTGTCATTGTCAGATAAGCGGAGAAATTAGAGTTGGGGAGCTAGTTAAAGAAGAAATGATTGCACCCTTCCTAAGGTGAACAGAGTTCCATAAATGTGGGAGACATATGGGAGATTCAAAAGAAATCTGTGCATGACTTTTGTGGTAAACAAAAAGGAGGCCATTTTCCCCTCAGAATTTGAGACTGTTTACTAGAAGAAAGATGGGAACCTGGACAGTTTTAAATGGCAAAAGTGGTCCCTTAGTTCCTATTAGATATCATAATACTTAACAGCAATATATTTGTTAGACTATATCCTTCAATCTCACACTCTTAACCATGTTTATGCAAAAAATCTTAGTTATATTCTGTAATGGATTACTTCTACATTCAAAGATGCAAACTCTCAACAAAGACGCCATTACACAATTTCTATATTTCTGTAACAATTTCAATATTGCCCATGAGTTTGAACTACTTCTAGGTATTGGTTCTCTTTTATATATTGATGCTTTGCACTGGCATGCCCTTTGGGATATTCTATAATTGTGTATAATTGTGTGCTTCACTTATGTAAGCAAAGACTTTCTCATTGTTTTCAAAGTGCTAGATTTGTTGTGAAAAGAGTTGTTTTGCCACTTACCACATGTGTTGAAGAACTGATCCAAGCAAGTAGTTCTAAAATAATCTGCAGGTAATGAATGATTTCTAGTTTAATCACTTAACAAAAAAGCAACTTACATCAACTACATGCAAAGAATTGCATCATGTGATGAAGGTATATATACTAATTTGGTTCACCATGTTTGGGGAACATATTCTTTGCCAGGTGCTAAATATTAAGAGATTCAAGAATCTCTTGAATACAATGCAGGTTCAGCTTTGGGATCTTTTGGTTTAGTGAGAAAGATAAATACATAAAAATCATCTTACATTGGTGTAAGTGCAAAGACAGACTTTGATAAAAGTGTTGAGGAAGCACAGAGAAATGTCATTTAGTCCCAAATGTTATTCTAAAAATGCTAATAATCCAGATGAAAATAACTAAAACACTGAAAATGCAATGTTGATGATAATAAATTTCATTTATTTCAAGCTTAATTTTTTTACTTTTAGCAGTTCTCCTAGGAAAGGAAAGGATTTTTCTTTTCTTTTTACTAACAAGGAGAGTAAATGTTGGAGAGGTTAAGTGACTTGCTCAATAGAAAAGAAATACTATGTGGTAAATTAGAGGCTAGAAATACAGTCACCTCACTAATATAGGGCCTTTCCCAAACAATGCAGGCAGAAATTAAATTTGTAACAGAGTAGGATGTATATAAATGTCAAATGTAGAAATCAGACTTATAGGAATGTAGAGCAAGAAAGAAACCAGAGAGGGCTGAAGCATTCTGGGAAGGCTTCACTGAGAATAGGGATGGTAAAAATTGAGATCAGCAGAGAAATGGTGAAAGGCAAGCCCTGAATGAGGAATGATGTAAACAGTAGGCTCACAAACGCTCCACATGTTTTCAGGAGATAATAAATACACATGTTTGATGAAGTGGACATTTTACAAGGATAAAGGTGGAAAATGTAGTAGAGATTGTGACTATTAATTGGAATGAAAATTGCCTTGACTTTCAAGGATGAGCCTAATTATAGCGGAGTGGCTTAAATATTCAATTTGACTCTAGTTTTTCAAACATACCTGCCATAATTTGTTCATGCTGCCATTAATAGACTAGGTGTCCTGACGAACTCACCTGTACCAAGAGACGCATCTCTGTCTACCTGTATTGGTTTAGTAGCCTTTGGTCTTTCTGGGACTACTTGCTTTGTAAATAAATATTCCCGTATTGAAGGAAAGTTTGTCTTTTCTGCAACCACCTGCACAAAAGCAGACATATTTGCCTTTTTAGTTCCAGGGAGACTGTCTCTAACCAAAAAAAGCCATTTTGCCATTTCTGAAATAGGATATAACAGAGAAAGCCCAGTTGCTAAGAATATGACAAGGAAATCTGACTTCCATTTCTGGAGACTCCTTTCAGTTGGCTTGACCACTAAACAGTTTTTCTGCCTCTATTCTGGGTTTCTTTTGTTCCTTGTTTTGTGTGAGACATCCCTTGATCAGACAATAGGAAAACTACTATGGTCCAGGCATTGATCACATAGCCAAGAAATATTGGCCTATGTGCTACTCAATCAGTAACAGATTTCAGCAATCGAAAAGGGACATATTTGTAGAAATGGACAGCTGGCCCCATCTCTTTATTCTTTATCAAAGCAGAGAAACTTTTGGAGCAGAACAAACATGGCTCATGAGATTCAAAGAAGAAGCCTAGCCTTGATCATCTTTATACTTGTGGAACGATTTGAAATTGAATTTCAACTTTTTGTTTAAGCTAATAACTACCTCTCCCCATCATTCCACTGAAGAAAAGGAGATTGAGGTGATTGTTTTCATTTTCATAAATCTTCAATGGGACGAAACTGACCCACACCATTTTGGGTGGATGAAAACAACTCTCTTCTCTGTCACCCGCAAGCCAGTGCCTGTGCCAAGGACTTGTGTACTTCCGGGAACGTTTTGCCTTAGTCACAGGCTGGGGGCAGGAGTAAAAGTAACCCCTCAGCAGCCACTGAGAAACAAACCCTGTGCTCCAGAAACTCTTGCCTCCTGTCTTTGACGTATCTTAGTGGATAAGCTGTATATATGTAAGCAGAGACCTACTCTGCCCTTCTCCTGGGAACCTGAACAAGCTTCACGAAATAGCCATCAAAACACTTTCTATGCTTTGAGAAAAAACTATTAGAGATCTCTGACACATAAGCTAATGTGGGGACCCTATAGATTCCAGGCTGTTGGCTTGTAAATTAGTTGGTACTGAGATTATATCCAAGTCTGAGAAGTCCTTGGAAGGCCTGAAATGTAGTTCCTAGGCCAGATCAAGTACACTGAATGCTGGTGACTTTCTTGCCTTGAATAACATGGCAAGGCTCCCAGACTATTCTATAAATTCTATAATGAACCTAAAAGATTTGATTAAGTCTCTAGAGAGATCATCCAACAGGCTGTTCTACTGAATTGATTGAATGACTCAGTCAAAGCTCTCAGTCTGGATGTTCTATATCGGTACAGCACCATTTGAAGGAACTTGAAGATTTTTAGGTACAGGCTGTATCTTTTTATTTCTTATGGAGCAACAGTAGATATATTCAATCTAGGGCCAAATCCAGATTGCTTATATGTGCACATGAAAATCAATATTTAAATTGCTTCTAACTTTTACTTTTCAGCATTAAAAATGCAAATATAGACTATGACATTTCCTCTCTGCAAATTAGATATAGTGAATTTAACACTTTATTATGTCCTGAATTAGAGTATTTGTGTGTGTGTGTGCAAAATTTCCAAAAGATAAAATGGGAAATAAAGCAAATTCGGTTGCATTCTCCTAAGTAAACACCAGCTGATCCTATGTCATATGTTTATGGGGAAAAATATTGCCTCCTGCTTTGAACAATTTCATTTCAAAAGATGAGTTTTTCATTATGCACCCAAAGTTGCAAATCAGGAATGATAATTTAAATACATTTAACTGTTTAAGTGTAACATTTGCCTATGTGAGTTGTGTGATGTGATAAGAATAAATGTCAAGGCATGTAAAAGTTAACTAGGGATTCAAGTCCCCCATCATCTAAATTGTTCTCTGCGGTTATTTACTAAGCTACAGTAATGGATTCCAACTACTAGCATACCATTAAGAAACTTTGGCTGAACTTTAAATTTATTATGGAAATGAATATGATCCTTTTTTAGAGAAATCTAGTACGGAAGTGGGTTAATCAAATAAGCTAGTATTTAGTATGTGTTATGTCATGACCTCTTTTGATAATCTGATCCTTTCCCCAGGGGAGAAAACATACATATAGATGACATTTTGCATTTAATTTCAAGATGTTCAAAGGTCCCTGAAGCTCTTGGCTCCAGGTTAAGAACTCTTAATCAAATGAATAGAACATTTGATTTAAAATCAGCAAACTTAGATTCTTATCTGACTTTAATGCTGATGACCTTGGGTAAATTATGTATTTTTTGTGCATTAAAATCTCCATCTATAAACATGATTGCTAATATTGGTAATGATTTATTCCTTAATATAAGGGAGAATTTCTGGCTCTCTGGAGGCATATCACCATATAAATCCAAGATGGTATTATTAAAAGTAGCAATAAATAGGGGGCCGCCCGGTGGCGCAGCGGTTAAGTCCGCACTTGGCAGCCCGGGGTTCGCGGGTTCGGATCCCGGTCGCCCGCCAACGCACTGTCTTGTCAGCCACGCCGTGGTGGCGTCCCATATAAAGTGGAGGAAGATGGGCACGGATGTTAGCCCAGGGCCAGTCTTCCTCAGCAAAAAGAGGAGGATTGGCAACAGATGTTAGCTCAGGGCTGGTCTTCCTCACACACACACAAAAAAAAGTAGCAATAAATAATGCCAGTTTCATCTATCTACATAGGTATTTGCTTTCTTCTTTTCCATATTAAAGGAATAAGCCTCAAACTAATTTTGTCTCTAAGGTTTTCCATTCCTCTTAAGGCCTCCCTACGACTATCTAGTTTTTTAAAAACGTATTTTGATATTGAACTGATATATAGGTGATTAATAACATCCACACTTGATTATCATTAATTGCCTCCTAAGTCTTGGTTTTAGACAAAATATGATGCTGTAAGACTTTCACTAAATTGTCCTATGGCGCTTAAATAAAAGGTTTCTTTTGAATCATTAAAAGTGATAGATCTTGTTTAAAACTGAAATCATGTGGTTATATTTAAGGAATTTCAAATTGATGCCAGATATTAGCGTAACTTGAAATCATTTCATTTGAAATGCAGCCCTACTGCGTTTCGTCTTAATTTTCCTATCTGTCCGATTTCAGACAAGGGATGGCCATGGCCTTTCATGGTTTTGTGTGTAATTTAACATATCCCTGGGATCTTTCTATGTTGTCCAGATCCTAGAAGACAGCTTTCTTGCCAAATTCACCGCCTTAGCTACGTATCTTTATTGACTAAATCAGGGCAAATAAAGATGAAAATCGGGTCTTTTAATGCAACAGTCAATCACTAAGAATAATGCAAACCAGAAAAAGTTAGTGGAAATGGAAATCCTTTGTGGTGAGACGTGAATCAAGATTTGGCCAGGCTAACTGATCATTTTGGGACAATGAAATAGCAACAATTGTAAATGGGAGGTTCAAATGTTGAAATCATCTTAATGAGCTATTAACAAATCCCAAGTGCTATAAAAATCACTGGTAGATATGAAACTGTGGTTTAAGGGTATATGGGAATGACTCATTCTTCCTTTGCGGTTCTTGAAACACTACAGGCTCAATGGCAAGCTGCCTGATTATTGTTGAACCTTTATATATTTCATTTCATATAAGAGTAATAAACCACAAAGTAAATACCATATTCTATAAACTTCCTCTGAAAGAAAAACTGCCAACAAATACTTTCCACTGCCATAACTACCCTAAAGTATATTAATAGTATTATTCTTTTCTATTGTGGAAAAAAAGGGCAAAACATATTCTGTTATAATTTTTTCCTGATTTCTAATATGTTTCTCAAACTATTTACTGTTTGAAACACAATGTCTTTGGAAAAGGAGAGTGGTGCACTTGTCTAGTCATATCATTATTTGGAATCACATGATGTACTGAAGAAATTATTTTGCTAAAAATTTCACAGTATGAGAATGGACATATAGTCTCATAATGTACAGCATGCTCATCATTCTGTTAGGTGAAATAGACAATGTTTTTTCCTCATAACATTGATTATACCTGTAATGTAATAGTTACCTGTGTTATAATTTGCTTAATATCTGTTTCTTTCACTTGTTAGTAAGACAAATCAAGATGTGATCATGTCCATTTCATGCTTGAATTTTCTAGAACTTAATGTCAATCAAAAAGGAAATCAACAAATATTTGTTGACTGTTATATGGATGAATGCTGAATTTTTCAAGCTTTTTAGGCAAATTTCCATAGTACTAAGATAAAATGTAGTCTTTTTAAAAAATTACATTAAAAATAGTTAATCATATGGATCAAATTTATCCTTCTCAACAGTGTGCTCTGCCTACATAATCCTAACATGATATTAATACGTGTACTATCTCTGAGATTTTCCTAATGAACCTTGACTCTTTTAAGACTGTGCTCCTGATATGGAGGGAAGTATGTAAGAGCTTCCTTCCATTGAAAAGGAGCCCTTTGCTGAGAGTCAGACTTCATTTGATATATCTTATAAAAACTTCACTTTTACTGATGACTAGCTGGCTCTTGTGAAGACTGTTTCTGATGCTCCTACTTCAACATTTTCAGCATTTAGTACTCTTTAACCTGTGATAGCTTTTTACACATTGATACCTATTTCACTGTGTATTGTCTTGTCACTTTTGGGCCTTCTCTTCCATCTATCAACTTTGTTTGAACTGTCCACTAACTTGGGTTACAGGAGCTCCTTACAGGGCTGAACTTAACCCTGACCTAACCCCACCTCAAAAGCTTTTCCAAGTGACTTCACTTTTTATGTCCTTTGGTTCTCCTCACATGAGTTGGCCCCTTGGACACCCCAGGCAGATCTAGCATCACTCCACTCCACCTGGGCATGGACCCCAAGGGGTATTAGCTTTAGTTCAGGCATTTTTTCAACTTCATTTTTCAACATGGGCAGTTGCCTCAATTTCCCTGAAACCCTTTTAATGTACTTCCCCATTTAGTCCATTGAGAATAAATTCTCTCCCTTTTCCAAAAAGAGCATGCAAATCCACCTCAATTTTAAAACATGTTAAAGTATAATAAGTATAATGAATGTAAAAATGTTCACAAGTGGGGCTTGATAAAGACAGGGGGTTTTTCTTTTCCTGTGGTTTTTACACAATTATAAGAACAATGTTGTTTTATGAGTTCAAATTCTTAAGAGCATAAAGACCGAAGATGAAGTAGTAATTGCCAACTAGTAAGTGATAGATTAAAAGCATATGAGAGGTTCTAAAGTGACTTCATGGATGTATAAAATAATGAACTATGGTGTTAGTGTAAAAAAGTAAATTGCTGAAATTATGCTATTTTAATTCTGCCTTAGAAAGAGCTATCACAATGAATCGGTAATGTTATGTTTCTTTTCTGTCTGTAGATGAATATGACATTGTTTATTTCAAAACCCTTCAGATGGTAGAACAAAGAGGTTCATCTAACAGAAATGATCTGTGACTTTTTATCTGCAAAAGCAACAGAAAAGTGCGGTCTTTGGGGTAAAGGAATGCATCAAAAACTCCACTGGTATGTAGAAATGCAAGTCTTTCTGCAAAGAACATAATTGGAAGAGAGAGGTTCAGAGAGTGGAGAAACCATATCTATGAGAGGGTTCATCTTTCTTCCTTAGCTACCTTTTAGACTGGCTTTGAAGGTCCAATATCTCTTTTAGCTAGGGAACTTCTTTTGAATGTAAGGACAAGCCTGATGTTAGATGGGAACACCTCATGCCCTTTGGCAATTCTGTCAACAGTGACCGCAACCTTTTGTACTAAAGGAATGTGAGGGCTATAATTTTAAATAATATCCCCATTTCTGACAGTCTATGTAGCCAATACAAGCAATGTGTACAAATTACTTCACGCTACGAGTAGTTTATTCTTCTCCTAAAATTGGATTGACAGTCATAACTGCATCTACTTTAAGCTTTCTGTCTTTCCTGTTATAGTGTATAATGGAAAGAGAACTTTTGAAATCTTGGGATTTCAGAGTCCCTGATATATTCTCCTATGTCTGAGGTAGAGATCAAAGGAAATTTAAGAGGTCTTAATTTCCCACAATTTAAAATGGCATTGTCTCAGAATATTTGTGAGAACTTTCATAAGCATCAATTTTGCAAGCTACCTACTCTCACTCCATACCTTTCCTTCATTCAAGGATCACATCTATACAATAGAATGACACTAGCTCTTTGCCTAATTACCTATTTGAGGAAAGAACACCCCTGATACATCATTTCCTGCAATGATCTAGAGTTCTTTAAAAATATGTTGCTATTAAAATACAATACGTGATAATGAAGCAATTGGCTCAAAAATTTTTCATTTGCTCATATTATAGCATGACCTGAAATGTCCACAAATAATCTGCTCTAATAAGTATTTATTAAGCACTGGCTATATATCTAGTAATATACTAAGGGAAAAATATGAAGGTGACTAGAAACACTCTGGTTGAGAAGTTAGTGTATCAACTATGTCTAGTCATATTTCATTATAATTGTTATTAACTTGAAATATATGTTATTAACATGAAATATAACTGGAAATATTAACTGGAAATATATGAAGTTTGATTCTCATATGTTTAATATTTACTTTTCAGTCTTCTTTCCCTAAGAAGTAACATTCCATTAGTTATTGCAGAATAACCTTCACTTACATAATTTATATACATATGTAAAATTTTTTTTGCACAAGAAAGAATGTGTGTAATGTTATACAGCATCAAAGGAAGAGACAGAGAGATTCTAGTGAATTATTTATTTCAACAAAACAACTCTTACTAATACCCTCAGTTATGGCTAAAACGAAAATACATGAATAAAAATATACAAATCTATATTGCCCTTGACATGCATAAAAACCCCCTACCTTCTTAGCTAATATAGCCCTAATCAGCAATTGTGCCCCATTTTTAAAGTATGTGTTCATACAGTCTTGGTGAGTGTAAAAATAGTGCGTGATCCCAAATCACCAGTTGTGATGGACGTGAAAGAATTATCTTACCATATTGTCATTCAGATGAGTCCTCCGAGATATTATTGAATTCTCCTACCCAGTTGGCTCCATAAAAGTTGCATCCAAATATTCAGTGTTATCACATCACCTTGAAGGACCCCTTCACTGTCTACGAGCCTGAGGGTACCATATCACCTACCTACACTTGCTGGTTATCAGCCAGATTAAATGGAGAATTTGGTTTGTGATGATTGCTTGGAGAGACAAAAATATGATATTCCAGTGTGTAATGTACATAAGCAAACAGAAAATGAGACAGGTTAAGTTGCAACTAGAAATATGTCATTTGGTTTGAAACTATTCCGTTACATTTAGGTGGTAGTTGAGAGCAGGACTAGACTCATCTTTTACAGCATTTAACTTCTGAGAAATTTGGCAAATCCAGATGTTGCAATTACCGGTTTCAGAACATCAATCTATCCTACTACATCTTTATCCTGGCCTTCATGAGGCTTAGGAAGATGCACATCTTATAAGTTTCTTACGATAAGTTAAGGTAAATTTAGATTCATTATCAAAAATAATAATATCTGGAAATCAGTGTGGTGCAAACAATTATGAAGTAAAATGTCAAAGTATTTTTAGAGAGGTTTCTCACAAGTGAATCCATTCTCTGGAAGTAAAATTTCTCTCTAAGAAATTTATTCCATTTGGTTATATGAATTAGACATTTAAAATTATATCTGGTAAATTCCTATTTTTAACTGTAGAAAGTAAAGTTTCTAAGAAAAAATGCTTTATGATGAGTTATGATTACTTGTGGTTCTTTAGTGATACTGAGAGCAATCTTCTGTTGCTAAGCTTGGTCCAGGTCAAGTTTTGAAAACACATATTCCCACAAGAACAGCAGGAGTTGATAGATTCTAAGCACTAAATATGATTATTGATGTCATGTTGGGATTTATTTATCTCACTTGAGTTTATGGGATTTGTGGTTAGGAACTACATTTAAAAAAGAAAAATCCAAGAAGTCCTCTTTTAATCATTGAAGGTACTGCCTAGCTTTATGTAATTTAAATAAATAGCAACCGTGTTTATTCATTCTTTGATTGTATTCTCCATAACAATTTTCATAAAATCCTTTAACCCTTCTTGGTATATATAACTGATTCAAGAGAATATCGTATAAATAGTTGCTGAGACTCTTTATATTTCCCTTTTGATTTTAGAGCAAGATTTAGGTTTCTTGCTTTAGGATAAATTGAGGCAATGGCTGGATCTGTATAAACTCCTGTTCTTTGGAGAACATCTCAGTGACTTAGTCAACATTTTCCCCTAGTTCGGCAAGTCAAAGGGTAGGTGGGTTTACTTTTCACACCAACTCCAAAATATCTTAGCAAAAAGGTTTCATGTTCCACTTTGCAAGGGTAAATGGAAGCTTAGCTGTGAAGGAACCATGCTCCTTGTTCATGGTAGGGTTTCCAAAAATGTCACAATTTGAGGGAATTGACGATTTGGGGGAAATTTTTAGATAAAAAGAAAATATTATGAAATACATCTTTGTTGATTATTGATTATATACAGAAAACTATGGCACATAAATCAAAATATTATTGCAAAACACTTTGGGATACAGAGGCATCAATTCTCCAAGTCTTCTGAATATCAGTAATTTTGTTAGTAGGTAATCGGTATCACTGGACGTTTCTGGACTTCGTTCAAAGGACTCAAACTGGCATACTCTTGGATCTTCACTCTGTATCTTCTGATGTGCAAGGAATTGATGATTCTATGCTGAAATGCAGAGAGGACAGAGAATACATATCCAGTATTCTGACTCATTGTCAGGAGCCAATGCTATATGGATAATTATAACTGGAAAAATTTCCCCCTAATCTTTGAGCCACATAATTGTTCTTATATTAGATGAGTTTTGAGGAAGAAGCAATAAATGGAAAATATAATAGGATTGAAGAACCTCAGTGGAGGGCTTCATCTTAAGCTACTTATTCAAGATTATCAGGTTGATCATTAGAATTCCACAAAAGAGGAATGTTATGAATGGATGGTGTAACTCTACCACACAAGTACAATGAATTTCTTGTGAAGTTTTATCTCTAAACAGTGAATTTTATTCTACTGAGCTACGCTTCTTTTTCTCCAACAATCAAAATTTTAGTTTTACATTCAGTAGTTGGTTAGAGATAATTTTACAATGTTTGTCCTCTTGGAAATATGGCACACTTTTCTTCTCAGTATCCTGTATTATTTTGTTTCTTATCTTTTTAGATTGGCAGTTATTTATGATATCAATTGTGATAAACCAGTTGACATCAAACTTTTCACATGATCCCAACTAATAATTTTAAATGTAGAGACTACTTAGGTTCCAGTTTGTGGGCTATATGAAATAACTACATACCAATGTTTCACTATTTCATTTTTCAAGTATTTTCTTTTTCTCTCAAGTTTACTGAGTTCTATTTTTTTTTTTTTTTTCTGTGAGGAATACCAGCCCTGAGCTAACATCCATTGTCAATCCTCCTCTTTTTGCTGAGGAAGACTGGCCCTGGGCTAACATCCATGCCCATCTTCCTCTACTTCATATAGGACACTGCCACAGCATGGCTTGACAAGTGGTGTGTCACCGAAGCCGAGCGTGTGAACTTAACTGCTATGCCACTGGACCGGACCCTAATTTCTATTCTTATGGTAAAAAATATTCACCTTAGAAAGTATAGGAAAATGCCATTCAGTGAAAAATCACTATTTTTCTTATTTAGCACATTTTTAAAAATTTGTTTTAGTTTTCTTTTCATTCTTTTTTCCCCCCAAAGATGAACTGCTTTATTTGTGTTAACTGTGTTTTATTTATGTTGACTTTATGCATAAAAAATAGTTTTGCTGGGTCGCCATCTTTCCTCCACAGCCCTTGTTCAATAAAGGGTTTAGCACCTGGACTAATGTCTTTCTCACTTCTCATAGCTGAGCAAGCCATTATTCTGGGTGATGTAAATGATCTTGGAATTACTCATCTCTGATGAACACCACCTCTACTCTGCTTTAATCTTGTACTTCTTTGATCACACATGTGTCATCACCTCAATCTACTCCATATAATGAAAGAATAACAATAACAAACCACTCTAGGGCCATAGCCTTCTTCTCTCATTCGCTTTCTTTCTCTCTCATTCATATTCCTCTCCTCCCCATTCATATTCTCTCCCACTCCTTCCCTCCCCCTATTCTCTTCTCTCCCTTTCTCCCTCTACCTTTCTCCATTGATATACTTCAGCCCTATAACCTCATAGGCCCCTCTGTACTTTGGTCCTCTAATTTCTCCCTGTAAGCCCTCCTTTACCTCCCCTTGATTTCCAAATCAATTTATATTTTCTAATCCAAGAAAGTTCTTTGCTGTTATGGGTTGTTCTGTGCCTTGTAGGTTGTTTAGAAGCATCCTTGACCTTTACCCAACAGGTTCCATTAGTGGCCCCCTCTCAAGTTGCGACAATCAAAAACGTCTCCAGACATAGTCAAATGCCCCTTGGGGAGCAAAATGACCTCTTATGAAAACTCAAAACATCAACCATATTTCCTTGCCAATAACTTTATGTCTATTTACCTATTGTCTGTCTGTCACAATTGTCTGGAGACACACCAGTCTCCAACAACCCAACAGTCTCTCTTCTTTATTTCTATTCCTAGGTTTCTGAGTACTGCTTAAGAAAAATATACAGTGGATTCCAACTCCACTGCTGCCTAGCCATCTTGCTTTGTTTCTCTAAGCTGCACTCTTCCATTCTCTATAGCATCCATTTCAATAATTGTCTACTCTTTTTAGGATTCCCATTGTGACACTCTTGGCCCACCTTCTAAACCATGGAGAAAATAAAGCCATCAGCAAACAAGTCTTTCAAATTTCTTCCCCTGAACTTGAAAACATACCTGCCAATCATTTCCTCTTTGTCTCCTGTTATAGAGGAAGAAGGATCCTTCCTCTTGTCCATTGATAGTTTCTCCATATGCCAACTACAACCCTCACTAGTCTCAAGATTCTTACGCTGTGAATTACCAAGTCAAAAACATTTAGGCAGTTTCAAATATCTCTGCACAACACAATTTCTCTTTCCAATTATTTACCCATTTCTGCCTGCTTCTCAATAGCTAATTTCTTTTGAAAAGTTAAACTTTATCACTATTTCAGTATCATCCAGTTATTGCTTCAACAGCCTTCATCTAGCTTGTACCTCGAGCTAATTCATATGAACCTCTTTAGCCAACATCTTATTGTTTGTTATACTTGACATCCTGGCAACATTTTGCTATTGTTAAATTGCTCAAAAGAATATTTGATATTTCTGCTCCTTCTTAAAGCACCATTTTCTACTTTTTTTGACACAACAAATTCGTTGGTTTTCTTCCAATTCTCTAGACATTCTTTCTTAAAATCCTCTTAAGATTCTTCTTCCTTCACATGTTCGTCTTCCTCAGGGTCCTATCCCCAGCTCTGCTCTCTTCTCACTATGTGTCATCTCCTTGGTAACCGTGTCCATTCCAACAGCTGAAATTTTCACATAAATCTGCTGTCCAGACTGCTATCTTGCATTTCAAAATCATACTTACACTTATATGCCCAGAACTGAACTAATCATCTTACTACACACAGTGCTCAATATATCGAGAAAGTGGTTTTTTTTGTGCACTGTGTTAGGCACTGATAATATAATGGCAAAAAAATTTTTTTAAGATAACTAATGGATCTAATGGAGAAAGAGACAATACATTAAATAAATAAATCGGAAACAATAAAGATTATTATCATATGTTCAGTTATTTAATTACACTTTTCCAATGCTGCACAGAAGTATAGGGTGAAACCACTCAATCCTCATATTCATTTAATCCCTCCATCTATCAGTTCTTCCTCCTAAATACAGCTGGCATGTGCCTGTTCCTATCTGCCTTGCTAATACTCTAGTCCAAAGATCTCCATCTCTTTTCTGGATTGTCGTGCAGCAGCTTCTTAACTGTTCTTTCCATTTCCAGTTTTACATTCCTCTGAGTCTACCTCCCAATGCAGCCAGAAAGAACTTTCTAAAATTCCATCATGTCATTCCTCTGTCTAAAATCCCTTTATAATAATAGCGATTTGTAGAGTATTTACTATGTGTCTGGCACTTTTGAAAGATTTTTCATTTAATCGTCACAACAACTTTATTGTTTAAGTATTGTTGTTATCTGTGCTATATCGATAAGGAAACTGAGAAACAGAGGAAATATATATCATGTCCAAGGTAAATGGTAGAGCTAGGATTTGAACCATAGAAGGACTGATAGGAAATTTTCTCATAGATCACTCTTCTGCTTAAAATGTTTCAACAGCTGTTTTTGCTAAAACGATACAATATAAATTCCTTTTCTATCATATAAGCATTTTCAGGATCTTGACCACACTTATGTCTCCAGTTTTATATCTTGAATCTGCCTTGATTAAAATCAGTAATTCAATCACGATGAACTTATTTCACATTAGAGCATGTGATAATTTTTCTCATTCATAGGGTTCTGCTTTCATTTGCTGGAAAACCCCATTTTCCCTCAACCTGTACCATCCTGCTTCCGGAACATTCTTTCCTAGTCTCTATCTGACTCACTTCAACTCATCCTTCCAGAATCGACAATTTCTGAGACTACTCCCATTCTTATTTTTACCCCCTTTCCAGCACTTACTCATTGTCATGTCATTGTACATTTAACTGTCTGAATGCCACATCTTATATGTTTCCTGAGGGCAAGCACCATGTAATGAACGTCAAAATCCTTGAAACAGTAACCACTCTGAAAAAGCTAGTTGGATTAATGGTTAACATCTTCTAACCTTTGTTTTGTCCTTGATGCGGGTGAGATTTCTCATTCATATTTATAATTTAACTTTGTGCACGTGCCATTCTATCTCTAGGAGTAGATTTCTTCTTTATTTTAGATTTTTGGAATGTAGCTAAAACTTTATGTTTTCTTATATATGTGGAAGTCATTTCAGCTGTCCTGATGATGTCCTTGATTATTTTTGTTGTTCCTATTTTTCTTTGCAAGGAAGACCAGCCCTGAGCTAACATCCATTGCTAATCTTCCTCTTTTTGCTAAGGAAGACTGGCCCTGGGCTAACACCCGTGCCCATTTTCCTCTATTTTATATGGGACACCGCCACGGTATGGCTGACAAGCAGTGCGCTGCTGGCACCTGGGATCTGAACCCGCCAACCCTGGGCTGCCAAGCACGAACTAACCTGCCGCGCCACTGGGCTGGCCCTGTTGTTCCTATTTTAACATGCCTCTTTTTTACTTCACAAATTTTTGTAACATTTGAGGGTTACCATTCTTTGTCTTTCATATCTGTCATCTTTTCTCTCATTGTTTTCATCTCTTTCATTGTGTTAGCTGAATTCACATGTTAATCCCACATGACTCATTTGATTTACACAGTTTTGATTGTGTTCCACAGGTTCTCTTGTTCAGATTTAAATATTTCTGTTAGAATTTAATTATTTAAATTCAGGTTTAAATCCAGATTTTGACACCCCTCTTTCACTGCATTCTGGTGTGTTTTTACCACAGTCTATTTTCTTCCTGTTACTTTTGCCAAAAAAGCAATGTGAATATTTTCATGTTTCAGCAAGGTTAGGGCCCTCTGACCAAAGAGAACTAGAAGTCGGGTTAATGTGTAAGCCTTGGAAGTTAAAGATTTCTGAAAAAGATAGTGAGAACTCCAGAGGGATTTACCTCCCCAAAATATATATTCCAAAGAAAGACAAAACCAGAGAACTTGGGTACATTTTCAGGGGATATAAACTTGGAGACCTTTGTCTTATAGTTCATCTAGAGACATTTATTTACATATGAAAGGGTAAGAACCCAGGGATCTCCTCCTTCTCTACCCAAGGAGAATTTGTTTACATTAGGGGCGTTAGTTTCTCTTCTTTTCTCAGGAGGGAAGGATGTCAGCTGGACAGCATGTATATTAACTCCCTGATTCCTAATTTCAGGGCTCCTCTCCTGTTGTATGATGCCCATACATGCCAGCCTGTCCATATGGCTTTCGTTGCATCACTCTAGAAGGGGGAAAGAAATTGGGGTGTAGGGAACTGATGCAGTTACTACTGTAAGTAATAATAATCTGCCTTGATGCAGAACCTCATGTTTGAATTCAGGATAATATAAATAAACATAGATAATAAAAACTTACCAACTCTCTGCTTCTTCTTCATAGAAGTTAAATCAACTTGAATACTACTGAGATGGTAAATAATCTTATACTGTCTTTTGTTTTGTTTTTTCTGGCATCATTCTTCATACATGTAGAAAAGGGACATTTGAAGGCATACTAGGGCAAACTGATTGGACTATTACATGGGTTTCAGCTACCACAGGCTCTGCCTGGTTACCCAGAGAGCTGAGAATAAATTTCAGCCACTTGTAGTCTGTCTGCAGCATCCAGATGAGCCACAGTACTCTGGTTGGCAATCTTGGCTGTAGAAAATCGTTTCAGATATGTAATGTTTATTTCTCCTTGTTTCACAGAAATTTTATAGCCCACTTCATTGTTGTTATTGCTGTTTTTGTTTATGACAACAGATTTTGAAAAGATTCACCCAGACCAGGTGCTTGCCCATGGACAGAATTATGTGTTCGCAGTCTACTGTCTACTTTCCGTAGCTATAGTGCTGCACTGTGGATACATCTCCCAGAATGTATTGTACCACTAGTGGTCATCCCGTTCTCCCTTGAATTTCCACCTTTCTTCTTTCTGTTATTTCTGCTCATTCCTTCCTTCCTTCTTTTTTCCCTCTCTCTCTCTGTGTTTTTCTCTGTGTGTGTCTGTGTCTCTGTCTCTGTCTTTCACATTTCTTTTGGGGAAACATGAAGTTGAAGATTATAAGATTGGATGTTGAATGAGAGGCATTAAAGTTTGAGACAGGCAGGGACAGCACTCCATCCCCCTCAAAATCTGAGCATCTTACGAAAGGATGACTCTCCTGTAATTTAGATGAAATAGACTGAATGATTCTAAGCTAGGCAAGAGAAAATGAGGAGGCACATCGTAATTTGCCTCCTTCCATTCAGTTTTAACATTAGTAGATAAGAAAAACACAGAAAAGAGATGTATATATAGTTCTTCACACATTCTTTTATTCCAGCAAATTTATCCTTCTATGAGCAATTGCCCTATTTATGGTTTTATTTTATTCAAAATTACTTGCACCGGAAGACTACAGATGGACCCAAGTCCCACTAATATGGAGCTACGGTTCTTAACATCTCAATGTTTCAGATAATCCAAATTTTAGATATATTTAGGCTATATTGCCTATCTAAGTACTTTGGTGCATAAATATTTCTAATTGGACATTCTACTTTGCCTAAAATTAAATAAAAACTGCTCTTATCTTATGCTTTGTGTAGCAAAGTTCTTGAAGGGTTTCAAAGAATTCAAATTTGTCACAATTTATTTTGAAAGAATCCCCAATTGCACTTGAATTATATCATAATTTTAAAAGTATTAAATGGAGTATTTAAAAATCAAAACGCAGTCTCATTACTTTTAAAATCTGTCATCATAAGATTAATAGTACAGAATTAAATGATTTTGCTTTGTGTTCCATTTCAATTTTATGAAGGTTTTAAATATCTTATTAGAATTGGGGAGGATAATCTATTAATAGAGAAAAAGAAGTTGTAATGATTTTATGACGAGCATTCATCACAACATATTTATTAAGCACTCCTCTGGGCAAGGCAGTGTGCTAGGTATTCTGGTATTTCAAAATAAAAATGTAAAGTCAAGAAAGAAATATAATCTCAAAATGTTTATTAGAAAACGACTTTGCACATACATCTTTTTCTCAGTCTTAAAGGTTATTTGAGGAGACTAGACAAAGACACAGGAAGAATTCATAACAGTAGAAAGTCAAGTAGGAAATTCCAAGGCAGGATTTTGGCTGCTTTATAATTTGTAATGAATTAATTGTTATGGGAAGAAGAGACCACTGTGGACCAAAGGTGTCAATGAAAGTTTTCCAGGAAGGAAATAGAAGTGAATTAGATTTGAATGGGCCAAGAGGGTGGAGGCAATCCAAAGAGGGAATGAAACTGATGTGAGAAGAAGAGGATTTTGAAAACTCCTTTGGAAATTTGCTATGGGTACTGGAATAAGAGTGGGAATTGGGGCACAAATCGACAATGAATGAATGGGTCTTGTTGGGAGTGAATAATGGATAGTGTTTGCTTCGTGAAGCTGACTCTGTTTTTAGAGAGTATGAGTCCAAGTTCCAAAGAAAGGGAAATGTGGACTGGATGCATCTACCACGTTCAGGGATCATGACGGCTGGAAAAAGTAAATTCAATTTTGCATTTGAACTTTTCTTCCATTTTCTACTTTAATGTGATGTTTATAAGTCTCTCATCTTCTATTTGATTCTCCTGTCTGAAGTGTTTGCCTTCTGAGTATATTCTTTTAATATTGAATCAATGAACCATTCCCAAAACCAGTTAAAAGTAAAAAAGAAAAACAACTTGTAATCAAGGAGGAATGATTGGTGGAAAGCAGGATTAATGAGAGTATATTAAATAACCCCAGAAAATAAGGATTATAGAGGCCAAAAATATCTGAACAACCTGAAATTCATAAACTCTATTTCAGCATTTTATTTTTTGTCAGTTAAAATGTCTTTTGTAGATATTTGCCTCTAATTTTCATGAAGTGTTAAATCTTGTTTTGTCATAGATATCTCTCCGTATTGTTTTTTTAATATTTCATCCCATTCTTCCCTCAATGCCTTAGTTTCTATCACCATAGCTTTTATCTTCTGAATTAGAAAAAAAAATTAATATTATCCACTTTTGTAATTTCCTTCTATTTCCCCTTTGAGTTCCTTATGTATAAAGGTTTTCTTAAACTTCTTTTTCTCTTATCATTTCATTTTATTTGCAATTTTTAAATGTTTATTCCTGGTGATTTTTTTTCCCATGGAAGAGTAAATTAAGTGAATATCTTTTTCTAAAAGGAAAGTCTCTTATTTACTGGGAAAAAAATGTCTTCTAAAATACACATACACATTAGAAAATTATAAGTATTATTGTACACATTCTCTTGATACTGAGAATGTGAGTTTTGTGATGAGAAGAGTTACACACAATCATGTCTTAGGCACCTATTCTAGCAAATGCATATGTACCTGACTGATCTCTTTCTCTCTTATCTTAAGCTTTTAGTCCCATGATTCTCAACAGAGGGCACGGCCTGTTGCAAACAACTATCCCCTTTTTAATAAATTAATCCTAAGCCCTCTTAGCTCTTTGAGGATGTAATTTTATCAGAAAGGAAATTGGCCTTGTTTATTGCCTTTCTTTCTTTTGCTGCCCTGAGTGGATTTTCATGCTTGTGAAAATGAGATACTGGCAGGGACCGGGATTAAAAGAGGGAGGATGTTGGGCCCATTTCCTTCTCTGACTCTGCCAAGCCAATTGCACGCTTATAAGCAACCCTCCTTCTCTTCCAGACTTGAGCCTCTCCTGTGCAGAAAATTAGGACAACATCTGAGGAGGTCTAGGACAAGGACAACTGTCCACCAGGGATCAAGCTTAGATTGGTAAACCAATTTTCACTTGTGAACAATGCCAGAATTCAACCCATATGTCTCCCATGGTGAAGCACTGTAGTGCATCATTAACCCACTGTGCCACTTAGCAGCTTCTCTCTGCTTGCTGTCTTGTGAATTAACATCTCAGCTGCCACCACACCAGACCCTGGGTTTATTTCTGCAAGGAGTGCTGCTGAATGAATAGCAGTTCTCTGTAACAAGTGATCAGGGCACAGCACTTTCAAAACTTTGACTGAAAGCAATAACAATTTGCTATTCAGTCCCATCTTATCATCATCATTAGGTTGGGAAATCACAATTTGAAGGCTCATTGCAATGTGCTGTCAATCTGATATCTTGTAATTTTAATATGTCTGTGGTTAATAATTAATCGCTTTAACTCAGTAGGTGGGATCTGAATTTGGCTCCAAAAAAGAAATCCCTCTGAGCTGAAATATTCTTTGAGACTCCAACATCTTACGAAGTTCCCCCTCAATCAGCCTACTTGCCTTCTTATTTAAATGATCTGCCATATAATGAAATCTGGATCAAAAGCTCCAAGCTTAAAATATACAACAAAAAGCTGCTTCTGGGTGAAGAGTTTGGATCCAAATCAAAACGTTTCTGTGCTCTGGCCATTATCACATGCAGTTAACTGTTGGGAAATACTGATGTTCAAAAGATACTGGGGAAAAAGGCACCTGCTTTCTCACGCTGGTGTGTGTGTGTCGTCTTGATAAAAATGCAAGGCAGCATATGCAGAAATTGTTCAGGAACACCATTCACATGGTAATTGCTTCGTATTTGAATAATTTCTTTTCAGGTGCTGGATTGAATGCCAGACTCTGGGAGGATTTGAGCATCTCCCTGCCTTAAGTTCTTCCCTGACCATATTTTAGTGTCTGGTTCATTTTTTGATCAAAGAAAACCACTTTGTCAGGTCTTCAGAGTGAAGGTACTGCCCGTTGATTCTCCTGGATCACAAGCCATATGTGGAAAGGTTTCTCACATTTTGTCTGATGAATATTACTAACAATATAGCTGGGGTGTGAACTCTCTATTTCTTTCTCTCAGTCAAAATCTTTGGTTTAACACATTTAACAGGTGGAAGAATATTTGTGTAGACTCAAGTATGCCTACCATCAATCAAGCCTATGATAAATTTGAGTGATACTTCTCTTAGCAAGCTCCAATTATACTGGGTCTTTCCATAATTTTAGGTGCACTATTGCTCGTTCTCACAATCTATACCCGCCTGATGTTGAAATTCAGGGACTCTGAGCATTATTCTATTTCTATCAAGAAAAGCTTAACATTTTTCAAAAGTTATTCTGTGAGTATGCAAAATTCTTTAGAAAATCTGAAGCATGTTGAAAACAACAAAAATAATGTGTATGTAAAAGTCTGTGAGATATTACACCAGAGATGGCTTGAGGGCTTAATCTCGTATTCAGTTATAATCAAGTACTAGTGACTTGCTTGGAGCTCCATACTGAGAAGGATAGAGAGGCTGTGACCAACCTCTGAAGATGTAAAGTTCTTTGATAAATCAAAAATGTTTGTCATTTGGGCAGAAAGTGGGAATATCACACTTATGCCCCACAGTCTCCCTTCTGACCCTAGGAAACCACTTTGATTGGACCTATGTTGAAGTGCATATGATAACCAGCTGGTGAAAACAGTATTTCAAAGTTTAAATACATGTTGGGTTTTCTTAAACTCATCAATACCTCCTTCCAGACAAGTCTTCTCAAGTCCCAAGACCCTTTAGATGTAGCCAAACTGTTCCTTTTCTACTAGAGGCATCTTTATGACTATATAGTCTTAAAATGAAATCATACTAAAGTATTTGAGTTTTTAAATGTTTCTATATAAGACTTAATGTTTGAGGCTATTAATTGGTAGCTAACTTGATAGCCAATAAAATACACTACCAATAGGGCAGTGGATGTGTCTCTACTAGGGCCTCAAAATTGAAACCGTATTCTTCAACCAAAGAGATGGTTAGTGGGATGTAAGTGATGAACTGGACCTGACTTATACAAGCTTGTGAGAGTTAATTGTTAAATTAGCTAATTGTTAAATTTTCTGGTGAGCTGGTTGTTAAACAAAGTTATTAAAAATTAAATTGTATAAACTTATAACTAACTAAATAATTTTAAAATTCATTAATCCCTAATTATTTCAATACATTTTGTTATTATCTGTGCTGTTGAATTTATTTATGCCACTCGTATCTATGTGGTGAAAATAGTATAAAATGGTGTGTTAATGTGCATTTCTTTTCGACTCTGCCTTCAGTGAGGTCACCATGATGGCTTGTTATTTACATAGTGGGGACGTTTACATCACAGAAATTGCAAACATTAAAATAAGGGCATGATTTATTATGTTGATTGTCTAGACAATGGATCAACAAACTTTTGTAAAAGGTCAAATAGTAAATATTTAAGGCTTGTCAGCTATATACTTGGCCTTTGTTGCAACTACTCTCCCTTGCCTTGTATGCTCATAGACAATACACAAATGAATGAGTGTGACTGTGTTCCAATAAAACTATATTTACAAAACCAGGTGGTCAGCCCACTAGCCATAGTTTGGTCTAGACTAAAGAAAGTAATAGAAAAGTGTTAATCATGCAGGTTAAACTTAAAAGCGTGCCATTTTTGTAGCCATTACATAGGGAATAGCACAAAATTTTGAGAAATTATTCTTTCAATATTTGAAAACTATTATCTCATTCAGTAAAGACATAAGTCAAAAAGACTCCAGAACAAATTGGAATAGGCTGACACTAGTAAGAGAGAGGAAATTTGGGAATCTTTAAAAATAATGCAACAGATTGAAATGCATCAGATTCGTTTACATCCACGAGTTTATAACAATAGTAAAATAAACATTGATAGGTGACCTATGAGGATGCTAGAGAACCAATTGCTTATTTTGAAAACTTCCAAATAATAGAAAATAATCAAGATTTTTTCCCTAAGCTTTTCTTCATGAACTATACGTCAGGGTGAGAAATTAGTTTATAAGGCGACATTTTACTCTGTGGGATTATTTCAGCTAATAAATGAAAAAGAAATGGTAGAATGTCAAGATTTCATAACTCCTATTTAATTAATGGATCTAGGCAATTATCAAAGACAGCTGAAAACATAACAAAGAGAGAGACAGTTGATATTATGTAACTCCTGATTTGATTATATAATACCACCTATGAAAACAAATTACCCAATCAAACCTGAATATGATCAAACCACTAGATCCAACTTTCAATTATAAAAAATAAAAGGGACAGAAGAACATATTAAACCCACCATGATTATGCAATTAGCAAAATCCAGAGCATGGCAAACTCTATAAGATGAAAAATACAGTTTCTTCAACAATAATAAGCAAAAAGATTGTCAAGAAATATAATCCAATGGATAGAAAACTATAGAATTAAAGATATTTGAAAAACAAATCATCCAGTTGTAAAGTTATGATCTTAACTGGATCCCAATTCAAACAAACAAATTGGGGAAATGTGAATAATGAGTGGATATTCAATGATAAAGAATTATTGCTACTATATTTTAGATGTGATAATGGCATGTTTATAAAACAAGTGTCTGTCATCTAGAGATACATACTGAAATGTTTACAGATAACTAAAATGATATAGAGGGTGTAATATTTTATATATACATATCTATATACATCATTTTAAAGTGTTCAAAGAGAAGGAGAGAGTACACTTAAATAATTAACAATGGTTGACCTTACATGGCTAATTATTATAACTGGGTGATGGATGCATAAGCATTTATTATACTGTTTCCTCTACATTGTAAGTGTTTGAAATGTTCTATAACAAGACAGGAATAATTAGAAGGTAGACTCTAATGCAATAGTAGAGTTAGGTTTCTTACAGCTCTCTGATCTTGAGAATACATTTTCTTATACTAGCGGCAACTTCTTCAATAACGTTCAAACCAGGTTGTTAAGCAGTCATGACACATCTCTAGTTCATTCATTTTTCTACTTTCTTCAAAAACTATTTAATACCTTATCTTCTTGCCCCAAAACCTCCTTTCCTATGCTCACTCTCTGATTATAACATTTAAAGCAATCCAAAGAGAATTTCTATTGGTATCCACCACCATATTCCCCACCTACCAGACCGTGTATCCACATGCTCTTTCTTCCATGCTTCTATCTAAATACAGTCCCTCAACTTGTGGATTAGATACCAACTACCTATGTTTACTCAGGAGACATTTTTCCACCAATTCTCTCCTTTCTATCCTGTGTTATTATTTCCTCTCTTTTCTGATTATTTTTATGCTATTTTTTCTCTCATCTTAAACAAGAATTTTTCTTAACCACACTTCCCTTGCTAGCTACCATCACATTTCTTTGCTCCCCTTTACAGTAAAACTCTTCAGAAAAGATGTCTCTATGTGCTGTGCCCAATTTCCATTTACCCATAGTCTGTTAAGTCTACTCAAATTGGGTTTTTGCCCCCACTACTCCACCAAAAAATGACATTGTTGAGCTTACCTGTAACCTTCACACTGCTAGACTAATGGTCAGTTTTGGGTTCTCATATTACTTGACCTCACAGTATCATCTGACAGTGTTGATCACTCCATCTTCCTTGATCCACGGCCTTGTCTGGCTTCCACGTCATCACACAGTCTGCTTTTTCCTCCCACCCCATGCATTGCTCTTCTCTAGTCTCCTTTGCTGGTTTCTCCTTGTCTCTTTGATTCTCATTGCTGTGCTCCTGGGCTCAATCCTTGATGCTTTTATTCTTTACTTATACTCACTCCTTTGAAGATCTCATCCAAGTACATGGCTTAAATACTGTCTACACACTGATAACACCCATATTTATATCTTTAGCTCAATCTCTACACACAACTCCAGAACACTTTATCCAGCTGTTTCCCTCAAATTTGTTCTAGGATGTCAGATAGATATCTCAAATTTAGTACGTCCAAGAATGAGCTTCCATTATCTGTGTGTTCCAGACTGCACACCCACAGCCTTCTCCAACTCAGCTGATGGCAAGTACATTCTAGCTGTTTAATTCAAAACCTCTAAAGTCATCTCACAGCCCACATCTAATCCATCAGGAAATTCTGTTGTGTATGCCTTTACTATACATCCTGGATATGACCACTTCCCACCACCTCCATGGCTACCTCTCTGGTTTGAATTGCTATTATTTCTCATCTATTATTAAGTTGCAATGCTTCCCTCAACTAGGGTCCCTGCTTCCACTCTTGTTTGCCAGCAGTCTCTTCTCAACACAACAGCCCAAGGGCTCTTTTGAAACTGTAAGTCATATCATGAGTCCTCTGCTCTACATCCATCAATGGCTCCCCATTTTACTTAGAAGAAAAGTCAGAGTTCTTAAATATGCTTAATGGTGTGATAAGGCCTGCGAACCCCACCATAACCACTCTGACCTCGTCTCCTACTTGTTTTTCACTCACTCAGCAGTCCCCAGAACCCCCAACTTCCTTGTAATTGCTTTTTTCTTCTCCATTCTTCTGTCTATTATCCTAGCTATTCCTTCCATCTGAAAAGTTCTTTCCCCAAATATATTCATTTGGATAACTCCACGTCTCTTTCAAACCTTTGCATAAATTTCACTTTCTCAATAAAGTCTGGTCTGCCCCCTCTGCTTTATACTGCAACCTGCATGCTGCTTTCCCAGACCTACACTCTTAATCTCCCATTGTCTATTTTCCTTTTTCTCTTTTTTTTTGCACATAGCACTTATCATTTCCTTGCCTATTCTATAGGTTCTTATTATGTTTATTGTTTGTTTCTGTTTCCCTATTAAAATATGGCAACAAATTCCTTTTTGTCTGTTTTCTTCCCTTATTTACCCTACAGACCTATAAAAGTGCCCCCCCCCCCACAGCAGATAATCAACAATTATCTGTTGGATTGAGTTTTAAAGTAAAAATATCCAATCAAAATTCAATAGTTGTGTCCCTTTTCATGTGGTCATCTTTATAGCAGTGATCCAAATAAGAAGATAATTCAAAAAATAATCTAAATTTCCTTCAGGAATTTGTTATGCCTTTTCCTAGCAAAATTAAGTTTCTATGGTAAGAATTTAGTCATTTATTAAAAATTTGTATTTCCTGTGTACATAGTGGTTGGGAGTCAGGAAATTATTAAATTGTTGGGGAGGATTTGACTACAGAAAAATTATTTGTTGCAGGTATTTGAGAAGCAACAATTTAGGGAGAATATCTTTATGATGCTCTTCAAAATAAGAGAGTTAGTGACTGAATTAGAGAAACAAGGACAAAATGAACCTCTAAAGTCTTTTCATCTGTCATCTCCATAATTTTTCTTGAGAAAACTCTGATTGCAATAGTCTTCAATGACTCAAGGGTTAGAAGTTTAATACTTTTCCTGTAAGATTATGTCACATTTATAGAAAGTCATTAACTTAATTTGAAAGCTCTCTTCAAACTCTTTACATTACTTATGCTGGAGAGTCCTATTTAGTCCACGATTACCTATTGCAAAGAGAATAAGATGTCACTGGGAAATGTTTTTTGACTCTAAATAGGATAGTATTAAACTTAAATGCAGGAGTTATTTGCTGTTTTAAATGTAGAGTGAAGTTAATTGTTTCAAGGTACTATCTCTCCATAACTGAAAAGGGAGGCTGATAATAGCACTTTAAGAATTTTAATAAAAGTTCTTCTACTTGTATTTCTTTAGTGGGATATTTTCCCTTTAGCCTCCTGGTAAAATATGGGATTATCATCAACATTTGTTATCTCTTTCGAATACCGGTCAGACAAGTTCTAAACAGGATAACTGTGTTTAACCACATATAATTAAATCTTATGCACTGTGAAAGACTTGTTGGATACCAAGCTACTTAGCAAGCATGTGGTTAGCCAAGTTGAGTCATAAATGAAGATGCTGTTTGGTAACCACTGGGGCATTGTGGTCTGGGGATGGTTGTTCTGGCTTTGACTCTCCATTCCTAATATCTTGGAGAAGAAGTGTTTACATTCCATAGTTATACTTTCAGCTCTACACCAAGTTGTGGCTTACATTTTAAATTTCAACGTCTTCTGAAATACTGTTGGTTTATCTTTTTCAAGATTTGCCTTGAGAGCCCTGCATTTTATTGCCAATTAGATTTCTTAAACCATAGTCTGAGTGGAAAGAAAAAAATTCTAAAAACATTAACCATAATAAATAGGTTTTATAAAAGTTTTAAATTCCACTATAGTTAATCAGTTTGAGCAAGACATTTAGGCTGTAAATAGCATTTTAAAGTAAACAGAGCTTTATACAAAGTGACAGTTAGAATTACATTTTCTGCTTCTGAGTGTGAGAAAATTAATGTACCAAAAAAGTGCCTACTATTTAAAGACGTCTTGCTCCAGACATATTTAACAACTGAGATTTGCAGTGGGTAGACCACTGAAGTGTCTCGTCATTAAATTATGTACTGTACATTAGAAACAGATGTACTCCTGGAAGTCTTGCATAACAGCATTGTTTTGCAATTTTCCAATTAAGACATTGCTAAAACTGAAAACAGAACTGAACTAAGAGGTCAACTATCTTACCTTAATCATGGCGAAGCAGGGTAGTGAGTTTCAAGAAGTCCTTGTGGTTTTCTTTGGCAGTGTGATATAAATTTGAAACGCTAATCCTTCACCTTGTTTTTCTTTAATATCTAAGGAATTCACAAAATTACTCATTGTCAATATCACTCAAGTTTTAAAGTATTTAGATTTTAAGAAATCAATGTCATCAGCTACTTTGGCATACTGAGTCACAAGAGAAATCTTACAAAGCAAATAAAAAAATAGCAGTGGGAAAAAGTTATACCCATTCTTTCTAATCAATGGAAAAAATAGCTCTATAACTCTCTGGAAATGAACTGAGGAAAACAATATTTAAAAGAAAGTAAAAGTTCAGTGAAGCATATTTATTGGGATGGGATTGAACAAAGTAAGTGTGTAAGAAAGAAAACAGGTCATTGCCCTGGATACTATGGTTGTGGTTCACATTAGACCTGAGGTACTATTATTATAAATTCTATTTTATTAACCATAAAGAGAGTCTGCTGGTATTTTGCAAAAGATATTGAATAAAATTTTAATTTACTATTGAGCTGTTTCATCTCTGCAACTTCCTTATAGAGAAATTTTATATTCTGATTAGTTCACGAAAAAGGGATACTCAGCTGCTGACTAGCATGTAAAATATGACTCAGTGGTGTATGGAGCTAAAACTTCATAAAAGCTTTAATTTAAAATTCATTGACCACTTCTCTAGAAAGAATTTTAAAATAGAAGGGACACCAACACTGTAAATAGCCATTGACTTATATTTCTTCACATATCATATTTTCCATGGAAATTAATTTGGGAAATATTCTCAGATTCAGGTGATATGTATGGGAATTCTTTTTTGTAGACTTACTGACCTCAAAAACATTGGTAGTCTCAATTTATTAAAAGAGTCAGACTTTGCTAGACAAATAAAATTGAAAACATTTTTTGCAGATTTTATTTGACAAATATTATACATTGGAGGCTTCTGTACGAAATAAAATGTCTTTTAAAAATTAATAAACCAAACAAACATTTTCCTGAATCAAGGGGAATAAAAGCTGCAAATTGTCCTCACCTATGGTTGCCATTCTCAAATATGAAACAAGAAAAATCATTTTTTTTCCTAGTTTTTTAACTGTGGACCACATGGCCATTTGCCCACCATCTGTTTCTTTTCACATGAATTTCTTCACTAGGAATTTTCTGTTTCCAAAAGCAAATCTTCTACAGTTGTTCTATACACACAGTCAAGGTTCTTATGCCTAGATATATGCATTTTCATTCCAAAGAGATAAACACTCAAAGACATCACTTTTCGCTAAAAGGTTGATAATTTTCAAAGTGGCCCCAGATGACTGATTCTTCCTTAGCTACTGTCCAGCTGTAAGCCTTCGAGCAAGAAGAAAGATTTTCTTCACTAATTTCTCCTTCCTTACAAACACAGATTAGAACAGTGTAAACCTAGGGAAAATCCTCCGGGTTATGTTTCACCAATCTTAATTTTGAAATAATGTCAAATGAAAAAATGTATCCATTCAGTTAGTTTAAATTTTTAGTTTGTAATTTTCTGAATTTGTTTGGATGACTGCATTTTTATAAGTTAGAAATGCTGTTATACATGAGTTGAGGTTTTATGGGAGGGGAAACATGCATGATAATATGAAAGACAGACACATGTTTAAAGTATTGCCATTTGTTTTACATGAATTAGAAAAGGATGACATAACTTTATGTTTTGAAGTCATCAGTCTTATGAATTATTTTATAAATAACATAGCTGAAATAAAACCTCAAACTTATTTTTCCAATACATTTTCCCTGTGATCTTTAAATCCAGGCGTATATTAAGGGAGATGAAATTTTTAAATTTTAAAGTTCTGTACACTTAACGCACTGGAAAGAGATTTATAGGGCTTTTTTTTTCTTTTTTTGTTTCCACAAATCTTTTGAGTATTTATTTATATCTTTGTTTGTTTAGAAAGGGCTCTAAGCCCACACTCTTCTGTAGAAACTAGAAATTGTGCTTTGCTGAGTATAAACAACATCAAAAACTAAAGTATCTTATGGATTTGGATCAAACCCCCAAACCCATGAGATTGAGTAGCTTCTCACAGGGGCAAAATACGTTCCCATCCACCAAAGACAAAACGTGCGCCAACAAGTAGCTTTAAGATTTTTGCCAGATATTTACATGTGAATCAAACATGATTTCTCTTTAAATTGTACTTAATATAGGAAGCACAGCCATGTTTGATTTCACCTTAATTGGTATTTGATGCAGTCATAGGCTGTTCATGATTAAAATCTTACAGAAAGCCCACCTATGATGAGCAATCTAATATTTGCGGTCTCAGTTAGTAAGCGATGCCACTTCCATGAAAATCATATTATCATAGTTAGATCTAGGCTAACCACGTAGAGTTCTTTCTCTATCCATAATGATATAATTAGATTATTTTATCTTAAAGCATATTTTAAGGAACATTTTCTTTATTATTAAAGAATCATGCCTCCTTCAAGTCTCTTTGTAAGCCAAGAAATCCACATGTTATGTATTATAGAAAAAGGTTTTCATGAAATTTCTGCCCAGTTTTGAACCAAGGTCCAGGAACTGTATTACAGACTGCCTGTGATATTTAGAGAGTGAAGAGAATACAGTTGCAAAGCAAACTTTACTAAGATAATTGATAGACAAGATAATGGATGTTAAAAAAATGTTATTACTCTCAATACCAAACCTCTCTCTCTCAAGAGATAAAGAATTAAACATTTGAAATGAGATTTAAAAACTCTGCTTTCTATATAGGAACTTCATCTGCTATGGTGGGCTGAAGAGAGGAGACAGTCTTGATCTATTTTGTCTATTTTGTCTCTACATTTGGTTATTAATATATAAGTTATCTTTCGTCCTCATTCTCTATTTTATATATGCCAAAGAGATAGTGTAAATACATGAATAACAAACAGACTAGGAATACAGTGTTTGGTAGCTATGACTATAAATTCTCATAAGTTGCTTACATTTCTCTATTTTCCTTTCACTATACTAGAAATGTCAATTTGCATACCTCATGCTTGATACAGTAAAAGTGAGTAACAAAGCTATGGCTCACAGTAAGGACAGAATGCCCAGGGAAATAGAAGCTTGTGATATGATAACCCCACTCAACCAAAGGGACAATGTTAATGAATGGCAAATGGTAAATGGTTTTGATAACATTTATTTTATTTTCTGTGGACATGGTGGATAAAATTGAGCTTGAAAAAAGAAAGCTACTCTTGAGGCTGAAAGATACAAAGAATCAAACGTGGAAGAATGCTCATTTCAAGTCTTATCTGAATCTACCTAAGTCTGAATTTCTTATTTATTTTTACTACAGGATGCTGCCTTATGCAGATCTGCAACGGATCCTTGAAGTAGGAGGAGAGTTTGTCCTTCCACTCTTCCCAGTGTCCAACCCCATTGACAACACAGCTGAAAGTAAGGTAATAAATTTGTTTTTACTTCTGGCTGCAATATTACAGTTCTTTGGAATTTCTCACAAAGTTCTTCTCCAGGTTGGGATTCTACTCTGAGGAAGGATAAATTGGAATGTTTCATTTCCCTGTATCTAAAGTACAAGGTCACTGTTTCATCAATGTTGTATCACGACATGATACATTATATCATTGATACCATGTTTTTCTACCATTAGAAAATTGTCTTTCACTAGCTTTATTATTTTTCCGATACTGAACTTTGCACAGGGACATTTGAGTACACAACAAAAGCATCCTAGGTAACTGGATTTGGTTATTAGTCTTTTCACTCCAGGAAAGTTTGTGGGTTCATGATGCAAATTTGCTATTCCCATTCTAACAACATAGAGCTGTATATCAATCATTAAAAAAATCAGTTCTCATCGCTGAACTAAAAATTTTGAAGACAATATAGTACCTGTTTTTAAGTAGTTTACAATGCATTAAACTTTGTTTGGGATTGTGTAAACCTTGGCATAGTTACTGGATAGGGAAAGGGTGGTGTGGTGATGTGATTTAATAATACTTCTCTTCAATCATCTTGTATGTGCTAGATAATAGGTAGAAAAAAATCCTGAAATACTCTGAATCTTACACATACACATTTTTCGTCATGGAGTAAAAAGTAATTACAAAATTCAACCCAAATTTTATAGTTTTTATGTGTGCACTAATGGATGGAAAACAGAATAATTTAGATGCTTTTTCTTTTATATTTTTCCTCATAGCATTGAATAATAAAGCCTAAAAAGTGAATAGTACCTTCTGTTTGCTTTCAGGGAAAGAGATTTCTTAGTGAAGTTTTGCCTATTCCATAAACTTTAAAACAAAAAAAGAGACATCCCCAAATGGACAATAGACAAGATTGTATTTTAGAAAAGAAAGAAAGGCACATATATTTCTAGGATTCTCCAATTTGTTACAAAAACAAGGAGAGATGTTCTCATTGCTGATTGATAACTAACTCTGCAGTTCTATTATGTACAAACCACATGAAATAGATTAATATTGGATAATTATTTTGATAATTTCATTGGTAAAGACAAACATTATTGATATTTGGACAGTAAATACAAATGGTTTGGAAACAAGACATCTTTATTGGTTATTAACAGTTATCAGACAATTCCAGTTTCCAAATAACATTTTCTTAAATTGTTAGAGTGGCCACACATCAAGATGTTTTTTGTGAATGAGGCCAGAGATATCTTCATACTCCCATAAAGAACTAACTGCTGTAAGAATAGACCATAACTAGAAACCAGAAAAAAATATACGCCATAAGAATGTTCAGACATTGGACTTTTAGCAGCACATGATAGTGATTCCTAAGAGAAGAAAACACATGAAATGGCCACTACCATTATCCCAGATTAAAGATTGGAGGCATAGCCCAGGGATGGGAAACCCAAGCAGAGCCAGGTAATCATGAAGAATTAAGGAAGTAGAGAGAAGAGCTCTGGAAGGCTGTAGTGGAATGGACTTGTGGGGCAGAATATGAGAGTGGAGGGAGCTGCATAATAAGAAATGTCCAAAGAACTGCAGAAGGGTCACTTTGAGTCCTTGGCTGAGTACCAATCTACACAAACATTGGGTGAAATTCCATGAAGTTGGAGAAAGAACACAGGAAAGCCAAGGGATAAAGAACTTTTGGAGTTCATATGGGATGGAAATAATTATATTTTTAAAAGCCAGGGTGGAGAGACCTCACGATACATGAGGAAATTGGGCAGAATACTTACAGACATCAGCCCTTAGTAGTTAAAACAAATTAGTCTTAAAATCAAGGTTCCTCTGGACACATTAACAAAGTTTACAAGGAAGACTTGAAAGGATCAGTATGACCCACTTGTAACTTAACTATCTGCCAGATCAAAGTACAATGCTCTTTAAAGGAATGCAAAAAATTCTTCACTGAACAATAAGAAATTCACAATGTTCAGCATCCAGTCAAAAATTACTAGGCAATCAAGTATAAAAATATAAACTTTCATCAGGAGAAAAATAACTCAATAGAAACAAATGCAGAAATAAAATACATAAAGGAATTAACAGACAAAAACCTTAAAAAAGCTGTGATCACTTTCAGTATCTGGTCTAATGTAAAAATCTTGAAAGTTGTCACTCAAGCTTCACAAAAAGAAAAGAAAAGGATAAACAAACTAAAAATCAACAATTCTTTTTAGATACATCAAAGAATTGAGGTCACAGGGCAAACTGCTGCCCCCAAAACTGGAGAAAGAGTCATACACCAAAAATCACAGCTTTTTTTTAAAGCAGGAGCAAAAGTCCAGGAATAGAAGTCTGCTGATGAAGCCAGTGCTGGTAGGAACACTTAAACTGTAATTGATATGTTGTTGGAGGCTCAGTTTGGACTAGCTTGAGAGTTAGAAACTCCAAGTGGGCCTAGTCTTACAAGGTACACCCCGCTCATAAGAATTTTACCTCTAGTAGTCCTACCAGGTTCTCAGGATAAAAGTCAGAGAAAATTTCCCCAGTGACTCCTGCAGTGGGAGGGGAAAGTAAGCATTCTGAAATACTTCCAGAGCATTCTCTTCTCCTTAACAAAGGAATACCCTCAAAAGAAACCATTTTACCAGAGCCTAACTGACTTGAGTTTTACTAGAGCCTTACTGACTTAGGGAAAGGGAAGTATCAAACTCTAGCTCCATCCAGCTTTTAATGTGGAGAAAGGGAAATACCCAGCTTCAGAACTCCCTAGCCATTCTGTCTCATCCAAGATGAGGAAATTAGAAAAAGAGCAAATTAAATCCAAAGTAAGAAGAAGAAAAAGAATAATAAAAATCAGAGTGGAAATCAATGAAATTATAACAGGAAATCAGTAGAGAAAACCAACAAAAACAAAACTGACTCTGAAAATATCAATAAAATTGATAAACCTCTAGCCACATTAACTAAGAAAAATAGTGAGAACACACATTTACTAATATCAGAAACAAAAAATAGGCCATAACAGGGTCTGGCCCAGTGGCTTACTGATTAACTTCACAAGCTCCGCTTTGGCAGCCTCAAAAAAAAAGAGGCCATCACTATGTATCTCGTGTACTGTTGAAAAGATAATAAAGGAACACTATAAACAACACTTTGCTCACCAATTTGGTAACCTAGATAAAATGGACCAATTCTTTGGAAGACACAATGTACCAAAATTCATGCATGGAGAAATAGATCATCTGAATAGGCTTGTATCTATTAAAGAAACTGTATCCTTACTGATAACCTACCAAAGCAGGAAACACCAAGCCCAGATGAGTTCACTGGTGAATTCGACCAAATATTTAAGAAAGAAATTTTATCAATTCTCTAAAATCTCTTCCAGAAAAATTGAAGCAGGGGGACTATTCCCTAACTTATTTTATGAGGCTAGCAATACCTTAATGCCAAAATTAGGCAAAGATGTTACAAGAAAGGAAAAAATATCAGACCAATATCTCTTATAAACATAGATGTAAAAACACTAAAAAAAAAAAAAAAGCAAATTAAATCCAACAATGTGTAGAAAGAATTATGAACATAACCAAGTGGGAATTATTCCTGATATAAATGACTAGTTTAACATTTAAAAATCAATTAATGTAATCCATCATGTCAACAGGCTAAAAAAGGCAAATTATATGATTATATCAAGAGATGTGAAAAAGCATTTGACAAAATCTAACACTCATTCTTAATGAAAACTCTCAAAAAACTAGGAGTAGAGGAAATCTTCCTCAGCTTAATACAGAACATCAAACATAAAACCTAAGTTAACATCAGACTCAACAGTAAGAAACTAGAATCATTCCTGCTAATTTCAGGAAAAAGACAAAGAGATCCCCTCTCACCACTCCTATTCAGTGTCATACTGGAAGTCATTGCTAGTGAAATAACACAAGAAAAGAAATAAATGGTATACAGATAGGGAAAGAAGAAATAAAACTGTCTTTGTTCACAGATAACATGGTTGTCTATGAAGAAAATCCCCAAGAATTGACAAAAATACTCCAGGAACTAAAAAGTGACTATAGCAAGGTTGCAGGATATAAGATTAATATACAAAAGTCTACTGTCTTATTATTTAGCAAGAATGAACAAATGTAGCTTGAAATTAAAAACACGATACCATTTAATTTAGCACTTAAAAATGAAATATTTAGATATAAATCCAACAAAATAATATCTATAGGAGGGAAACAACAAAACTCTGATGAACAAAATCAAAGAAGAACAAAATAAATGCAGAGATAGACCATGTTCATGAGTGTGAATACTCAATATCATCAAAATGTCACTCCTTCCCAACTTGATCTATAGATTCAGTGCAATTCCAATCAAACTCCCTGAAAGTTATTTTGCTGATGGTGACAAACTGATCTAAAGTTTATATGGGGAGCAAAAGATCCAGAATAGCCAGCACAATATTGAAGGAGAACAAAGTTGGAGGACTGATGTTATCCAACTTCAAGACTTACTATAAAGCCACAGTAATCAAGACAGAGTGGTATTGGTGAAAGAATAGAAAATTGATCAATGGACCCGAATAGAGCTTCCAAAAATAGGCCCACATAAATATAGTCAACTGATCTTTGACAAAGAAACAAAGACAATATAATGGAGCAAAGAAAAGTCTTTTCAACAAATGGTGCTAAAGCAACTGGACAACCACATGCAAAAAAAAAAAAAAAAAATCAAATGAAAGTCGATTTCCCATCAGAAACTATGAAAGACAGAAGACAATGGCATAAGATCTTTACAATGCTAAAAGAAAAATAATTCTCAATCTAAAATTATGCACTTATCACAATATTTTAAAAACTTGAAGGTAAAAGATGTTTTTAGATCAAGAAAATCTGTGAGACTTCAGGAAGATTCACACTAAAAGTAATGGTTAAAGAAAATTTTCAGACAGAATTGTTTTTGCTACCAAATGTATATTTGAATTTGCAAAAGAAGTAAAAGTGCTGAAAATAGTAAATATGTGGATAAATATAAAGGACATTTTTCTCACTTTTAAAATTTTCTGTAGAAGATAATTTCCTTTTCATCATTAATAAATATACTTGATATTTATTATTAAAAATAATAATGCAGGGCGAGGTTTATAGTAATCAAAGGAATAAAATATATGCCAACAGCACAAAGAGTAAAAGTAGATACAGAGATAAATTCTCATAGAGTTCTTACACTATATTTAAAGTGAAAATATTATCCTAACCTAGACTCCGCTAAGTTACACATGTATGTGGTAAATTCTAGAGCAACCACTAAAAATAAAACAATGAGGTATAGCTAACAGTAAAGACACAATGGAATCATAAAATTAATCTTCTAAATTCACTAATATAAAAAAATGCAGAAATATTGGAGAAAGGGAAGCAAAGAACTGATGGAACGAATAGAAAACAGCAAGATGATTGATTTAGCTTCAACATTATTGATAGCCACATTGAATACATTGTGTTGCCCAATACTATAGTTACATTTGGTTATCAGGCATGTGATATGTGGCTAGGCCAAATTGAAACATGATGTAAGTATAAAACACTCCAGATTTCAAAGATGTAGTATCAGTAAAAATAATGTAAAATATTTCACTAGTATATTTTTCCAATGATTGTATATTTAAGTGATAATATTTTGGATACAGATGGATAAATAAAATAATGTATTAAAATAATATTTCACCCATTTTTTTCCAGTTTCACTGAGAGATAATTGACACACATTACTGTATAAATTTAAAGCATACAGTATGATGGTTTGATTTACACATATTGTGAAATGATTACCACAAGAGGTTCAGCTAACATCATCTTCTCATATAGATATAATATAAGGAAAAGAAAGAAAAAAAGGAAAAAAATGTTCTCCTTGTGTTGAGAACTCATGGGATTTACTCTCTTAACAACTTTGCTATATGTCATACAGCAGTATTAGTTACAGTCGTAATGTTGTACATTACATCCCTAGTATTATTTATAACTGGAAATTTTGTATATTTTGACCACCTTCTTCCAATTTCCCCTCCTTCCACCCTCTCCACCTCTAGTAACCACAAGTCTAATCTCTTTTTGCATGAGTTTTTTTTTGTTTGTTTTTATTTAGACTCCACATATAAGTGAGATCATACAGTATTTGTCTTTCTCTGTCTGACTTATTTCACTTAGCATAATGCCTTCAAGGTCCATCCACATAGTCACAAGTGGTAGGATGTCCTCATCTTTTATGGCTGAATAATATTCCATTGTATATATGTACCACAACTTCTTTATACATCCATCCATTGATGGACACAGGTTGTCTCCATGTCTTAGCTATTGTAAATAATGCTGCTATGAACACGGGGGTGCAGATATCTTTTCCAGTTAGTGTTTTTGTTTCCCTTGGCTATATTCCCAGAATTGGAATTTCTGGATCATATGGTAGTTCTACTTTAACTTTTTTAAGATCCTCCATATTGTTTTCCATAGTGGCTGAACCAACTTACAATCCCACCAACAGTGTACAAGGGTTCCCTTTTCTCCACAACCACACAGCATTTGTTATCCTTTGTCTTTTTGACAACGGCTATTCTAATAGGCATGAGGTGATACCTCACTGTGGTTTTAATTCACATTTCTTTAATGGCTAGTGATATTGAGCACATTTTCATGTACCATTTGGTCTTTCATATGTCTTCTTCGGAGAATTGTCTATTCAGTTCCTTTGCCCATTTTTACTATTGAGTTGCTCTTTATATATTTTGAACTATTGAGTTCTTTATATATTTTAAATATTAACCCCTTAGATATATGGTTTGCAAATATTTTTCCCACTCTCTAGGTTGTTTTCTCACTTTGTTGATGGTTTCTTTTGCTGTGCAGAAGCTTTTCAGTTTGACGTAGTCTCTCTTGTTTATTTTTTATCTTCTTGTTTGTGCTTTAGATGTCATATCCAAAAAATCATTACCAAGACCCATGTCAAGGAGCTTTATTCCTGTTTTCTTCTGAGAGTTTCATGGTTTCAGGTCTTACATTTAAGTTAATCCATTTTCAGTTAGTTTTTGTGAGTGGTGTAAGCGTGGGTCCAGTTTCATTCTTTTACATGATTTCACCCATTTATTTGTGCATCTACTAAAAATTTTACATATTACATATATGACTTATATTTGTGGCTCACATTTTATTTTTATTGGATAGCACCAATCCAAACTCTCTGATTAAAAGTAAATACTCTCAGATTGGATGAAAACCAAGATCTGTATGTATGTTGTCTATAGGAAACCCACTTTAAGTATAAAAACATAAGTTAAAAGTTAAAGAATGGAAAAAGTTGTAACAAAAACACTACTTACATGAAAGTTGGAATGTTCATATTATATGAGACAAAGTAGATTTCAGAACAGGGGAAAATGCCAGGACCAAGACCAAGAAAGACATTATATAATAATAAAGAGGTCAATTCATCAAGAAGTGGTAATAATTCTAAATGCAATCAAAATGAGAATTTTGAAATACGTGAATAAAAATTAACAGTAGACGGGCATCTTAAGAAATGCTAAATCAAGCTAAAACAATTTATTCAGGCTGAAGGGAAATGATGCCAGATACAAACTTGATCCTCAGGAAGAAATGCTAAATATCTGAGTATACAAAACAGTTTCTCTTTTCTAATTAAAAAAAAGTATATATATATATATATATATATATATATATATATATATATATATATATATATGTATGTATGTATATGTACATAGTTTAAAGCAAAATATATATATTTTTTGTAAAGTTTCTTTAAACCAAAATTATGACTTATCTTATTGGACTTATAATCTGTGTAGATGTAATGAATATTTTGGCTAAATGATGGGGGCCTTGGTAAATGGGCCTATATAATTGCACTTTTTCTACAATTTATGTGAAGTGGTACAATTTTAATTCTATATTGGTTATGAAAAGCTAAATATGTGCACTCTAATTCCTAGAGTTAAAAAACAATGCAGAAAGCTATAGTTAATGAGTCAATAGATAAAATGTAATTAAATGTTTTAAATATTCCAGTAACCCAAAAAAGCAAGAAAGGAAAGAGTAACAAAAAAACAATAAAAGGGACAAATAAAAAAGTACAATAAAATGGCAGATCTAAGTTAGGCCATATCAATAATCACATTAAATATTAAGAAGCTAAGCATCCAATTTTAAAACTCCACCCAAATGGATAACAGTGAGACCCACAGAGATGTAGTTTAAGTAAAAATATACAAAAATGCAGAGGTTCTAAGATAAAGAAGGCTTTATCTGTTAATAAGAGATATACTTAAAACTTAAAGACAGATAAATTCAAAGTAAGATGACAAATATATACCATGTAAATAGTAAGCAAAAGAAGGCTGGACTGGCTATATCAATAATAGATAAAATCGACTTCAACGCACAAAGTGTTACTAAAGATAAAGAGAGATTTCATAATGATAAAAGTCATTTCATTAGGAGGACATAATTACCATGACTACATGTGTGCTTAAGAATAGAGTTTCAAAATACATGAAGCAAAAATTGACAGAATTAAAGAAAGAAACAAATAATTGGAAAATAAAAATAGATTTTGATGAAGAGAGATTTTCTCCTCTTTCAGAAATTGATAGAGAAACTAGCGTTAGAAAATCAGTAAAGGTATAGATGATCTGAACAACACTGTCAACCACCTTGACGTAACTGACATGGATAGAACACTACATGCGACAGTTATCAAACACCCAGTCTTTCAAGTGTTCATGATGCATTCACCAAGATAGATTATGTTCTGGACCACCAAACAGATTTTGAAAGGATTGAAATTGAATCAGACAAATATATCACATATTAAACCTCTTTTTAAAGTAAGACAAACACCTCTTTTTCTGCTATATTCTCTGATCACAATAAAATTAAATTGGAAATCGATAACAACTAGATGTCTAGGAAATCCTTGAAGGTTTAGAAACCAAGCAAACCCCTTCTAAATAATCTATGGGTCAGAGAAGAAATCACAAAAAAATCAGGACATATTTTGATACTGGTTTCCTTTTTCTTTCTCCTACTCCATCCCGCTGGGCGCACTCTCATCTCGGGGCCTTTGAACTGGCGTTTGAGCTGGCCCTCTGCCTGGGACACTCTTCCAGCAGACAGCCACCTAGCTTTGCCCTCTCACTTCCTTTAGGGGTCTACTCAACCTCTCAAACTTTCTCTGGCACTTGTATTTAAAATTGAACCCCCACTATTTCCTACCCATTTTCTCAGTTTCATTACTCCATAGCACTTATGACTATCTAACATAATGTGTATTGTTTTTACTTTACTTTTTGTTTGGTTTGTCCTATTAAGTTTCATAGGGGCAAGGGATTCTGTCTGTTTCCTTTTCTGATGTATTCTTTGACTTCTAGTATACATGTAATAAGTGGTTAAATATAGACATATATACAAAATATACACCAATATATGAAGAGAGAATATCATTGGGTGCTGGGAGTACAAGCAATTAAAATTTTTTTTCTTTCTGCTTATCTGCGTTTTCTAATTCTTCTATAATGGACGTGAATCTCTTGTGCAATTTTTAAAAAATAAAAATCTTCTCCAGAAATACCTAGCAACATATTCCCTGGAGCTAAACTTTGAAATATTTTATATTTCTCAGCACTTAATATGCAGGAGGGAGGGGAGCAGGAGGCATAAACTTCCAGAATAAATTAACTTTCAAGATACTATGTCATCATTTGTGTCCCCAACAAAAACTTTTTCTACACAATATGTGACATATATATTAAACAGATAAATATTAGAATCCATAATTTGTTAATCAGTGATACACAAAATATTTTATTTTAGTTTCCAGTTACACCACCAATTTCATTTGCCTTACAAATGAATTTATCTTACAGCATCCCAGCTTGTATGACCATTACTTTGTCTCTAACTTCCTTTTGTTCGGGCTACCTTATTTTTTTTAGTTGAAAGTGATTGCACAGTATTTGTAGCAATGTAATGACCCTGTTACACTATAACTTGGCTAAGTTTTAAACTTGTGTCCTTGTAATATGCAGAATCATCAATACACTTGACCATCTACTCAACTTCAAAATTGAACCTCAAAACCAATTCAGCTTCAAAGAGGCTGAAATATAAAATAATTCAATATAAGCACGTGGAGATGTGCATCATCCTTCTACATCTAATCATTAAAATTTTACTGTAAGGAAGAGCTGCCTCTTCTTTTGTTTATTTATTCCATTATTTATTTATATCAGTATGGATTCATGGATATTTTACGTTCTTCTTATTTATTATATTGCTCAAATTTTCCCAGATTTGGCTATGAGAGCTCCTTCAGGTTGTGCTGTGTCCTTTCCACACGTCTTCATCATTTTTTGAGCACTTCTTTACTTTCTGGCACCACAAAATGTTCCCAGCTCATCTTGTATTTTTCCTGCCCGATCCTGATGTTAAATATTTCTCCAAGGAGCCTTGGTTCCTTTAATTGGAGAATGGTATTCTCCTTGGGTTGTCATGGGCTCTAGGGTTTTTTGCTAGAGGAGCTAGCGCATTCATACACATCTATGTTTCTACATTTATCCGTCTGTCTGTGTGCTAACAAAATGACCACGTCAACACTTTTTATTCCAATCCAACACTGCAATATTCACTCTAACCTTCCCCTTTCCCTTATTCGTGACGCCATTCTCTGGCAATAGAAAACTAGACTTTCATCATCCACAGTATATTTACTTTTTGCTCAATCCAGCATAAACATAAAGTAATTCCACCTTTGCAAACTCACACCCTTGTGAAAAACACGTTTATAAACTGAGGTATAATATTTGTGCATAGATCTTTTTGTCTTTAGCCTTACAGATATAGTCGAATAGTATTTTGGTGCTTTTTTCAAGTTAAGCTGGTTAGCTCTTTTCAGCCCCAATCCTTCAGTGTGCTGATATTTATCATCTGCAACTGAGTTAAGTCCATTTGTTACTTTTTGTATTCCATTATGTATTCCCCATATCCTGGTAGAGTTGAGTTTAATTATTTATTTATTTGAGGGATATGTGTAACATTATCTTGGCTCTAAGAGTCAGAGCTCAAAACTGCTCAGCAGAGGGTCCCTCCTCCCTCTTCTCTATATTGTTTCCATTTCCCCATTCTTTCTATCCCATTCCTACCCACCCTCTGTAAGTAAACAATCTCTTTAGTTTCCAGGTTATTTTTCCTGTATTTCTTTTGTGCAAAAGATCATACATACCTATTTTCTTAAAGCCCATTCTTCCTTATGAGAAGTGTAGTATATTCTAGAATCTCTTTTGCACTTTGCTTTTATCACTTAATAGTGTATTATATTCCATTTAAAAATAGTCAAGCATAATTGTAAGAGCTCCAATAACATGCTTATTTCCTAGTTTCGTGATCCCTCTCTTTTCTCATTTTGTTTCTATTGTCTGATTTACTCCTGATTGTGGTTCACATTTTCTTGCTTCTTGGCATGTTTAGTACTTTCTTTTTTCCCTCGAATTGTGAGTGTCTGCATTGTTGTTGTTTTCCTTAAAGAGCGCTGTACTTTCATCTGGCAGGCAGTTTAAGTTACTTGCAGATCAGTTTGATCTCTTCAAGGCCTCTTTTTAAGCTTTGTTATGGTTGGCCTACAATAGGCTCCACTCCAGGTATGGTTTAGCCTAACTGCTAAGGCATGACCCCGGGGGCTATCACTGGGGACTCTCGGTGGCCAGATCAAATGTCTTCTGCTTTCTGTGAACTCTGGGAATAGTTCGGTTTACAAGTTACTGATTATCCTTTGTTCAGCCTCATGGACGTGAACTCTACACACGCACTGATTAGTTCTCAGCAAAAATGCAAGGATACCCCAAGCATGTTTCTGGAGCTTTTTCGCTTCCTACTTCTCTCCTTTTTGGAACTCTGCTGTGCAACCTCAGCATTCTCCCCACAGTTTCTATATCCTCAACTCAGCAAGACTTTGAGGATGTGCATGGGCTCCCTCTTCCTGTGCCCATTGCACCCATGCAGAAAACCGAGGTGATCAAATGGCTGATCTGATTTCCTTTCTCTCAAGATTTACTGCTTTGTTCTATTGTACAATCCCTGAAACCAGTTGGTACATATATTTTGTTCAATTATCTAATTGTTTGCCTCAAAAAAGCAAGTTTGGGCTTTGATATTCCATCAGGCCTGAGGGCAGAAGTTTGACCACTTTTACCTTTTGATATCAAACTATAAGCAGTATCCACTAGCCAGGATGCCACCTTTGTGCAACCCAGGAACAGTTGCCCATTCTTTAAAGCATGGAGCCATCATCCACAAATTGTGACAATAAATAATATGCCAGTCTATGATGACTGTGAGGTGAATAGTGCCCCTGGAACTATGCAAAGTATAACTTACACAAGCATGAACTGTGGCCCTGGAAGAATTCTAGAAACAGAGAGAAAAATCGCTGCTGCCACATCATGTCAAATTCTGTTTGCAGAATAGAATGGGCACAATGATTTTACTTTTTCTTTGGCAGCTACACTGGCTTCAGGGAATTCTTAAAATGGATTAGAAAACTATTGACTACTAAAAGAAATAGAAATATAATTTAAGAAGTACAAGAAGCTAGTAAATATATATATTGAGAAGAACATTGTGGAAAACCGGTCAAATGGCTGGATTCTGGAAACTAAACTATAGGGTGTGATGCAAAGAAGAAATTAGGAATCCTCAGGATGTATATAATTACACATTGTGTATGTACACATATATCATGTATATTTATATTATGTATCTTCAGAATCACATATAATAGCTCCTCCTTGGTTCTTTTTTATTTAGGAGAAATCAATTTAAATAAACAACAGAAAGGCTGCCTTAACTGGGAAAAAAAGACAAAATATGTATATGTATGGAGAATGTGTCCCTCTTGATACACATGGAGATGGTTGACAGGTGAGATATGGGGCTGAGACTTTTTTTATGTTAATAGCAGAGCTAAATAATTCTCTGTCCTTAGCAACCTCTTCATTTACTACCTAGGCACTTACAGTATGGAAGTTCTGTAACCTCATCCAATAGTTCTTGACTACCTACTAGGCATCATGACATACAGCACCATGAGAAAATAAGATAACTAGGACATGATCCTTGCCTTTGGGCATTTGATAGTATGGCAGGAGGGATAGACACAAGAAAAATAATTTCAATAGAAGTGATAGTTCTCTAAAGAGAAACATGTATGAAAGATGAACCTTTAAGGGGTATTAGTTGGACAGAAGCATCCTCCCAAGTCGTTACAATCTATAGACCTGTCTTGCTACATATATATCTCCATACACCCACTTACATTTATGTACTTATTTACAGCACAAATGTTTGAGTCCTTGTAAATTATTAATGGAACAGAAATTCCATAAAAGTTTTTGCTTTGAATTAAATTTTTTTCATCATCAAATGTGGGTGCTCATTTTGTTCTGACAAAAGCATAATTTAATTTTAGTAATTACCATGTTTCTTTTTTTTTTTTTGAGGAAGATTGGCCCTGAGCTAACATCTGTTGCCAATTTTCCTCCTTTTTTTGCTTTTTTCCTCCCCAAAGCCCCAGTAGATACTTGTATATCATAGTCCTGTATCCTTCTAGTTGCTCTATGTGGGACCCGCCTCAGTATGGCTTGATGAGCGGTGCGTCAGTCTGCGCCCAGGATCCGAACCAACGAACCCCAGGTCCCTGAAGCAGAGTGTGTGAACTTAACTGCTATGCCATCAGGCTGGTCCCAGTAATTACCATGTTTCATGCAACATTATCACACACATCAGGCTTTATTTGGTGAGACAAATACAGTTGCAGTTATGTGAGAGTTTCCTGCCGTGTGTAGCTGTAATGTCGTTGCAGTGACACTGAGTTTGCTACCGTTCCCACTAAAATTTAGCAGATTAATTGCAAAGCTAAATGAAGATTATTGAGATCCAGTGGAGTACTAGATCTTAAGGATTAAAACAATGTCTTCTTGAAGAGTGATAAAGTTTTTACTGTGGCCTGCCTCACGCTGTTACTGATAGAAACAAAGCAGTGTTTTCAAATGAATATCCATGGTTCCTGTGAGCACCCCACATTCATGCCCTACTTCTCCTTTTCTGTTTTGTTGTAGGAAAAATGTGGCAGATTGTTACATTGAGAAATAGAAGGGCAGAACTTGCAGTGCAATATCAGTGGAAAAGTCTTAGAACTACATTAGAATATAATTTGCTAAAAGGACAGTTTTCGCATTATATTAGTTTCCTATTGCTGAAAAAATTACTACAATATTAGTGACTTAAAACAACAATAGTGTATTGTCTTACAGTTCTAAAGTTAGACATCTGAAATGGGCCAAGTATAGCTAAAACCAAGGTATCAGCAGAGTTTTCTGGAGGCTTTAGGGAAGAGTTTAGTTCCTTGCCTTTTCCAGCTTCTAGAGGCTGCCCACATTCTTTGGCTCATTAAATTGGGCATAGGAAAAAGTTTAATATTCAAGGTAATAAATTTAACTAATTGTAGAAAGTCTCTTTGAGATGATACAGTAACTTCTCATGTTGCAATTGTTGCTGGAAATGCTTGGCAGCAAGAAGGCCTTCCATATTTAAAGGATTTGATTTATATTTTTGTAAAAGAACATGTCTGAAAAAGTGCTTGGCTCTCTGTACTCCTGGTGCAGTGTCCGCCCATCAATCATTGCTCAGCATGGTGCCTACCATACAGCATTTGGTCAAAACTCCTTGTTCTGTTATAGAACTTAATTGATTCTGTGTTATTGGTGACTGAACAGAGAATCAAAGAGTTTTCTGAGGACACAGAATTATTTAGGTCTGACAATAGATCTAAAAAAAGGCCCAAGCCACATACCAACCCACTAAATATCTTCTAGGCATCAGAAGATGTCTGTACAAGTAGCCATTTTTCCTAACTGAAATGAAGTGCTTAAGTCAAAATAGTCTAGGGTTTTAGCATGTTTTTGGTTTTTTTTGCCCTGGAGCATTTCTACCAGCAAAGAGTCCTCCTCTGACCTTGAGCGAAAACCCAGAGTCTCCTGAGCTCGCCTCTGTCGGGGGTCCTGTGTCCCTTCCTTCTCTCCCTTCAGCACTGACCTGGAAGTTGGAGAGATAAATGTGCTTGTGTTGTGGATTGTGCTAACATCCTTCCCATCACTGGATGGTCTGAGACTTAGTGGTGTGGATGTTAAGAATATTGAACATACCTTCTTGAAGATTCATCTTTCCACGTGAACTGTTATATTATGGTGCTGTCTCGTTAAAGAGCAGTATGATAGGGTTTTGAAAAAGAAGATGATCATGCTTTAATTTTTGTTTACTGGAAGGAATTTCAAAGCATTGGATTATTATAATCAAATAATGTATACAGATACTTTTACTTTAAATGATCATGAGATAAGTTGTTGTAAGCCAGCTCACTCCAGGGGTCTCTATGCTTATTAATATGTGATTCAATCATTTAATAAATACTTATTTATACTTATTTATACTTTATAAATATACTTTATAAATATAAAGTATATAAATATACTTTATAAATATAAAGTATATTTATATTTATTTATATTATTATTATTTTTATATTATTATTTATATTTATATTATTTATAATATATTATTATATATATTATTTATATTTATATTTTATATATATTATTTATATTATTTTATATTATTATTATATTATTATTATTTATATTTATTTATTTATATAGTATATAGTATATATACTATATAAATATAAAGTATATAAATATACTTTATAAATATTTATACTTTATAAATACTTATTTATACTTTTATTGGGACTAGAAGAGGCATATCATGAAGAGAATAGAAATGCAATTTGAAAATGATAAATACACTAGATAATTTTTAACATTTTTGTTCTGCTTCATATTAGCAAATATAATAAAGCATTTTGATGGCAGTGGTTTAAGTGGTTATAAAGTATCTTCATCTCATGTAAAACAATTGCATCTCCAATCTCCAACTGAAACTTCATTCTTCTGTTAACTTGGTTATTAGTTTTAAAAGTAGCTGAAAAAATGTTAGGAATATAATGACATGTTCAAGTGTTCTGATTGGAGAACCATGTAAGACGCTGAATTAAATGAATATCTCTCAAGAATTTCTCCAAAAAGTGGAGAGCAGAGTATAACCCCTGGAACCAGTGAATATGTCACCTTACTGGGAAATGGGGATTTGGCAAATGTGATTATGTTAAGGACATCAAGATGGGGAGAATACCCTGGATCATCCAGGCAGGCGGCATATACTCACAAGGGTCTTTAAAAGTGGAAGAAAGACTCACAAGAGAGTCAGAGGGAAATGCGACTGTGGAAGAAGGTTTGAATTGATGTGGTGTAAGAAAGACTCAGCTTGTTGTTACTCGTTTGAAGATGGAGGAAGGGGGCCATGACCCAAAGACTGTGGGAGGCCTCTAGAAGCTGGAAAAGGCAGGGACATGGATTTTTCCTTAGAACCCCCAGAAGGAATGCAGCCCTGCTGACACCTGATTTTATCTTGTAAGAACCATTTTTGACTTCTGACCTCCAGAACTGTAAGATAATAAATTTCTACATTTTTAAGGCACTAAGTTTGGATGATTTGTTACAGCAGCAAAGAAAAGCTAATACATGTGAACCAGAGTATATTAGAATTATCAGTATTTGGTTTGCATGCTGGGAGCAGGTAAAATCATCTGTAGTTGAAAGTGAATCACAGAACTGTCTGTTTGTTCCAAGAGAAAAAAGAACTCTAAAACTTAGTAGCTTTTTAAAAAAATTTTTAGTGAATTAGGAGACTCATGTAAGCCAAGTTTTGAAACTAATTTAAATTCAGAAAGTTATGAATTTCTAACAGCATGCAAATATTTTGAAATTTCAACTCAGTTGTTTCCTGCAAATGGGACTTACTGCTGTGAAGACAGTCATGTTACCAAATCTTCACATACAATTTTGCAAACTTATTTTCCAGCTTTTAAATAAGTCAAAGATGATCGAGGAAATTTCTTTGACAGTAAACCATACTGTATATATTTTTTTAAATGATTCAGCCTAGAAAGTTCATTCCACACCTGCCCCTTTAAATTTTGATGACTTCAGAAGCATTCTTGAAGATACTTTGTAAGAATGAAAATTACAAGTACTCTTCTGTCTGGTTCATTTGTTGGTTTGCATACACTTATTTTCACTTACTGGCCTTATCATTATGAGAGGGTAAGTCTTGTCTTTGAAAGCATTGTACCCTTGTAATGGAGAAGAGATGTGAAGAATTGCTAGGAAACTTGATTTTAATCACAGTGCTGTAGTTCCAAGTGCGCTGTAAAAATAAATAAATAAATAAAGGTGTCCTTTCAAATGAATGGAATGTACTGATGGCCTGAATCTCATTTTACCCTCTCCATCTGGCTTACAAGAAATACTTGGCTTTCGTTCCCACCATCATAACTCTGATTTTATAACCCGCCCGTGGGTTAGGAATAAGGGACAGTACTTGTATACTATAGTGATAGAAAGCCAGGGGGTTATCATAAATCTTTACCATATTCAAGGCTTTCCAGGTGCTCTCAAAGTTAAGCTGAATGCAGACTTTACGTTTTCATTTATTTCTTTATCCTTCTTGTACTTTCAAGTTGTTCATATACTTAGAGGGTCGTTGGCATAGGACAGATAATAATGCTAAGTAATTGATTAACTTGAAGGATTGATCGTGAGATGATTAGGGTCTTTTTTCAATCAGAGTTGGTCCATTTCAGACTCAAGTGGTTCCTGCTGTGCAGTTGCTCTTTCCTGCACATATTTCAGAGTGAGTAACCATATCTGGATTCACTAGCTGTTCTGAGGCAATAACTTATGTCATCCACTCAGTCTATCATCATAATGACTGAGAATTGAAAAGCAAAGAGACTGACTCTTCATTTCACAAATTCAGTTTCTGTGCAAGAGTATGGAGAATTGTGCCTACTTGTACTACACTACCCATTTCATAAATAAAACGATACAAGATCGAGCCTTTCGATTCTTCCAATCAAAAATTCAGTTCTTTTCATTAGGATTGTGGTTATATCGCAAATGTTTTAATTCATCTCTGCAGGGGGAGTTCACTATCTAGGGTGCAGGAAGGAAATGTACGGTGTATTGACTCCAGTATTGTTTCAAATATTAAGTTATCCCTTTGTAATTAGGAAAAATTCTAAAACTTTTATTATAATCATCTGCACTGACAAATTTCCAGAAATATATCATATATATATTTATTTTGATATTTCAGCCTTGCCCTCAGAGAAAATGGAAGTCTCAAGCGAAACATTACATCATAAAAATATTGAGTGTTGGCCAATCAGCCAGCAGATATTTTTTCAAGCCTTCCAAGCAGTCACAAGTTGTGATAAAAAGCATGGTCCATGCAGCAAAGTTTTTTTTTTTTTAATTTAAGTGAGCTGATAAGATTTCTAATCAGAGAATAATTAATTGCTGTATTGCAAGAAACTGCAATAGGTATAACAGGAATTCATCAGGAGATATCTTGGTGGGATGGGAGAATGTCTCAGTTGAGTCTTAATGGATTAAAAAAATGATAAGAAGGGGGAAAGAATTTCAGGAGAGAGGGAAGAGCAGGAGCAAAAGTGTGAAATCAAAATGGACACGGCATGAATAATGATACAGGCATGATAAGTTTGAATAATATGAGATGATGTTAGAAAGCGATGAGAGAATAAAGAATCTTGACTTTGGTATTAAAGACAATCAGTGCTCACTGGATGGGAAAGGCTTATCAATGATTATTGAAAATAGATTATTAAGAAGAATTGCACAATCTGATAGCACACTGTGGTACTATCATTGTGGCCACTAAGATTGAGAGACAAGGTTGTCTATTCTAACATACAGCAATGATTCTAGCTTGCAATTTCACAAACACTCAAAAAAACATCAGGGAGCTTGTGGTCACAAATTTCCTCTATGATTCCACACCTTATAGAGACTTGCTGAGAGTTAGAAAGCTAGGTTTCTTCTCCCAATTCAAAATTTCTCTATCTAAAGCCACAACTTGCACAAACTTATTGTATTGGGGAGGGTGGAGTTTAGCCAGAGATAATTTTTACAAATGGAGACAGGAACCATGTATTTAATCTACACCATGTACCAAGTCTTATAACAGGCATTTGACACACAATATTCCACTTAATCCACATAAAAAATTTTAAGTGGATAGCACTATTGCACATTGTATCAGTCATAGACCAGTCAGGGATATGGAAACCACACTAGGTACTTCAACAGAGAGAATTTAATCTAGGCATAGATTATAGGTGTTGGTTAGCTGAATGAGAAAAAAAGAAAGATGCAAGTCACTCAGGAAGAAGCTACCATCCCTAAGGCTAAGGAAATAAAGGGAAGAAGTTGAGAGTACGGGGACATAGAAGTGCAAATGATGGATGCTGAGAAGTTGGGACTTAGACTTCCAAGGAGGACTTACTGCCTGTCTGAGGTTGATACCTGTGAAGGACCATGAGCCTCGTTCTGTGAGCGCCAATAGGAGCTGAAAGCTGGGGGCAACTATTGCCGCCTGGGGAAGAGTCGATGAGAATTCCAAGCAAAATGGAAGAAGGAAAATCTTCTTCCTCCCCTTCCCCTTCTTCTGGATAACCTAACAAGAAGCCAGTGGGCAATGAAGAAATGTAGTTGGCAGAGCCCTAGCTCCAGCCATGCAAAGCAGAGTAGAGAGGGTAAATTAGGAGCTGAAATACATAGCATATTAACCAGCACAAGCATTTTATTCAAAATCTGTGTGATACTCAGAAAAATTTAGCTACACTCCTAGAGTCATACAATCAATACAGGGCATAGTCGTAATTTGAACTCCAGGTTGTCCCATCACATCCCATCCCTCCCATGCCTCCTTCTCTTATAACAGTTGGCTTTGATGTTTGGGAGAATGTCTCATCAGAATGCTATTATAGTGTTTCCAAAGCTGATCTCAGGCCCCCATCAGGGCATCTAGCAACGTCAGCCTATATGAGGTACAAGCATTGGCCAGACACCTCCATCCAGACAACTTACAACACACTGGCAGGTCATAGGTACCGCTGGGATCTGCAAAGCCTGTTGAGGTTGTGCTTGGATGGAAAACAGTTTAGCACTGGCCCTGAGCCTGCATCAGAGACAGAGATTTGCTCACCTCCTCTGGGATTCATCTTCCACATCTGGAGTGGGACTTATTCATAAAACACTTCACATTTCATATAAAGTGGTCCTAAATATCACATATAAAAATGAGTTTCGAGAATGATGTCTTAATCACTTCCAAGGAAATACTTTGACCAAATTATATCTGTAACACTAGAATAGGCTGGTGTATTTTTATTCTGTTTGTGTGAGTTCCTAAGCGCAGCTAAATGAGCATACATTTTGCCAATAGTCTTAAAATATAAGAGCAGACAAGTTTAACCTAAGTTGCTTTTTTGTATGAAACACAACTTCAGACAACTTGAAACACCCTCTGTGGATAAAAGTTAATGAGAGGCCTTGGCACCTAAGAATCATTCTTAAAATTTTCCTACTCTCAAGGATTCTTTTCTTTCTAAGTGCTGTTCTCAAATAGAAAATGGAAAATTCATAGTATCTGAAAGGTTAGATTACTTACTTTATCACCCTTATTATGGTAACTCTAAGAGAAATAGCAAGCGGTTTAACAATTGCCCATTTATAAATGTGAATGTTTAAAAGAAAACACAGAGTTAGGATTTCAAGTCATAGGGAAAATTTTCATAAGCAATAACATTAGTCAAGATGTGTTTGCCTTCACAGTAGGTGGAAATGTGTGTGGTAGAACATTTGAGACAAGAACATGTATTCAAGCCACATACATTGGACATTTTCAGTCAAAAGAAAAAACAGCTATAAATCAGGTTGAATATTTACTGTTTTAATGTCACTAGAAAGTAATTTCTCAGAATTTATCCCAGTCGCTGCCGTACAGAATTTTTCTTAACTTTTGTTGCTATTAGAGTCGATACCTTGATTTGTTCCAAGGAATAATATTTACTCCAGGAAAACGCTTCTTCTCGTCGTTTTTCCAAAACCTCTAAGTACCAAAAGCTCTTTCAAAAGCTGTTTTCTTTTGGGATTCTCACTGAGCCACCTACTCATTGGAGGAAAACTACTTCAACACCAAAACCAAATCAAGCCAATTAAGAAACGCTGTGGCTGAATGAGTGGTCTCAATGTCTGGAAGATGGTGGTTAGTCCAGTAGAGCCACTGACCTGCACAGAGGTCTGAATAAAGATACCTTTCTTTTCAATACATTGTTGATCTGACTGACCTTATGATCCAAGTGCCCACCCTGAAAATTCCATGAACTACCGAGATCCACAATTTTCTTTTTAACCACCCAGGGAGCACATTATGGATTTGTTAATTAGTATTTGCAATGTACTTCAAGATTCCAACAGGAAATAGACTCTGGATACAAACTCCTGGAAGAAGGGTGTTTGCATAAGAAGTTTATAAAACTGTCTCATTTCAAGTTGTTTTCTCTTCTCTTCCTCTTTTTTTTTTTTTTTTTTGTTTTTTTTGGCTTTGTCCCTGGACAAGTTTCTTCTCCCTGTACAGGCATTTAAAAACTATCACTACTACCTTTATAATGTTACTCCACTAATTTATATTTATTTTGTGTGGTTTGTAGTTGGACCTCATGTAGTTTTGTGGAAACAAGTTCAAAATTAATCTTCTTATTCACAGTACACAGTCCAAACTGCACGTAGGTCAACTGAATAATGTGATGAATGGAATGAAGAGATTTTTATTTGGATCATGAAAACCTAAGAAAACAGACATTGTTTAAAAAAGAGGAGAAAAGATGAAGAAAATAAATTATTGAGCTGGATATCTTTCATAGAAAAATCTTCTATCTCAAAACAGGATTTGTGACCTCAAATTTGAGCCAATTTGCATTTTTGTAGAGCTGGAATAAAAACTGGAGACCACAGGAGCGTTTAATTATACACATACAAAGTAAGCACTTATATACATGTATGCTCTCACATGCATACAAGTAAACACATGCACACACACACATCAAATCATTTCCAGTTAGTTAATTATCATAAAACAAGCACACCTCAGAAACTGGAGGAGTTGACATAGTTTTGGCCTCTTGCAATGTCAGCATTTCAATGTGCACAAGGCCAAGAAATGTGCATGCCAAGAAAAAGCTAAACACACACACACACACACACACACACACACACCCCTCTGAGGTCATGGTTACCTTTTGATCATAGGTTTTGCAAAATATCCAAAGTCTTGAGAGAAACCATCAAGTTTGGAAACATTTGTAGGTTCTGACAAGCTTCCAAGCTTCCTGGTGGGAATACTTTGTGTTCTTTTCCATCCTGCCAGAGGCGAGCAGTGGCTAATGGACAAGCTCCTAGGCTATTAGAATTGCATAATTCAAATTAATAACCTCATAAAACACTGCAGATTATGTACTTGGTTTTTTTAACCTATAACTAAAGTACTACTCTGATAGCGATTTTGAAATTACTTGGAATTCATCCCAGCCTTGCTAAAAATAAATGTTAAAAGTTCAAGGCATTTGAATTAAAAAAGATTTCATTCAATGAAGAAGCTTTTTTTTTTAAATTTACAATTAGATTTTCAGATTAATAGGACATGGAAAATATTTGCTTTCACTGGTTTTGCTTTACTGGGAAGTAGACGTTAAGGTCAAGCTTTTCTCACACTGACCTTTTCTAAGTAGGAAAGGGGAAATGGCAGAGAAAGAAGGAATGCAACTTCATTTTATCATGTTCCTGTTATGCTTCATTATATTGTCTAGTGAAATGAATGAATAAATTAGATTTTTGGTTTCATGCACTGGATTATGTGTTTTATATATTTCCCTACTTTTAATTTAGTAGGGCAGTCCTTTCTGTTAGAAGATGGGTCTCATTAAAAGAAACGTTATTATGGAACTGTATGCATTAGGTTTAATTTTCACTCAATTTAAAAAGAATACTTGGGAGAGTAGTGCATTGAAGCACAAGAAAATGATTAGTTGGGGTTCCTTTTAAAGAGAGGAGCCAAATGTGTGAGAAGTGGTGCCTCTGGGGCAAATAAAACAATCAAATCGTAGGAAATGGGGTTGTAGGCTTCGCATAAATGACCGTCCTGCTCTACTTTCAGACCTCCTGCCTTTCTTTAATGACCGTTTCTCTTTTTCTTGAGGCAACAGTGGAAGAGGGCTGGGGGTAGCGGGAGGAGGAGGGCTTTGACCCAGCTAGGACAAGACCCCTAGAGGGATGCCTTTAAGGGTTTCTTCCATTCTCTCACCAAGGGAAATGTCAAGTCTGTTACTGAGAGGAGGAATCACATTCCAGTTTGAGCCTTTACCTAGCCCAGAGGTACTTAAACTTCTCTGAGCATCAGAATCACCCAGAGGGCTTGTTAAAACACAGATTGCTGGTCCCACCCGCAGGGTTTCTGACAGAGTAGGTCTGGGAGTAGGGACTGAGAATTTGCTTTTTTAACAGGTTGCCAGGTGATGCTGATGAGGCTGGTCCTGGGACCACACTTTGAGAACTGCTGACCCAGAATGTGCTTAGGAAGGACCAAATGGCTCCAAATATATTAAAAACATACACACATGCAAATATGAATAAATTAGGTTTTCCTCATAAATTGGTTGGGTATGTAACCGCATCTGGAGACTGCAGTTCTAAATGTTGGCTGATTCTCAGCTGGAGGAAGACATAGCCCTATGTAGTTAAACCTCCTCCATTCATCCTATGGCCTCACTCTGGGAAGTTCTTGGGCTTTCCAAAGGTATTTCCATTCTCAGCTGGCATAATGGAGGTGAAGTTTATTGAAAGAGGCAGTAGGAGAGCCATATAGAGATGTTAATTGTCTGGAAATCTTATTAATATGGTTGATGTTATTAGGATTTTTTTTTTCTCTTGCAGGTAACAGAAACTAACTCTGGATAACTTACATAAAAAGGGACTTTGCTTTTAGGTCATAGGAGTGCTCCCAGATTTGAATGAAAGGATAAAAAACCAAGCTTGCCAAGGACAAGCACCCAGTTTGAGCTCTTGGTAGCAGACAACAACTCTCTGGGTGAACGAGTTCCAATGTCATCAGTATTTTCTTACTTTGGTTAAGATGCAAATTCCAGAGAGAGAATGTTCAGTTAGCTCAGCTTAGTTGAAGTGCCTCCCTCTTCAGTAGGGAGATCAGAGCACCCTGCTGATTCATAATTCCACTGAACTGTGTGTCCTGGGGGGAAAAAACTCTCCACCAAAGAATGGAGTGTTTTTCTAAAAAGGAAGGATAGGCCCCTGGGTGTCCACACATATCCACCACATCACTTGTGAGCCTTCTGCCGAGTGGGCCAGCTATTTTCCAAAGGCCAACTCTAAGTGCTATCATAGAACTGCAAAGTTGAAAGACAGTGGAAAATAACTTCACCGAAGATTTCCTTTTAGAAAGGTTAATAGCCAAAACAGTGGCTCCCAACCTAGTCTCTCCAAAGTAGAAATGGGAATTCATAAGAAATTTTCAGTGTTTTTGAAATTGAACCAAAATTATGTGTTTGCTCTCAGAACTAAAATGTCAAGTTTCTTTATGTGGGTGCAAGTGTACATCTACTCACTGTAAAAACATTCTTTTCTCATCATGTAAAAAAGCTCTGATATGTAGTTGTAACTGTCTTAATTTAAAATCTGGTAAACAGAATAATTAGATTTTGATGTATGTGGTTTGGTGAGTTAAAATTTTGAAAACATGGGATATGTGCCTATGTGTTGGGGGTGGGGTGGGGATACTAGAAGAGGTCTTTGGTGATTAATGGTTACTTTAATAGGTTAAGCCATCTGTTATGGGCTGAATTGTGCCCCCAAAATTTGTATGTTGAAGCCCCTAACCCCCAGTACTTCAGAATGTGGCTGTATTTGGAGATAGGGTCTTTAAAGAGGTGATGAAGTTAACATGAGGCCCTTAGGATGGGCCCTAATCCAATTTGACTGGTGTCTTCATAAGAGGAAATTTGGACACACAGAAAGCCTGCTCCAGGGAAGAGTGCATAGAGAAAATGCCACGTGAGGACACAGCAAGGAGGTGGCCGTCTGCAAGCCAAGGAGGGAGGCTTCAGAAGAAACCAACCCCTTGGTCCTGGAATTGTAGACTCCAGAACTGTGAGGAAATAAATTTCTGTTGTTTAAGCCACTCAGTCTATGGTATTTTGTTATGGCAGTCCGAGCAAACTAGTACACCATCTCAGGAAGATGGTTGACCATTGTCTTGATATCAGAGACCAAGTTTCCACAGTGCATCTTTGTAGACCAACCCAAAGCTTGATCACAGTGTTCTTTTTTTTATTGACAAAAATGTCTCAATTTATTTAAATACATTCCATCTTTTGAGTCTTCCAAGAATATTAAGATCAACTGATTGGCAAATCTCTAATACAACCATTGAAATGCTTGAAGATAGCAGCTGTTCCTTTTTTATTTAGACTTAACAACTCTGATACTTTTCATTGGTCCTCATAGGACATGTCTTATATTACCCTGATCGTTTGTTTTTCTCTTTTGTTGGGTTTTCTCAAGTTTCTCCAAGACAGGACCCCAAATGGACAAGACAGGCCCCTATATGCCACATGGAAGAAAAGTTGTAAAAAGTCAGCCACTGGTGATTGTCCCTGCTTCTGCTGATTCTGAATTTTCCACAGACTGTCATCTCTGTAGGTTCTTTTCCTGATGATTACTAATTTAATGTTTATTACAGGCTTCAAGTTCCCCCATCTCAGGCTCTTCATGGTTTGATGGCCTCCTTGAAGCCCATTTCTATTTTATTAATGTCAATCTGGCCTGTAAACCTCAAATTTCTCAATCTTACCTCATTTTGGAGAGCTTGTAGCTCTGGGATGAACTTACTCCCTCTATCTGCATTGACAGTCTCAAAAAATCAACCCCATGAGGTGATTACTCCTCATCTGAGATACAAGGAAATAGAATCACAGACAGGTTAAATAAGTTGGCCAAACTCATTCATTTAGCAATCACTGAACTATGATTTCCTCCCTAAACAATATCCAACATTTATGCTTTAAGCAAAACTGGGCTACATCCAAAATGCTATTCTTTTATTCATTAACTTTTGACTTCCAACATTCATTTAAAACTAATATTGATTTTTCTAAACATCAACATCTCATTTCAAAACCACTGTTCACAGGGGAGACTGATTGAGAGAGCATTGGTCACTCCTGTGGCTGGCTTAGTGGAAATACAGGGAAAACACACATTTAGCAGCCAGTTAAGTAATGCCAACATTCTCAAGATTTTCTACAAAGTAACCCTAAAATAAGAGGGAAATATGTCCTGGGTGTTCTGCATGACTCACTGAAGATAATAGCTGTCATCTTTTATCTTAATGATTCTTTCAAATTTTGCATTCTACTCAATAATATATTTGTGCTTGCTTTAGTATAAATTATTTATATGTTTAAATGTCATTCCTTACACTCAGAAAAATTGTTTTTTATATTTCGTGGTTGTCAGATAAGATACTATTGCACTGAGTTTATAAATTTTAAAAATGAAATGGACTAAAATGAGGAAGGTTCCATGACCTGGAAATACTTCTTGGTGTTCCAATAAAACATCTATGTAAGGATATATATATATATATGTGGACTCAGATCGCAACCCGATTCTTTTACTGATTTATAAGTTATGTTTTAATAATCACTGAATAAAAATGCCCAAAATGTTGCCAAAGAGACAGGTCAAGATAGTGAAATTTTATGAATTGTTTGTACATTTAAGATGTGTGATGGGACTGAAAGTTCTCTGCCCCCTTGGGCATTCTCTTTTACTACCTCTGGCGGACACTTATCAAAGGATTCTTTCAGTGAAGCAAGATGAATGATGATGTTATTCTTATCTTTAACAAAGACGTTGTAAACATCATTACTTTTAATTGACCTAACATTCTCAAATGCCTCATCCTTCCCACAGTAATTCTCCTATTTCAGCTCTCAACATTCATTTTAATTGCAGTCATCTTGTCATATGCAGTAACAACATTGAGAGTGTCTTCTTGCAATTATTGATTGAGATTATTTAGCCTTGAAAAAGTATCTTCTAGATAAGCCAATTATCTTAAACATCCTTTATCACTAAGGACCAAAAAACATTAATTCATTTTATCAAAGGTTGACCCTTCACTGGATATCTTCATTCCCCTTCTCTGTGAGGAAGATAATCACTGAAGCCAGTTAGAACACTCTGGTCTTCTTGCTGCACATCTGGATTGCGATTTTCCAGAATAAGCTAGAGTTCATTTGTGTAGTAAGTTTTTCAAAGTCACTTCCTACAGTTTTTTAAAAAAAGATATTCAGATCACTGGGCTTTGTTTTTTTTTTTTTTTTTTTTTGAGTAAAGTTTTCCATTTTTGCCACGCCATTGAGCACACAGAGGAAATCAGGAGGCATATTGTTTGAGGTGAGTATTCTTGGTAAATGATGCAGCGGCTGCTGGGTCATTCACAATGAATGATGTCCTTGATGCAGGTTACCACTCCCAAAGTTTGATATGGGCACCTTTTTTCAGCTTGGCTGCCTCTTTTTGATCCAAAATAGATTTAGCCATGCCTACAGTATGGGATCTATCAAATATTCTCATTACATGAGTTTCATCTTTTAAAGTATTTTTGAAAATGACCTTGAAGTTAACTTTGAAAGATATTTTATTTGCCTATTTGTATTTTTATTGAATTGCTCCTAGCAAAGTCTTTTTATTTGGAAAAATTTCTAGGGATTTTTCTTCGAATTGTGCTAATTGGGTTTTAAATGATGCTACAAAAATGATAATATCAGATCATTTTTTCTCAAAGTTTTCCAGCAAAAAGTTTCCCAGGTTTTAGGTTTGTTATTCCTCTACAGTAAAAACATATTTCAAATAAATATCAAAATATATTTTATTTTGCTGATGCTTACTATTTATAGGGTAGTGTTATGATTTTATTACATGTCATACTTATTGTGAATCTATGGAAAAACACATCTGAAACAATTTTCCATACCATCAGATTTTTCTAATTTTTAAAAATAATCTTATAGAAATTGACAGATTTTAAAGCTTCTGATTAAATTTTTCTGTTTAAGCCAACAATCCATATACTCGTCTCAAAATATAATTAAAAATTACTACCTTTAAAAGATAAACCAAGAATGACACTAATAATAAAAATTAACATTTTGGGTCATTTTGTGATATTGTGGCATTCGTGGTGGTGGAAATTATAGCTAAATTTAATTGTGTTTGTGTAAATCTATCCATATCATACATTGAGATATTTAACTTTGTGCTTTTTACTTCTCGCTTACTTGTGACTTTCCTAGTTAGTGAGAGGCATTCCACATTCCCTCCAGGAGTGGCAAGTATTTTTTTTTAATAGTGGCATTCAAAAGACTTCTTAGTGTTCCTTTTTTTGATATCCAGAACAGAATTTTGAGAATCTAAAAGTGAGAACCTGAAGGAAGCAAGTGTTAGATCCATGTCAATGGAATTAGGAAGAAAGATCCACAGATTCTCTCTACCTCAGGAGGTCATATGGCCTAGGGGTGATTGGGCTGAAGGGAAAATGAGAAGTCAAAGGCGGGGAAAGTTCATCCCATGGGAAACCAGGTGGACAGATTCAAGGTCAGCATTAGGAAACTCGCCAATATTCAATTCCAAGAAGCTGTTGATAAGGTCCCCCAATTTCTGTAGATCATCGGTGGCCCTTGGAGGAAGTCATTCGTTTCAGCCCTGTGGGGTGTGCACTTTCCATTTATAGCAGTTACCACGTCATTAATGGATCATCCAATGGACAGCAGCTCGCCTACTCTAAAACTTTACTGAATCCTGATCAATCTGCCCCTGCGGATATATCTTTAGCACCCCTCTTTTTCAGCAGCTTCAGTAATCTATAAACCTTCTGAAAATAGAGGATGAGGTCTTTAACAACTAAGGAAACAGAGGTGAGTATAAAAGGGAAGTACCTGGGAGGTACTCATGAAATCCATCCTCGTTATATAAAACATTTGATTGAATGTAGTTGTGGCAAGAAGTGCCAATGATCGTGTGAATGTGTGTAATCAAAAGCAAGAAAGCAAAATAGTAGTTTGTAGGTTATCACACTGGTCTATGAAATAAAAGAGAAGCCTAAATGGGCTGACAATGAGAATTCCTTTCAAATTCTATGTTGCAATTTATTTGGACAGATAAGAATTAGCCTTGAGGGGCAGTGACATTAGCAAAGTCTGTTTTTGTCACAAAAGCATTCCCAGTTCGTGATGTAAATGGCATGCTGGGTTTCTAAGGATCACAAAAATACTAGATTTCTTATTTAGTCCCAGCACGCTAAAATATTCTGGGGCTTTCATAAAAAAGCAAAAGATTAGCTAACATGGAGAACACATTCTGCTGATTCTTGTGTATGTATGCAACCAAACTCTCAAAGACGTTAACAACACAACAATAAAATCAAAAAAGTCTTTGCCCCCATTTTGCAGTAAAATTAATGTTCTAGGTACATACACCATGCTGCTTCTATGGTGGTGTATCTGAGAGTGCACCCCAGGGGATACACAAGCCCCCATTTAAGAGGGACCCGTCAGTTTCACGCCATCAGTATTCTTTATGAAAAATATCTAAAGGTTAAGCTGAAGTTATTTTATGGGTTTCCTGAGAAGAAATATAGATTTCTGGGAGGTTTTTATTTTTTCAAAGTCAAAGTCTAAAAACATCAGACTAAATCTCATTTGAAAATGAATCTTATTGGGGCAGCACTAATGACTGAGAATGGAAAAATAAATGGATCCCATGATTTTCTAGTCCATAAGTTGTAAAGTCAATTTTCTTGTTTCTTAACCTTGGATATCTATTGCTTATTTGATTTATCTAGTCCTTGTATATATTAATTCTACTCATATTTTACTGTCCTATTAAAATTCCATCTCCACCAAAGAGGCTTCCTGGATGCCTCTGCCTGGAAGTAATTATTCCCTCCTTTATTTCTTTGTAGAATGATATTTGGTATTTTTCATATGGCACATGAGTTTTAAATTCACATTTTACTTACTTATGGGTATGGCTGATTTGTGGTACCACAGTGAAAGGGCTTTGAGGACAAGGACAATATATTACCCAATTTTGTGTTCCCTAGACACAGGGAACAGCAAACATTTTCTGCAAAGTGCCTGATAGTAAACATTTTAGGGTTTGGGGGTCACTTCTGGTCTCTGTCCCCAAACTCCAGTTTTTTACAACATTTAAAAGTATAAAAAACATTCTTAGCTTGTGAATTGTACAAAAACAAGTTGTGGGCCAGATTTGGTCCTTGGGCTGTAGTTTTTCAACCCCTGCTCCAGAATATTTAGCAGTGCATATAATAGAAAATAATCAAATATTTGTAACGGGAATGAGTAGTAACAATAAATAACCATTAAGTAAGATACTGGATTATACCACAACATTCCTATTTTAATCAGCATGAGTAAAAAGAATAAAACATTTGTACCTCCATTAAACAAATTTACCAGATCATTTTCTTTACTCCAGAAACTGCTGAGTCATAAAACAAGTAGAATTGACATTTTTTCCTACTCAATTTTAGTTAACTGTTATTCTCTCTGGATGTGTGGGGTGATGGATCTTCAAAATTCCATACTCTCTGTGCAGAAGATCTATACACCATAAAACAATTTTAAAAATATGAAATAGAGTATTGTAAAGGAACATAGCTTAAATTCTGTGAGTTCTTAAATTATGAATCCATCACTACATATTTATTGAGTCATTCCTCCCATGGGAGGGAAGCAATGCGAATGCTTCTACTCAGGATGTAGAAAGTCACAGGAGTAAGTCGCTCTTACCCTAACAATGAGACAGAGCCAGATAACCTAAGAAATTGTCACTTTTTTTGAACCCATCAGAGACCTGAGGTCATAACACGATGAAGGGGACTGAATTCCAAAGAGGGTCAAGTTCTTCTGAGACAGATAGGAAACATGAACCATTTCACCTTTGGAAGAACACAGGAGGAAGAAGTGGCTGCCATAGAAGTGGGTGAGAAGAAGTCAGCTAAAATATTAATGAATGTTTAAAGGCCAAGTGTGGCCTAGTGTATCAGTTTAGTACCTAGGAGCCCCAAATGCACATTCACTCAAAAACTCTACTTCAGGGGCCTCCACTGAGTGCTCTGGGGAAATACCAGAGGCAAAGCTGGAGGTGGGTAAGAACCTGCTCAGTGGCTTGCACATACAGAAAGTGATTGCCTATCATTGGGTAGAGGTATTGTCCCAGGATCATCATCTTAGAAGAAGTGAAAGACTTATGTCTCTGGGAAAGAGGCAGACAAGCCAGAGACATTATGAGAGGGGTAGAAGCAAAATATCTTTGTCTTTTGGGGAGGACTAGAAAACCCTACTTCTTGCCCCAGAAATCAAACAAACATCTACTGCTTTCAGTAACAACCTTCTGCTTCTGAGGGAGAGGCAGGAAAACCTCTTGGATCGATAAAACTACAACGGAAAACGGATTTCTTCTAGTGCTAAGGGAGGGAGTTACAACTTTCTCCCGTGAGAACCTTTAGGGATACAAGGTAGAATTTGGTTGCCTTGGGGATCAAAAGACAAGAATACTGAGAAAGTCCCACCCCTAAGGGCCCGGGCTCAAGAACCTGCCTAATATTAAAACTAGAACAAGAAAACAGAGAGACTACCCAGCTGCTACTGTGAGCCTAGCCCTGACTAACAAGCAATTAACGTCTCCGTATGGGGAAGGACTGAAGAGGGGTTGGCAGACTGAGGCCTCTGGGCCAATTCCACCCAGCAAACTGTTTTTGCAAAGCCTGTGAGCTAAGAATGGTTTTTACAGTTTTAAAGGATTATAAAATAAAAACAAAGAAGCATATGAGACAGAGACCATATGTAGCCTAGACAGCCAAGTTATTTACTATCTTACAGAAAAAATTTGCTGACCCTTGGACAAGAGCATGGAAAGAGACTCCTCTATTGCACAATTGTGCAAAAACGTCTAAAAATGAGGATGGAGCGAGATCATAGTGAAAAACTCTGCAGCACAACAGACCCCACATTAAGTACTGCAATGTGATGCAACCATTGAAGGAATTTGAAACTGATGTATTGAGAGTAATGGTAGCAACACAAAACTCACGTCCCGATCACCTACTGACTAGATTGACTCAACACCTTCACATTAACAGCCTGGAAGGAAAAAAGGCATGCCTATTTCCAGGTTTAAAAATTATTTACCTTGGTATCTTTTTTTCTTCTACATATAATTTCCATATTTCAATTTTAAAAAAACTGTAAGATGCAAAAAATAGCAAGGAAAAATAACTTAGTTTCAAGTGATATAACAGTCAACAGAATGAGATTTGGAGATGAGCCACATGTTAGAATGATCAGAAAGTAACTTAATAATAACTTCAGTTAATATGTTAAAGTATCCACTTAGAAGGATGGAAAACATGCATGAAACTGGAAAAAGCAAGGAAACAGACTCTCTCCCTGTGCCTCCAGAAGGAATGCGGCCCTGCTGACACTTTGATTTTAGTCTGGTAAGACCAGTTTTGGACTCCTGACCTCCGGATGGTAAGATAATAATTTCATATTGTTTTAAGCCATTAATTTTATGATAATTTATTACAGCAGCAATAGGAAACTAATATGAATGCAAATATAAACTCAAAAAATATTAACAAATCAAAACCAGTAATGTAAAAGAAAGATACTACATCATGACCAGAAATGCCATGATGGTTCAATGTTTGAAAATCAATGTAATTCATCATATAGGGGATAAAACAGAAAAAAAATAAGGTCATCTTCCCCCACATATGATCATCTCAGTAGATGCATTGTGATGATTAATTGTATGTGTCAACTTAGCTAGGCTATAGTACCCAGATATTTGGTCCAACATTTCTGTGAAGGTATTTTTTAGATGAGATTAACATTTAAATCAGTAGACTTTGAGTAAAGCTGATTGCATTCCATAATGTGGGTGGCCCTCATCCAATCAGTTGAAGGTATTAAAAAAAAGACTGACCTCTCACCTCCTTTTTGAGGAAGAGGAAATTCTGCCAGCTGACTGCCTTCAGAGGTGAGCTGCAACATCAGCTCTTCTCTGGTTTCCAACCTTCAGACTTTGGACTTACAGCCTCCACAATCACGTGAGCCAATTCCTTAAAATAAATCAAGATAGATAGAGAGATTAGATAAATAGATGATAGACAGATTGATCTCCATCTAATGGATGAACACATTCATCCAATTGTTCTGTTTCTCTGGAGAACTCTGATACATGCAGTAAAAGAATTTAACAGAGTCTATCATCCATTCCTGCAAACCAGGAGTAGAAAAGAACTTCCTTAACCAATAAAGGGCCTCTTAGAAAAACCAACAACTAACATCATACTTAATGGTGAAAGACTTTTGTTTTCACAGTAAAACTAAGAACACGTCAAGGATGTTTACTCTCAACACCTCTATTCAACATTGCACTGGAGGTCTTAAGCAGTGAAGTTAAGAAGAGTAAGAAAAAGAGAGTAAGAAAAAGAAACAAATGATATCAATATTGGAAGGGAATAAATAAAACTGTCTTTATTTACAGATGATACGATTGTCTACAGAGAAAATATCCCCAAATCCACATGTAACTGTTAGAATTAATAAGAACATTTAGACATATTACAGGGTATGAGATCAATATACAAAATTCAAGTATATTTCTATATAGTGGAAGTGATCAGTTGGAAGATAATATTAAATTTACATGTCAAATGACATTAAATTTATATTATACATAAAATAGCATCAAAAAATGAAATACGTATGGACAAATATACTAAAATAGGTGTGCAAAACTATAAAACGTTGATGAGGGAAATTAAAGAAGACCTAAATAATTGGATGATATACCATGATAATTGCTTGGAAGACTCAATATTGTTAAGATGCCCATTCTCTCCTAATTGCTCTACAGATTCAATACAATCTCAATCAATTTATCAGTCTTTTTAGCGGAAATTGATAAAACTTTTTCTAAATTTATATAAAAAAGCAAAAGGTCTAGCAAAAGAACAGTTTTGGATGACTCATGTTACCTGATTTCAAGGCTTCACAGAAAGCCGCAGTAATCAAGACAATGTGGTATTTGTATAAGATAAATATTTAGATCAATGAAATAAAAAGTCCAGAAGGAAAGCTAGATCAAAAGAGTGAATTCCATTTTTATAAAGTTGCCAAGGTAATCAAATCTAGCAGCGATAGCTTTTTCATTAAGTTCTGCTGTAAAAATGAAACATCCAAATGCAAAAAAATGCACCTTAATCTGTACCTCACTAATACGCCAAAATTAACTCAAAATGGATTGTAGACCGAATTATAAAAACTGAAACAAATTTCAAGGCAAAGATTTCTTAAATGGGATGCATAAATAATAAATGTGAAAGAAAAAATTTGAGAAATTAGAATTCATCAAATTTATGACTGTTGCTTTTAAGTGGAAAAAAATAACAGTTGACAGACTATGAGAAAATATTTACTGGCACATCTGATAAAGGATTTCTATCAGAATGTGTAAAGAACTCTTACAACTCAATAGTAAGAAGCTCAATAAAATGGGCAAAAGATTTGAACAGATATTTCACCATAGAAGAGATATTAATGGCAAATGTGTTTGTAAAAACATGCTTAATGTTTTCAGTCACAAGGGAAATGCAAATTGAAACTCACAGTGAAACACCAGTGCACACCTACAGGAGTGGAAAAAAAAAGACAAATCACGTGCTGCTGTGAATTTTGAGGTGTTAGAACTCTCATACATTTCTAGTGAGTATGCAAAATGGTACAGACACTTTAGGAAACATTTAGCAATTTTCTATAAATTTAAGCATTCATTCACTATATGACTCAGCAATTCTACTCCTCAATGTTTACCCAAAATAAATAAAAACATGTGTCCACAAAACATATACACAAATGTTTATAGCAGCTTTGTTTATAATACCCCGAAACTGCAAACACCCAGATGCCCATTAGCTGCTATTCAGTAATAAAAAGGAACAAGCTACTGAAATGTGCAACAAAATGGGTGAATCTCAAAAGCATTATGCTAGGTAAGAGAAATCAGACACCCCCCCCCCCAAAAAAAATACTGCATACTGTGCAACTTCATTTGTATGACATTCGGGAAAAGGCAAAATTGTGGAGACAGAAATCAGATTAGTGTTTGCCAAGGGCTGGGGATTGGCATGGGATTTTGACCTATAAAGGACACAAAGAAACTTTTTGTGATGATGGAAATGTTCTATAGCTTGATTATGGGGGTGGTTATATTATGGGGATGACTGCATATATTTATTAAAAACTCATCAAGATGTAGATCTAAAAAGGATGAATTTTACTGTGTGTAAGCTATATTTAAATAAACTTGAATTTTCAAAAGGAGTACAAAAGCATGCTAGGGAGAGTTGCAGGATTGGTTGGAGAAGTAGAGGCGATTAATTTGGATACTTAGAACATGGGCAACATGGTGGGAGGCTTTGCAACACAAGCAGATGAAATTAAATGTTACATTATTGGAAATAAGGAATTATTAGCTGTTCTTTAAAAAAGATGATATGGCTTTAAAGGTAGAGAAATGTAGCTGTGAATGAAACTTTGGGGAGACATCTTGTTTGTCATCATTTTTCATTGATATAAACTGTACATGCATCAAAATGGTCAAGTAACATGTTTAAAGTCTTGAATTTATTTCTTACTCCTAATTTTCTCTGTCTTCTAATGCATTAATTTGCTTTTATCTTTATTTAATTCTTTATTTCCTTTTCTAAGTCATAGGTTGTTTAACTCCTGACTTCTTAATTTGGTTTAATTTACTTTGATTCTTTCACGTGTACTTATAAGTTTTTCTCTAAGCACTACTTTAACTGTATCTCATAATTCTGACGTGATTCCATTGCTTCTAATTTCTAGGTATTCTGCAATTTACTTTTAGGCTTTCCTCTTTGACTCAATAGTGATCTAACAAAACTGTGAAACATCAAGATTGTTGGGTTTCTTTTGTTTTTTTGTGTGTATCTAGTTTTTGTTGTTAGTCTTTTTATCATAGTTCGATAAAACTACACGTTAATTGACATTAAAACCAGACTAACTTTCTGGAATTCACTGAGATTTATTTATGATCTCTTAATTGGTCGTTTTTGGTTTTGTTTTTGGTGTTGTGTAGTATGAGCCCTAGAAAACAAGTTTTATTCTCATTTTTAGGGGACAGACTTTGATGAGTGTTTTTAAAAGAAAACTTTTATTTCTTAATGAAAATGAGACAGTTGGTGCAATTAACATTGTCCCGGCATCCTCTCCACACTTACCAACTCCCAATCGTTGCTAGGCATGTTGTTAAAATGTTGCACATTTTAAGATTTATAGCATTGTATTTTCTTTTGTAATTATAGCTGGTATTTGGCCTTAATTCTTTTCTACTAGGGCTTTATTATTTCTGAGCTCTTTATTTTGATTTATCTCTTAGTTATTTAGATTTTATGATAATTTTTTTTTCATGAAATATTCATAAATTCTATACTTCTTAAATCTTGCATTTATACCTGGAGAACAATTTTGTTCAGTTTAAGACTACTAGGTCACACCATTTTTTCTTGCAAAGTTTTATAGGTTTTTTTTTTGTTTTGTTTTACAATATTCTATCCTTAAATATTGCCTTGGAGAAGTGTGAAACCACCCAATTTTTTAAAATTCTCTCCTTTCCCACTTTGAGATCTTTTAAAAAAATGTATTTAATGTCCAGAAGAGTTATTGTTATCTTTGAAGTCTGGTAATTTCATCAAGATTTTACTCAGTGTTGACTATTCTGTTCCAGATTTTTCTGGGACACAGTGTTCATTTCTTTCTATTATATCTTGGCATACTTTTATATTTAATTTAGTAATTTGGCTCTACTTTGTCCTCTATTTCTATCACTACTTCTAATCAGCTTGATCTTTATGTTTTTTTTCAATTTATTTTGTGTGGTATTCTGAAGGTTATTCTTTATGTCCTTGACTTTTTTTTTTCAGTGTCTATTTATCACAAGCACTTCTAATGGTGAGAAGCCAAGAATCTATTAGGGTGTTCTTGAGACATGGAACATGTTCAATACTGCTCTTTAGTGCACCCCCTTGCCACCGACTGGGTTGATATTGCAGGGGCCTCCATGTACCCCTTCCTCACAGCTGGTGTTGTGAGGCCATACGGAGAGTCACTGGGCATAAGTCAGGTTTTAAGTAGGTTTGCCATTATTGGGAATGGTGGCAGACGGGCTGAATTTGCATGAGATGGGTCTAATGATTTCTATGATCTTAAATGACTTAGGGAGTGGACTTTCCTTTGCAGTAGCATCATGAAATGGAAGAAATAGTAAAAGTTTGGGAAATACTTAGGAAATTAAATCAAAGTTCAAGAAGGTTCATAATAAGCAAAAAGTGCTCAGAGAGTTACTCATTTCAACTGTTTGCTGCAACACTAGGCTGGGCTGCCTAGGTGAAAAGCTAAGATAGAAGGCTTGCGTCTCAAGACACCACAAAAACATTGTAATTAAAAGTGTTGACACTCCGTGTTTCATTTAAAAATTTTGTGAATAAATATAACATCAATAATGTCAAAGATTTTACAAAATTATGATTTTGAGGGGAATCAAACATTCACTAATTTCTTGGATTTTCAAGGCCATAATGACATAACTTTTTAAATACTATAATATGCATGGAAAACACACTTCACTTGAAAAGCTTGCAAAGAATAACTGATATAATTTTGGAAAGAAAGAAGTAAAGGAATATCAAAGATACTTATAATATCTTATTATACTTATTTATTTCTAATATTTATTTCTAATACTTATTTTCTAATACTATTTATTTGTGGTGATATAAGGTTTGTTTATGGTGCTAAAATTGCCTGTGAACAAATTTCATAAGACGAGGTAAGTAAACAGTGCTTTGTAACTGCAACACTATGAATAAATGCTGTCATAGGAGTTCCTGTTGCCTAACTTTCTTTGACTATTCCTCTCCACTCTGTAGTCTTTTCCTAATCCTTTCAAATTTCAAACACAGATAATGAATCTAGTTTGCCCTTCCAGAAAGTAAGATTGAGGTTTCCATAGGCTGAGACTCATGGGTGTACTTGGCTGGGCACCAGACCAGGGAGTTTCAAATTCAGGATTTCTTGGGACTCTACAAATGATCTTCTTGGAAACATTTTCTCCTTGAAAATTCTGTGTAATCTCTGGTGAATAAAGCAAAAGAACATTGTTAATCTTACAATTAGATCACCCAAAATTTGTAGCATCTCCTGAAAACTCCAAATCAAAGTTTTCCTTTTCTCCCCATGCCGCACTGAGCAGCCAGGGTAAGACAGACAGGGTAAATAGGAAGTCAGAACCCCTAAGGAGAACAGCAGGTAGGGCAGGCTCATGAAACAGAGGCCAGCCCGCCATATGTGGTCATCTGGCAGCCCCTCGAATCAGTCACACAAAGACAAGCACCTTTGATCTACTTGAAATGCTAGAGATGTGAAATACAAACTTGAGTGACCTTTACACTTTTCAGCTTGAGCAATTTGCCTTGTTCCTCGAATGGTTTTTTTCGCTAAAATTCCCTCCCTTTTCAGATGAACCCATGTGATTTTGCGATTTTCCTATCTCTTTCTTGTCCATTCAGCAGCATCAGAGTGCGTGTTTTCACTTTTGTAAAGATGGTTCTACACACTCTAATTTCAAAAGGGCACCTGGAAGCTATGCAGAATGCCTTTTCACGGGCCTCCTAATTGCTCTCCCTGCTTCTGCCCCTGCTCCCCTGTGTGGGTCCTCCACACTGCAATAGCAGAGCCATCCCCTCAAAATCTCACTCTGAACATGTCTCTCCTCTGTTAAATCTTTCTAATGTCTTCGGAGCAAACCCTAAGGTCTCCAAGACTTTACAGAGACCCCATCTTCTCTACCTCTCTGACACAATTTTCTACTTCTCTCCTTCAGTCCTCCCTTTCTCCTACCTTGGCCTCCTCGAGGTTCCTCAACTGCTCTGGGCACATTTGCTTCAACACCTATGGGTTTTTGTTCCCTCTGCTTGGCACACTCCTCCCTGGATGTGCACATGACTTGCTCTCTCTCTTTCCTTAGATTTTGACTTAGATACTACTTGATCAGTGAGATCCTTCCTGATTTCTCTTTTTAAATAGCAAATCTTCCATTCCAACCCTCCTGATCTGCTTTACCATGCAGATTATCCTTGCTGGCATCTGTATATTTGTACACACATATACACAAATAGATAAATTTTGTCTCTATTATATTTATACCTGCATAAAGAAACAGATGTTTATTTACTTACTATCTCTCAAATTGTAATGTTCTATGTTAGCAAGATTTTTTTTGTGGTTCCCTGGTGAGCCATCTCCTAGAACAGTGCTGGGCACAAAACAGGTGCCCAGTAAAATGTGTTGAATGAAGAACAACAAAAATAAATATTGTTACAATATACTTTACCACTAGCGAATTGTTTTAAATTAGAAGAAGAAATAAAATGAAAAGAGTAGGGATGTGTTCTAAGACAGAGATACTCTCTTGGCATAAATGAGCAAAGTCATTCACAGGCCTGGCAGTGAGAAGAGAGAACTATAGCTTCTCCATGCTGCCTGTGCTCTGCTCCTGTGCTATTAGTTGCCACTTTCCTTGAGCTGGTTCCCCAACATACATGCCTGTGACTGGGGGTGACTTTTTCATTCTCAGACAAGCACCCACATTTGTGCTGGACATTAACTCAGTCCCCAGGAGGATCTGGATCCTGTATCCCTACTGGGGGCCAGTCTGTGAGATAAACCAACATTTCCGTTAACTCTTCATCTGCTTTCTCTTCATTATCCTTTGCTTTCTCAGTACCAACATCAAGCCAGGAGTATGTTAACAGGATTTTTTCTCAACTCCTCCATGTTAGACTAACTTTGTTAAAAAAAAGTTCCCACTTCATCTATATTTTTATTATTCTTTTCCCATTTAAGTTTATACTAGACCATTTCTTGAATTTCTTCCAAGCTGAAGCATTCATCTAGACTTCATAATTTTAAAACTTGTATTTGGTGAACACGATCTATAAAAGATAAACTCTATGATAGACTCGATTCTGATTGTACCAGACTTAAAGGCTCTGTTTACAATTGTGCAGATAATCTAGAAAGTGCCATCCTCCAAAATCTTGGTATTAAAGTCAATTAAAGCCAAAAAGTGTCTCTTAAAACCTCAGATTTTAAAAGGAGCTAATTAAAAATTCTGAAAACAAAATAAACACCAACCAGAGGCTACATATTCTTCTTTCTAATCAAATCAGAAAAGACATTTCCTATGTTTCTTATTACTAGACCTTTATCTACATGTTATTATAGGAAGTTGGAGCAATCACCAGAAACAAAGTGTATAAAATCTTCATAATTAAATTAATATAGTATCTTTGGACAGGTATCCACACAGATTGTCAATAGACACTACACCTCCAAGACTTTGTTTTACAATTTGCTGAAGAGAGACAGCGCTACCCTGATGGAGCACAGCAGAATGTTATGTGTGTGTGTCTGTGTCTGTGTGTGTGTGGGAGGGGTTAATGCAAAATTGAAAGAAAGAGTATTCAATATATTAATATGTTCCATAATCTATAGCATATGTGATACATTGTTATATAACATGTGCAGTGCTTCGTTTTACTTTATTTTTGGCTCTAAAATAAAGCAAAGCATGTTTGATTTACATGGCCAGTTTGCTCTAGCTTATATACAACCCAGGGAAGGCATTCTTGTGACAAACAAACAAACTCAATGCTTATGTTGATATGTGAACAAAGGAGAAAAATACAAGTTTTGTGTCTTTCAAATTCAAATTTTCTCCTCTAAAACACCATTTTTTTTTATTTTGTGGTTATGATATTTAATTTATTTTGAACTTTCAAAAAGAATTCAAGAAGTTGGGGGCCATCCGGTGGCATAGTGGTTAAGTTCGCGTGCTCTACTTCAGTGGCCCAAGGTTTCGCAGGTTGATCCCGGGCACAGACAGACGCACTGCCTGTCAAGCCATGCTGTGGCAGCATCCCATATAAAGTAGAGGAAGATGGGCGTGGACGTTAGCCCAAGGACAGTCTTCCTCATCAAAAAAAAAAAAAGAGGAGGATTGGCAACGGATGTTAGCTCAGGTCTAGTCTTCCTCACACACATAAAAAGAATTCAAGAAGAGCACTTGGTATTTATAGTTATTGAAAGATGGTATTGGCTTATTAGGAAAAACATTAATATAGATAATTATTCTATATAACACAGTAATGCAACACTTGTGCAAGAGAAAAATATGAGAGAAGGAAAGTGGCAGATGGAGATGCAAGTCACCAAACTAAAAAAGATTTATTTAACACCATGTGCGAGACGCCATTTTGATTTTAGTCAAGGCTACATTCAGTTTTAATAATCATGAACACCATAGAGTTTAGGTGATGAGGAACAGAGGATGAAAACTTTGAGTGGTAGATTAGGGATTGTAAGGCTGTGTTTGATCACAGGCCAGCGCCTCTGCTTGTCTGATGCAAATCCAGGCCTCAGTTATTACAAATCGCTACAGGTATAGGCCTTCTGGGCTGGGCTGCTTGCAAATCATCAAAACAATGAATATTATATCTGTAGCTGTAAGAGGCTACTACATAAAATTGAACAAATAAGAAGTGAGGATGTTTTGATTCCTGACTACGTGACTCAGAGTTGATAGCAGTGAATGCAGTGTGAGAGACTGGTGGGCCTCAGGTGAATAAATAATGTAGTCAACTTCCATCTTGTCCCAGAGTGGTATCTTTGTCATAATTGCTAGACAGATCTTGACACGTCATTATCACCCCAAGTCCGTAGTTTACATTAAGGTTCACTCTTATTGTTGTATGTTCTATGAGTTTGGACAAATGGATAATAAAACATATATCCATTATTATGGTGTCATACAAAGTATTTTCACTGTCCTAAAAATCTCCTAACCTCCATCGATTCATACCTACCTCCCCCAAACCCTTGGCAACCACTGATCTTTTCATAGTTTCCATAGTTTGCCGTTTCCAGAATGTCATACAGCTGGAATCATACAGTATGTAGTCTCTTCAAATTGGCTTCTGTCATTTAGTAACATGCGTTTAAGTTTCCTCCATGTCTTTTTGTGGTTTGATAGCTCATTTCTTTCTAGTGCTGAGGAATATTCCATTGTCTGTACATATGATAGTTTATTTATCCATTCACCCACTAAAGGACATCTTGGTTGCTTATAAGTTTTGGCAATTATGAAGAAAGCTGCTATAAACATCCGTGAGCAGGTTTTTGTGCAGACATAAGTTTTCAACTCATTTGGGTAAATGTCAAAAAGCTCAATTACTAGATCATCTGATAAGATTATGTTTAGGTTTGTAAGAAACTGACGAACCACCTTCCAAAGTGTATCATTTTTTATTCCCACCAGCAATGAATGTTGCTCCATTGTTGATGATGTTTTATGTTTCATCTTATTAGCAGTCATTATTGAAGACTTTTAGACAGAAAATGATATAAATCATGGGAATGATTATATTTCTTTTAGCAAAATAATTCACACTACTTAGAAAAAATAATATATTTATATTAATAGGTAATAAGTAGGTAATAAGCAAACAGGTGGTATTAACAACTCTAAAAAGCAGGATAAATATGTTTGAGGTTTCTCTTAATATAATTACCAGGGAAGACGCTGAGGTAACAATATTTGAAGTTAATAGGTAAAACATATATGCTTGGGCTTTATCAAAGCATTCATGGTAGAGAATTATAGATAGAGACCCATTAATGTTTGGTTAATTTTTAGTTTGATGATTCCATGATGTCACCCCCTAAGATTTTATGTAAGTGTTGAGATGCTAAAATATTACAAAAACTTCTTCATTGGCTGCAGTACATCAAAGACCAGATATCGGCCCCTTATTTTATTGTATTTTTTTCTTTGGCTTAGCTTGTTTGGAAAGTGATATATTTAGGAACAAAGTGACTCACTGAACCTCATTTTCAGTCTCTGGTGGTTAAAAAAGGAAAATACTATTTTATAGAGATCTTCTACCCTCAAAATTTATACCAGACAAGTTTGTGTCTTACCAACACAAGGTGGCTTTAAGGGTATAGAATATTATAACAAAGTCCATTTTGAGTTCTTCAAGTTTTGAACTGTCTTGGACTAAATTAAGGATGGACCCATCCATTTTCTAGTGAATTGTAGTATATTAAGGAATAATAAATATTGTCTACATATAATCTAGACATTCAACTTATTGAATTGAGTGTTTGAGTTCTTTAGCCCTACAGAAATATTTGGTGTTCTATTGTGCTTTCTTTCATATCTACTATACGTCTTTATATGTGTCTCTGTAGGGGAGTTAACAAGCAGTAGTAAACTTCTATATCTTAGAGGAAATATAGTCAATGCATCAGTCAAGGTTCAAGACTCAGTAAAAATTTAAAACAGAGGGAATTTAATCTAGGTAAGTTAGGGAGCTATACAAAGAATGGTGAGAAAACCCAGAGATTAAACAAGCAGGAAGGTGATACCACTCCTTGTTGGGCAGGTAAATAGAAAAGCTAAGTTAACTAGGGGCTGCCTGGGGTTCAAGGATTCCAGGAAGAATTTGGAATAATGATAGGTTTTGTCATGTAGAAGATAAAATATGGAGAACACACAGCTACATCAAGAGGCTGCTAGGGGCAAAGGATATGAGGGAGAGAGAGAATGGCTCCTTCCCTGCTCATGCTCTCCATTCTCCCCGCAGCATCACCCCTGGCTGGATCCAGGTGCAATGCAGCAACAATAGTGTCTTTGATACACAGCCTGCAGGAGTCAACATCCTTATGAAACTGAAAGGAAAGGGTAAAAACAGGGCAAACTGTCCAAAGACCAGCATAGCTAACCACTACTTGGAAATACTACAGACTTCATACTTTTTCTATACATATTGGTGCTATAGAACATTAATTGGCCTAAATTCTTTCCTTTAACTCTACATTCATCATTTGAATAAATAAAGCAAACGATTCCAATGACGATAAAACCATTCTTATGGGAACATTTACTTTGGGGTTTATATTTTGACATTTTTTTAAACTTAAAATTCATGAAGTTTATTTCTGTCTCCTTTCTATATTTAGTTAATTGTGGAATTTTGCAGGCTTTTTAGCATTTTTATAATATTAAAAAAAGGAAGCTTTAAAATGATAAAATGTTGTTTAAATATGTATTCCATAATAATTTCATTATCAAAGTAATACAAGGTGCTTTTCGGTAATTTATTCTGTAAATTTAAAAATGTCACTAAATTGGAAGCATTATATATGATTCAAGCTACTGATATGCCAATATCTTTTACAGAATAGCTTGACTCCAGGTGTCCTGCTTTATATTGCTTTTCCATTGATGTGAGCACAGCGCTAACATTTCCTGCCTCCATCTGTTCGGTGGGCATTATCATTCGATACACAGAAATAAGGTTTAAAAATTTTAACTAGTTAGTCTTTCCAGACTTTAAATGTTTGATCTTTAAATTTAGTTTTTATTCCAACAAATTGCTCTTTCGTGATTGTAACACATTTTGGTACCATTGAGTATCACCATAACAAATGGTTCCCCTCTAAATTTTTCCAAATAATTTCATGGGTTAATATAATGCAGTGCTTCTCAGACTGGGTCTGGAGCAATCTTCTTGGGTATCCTTGATCTACCAATCTAGTCTATATAGGTATATCACCTTATATTTTGACTACAAACAGTGGCTTTGGAAACTCAAAAAACCTTGAGATCCATTTTATGACTTACAAGGAATCTTCCAAATGAAATATATGTTAATATATATTACAGGCTCTCTTAATCAATATATGGATGTGATGATAGGTGTACCCACAATACCTTGGAAACAAAAACAACTGAGATATTTTTAGCCCTAATCAATCTTATCTCAGTGATATCAGAATAAGATGAGTGTGTTACACAAACTGAAATTTAGTGAAGTGTATCAAAACGTGTAAAATGTTAAACAACATTATTAGGAAGGAGGTAGTCAACATCTTTTCTAGAAAAAGAGAGAATCTTAAAACCAAATTTAATGTATCGACAGTATTGTAAAATGGTCTATAACAACCAGCAGAACTTCTCCATCCTGATTGGTGTGTGGTCCACATTTAGCTTCTAAACCACTACCAGTAAGATAATATTATCTTTCTTTGCTTGAATCACCTGCTATACTAGTCTGCTCAGGCTGCCATGACAAAATACTACAGACTAGGTGGCTTAAATAACAGAAATTTATTTCTCACATTTCTGGAGGCTGAGAAGCCCAAGATCAAGGTGCTGGCAAGGTAGGTTTCATTCTGAGGCCTCTTCTTTTGGTTTGTAAGTGGCCGCCATCTCATTGTGTGCTCACGTGACTACTTCGAGCATGGGTAGGGAGAGAAAGGGCAAAGTCTCTGGTGTGTCTTCTTAAAGGGGCACTAATCCCATCATGAGGACCCCACCCTCATGATCTCATCTTATTCCCAGAGGCCCCATCTCCAAATACCATCATGTGGGGTAGATCGTCAACATATGAATTTTGGGGGGACACAAACATTCACAACACTTTCTCAGTAGCCTTCTGATTATTATTTAGTTTGAAATCCTGCCCTCACCCCAGATGAGCAGGACTTATAGTGACAGGCTTTGAGCAGAGCTTGTGATGTACCAGGAGTTCAGGTCAGTGAAGGACAAGACAGGACAGGCCCACAGGCTCAGGGTATGGAAGTTAAACAGGATATTATGGAGAATTCCAAAAAACAAGCCAAGCAGGCCATCCAGCTGAGTCATCAACCTAAATGGGGTGGGCTGAGGAGGAGCATCCAGGCAGGAGGGAAATTATAAGGGCAGAACTACCAAGCATGAAAGTCCAAAAGAAGGATGGTAGGAGGAGCCAGAAAAAATCTCAGAGACTCAGGAACAAAACCGTGGGCATTTTCGTGGCAATGCAGATGATTCTGTTAGAGGGCCTATCACACTTGGACATATATTTGGCTTGCCATTTGGACTTTACTACATGGAAAGAAAGTTTTAGCTAATATTTTAATCTGTGTGGTGGTCCTATATTTTATTTTAAATAAATATATTAAATAAATTAACCTTGCATTTCATACACTGATATCCTGTTTACTTGGAAAATGTAAGTTCTTCTCCTTGAATGTGAACAACTCAGAGTAAACTATGATAAGTAAGGTTTTGACAGCAGAGTTATGGGTCAGAGCAACTAACACAAAGATCACACCATGGAAAGTTCTGTTTGTCCTGACTGCTCCTTCTCTAAGATGTTATCTTGTATCAGTTGGAATGTTACTTTGCAAAACACAACCTACAAATGTCAGCCACCTTGAGCATAACAAAGATTCATTTCTTTATTTCAATCACAGCCTAAATCTAACTGAAGTCTTAGTTGAGAGAGATGGCTCTGCTGCATTTCGTCATTCAGGGATCTAGGCTCATTTCATATAGGGGCCATCTTCTAGAGTCTCAGGTCTTTGCTGATTTTCTGTATCTGACTAAAAAGAGAGGAGAATTATGTGGAAAGTACATTAATATCAGATCTGGACATGGCATACATTATTTCCATCCACACTCCACTAGAACTCAATCTCATGAATTATTCACAAAATCCTATAAAACTGCAAATGTCTAAATGTGCGTCCAGGTGGCAGAGGGATCGGGGAATGATGAGCACATATCTTATGCCTGCTATATCTCTTTATCTTATTATCTCTCTCTATAGCCTCTTCTGCATCAATGGAAAAGCAAGCTGACAACAAAAGGCATCTCAAAATATGTTTATAAGTTTTAATGAATATCTCGTAATTTCTAAAATATGGATTAACAAAAACCTGGACAGAGTAGTCTTTGTGTGTACAAAGTCAATTTCACATGGTTTTGGGTTTCTCTGTGAACACACCATATGTTCCAGAAACAATAAGTTTGTGTTTAATATGAATTGAGAGAACTGTTGCCAGTAAATTTAAAACAAATTCTGGAATATCCTTAGTATTAGTAGATTTGTTGTTATTTGAGAGTTTTGATTACAGTTCTTCATTGTTTATTTACCATATGAACATTAGGTTTTTTGTAAATCCATATTTCAATAGATGGAAGCATTTATGAGCTTGCTTCAAGGAGGAACTTCTCTGTGACCTTTTGGGGAAAAGCCTTGGTGCTACTAACCTTGAATAACACTTCAGAGAAGAATCTTTCACACAAATTCTTCAGGTTAAAAGTTGGGCATAACCATAGCTGGTATACAATGCTTTTTACTTTGTATCGGAGAGAAGAAACAACTTCTTCCCTTATTTAGTTAATTCTAGAACTGTACTCTCCAATACGATGTCCATTAGCCACATGTGGCTATTTAAATGTAAATTAATTGAAGTTAAATAAAATTAAAAATTTAGTTAATCATTCACTCTAGCCACATGTCAAGTGCTCAATAGCCATATGTAGCTTGTGGCTACCATATTGGACGGGCAGACAAAGAGCATTTCCATCAACATTGTTATTGGATAGCAGTGGTCTTGAAACAGTTTGCCAACCCAGGGCCATGTGAGAAGTAGAAACAGAGACAAAGAATTCAGATCAGGGTGAATATTCACAGCAGGCAAGGGATGCTTGCCTCTTACCTATTTCTTTCTTTTTCATTCATGAACAAATCCAAATCTGTTCAGCACATTAAAAAAAATCAGACTTATTTATTGGGTGTTTGCTTTGATGACTGGAAGAGGGTGGCTAGCTCATTGGGGACTTTTATTTATTCCTTGCACTAGCATAGAGACTGTTAGAACTATTCAAAAGAAAGCCATTCTGTTTGGTGTGAATGGGCATAATAAATTAAGTACAGTGCAATCTGACCTATAATGCGTAAAACAGAAAAATATGTTGGTATACTCTTGACATGAAAGCCAATCAAAAAGGCCACTAAAGCTTTTTCTTTTCTTTCCACCCCCTCCTTTCCATCTACCCTCTCACATCCTTTTTGGGGGGGGTTCCTGGAACATTCTGTTTTTTTTACAAGCTAACAAGTTTGATGTGGCCGTGTGTCTTATTCCCTTCCAGGCTTGCAGCTGTTTTGGCAACAGAAGAAAAAATCCCCATAACAAATCAAATAAAAGCCCTTTCTGTGAAGAGGAATTGAAAACAGCAGGCCTCAAAGAGGACTGCACATGAGATGCCTTGTTCTGGCTTTCAACACAACTCAAATCAGAAACACATTACCATAATCTGAAACAGCCCACTGCTAACACAAGACAGATGGTGGGTAATAACCCATGCATCATTAATAAATAAATTCCAGCATTAAAGGCTTTACAAAGTATGACAACATTATCTGGGCACAATTACTGCCCCTCTCCCACCCCCAACATCATTTCAGTGTGTTATGGACTGTGCTGGGGTTCTTTTCCCCCTCCAGCTCCACGGATCTGAAGGAAATTTAAACACAGCGCAAGTTTTAACCAGATGAAAGTTATCTCAGTGTACAGGACAGGTCTGAAACTCCATAAGGGAAAAATAAAATAGCTGCCAAAGTGTAATAGCTCCCATGTTCTGCCGTTGGATCAGCCCACGGCAATTTATCGCACTGCCCTCTGCGGCTGGCCTCCTCACTCTTTCTGGTACGCCTCTGTGCCTGCATCGCACTATGCACTTCAAGCAAGAATCTTGGCATCGGATTTGCCACAAAGCTGAAAGATATACGTGTGATTTCTCAGCTTTCCTTTTGCAAACGATACCATCTGTCTCTTCTCCCCCAGCTCCCCGGCCAAGGGGGGAGGAAAAAACAATCTTTGTTTAGATTGAAAAAAGTGAAAGAGAGAGAGGGGAGAGAAAGAGAGAATGAATTTTAACTCCGTAAATGTTGGAAACTGGAAAAAACAAAACAAAAAAACATTCATCAGATGCCCAAAGACACCAATTGCTTTGCTTTATTTTATTTTGTTTGTTTGATGGGAGGATGTTATTCTGACAGGATGTGAGACGTGTTGGAATGTAGCAGAGGACTGTGCAGGCCGCTTGGTGGTTGTCTCCGGGATTCCCCAGGGTTCTGCAGTATTTTTACAAAGCCTAGGCTACCACTTTCTATGCATACCATCCTGAGCCAAAAAGCAAGCCTGGGGCTGGCCATAAATTCCAGAGAGAGACAGGCTTTAGGGGACCAAATACTAAGTTTGAGTTCCCCTATATGAAATTACATATTTCTCCTCAACAATAGGCAATGTAAGCATTTTTGTCAAATGTACCAGTATTATGCCTGTAATGAAAGAGAGAAACTATTGGGCATTCCCTTGCTTGATGGGTAAAGAGCTAGGAACAGAAAATATAGTGCATTGTAAATTGGCTAATCCCAGATTACTGGAAGGCCAAGTGAGAATATCTCCACAGCATCATCCAATGACCCAGGTGGTCAGTCACGCGGACGTGATTTACAGTCTCTGAGCATTGAGTTGCTTCTCCTGGGCCGGGGCCATTTGGTGGCAGGGCAGTGGTGGGGGGAGAAAAAAGAAATCTCTTTTTTCTTGGAACAGCTGTCCCCTTTCTTTCTGCACACAGAGAGCTTTCCTTCCACTTCCGTGCATGCACATGAAGGCTGCGAGGTCTGCGGGAATTTCCTGATGAGCATCTAAATCCTTTGCCTCTATCTCCTCCTCTTTCCCAAACGTAAATCAATATTTTTATGTCTACATATGTATCTACTTTCTCTTAATTGACTGTGTGTTTATCTTATTTCCCCCATTAAATTGTGAGATTCCTGAGGGTAAAAACCGTGTCTAATCTAGGCTCTAAATTCCCCTTAGCACCCGGTACAGCACGCTGCACTCCAGCTGAATGAAATCACAACTCGGAGAGAAATGCCAGGGCCCCTGGCAGTGCAGACGCGGACGGAGTCCGTGACTTCCAGGTGACTCTCTTCCAAGGCGGCTTTTCTTTGAATTCTCTCCAGCTTTCTCTGGGAACAGCTGCTGAGGGATGGTCAGAAGGAGGTAAGTTAAGCTTTAATTGGTTCCTGAGGTATGCAATTTCCTTCATGATCTGAACATGACGGAGGGAATTTTAAATGGACTCTGATATTGAATCAGGAAACAGAGGATGGAGGAAAAAAAACAACCCATGTTGATCAAGAGTCTTTCCAAAAATGGCACATTCTGTAAAAGTCAGGATTAGTTCCAAAAAACCTTGGTCTGTTTCTGACTCTGTAATTTCTGATACCACGTTTGATAGTCTCTCCCTCCTCTATCTTGTAGTAATTCCTGAGCAGGATGATTTGATAAACTATCATTTCATCATCATCATCATTATAATTTAGGTGAAATAGTGATCAGTAAACTTGTCCATTTTAATAGTGATCAGTATATTTATCCATTTTAAAGTACAGTCTATGGTTTGATGTTGGTTAACCGGATTTAAGCCCCGTTCTCTGGAGTTTTAAGTCTAACAAACAAATTCCATGCATGCAAACATATAACTGTGAAAAAAACAATATAATTGCACATTCATTGTCTAGTTTGGATTGTTGTTTTTACTTTTGTGTGTGTGTGTGTGAGGAAGATTGTCCTGGAGCTAACATCTGTGCCCATCTTCCTCTATTTTGTATATGGGACACCACCACAGCATGGCTTGACAAGAGGTGTGTGGGTCCATGTCCAGGATCTGAACCCGCGAACCTGGGCCACCTAAGCGGAGTGCGCGAACTTACTGTGCCGCTGGACGGCCCCTGTTGTTTTTACCTTTATATGTAGCAAAGAGCAAAATACAAAATGAAATTAATTTTTTTGATAGTCAAGGAAATTTTTTGTAGGAAATTAAGAGGTGATTTATTCATTAATTAGTGAATATTTATGCATGCCAGGCATTGCTTGGGGTATAGGAATGAAAACATCTTGAAGTGATAGAGCAGAACAGCGGGCTGGCTGGACAAAGAGGGTAGTTGTATTTAGATGAATGAGATGAGGAAGCAGAGGATAGATGGGCATCTTGTGAGACCAGGTAGTAGATTCAAGAGCATAGAACAGTCTACAAACCTAACTAGTCCAGTGAAGAAACTGAATAATTAGCATAGTGCACCCTAGAGATGGTCAGGGCTGGGGTTTGTCACCTCCCTGAGAAATTTCCAGCCACATATTAGTAGCTATACATTTTTCCATATGTCTGCCTTTAGAGCACATAGTTCAGTTTAACAAATATTTGTGAAGTTTCTAGTGATTCGTTTTCCTTATCTGTAAAATGGGAGAAAATTCTACATAACAAGGTTATTTTGAGGATTAAATGAAATGGTACATGTAAAGACATATGTTACATGTGCTTAAAATGGCCCATAAAATTTATTTACCACTTGATAAATTTTTTTTTTTTTTTTTTTTTTTTTGGTGAGGAAGACCAGCCCTGAGCTAACATCCGTTGCTAATCCTCCTCTTTTTGCTGAGGAAGACTGGCCCTGGGCTAACATCGTGCCCATCTTCCTCTACTTTATATGGGACGCCGCCACGGCATGGCTGACAGGCAGTGCGTCGGCGGGCGCCCGGGATCCGAACCCGCGAACCCTGGGCTGCCAAGCGCGGACGAAACCGCTGCGCCACCGGGCCGGCCCCACCACTTGATAAATTTTAACTGTTATTCTTACTAAAAGTCAGGTCCTCAGCTAGACACTCTAGGTACAAAATAGCTCATTTCCCTTGCCATCTGGGACTTACAATCTAGGGGTAAGATCAATGCAGGAAAATGACTTTTGTGTAATGCACTGATGCCTGCATTCACTCATTCAGAGATTGATGCCTACTCTGTGCCAGGTACTCACAGTGCTACACCCTGAGGATGCCATGATGCTAAAAAGACATGGTCTCTGCCCTCATTGGCATTACAATTTAGTGGGAAAAGGGGTTATTAATAAAAGTTTGCAGAAATAAAATCCAAGTTACAATTGCATGTGTGCCATGAAGAAAAGACGTTTCAAGAGTGTTTGGTTGTTTCTAAGTGTGCAGAGTAGTCAAGTGAGATAAGAACTTGTTACTGTTCCTTGAATTGCTGACCTGTTGAAAATTACAGATTCTTGAAAGAGCTAACTGAGGAGTGTAGTTGTGGAAACTGGACTGAAGTGGGTTGAAGAAGAGGAAGAGATCGAGTGGAGACCCCAATTCTGCTTGCTATATACTTTTAAGAGAGAAGATACAGATATGCCCAGGGTGTTTTGGAAACCCAGAGGAGGAGGATTTAAACCAGCCTGTGGGTTCAAGATCAGTCTCTGGAGTAGCTGACATCCGACCTGAATCTTGAAGAATGAGTTATGCATATAAAGAAAAAGGAGGAAAATACTGTAAGCAGAAGAAATAGGATCACTGAATTCAGAGATGTGTGAAACAGCAATATACGTGTAGGCTGGTTCACAAAACATCCAGATTGGATCATTTTCAAAGGTCTGGCCTACACTGTTGCTTAAGATATCTTAAGTGTAATTCTAGTTCACTTTGGCTAGTAGACAACAAAGTTGAGGCTGGTTGTATAAGTCATCTGTTGCCATAATAATGCCACCTATCTAATAACCACACAACCGATGACATAAAACAGTAAACCTTTACTTTTGCTCTCAAATCCATGAATTATCTCTGTCATCCTATTAATCTGGGCCCGGCTTGGCTGATCTCAGCTGACCTTACTCATGCATGGCTGGTCAACTGTGAGTCAGCTGTGGGTTGGCTGGTCTAATATGATTTCACTTGGAACGACTCTGCTCTTCTCCAGGTGGTCCCTCATACTCCAGCAGGCTAGTCTGAGTTTGTTCTCATGGGGGTGGCAGAGTTCCAAGAAAGTAAGTGGATATGGGAAAACCAATTGAGACCTAGGCTTGGAACTGGCATGCTGTGACTTCCATGGCATCATGTTGGCCAAAGTATGTCACATGGCCAGCCTGGAATTAGGGAGTGGGGAAGTAGATTCCACCCCTGGATGAGACTTACTTTCAAGTAATATTTCAAAGGGTGTGGATGTGGGAAGAGTGGAGAATTAGAGCCATTTTTTCAACCAGTTTATCTCATTGGTGATTAATGCTTTTGGTTGTAATGATTCCTTATAAATCTCACTTCAAAAGAAAATTGAAACTTAAAATACTTCATATTGAGATATTTTTACTTGTCAGAATATATTTATCAGAGTGTACTTGGCCTCTTGCTGGCTAGATAGATTTCTGGAGATTAACAGCCCCAACACTATTCCTTGCCAATTTTTAAAATATAGAAGAGAGTGGTATAAGTTGAAGAATGAACATTTTTGCCCCTTTCTAGCTAGTTACTCATAAATGCTCACCTCTTTTTCTAGTTTTACCACCCACCCTGGAAGGAGAAGTGGCTAAATTTACATGTCAGATAGTGTTTGGGCCACAAATCTATCTGGTGGGCATGGTGAAGTGTCTCAAAGAACCTAAATCGAGTTCCTTCCTGTCTTGTGTAATTTCTATTTTCCACATCCCAAAGTAAATAGATACCAGGGGTCAAGTTCATCAGTTCTTTCCCTTTCCTGATTCTTCTTTACTAAAATTGAACCATGTTTGCACCAGACCTTGCTCTATACCTGACTGTTTCCTCAGGATTTAGATTTAAGAAGTGGAAAATATGATAGTCTAGAAGGATGAAAATGAAGCATTAATTGGACCATAAATTCAAAGTCTCTGCATAAACCAACTTTTACCAAATAGTCCAACATAAGAATCTGTGAGTTTGGGCCCAGATATTTATAAAGTGGTGCTTTAATTCTTCTGGTAATGTTTCTGTGTGTGACCCTCTCGGGAATATTGTAAAGGCACCAGAACCCCACCGTAATTCCTAACAGTCTCCAGCCCTTAAGCTTCTCAGAAGTGATGTAAATAAGGTTGTCAATTGAAGGCAATAGGAAATGGTGGAGAGAGAGAAACAAAATGGAAGATAATGCTCATATTAGAAAACTTTTTCATCCATATGATAACTTGCTAATTTCAGCGTGCAGAAGTTTGGCCAGAATTTTTCATCATTTCATTTTGCATGGTTTCATGCTTTCTTACATTTCCTTTGAAGCTTCCTGGGCTTGAAAACATGTGAGCTAAAATGAATAAAAATATGTTTCCATGAATTTCCCCTCATCCAGCCAAAATCTCTTAGGCTTGCATTGACCCTGTTTGATCCTGTCTCCAGGGACTGACAGATGGCATTGCTCTCCATCCCCTGACATCTCAGTGATGTGGCTTGGGAAGTCAGAATGTTCTAGGCAAAACTCTACAAATTTCCAGTAACAGTAGTTTCAGAATAAAAGTAACATGAGCCAGTTGTAATCACTAAATGAGTCATATCTTAAGTTAATCTTCATTTGTGATTTTTATTCATTGTAGGAAAATAGAAAAAACAATAAGACAAATACATTTGAAGGCTATAGGCTTCCAATATAGCATGGTAGCCAGTTGATAGTCTTTTTTAAAATAGGTAACTTAAGCTAAGCTGCCACATATGAGGAATAAACAGAAATAGGAGAGTGATAAGGAAGATTTTATAATAATTAGCATTCTATCATATTTGTGAGTGCCCATTGGGATAGGAATAAAGTTATAGACTAAAGAGGTGACTTCAAAATACAATTGACAGTGAGGACCATTAGCTATTAAGAATCGCTGTTTTCTATCATCAGAACATTATAATTAATTTCAAACTGTTTAAGTAATACACAAAACCAATTTCTAGAGTAAAATTTTAGAAGATGCATTGGAATTATAAAGATGCTTAGAATAATACCTAGCGTAGTGTGAAGGCTTAAAAATGATTCGTTGTAGGAAAATAGAAAAAAAATAATACAAAAAAAAAAATTTGAAGAATGAAAGCTACTAATACAGGATTGTGGCCTATTAAAAATTGTTAGCAGTAAGAGGAAATTGGTGATATAATGTTTGTTTTGCCTCCATATTTTTCAGCTGCCTTGTTGTCATGCAAAAATTGGGAGAGAGTTTCATCTCCAAAATTAGCTAACTGTATACAAATATTTTGATTTTGAACACTTTGGGATCAGCACAGAGAAATACCTTGGAATTAGGTTTAGCAAAGAGACAGTATGGAGGAAGCAGAGGAGAAAAAGACGTACTTTAGTAAACCACATTATGGAATTTGACATCAAAAATTTATCTTATTTAGTTACATGCAGTATCGACAAAGGAAGTTGAATAAAGGAAAAAATACAAGCATGCCTCGGAGATATTGTAGGTTCCATTCCAGACGACTGCAAATAAAGCAAATATCACAATAAAGCAAGTCACACAAATTTTTGGCTTCCCAGTGGATATAAAAGTTATATTTACACTATATTGTAGTCTGTTAAGTGTGTGATGGCATTATCTCTCAAAAAACAATGTACATACCTTAATTAAAAAATGCTTTATTGTTAAAAACTCTAACCATCATCCAAGCCTTCAGCGAGTCGTAATCTTTTTGCTGGTGGAGGGGTCTTGCCTCAATGTTGATGGCTGCTGACTGATCAGGGTGCTGGTTGCTGAAGATTGGGATGGCTGTGGCAATTTCTTAGAACAGGACAACAATGAAGTTTGCCTCATCGATTGACTCTTCCTTTTGCGAATGATTTCTCTGTAGCATGCAATGCTGTTCGATAGCATTTTACCCACAGTAGAACTTCTTTCAAAATTGGAGTCATTCCTCTCAAATCCTGCCATGCTTTATCGACTAAGTTTATGTAATATTCTAAATCCTTTGCTGTCATTTCAACAATCTTTACAGCATCTTTAGCAGCATTCCATCTCAAGAAACTTGCAATTTGTAAAAAACACAGTATCTGTGAAGCACAATGAAGTGAAGTGCAATTAGATGAGGTATGCCTATATAATGGACACAAAATAGAATTCAATTCAACATACTCAACCTTGCGGAGAAATTAGCTTTTGTCTTCCTTTAGGAATGGACGGTAAGTGAGGTTCAAGGAAATCCAACAACTGTACCTGATTCCTATTCTACATGATCTTTCCATGATGTATTTAGCAGTAACTGGATAAGACTGGATTATAATTTCAATTCTCACTGCTATTTTGGAAACTAATCAGAGGAAAGAAGGGCAAAACTTGGAAGTCTTCTTTCAAGACTTGTAAAGAAAGAAAGAAAAATAACTTGGCTAAACTGAGTCCCCCAGGCAGATGTTTTGATTGGCCACCAGCTAGGCAAGGGAAAAATATTTATTGAAGAAAATCTTCAGAGATGAGAATTTTGAACATCCTAAGATTTTGTGTCAAGGAAATTTGTAACTTACTACTTTCATCTTCAGTAATCTGAAGTATGCCCATGATTTCAACTATCACATTTTATAGATAATTCCCTAACCTACACTTTGCTTTTGGCTGAAAGAGATTAATGGCATCAAAGGGTGGTTGATTGGGTGGAACCACCTTCCATAATCTCTATCAGCCTCATAAGCTTCCCAAAACAATCAAATTCAAATAAAAATGTCATGCTTGCTATGTAAACACCCAGCTACTCACCTCCCCCAAATAACACAGTGATGCTTCTAAGTTTAGAACCACCACAAACTCCAAATTTCTGTTGAGTTACATATTACCATCGAATTGTCCCTCTGACACCCCAGCCAACATATCCAAAAAATGTTCATTACCTGTCTACCTCCAATATCTCAAACTTCTCCTCTTGACTTTGCTTCTGCTGTAATTGGCTTCTTCATTCTCTTACTCACCCAGGACATCTACTTCCTTGTCTTTTTGACTTTTCCCTTCCCACAACTCTTGTCATCAATCCATCGCCAAATCTTAGAGAATTTACATCTGTAATCTTTAGATATTTCCTCTTCTGTCCTTATTTACTCCCACTATCCTAGGTCAGAGTCAGAAGAATGTTATCTTCCTCTATTGAAAATTCTAATTATAGGTTTTCCTACCGCCACATTTTCCCCACTATAATCTATTCTACATGTCACTGTCAGACTGATTGGCCATTCCTTCTCTCAAAAAACAGTGACTTCCCTTGGGGGACAACATGGATCAATTTGGAGCCAGACAGCTCCTCTTAAATTCTGTCTCTGCCACCTTTTAGCTATGTTCCCTCAGGAAAAATAACAATTTTCTAAACTGCAGTTTTTTTCCACCTTTAAAATGGAGGTAATAATTATTATTGTAAACCAGCTATATATCAGTCACTGTAAAAATACATTACCTATATTATCTCAAATTCTCTCAACCTCCCTGCAAGGTAAATATTGTTATTACCTTTTTAAGAATGGAAAGACTGTGGCTCAGAAAGTAAGTGAATTGCCTAGCATTACAAGACTAGGTGTTTCAGCTATTATCAAAAAGTATAATTTTAAATGGACCACTTCCTTTCTGCTGTCAAAAGCTAGACAAATAGAATAATTATTTCAGGATGGTAACTTAAGAGATATGATAGTAATCAAACATGCTGTTTTTCTAAATTATTTGCTGATGTCAAGTAGCCATTAACTCATATTCGTAGACATGTTCTAGGGTGCTTGCACTGCCCTGATGCCTTTCCAAGCCCAGCCCCTCTCCTCACAGACCTGTTGAAGTTTGGGCTTATGAACTCCTACTCGGGCCATATACATGTACCTCATCTACAGGTAGTTGAACAGAGATGGGCACAGGACCAGCCAGCATCATATTTATTTCTCAAGATTTTGAACTAAGAAGAAACAAAGACTTTACAGTCAATTATGGGACACCAAGTGAAGCTGAAAGGGAGTAGAAGTGTCTGTAATCAGAAAAAGGAATCTTGAAGTCCAGAGAGAGAGAAAGAGAGAAAAAAAGAGAGGAGCATATATAGATGGATCTATATGTACAGATGCATAGAGAGGAGGAAAGAAAAGAATGAAGCAGATATAAAAGAGAATCAGGGACAAAAGCATGTGCGGCTCCATAGGCAAGAAAGCAGTGTAAAGAGAAGCTTCCTTGACTCCTGATAGCTCTTAAGTTCCCAGTCCCAAGGACTCTTTGGATATTCTGTGAGAATCTTCCTTGCCTTTTCAAAAAAACAGTTCTCGCTCGGGCTAGTTTAGGTGGATTTCTGATGCTTGCAACTGAAAGAACTCTATTTTATATAGCAGTCCCTCCTTATCTGCACTATCACTTCCTATGGTTTCAGTTACCCATGGTCAACTGCAGTCTGAAAATATTAAATGGAAAATTCCAGAAATAAACAACTGTTTGCCATTCTGAGTAGTGTGATGAAATCTCGTGGCATCCCGCTCCATCCCTCCAGGGACATGAATCATCCCTTTATCCAGTGCATTCATGCTGTATACACTACTCTCCCACTAGTTGCTTAGTAGCCATCTTGGTTATCAGATTGACTGTCTGGGTATCATACTGCTTGTATTCAAGTAACCCTTATTTTACTTAATAATGACCCAAAAGCACAAGAGTAGTGATGCTGGCAATTCTTATATGCCAAAGAGAAGCCATATAGTGCTTCCTTTAAGTGAAAAGGTGAAAGTTTTGACTTAAAAAGGAAAGAAAAAAAATTCTATGCTGAGGTTGCTAATATCTACAATAACTTTTACTACAGGATATTATTATAATTGTTCTATTTTATTATTAGTTATTATTAATCTCTTACCTAATTTATAAATTAAACTTTATCATAGGTATATATGTATAGGAATAAACATAGTATGCATAGGGTTTGGTACTATCCACGGTTTCAGGCATCCACTGGGGGTCTTGCAACATATCCCATGCAGATAAGGTGGGACTACTGTATAGCTTTTCACAAAATTGCTGCAAGAATTATTTATCTATACTTACCTCCCCTAATTTATTCTCTACGCATATACAGAGTGATATTTTAAGAAATAAAAATCTGAATGATCTGTGCCCTGCTTGAGATCATGCATTGGGATTCCTTTTCCACTTGAAATAAAATTCAGGCTCCTCAGCATGGCCAACAGGCCCCACCTGATCCAGCCCTTGCGTATCCCTGACGTCTCTCTCGCCACCATCTTCCCATCTCAGAGCTACACCGTCTCTGCAGGTGTGGCTCCAGCTTCCCGAACAGGCCCAGTTGGTTCTGCCTCAGGCTTTTACACTCTGTTTCTCTGCAACCATCTTCCCCCAGCTTCAGTCAAAGTTGGTTCCTTCTAACCACACATTTCAAAAAGTGGATTTCTTGAGTCAAATATATGCTTTAGATTTTGGTAAATATTTCCAAATTCCTTTTTATAAAGTCTCTAAGAATATACCACCAAGATAGGAGTGTGTCATATGCCAACAAAAAAATATCAAATGTCTTAAACATTGCTCATTTGTTTCCCAAGTATTTTTATGCTTCCTTACTTTCCATCAGATAACTACAATTACCCACCCACACTCATCTTCCTTTTAGTTTCTTATACAATTTATGTTCTCACGTCCAGTCCTTCACAGAGATTACCCCCTTTTTTCTAGAACATGCCTGTATTACTCTCACCTTTCTACTCCCAGCACTTTACCTGATTAACTCATACCCATCCTTCAATCCTCAGCTCAGGTGTCCCTCCTCTGCAAACCCTTCTCCGATCTAGGTTCTAGGTTATAGGGCCCTCTGAGATGCTGCCAGAGCAGTGTATGCCATAACCATCATATACAACACTGAGTTTTAGTGTCCGTATTTAATTCTCTGAAGCCCACAATGGCCCATGTGCACCATGAGGGCAGGAACTGGGGCTATCTTCTTCACTGCTGTTTCCCTAGCTCCTAACCCAATGCCACATAGATTTGGGGAGTTTGATCACTTTCTGCCACTGCTACTAAACACTTCACGTCAAGAGTTCCCACTTTCATTGCTACTGAAATCTGGAGACTGGCAAGAGAATATCAGTAACAGCTACTATTTGTTGACTGTTTTTTATGTGCTAGGTATTTGTCCAGTCTCTTTATATCCACCATCTCATCAGTCCTCATGACAACCCTACAAAATAGGGTTCTATTATGATTCTCACTTTAGAGACAAGAAACTGAGGCATAAAGAGACGAAGGAATTTTTTGAAGTTTTCACAAATGGTACAGGAACTGAGAGATGAATCCAGGTAGTATAAATCCATAACTTATGTTCTTTTACCATTATTCTTATGTTGTCTTTGGGTGAATCAGAAGCTCACTTTGTTGAAAATATGTTCCAGTGATTGCTGGGGATGGGAGCTTCTCAGGGCCACACACTCGGGCCTTACTGATTTGGGGCCCAAGTCTTAAATCTCAGGTTTTAAAGCATCAATGCCACCTGCTTCTGCAAGGTGCTTCCTGACACTAGGAACACGCTTCCATCCACATCTCCCAAACTACTCTGTGGCCAGAGTTTCCCCATCAGGCATTATTATCAAACTGATGTAAGAGTGTGAGAACAAGCGTCTCTCATTTCCTCACAAGGGAAAGTTTGAAGTCCCTACTGAAGGGTGCATAGGCAGCTGGAGGCCTCAGCTGAAGAAGAAAATCACCACAAACAGAATCCGTATGTGGCGAAGGCAAGCAGTCACCTAGAACATACTCAGAATCTCTCAGCCTAACACATAGTAATGGTGCAATAAATAACACTGAACGATTAAATCAATCAATGGATTTTATAATTCTTCCTACTTCTCAAGGTGCTGTGGCTTCATAGAAGTTCAATTCTTTAACTTAATGTTCCATCACAGTAATTAAAATATCTTAGTTGTTTGGTTTTCTTGTTTCCCCTTTGGCTTTTGATTTTTCTGCTTTTATTTTACTATCATTATAATATTGATATATTTATGATAATCAACTGCCTGACAATGTTTTACCAAGGGTGGGAGAGGGGAGAGATAGAGAGAAAGAAGCAGAGAGAGATTCAATTTTAGAGACCAGCACTGTTCAATAGAAATATGAGTCACATATGCAACTTTAAATTTTCTAGTAGCCACAGTTTAAAAAGTAGAAACAGGTGAGATATTTTAACATTATATTTTATTCATCCAAATATATCCAAAATTTCAACATGTAATCAATGCAAAACTTATTAATGAGAAATATTATGTTTTTTTCCTTACTAAGACTTCGAGATCCACTGTGTATTTTACACTTTTAGTACATGTCATTTCAGTTAGAAACTCATTTCTTCAGTTGCGTTAGTCACATTTCAAGCGCCCAGTAACCAACCACTTGTTAGTTAGTGGCCGCCAGACTGGACAGTACAGTCACAAAGTATTTGTAAAAGTAACTTTGCTCCATGCTGATAGAAATGCAGAAGTGTGGTGAAGAGCTATTGGCTTTGAAAAGCATACTACAGTTCTTTGCCTTCTGTGTCTCTTTCTCCCTGGCTCATATTTAACAAAAACACAAAAATGGGGCTGAAAAAGGAAGAAGATACTCAACATAATGATCTTAACAACTCAAGTGTGGTTTACCATCTGGTGGAGGCCAGCAACCGCAGTAAATGGGAACATTCTGGGCATCCCTGATACTCATAGTGAGAATTGTCCATATTTGGCACAAAAGCTGGGTTCCCACAGTGAGGAGAGACGGAAAACTTCTTGTACCAGTAAGTGGGACTAGAGCAACGGTCCGTGAAATGGTGTCCTGGAAACTCCATCCCAGAAGCCCCCACTGTAATTGTTCTTAAAATGGTGGTGAAGCAAAGAGCATTTTGCAAATCTTTTCCTAATCACCCGCTGAAAACTGTGAAGGCAGCACTCACTGCAGAGAGAGCATCAGTGACGGACTGTAGCGTCACCTGTACCTGAGCTTCTGCGCAAAGTGGCTCTTTCTTTCAGGTAATTGGAATAGAGAAGTGGGATTCATTGAACTATATCCAATCTATAAATCTTTGATTTATAAGTTTGCGATAAATTTATAACTTTGGAGTCTTAGTAGGGTTGCCACGTGTCCCGTAACAAACCAAATAGCCCAGCATCTGAACTTTCAGTCTGGCATCCGATGTTGCTGTTATCAATGGAAGTCCAAGTTCATTTGGAGCTTGAGAATCTCTGGCATTTAAAAATGTCCCCTGCCTTTGTTGGAACTTTCAGAAAAGGTATTAAGAAATGCTACCATGAAGGCAACTAGATTACCTGAATTCTCTGCTTTCCAAAAGATACTGTGAGATTTAAAAAATAATGTTTACTTTTTACTTTTATTTAATGGGAATGATTCAGTCTCAGTAAATAAATGATAGAGCCTTCAGCTGGGAAAAGTCTTAAATGCCATTTAGTTTGTTTCAGTCTCCAACCAGTACAGGAATGCTTCACAAACAGGCTGTCCCCTTTTGCAACTAACGCTGCCGGTGATGGAAAGTAAATATTCTTTGCAAAGCAGACTGTTTAGTTATGTGTAAAACTCTTAATCTTAGCTTCTTTCACTCCCAATCCTTTCTAATACTGAGCTCAAATTTATCATCAAATTCCCATTCATTTTTTTTTCTAATTCAACATTTAGAGACTTAAAGAACTTAAAAGATTATCTTCCACGTGACAATCCTGAAAACAGTTGGACTCAAACCCTCCCCAAATATTCCTTTTGCCCTAGCTGATTTGTCCACACTTTCCTCAGCTATTATTAGATGTGATTTGCATATCACTCATTGGTCATTTGAGTTTATATAATCTTTAGAATTTTGGAATATATTTAAAATACAGAATTCATAACTAAAGATGATACCACAGATTATTTTATGACTCAAAATTCTATAGAGATGTTATTTCTCTTCATTTAAAGTTATCCTAATGCAGCCCAAGATTTCAAGTGATTACATGCTATGATGGATATTCCCTAGTCTCTTTGATTATCTATCATTTGATTTTTGTTTTATTTAGACACATTTTCCCTTTGCGACTATGAAATGGTTTTTTAAATACAGGGAAATATAGAGTAATTGAAAAAAATTACTCGTTATATCCCACACAAAGACTCAGCTTTTTAAACTGTTGATATTTTCCCATATTTGCTTTTTTTTAAAATAAAATGAAATACAATGGCACAGAAACAGGCCATCTTTAATGGCATTCTTGATATACCATCTGCATTCCTTCCCCAAAAGTAATCACTCTTCTAAAGCTAAGAGTATACTTCCCATGCTTGTTTTTCTACTTTTCTCCATATCTCTCCATATACATATCTATATTAGTACTCATGTGCACATCTAAATCATCTCTAAATACATCTGTAATTATATAGACACCAATCTGGAATGGAGTTTCTGTCTTGCTAAGCTGGAGAGGGGAAGGGAGGCCATAGACCTTGGTTCAAATGCCAGAATCTTGCAAGTCTTACTGAGTCTTAGTAGATTTTCCTGAAAAATAATGTGGTTTTTTTTCACATTCTATATGCCTATTGGGCCACTTTCCATGGTCGGGTTTCTTTTTTCACCAGTTCTTTGGGGAGCAAGTCCACAGAGCTCCTCAGGCTGTCATCCCAGCAGTGGGACTCCTGGCATTAGTTTTTACATTTTTGCACAATTATATTAATAATTTTTTCTTTGCATGTTTTGTGCCTTGTTTAAAATATTTTTCTCTACCTTAAGGTCATAAATTTATTCTCTTATATTTCTGCTAGTTTTAATTTTCATATTTAGAGCTTTAACCATCTGTGGACGATGGGAATTAGGAATATATATGTTCTTCCTGCATGTGAGCAGCCAATTCTCTTAGCACCATTTAGTATCGAATAATGCAGTTTTTCCCCAGCCATTTATAATTCCTTCCATAAACTGTGTATGTTTCTGAACTTTGTATTTTAATCCATTAGTCTGTTTTATTAACATACTGCATAAATTATAATAGCATTATAATAGGTCTTAATATCTGGAAGGGAAGACCTAATGCATATTGTTCATCTTGAAATTTTTTGTCTTGCAAATTACTTAAACTTTCTTGTCTCTTTGTTTTTATATATAAATTTTGGAACCTGTTTGTGAAATATCATTAAAAAAAAATGCTGATGAGTTCTTCTTTGCAATTGCACTGAATTGATTAAAATGGAATGAATTAGAATATTTAAAATATTGAATCCATAAAAATAGTATATCCAACTGCTTACTATTTATTTTATATATTCATTTTACTTGTTCATTTATTAACTTTTGTGTTATATTATTTTATTTGGTATTGGTCTCCAAAAGTCTTCCACATTTTTGTTAATTTTATTCTCAGGTACTTTCATTTTGGTGACTTTATGAATGTTGCCTTTACTTATTAATCTTTCTAATTCATTGTTACTAGTTTATAGAAATGATATTAATTTTTGCTTATGTCGTGTATATCCAGGAAGTTTTCTGAATGCTTTTTCTAGCTTTAGCAGTTTTTTAGTTTCTTTTGGAATATATTTGAATGTTTCATCACATGTAAATAATGAAAATTATGTTTATTTTTGAAAAATTTGTATGCCTACACTTTTTCCTTTTTTTAAGTTTGGCTAGGATTTACATACAATGTTAAATAGAAATAGAAATATTAGTTATCTGTGTCATGCTCCTGATTTTAAATGAAATTTATTATGGCATTTTGTTTTACCATTGAGTCAAATATATATCTTAGAATTTTAGTAACTAAACTTTACCAATATTGAATTAAGGAAGTCTTTTTCTACTCCAACTTGGATAAAAATTGTCATGAATAGGCATTGTATTTTATGAAATTCTTATTCTGATTGTTTTGATATGATCATTCTTATTTTCTCCATTTGATCTTTCAATGTAGTAAAATATGTAAATACATGATTGTATATTACACCACCCATTCCAGGGTAAACCATTATTTTAATAATGTTCAGTTTCTTTGTAAGTTATTTGATTCTATTTGTTAGCAATTTATTTTTTTTTAGCATTTAGTATCTATGTTCACAGATAAAATTGCCCTATAATCAGTTTCTTTTTGATATTTTTCTTGTTTATTTTGATGTCAAGTTTTGCTCATGCTGTAAACTTTTTATCTCTTCCTAGTCTCTAGAATATTTTTGCGTGTGTGTAGTGTAAGGATTATTTGCCCTTAAATAGAATTTGGTGAAAATTACATATAAAACATTATGGGCTTTGAGATTTTTAAATGGATAGGTTTTTAACTGATTATTTACTTTCTTTAATGGCAACAAATAAATTCAGACTTTCCAGTTTTTCTTGATAATTTATATTTCTCTAAATATTGCATTTTTCCTCTAAATTTTATAATGCATTAGTAGTAATTTTCACAGAGTATTTTAGATTTCCAATTCTTTTCTATATATTTGCCATTTTTATCACTAACATTTTTGTGTCCTATTCTTTTTCTTGATTGATTTCCTGTCTTAATTTCTATGATTTACACTTGAGTTATTTTGTCTGATTTATTTTTCAGCTTACTAGTTCTATCTTGAGCCAACTTAGTCTCCTCATCAATTAAATAACTCAGATTTTTACTTTATTTCAATATCATTTTCCATTTATATAAGGTTTTATATGATATTTTCCAAAGTTTTTTGTATTAGTTTTAATATCTTAATTTTTATACTTTTATTCTTTCATTTATGTCTTTAATAATTTGAAATATTATTTCATAATCTCATTTAATTTGTTCTGTTTTTCCACTTTTTGTGCACTTAATTCTTCCTTTTTGTACCTCTGGTGGCTACTCCTATCAGTGACTTACTTCTTTGTGTCCTTTAAACTTTTTACTTTAAGTTATCTTGGGGTAGTTTGTTTATTGTGGGGGATACCAGGGATCTTAGGTTGAGAAACTGTTCCAGCAGATTTATTTCTATCAGAGCACAGGGTTAGTTATCAGTGTCCTAAATAAGTTCTTTATTAAAAAAATTTCTAAGTTTAATGTTATCAAATAACACAAATAACAGCCATCTCCTCTCCTGTTTATTATTTTTGTTTTCATTTCTTATGGCTGAAATAGTTCCCCTCCCAAGACCTTGTACTGAGCCTTGGAGTGGCAGTATTATTTTTCTTGTCCCTTTAGCCTGGACTTGGTAACAGTGTTATAACTAGGCATTATCTCAAGCAATTGAAAAATTTGGAAGAATTAGTAATTAAAAGAACTACTGAATCAACTGCCTGTTGCTGGGACATGGATGCACTGGAGAAAGAAAAGGAAAGGCTAATGGTGATGAATCACCAATATAAAGGGAAATGTGAGAGTCAGAATTTCTCCTTTGCAGAATATATGGAGACTTGTGTCTTTTGCAGCCAGTGGGGAAGAAATGCTGAGGATTGGGCCTGCAATTTAAATATAAGAGTTTAAGAGTTCCAGAAAAGATTGAATGATCAACAGTCTTGTATCTATTACAAATATCAGGATGGAAAAGAGTGGGATTCTGATACTTGTATGCTCACATTTAAATTGATGTACTCAGTAATCTTGAATTCCCCTATTTCTCTGAATCCTCTGGTCCTGGAGAAATAACCCACTACTCCTATTTGAAGATGATGCAAAGACCCGTGCCTTGCAAGACAACTTGTGCTTTCTTCAGAAGCTACTCCATTTCCCATCTTAGTCACTAGACCAAATAAGTAGGGTCAAGTCACAATATGCCCTACCTAGCAGTCAAAAGAGGAGTTACCATACTGAGAATGGTAATAGGTAGGGCTGTGGTTATACAAGGGAGTCAGGGAAGAAAACAAATGGCAACCACGTAATTTACCAAGGTGTCTCTTGTTATTCTCTTGCCCAATTGACAATAAATGGACAGTTGCAGCTACAGCAGTGTGAAAAGAACATGGTAACTAGGGGCTTAGAACCCTCAGTGATGGTTAACCCTACTAAGTGAACCAGTAATACCAGTTCAGTTACTAAGCAAAGGTGTGGGAAATCGAAAATGGATAGTAGAGGAGAATGATGATGACTACCTATGACAGCCTGGGACCAGCTGCAGCAGTAGAGCCTGCATTATACCCTAAAGAATAAAAGAAATGACCATGAGTCCATACTGATATAAATAAATTATTTAATAAATAAATTAATGGAGACCAATAGACAAGTCTCTCATGCAGAATTCCAAATCTATGTAGACACTCCACCTTTAAGTAAATGGAGTATAACTCCCTATTCTTTAGTTGTTGTTTGCACGTAGTGACTTCCTTCCAAGGAGTACACTATAGAAAATGGTGAAAAGACTAACTTTAAAGTGGTGAGACCTGACAAGCATTACCTTAGCCAGGTTATCAAGGTTGACATAAACAATGATAAGTCATGTCGATAGTATGTATCCTTGGCGTGATGAAAATGGCACATGACATCTGTGTTCTTCCCAAAGACACATTACCCCAGTCTAGTCATGAGAAAAACAGACAAATTCCAACTGAGGGAACATTTACTCTTATTCAACATTGCACTGGAAATTCTATCCAGTGCAATAAATTAAGAAAACAAAATAAAATGCATACAGATCAGATAGGAAGAAATAAAGCTTTCCCTATTTAAGATGGCATGATTGTCTACATAGAAATCCTAAGAAATTGACAAAACACTTAGAAGCAATAAGTGACTTCATAAATGCTGTGGGATAAAAGGCAAACATACAGGGTCTGCCAGTGGTGCAGCGGTTTAGTCCGCGCTTGGCAGCCCATGATTCGCAGTTTCGGATCCTGGGCACCCGCCAACGCACTGTTCGTCAGCCATGCCATGGCAGTGTCCCATATAAAGTAGAGAAAAATGGGCACAGATGTTAGCCCAGGGCCAGTCTTCCTCAGCAAAAAGAGGAGGATTGGCGATGGATGTTAGCTCAGCGCTGGTCTTCCTCACACAAAAAAAGGCAAACATACAAAAATCAATTGTATTTCTACACACTGGCAATGAACATGTGAAACTGAAAGTAAAGATATGATAACATTTACAGTAGAGTAAAAAAAAATACTTCATTGTAAATCTAACAAAACATGTACGGGACCTGAATGCTGACAATTATGAAACATTAATGAAAGAATCCAAAGATCCAAATAAATGGAGAGACATACCATGTTTATGGATTGGATGACTCAACATAGTAAAGTTGTCAATTCTCTTCAATTTGATGTACAGATTTAATTCAAAGGCAAAGGAACTAGAAAATCTAAAACAATTTTGAAAAAGAATAAAGTAGGAGGTGGGGCCGGCCCGGTGGTGCAGCGGTTTAGTCTGCGCTTGGCAGCCCGGGGTTCGCTGGTTCGGATCCCGGGCGCCCGCCGGCGCACTGCCTGTCAGCCATGCCGTGGCGGCGTCCCATATAAAGTAGAGGGAGATGGGCACGGATGTTAGCCCAGGGCCAGTCTTCCTCAGCAAAAAGAGGAGGATTAGCAACGGATGTTAGCTCAGGGCTGGTCTTCCTCACCAAAAAAAAAAAAAAAAAAAAAAAGAATAAAGTAGGAGGAATCAGCCTACTCACTTTCAAGACTTATTATAAAGCTACAGTAATCAAGACTGTGTAGTAGTAGTGAAGGGATAGGCGCATAGATCAATGGAACAAAATAGAAAACTCATAAATAGACAGACGTATATATGTTTAACTGAGTTTTTGGCAAAGATACAAAATAATTCAGTGAAGGAAGGAAAGCCTCTCTGCAAATGATGCTGGAGAAACTGGACATTCATAGGCAATAAATAAATAAACATATAAATGAAATAAAATACAATAAAATGTACCTTTACTTCACACATTATTCAAAAGTTAACTCAAAATGTAAAATATAAAAGTACAAAACTTTTAGAAAAAATATAAACAAATCTTTAGGATCTAGAGCTAGGCAAACTGTTTTTAGACTTGTCATCAAGAGTCTGATCCAAAAAAAGGAAAGACTGATATATTAGACTTCATCAAAATAAAAAATTTTGCTTTGTGGAAACAAAAGACGAGAACTGATTAGGAGAAAATATTTGCATACCATGTGTCTGACAAAGACTTGTATCTAAAATATATTTAAAATCTCTTAAAATTCATCAGTGGAAAAAAAATCTGTTTAGAAAAATGGGCAAAAGACATTAATAGACATTTCACTGAAGAAAATATACAGATAGCAAATAGGCACATGAAAAATTGTTCAACTTCATTAGTTATTAGAGAAATGCAAATTAAAACCACGATGAGATATCCTCTATCAGGATGGCTAAAATTTTTTTTAATTTAAAAAATCCCAATTCTGGTGAGGATGCAGAGAAGCTAGGTCACTCATTTATTGCTGCTGAGAATGTAAATGGTATAGCCACTCTGAAAAACAATTTGGCACTTTCTTAAGGAAACCAAATATGTAACTAACATTTGACCCAGCAATTGCCATGTATAACCACTGGGGGAAACATGAAGACATATTTACACAGACAGATGTACATGAATGTTTATAGGAGCTTTATTCATAACAGCTAAAAACTAAAAACAACCCAGATGTTTTCAATGGATGACTGGTTAAATAAACTTTGTTCATCTATACCATGGTATACTAATCCATAATAAAAAGAAATTAACTTTCGATACACATGACTTAGATGGATCTCACTTATGCTAAGTGAAAAAAGCCAGTATCCAAAGGTTACATTGCTATGATTCCACTTACATAACATTCTTAAGATGAAATGGAGAACAGATGAGTGGTTGCCAGGGGTTAAAGGTTAGGGGGAGGGTGGAGAAGTAGGTGGGGCTATAGATGGCTCACATGAGAGATCCATGTGGTGATAGAAATGTTCTGTGTCTTGACTGTTTCAGTGCCAATGTCCTAGTTGTGATATTACGCTATAGTTTTGCCAGATGTTACCATTGGAGGAAACTGGACAAAGGATATATGGGATCTGTGTATTATTTCTGACAACTGCATGTGAATCTCTATCTTGAAATTTAAAAGTTCAACTCAATTTTAAAAATCTAAAAAAGTACATTTATGGTAATTGTACTTGCATTTCATGGCAAAGAGTAATAAATACATGTCCTCAAACCACCATCCAAGTAGTGACCCCATCTTTTATTCCTCCAAATATAGTTTAAGACCCTATGTTTCAATGTAGTTGCTTATTTTTTCATCATCTCACAAATATGTGTTGAGTGCCTGCTCTGTATCAAGCCCAGTGCTCTGGTACAAAAATAGTGATGAGCAAAAGTGACCCAGTTTCATCCTTCATAGAGCTTACAGGAGTGAATGAAAAAGTCAAGAAACAAAATAAATTCTTATATTATAAAAGAAGAATGTCTTATAATGGAAAATAATGATGGGACAGAATAGTCAAGAAAAGCCTTTTTAGGTGTTATTCAAACTGAGGTCCAAACAATGTAATCAGCTATCCAAATTTATTTACTTTCAACATATTTCTTGAATCTGTCTACTTCTTTTTGTCTCTTCAGCAACCATCATAGTTTAAAATACTATCAGCAATCTCAGGGATCATTACAATGGCCTTTTTCTGGACTCCCCAGATCATTTTTGTTCCCATTCTACTCTAGTCTCAGTATGATTAAAATGAAAATCAGATCATTTCATTCCCTTGCTTCAAACTCTTCCGTAACTCCCAAGATGAAGACCCAAACCTTTAACACGCCCTTTACATCTACATGATCTTCCCCTCCCTATCACCACAGCCAGCGTTTGGGCGACCGTCCATCTTTCTGTCTCCTTTCAGGCACACTGGCATTCAGGTGGTTGAAAGTCCTACGGGCTCTCCAGTCTCAGGGCTACACAGAGGTCTGGCCCCTGCTCTTCATGCCACTAACTTTGTCTTGTTAGATCTCATCTCAGAAGTCTTTCCAGACTCCCCGTCCTAGAATGGACACTCTATTCAACTAACCCATGGTGCCATATATCTTTTCTTTACAGTATGCATCAAAGATATTTGTGTGATTATTTAATAAATGTCTGTCTTTTCCACTAGGCTGAGGACAGAGGGGATCTGTCTCTCTACATTATATTTCCAAGCAGAACATATTGCTTGGCATATGTAGATGCTTAATAAATATTTACTGATTGAATGAATAGATGGATGAACTACTAGTTTTCATGGAATATACTCAGAGTCTTCAAAATATTTTGATTGAATTAAATAGGGATGTGATTGTTAAAAATGTGTTGACCCTGGAAATATTCATATAATGATTTCTGTACTTCATTATGGCCTTAAAATAATTCTGTATTTATCTCTCTTTTGAGTGTTTATTTTTTCTCTTTTTTTTTTCATGACTTTCAAATAGGCACATAAATACTGAAAAAACATTTCCTCAAAACAAAAAGTGGCAAAAGAATACAAGGTTAGCTCTTACCACCAATTCAGAATTTGGGCCAATATGAACACAAATAAAGTTTTCCTAAAGAAAAAATGATATATAAGTCAATGTAAAAGAGTGATTAGAAAAACAGGCTTTCAATTTTACAGTCTAGCTATGAAATCTTGGACAAATTAATTATTTACTTGGTCGCTTCATTTATTTCTATATAAAATGCAAACATTATCTCAGAGAATAATTGTAAGAATCTATGAAAGAATGTTGGTGATTATGACTGGAACATTGTTAGTACACCATAAATAGCATAATGATTATCAAGTTAATGAAGAATGCAATACTATTGCAAGAGAATATTTTACTTTATTATTATTATTTGTTTTTTTGGCGAGGAAGATTGGCTCTGAGCTAACACCTGTTTGCAAATCTTCCTCTTTCTGCTTGAGGAAAAGTGGCCCTGAGCCAACATCTGTGCCCATCTTCCTCTATTTTGTATGTGGGACAGCGCCACAGCATGGCTGACGAGTGGTGTATATTCGCACCCAGGATCTGAACCCGCAAACCCGGTCCACCAAAATGCAGCATGCCAAACTTGACCATTACACCACTGGGCCAGCCCTGAGAAAGTTTTACTTTAAGAAAGTGAAATGTGTTCAAATAATATAAATGAAATAAACTTCACAGATAATATATGTACTAATTAAAGCTGCCTTCCCTAGTTTTAAAATTTATCTTTAGTAAAATTTTGCTGGGCTGGTTTGAATTGCAGCATATGATTGAAAGCAATAAAACAACATTCAAGACATAAAAATTTTGGCTGATAGTAGTTTACTAAAATTAACGTATTAAAGGCTCATTTATATTTCAAAAGTCCCTGATTTGACTGTTATGTTATTATCAAGGGTTGGCAAACAACAGCATATAGGCCAAATCTGGCCCACCACCTGTTTTTGTATGGCTCATCAACTAAGAATAGATTTTACCTTTTAAAGTGGTTGAAAAGATCAAAAGAAGAATATTTTATAACATGTGCAAGTCATATGAAATTCAGGAACTTTTATTGGAACACAGCCATGCTCATTATTTACATATAGTCTGTGACGGCATTTGTGCTACAATTGCAGAGTTGAATAGTTGTGGCAAAGACTGTATGTTCTAAAATATTTAGTATCTGACTTTTTACAGAAAAAAAGTTTGCCAACTCCTGTTATTATCATGGCATCATAATTAGCCTATTGCAGATTTTGGTCCTTACTGGGATCTCTGTATTCCTTAATCCTGCATTTTTGTGTGCTGATCTGTCCTGACATTAGAATTTATCCTTGCTCTACTGATTTAAGACAATTAAACTTGCCCAAATCCTTTATTGTTCTTCATTAGTTGCCTAAGTGATTTCTTGGTTTCTGAGTCTCCTCTACCACAAACCTAACCCCAGACTGCGTGTCTGTCTGGGTCTTAAGTCTTAGATAAAAGAACCTTAGAAGCTCTTCTCATGGATTGTCCAACCTCTTTACCCAAATGTGCAAGTGAAAACTGCAAAGTAGATAACCATAGAACAGATCAGAGACTCCCCAAGGAAATTGTTATAAATGAGCTTTGTTTTTGTGAATTAGAATCCAGCATCAAGTGAAGTAATGATCCATCGTAAAGACATATGCAAATTTGCATGAACAGTTAAAGTTATCAAACATGTATACCAAAACACAAGCTTTTATAACCAGAAGGATCTTTGCAAATAATCCATTTAAATTTTCTGAGTTTCAGATGACAAAACTGAGGCCCATATGCATTCTTTCCAAAGATCACACAGCTAGTGGGTATCACAGACTACAACCAAAACTCACATCTCCTATCCCTGCCCATACTTACTTCCTCAACATGCTAATGACTGTATTCACTTATTATGCAAAATTATTTAATGTATTATGTAAGGTACATATAAAACACAAAATGTAACTATATTTTATCAGAAGTTTGACGTATCTAGAATTAATATTAATTTAAGCAACATTAATTAAAATTAATCTATTTTTCTTTGCTTCTTGAAATGTAGAATTCTGCTTTGTATTTATGGGGGTGGGGCTGGGAGGATTAGCCAGAGTGGGGAGATTGATTTAAATAGCTGAACAGCATCATATTCCCTCCACCAAAGTTTCAATTTATGTCATTTTTGTGGTTTTTCCTTTCTAGATTTCTCTATCTAAAGCAAAGACTTTCACAGGTGTAATACTTATTTTTCTTCTTCGGAAATAAAACTTGAATGACTAAAGACTTTTCGATGCAGTTTTATGGTTGAGTAGTGTCTACAATCAGTTCTTCTTGTTTGTACTTGATCCTTTCTCTCATAACACAAGCCTCCGGCACAAAATATCCAGAGTGTAATATTGCATTTTTAAGTGGAAACAAAAGAAAAACAAAGGGAAGTCTCATGAATGTATGTGGAGGAGGAAAAGATTGTGGGCCCGGCCCACAATTGTATGTATGACAGACTTCTATAGATTGTTAAATATCTCATCATAGAAACTGTCACTTATCCCTCTTCTTTAACTTGTGACAAGTCCCCCTAGTACACAAGGAACGACCAGAGTGAAAGTTGGTGATTATCAGAATCATCAACTAGACAGGGTTAAATGAAGAGACTGTAAGGAACTTGAGGTGTTGTGTGTTGACTACCTGTGTCTGAGAAAAGTTTTCTTGACAATGAATTATTAGTCCCAAAGTGAATTCTTAATTTTCCACCAAGATGCATGTTTTATTTCATGGCTGAGCTAGGTTCTGGGACTTTCCATTCCTCTCAGAGTGATGACACAGGTGTGGCCTGGGATTTCTCAGCCTGAGCTAAACTCTGGTGTTGGCGAAATGTGAGGACAGTGGAGGGAGTCTTGGGAGGAGAACACCAGATGTGGGACCCAGTAAAAGTCGATTGTTTAGAAATAGGTCAGAAAGTTTAAGTTTCAAGTGAAATTTGACTCAGTTCAATTAAAAATGCATGCTCTGTGTAGGGTGAAAATAATTAATTTAAATGGGATTTCAGGAAGGAGACCAAATTGATTTTACTCTTTCCCGCTGAACAACTATGAATACTAATAGCACAGTAATAGATATTCTAAGCATTATTTAGAATATTTTCAGAGAAACTCCCTCCATTATTTTTCATTTATCTTTTATCTGCCTATTTAGCCAGTAAATCAATAATTACCATTAAAATGCACATATGGAGTAACAGAAGAAAAAGTAGTTTTGGAGAAATTGAAGATGTTTCTAGAGGTTATCCAAAGCGAACATCACACCTTCTAACTTATTTCTATTATCAGAAGGTCTCAAAATCACTATTGTACCTCCAAAATACTTTAAAGTTAACTAAAAATATTTTTGTCCAATACATTGAAATCGTGAACTAAAATATATTTCATACCGGAAATAAATCCAATATAATTAAACATATTCTGTGCTAAGATGTAGTCCTGGCCCAGCAGGAAAACAAGAAGACTTCAAAACAGCCTTGTTTGAAGGCAGTTGTTTTGCAAAATTTCTGATTCAGTTTGGTATTTCATACAGATTTTGAAAGCTGTAAAATGTCATTTCATTCTAAGCCAAATAATCCCTGTAGAATATCTGCAGTACCCTCAACTCTAGTTATTTGGAGTTGAGGAGTCTTATATCTACACTTGCACATAAAAGAGCATAAAATTATAAATGTGCTTGCATAGGAAAGTTTCATTACTCTAAGGAAATTTGTGCTTTTTTCTTTAGTTTTTAATATCTTCGTGCTAATTTTCAGAAAAGGTTGGAGACGTTTCACGTCTATTAATGACTAGTTGATCTTGTCTGTTTCTCTGAGTCCAGGTGTGTATGTTTATGTGTGTCTGAGTGTGTGTGTGTGTGTGTGTGTGTGAGAGAGAGAGAGAGAGAGCGAGAGAGAGAAAATCTTCCACAAGAATTTACCCCCCAAATTAACATATCTGCTCAAATTAATTAGTAGCATCTTGTCTGATTCATCTGGCATAAATGTGTACAATAGTCAAAGTGCGAGCTGGCCCATGTGGCTGAGTCACCATTTTTAATGATTAATTTTGAGAGTGAGTGATTACTGTCTTCCATTGCATTGTTAGCCTCGTCAGGGAAGGAATCCTGTCCATTACGTTTTATGCTCAACACGTCCTCCCAGCATCTAGAATAATTTTGAGACATAGAAGGATTTCAATACATACTTAATAACTAAAATTCAATATATAAAATTGTGTTCTTAGAAAGATAGACATTGTTGAGCTATTCATCACAATGTCTTTAGTGTTTCCTTTTACAGTTTGATCCTTACTTCCCCCAACCTAACCCCATTCAGGCCGCAGCTGCCCTGCTCTATGCTCATGGCAATGGGTGCATAGACACGGATGAGCCTCTGGGAAAGGATGGTCCCGTGCTCTACTCCCCAGGCTGACTGAGAGGAGAGTACTGGTCAGTGAAAACCCTGGAAGAAGGAATGCATACTCTATTTCTGGTATACAACTCCAGGAAGACCCCAGAGCAGTATGGTTACGTGACACATCTAAGTAGAAAGCTGTGAAGCTCACGGAGTGCCCGTGCTTGAAATGATGCAGGAGCAAGAATGACATGAGCTTAAAATAGGGAAGAAGGAAGAAGCCTTATTATTGGAAACAAGGAATAACTCAGTAGTTTCCTGTTTTGATTAACAACCATGGACCAAAGAGAATCAACTTCTCAGGAAATGGCAGATGGGTAGACGACAATGACGATGGATATCCCCTCACCCATATCCAGACCAGGATGCCTCATTATATCAGCTTCCAAAATTTTAACCCCAAAGCCAAGATAAATTATTTCTTTCATCCTACCAGAAGGGAGGCTTACAACATGAACTAAGTTGTATTATAGGGGAAGTTTGAATGTCAGTTCTTTGCACACTTTATTTATGTACTAAGATTCATACCCACCTTATGTGTCCAATCCAGGGGTCAACAAACTAGACCAACAGACCAGTTCTGGCCTATAGCCTGCTTTTGTACAGCCCTTGAACTAAGGCTTTTACATTTTTTAACTGTTGAAAAAAATTCATAAAAAAGAAAACAGAATAATATTTTGTGACACTTGAAAATGATGTGAAATTCAAATTTCAGCATTCATAAATAAAGTCTTACTGGAACACAACTATGCTCATTGGAACATATGTCTATGGCTGCTTTTGTGCTACAATGGCAGAGTTGAGGAGTTGAGACGAAGACTGTATGTCTGTCCCACATAGTCTAACATTTTACTAACTGGCCATTTACAGAAGAAGTTTGCCAGCCTTTGGTCTAATCTAAGAAGACTTAAAAATTGGCAAACTTTTCATTTCTTTCTTCCCCTGACAATGTCTATTGCTGTGCCCTAAGATTCATTTTAGTTTTTGTGTGCCAGACATTAAAAAGTGAAGAAGAGAAGACAGAGGGCTGGAGATAGCTCATCATTTTTTAAGATATATTTTTTTAAGCAAAATATTCTTGGTTGGGAAAGCACTTCCAAATCTCTAATTCAGAATTTTGCTCTGGCAGTAAAGGCAGTGTTGATGGAAGAAGAGCAACATACCTGGGCTCAAATCTTTCACAAAAGGAAACTGGTGACTCAGAATACCATCAGGAGCGGAAATCAAGGATGCAGTAGTGAGGAGATTAATCAATGCATCACCATCAAAAGGTAAATTCTAAGATTATAGTTCATGTCACCTTTCAAAACCCAATAAAATGATCCTGCAGCCCATAATGACTTGTCTTTCATGCCTGTTTGGTGCTCTTAAAATGCTCATGTCTGCCTCACGCACTGCCTGTCAGCCATGCCGTGGCGGTGTCCCATATAAAAAGTAGAGGAAGACGGGCACAGATGTTAGCCCAGGGCCAGTCTTCCTCAGCAAAAAGAGGAGGATTGGCAACGGATGCTAGCTCAGGGCTGGTCTTCCTCACCAAAAAAAAAAAAAAAATGCTCATGTCTGCCTCAAACACGTAATCTGTATCTAACTTCATTAGTTCACCCCGACCTTTCCATCTCAGCCATAGGAAAGAACAATGTGCTTTGAGGTGGTTAACCTCATTATGAATGGTCTGATGAAATTAGTCACTTTAAAAAATCATTTTCAGTGACTTGGCATAAGGGGAAATACAAAAATACTTTCCTGTCTTGCAGAAGAAAAATGTTCTATGCCACTCATTAGTTCCTTCATGTTTTCAGCAGGTTTTCTTTCTTTTCATTTTGTAATATCTAATCTTAAGGTTTTTTTTTTTTTAAAGAATTAAATCATTGAAAAGGATGTGCATTACCTGATGAGGAATTTAGAATCTATTAATCAACATTTAACTATAGGCAGTTCTACTGAGCAGTATTGATTTAGATACCTAAGCCTAAACAAACAAACAAACAAAACTAGGCTTGTTTCTATTATTATTTATTTACTTTTGCTTTCTTAAACATTAAGAGAAGAAAAGTGTGGTTAATCCTGGTTGACAATTCCCCCTTCTGCTATATCCATTAAGGGTTCAAGAACAGATGTCAGATCCATATTCTTTCCAAGGAGAAAAATTGTCCCTTTGGGGGACAATTGGAATTGTCCTTTTTGATTTCCAAAACATTGGACTCAACTCTCTTGGTATATATATGGTACTAGATTTCACTTTGCCAATTCAGAACTTATTTATCCGCGTTTCCATTGCCCAACTGATTATGTCCCTCTCTTATTTTAAACACGTCAAAAGCTCTCAGAGCCTACAAGCTATACATTCTTGATGGTCTCTCTACCCTCCCATCTTTGTAGTGTCCCTTATGCCCCCTACTCTACAGACTATGGACTCAGTTCTTCCTAGAGCACACTTTTTTAACCTCTGGATCTTTGTTGCCTCTTCCTGCCCATTCCACCCCGTTGCCTGCTGTGGATTCTATTTAGTCTTCAAATCACTGCTCAAGATTCTCCTTAAATACAGTGTTCTGATTCCTTTAGGTAACATCCGACACTTTTCCTCTATGTTCTCATACCATCTTACCTCCAGCTCTATTTTAGTATTTCATACAATAGGTTATCATTGGCTTGTCAGTGCTGCTCTTCCTCAAGACTTTCAACTCACTGAGGGTACAGATTGTATTTTGTTCAACTTCTTCTCCAGTGCTAAGCACAGTGCCTCATGAAGGAGTAGCTCGATGTCTGCCTATTGACCAAAAGAGTACGTTTGAAATTCTACTACGTTCTTCCCACAATTAAGCCTTCCTCTGAGAGTGTTACATTGTGGCCAGTCTATTAATTTCATATTCTTTAATTATTTACAGCATTCATACATTTTTCTAAAAATTCTCAAACCCGCTGGTTGAGTATGGCCTCTGTGCATCAGCTGCTTAGCTTTTCCGAGCTGTCTATGCAAAGAACAAGGCCTTCCCGCCTTCTAAAGAAAGACTTGAAGCAGGAAAGCAGAGAATTGCCCAGCCAAATGCTTGAGGTGAGATAAAAGATACATGCAGCGTCGAAATCAAAGAGTCAGAAGCCATGTGCAAGAAGGAATGCCAAATTTTATCACGTTTTTCCCCACATCTTTTTAATTCATTAATATGATAATTTGCATTAATTGATTTGCTAATGTTAAACAAACCTCTCAATGCTGGGATAAATCCAAGTTGGTGATGATGGATTAACGTATTTACATATTGCTGGATTCAATGTGTTAATCTTATGTTTAGAATTTATATAATTTATGCAACTAAATTCAGAAACTAAATTTTCCTTTCTCACACTCTCATTATCAGGTTACGGTATCAACGTTACACTAGCCTCGTAAAATGAATTGTGTATTGTTCCATTTTCCTTTTTATTCTCTGAAAGAGATTATTTAAGAGTAGAATTATTCAGTCTTTAAATATTTGGTTCAACTTGCCAGTAAAACTCTTAGGCCTGAAGTTCCCAGTAAGAAGATTATCAATACTGGATTTTTGTTCATGGATATAGGAGTAATCTGGTTTCTACTTCTTGATCCAGTTATGGTAAGTTATGTTTTTATAAGAATTTATCCATTTCCTTGAAGTTTTCAAGTTTGTAGTGTGTTTAAAGTAATATTCTCTTATTATTATTTTGTGTGTGTGTGCGAGGAAGATTAGCCCTGAACTAGCATCCGTTGCCAATCCTCCTCTTTTTGCTGAGGAAGACTGGCCCCGGGCTAACATCTGTGCCCATCGTCCTCTGCTTTATATGGGACGCCGCCATGGCATGGCTTGGCAAGCAGTGCATCAGTACGCGCCGGGATCCGAACCTGCGAACCCCGGACCGCCAAAGCCGAGCACGCGGATTTAACCGCTACACCACGGGGAAGGCCCTCTCTTATTATTTTTAATCTTTTCTATATTAATACTTCTGTCTTCCTTCTGTTCTGTTACTTTTTTTTTCTTCTCTTTTTCTTGATTAATCTCATCATGAGTTTGTCTATTTTATTAGATTTAAGGACAACCTACACTTGGCTCTATTGTTCCTGTCTATTGTATCTTATTTTCTATTTCATTGATTTCTGCTCTTATTTTTTGTTTTCTCCATTCTTTGAATTTCTTTGTATTTATTCTTTTGTTGTTCATTCTAACTTTTAAAAAGAAACATTTAATACCTGATTTTTAGCCTTTCTATTTTTCTCATAAAAGCATGTAAGGCTATGCGTTTATCTATAAACAATGCTCTACTTGTATGCCATACGTATAAATATGTGGTATTTTTCATTTCCTTCAGTTCTAAATATTCTATTATTTGGATTATGATTTCTTCTTTGATCCTTGGGTTATTTAGCTGTATTTTGGAAATTTCCAAACAAATGGAATTTTTCTATTTATCTCTTGTGTTGCTTTCTAGTATAATTACATGTGGTCCCAGAACACAATCTCTTAAATTTCTTGAGATTTTTATTTATTGGACCACTATGGGTTCAATTTTTATAGATGTTTTGGATCTGAGTTTAAAAAGATTGTGCATTCTGCCGATGTTGTATCCATATCCTTTAGTTCAAGCTTGTAGATCATGTTGTTCAAATAGTAAATAATTTATTACTCATTTCTCTATCTACCAGTTACTGAGAAATTTATGTTAAAATCTCCCTTTATGATTGTGGATTGCTATATGCTTATGTAATTCTGATAATTTTTATTATATATATATTTTGGGGACTATATTATCAGGGCATAAATATGTTAAATTGTCATATCTTTCTGGAGGATTTAAAATTATATTTTTATGTGGTAATCCTCTTTATTTCTAATAGGTTTTTGCTTTGTCTGATGTAAACATAACTACAATAGTATTTGCCTGATGTATCTTTTTCCACATATTGAATCTCAATCTTATCGTGTTTTTTCATGTTAAGTACATTCATCCAGTTGTAGATGCTGCGGTGTGCCTCCCACCTCTCTCTTCTTTCTTTCTGTAACACAGATGCCATGGTTAGAAATTCAGAAACATCTTGAATAATCAGGCCGCCTTGAGAATGGGAGCCTTGTGGTGTGGACTGTGCGGCAGCAGCAGAAGGAATCTGGGTTCCTCATCAGTGTGAAGCTGCCTCCTACCCTTTAATAGCTACCTTTGGATGTAAGCCTCTTGTTTTGGTTTTCTCCTATATGTAGCTGAGTTTAATCTTAACTAATACTCAGACGTATGACCTATGGAGAAACTAAAGATGAATTTTACTAGACATTGCCTAAATGAATTTAATATCCAGTTACAGGCAGTATCCTTTATATGCATAGAACCTAAGCTGGTGCTTATTAAATAACATAGAATTTTGAAATTTAATAATTCCAAAAGAAATTTTTACATAAAATATTGTTAGTTCAAAGTAGACATACATTGGTTACTATATCAGAAAAATGATTCTGATGGTGATGGTTTTTTAGCTGAGCTTTGAATAAAAGGTAGGATTAAGGGGCCACCCGGTGGCGCAGCAGTTAAGTTCGCGCTTGGCAGCCCAGGGTTCGCGAGTTCAGATCCCGGGCGCCTGCTGACACACTGCCTGTCAGCCATTGCGTGGTGGCGTCCCATATAAAGTGGAGGAAGATGGGCACAGATGTTAGCTCAGGGCCAGTCTTCCTCAGCAAAAAGGGGAGGATTGGCAACAGATGTTAGCTCAGGGCTGGTCTTCCCCACAAAAAAAAAAAAAAAAAAAAGGTAGGATTAAGACACGGAAAAAAGGAAGTATTACAGTTTTGGAGAAAGTATAGAGAGAAAAAGACTGAGAAGGAGAAAGCGAGAGCCCTGCATCAGTAACGATTTTTCAAAATTAAATGACTAAATTTTGGAGTATTTAAAGGGAGATGGTGGTAGTAGGTTTGGTAAAGTGGCTGAAATTCAAATTATTAAGGTCCTTGAATGCCAAGCATAAGAACTTGTTGTTTGGAACGTAGTTTTGTGGTACTGGGAAGGGCAACATAAGCTTGGAATTTGAAGAACTGGTTATGCTTCATTTGGGATGTGTGATTTAGATAAGTCATTTAGTTTCTCAGAGTCTCAATTTTCTCTTATGAAAAGGCATTTTAATAACATCTACATAAAATTGGACAATGTTCATGTATTTCCATAAATTTTGAAGGCCTATAGAAATATATACTATTATATTTAGTAGTTAAGACCTTTAGTGGTGTATTATCTAGTGAAGGAGACAGACAAGGAATTGGGTCATTTAAAATAGTGTTACAAGTGCTACAACAGATGTACACCAAAATTGTGCACAGATATAGAGGAGGAACTCCTAAAACAGTATGGGGGAATTAGCATAGGCTATTTCAAATATGGAGCTGACATGGTTGGCTGGTGCTTTAGGAAGTGTAGTCAGGGAGCCTGTGTAGGATGATACAGTGGGAGGCCAATGAGAAGTCCAGACCATAAACAGTGAAGAGTTAAGGTAGTGTCACTGGGCTATGGTAATAGGGGTGATATACTCATTTATTCATTAACTTTTTGTTACAAATGGCAACTGAGCACTTGGTATGTGACAGGCAGTCTTCTAGATATTATTCTAGATATTCTAGATAGAGTGATAAATAAATAGATAAAGTTCCTGTCCTCTTGGTGCTTATCATCTGTTGAGGGAGATAAAAAAATTAATAGAGGCATATAAAATAATATATGGTATAAGTAAAAGCAAGAAGAAAAAACTAGTAAGGGAATGGAAAATGGGAGAATCACTTATTTTAGATAAGGAGATCAGAGAAGACCTCACTAAGAAGGCAGAAAGTTGAATAAAATGAGGAAGTAAGCCACACTGGAGGATGTGCAATCCACAAAGAGGGCACAGGGAAAGCAAAAGTCCAAAAGCAGAAAGAATAAGACATTTTGAAGGACCAGGAGGAAGGCCAAAATATGCCAAGAGAGTAGGGGCAAAGCAGCAGGAGGTATGTTCTAAGAAGTGACTTGGGTGGTTCATGGAGTGGTGTTTATCATGTAAGGTGTTTGGATTTTAGTCTAATCATTGTGGTTAGTCACTGGAGAGGTCTGAGCAAAAGAGTGACAAGATCTGATTTGCATTTTAGAAAAAATCACTCTGTTTGCTATGTGGAGAATGGATTAGGGAGAGCAAGAGTGGAAGCAGGACTCACAATGAGAGGCATTGACTGTAGTCAGGTGAAATACTGTGGTTAGAGTAGAGGAGCAGCTATTATAGTGGTAAGAAGTGGTCATATTCTCAGTATCATGACGAACATACTAAAAATAACATGTGAAGATAAGATCACATTAACGAGATGCAAGGCTTTAGAAATCTAAATTGTAGTAATCTACAAGAATTACAAATTGATGCCCTGAGGTCTAGATTTGGCTTCCAGATGAGTTTTTTTTTTGGTTAACATTACTGTATGTTTAATTAATTATTTGCTAACATTTAAAAATCAGGATATTTCACATGAAAAATCTGCACTTGCCTCTTCTTTCTGAAAAATCAGTACTTTCGGCAACCATTAGACCTACCCCTATGATCCGAAATTTCTCACCATGGCTACCAAGGCTACCCCCTTAGATGGGGCATGCTTTGTGTCTTTATATTAAATTCTTGTTCCCCGTAGACATTTGCATTTGTGACTGCTGACCTAGACCATATAGAACAGCAGACAGTCAAATCCACACACGACTCCATTCTGTTCTTACTGCAGGGGTTTTCAGTGGAACTCTGGGCAGCCATTGATTTGAAACTTCACTTATGCTTTTACCTGTTTTATATGCTGGGATTCTATCTAAATTTAATTTGACATAAAAACATTTCTTAAAAAAATTACTTCTTTCTCAACTGATCATAATCCTCATTAGGACAAGCACTAGTATTCATTTTTGAGATTTTCAAGAATTCCAACATGTTCGTATTTCCTTTTCATTGACAATCTGACACACAGAGCTTATGGGAATTAGAACTTGGAGAATACACTCTGTCTGGAGGAGGGGAGCTAAACCAACATGTTGAGACAAGGAAAGTCTAATTAGATTTTTAAATCAAGATTTAAACTTCAAACTATAAGCTGTATGGTCAGGAGACCATAACTGACAGAAAAAGGCCAGGAGTCCAGGGAGAGAAGATATAGCCTTATTTATAATTTGGCAGGAAGAATTCTTCTGGCCATGAACAGTTCCAGGGGATGGAGGGCTGCAAAGCCAGACTGTCCAGCCTGAGCAACACTGGGAATGCTAACTGCTCCTGGCTGACAGTGCCCCGTCAGGGGACCACTTAGGCAAAACGCCGTTGCTAGGATTTTAAGGATCTTGGAAGACTACAAAAAGCATCTTATTTTCTATTTGCAAGCACTGTCAAGATGGGGTACAGAGAATTTGGTAGGTCTGCACGGTCTCGGTTCTTTCTAAGACATGAGAGAGTGATAATGCCACCTGTGACATCATCACGGTATTCGGAAGTGGAGCAACTGGGAGGGTTGTGTTGTTTCCATGGTGGGGTGCTCTTAAAAGTTTAGGGTTGCAGCAACCCCAAGCTCCTCCTGCATCAAACTGCCTAACACCCTCGATTCAAATCTTTAACACTGTCATCTACAAATATATGTGGATTTTTTAAAAATACATTTACATTGAAACATAAAAGGTGATATTTTAGGTGAGACCCAAATCAATGTTTACTGCTGAATTAAGTCTTATCTTTGCGGGGGGGCATTCATTACTGAGAGATGAATTATTTTGCTTTTTGGTCATATGGAAGTTTCTGACCCTTCTCCTGCAACCAAATACAAAAGAAAGAGGATATTTTTAATGAAGAATCATGGAGAGTGTGAGGATTTCCTCTTTGCTGACTACTCCTTTATCAGTTAGAGACGGGCAGCCCATGGAGTGCTGCCATCAGCCCTTAAAACAGATGCTGAGGGAATTCATTGGAGAGCAAAAAGATTGGGATGAATGATTGCCATGTCTCTCACTTCCTACAGGGAAGTTCCTTGTGCATCCATAGATTATTTATTATTTGACCAGTTGCGTAGGAGATTATTCCACATGAAATCATTCGGCAGGTAGAAGGAAACAGCCCAGTAAACATCAAGAAGATGTTTTCTCACTAAAAATGAACAGAGACCAGACAAAAAGCCTCCTGGGATGCACCTATAAGTTATCCTGTGATGCCAAGACGTGAGGACAAGTACAATTGTTAACCATGCTCAAACCATACACCCCAAACCCTGAAGTGATTGTTTTGGGGCCAAGTTATTGAAGCTATTAGGGGACACTTCAACTTGATGTTCTAGAATGGTGTGTTGTTTCACTAAATGTTTGTTTCACTAATGGTGTGTTGTTTCTAAATGAAATAGTTTGGTTAGAAAAAGTTGGCTTTACACTGATACGGTGCAGAGGCGAGCAAGCTGGTTACCAGAGCAGTTCGGGGCTTCAGTTTGCTTCAGTCCCTTACATGCTGCAGGGTGCCTAACTGGTGATCAGAAAATGTTCTAATTGTTTCTCTTACTAATGTAACATAGTGTACCTGTTACCGGACCTCTGTGAGTCCTCTTTTTGGTGAGTTAATCAAACTACTACAGAAGTAGTTGTCACACAAAGCAGAAATTGTATTTACAGCATGCAACAAACAAAGTGGAGACCATAAGGAATAATTTCACAAAGCTATGGCTCCCCAAAAAAGGAGAGCAGGTGCCTTTTATTTGGGGTAGAGAACGAGCATGGGAGAAAGAAGTTTCGTCATTCCACGTAGAGGTGGGCATGGGCTGGCACATGCACAGTTCAGCTACACGCCTGCGCATACATCGCATATTATGTTAATAAGACTTTAGCTCCTCCCAGGGCTGTGTTTCTAATATTATAGCGAGGTAAAGGTTATTTTCTACACTTTTCCATTCTTCTATGCAGTCGTCACTACTGCAGTGTGGTTTGGACTGGTCTGACCCTGTTCAAGCTGGTGGGTAGCTGTTCATTCTCCTGAAAAACAACTTTGAGGAACTATTGAATGCTGATGGCATTTGTTAAGCAGTTCTTTAACCTACCAAGCAACGAGCAACTCTTTAAGCCAAAGTAACTCTTTAAGCAACTTGGATCAGATAGCTGGTGATATACCCTCCTTTACTTGCTCTTTTATGCTTTTGCTGTTATGATTTTTATGTTTAAAGGGAGATGTGTTCTACCATTTAAAGGGAGACTAAATCTACCAGATGAGATCTATTAGAATAGAAATATGCCTGTAGCTGTTTTAAGCATAGTTGTGCTAATTACCTATTTTGATTATACAAATATTCTCAGGTGAAACCTGTTAGGTTTTTCATGACTATTCAAAAGCATTGGCCCTCTGGGCTCAGGGGTCTTATGGAACCAAGGTTGTTATTTTTATGAATTTATATTTTCTGCCTGCAATTAAGGAAAAATTTGCATGGCTAACATTGAGAAAAATGTTATAATCTGGTAAAACCCATTACTAGACTAATATCCTTACAATGTGAAAATTAAACAATATCATTGTTACTTTAACATGCATTAATTTTGTAGTGAATTTGAATGCCTCTTTTCAGATGTTTATTAGCCATATGTATTTCATTAGTAAATGTCTGTTATTTTCCCTAATGGAAAATTTGCATATGACAAAATTACAGTGCCAAAGGAAAGTGTTGACTAAGTGAAAAATAATTTTATTCTTAAAAGATTAGGAAAAAATAGAATTTGAAAGTATATTGTTCCCTCTCCATATTTTTCTAAGTCCTCTCACCATGTTACAGTGAATACAGAATCAGACTGTCTATATTTTTTCTCCTTTTTACTTTACATATCTAAGTATTTAATGGAACCTATATTTGATGATTGTGTATTTCACTTCTGAAAAGTTTCTGAAATGTTAAACTAGCAACCTTAAATGTAAACTGGGGGAACTCACTGCTATGTATTGATTATATAGCACGATATAAAGTGCGCTTTACTTTCAAACAGAATTTTTTGAGCACGTAGAGTTCCCTCTAGTAGCAAATGAAGTTCACAAAATAAAAGAAAAAACATATTTTCTGTGATTACTAAATTTATTTTTTTTAAATAAACTTGGAAGGTCAAAATGGAAAAGAGATTAAAAAATAAATTCAGAGAAAAACTGTTAACATTTAACAGTGTTTTATTTATATAATCTTGTAATATTAAAAATTCCTCAAATAAAAAATTGAATGATGCATAGCTATTTGTATATATATAACATAATTCATTTTATATTTTTCTATTGATGAATTTTCATTGATTTTTCATTTTTCCCTATTATAGCTAACAATTTAATGAACATCTCTGTATACAAATGTTTTCACTCTCTGATTATATGCCTAGAAGAGATTCTTACACATGAATTATAGATTATTTTAAATTCTCATTAACATTTTGAAAATCTGTATTCCACAGATTTGTACAAACTTTAATACCTTCCGTCAGTGCCTCTGAAGCCTACTGTACAACACCCTTTCCAATGTGAAAATTAAAAAAATGATACATTATTGTTGCCTTAGAGTTCGCTTTTTTTATAATGAATCTGAATTTTTTCCATGTTTATTAGCCATTTGTAGTTTATCGGCAGATTGCCTATTTTATACGTCAATGGACACGTAGTTTCATCTATGCAGCACACTTTTCTTTGGGGGAGTACCCCTCCCTTCATCCATAGTAAGCTGTGCTTTAGCTCCAGTCAGCTCTGCCTACTCCCACTCCCAGCCCTGATGTCCCCCCACTGAATAAGCACATGTTCCAAGTAGATGCAACCAGAATCTCTGTATAAGAATTGATACATGGACGTTGAAAAAGTGATGGTCTCGCCTGCTCTGTTATTGGACTCTAAAGACTGTAGAGGCTTGGGTCAGACTATGACCATCTTGCTGACATCATACTGCCATGTCAAAGGAGCATGTCTGAGAATGAAGCCAAGCCGAAGCTAGTAGGACTGAAAGATGGAGAGAAAGAAAACATTTCCAGAATTTTGTTAGTACCCTTGGATCTAACTCTGCTTTAATCCAGATACACCACTTAGGTTTTTTTCAATAATAAGAACCAATAAGTAATTTTTTACTTTTTGCTCATATAGATTAAATCTTGTTTCTGTAATATCCAACCAAAAATTTCTGATTTAATACAATCTATTTCATATTTTTCTAATATGTGGCTTCTTACCTTGGTTTGCAAGAGTAGTTTAACATTATGGATAGTAACTTATTAACTCTCCTAATTGTAAGAATTATTTTCTTAGTATAATATTTTCGTTTCTAAACATTTTAAAGTCTTATGTTCATAAAAATAATATTTTCTTTCATTTTTACTTCCTCTGCTTTTTTTTTTCTTTTTTGCATAGGCAGTACATTTTCCTCCAGAAATCTGTTAAATATTTGCATTTATACTTTTCTAGGCTTCTTAATTTGCATTTAACTCTTTACTGTAATTTATTTTAGTATGTGTTGTAAGCTGAGGCTTTATCATCATATTTTCTCCATAGATAACCTATTTATCTATAAAATGTATAGAATATCTCATAACTCATCCCTTCTCTGTTAGATTGTGATGCTTCTTTTATCATATATGAATTTTTTATATGTGGTATGATCTGCTTTTCTGCACTGATATCCTGGTCCATTCTCAAAGTCCATTTAAAAAATTATTGGAGTTTATCATTGTATTTTAATTTATTTATCAAAAACTCACATAGCATTCCTATGTGCTAAGTTATTTGAAGAAGCTTTAGAAACACTAACATATTTCTATAAAACTTGTCAAGTAAGTACTATTATCCTCAATTAACAAATGAGGAAACTGAGGCACAGAGAGATTAAGTAGTTGTTCAGGGTCCCATTACCTGGTAAGAAGCTGACCCAGAACACAAACCTGGATAACCTGGCCCAGAATTCATAGTCTTAATCACTACACTCTGCCTCTTATTATAGATACAATACTCAGATCAGAATGACAGAAGACAACAGATAAAGGATATATATATATATATATATATATATTCATATATATATATATATATAGTTTATTATTATTATATATATATATTATATATATAGTTTCATATATATATGAAACTAGACATAGCTAGGAAAAACCAACTAACAACAGCCTGATGCACTTTTGAATCTCTCTAAATGGAATTGCTATATTAGTTTAGGTATTTACTTAGCCTCACCCTAACTCTGCCTCTGCATCCTGCAAAAGGAAGAATCTGTTGACATTTTAGAGTGAAAGAAGGAATCAAGTGATATGCTTCAGGAGTCCTTTCAAGTAACAGATACCAACTCAAGGAAATTAAAGCATCAAAGATATTCGTGTATTTCTCCCAATTCAGAATGACATTTTAACTTTCCTCAAATCATACATGTTATAAAAATGATGTACTGTTTTACCATTCCTTTTCGCTCTAGAAAGTGAACTTGTCTTATAAATTATGGCCTCTTGGAATAAAGGAAATAGGCATAGGGATTGGGATTGCACCTGTCTCAGGAAGGAATTGAAATCAAGGACTGAAACCCTGTCCAGCCTTTTTCTTCTACCTTATTTCTGCTCCTCCTGCTTGTCTGCTTCCTTCTGTTCTTTCTTCAGAGCAGCTGTGGCTTATCTCCAGTAATCGCAGATGGAAGAGGTCTATACTACAGCTACTAAGTTATGTATTCATCTGAAGAAAGTCTCTATCTGTCTGTCTTCTTTCTGTCTTCCTCTCTACCAATGACAGATTTCAGAGAAAGGGACTCTCATTTACCACATTGGGTCAGAGGCCCAATTCTGGACCAATCCTGTAGGATCATTAGGTGAAGCACAACTTGCCATTGTGGATCGTTAAAGGATTTTGTGGGCTGGAAAGATATTCCCAAAGGTGTCTAAAAAAAAAAAAAAAAAGAGTCATTATTTTAAAGCCAAAGTCAAGGTCAAGGTTTCTGGCATTATACTACTGTTCTTATTTGGCCACCACCTGTCCTTTATCCCAAGTTCTGATCCTCGTGGCATACAACAACCCATGACTGGGTTTTTCAGGAGCAGAAATTAAAACCTATTCTTTTGCCATGCAGAATAGCTAGATAAAGATAGAGGAAAAGATTAGGTGCTTAAATTCCAAATAGTTTTTCCTTTAATCTATAGGTTTATAAGAAATCTAGATTTTTAAAATTTTCATTTGAATGTTTCTCATTATATTGGTATAACCAAAATATCTTCATATTGACTAGCACCAATATAACTTTAAAAAGTTAAAACTATGCATTACATTAGAACTTCTATTTCTTGCTTATTTACTTAAGAAAATCTCCATAAGAATAGTCTCTAAGTGTCTCTGTTTAACAGCTTAAGTATTTCTTGTTCACAAACATCTCTGTCTCTGTCTCTTTCTCTCTCATATATCAGGTTTTAAAACATGGTCCCCTCAGGGGGCCGCCCGGTGGCACAGCGGTTTAGTCTGCGCTTGGCAGCCCGGGGTTCGCGGTTTCGAATCCCGGGCGCCCGCCGACGCACTGCCTGTCAGCCACGCCGTGGCGGCGTCCCATATAAAGTGGAGGAAGATGGGCACGGATGTCAGCCCAGGGCCAGTCTTCCTCAGCAAAAAGGGGAGGATTGGCAACAGATGTTAGCTCAGGGCTGGTCTTCCCCACAAAAAAAAAAACATGGTCCCTTCACCGTAGATTTATTTCCCGAGGAGTTATGAATTACTTATATTTTCAAGGACTTTACTGCATATCTTTGTTTTGTGAAAAGGATGTGGCCACCTTTGAAGAACATTAACCAAAACCCAAAGTGACTGCCACCTCTTTCACATACCGGCATTCAGTGGAATTTCTTTCATGTAATTTACAACCAAGCTACATAATTTGTGGAGCCCAGTGCAAAATGAAAATCCAGGACCCTTTGTTCAGAAATTATTAAGAATTTGAAGATGTTGATGAGGGAGTATTAAACCAAGCACAGAACCCCTTCAATGTGCAGATTTGTGTGATTGCACAGCTTGCATGCCCATGAAGCCAGTCCTGCAGCCAAGTGTCAGATGAGCCAGGCAGTTAGCTTTTAGGCTTCATCAATTCACCTTTAAAGTATATCTTCACAATAAATGAACAGAATAACTAGTTCTTTTCAAATGGCAAGTGTAGCTTTATAATCAGACAAAGCTGAAATTGTAACAACATGCAGAATATGATATTCATGTACAATTTATGAATGAGTAGTTCAACCATGTCTGCTATGTTGAGATTCTACATAATTACATGGTTCTTGTGTTATATAATGGTTACTTTTACAGTTATTGTTTACTTTTAGGCCTATTAAAAAACTAAAACCATTATCATCAAATTGGAATGGAAAGAATGCTCCATTGAAAAGAAACCATTTTAATGAGGGGATAGCATTTTTTTTCCTATTATTCCACCAATACAAAAATCAAAGTTCTGTAATGAATAGTTTCCTAGGCATATTTCTATTCTAGGAGAGAAATAAAAGACTTTTAATTCAGGTCTCAAACAGTCTTAGAGACTGTGATGCCAAGACATACCTTATGAAAGCATTTTATCTGTACAGCAAATATGCAAATGTAATAACATATTGGAAGTTAGTAATCAGTTGTAAATTGTAATAGTGCAAGCTAAGAACTAAAGCCTTATCCTGATTGGTTGTTCTTATCTGTGAGATGGGGAGGAAGGCTTGATACAGTGTAACTCTAAGCTTTCAGTGGATGTAAATTACATGTCAAGTAACAGTGCCCCAATACTCTGATAAGGAGAGTGAGACTGCTTAGATAAGAAAGAGAGAAGGCAGATAAGCGGAGCAAATAAAAGGAGAAAAGAGCAGGGGAGACTTAAACCACCAGGCTGAGGTTTTCTGTGTAAATACCTTGCCATTTAATTTCTGAGAAAGGCAAGACATTGGAATAATGAATCCACGCAAAAGACACAAGTGGTTAGGCGGAGAAGTGGATTTTAATTCAAGTGCTTCTAGTCACTACCGGTGTGCCCTTGTGTCAGCTTTCTACTGCCCTCTGCTTCAGTTTCCTCTTAGGCAAAGGGAGGGATTTAGAGTAGAATAATTGTCAAGACTTTGATTGTTCTAAATTTATGTATCTAGTTCTCATACGCGTTACATAATTTTGTAGCAAAAGTTCCTGGCTTTTGTTAGCTCTTTCTTTGACAAATTCACTGACATCTATCTTATCTAACATTCATCGATTGCCTGTTTGATCCAGATACATAGTGCAAAGTTCTGAAAATACAATGGCAATTAAAGCGCAGGCCTTGTGGTACTATGTCTATGTAGATTAGCGAAACATGCTTCCTTATATTGAAATAAAAGAGAAGAGATGTTTTTCCACTTATCTACTGACACTGTTGACAAAAAGGTACTGATCATTGTTATTATAACTACTATATAAGGTAGTCTGTCTGTATATTTAAAACAAAAAAGTAAGTAGAGTTTCAGATTAAGATCTAGGATCTGGCATTTGTTCCCTAAGGTCAAAGGATGTATTCATATTCTTTCACATTTGAACTTGACTGAGTGAAAGTAGGATGCTATTTAAGAAATAATGATGTAGTCTTCTGAATGAAACTGAAAGGGTGATAGATTTAGAGGACAAAACTGGATTCTGTAACTAGACAGTCAATTAAGCTGGCAAACTAGGTAACCTAAAAGGATAGAAAATTGAGTCCTTGAATTTCAGAGTTAGGAGCCTCTTCAAAGTTAATTACTCTAATTTAATCTCCTCATTTTATGGACGAGAAAACTGATAGCCAGAGAGGTTATGTGTCTTGGGCAAGGTCATCCAGCTGGTAAGTGTGAGAACCAGGATTTTCAGTGAGATCTGTCCCCCCCTACCACAGGTGCCTTTTAGGAGGTAACTCAATATTAGAGTGAAATACATATTAAAGTAAGCTTGACATATGACGTGACAGGAGAAGGCTTAACACAATATGTGTGCGGGAAGTTAGATGGATAAAAAAGCCACCCTGATTGAAAAGCTTGTCTGAAACATCTAAGAGGAGGAGCAATTTATCCTACATATAATCAAAATTGGTTTCTAGAAAAGTATAGAGACCATGTATGGAGCTAGAAGGATGAGTTTTAGCGTTTCTGTCCCATTTAACTAATGGGGCAGTGACACCTTGTTAAGATTATTTGATTCCTAATGTTTCTTGGAGGGTCCAGAAATTTATTTTTTCTTAAATTCTTGTATTGTCTCTCTGAACATTTAGTCTAACAGTTGAAAAAAAATGTCTTTCAGTGTTGAAAAAAAAGTCTAACAATGACACAAATATGTAAACGTATGTTTACCAATCAAATGAGGATATGAAATATTTTAATTCCAGATTGTTCTCTGAAAAGGTCTAGAAAGTAATGTTATATACAATGCTGATATGGGCTCTGAGAGATAGGGAGATCTCTCATGCTTTCGGACTCAAGATTATTATGCACTACTCTTTTTTATTCATTATATTTCTAAATAAATAAATAAATATAGTATTTCTAAAAACACATCTAACCAAATAAAAAGGAAAAAAACAGGGGAAATGAATTTACGCTAATAAATTATTCTTAGACAACCTACCCTGGAGTGACCCAAAGGGCCATAAAAGGTAAAACTGGATTCTATACCCTTGGTCATGGATGTTAAGTTAGAATAACAATGTCAACTGCTCTTCTTTCTTAGTTACAGACAAGGTCATGGAAACCACTTCAAATATTCCTCAGAACTTTGTAGATGTTGCTAGTGACCAAAGCTTTCACCAGGGGAAGATAATATAGAACCTAGAAGTCATATTCTTATTTGTTTTCTTTAAAAGGGAAGAATTATATAGATATACGAGGGGGGATGTGTATTGATGTGGTGCAGTTGAACACCAGCAATTGCTTTCAAGCTACAGGAGCCCTAGTTGACAAAACGGTTTGTTCTAGAATTGTGATTTGGGGTTTCAGGTATAATATCTTCAACATCATATGCTACGGACCTTGTTGTTATGCCCGTAAGACATAAAATGTTAAAGCTGGAATATATTTAGGGGATCATGTTGCCCTGGCTCTTTATTTTACAATTGAGAAAACTGAGGCCCAGTAACATAACATTTCATACTCCAGGTATAGCTCATTACTAGCTGAATCTAGATTAAAATTTAGTTTGGTGCTGTGGCAGGATACTGACAACTTTCTTCCTTCTCTGAAGGAAATAACCCAAATTGTGTCCATTTTTTCCATCTAGACTTAAATTCATTATCTCTGGGAAATGTGGTTAGGCCTGAATATGGCTCTTCATGACCTAAACCTAGACTATAATGAAAACATTAACCATCCCTACATGTGTAAAATATAGTGGTAAAGTGAAAAGAGGAAATCTACAGCTAAATTCCTACCATTGGGTAAAAGGAAGATGATGGAAAACCACACTGTTGGGGCAGGGATAAAAAGGACTTCTTGCTCCTGTCGTGATATAGATTTCTTAGCCAGTCTAACTGTACCTGGTTCCTCTGATTGAGAAAATATTGTCATCCTTGAGAGAAATATATGAGAGAATTTTTTTTCTGGGGTCTGCACTGCTCCACTTACCTACACCTTTTGGCAAAATGGTGGCCTGAGGCTTGTTGTCCAGTTTGAAAATCACAGGTCCCTACTTGTTACTTACTTAAAAAGTAAACTAATTTGTTTGATTTCAGGGGATTACATGCTAGAAATTTCATTGACTTGTGGTCCTTGGATTTGACTCAGTTCTTATTGGAGTCAAATCTCCTAGTATCCTAAAGCTGCACATGACTGGAATCCAGTCAAACTTGCTTAAATCTAAAAGGAATTTGCTGGTTCAAATAAACAGGCAGTCCAGGGCAAAGCTGGCTCCCAGTAGGTCTGATTCTAAGAACTCAAAAAATGTAATCAAGTTACTTCCTTTTCTCTATTCCAAACTTCTAGTCACATCTAATTTTTTTTTTTTTTCTATCAAACTAGTTTCCCTGTGTGGCAAGAAAGATGGCTGCTAACAGATCCCAATCTCACCTTCTCAGATCTCATCAATTTCAGAGGAAAGAGTTTCATATTTTTCTAAACCTTTGTATATAAAACTGAAAACAATCTCTTGTTGATCTCACCTGATTCTTGTGGCTATCCTTGTGAGCAGGGCTTGCAGGGTACTATAATTGAGACGTACTTCTTCAAAAGAAATTGGCATGCTGAGAGAGAGAGAGAAAGAGACAGAGAGAGAGAGAGAGAGAGAGAGAGAGAAAGGAGAAAGAGGAGGGGGAGAAAGCAGAGAGAGATAGAGACCATAATCTCTTTTTCAAATGCTGCCTGTCATAAAATTGTTAAATCATGCAGAATCAAAACTATTTTATGAATTCATGACCATATATATGCATAAGCTGAGGATGCTGCCAAAGGAATTCTGCTTGGAATTGTTTGTGAAGATGCTCCATGTTAGGTTGCATGTTTGAAATTTTAGTCCCGGCAGTTGACCAAAGTCCTAGCATGTGAAATCATGTGTAGAAAGTTAGAGTATTGGTCCCTGTATTTGGACCTTATCATCCCCATCCATCCCAGGTGTCTCCTACAACCATGTCAGAAGCAGTACTGCAGAGTGGTTAAGAGCACAGACTCTAGAGCTGAACTGAATGGGCTCAAGTGCCAGCACCGTCATTTACCAGTTTTATAACCTTGAGCAAGTTATTTAACTGTCCTTGTGACTCTGTAGAATGAATTGGCAAAACTATCACAATGTATTATAGATAAAAATAAATCTATAAGTGGGCATAAAAAGCAAGTTTGGGGAAAGACCCTTATACATAGAGGGTTGTCTACTAAAACTTCTTATTGTAGGAAATAGTGACTGTTTCTGAAATCTAACAAGATGATATAATTGAAAGTTCCTAGAATAGTGCTTCATATGTATTGAATATGAAGGGGAGAAAGAGTATTCTCTATCCACTCTGAGTCCTTTCTGGCTGGGCTACAAATTAATTGACATGAGGCCAAATAGCAGGAGAAAGTCAAACAAAGCTTATAACGTGTACACATGGGAGAGACCCGGGAAAACTGAGTATCTCTCCACAAAATGGTGGACATTCTCCTCTTAAATAGACAAATGAGGATATTGGGGGTTGGGTCAGCTACAGGAGATTACCAGAAAAGCACGGTAAGGTTATTGTGTAGGTTTAAGGCCTTGCCTTCCACAATGACAACTTTCTAGAGATGAGGTCATCCACCCCTCTTCCCAGTACAGAGAAGGAGATACTTTTACAAATGGAAATTTCCCTTACAAAGGTAAATGTCTGGTAAACAGAACTTTGATAAGAATGGGCCCAGTAAAGACCCTCCCAGTCTATTGATACCCAGAGTTATCCATCGTGATGGCCCATCCCAGGGACAGGGCTTCCATCCCAAATCCCTTTAGACAGTTGGGAGGGGTGAAGGTCAAAGCCACCTTCAGAGCAAGGTAGAAAGATGCATCTTGAGGTGGCCAATTCTGATCCCTCACAGTCCTGCCTCTGAAACTAAGTTTCACAGTCCTTTTGAAACTTAAAGAAGTTTCATAGTCCAGAAGCCGAGTTGGTAGATTGTTCCATCACATTGAACACATTTCTTAGTCCTGATAATAGATCAGTCTAGTTCATTTTAGAAGGCAGTGATGTAGGTGGGCTCCCACACTTAGGCCTATATTGTGAAAGCAAGCACGTAGGTATCAATAAGAAGCATTTCTATGGAAAAAAAAAAGAAAAACAAAGTTAATGGAGCAAATTATAAACCAGTTTCTGAGTTCAGAGGGAAGCCAGTTCAGAAGATTTCTAGATGTCAGCATTGAAGTATCTTTTGCAGCCTAAAATGTCTCTGATGATGTCGTCAACAGGCATGCTATCATAGTGATGTCTCCAGTTTATATCAAGTTGTCCAGCTTCAGTTTGCAGGGCTTCAGGAAAAAGTGCAGCTTCACTTTTCAATGATTCCAAATAAAAATGATGGGAAAATTGAAAATGTTAGTTCAGAGATTTGTAGCCAGATATTTCAGGAGACTAGAAGAATTCAGGATTCAGTCCAGCTTATCGGTAGAAAACAAAACATCTCAAAAACAATTAACAAGACTAGCATCTAATATCCACAAACATATACATGTTTCCACTGAAACAATTTTTCCCTCCAAAATCACCCTCATATTTACCAAAGATAGCCAAATTAAGACTAACTAGTTTGTAAAATAAGTGTAGTTTCAATAAACTTGGCCCAATTATTTACATAAGCACAGCAAGAATAGCAATTGGTCATATAGACTGGTTCAGATATGCTTTGCTGGAACTCTTTATAAGGAATCTCAGATTGAACTTCAAAGGCCTCTTTAGGCCAGGACAGCCAAGCAAGGATCTGGTCATCAGACATTGCCCGTAATGCCTACAGATTTGGGTGAATTCCTCTCTTCTCAAGGCCCCCCAAAATATTGAGGTTCCTTGCAACTGCCAGATAAGTGACAGTCCTTACTTATCCAGTAAGGCTGCTGTCTGCAAAACTCTACAGAAGGTACCAAGCCAAAATTTCCATGTGGCTTTTTTCCATAAAATCCAATCTTTATTCCTCACAACTGTCTTCTCATATCTGAGTCTGTATGCTTTTCAAATGTGACATCCCAGCTTTGGTGATATAACCAATGTTTCAAACTGTGTCCTGTAATAAGGAGAACAGATTCTGATTGACCATATGCAAATAACCATATTGCCATGAAATAAAAGAATATTTACTTACTAAGAGTTTCTAAATTCTGGAGGGATCAGGTAGAGAGAAAAAGATAAATGTCTCAATTCTGCTTACAAATTATAATTCTCCAAATTGTTATAAGCCACAGTTAGCTTGAGAGAAAAAAGTTTTCCTTAAGTCTGAAAAAACAAAATATTAAAAAATCAGCACTATTTCAAGTAAAAATCATAAAAATTATAATCATCCTCATCAGTTCATTTAGTCCTGTGCAGTAGGTCCTTGATCTTAATCTTGTTAGCAGTTTCATAAAGTCAACAGTTTCTCCATTAGAATTCTAATTTCTTACCCAGTTCAGTTTATGATCTGAAAGTTTATCAGAAATCTGTATTCTATAGTAAGCGCCAGAGTCCTTTCCATCTCTCTGAAGATGAAACATTTTCAAAAAGCAGGATAAAACAATACTGTCTATAAACAACAAAAGACTAAAAAAAGTCAATTAACAAAGAAACTTGGTTATTTTTGTGACATACAACAAAATAACTAGAACCAGAATGATAAGCAGGACAGATCAGGATTCTAGGAATGTTATATAAGTTTTTAAAAAATCACTTAGATCAATAACGTTCACCCATACAATGGCACCTAAGGAGGTTTACCATCACTTATTTGACAATGCTTCCCATGTAATTTAACATACCAAATAAGCTTAATTCTTCTTCATAGGAAGAGAGAGCAAATTTCTTGGAGAAGTGCCAGGGCCCTTTGAAAATTCTCAAAGAAAAAATTCAAAAGAAAGATTTTATTCAGGATTTGAATTTTTTTGTGGGGGGAAGCTTGTCTATTTTTTTTGTGGGGGGAAGCTTGTCTAAAGTATCAAAGGATTTCAAAACACTTGATCAAATAGGAAATAGTGCTTACTGTAAGAAACGATGCTCAGTTATCCATTCAATCCAAGTGACAGCAGAAATAGCCAAAAAACCTTAATAGAGAGACCTCAGTCCTTTTGAACATAGGAAAACAGATTTTCTCTTAGGTAAACTTATCTGAAGGTAAAGAAAAACCCTATCACCTGTCATTAAAGACGTGATAAAAACAATACAGGAAATTTATTTTGATAAAACGAAAAATCCCTACCCCTCTGGTAAATTATGCAAAGAAAAGATCTTTTAAAATTCATTACCAAGAGGAGGCTAAAAGTTCAAGAAAATTGAATTATCCTTTTAAGAGAAAGAGAAAACCAAATTTTAATTTTGCACCAGCTTACTTTGGACTCTAAAACTCATTTACTTAATTGGATTTATTTTAATCTTAGCCAACTTGGCCATGCATAAAACTCCTCAGGTTTTACTTTCACAAACTTTTTATCACTTGCTTTTTCCATTCAGAATTTGTCCCATGTCTTTGTTTTCCTTCTAGTACTTTAGGACAAATTTATCTTTCTTAAAAAAACAAAATATTTCTGTTCTTCATACCTTTTTTTTACTAAAAACATACATCTTACTTTTCTTGAATACAAACATATTTTCCTCAATTTTTAGTAATTTTTCTAATTATGCATTAGAATTTTAACCCTTAGAAATCTTAATTTTTAAATAAAAACTAAGTAAGCGATTATGAACTTTTTTTTTTTTTTTACATTACCATTTGGTGGCCTGACAAATCTACAAACACTTCACAATTTCTGGAAACATGTTACTTTATAGTGCAATCTTAATAAAACACAAGACATATTTACCAATAGACCCCAAAACACCTTTTAGTTTTTCTGTAGTAAGAAGCCAAAAATAGATAAACTTATAATTGATGTCTAATATTTTATCTTATTTGGAAATGATCTAAATATTCAATGAACTTTTATCATTTAGTTTAACCTAACAAAACTTCAAAGTTTTGTTATCAGAGATTTTAGAGGTTATTTTAGGTACACGTGTCACAAATTTTAAAAGTTTATCTATAAACTGTAAATGACTTACACCTAAGTCATTTGCTCCTAAAAAGTATGCTTTAGATTACCCAGGAAAACTTCATGAGATATTGGACAAAATCAGCTATCATTTAAAACTATTATTTTGGTAACCAGTTTTGTAATAGCATATCATGTTAACTTGAAAGACATTTGGGTTAGTTGCATTTAGAAATTATTTTTGTAAGCACTTACTTTAAGCCAGTTAAACACAGCTCTTAATTTTAGCCATACCATCCGGAGGTAAAATATCACACATGCAACACACATACACACACAGAGAGAGAGAATCCACAGCTATTGTTTTAAGATTACTGTTATGAATCAGGTGCAGTAACACAAAGCTCCCCAATTATGAATCCAAATCTTGCTCCAAGCTTCCTCTATTACCATTTGTGGAGAAGACACTCAAGATGCCAGACCCCTGGCAAGGGCGCTCCCATGGTCACTCCCTCTGGCCCTTTAGAGATTTGTAAGACAAAGATGGTTGCTTCCAGTTTTCCAAAGAACTGAATTACAGTTTAAATGACAAAGAAGTTCACCCACCTTTCCAGCTACACTTTTTTTCTATTGCCTTTTTTTATATCAGAGAAAATTTTAACTTAAGAGGTGAATTAAAGATTTGTATGTTCTAAAACTTCAGGACAATGTGTCACACCTTTAAAACTTTGCACCTCTTTAAATGCACAATTTACTCCTAAACCAATTTACCTTGGGGGGGACTTAATTATCCTGATATTAGCCTCTAGTTTTTATCTCATACATTGTGGGCTCAGGCAACCCTAATGACTTTCCTTTTGTAAGTTTAATTACCACTGTCTTAAGGACAGATTTATATGCTGTTTTACAATCAGGCAGGGAAAATGTTCCCTTTTTTTTCCCAGTGAGATGCAATGTCTATCTATAACAATCAGGCAAAAAAGAGATATAATCACTTCACATAAAATGTGTAAAAACATCAGTTTCTCTACAAAATTTCATTTGAATTCTATCCCCTCATAACTCTAATCATAGTTTTCATTAGGACTTTGTCAATAGGACTTGGTTTTATAGTTTTGGACAAGGGAAGCATTCCCAGTCAGACGTTTTGAAACATACTCAGGCAAAATTGATGTAACCTCTTTATATAAAATTAGCTCAAACATTTCAACCTTTATAACCTATCAACACTTACAGTTTTACACTTTTTTTTTCTGTCTCAGGCCCCTTTTGTTAAGTGCTCATGCAAGTTTCAGCATGAAGCCAACTGGAGTTCAGAGGGGGAGGCAGCCCAGCCAGGAACTGGTTGAGCTTTTAGAAACCTGGTATTCCATTTTTCTTTTAGTTTTGTTTTGCTATAAAGTCTGAACCATACTTAAGGACAGTGTGGCGGGTCAGAAGTGTGCTGCTTGAGTGTTACACCTTAAAGAAAGCTTGTAGCACCCTCTTATATGCCTCGGTTACTTCCTCTGGCAGTCAGAGAGTGCTGTGGGGTCTCAGAGTGCAGGTGACCAACCCTCATAGGCGCTTCGGCGGACAAGACTTTAATTAATTAAAGTGAATGATAGGGAGTTCCCTATGGGATGGCTACACATCATGAGGATCACCTCTGACACCCCCACTGAGTTTCTCAGTCACCTGAGAATGCCTTTTGGCCAGAAGGAGCAGTGTCCCTTTTCTTCAAAGCTGAATATGTTCAGTCTCATTTCTCTATCAAGCTGTTTGTTTAGACTTTATGAACATATTTTTTTTCCAATTTAAAGCCAAATTAAAATGTCAGCCTGCCCCACTCACTCCAAAGTTCCCCCAAGACTCCTCTGGCCTAGGAAATTTCCCTTCAGGATTCCCTTACCTAGGGTATGTACAAGGCTAGTCATTTTTTTCCCCTGTTTTTAAATCTGATCTTCTTACAGTTGCCAGTAAAAACAATTATGACAAGAGCTCTCACAAATTTTTTTTTTGGTCCCATTTAGAAGTTTTCCCAATTTAAATGATCCATCGTCTGGCCACATTGATGAGTAGGATCTTAACCTTAACAGCGACTCACCAAAGCTTTTAACTCTGGATGCAAGAGGCATCCCCAAAAGTGATCCAGAGAATTTCACTCCCAAAATAACCTAAGAAGAAAACAAAGGTTAGATGACAAAGGCCTCTTATGGAAGCAAATGTGACCCCTTATAACAAACCCTTGAGAACAGACACAGCAGGACAAAGAGTGTGTCCCCAAACCCCAGTCTATGAGCTGGCTGCCTCAATGCACTCTGGCACGTGCATCCTCTCGATGACAGACCAGAAAGGTCACAAAGTCAAACTCTTAAGACATAGAACAAGACAAAGTCCCAGACAATAGGCTTATGGAGATGCCTGTGTCTGATGACAAATGACAAAAAAGACAGAGACAAGGAGAAATAGTGACTATTTCTGGGAGGAAAGGATCACAACCAGTGAGTACTCAACCATATCCTAGAGTCGTTGAGTCCAAGAAGCTAGCCTCACCAAGATTTTCTCCTTCTATTCTAAATTTAGAAAACAGAAAAAACTCACCACCCTCACTTCCATTGGACCCTGCAGGCAGAGACCCAGGGGATTGATGTGGTAAGGACTCTCACCTCCTGCCAGCTCCTGTCAGGGGTCCAGGATCTCTCAGTCCCAGCAGTTCCAGGAGTGAGGAGCATCCAGCCCGTGAATATTTATCCTGTCCAAGTCACCAAATGAAGGGGAGAAAGAGTATTCTCTACCCACTCTGGGTCCTTTCTGGCTGGGCTACAAATTAATTGACATGAGGCCAAATAGCAGGAGAAAGTCAAACAAAGCTTTATAACTTGTATACATGGGAGAGACCAGGAGAAACTGAGTATCTCTCCACAAAATGGTGGATGTTCTCCTCTTAAGTAGACAAATGAGGATATTGGGGGTTGGGTCAGCTACAGGAGATTACCAGAAAAGCACAGTAAGGTTATTGTGCAGATTTAAAGCCTCACCTTCCACACTGACAAATTTCTAGAGATGAGGTCATCCTCCCCTATTCCCAGTACAGAGAAGGAGATACCTTTTCAAATGGAGATTTTTCCTTACAAATGTAGATGCCCAGTAAACAGAACTTTGATAAGAATGGGCATAGCAAAGACCCTCCCAGTCAATCAATATCCAGAGTCATCCAAAGTGATGGCCCGTCACAGAGACAGGACTTCCATCCCACATCCCTTTAGACAGTTGTTGGGGGGAAGGTCAAAGTCTCCTTCAGAGAAAATATACATTTTTGAGGTGGTCAATTCTGAGTCTATAAGAAACTCACTTTAAATGTAATGATACAGGTAGGTTAAAAGTAAAAGGATGGGAGTTCCATTTCCAGCATAGCAGCATAGGAGCTCTGCGGACCCATTGCCCAGCAAAACTGGTGAAAATTATTTTTAAAAAATTAAAATCTCTGGAAATTTCCTTAAGGGCACACATCCAATGAAAAAAAACATTTATTCAAGAAAATCTACTAAAAGTTGTAAGAATTGTGAGTCTGTATTGTGTTTGAACAAAGCCCATTCCTCCTTCCTCTAAGCTCTGCTCTAGACTGGAATAGCAAAGAACACAGACTCTGCAGATCCTGGTTGGAAGGCTCTCTTCCTGGAAGAGGCAGGATGTCAGCATTTTTTGCTCTGCACCTCACATGTTGCTGAGACAAAGTTTTTTAGGCAAATGTGGCCAAGAGGTGGGGGATCCCTTCCTCTTCCCAGCCCCCATTCATGGGACAGAGACTTTCTGTTTGTGCATTGTACCACTGAAGATACTGGAGCCTCAATCACCATTGCCCCAGCCTGTGTGGTGGGGGTTCTAAACTGAGAAAGACAAGTTGAAAAGACTTGGAGGTGCTGCTCCCCACATCTACCAAATGCTCAGCTCCTAATGTGGAGGTGTCACTCAACAGAAGTGTGCCATTGACCTCACCTTACAACAGAGCTCAGGGATTTTGCCTAGGGGAGAAGCAGGCCTTAGAACATAGTGCTTCAGACACCTCACCCTGAAAAATGCCTTTTTTTTTTTTTTGCAAGAGTATAGAGGAGTTCAATGTTAAAAGTACTCTAAAAAACAATGGAAGTTGTGATGGGGCCAGCCTGGTGGTGTAGTGGTTAAGTTCACATGCTCTGCTTTGGCAGCCCTGGGTGTGCAGATTCAGATCCTGGGTGTGGACCTATGCACCACTCATCAAGCCATGCTGTGGCAGCATCCTACATAAATAATAGAGGAAGATGGGCACAGATGTTAGCTCAGGGCTAATCTTCCTGAGCAAAAAGAGGAGAATTGGTGATGGATATTAGCGCAGAGACAGTCTTCCTCACCAAAATCAAAAACAACACAAAAATCCACAAAAAAAACATTGGAAGTTGTGATGAAAGGCAATTGGGATGAGATTGGTAGATTCATTGCAGTTACAGGCTTAAGTATAGTTTGCCTGAGAGAAAGGGAGAAAGTGACAGCTGGGAAGAGTGCCTCTGGGGTCAAAACAAATCTCAGAGATTAACCTCAAGGGAGCCTGAATTTGATTGCATTAGTCTCTGAAGCAATTTATATACCAGGACATTGTTGAAAACAATATTAGAATCAGCCAGCAATTAGTAGAGTTTAAGAGCTGAGCATGGTCATTAAAAGAGAGAGTTAAAGACAGTCCTACCAAACCATTATTATCCCAGGGTGACTGTGGATGTACCCAAGGCTGTACCCCTGAAGACCACCATCAAAGGCTTCTAAATGTGGGTGCTGGTGGTCGTAGTGGTTAATAGACCTTACTGAAATAGTATAGATAGTCACTAAGCAAGTAAATAATCCCTGTGGTAGGACGAGTACCCAGAATTATTACAATATATTACCTAAAGAGTCCAGTTTCCAACAAAAAATTATGAGACATGCAAATAAACAGGAAAGTAATAGCTCTACATCAGAAAAATAGCAGACAACAGAAACTGCCTGTGAGTGGGAGCAGATGTCAGATTTCACAAAGACTTCAAAGTTACCATTATAAATACATCCAAAGAACTAGAGGAAAACATGAATAATGAAAGAAAGCAAGATAAAATGACAATGTCACATCAAATAAAGACTATCAAAAAGAAATAGAAACTATAAAAAAGAAACAAATGGAAATTCTAGAGTTTGAAAATATAATAAAATAAAAAAGTCACTAGAAGGGGTCAAGGTAGATTTGAACTAGGCAAAGAAAGGTTAGTGACCTTGAAGATAGATTAGTAAGGGTAAAGCAATCCAAAAACACAGAGGGGGAAAAAAAAGAATGATTATAAATAAGCAGAACCTCAGAGAAATGTGGGACAGCATAAAGCACACCAACACACATGCAATGGAAGTACTGGAAGAAGGTGCAGAGAACATAGTTAAAGAAATTATGGTAGAAAATGTCCCCAATTTATTGAAAAACAATCTACACATCCAGGAAGCTCAACAAATTCCAAGTAGGAAAAATGTAAAGTGATCAACAAACAGACATAGCAAAAAGCATAGCAGAAATACGGAAACACAAAGATAGGGAGAGAATCTTGAAATCAGCAAGAGAAAAATGACTAGCCACTTACAAGGGACTTTGAATAAGACTAACATCTTACTTCTTAGCAGAAACAATGGAATCCAGAAGGAGATGAGATAACCAAACATTTAAAAAAGAATACCAACTGTTTACACACTTCTGAAAATAAGACCAAGGAACACTTTCAAATGCATTCTATGATGCCAGTACTAACCTAATACTAAAACCAGACAAAGGCATTGCAAGAAAAGAAAACTGGACCAATCTCTCTAATGAATAGGGATGCAAAGATCCTCATCAAAATACTAGCAAACCCAATCCAACAACATATAAAAAGAATTATATACCATGACCAAGTGGAATATATCCTAGGAATGAAAGGTTGGTGACATCCAATAATCAATTAACATAATATAGTATATCAGTAAATAAAAAACAGCTACATAATTATCTTAATAGACATAGAAGAGGCTTTTAACAAAATCCAATAGTTTTTCATGATAAAAACACTGAAAAAAACAAGAATAGAAGGCAACTTCTTCAACTGATAAAGGGAATTAAAAAATATATATATATTTATTTGTATGTATATATTTCCAAAGCTAATGTTACACTTAATGGTGAAAGAATAAATGCTTTCCCCTAAGAGCATGAACAGGACAAGGATGTCTGGTCTTTCCACTTCTGTTCAACATTATACTAGAGTTTCTGGTCAGGGTAATTAAGCAAGAAAAAGAAATAAATGAATACAAATTGAAAAGGAAGAAGTAAAAGTATCTCTGTTTGCAAGTGATATGATCTTGTATATAAAAAATAAGGAATCAACTAAAAGCTATTAGAATTAATAAAGTTCAACAATATTTCAGGATATAAGATCAATATATAAAAATCAATTTTATTACTACACACTTGCAGTGAACAACCTGAAAGTGAAATTAAGAAAATTTCATTTACAGTAGCATAAAAAGAATGAAACATTTAGGAAGAAATTTAACAAAAAAGTGCAAAATTTATACTCTGAAAGATAGAAAACAGTTATATAATAATAATTTTCAAATAATTAAAAGGTCTAAATAAGTGAGAAAGTACCCCATGGTCATGTATCAGAAGATGTAATATTGTTAAGATAGCAATGCTCCCCAAATTGATCTATGGACTCAATGCAAACCCTATTAGAATCCCAGCTGGCTTCTTCATAGAAATTGACAAGCTGATCCTAAAATCTATATGCAATTAGAATGTAACCAGAATAGCAAAAGCAGTCTTGAAAAAGAACAACATTGGAAGATTTATACTCCATAGTTTCAGTATTTACTGCAAAGCTACAGTAATCAAGACAGTGTGGTACTGGCATAATGATAAATATATAGATCAATGGAATAGAATTGAGATTCCAGAAATAAATCCATTTGTCTATGGTCAACTGATTTTCAACAAGGAGGCCATAACAATTCAAAAGGGATAAATAGTCTTTTCAACAAATGGTGCTGGGACAATTAGATATTCACATGCAAAAGAATGAAACTGGAACTTGGACTTTTACCTCACACCATTTACAAAAATTCACTCAAAATGGATCAAAAACCTAAATGTAAAAGATAAAACTCTTGAAAGAATAATAAGAATAATTATGTATACTTCAAATCTTTTTGTGAAGTCTAATGTATCTATTTTGTTGTTGTTGTCTATGCTTTTGGTGTCACATCTAAGAAATTATTGCCAAACCCAGTGTCACAAAACTTTTCTGCTATGTTTTCTTCTAAGAGATAGTTGTAGCTCTTATTTTTAGATCTTAGATAACAAGATTGAGAACAACTCATTAATGTCCTCTCTCACCACTCCTGTTTGACATCATACTGGAAGTCCTAGCTGGTGCATTAGGTTAAAAAAATGAAAGAAAAGTCATATTGATCACAAAGGAAGAAATAAAAGTGTTTTCATTTGCAAATAACATTATTGTCCTTGTAGAACCCCCTAAAAATATCTACCAAAAAAACCTGGAACTAATAAATTAATTTAGCAATGTCTAATAAGTTCAATATACGAGTCAATTGCTTTCCCATATAAAAGCAATTAAAAATTGAAATAAAAGGGGGCCGCCCGGTGGCGCGGCGGTTTAGTCCGCGCTTGGCAGCCCGGGGTTCGTGAGTTCGGATCCCAGGCGCCCGCGGACGCGCACTGCCTGTCAGCCATGCCGTGGCGGCGTCCCATATAAAGTGAAGGAAGATGGGCACGGATGTTAGCTCAGGGCCAGTCTTCCTCAGCAAAAAAAGGGGAAGATTGGCAACAGATGTTAGCTCAGGGCTGGTCTTCCCCACAAAAAAAAAAAAAAAAAAAAAATTGAAATAAAAAATACCATTTGTAATAGAACCATAGCAAATGAAGTGTTAGGTGTAAATCTGACAAAATATCTGAAGACTCTGCAGAAAACTACATGAAAGTACTGATAAAAGAAATTTAAACAATCTAAATAAATGAGGAGATATTTCTTTTTCATTAGTTGAAGATTAAATATTAAGATTTAAATTTTACCCAATTTGATCTATAGATTCTATACAATCTCAATCAAAATCTCAGCAAGTTTTTTTAGAATTGACAAACTGATTTTAAAATTTACAATACTGAGTCTTCCTATTCATGAACACAGAATATCTTTCCATTTATTTAGGTCTTTGATTTCTTTCGTCAGAGTTTTATAGTTTTCCTCATATAGATCTTGTACATATTTTGTTAGGTTAATTCCCAAGTATTTCATTTTTCTGGATGCTAATGTAAATGGTATCATGATTTTAATTTTGAATTCCACTTGTTCATTGCTAGCATATAGGAAAAAGTGATTGACTTTTGTATATTACTCTCCTATCCTGCCATCTTACTATTAATCACTTATTAGTTCCAGGAGGTTTTTTTAATCATTCTTTTGGATTTTCTACATGATCATGTCATATATGAACAAAGACAGTTTTATTTCTTCTTTCTCAATCTGTATACATTTTCTATCCTTTTCTTGTCCTATTGCATTAGCTAGAACTTCCAGTATGATGTTGAAAAGGAGTGGTGAGAGAGAATGTCTTTGCCTTGTACCTGATCTTAGTGAGAAAGGTTTGAGTTTCTCACCCTTAAGAATGAGGTTAGCTGTAGATTTTTATAGACATCCTTTATCAAGTTGAGGAAGTTCCCCTGTAATCCTAGTTTACTGATAGTTTGAATGGGTGTGGGATTTTGTCAAATGCTTTTTTTGCATTTATTGATAAGACCATGTGATTTTTCTTTTTTAACTTATTGGTGTGATATATTACATTAATTGATTTTCAAATGTTGAACCAGCCTTGCATACCTGGAATAAAACCTACTTAGTCATGGTGTATAATTCTTTCTATACATTGTTAGGTTTGACTAGCTAACATTTTGTTGAGGATTTTTGCATCTATGTTTATGAGAGATATTGATCTCTAGTTTTCTTTTCTTATAATGTCTTTGACTGGTTTTGTATTAGGGTAATGATGGCCTTATAAAATGAGTAGGAAGTATTCCCTCTGCTTCTATCCTCTGAAAGTGATTGTAGAGAATTGGTATAATTTCTTCCTTTAATATTTGGTAAAATTCACGGGTGAACCCATCTGGCCATGGTGTTTTCTGTTTTGGAAAGTTACTAATTATTGATTCAATTTCCTTAATAGATATAAGCCCTATTCAGATTGTCTATTTCTTCTTGAGTGAGCTTTGGCAAATTGTGCCTTTCAAAGAATTTCTTCATTTCATCTAGGTTATTAAATTTGTGGGCATAGGTTTGTTGATAGTCTTCTTTTATTATCTTTTTAATGTCCATTGGATCTGATGTAATGTTCCTTCTTTCATATATGACATTAGTAATTTGACATCTCTCTCTCTCTCTTTTCTTTTCTTTCCTTTTTTTTTTTTTTTTTTTGGTTAGCCTGGCTAGAAGCTTTTTGATTTTATTGATCCTGTCAAAGAATCAGCTTTTGGTTTTGCTGCTTTTTCTCTGTTGATATTGTTTTCAATTTCATTGATTTTTGCTCTAATTCTTATTATTTCTTTTCTTCTGCTTACTTTAGATTTAATTTGCTCTTCTTTTTCTAGTTTCCTATGTTGGAAATTTAAATTATTGACTTTAGATCTTCCTTCTTTTTTGATATATGCATTTAATGCTATAAATTTTCCTCTAAGCTCTGCTTTCTCTGCATCTCACAAATTTTGATAAATTGTGTTCTCATTTTCATTTAGTTCAAACATTTTAAAATTTTTCTTGTGATTTCTTTTTGATCCAAGTGTTAGTTAAAAGTGTGTTGTTTAATCTCCATGTATTCTGGGACTTTTTAATTTTCTTTCTGTCCTTGATATCTAGCTTAATGCCACTATGGTCTGGGAATGGACGTTGTATGATTTCTATTCTTTTTTGTTTTTGTTTTTGTTTTTTTGGTGAGGAAGACCAGCCCTGAGCTAACATCCATCGCTAATCCTCCCCTTTTTGCTGAGGAAGACTGGCCCTGGGCTAACATCCGTGCCCATCTTCCTCCACTTTATATGGGATGCCGCCACAGTGTGGCTGACATGCAGTACGTCAGCGGGCGCCCGGGATCCGAACCGGCGAACCCCGGGCTGCCAAGCGCAGATGAAACTGCTACGCCACTGGGCAGCCCCTGATTTCTATTCTTTTAAATTTGTTAAGGTGTGTTTTACAGCCCAGAATGGGGTCTATCTTAGTCAATGTTCCATGTAAGCTTGAAAAGAATGTGTATTCTGCTGTTACTGGATTAAGTAGTCTATTGACGTTCATTATATCCAGTTGATTGACAGTGTTATTGAGTTCAACTATGTTTTTCTGCCTGGTGGATCTGTCAATTTCCGATGGAGTGGTATAGAAGTCTCTAACTATGATAGTGGATTAATCCATTTCCCCTTGCAGGTCTATCAGTTTTTACCTCACATAGTTTTATGCTCTATGTTAGGCACATACATATTGAAGATTATTGTATCTTCCAGGAGGATTGACCCCTTTATCATTACATAGTGTCCTTCTTTATCCCTGATTGCTTTCTTTGCTTTCAAGTTGCCTATGTCTGAAATTAATATAGATTCTCCCTCTTTCTTTTGGTTAATGTTAGCATGGTGTATTTTCCTTGATCCATTTACTTTTAGTTTATGTATGTCTTTATATTTAAAGTAGGTTTCTTGTAGACAACATATGGTTGGGTCATGTTTTTTGATCCACTCTGATAATCTCTGTCTTTTAATTGGTACATTTTATGACTTAATTGAATCAACATTTGTTAAGTAGATCCCAAAGACCACAAGAGAAACTAGAATAAAGAAATTTATTACTCTCAGGTCCTGGGGGAAGTATACAAAATGCCATGAGGGGACAGATGAGGAGGTCAAGGTAGGGTGCAGGCAGAGAGAGAGGCAAGACCTGGGGCACATGCCTTTATAAGGGTCTGTGGGTAGAAAGCTTTAGGGTTCCCAGGTTAAGGCTGGATTGGCCAATTCAAACCAAAAATGTGGACTTTTGGTAAGCTCCACAAGGGTCTTATCTAAGGGTCAAGCAAGGGGAAAGTAATGGGAGGAGGGGGAGATTGTTTATTACAAGGGCTGTTAGGGAAGTAATATCAGGAGCTTATGTTTGCTTGTGACTTTGCAGCCTGTGATCTAGGGCGTGTGTTTGCATGAGGGGGTTGTAGTCAGTATAAGGCCCCCATAGGCAGCCCGACCAAACAAAACGGATGCGAAGGCAGCAATAACATGGAGCAGCTTAGCTCAACTCTTGATAGTGCATTTAAACCAATTAAGTTCAAAGTGATTATTAATATTTTCATTAATATTTACCATAATAGTCACTGTTTTCTATTTACTGCCCTTACTCTTTGTTCCTATTTTTGTATTTCACAATTTTTCTGCTTTTTGTAGATGTAATTAAGAATTTTATATGATTCCATCTTCTGTCCTTTCTTAGAATATTATACTTTCTTCTTTTACTTTTTTTAAAGTTTGCAATATACATTTACAGCTAATCCAAGTCCACTTTCAAATAACACTATACCACTTCACTGGTCGTGTGAGTACTTTATAGTAATAAAATAATCCTCATTCCTCTTTTCCATCTCTTGTATCATTGCTGTCATTCATTTCACTTATATATAAGCATATTCATACATACATAAGATATATATATATATATATAAGCATAATGAAATACACTGTTGGTATTATTATTTTGAACAAACTATTATCCGGTAGATCAATTAAGAATAAGAAAAGTACAAGTTTTTATTTTACCTTCCCTTATTCCTTCTTTGATGTTTTTCCTTTCTTTGTGTTGATTCAGGTTTCTAATCTGTATTATTTTCCTTCTCTCTAAAAAAGTTCTTTTAACACTTCTTGCAAGGAAGGTCTTCTGGCAACAAATTCCCTTATTTTTTTTTATCTGAAAAGTTGTTATTTCTCCTTCACTTTCAAAGGATAAATTTCCTGGAATCATAATTCTAGGTTGGTGTTTTCTTTTTTTTTCTTAGCACATTAAATATTTCATTCCACTCTCTCTTGCTTGCATGATTTCTGAGGAGAAATTTGATGTAATTCTTATCTTTGTTTCTCTAGAGGTATGGTGTTTTTTTCCTCTGGCATCTTTTAAGATTTTTTCTATATCTTTGATTTTCCCTAGTTTGAAAATGACCCACCGAGATGTCATTTTTTTTGGCATTTATTCTCCTTGGTGTTCTCTGAGCTTCCTGAATCTGTGGTTTGGTGTCTGACATTAATTTAGGGAAATTCTCAGTCTTTATTCTTTCAAATATTTTTTTCTGTTCTTTTTTCTCTTTCTGGTGTTCCCATTACATGTATGTTACACTTTTTGTGGTTGTCCCATGGTCCTTGAATATTCTGTTTTATGGTTTTTTTTTTTTTCAGTCTTTATTCTCTTTGGTTTTTGGTTTCAAGGATTTTATTAATATATCCTGTAGCTCAGAGGATTTTTGCCATGTCCAGCCTACTGATAAGCCCATCAAAGATATTCTTCAGTTTTTTACAATATTTGATCTCTAGCATTTCTTTTTTGTTCTTTTTTAGGATTTCTATCTCTCTATTTACGTTGCCATATGTTCTTGTATGCTTTCTACTTTATCCATTAAAGCTCTTAGCATATTAATCAAAGTTATTTTAAATTCTTCATCTGATAATTCCAACATCCCTTCCACATCTTGTTCTAATGTTTGCTCTGACTCTTCAGATTGTGTTTTTTGTCCTTTGATATGCATTGCAATTTTTTCTTGATAGCCAGAGATGATATACCAGGTAATAGGAACAGATGTAAATAGACCTTTACTAATGTGATGATGAGGTGTAGGGATAGGGGAAGTGTTGTATACTCCCATGATTAGGTCTCAGTCTTTTAATGAATCTATGCCTCTGGACTATGAACTTTACAATTGTGTCTCATGTTATTTCTTCCCACCTTAGATGGGAAAGGATGGCTAGAGTTGGCTGAAGTTGAGTATTTCTCTTCTCCCAGGTCAGTTAGGCTCTTCTAATACCCCAGCAGGTTAGGCTCTGGTTAACTAGTTTCCTCTGTGGGCAGGCCTTAAGAAGGACAAAGTGATCTGGTGTGTTTCAAAATTGTTCCTTTTCTCCTCTTTTTGTCAGAAGAATGATGGGATTTTTCACCAATATTTACTTTAGGAACCTGGTTGAGCTCCTGGAGGTAAATCTCACAATATAGTCAAGACCCCTGTGACTGGGTGCCTTGGTATTTTTAACTCTCAGACTTGTCCACACTAAGCCTCCAGCAATTCATCAACTACGGTTCAGATTTTCCCACCCTGGCACTGGTTTCCACTCATGAGTCTCTGTGACTCCCTGTATTGGCCTGTCTGTCTCTCCAATCTTGGGGACAGTGGTTTGCCCTGTGTCCTCTCCTTTCTCATAGATCTAAGAAGAGTTATTGATTTTCTGGGCTGTTCAGTTTTTACTTGTTGTTAAGACAGAGTTGAGATTTCCAAGCTCCTTACACATGGAACTGGAAACCAGAAGTCCCTAGTGTGAGTTTCAGTGATTGTTCTCTCCCATCCTTTAGGTGGTTCTTTCTCTGGCCCTGGATAGTTTCCTCACTTGTGTGTGCTCATCAGTCCTCAAATAAAGACTCAAGGGGGACCCTCTACAGATTTCTAAGGTTTTCTTTTTGTGTAATTCTTTCCTCTCTGAGAGTCCGCCCTGCAAACTTTAGTTGTCTTGGTTTATCCCAAGTCCCAGGTCTGTTTCTGCATTTCAGACCTCTGGGCTCCAACTGGGTTTCCCTTCCTGTGTCCATGACAATGAAACTCTCCAGACAGTAGACTTAGGCAAATATAGGTCTCACCTCGTTTTTTTCTTTCTTTCAGGAAACACTCTCTTTTGCCTAATGTCCAATATCTAGAAAAATGTTGTTTACTATATTTTTTTGCAGTTTTTCAGTTGTTTTATGCAGGAGAATAAATACAATCCCTATTATGCTATCTTACCTGGGAGCAGAGTCCTCATGTTGAATTTTTAATACCCAAATCGTGAAGCCATCTTGTCCTGATTTCTAGAATTAACTCTTGTCAAACATTCCCACATTATTTTTTAGGATATACCAGGTAACTTTCTCATGTAGTATTAGGATAAATTGCCTCATATTCTTTTGCTGACTAGAAGTGCTAAGAAATTTTTCTAGCTCTATGAGTAGTTAGATCACTTTTCTTTTCTGTTTTGTTTGGAGAATGGGGTTGGCTTTTCACCCTAATTTCAGATACACAAGAGACTACATTGTAAGAGTACCTATTAAAAGTTCTCAGTACAGTTAAAATATAGAGCATCTTACAACTGAGGAAGTCTAAAATTTCTCAGTGTCTTAAAATTTAAAGGTACAGTTACAGTTCCATTTTGCCCAGCATCTGGCCTGCTGCTATGTGTCAGAGCAAGCTTACCTACTTTCATCATAAAGAATGCTACCATCAAAAATGAAGCTCCATTTATCTTGTAATTTTAAAATAAAAATAAAACTTTAACTAGGCCAAAGATTGAGGATTTTTTTTCATCATCCCAGTTCTAAAACTTTTTCAAATCATCTTTCCTGGCCTCTGGATTAAACTCTCTCAGAATGATGGACAGTGGGATACCAGTCCTCTGTAAAGGAGTATAGTCACAACTTATGTCACAAATAAAACATCACACAATATCTGACATCATCAGAACAATTTCTAAAATCCTGTTAGGGCTATGTATCATCAGTCTACATCTGTCTCAGAATTTCTCTTAAATTTAAACACTAATTTACAGGTACAAAATAGTCTAAATCCAAATTCAAAAAAGAAATGTATCCTAAAGGAAATAATATGTTTAAGTATAAATTTATAAACAGACTAATGTTAATTTTTATTAATGAAGAAATGACTTAAAATTCATTCTCTTCCATGGCACCTCAATATACATAAATATTTTGTATCATTTTATCTTATTTGACTATTACAATCAAGATTTTGTTTCCCAGAAGTGTCAAATTTAAGTAAAATTCTTATACAAATTTGCTTTAATGAACTTTAGTTCTATCTGGCTAAATAATAAACAAACCTAAATGTCTGTACAACTAGAAACTCATCTCAGTGTTTGCTGCATTATTTATTTGTCTGATAAGGATTATTTATAAAATAAGTATGCCATTCTCTTTTTTTGGTTCATGGAAACATTACCGTCGTAACAATTCATGTTAAGTGTCCATGTTTTATTATGAATATGATGACCATTATAATATATTGTCCAAACAAGAACATTTTTTGAGAATGAAAAAGGGTATTAATAATTTTACCAAAAGATAAACTGGAACTGTACTTGGAAATTGAGACATAGAATCCTCCTTAGTAAGTAATTTGGTACAAAGAACTAAATTCATAAGTGATAACAATCAGTATTTGGTTTTTGTTTGCCTCTTTCTCTTACCTATCAAACAAAAACATCATTTCAAGCTAATGAGAACCAACTGATATGATCTCCATGGATTTATTTGTTCTGCTTTTTGTAGTACATAGTGGAGTCTACATAGATTTTCCCAGCTTCTCTTTGAAGAAAGAAATATATTAATATAAATGGATTGTTTTCATATGGGGTTATGATGTTTAGTGTACTCATGTTAACCTTTAGATAATGAAGAAACTTGCAGAATTTTAAGGAAAATTCTGTTTCTAGGATCTCATTGACCAATCTTTCAATGATAAAACCTGCAAGTCATATTTATTCTTTAATTGTCAATGTGAATTCCTTATTAATCAGTGTGGGTGACACTAAATGGCCTTCCCTAAGAAACCTGAGTAAATTCTTTATTGAGAACAGTGAAAAATGACTGAACACTGCTCTCCCATTGTATTTTACCAATTCTCATACTCAAGTCATTTAAACCCAAAAAGGACGAAAGTAGTAACAGTGGTTAACACTATTGGTTTCTCTCTGGAGTATGCACTTGATCTTAGATGGCAAACAGCCGTGGGGACATTGCACTGGCACTTTAAAAGTGCTATCCATGGAATGTCAAGTAAGATATTTCCTCATAATAGTGTTTCTTTAGAGTCTTCGTAACTTTCTATCTCCCAGAGATCTGGAAATAAAACAAATGTGTTGATAATTCAACTTCTATTTATTTCTTAGATTTTCAAAATGGCATCCTTCACTAGCCACCCTCAGGGTACAACTGTAATAAGTAAAAAAATACAATAAATTAAAATGCTTGAAAAAACAGCTTAGAGCAATATTAAAACAGCATGACAAGAATCATTAAAATAGTGAATATCCATTTCATCTTGCTGCATCACTGCATATGACAATCTGGAAGCATTATTTTGTGTGATTTTGTATAAGGTCAACAAACAGAGAATTTATCAAATAATTTCTAGTAGGCACTCAATAAGTGCATGTTGGGTTAATGAATAAATACATAAATAAATGCTTAAATATTTAAGGACAAGAATGGAGGTGGGGTAAGTTTTATATAGTGAATTTGAGGCCCTAAGGAAATTGAAATCCTACTTTGCAAAGGGACTGAAATGTTGATTTGTATCAGTGAATATTTTATTTCGGTTACATTTCAATAAATTAAGAATATATACTAATCCCATTACTGATCAGACTTTTCATGTGCTTTACTTTATTTAAGGGAAAAATAACGGCAGGAGCAATGATTTATTTGTAGTACTTTATAGTCTTATTCACACAAGTCTTAGATATAAGTAAGAAAAACTAATACTATGAAAAAGGCACTTTTTAAATTAAATGCAGAAATAATAAAATATACCATAAAAGAGAAAGAATAAAAAGCAGAGATTAATTTTGTACAGGCCAATTTTAACTGAACAACCCATTTAAAATGTCTATATTTTAGACAATAAGTGTAACATAACTTAAAATTAATATATGCATAATATGATTGTTGTAAGTCTAGATAATGGCCCATCACTCTCCTCGCATGATTGGGATGCTCTCTTTCCAAATCTGTGCTCAAATTCTCTTCCGTAATTGATATGTATTATGATACTTGCACTTCCCCTTTGAAAACTCATCTAGTCATCACTCTAGAAATTATTTTTCAGGGCCAGCCCGGTGGCATAGTGGTTAAGTTTGTGCACTCCACTTCAGCAGCCCAGGGTTTGCAGGTTTGGATCCTGAGCTCAGACCTACACACTGCTCATCAAGCCATGCTGTGACAGCGTCCCACATACAAAATAGAGGAAGATTGGCACAGATTTTAGCTCAGGGCTAATCTTCCTCAGCAAAAAGAGGAAGATTGGCAATGGATATTAGCTCATGGCCAATCTTCCTGACCAAAAAAGAAAAAGAAAAATTATTTTTCCATTGTCTAATCCACTAGACTAACAGCTTAATAAGCCCAGGTTCATTGCTCTTTTGTTCACCATGATATCACACTTATTAGTAAAGTCCTCAGGATATTTGGGTTCAATAGAGATTAGTTGTATAAATATTTAGGTTGCTATGGGGCCCAGAGATCCTGGGGCTCCTACATCTCACAGTGTGGTAATCTTTTTGAACACTCCCTTTTCTTATGCAAGATGCCAGGAACATCCAAAGAGGAGATCGTCACCAAGATGGAGGGAGAGGGATGAAAGAAAGAAACTGCAGAACAAGATGGTAGACTCTAAAGCTAGGAATCCTCAGATTTAAAAATGATTGAAAGAGAAGATACAATGTCTTCTTCCTGCAGCCAATAAAAAGCAGATAGCCAAAGGAGGTTTCCCTTTGTCAAAGACAAGATTCAGAAAAATCAAGTTTATTCAAGAAAACTCTTCTGGACCATTGTGAAATGCAGTACTGATCTACTTCTCTAAAACAACCATTAAAAAGCTGATCTGAGGCCATCATTGTCATCCCTACATCTCAGAATGTTGTCATGGCTTTCCCTGATGTCTCCAAGGTCTTCATCGGCACAGTGGTAGAGTCAGGGCTGGATGTGTTGGAGAAGTGAGAGGGTCTCCCAGAACTATAGAAGCATGTGAGTGATGGCATTTAGAGACTAAAGTCTAAGGGCGTAGGTCCTCAGTTCCCAGGACAAAAGTATCATAATGCACTCTACAAGACATATTACTAATAAATGGATTAAAATACTGCCTGTGGATGTTCTATAAATTGAGCTATTCTTCACTTGAATTTGTCAGTCCTCTAAGTATAAAATCATCTAGTCTTCTCCAAAACTCTGATAAATATCAGACCTAGTATGCAGTCTGAGTCATATGTGCTCTGGTGTAACTTAAGACATTTTAATTCCATGTGGGGCCCTTTAATTCAGTTTGGGGTTTTGGACTACTGAGAAGAGGAAAGATTCGTGAGCTTTGAACAGCCTATGCTGAGGAGAGCTGCTTTTAGACAGAACTCTTTGAGGGAGCTTTTACAGGTCTGTCATTGAAACCGCAATTTTATGTGACTTAATTAGGTTGTGTTTCATATCTGATTTTAGTAAGGAAAAAACCCCCTCAAATTTTGGCTTGCAATACTCTATCATGGATAATGCAGTGTTAGCACAAGGACTCTTGGAACAGTTTGTACTTTTAAACATTTAACATTATCCTGTGGTTTTTGAAGTGTGACCATGCCAAAAAAAAAAATAAAGACTGAATAAAGCAAATTGAGTAATATAGAAAGCACCTAAACTAGACTATATGTTCAAAATGTATTATAAAAACATACAAAATAGTTATTTGCAATTTCTATTCACCTGTATAAAGAATACATCTATTTTTATGTATTCATAAGAGAAGCACATATCTTGACATACCTTGGTGTTCATATTTCAGAAAAATACAAAGAAACACACTTGAGCTCTTTTTATTCTTCCCTTGGTCTCATTTCCACCTCCCTAAAGTACCTTTCAAAATGTTACCTGTGGATTTATAAAGTGGTAAACATCCGACCATAAAAGGTTGAATTTAAAAGGCTGTTTTTGCAGATGCAGCAGCGCCCTGTCATAGCTGCCGGCACTCAGTCTCTAGTATGTGTCAAATGCTTCTTCCGTTGTCTGTGACTCTCTTCCTATGTGATTTCTCTGTGCACAGGAGCATAGTCTGCTCACTTAGTCAGACTGGGAGTGCTGGGAGGCAGGATAGAGCAGCCCTCTGGGAACAGCCCTCTAACAATGAGGAACAGCAGTCTGTAAATAAATATACCATCTTCCTTCCCCTTTAGGTGAGATTCCTCTGAGGAATGTCCTATGTTGTCTCCCAGAAGGACCCCTCAGGATTGCACCTGTTGCCCATCTGCTTGTGAACAACTCTATGTAGGCCTTCTTTCTCATCTCACTGCCCCGTTCGCCTACTGTGCTTCCTGGAATCAATTCCCAAGTAAACATTTTGCTCTCACATCCTTGGGGAGGACCCACAGCTCTTATGAAAATGTTACCATCTTAAAAAGTAAAGAACCTAGTGAACCTAGAGAAGGGGACTATGGAAAAGAAAGAACCACAAGGTGAAGAAATGGCCAGACTGAAATATAGTACAAATGAAAGAGCAGGGAAAGAAAATAGAAGAGAAAATAATAAATATATGAAGAGAAAAAAGTGCTGTGGAGGCAAACAAAAATGAGAGACAAAGAAGATGATAAATTAGATTTTTTTAAAAAGGAAAGAGTAAAAGCTAGAAAAAAAATGCAGAACAAAATGGTTGGTCACTAATTCCTTCCTCCTGTCATTTTCTTAGCTTGTGATCCTGGCCAGGAAACTGTGTGATCCTGCTGCTATAGTTCCTGAGAGGCTGGGAGAAAAGGTAAGAATAGCTCATGCTCATGGTAGTCTTCGGGGAGCCTAAGAACAAGCATCAAGTAGAAAACAGAGCGTAGGCATCAAACCAGAAATGTGAGTTTAACAAGTATGTCAAAGAAAGAAGTAGTAATGAGGAGTCAGTGCTTAGAGAACCAAGAAAGATGAGCATAGGGCCATCAAATCAGCATACCTGCATGAACAGTGTAGCTTAGGCAAATCCCAGAACTGGCTGATGAGTTGCACTTGGCTTTAATTCCCATGGAAAAGAAGTGTGTCTCCAAGACATTTGACATCTGTTTCTCTAAGACACTGGACATTTGTTTTCCTTTTGGGTAGATAGTTAAGAGCGGAATTGCAGAGTCTTAGGGTAAGTAAATGTTTACCTTTATAAGAAACTATCAATGAGTTTTCCAAAATTTTTACACTCTAACCAGCAATGTCTGAGAGTTCCAGTTGCTCCACATCTGCACCAACATTTAGTGTTGTCAGTCTTTTAAAGTTAGCTGTGGTAGTAGGTGTAAACTGATATTTCACAGGATAAATGTTAAAGATAACATTTGCATGCTAAGAACATTTTCACATGTTTGTGAGCTACTTATGTATCTTCTTTTATGAAGTGTTTATTCAAAATTCTCCTTCTTTCTTATTGTTTTCCTCTTCCCTTTGGCAAGAAGACATAAGCTCTGTGATGATAAAGCAAACCTTTTTCAATATACCAAAGAAATGTTATTTTCAAAGGTAATCACATGTGTAAAAAGTGAGTTTTTCATTTAAGTTGATATGAAATAACTTTTTTTTTTTGCAGATGCAGTGTTTTCATAATTTTTAAAGATGGTGTAATGTATGTACTGGTACTAACAGAGAAATAAATTCTTGCATAACTTTTAGATTCCCAGGAGCCTGACCCCAATAGTGGCTTTCATTTCTCAAATCTTAATTGTTGTTGCTTACCTATTTCTCAAGTTTAATACATAGCTCCATTATCCACCCTAAAGTGCCTGAGAGTCTCATAAACATGTGTTGTTTCCTATTTTCTTTTTTTTTTTTTGTGGGGAAGACCAGCCCTGAGCTAACATCTGTTGCCACTCCTCCCCTTTTTGCTGAGGAAGACTGGCCCTGGGCTAACATCCGTGCCCATCTTCCTCCACTTTATATGGGATGCCGCCACGGAATGGCTGACAGGCAGTGCATTGGCAGGCGCCCGGGACCCAAACTCACGAACCCCAGACTGCCAAGTGCGAACTGAACCGCTGCACCACCGGGCAGCCCCCGTTTCCTATTTTCTTTAGTAAAAAACAGAGAAGCAAGCTACCTCCTTACCATTATATCAGCATAAAGAAGAATATTGTAGCTATTTTAAATTATTTAAATTATATCATCCCTAAACATCAGATATTGTGGAAATACTAGGATAAGAACTGTTACATAAACTATAATCTAGATAAAGGGTAATATTGGTATATATAGGTTACAGTTTTCTAACAGCTTTCCAAAAATATACCAGAATATAAATATCTCATAACATTCTAACCAACATTGAATTTATGAAGGATCAAATCTAAAGTCATGGGATTTTAGAGATTAATTTGACCCAAAGGATTCTTTAGCACATATTGCTCAAATATTTAACATTTGTATACCAAAGGATTTGGTAGATACATGAATGACACATTTAATTAAATATATTTTAAAAGGTTAATAATCATAAAAATTATCTTGATGTTTAAGTAACAATTTCATATCAATGAAAGGTATTATATAACTGCACTTTTGATTCCATGAGTCACTTTTAAGCCACAATCAGTCTTTAGGCCTGCACAATGTTATACAACACAATAATAATGAAAAATGCATATTTTACAAATTTAAGCAATAAAGTGTAAATGATATCAAAATACGTTTTAAATGCAAACTGCGACTTAAATTTGCATTGAGAAGTTAATGTCAGTGTTCTTAAAGCATGTGTCCAACCCTTAAGAAGTTCATGATTAAAACTATAATGTTATTTCTTTGTTATAATGAATTATTGTTTTATATTTCAAAATTTTTTCAGTGCACATGAACAAAATTGTTTGTCTATCTTCCTTTGACAATACAAAACTGCCTGCATAGCACACACTGTATTATGTCATAGTCTAATACATGATGGTTTTAAAATTATTCAAATAAGAATAATTCAAATAAGAAGCAGAATGTGATTAAAAGACATTTTATTCATCAAAGAACCAGTACAGTATCTGATTGATATAAAAAACATGAAGAAAAAGTTTTACCCACTGAACAGATACAGCAAAAATGTTTCATCTTGTGTACCAACTCTCATTAGTTGATAATAGTTGATTAGGCACCACATTGAAACAGATTGAAAGTTCTCTCTAGGGTTTGAAAGAAAGAATTACATGGTTTGTTAACAATGGCTGCTATGAGCATGGGAAATGGGAGTGCCACATGAGTGCTGGCCCTGTTTTATGATGTCTTCCTTGAGATTCTTTCATTCAGTGTTATCGAAAATGATGCAAGAGTCATGCTCTCTTTATGGTTTATAGGAGATAAAATGAAAATGACACCAAACCCTGGAGCTTTGACCAGAATATCTCATTCTTTTCAACAACTCTTCTCAAACCTTTAGCAAATTAGCTGCAGGATCATTGATTTGCTAAACTTTGTTGGAATAGGTGCTCTATTGATGTAAGAAACTCATCAAAAGTATGGAGTACATAAATTTCTAATATGACTATAGAACTATATTTATTAAAAATACTACTTGGTTGGTAAGAAACAATAGTTACTTTTCTCTGGAGGTAAAGAACACAAGATTCTATTACTATTACTCTCTCCTGACTTCAGGACGAACAATTGTCTTGTGACTTTAGCTCGGCTGTGTCTGTAGTTATGACCTCAGACTGCATTAAAAAACAATGGCTTCAGGATTTCTCTAGAGAAAGGTAGGATTGATTTGTAAGTGACAGATGACATGTGTTGATGTATTTTTGCAAAGAACGATTTTTAACTTAATTATGTGTTTATTTGAGGAGTGCAGACAGTGGTGGTGGTCAATGCCCTCTCATGCACTGCATCTGGGAAATATGAAGGTGCTCATATACTAAAACTTTTCTTTGATATAGTATTTAAGAAAATGATTGCTTTATGTGAAATATGCTGGTTGTCATGTAGAGGGGTTGCTTGATTATTTAATGAGTGATAGGTGCATTGAAAGAATTTCCGATGCCTTTTTGAACCACTTAAGAGGTTTGAGCTTGTTTGTTTTTTGTTTGTATTCTGATAAAATAGTATGTTCTCTAGAGCTTGATATATTCCTAATAGCAGAGTGGAGTATTAGGATGACTCACTGCATTTGGACTTACACACAACAAACCTATGGAACAAGGATTTCAGTAGTACCAAGTTCCAATCTACAGTCTCTTACATGAATAATGAGAATTCCTTTCTCCATATAGATCATCACCTTTCCAGACAGAATTAAATGTAAGTCTCTGAGATCATTCTTCACTTTCCAACCAATGGTCGTAGCCACTTATATATAAAATTCTCATCTAAAACAAATAACAAGACAAAAGATATCCAACAATGACCTATGAGTCAATAGTGCTTCAACTACTCATTTTTGGAGTTTGACAACAATTTTTTAAGAGGTCTGTCAAAGCTTAATATGCAGATAATTGAAACAGTAAAGGGAAAAAGAGAATTTAATTTTCTGATTCTAAACACCTTTTGTTGCAGTAAGGAAAAATTACAACTATCCTTCAGTTATTTAGCGTGTTTTTGCAACGTTATGTAACACAGAACATTTATTGTTATAGAAAGTGCTTTTCACTTTAAAGGCCCAAGTCGTAAAAAGTTGTGCACTGGTTATTATCATTTACCTTTTCCTTAGGAACATTACTTTTCATATGCTTTCATTAGTGCTTTGCTCCCTAGCGTGCAAGTAACTTGAAGTCTACTTGCCAAAACTCAGCTGGGGGAAAAAAGAGTTATTTTTGCTTCAACTCTTTAAATTGGAACAAAGCATTTTGCAAGAGACGGTAGTTGTAAAAGAGCCAGACGGAGGACCCTATAAAGTGTGGCTAGCAAGCATAGCATTGCTCTCCCTGATCTGCAAGACTTAATAGGCTTCAGGCAATTAATAGATGCCATTCGAGTTTTATGTGATCTTAATTTTGCATAGTGCCCTAACAATGACTACTCTAAAATGCTTGGTTGATCTTTTTTCACAAAGCTGGATATTTGCTTTCAATACAAGGTGGCTTTTCTGTTGCTGTTCTTGGGAAAAGGAAAAATTATTTGAGGTAGCTAGCTTGAATTGCCTAAAACTTGAAGATTGAATAAATCTATTTATCTTTTTTCTGCCCACTGAAGTGTCATTTCAGATGATCTGATATCTGCTCCTTGCTATATTTTTTGGACAATTAGTTAATGTCAGCAATAAATAGACAAACATGCTTTCAAAATATTAGATTTGGGGATGAAGCAGTAAAGCTCGTATGTTACTATCTGTATTATTCTTTTAATACTTAGAAAACTATTGTATAAAAAGACAAAGATGGTAAAAAATCTGGATAATAACATCCAGGTGACCCAATGATTTCCTTGGATTTTCCCCCAAAGTTTATTGAAAAGAGCAAATGCAAAAGGTCACTCAAGTTGCAACTTTTCAAGTGGAGTCACCAATTATTGAGTGTCAGCAAAGTGTCCTCTCTTTTGCCAACTATTAACATCCAGAAGTCTGAGTTCATGTAAAAACAATCACTGGGGAAAAACAAACAAACGAAAACACTGAAGATGATTTAACACCAGAAGACAATAGTGAGGAAAAGGAGACCCAGACTTTCTGACGTGATGGAGAAATCACTTGAGCTACAGACTCTCTTCTGGTAGCTAAACCTCAGACACAGGGGCTGAGAGTGATATTGATGAATCTGTGAAATTTATATAAAATCTCTGAGAAGCCCCTGGAGTTATAGAGTGGATTGGGTCACAGTGTCTGGGGACTAATGGGGTGATAAGACTTCGGATATAAAGGATTTTACTTGTGGTCTTTTCATACCCCCTTGTGAAGAGGGCCTGTTTTCAGAACTAGCCTTGCAGTGCAAGCTGAACTAATGTCCCTCCTCCAAAACCTTCATTCAGTCTTGCTTTCTGTTTGACTCTCTTTCAGAGACCACAGGGACTTGAGTGGGAGGCAAGAAAAATCCCTCTTCATTGTCATTGTCAAATGGGTAGCTTGACTAGATAGCAAAGCTTTCTTTGGATTCTAAGAAGTTTATGACATCTTATCTCTGAAACCCATCCCAGTAAGATAGACATTCCCAGAATAAGAAATTATTGGAAATGATTTGTTTTCTTCTAAATATTTCTGTCTAATCATTGAATCGGTCTTTTTTTCCAACTCAGGTACTTTGTTCTCCATTTTTCACTGCACATCGCAGATCTGCAGACTTCATATCCTGTGGTCCAAATGCAAGAGTTACAAAGTTGGCAATAGGTGAAACTGATAATAAATATTCCATTGTTTAGTCCTGTGCCATGTAATTCTTCTCCCAGTAAATCTTTGTGCCCCACAAAGAAAATTTACTTCTCAGCTAAGTGTATCTTCACATACTCCACCCTACACCCCAGGAAAGTGAGCACAAGTGTTAGTCCAAATTAATCTCCCCAGAATAGTGAATGTCACATGCAGAGTAACTCATGGCTGTAAGGGTCACATGTTTTCCCAGTCTCATGAAAGGCAAATAGATTGGCTTCATTCATGTATAAAATTCTCACCTTCTACATAGAGGGTCTGCTATGAGAGTGATTCCACCTTACTGGGGATCTTTATTTGTTCTTTGATATAGTCACTACCATTCACTGTTCTCCACTTTGCTCTCTGCCTCCAAGATTGACTTCCCTTTGCTCCAGGCCAAGGAAGGAGGAGAGTGAAGTCAAAGCATTTGTAGATCCTATCCCCCACGCCGGTCTGCATCCATGAACTAAATGTCACAGATCCCATCATCCAGTCTCGTGGTCATCTCCACACAATTCTCTCTTCCTAGATCCCTGTAATCACTCTCTTCTATTGCCCTCTTTGGGACTGGAGTGGCAAAAGTATTCTTGCTCCTAATATACTGTCCCTTGTAGTTTTCCTGCATTCTACCCAAATCTTTATAAGGTGTCTCATTATTAATATCTCCTCAAGTAACCTAGTTATGCTTTTCTCCTTGTTTCATAATAGCCCCTGACTGATACATTACGAATAGCTCTTCCCCTTCTCATTGTTGGTCCTGATCCCCTCGACAAGTGCAGAGGACAAGAACTTTCCCATAGACTCAGCTCAGTTGGAGTGAATCAAAGGACTAAAAAGAAGTCCAGAGGGGAATAGTGGGGGGGTGGTTATCCACAGTAACAGAAAACCTCAGAATAAAACTGAACTTGACCACATAAGGTAGGTGGGTCTTGGCTTCAATGTCACCACTTATTGCTACACATCTTCACATCATTATTTGTTTGTCAGTTTTGATTGAAAATCATGAAACCATTTAATGAGTTAAACAGCCCTTTTACTGTTTATCTTGACTTCTGCATTTTTAATGTGAAATGTACAGTATCTTATTTGTCTAGGGCTGTAGTAACAAATTAACACAAACTGGGTGGCTTAGTATAACAGGAATTTACTCTCTCACAGTTCAGGGGGCCAGAAGTCCAAAATCAGGATGTCTGCATGATTGCTTCCTTCTGGAGGTTCTGAGGAAAAAATATTCCATGCCTTTCTTCTAGCTTCTGGTCAGCAATCTCTGGCATTCCTTGGCTTGTGGCTGAATCACTACAATCTCTGCTTCTGTTGTCACCTGGACTTCTTCCCAGTGTGTATCTTTGTGTATCCTTTCCTGTTCTTAAAAGGACACTAGTCCTTGAATTTAGGTTTCATCCTATTCCAGTATGACTTCAACTTAACTTATTATTTCTGCAAAGATGCTATTTCCAAATAAGGTCATATTCTGAGGTCCTGGCAGGACATGAATTTTGGGGAGACATTATGTAAGTCATGATAAAGAGTTTCTGATATTTGGTGGTATACTTGAAAGCTACTCCTTAAAAAGACGTAATACATTCTGGGTATGTAACAAAGGAATTGAAAGCAGGAACTTGAACAGACATTTGTAACCCCCATGTTCAGAGCAGCATTATTCATAGTAGCCAAAACGTGGAAACAACCCACATGTCCATGGATGGATGGATGGATAAACAAAGTGTGGTAATACATACAATGGAATATTATTCAGCCTTAAAAAGAAAGGAAATTCTGACACTATACTGCAACATGAGTGAACCTTGAAGTCATTATGCTAAGTAAAATAAGCCAGACACAAAAGAACAAATACTGTGTGATTCCACTTAAATGAGGTACCCAGAATAGGCAAATTCATAGAGACAGAAAGTTGACTAGTGGTCACCAGGGGCTGTGGGGAGAGGATAATGGGCAGTTATTGTTTAATGGGGACAGAGATTCAGTTTGGGATGATGAAAAATTCTGGAACTGGATAGTGGTGATAATTACACAACATTGTGAATGTACCCAATACCCCTGAATTTTACACTTAAAAATGGTTAAAATGGAAAATTTTATGTTATGCATATTTTACCACAATAAATTTTTTTTTATTTTAAAAATTAAAAAAAGAGAGGTAATACAGTTTGCAATAGAGTTAAACTCTGAAAAGGACAAAGGACAAAGGTCTATTTTCTTCATCACATTAAGTGATTGCTTTCTATTTTCATGAAGATTCCATTATGCTGAACATTATATTTTATTTTTCTTAAATACAGCTACTCAATAGCCTTAATCATTGTACTTGCTTATCCTGGAAGTGACGACTTCACTAGAATGTATTTCACAAATAGAAGAGTGACATGGACTCTTGACATTGGAAGGAATCTTTGACCTCTGCTCTAACCACTCAGTCAATTCTGGAAATCTATAATAAGAGTGTTTACCCATTTGTTTGCTCGTTTATTCATCCCATTCTGTCATTCTACGAGCAAGCAATGAATTAGACATTGAGGAAACTGGGAGGTATAGTTCCTCCACTTGGGATTTTATAGTCTAGTAAGGAAAGCAGGAGATACAAAATTATTTTTGGACTATGTGTGTTTATTCATAATATAAATATAACATATTTATAGCATATTAAATATTTATAATATAAATATAAAAATGTAAAATAAATAATAAAATATAGGCATTGGCACAGTGAGGAATGGAGTCTCCTATATCTGTCATCACATAGTAGACACTCAGTCATATTTGTTTTATTATTAAAATTAGGCTGAGATCAGGGGAAGATTCTCTGGGAAAGCAACACTAGATATCTGTGTTTTGAAAACATAGGTGGAAATTAGCCTGATGAAATAAGTAAAAGTCATTCTAGGCACAGGGAACAAGATGTGTAAAGGCAAAAGCGTGGCACAGAATAATAGGTTTAAAAGTATGTCTGTGTGGCTGGAGAAATGATGCTGAATTATATATATTTGTAGTGGGATTGTGGTAGAAGAGTTAATGGAGGTAGGAAGGAGACATAGGAAGCAGAGCTGAGGAATTTAGATATTTTCCTGAGGACCATTAAAGTGTTACGAGCAGGAGAGTTTAGTGTCAGACATAGTATTAGAAAGTTGGCTCAAGCTGCAGTGTGGAAGTCGGGTAGAGTCAGGGAGTGATGATCAAGAAGGGACACAGGAAGTGATTCAGGTGAAAACTGATGAGAACTGAAATCAGAAAGAGAATAGACAGAGTTCATTTTATTAAGGATACAGAATTTGCAGAATATTGCAACTAATAGGATATGGTGGTAGTAGAAAAGAAATAGTTGACTACATTTTATTTGGCTATTTTCACCATAAGCTCACTCCTTATTCCACAGGATAGCCAATCTATTTTTGAAAATGTTTATATGAAGTTGACATCTGCATCCCTAAAGCTTGATCTTCATTTTTCCTGCTGGAACTATACAAAATGAATCCATCTTCCATATGACAGTCTTTCTGATTTTTGTATACAGCCACATTTTTCATCCCCACATCTTCATCTTCTTTTCCATGTGAAAACAAGCCCAGTTCTATAATTATTTCTTAAATGACATGGTTCCTAGCTATCTCTCCATCCTAGCCACCCAATTCTGAATATACTTATGTGTAAATACATTTTTTAAAATGAAGTGGCCCGTGTGATTCCGATGTGGGCTGGCTACTGCACCGACTAGAAGAACACACTCCTTCATTCTGAAGACCACAGTTCTAGTAGGAGAGCCTGAGCTTGCATGATCTTCTTTCTTCCCCACTTTGCTCCTTTATTCTGTTCCTTCCTCATTCTTTTCTTCCTTCCTTCTTCCCTTCCTTCCATCCTTTTTTGTCAGTTATATCATTCTGTAGTTAGCGCTATGTTGATTTTGCAGTAGGCTAAAATCCTAAAATTATATTGCATTAAAAGAGTTCTCCTCTAACTTATATTTAAGTAGCTGTATTATTTTAACCTAATGCAGAAAATTTAAATGATTGTGCAACCTCAGCACATCAATGTAATTTTTAGACATCGTTTTGAGTTATGATTCTTTCATTCACTCTATTAGTTATTCTCCATGCTTTCTGCTCCATTTATAAAACTCTGCTCATTTCCAAACAGAAGGCAGTCTTCTTCTGAATTGCCATGTCTCTTAATTCCTCTCTTTTAGAACTAAACATTTATTGCCATGTGTTATAGTTATCCAGAAAAAGGACTTATCATTCATAGATGATAAGTTCCTTGATACCAGAATTCATTCTGATTTACTTATTTTATTTTTCTATGGCCTAGAACAGTGCTTTGAACATATTAAATGATACATATTTTGGCAAGTAAGTCATTGGATAAATTTAAAGTAGTAAGAACATTTTTACCATTTTCTTTAAATATATTTGTTTCTGTTTTCACAATCAACTTCATTCCATCCATTCTAGGTTAAAAGTCTTTCTTCTCCAACAGAGAATTTAAAAAGTAAAATTGTAAGTGAGTAGTTTTGATTTCCATCTCTCTTTTATAAACATTTTCTCATCTGCCTCAAATAACAAAGCTGAACTTTCCCTTATTCTCATTTATCTGAACATAGATTTTAAGTCTTGTGCCTATACTTGATTATTCAATTTCCTTTGTCTTTGGCATGTGCCCTTTGAAGATGTAACTTGTTCTCATCCTGTGCAGCCACATTGGTTTCTGGTGCCCTTTATTTTCTCAGCAGAATATGTGATTACTTGCAGAAACTTAAATTTTAAGCACTCTCAGCCTTCTTCCCTTTTAATACATATTTTTTCAATTTCTTGATATGTGACACCAGCATTGTCCCTTCCATGGCAATTAGACATTCTTAAATAATATTAAGTAATAAGAGGCTGGCCCTGTGGCATAGCAGTTAAGTTCATGTGTTCCGCTTTGGCAGCCCAGGATTTGTTGGTTTGGATCCTGGGCGAGGACCTACTCATGGCTCATCAAGCCATGAGGTGGCATCCCACATAGAAGACCTATAACTCTACAACTATGATATATAACTATTACTGGGGATGTGGGGAGAAAAAGGAAAAAGGGGAAGATTGGCAACAGATGTTAGTGCAGGGCCAATCTTCCTCAAAAGAAAAATAATAATATTAAGTAATATTGCTATCACCTTCCAAGAGATCCCCATATTTTGCCAACTAAAACTTCCTCATTGCTCAGGATTAAGTATACCAATTTCTGTTTGCTTTATCAACCATCTGAGAGACAAACTCCAGATCAAGAAAAGCTGGTAATCATAGATAGATATGCATACACATATACCTGTACCCAGAAATAAAGTATATGTCATTATTTGTCAAAGCTAGTATCATACTCAATTGGTAAATACTAAAGATAATCTTACTGAAGGTAGAAACAAGATAAAGATGTCCTTCATCACCAATATTATTTATCATTCTTCTGAAGTTTTTTGGCAATGCTATTAAAAATGGAAAGAGATAAAAATATAGTTGGAGGAGAAGCACAATCAATGGCATGATTTGATTATTTGATCTGGAAAACCCAAAACAATTAAGTGAGATGCTATATAAACACAGCTGGGAACATAGATAATACACAGAGCTCAATAGTTTTTATTTTTCCTTCTCCTATGAAGATTAATTTCACTGAGTATAAAATTCTAGGTTGGTAGCTTTTTCTTTCAATGCTTTAAGTACTTTACTCTACTCTCTTCTTGCTTGCTTGGTTTCTGATGAAAAGTCCTCTGAAATTCTGACCCTTGTTCTTTTATAAGTAAGGGGATTTCCCCTCTCTGGCTTCTTTCAAGATTTTCTCTTTGTCTTTGGTTTTCTGCAATTTGAAAGTAATAGGCCTAAGTGTAGATTTTGTTTTGTATTTCTCATGCTTAGAGATTTCTGAATTTCATGGATCTATGATTAGTGTCTGTCTTTTATTTTTGGAACATTCTCAGCCGTTATCACTTCAAATATTTCTTCTGCTTCATTCACTCTTCTTCCTCCTTATGGTATTCCAATTATGCTCTTTGCAATTTTCCCATAATTCTTGCATGTTCTGTTGTATGTGTGTGTGTTTGTGTGTTCTTTTTTTCCTCTATGCATTTCAGTTTGGGAAGTTTCTATTGACCTATCTTCAAACTCACTGATTCTTTCCTTGGCCATGTCCAATCTTCTGATGAGCCAATAAAAGGCATTCTTCATTTCTGTTACAGTGTATTTTATTTGTAGTATTTCCTTTGGATTCCTCCTTAGAATTCCCATCTCCCTAATTACATTACCCATCTGTTCTTACTTGTGGTCTACTTTTTCATTAAAGCACTTAGCAAATTAACTATTAAAATTAATTAATAATTATTAATTATCTTATATTCCATGTCTGATAATTGCAACATGGGTCTTCTCTCTGAGTCTTGTTCTGATGCTTGCTTTGTCTTTTCATACTGTGTTTTCCTTTATCTTTGGCATGCCTTATAATTTTTTGTTTAAAATTGGATAAGTTGTATTGGGTAATAGGAACTTTACTAATAGGCCTTTAATGTTAGCATTTAGTTAGTCTTGCTAGGAGTTTGGCTGTGTTTAATGTTTGCTGTAGCTATAGGTGCCAGAGACTTTAAATTCCTCTAAGCATCTTTGCTTTTCTCTCCCCTGTTGCCTTTGGGCTTCACTAAGTACTCCTCCTCAGAGTCTGTTCACTGTAGATCTTTTACTGAAATCCACAGTTCTGTGCTGGAGCCCTGTTGGTGTGGTGGTGAAGTGTGTGTGGGAGTGGGAAGTGTATTATAATCTTATGATTAAATTTCAGTCTTTTGCTGTGCCTGTGTCCCTGGGTTGTGACTATCACAAGTATTTCTTAGTCCCCCCCCCCCCCACACTTAGAAAAGTCTAGAAGACTAGTGACAACTAGAGTGGGAGAAATGCCGCCTGTAGTGGATGAGATAAAACCCTGGTGAAGCCTTTTCTCCTGGAGAGCAGACCTTTGTTAAGGAAAAGGCTCTGTGTATATCACATAAATTACTCTTCCCCTCCTCCTGCTGGAGCCATGAGGGGTCTTTTTGAGTCTTCACCATGAGAACGAGGTGGAATTGCTGAAGGTAAAATCCATGAAAGTGTGGGTATCTCCCTAAGACTAAGATTTTTAGAAGTTTCTTAGTCACTCTAGTTCACACTCAGCTTCTAGAAACTCACCAAAATTATCATCTAAGTTCACCTACCAGTGTATGGCTCCAGAGGCTTGTTCCACATAAACAGATCTTAGCTGTGACTCTCTGGATTTGCCTGTCTCTCCGGATTTCAGAGTGCTGGCTTGTCCTGCCAACTCAGCTTTCTGAAGGATCCATGAAAAGTTGTTAATATTCAGTTTTTTCAGCTTTTTTGTTTAGAACTGGGGCAACAACTTCCAAGCTCTTTGCATGTCAGAGCTGAATCTGAAGGTAACTGTATATATACATATATAGGTACATATTTGTATGTGTGTGTGCAATCAGTTACAAGATATTATGGAAAAAATACATTTTAATAACATTAGAAAAATAAAACACCTACAACTGAGCTTAAAAAGAAATGGCAAATTCTACATAAAAAAGTGTCAAATGCATATGAAGAAGACCAAAAAGTACTCATTAATCAGATGCCAGTTCTCCTTAAGTGAATCTCTAAATTTAATATAATTCCAACAAAAGTACCAAAAGGTTTTTTGGAAATATGTGAGTTTATTCTAAAATTGATATAAAAAACAAACCAACAGGAATGGCTGGTAAAATTCTGAAGCAAAAGCATAAGGCAGGTGAATCTAGATTGTTAAAAGATAAACTGAGCATATTAAAAATTTTAAGAGTTTATTTGAACAAAAATGCATTCAAATTGGGCAGGGCCAAACTAGAAGTAGTTAGGAGTACTCCACCAAAGGGAGCTCAGAGAGAGATTTTACAGTGAAAAGGCAGAAACAAAGTAAGGAAATTATTGATTGGCTACATCTTAAAGCCTAGTTGGCTCTTTGTGATTGGTTGTCCTTAGTTTTCAATTTCATAACCTTCAGGCATTTACAGACTTAGATTTTGATTTGCTTATGCAGGCTGCAATGTCATTAGAGCCCCATCAATCTAATGATCTCCTCGTTGAATTAGTTTAACAAGATCTACCACATCTTAAAACATCATGGCAAAGATACAATAAATAAAATAGCATTATAAAATATAGAATTATTCATTGAACAAGTATTTAATGTCCATCTAAATTAAGTCAGACACTATTCTAAGCATTTGGGATAGAGTAATGAAGGAATAAGAAAAAAAATATCTGCCCTCATGGAGTTTATATTTCTAGTAGGGGAAAACAGATAATAAAAAAAATAAATAAAATGCAAAATACCAAACATATGAGATGATGACAAGTGGGATGGAGAAAAAATAAAGCATGAAGGGGAATGAGAAATGCTGGAGAGGGGATGTTAAATATTAAATAGTGTGATTAAGGAAAGCTTTACTGATGAAGTGATATTTGAGCAAAGATGTGAAGCAAGTCATGGAGTGTGCCGTGCAGATACTTGGGGGAAATATTCTAAGCACAGGAAACAGTAAGTGAAAAGATTCTGAAGCAGAAGCATGCTCAGTCTTTCCTAGTAACTTGAAATAGAACTAGGAGTCAAGAGAACCACAGTGAGAGTACTAGGCAATGAGGCCAGAGAATTAAGAGGTCAAGGTCATCTAAAATTGCATAGGTCATGGCAAGGATTTTGGCTTTTCATCTGAGTTTGATGGGAACCCATTGGAGGATTCTGAGCAGAGCAGTGACATAATCTGACATGCATGAAAAGGACTCCTCTGGCTTCTGTGTTGTGAATAAACTGTTGACAGGGAAAGTAAGAAGCAAGGAAGTAAGTTAGGATAATGTTACAATAATATCGATGCAGTATGATTTTCTATAGACAACGGTGGTAGCAATAGAGTCACTGTGAAGAGGAGGTATTATGAGAACAAATAGAGTAAGTTCATGGGAAAAAGATCAGAAGTTAAATTTAGAGTTTATAAAATTTGAGACGCCTATTAGATGTTCAACTGAAATGTCATGTAGGTACTTTCATGCCTGATTCTAGATTTGAAAGGGAAATTCTGGGCTGCAGATACAGATGTGTGTATGTTTCAGCATATAGAATATGTTTTTGAAGACATAAAACTGATGAGATCACCCAGAGAGTAACTTTAGAGAAACAAGGACTAAATCCTGGGACAGCCCATTGTTAGAGATTGAGGAGATTGGAAGGAACCAGGAAAGGGGATGGAGAAGGAGTTGCCAGTGAAGTAAGAGGACAACCAAGATAGTGTGGGAAGCTGGGTAATAAAGCTTTTGGCTGGCCTTTATCCTCAATTCCTGGGAGGTAACCTCTAAATCCTTGGAATTTTCTAAGTGATAGGAGTGTCTTTGTTATTCATGGAGGGCTCCTAGGTTGTTTATGCTAATGAGATGACTCAGATGGGGACTAGCCATGCCAGAAACACCAACCACGTAGATGGGTTGGTGGTTAGATGGGATTGGAGGGTTCGGGAGTTTTAAGTCATGTATCATCAGTCCAACCTCTGGTGAAGGGAGCGGGGCTGGATATTGAGTTCAACTGAGTGGACAATGATTCAACCAAGTGTGCCTGTGTAATGAAACCCCAATAAAAGTTCTGGACACCAAAGCTCAAGTGAACTTCTTCGGTTGGCAGTACTCTGTGTATTGTTGCATATGAATGTGTCATGAGGGTAATGAGTCCTGAGAACAAGGAAGCTTCGTGTTTGGGACCCTCCCAGACCTTGACCTTTGACTGGTACTGATTTGTATACTTTTGCTATTAAAATTATAATTGTAAGTATAGCACTTTCCTGAGTCCCATGAGTCATTCTGGCAAATTATTGAACCTGAGGGGGTAGTGGGAACCCCCCTGAATTTGTAGACAGATCAGAAGTGAGGGTGGCCTGGGAACCCCAGACTAGTGGCTGGTGTCTGAGGTGAGGGCAGAGTTATGGAGAACTGTGCCCTTAACTTGTGAAGCTTGGCGTAACTCTGAATAGTTGGTATCAGAAGTCATTGCAGAGGCCCAGGGAAGAAAATATTTCAGAGAGCAGGTAATGATTATCTGAATCAGGTTATACAGATACTGAGAATTGAGGTGTCTATTCAACAACATTTGGGTGACTCTGAAAAGAGAATGTTCCATAGAGTTAAGGGAGTGAAATCTTGATTGCAGACCTTTCTATCTCAAATAGGAGGAGAGGAATTGTAGACAGTACATATAGATTACCCTTTTGAGGAGTTTTGTTCTCAGTGGAAGGAGACATTTATGGCTTTAGCTGGAGGTTAGATGTGGAATCAAGGAGATTTTTTTCTTTTTAAGATGGGAGGGTTTGTTTTTTTGTGTGTGTGTGAGGAAGGTTAGCCCTGAGCTAACATCCATTGCCAAACCTCCTCTTTTTGCTGAAGAAGATTGACCCTGGGCTAACATCCACACCCATTTTCCTCTACTTTATATGGGATGCCACCACAGCACCGCTTGACAAGCAGTGGGTCGATCCACGCCCGGGATCCAAACCTGCGAACCACAGGCCTCTGAAGCAGAGTGTGCAACTTAACCACTATGACACCGGGCTGGCTCTAAGATGGTGGGTTTTATAGAATGTTTCTGCTGATGGAAATAATCCATTGAATGGAAAACATAAATGAGTTAGGACACAGTAGGAATTATGTCTAGACAATGTTCTTGAGTATATGGAAGGCACTGGATTAGGTGCATAACTATAGAAATTGGCCTGGGAAAAGAACATAGTGCTTCCATAGCAGCAGAAGAGAAGAGAGAGTATGGGCATAGATGTCTTCAAAAGGATAGCTATAATAGTGTAAACTTGCAGAGAAATTCTCTTCTGATTTCTTCTATTTTTAGTGGAATATAAAACAAGGTCATGGGGTGAGAGTGAGGATAGTGTAAGAATTATTGGAAGCTTGAGGAGAGAAAAGCAGGTATGAACCCTAGGCAGCACTAAAGGCTCATATAAGGATAGTGGTCATGAATTTTAAGTGAAACCAGTCAGCATAGTGGCAGTAAGTAGCAATGAGGGGCCCAGAGAATACCTGCTGAACAGAGTTAGAAGTGATAGTAGAGTAAAAGCTGTCATCACTTGAGAGGGCTCCCGGGGAAGAAGTGCATTCACTGCAGAGTTGGGTTTCTCTTAAACTGAGAAGGGAAAGTGAACATTTAGGAAAGGAAGTGAGGGTATAAGGGTGTTTGCTGATAGCATATTAGTGGAACAGAATAGAAAATCCATAAACACATCTGGGTGTGTATTTACTAATGGTAGGATTTCACATCAATTAAAAAAATGGATTATTTAATATGTGAATTGTTATAACTGGGGGATATAAGTTGGCTCTCTATCTTACATTTCACACCAAGAAAAATTCAGAAAGATCAAATATATAAATATGAAAAAGTAAACTATAAATTTGCTATAAAAAATGACAATTAAAAATGATTTTGAAATGGTTAAAGCCTTTCTAAATATGACACAAAATACAGAAATTATTATAAATTGTATCAATCAATTTTACTAATTAATTTAAAAAAAATTCATTAAAAAGCATGTATAAGCAAAAACCAAAGACAAATGTTAAATGAAAAATAATATTGCTATTTATATTACAGAAAATGGTTAATTTCTTTTATTATTAGTCAGTAATCACCATTCATAGTCAATAAGACCAATCACCCAATATAAAAATGGGCAAAGAATATGAACAGATCATTTATTTAAAAAAAGGAAATGCAGATATTGTGAGTTACTCAATAGTATCCACATTTAAAAATGCAAATTAAAACTATGAAACTGCAAATTTCACTCATCGAATTGGCACAAATCAAAATGTTTGATAAAGCACTGTGAGGGGCCAGAGATTACACGTTGCAGTATATGAGTGTAAGGTGGGAAACAAATGGAATATCCATTACTAGGATCCATTGTTAAATAAAATATGATGTGTTATTACAATGGAACACTAAGTAGCCAATAAAAAGAAGGAGCTAATTTTATATGCAGCTTTGAAATGTGCTAACAGAGAATTTTGTCATAATAATTTAAAGAAGAGGTAATATTACAAAGAGCACTACTATAAAGTAACAATATGAAAAAGGCTGCTCAAAACTCAGAATATTGTATATAATAGTCTCTTTGAATCAAAGTAAAAAAGCCAGCATACATACACACACACAAATATGTATGTATACTTGTGTTTGCATAAAATATATAGAAATGCTATTGTTTGCTTCTGAAATGGGGCTTGGATTCTATGGCAGAATGGGATAGAGGACAGACTTTTCACTGTACACTGTTTTGTAATCTTTTGAATTTTATACCATATTTATGTTTTCTTTTATACCATATTCATATTTTCCTCTTCAAAAATTTTAAAGAAATATTTTAAATTATTAAGACAATTGAAAACTATTGAAATACTTTAAGCAGGTGAGTTTAAAAAATATAAGTAACCCAGTATTGCCTGAAAATGAAAACTTTCAGAATGTTTAAAAACATTGTACAAAATTTTAGAAAATAAAAGTAATACGATTGTGGGGGTGAATTCACGAGGACACTGAAGAATACTGAAGTGGACTTAAGAAGAAAGATGTGGGGGCCACCCGGTGGCGCAGCGGTTGAGTCCACGCTTGGCAGCCCGGGGTTCGCGAGTTCGGATCCCGAGCGCCCGCCGACGCACTGCCTGTCAGCCATGCTGTGGCGGCGTCCCATATGAAGTGGAGGAAGATGAGCACAGATGTTAGCCCAGGGCCAGTCTTCCTCAGCAAAAAGAGGAGGATTGGCAACAGATGTTAGCTCAGGGCTGGTCTTCCTCACAAAAAAAAAAAAAGAAGAAAGATGTGGTTGAATTCTATCTTGGTTAAAATATTAGGTTAAGCATATTTGCTAAAACTTTTCAGGCAGTTAGTAAAAGAAAATAGAATGTATACCTCCAAACTTGAGATGAAAAACATGGAAAATATTAAAAAGTTGATCAAGAAAGAAAATGAATAACAAAAGATGCAGCAGTAGGGGCCAGCCCAGTGCCATAGTGGTTAAGTTTGTGTGATCCGCTTCGGCAGTCCAAGTTTCTCGGGTTTGGATCCCGGGTGTGGACCTATGCACCACTTATCAAGCCATGCTGTGGCTTGGCTTTGTTTTGTCCCATAAACAGAATAGAGGAAGACGGGCATGGATGTTAGCCCAGGGCCAATCTTCTTCAGCAAAAAGAGGAGGATTGGCAACAGATGTTAGCTCAGTGCTACTCTTCCTTACCAAAAAAAAAAAAAAGAAAAAAAAAACTCAGCAGTACACAAAAGTCAGAATATGTGATGATAGAAAAAAGTCCAAATATGTCAGTAACCAAATAATTGTAAATGCAGTTTATTGACTTGTTTATTCACAGAGCTACTCAGCTCTCCTTCCCTTTTTCTGTTGAGAAAAAAGCAAAAAGTAATTACAGTGTTCCTGCTATTAGAACTAATGTGGTTTTGGAAATTGTGTGAAATTTGCTGAAATGCTTGGTTTGCATATTTTCCCTCTTAAAAATCTGTGTTTGGCTGCTTCAGTTTTTGGTCTTGGCAGAAACCTAAACTGCATAGGCAAAGGTCACGTGGCAGGTTACAGTGATAACCAGATCCCTCCCCCTCTGAGTGCACGTCTGCCATATGTCGGTGCAGAGCCCCTGTTCCGGCTCTGGCGTTGGCCGTGTGATTTACATTGGCCAATGGAATATTAACAAACCTGTCACAAGCAGAGACTTGGGAGGTACGTGTATAATGGGGCTTTCCTGCTTTTGCAGTCTGTCCTCACTGGGAGAGCACACCTGCTTGAGATGAAAGACATGAGAGACAGAGCCCAGTTAGAGCAGCCATTCCAAGCACGGCCATCCTAGACCAGCCCAAAGCCAGCTGTTCCCCATAGTATGTGAACAATTCCCACAAGATAAGCAAAATCATCCCATTAACCCACAGATTTGTGACCTAGATGGATGCTTATTGTTTTAAGCTGCTGAGTTTTGAGGTGGCTGGTTATGTAGCATGACGTTGGTAGAAGATTCCTGATGCAGATGACATGACTTTTTGGATTGGCTTTTTCAGTTAGTGTAGAATTAGCTCAGTGCTGAAATGCCACGTGGTCATGCTGAGTCCTCATATGTTAATATAAACCAACACTCTCCAGCAATTGAGACACAGCTCACTAACAAAGTCATTGAAGGACCAATTTACAACAATTCTCTCCCCAAATAATCAAAATATTATTGTCTTTTAAAAAGTACCAAAGTCTCATAACCCCTGCTTGTCGGTACTTGCTGTTAGCATCCATTTATGTTCTTTCAACACTTTCTGTTCAACTGCTATGTAATTCCTCTCAACTGCTGGTCTTATCCTGCTTCTGACAGTTGCCTTTTCCTATCTGGCTTTCTTGCCTCTGTTTAACCTGCCACAGCCTTTTGTTTTCCCCCCCTGTGCTTCAGGAAAAGGAAGATAACTTGGCATACCTGCCAAAGACTTGTGACAGTAATACATGAGCAGGGTGCTCCCCTGATGTCAGAATAAAACAGTACCTTCGAGAAGACAAACCCTCTGTCATTTGGTTTCCAAGGATACAAACATATCTAAAAATGCAGAGCTAAATACAGTTTAAAGTAAGAAATCCTTTAAAAAATGGAAGTGCCGAGAAAGATGTAGAAGAAAGAACACAGGCTTTGGAGTCAGACTCCTGGAATTGAATCCTGACGGCCATTTACCTCTGGCAAGTTACTTTACTGCTTGAGCATCCCTTTATCTTCTGCAAGATGTGAGAATTATATGAGATAAAATAACTAAACTCCTGGCACAGCCAGCATGTTTCTTCCCCCAAATCTCTCCAGCCTCATCAATGACTAAGACTTTGTTTACCTCACTCCTAAATATCTCCTGAATCCTTTAGCAATTCTGCTCTGTCTCAGCCCCTCGAAGCTGATACTCTTTCTCAGCAAAAGCCCAGTGGTGACCAGGCTCCAACCACCAAATGCAAAGAGAAGAGAAAGCTATAAATAACCTTTTAAAATTTGTATTTGAATGCATTTTCAAACTGGAATATTTTATCCTTCTTACATTAATAAAAACAATGCTTCCACTGTCTGTTAACAAAATACTATTTTATACTCTACAGTACTTGCAGAACAAATCTGGAAGATTACTTAGTAGAGCAATTGTGAAAACACTGTTAGATACAATTATATGTCATAATTAATAGGATATAACTAATCAATTTGATTTATGGATCTATAGAATGATAACCATTTCCTGAAGACCTTCTCACGCAATAGGTTTTTGGCAAAGTACAAATTTACACCTTAGTGATCTGACAATAGTTTTTTCAATTGTTGATTTCCCTGGATTATCATTCATTTAAATATCTTTTCAGTTTAAGTTCCCAAATTTGTGCCACATCCACCTCATCGGCATTGAATTGTAGACAATGAAGCGTGCAATTCTTCTTTTTTGCCCAGTAAGGTAACTTTCTTGTTCTTACGCTATTCTATAATAGGACAACTACAAAAAGCAGCAAATTCTGACAAATGAGGTACCAAGCACTTATGCCATGGCTGAGAGATAAAAATAGAAGCTGCCGTTTTTTGAATATTTTAAATGTGCTAAGTACTTTGTGCACATTATTTTATTTAATTCTAATGAAAACCCTTCAGAGTAAATATTTTTAGCCCCATCTTATGGGATGATTCTCTACCAATGCTTAGAGGTAAGTAGCTTTCTCAAGTTAAAAAGGGCCATTTGTATATATATTTGGATGCCATACTATTAAACAAACAACAAAATAACTCTAACCACCACCATCCAGCCCCTCTTTTGCTGCACCCATCTGAAAACAGTGTCCCCAGAAATTTGCCCCCCCATATGGTGGGATCCTTTTATATGCTAGCCAATCCCAGATGCTGTCAATTTCTCCTTATATTTTCTCCTCAGAATTCACCTGCCAACTCACTTTACTCATTTGACTTGCTACTTCTGCTTTTCAAGTGAACTGCTTATGCTATTCTTGAAGGATTTTAGAGAAGGGCATTTTCATGTCAATGGCCAGTGAAGAGTTGAATTTTAAAATAAAGACGGGAGAAGTTAAAAGGGGATGTATTCTTTCCAATTTTTCAAAGCCATAATACAAATGTGAAGATAATGGGTTCAAAATCAAATTTTGAGATAAATTCAATGAATAGGCGTTTGGGTTGCCCATCATGGAGATGTAAGTGCAACATCATTCTCTATTAGTTCTTTTGCCCTTGGCCATAATAGTCAGGAAAGCTTCTAACAGTCCAACATAACTTTAATCAAGGAATCATTTTTAAGTGTATTTTGGTATATAGATGCTAATAAAAAGTGAAGAATGGTTTATTTCAGCCATTCTTGTATGATAAATCAGGAAAGAAAAAAATGTGGTGAGTCAGACCAGCTTTTTATGGAATTAATCTTAAATTCCTCAGAATTTGGATGCCAGATTTTCACAAAGATGCACAAAGGAAGAAAAACATACAAAATGCTAATTTCATTTGTTGAATGATGCTATTTTTTTTCTTTGATAGTATGTAAAACTAAACAGAGCACATTGGGTTCTCGGGAATTCTACAATGATGTTGACATCTTGCTCTTATCCAGTAATGGTGATCCAAGTAGGAAGCTGCCATCAGAATATAATTCCTGCTGAATGATGATAAACTAGGTATTAGTGAGATAATACAATCTCCAGGCAACCTCCAAGCTGAGGACTTCTTGCTTGTCAGAATCATCTGACCTAAAGAAATCTGGTAAGGAACTATTCTTTTAAGGAAACATATTTTTTCTTCTGTATCACTCCTCTATTGGATTTCCCTACCATTTATTCTCAATCATGGCCTGAATGGAGGATTGACCTAAAGTTATATTTTGCAACACTTGGTTTGATATCGCATCCTTGCTTAACTTCTTTCTCTTCATCACCCCACTTCCTCATTTCCCCACCCGTTGTTCCAGGGAACACTTCCTAATAAACCACTTTCACATGAATCCTCATCTCAGGATCTGCTTTTGGGGTCCCCAAACTGAGATAAGCAAACAATAAAAATGTGAAAACTTTTGATCATCAGGATAATCTAATTATGAAGCACCTATTCTGTTTTGGCACTGTCAAGACATATTATTACATAGTTAATGTTCTCTATGTGGAAATTTTTCTGGAACTGGTATTTGAATATTTCTCATTCATTTGTTTCAAATTTAGATTATAAAATCGCATACAATTTAGTGCCCTAAAGATCTTTCAAACTATCTAAACCAGTTCTAGCGTTTCATGGATGCTTGAAGAGGAATTAAACAGCTTAGCCATAATTGTACAACTGGCTAGAGGTGAAAGCTGGAATGAGAAGCTTCTTCAGTGCTTTTTCTAGCCAGTACACAGTGGTGTCTTCCTGCTACAATATGAACATGTTTTTCCCCTTTATCTGCCTTCAGTAGAGATACAAAACAGCTGGTCACCATCTTTGGATAAAGAGTGCAAGAATGGATTATTATAGAAATCACCTTCTTCCCTCTAGTCTAGTGGGTGATGACTCCGCTTAAGGGAAGGAGCAATAGCGGGGAAACTTTCAATGATGCTGGCAGGCTTCCATGTAGTCTGTGGCTAATAGAGCTCTTTGATGTCGGGTACATTCATAACCACCAAACTCAGCTTTCCAGTCAACAGAAAAGCTATTTTACACTACTTTTGATGTGCTGAAATAACTTAACTAGACATGGTTAATCACATAGCTGGTGATTATGCCACGCAAAGAAAAGCCATTAAAATAAGCCAAGTGCCTCTAAAAAGAACAAAGGAAAACTCCCTAGCAGGCATACGTGTAGCTGAGTCAGTGCTCTGGCATGACTCGATTTTTTACCATCCAGGTTCACTCTCACTATTTTCATAACACGAAACATAAACATCACTGCTTCCACGAGAATTCTGCATACCTGCCTAACTTGCTTAGTGCTGTTCTGTGAAGCAGTCATAATTTGTCTTTGCTCTGTTCCAGACATATCTGGCTTTGATCACACTGCCAGGCTGAACACCGACAGATTCTGGGACTAAAGCAGAGAAAGCTCTTTTGTACAAGTTTAATCCCACTTAGGTCATCTGTTTATTGCTCTATCCAAAACATCTAGGTTTTCAGATGATTTGACCAGTATCGCAAACGCAAATCCTACAATAAATGAGAGCACCTACAGGTTAGCAGCATCAAAGGAAAAAATGCTCTGGGGAGAACAGCACTGACAAGTTGGTTTATTAGTTCAGCTGGTTTGAAAGACCAGCCAAGGTCCTGTTTTCAACTAGATTGTTTATTTGTATCAGTGGATGCTCAGCTAGTTCATGAAAATAAGCAAACTAGATCTATTAGAGTAGATTCTTTTTATGTAGAGGAAATACTAGTTTTGTAAATCCAAATGAACTGAAAGCTAATGAAATATGATATTTAATCCACATTCAAAAATTTCTAAAAGACTGACAACTAAATGAATCAGTGGTCTTGAAATTTGTTATTAATTATAATATATGATTATATTTTTTATTTAACCATAGGCTAAATAAAACAATGAACTATCTTTAAATAACCTAAGAAGCATTGGGTGGATTATCTAATGCTGGTTGTACACAGAGGGCACTGTTGCATAAAAACCATCCAAGGACCAATACAGACCTAAGAAGGGATAATTTTAAAATTAGGACTTCAAGGTTATTTTAGAGAAAGTTAACCAGTACTGTAAAAAGGCTCTAGGCTTTGTGCTTAGATGATTAATCTTTTTAGGAGGGAATATGAAAAATCACTAGAAACCTCATTCAATACAAGAAAAATTGTATTTTTCAATAGTGGATAAATTTGTTAACTGTATTCAAAAATAAAATATCAACAGGCTGTTAAAAGTTTAATTACAGATGTTTTCAGTGTCTATATCACTATACGGAATGACAAAGAAACTGATTAAGCATTTTGTGCCCTAGTTTCCTCATCAATAAAATGATGAGGCTCATTCACTCAGTCAAAAATATTCATAGAGTTCCTACTATGTGCCACAGGATTTAAAGTGATGAGCCAGACAAAGTCTTTGCCCTCTTGAAGCTTACACTCTGGTAAAGGAAAGACAGATAATAAACGTGTGAATAAATGTTAATAGGATAATTTCAGATAACAGTAACAACTCTGAATCAAATAATAGAAGATGATGTGACAGAGACTTGGAGAGGAAAGCACTACTTTAGTTTGGGCAGTCGGGGATAATCTTAAGGGTGTTATTTGAGCTGAGACTTTCTATGGGAGAAAAAGCCTTGCAAAGATGTGGTGTGAGGGAAAGAAAGAATTCCAGACAGCACTAAGAGTCAAAGTCAAACCAAAGGCTTTAGGCAGGATAGAACTTGGTGTTATAGAACGGAAAGCTAGCCAGCAGGATAGAGAATAGTGTCAACCTACAGAAACAGAAACCAGCTTAAGAGGCAAAGAGTTTATTTCAGATCAAAGAATTGCAATTCGGGGAGCACAGATTCAGGTAGGAACCCAAACAGTGTCCTGATTACAAGAGTGGGGCTCAGGGTTTTTATGAGAAAAAGGAAGGAAGATGAGGTAAGTTGTATTAAGAAGAGTTCACTGGTGCTAGATGAGGTAAGGCTAGGTTTGTACTACATAGATTGGCTTGAGATTCAGTCAACAGGCAAAAAGCTAGATTTATACTTCATTGATTGGTTAGCAATTTGGTCATCAGCAAAGTGCAATTTCATCAGTCCTTACACACAGGATGTTCTTGTCCTTACTGACTTCTTGGAATGTTGGTGGTTTGGTCCAGTTTGGAAGACAAAGAAAACAAGACATGCAAAGCAATTCCTCTGAAATGGTTGCTCCGGCTCTATTTTAGTGTGGCTCCACTCATGTCATCTTTCACAATAGTGAATAAAGGAAAGTATGAGAAGTGGTTAGGTCAGAGAAACAGGAAGAAACTAGATACCTGGTATTTACACCAGGATATGGAATTTTGATTTGAGTTTGAATGTATTGGGAAAGCACAAGAGAGTTTTGAGCAGGAGGGTGAGATGGTATTTACATATTCTAAAGATACCCCTTGCATCTGAATGTAGACTGGATCTCAGAATAGCAAGAACAGAGGCAGTGAGACCAATGAAGAAGGTAATAGTTGCCCAGGAGTGAGATTAGATGGTTTAGACTAGATCATAAATTCCCAGTTTCTTGTGCAATGGATCATTTTAGCAGTCTGTGGACACCTCTCAGACTGATGTTTTTAAATGCATAAAATAAATCATAGAGAATTTAAAAAGAAAACTAGTATATTAAAGTGTAATTATCAAAATATTTTTTAAGATATGTGATTAACACATTGAATAAGATTTAGCATAAATAATATTTTGAAATATCTGCACAAACTGTAATACAATATGAAAATATCTGTGATTTATATTGATGACAAGGTACTGATTATCTTACTGTGAATGGTGCTACATTCATGATTAAAGAAAATGCTAAATTTTAATTAGAGGTGTATGAAAATAAAGATGTAAGTTTTCCTATATAAATTTACAGATCCCTGGGCTAGACCCCTTGGTAAATGATTTCGATGGACAGGAGTTTTCACTTGGTTATCCTGATTCATTTATAACACAATTTATGATTTATAATGTTGCAAGGAAAAAAAGCTTGATTTACTATTCCACAGGCCATTGGCCATGTACATGATCATGACTGTGGTTCCCTCAGTTTACTGTTTTCTTTTTTCATTGAGGCCTTTCTAGGGAGCTCAAGATCAGAATGGCTATACCATTCCTATCTCCAGAAAGAGTCTGTGTTGGTATCAGGATAAACTCTACACAGATTTTCCAGTCGCCAAGATATCCTGATGTCACAATGTAATCCAATGTCAAAATGTAGATGTCAGATATGAATAAACAATCAAACCAGGGCTTTACTACTCTATGCATCAATTATTGCTTTGAAAATATTTATTAAATAAATAGTTATTTATTATTACATTAGTAATAATAATAGTTATTACATTATTTAGCTTGTGTTTATATTTAGAAACAACTTTCTCTTATCATTTCAGAAACAATGAGAAAAATATGACTAGAGATGAAAAGTCCTGGATTTTGCTCTTGGATCTTCTCAATTGTTTGATAGCCTTTGACAAATTACATGACTCACCTGTTTCCCCACTTAAACTATTAAGTGAAATATAGCTACTTCATATCTACTACCTCTAGTATGCTACTTTTTTATGAAAAACTAAACAGACTAAATAAAATGAAATAAATCTCTTCACACTATTGATATCATAATATGGTGAATTCCTCAACGTTATTGTGTTTGGTGGATTATGTTGTACATTGAAGAAGAGTTGTAATTGTTTTCACAGGCTTAACACGTTCCACAGAAATTAGGTATGGAATGGGGAAATCTTAGTTTTGAGTTTTGTCTCTGAGATACTAAAGTTTCTTCCTCTATTTCTTTAATATTTGTTTTATTTTGTCAGTTTTGTCCAATATCTAATTTTCCCTTTCCAGTTCCAGCAACCATTGCTTTCAAGGTAATTTTCTAATAAATAATGCAAGCAGCTGTTTAGAGGGGTAGATCTGGACCAAGGACTTCCATTACAAATGAAAAGGAAATGTGAAAATGAAATTATCTTCTCTCTAATCTCAAAAAATATATTTTTATTTATGCATATAGCATTAAACACAAGTATGAGCCATGTATACTAAGCTGATAAAATCCATCAGAATCAACCTAATGAGAATCAGTTCTTGTAAATCTACTGTTAGCCATAGCAATTTTGGCAACTTAAAATTTGAAGGAAGCTGTGATAAAAGACATAAGTTAGCTAATATGGCTAGTGTAATATGACCTGGGCATTAAAAGGTAAATTTCATGACATTTACCATGAAGATTCAGTCAAAGTGTTAAGGTGTGATATGACTTTTAACATTCACCTCTAGTTTTGGAAACCCATGGAACTGGGTTAATAGAGAGAGCCCTTTAATTTTTACTTCTTGGCCAAAATCAACATCCATTCTCTCATCGGGGAAGTAAGCCCAGAACCAAAGCCAAGACTGTTAATAAGCAAGGAGTCTTATCCACCTGGGTAATAATCCGGTTTATTTCTGGAGAAGTGTGAGGAAAGAGGAGAGGTATTTCTGACAGTAAACATAATTGTGTTTATTACATGTAGAATATGAGGTGATTAATGGGAAGGAAACATGACTATATTGTCATCTATGAGAAAAAATATAGGAGCAAAATGGCATAATTGAACCATGATCTTTGAGGACAGTCATATCTGCTTTCTCATTTTACCAGGATAAATCTTAGGCCAGTAACTTAAAATGTCTGTGGCTCGGTTTTCTAATCTATAAACACAGCCATACCAGTGACTAACAGAGCCCCTCTAAGAAGCAATGGGATAATCCATGTGAGAAAGTGTCTTGCATTCGAGCAGAAAATTTGAGTTTTCCTCTTGTCAAAATAAGAGCTTTTATTGGCTAATTTGGACGAATAAAAATTAAACAGAGTTACTTAATTTTCAGGCATTGTAACTTAACAGGATATTCTGAAAAAGTTTCTTTTTTTCTCTGTTTGGAGCTTCCATAATTTATTTCCTCTTTTATACAACATTGTCCTTCTGCCTTCCCTTCTTGATGTTTTATCTCCTATTTTCATACTGGTCTATCTTATACCAGTCATGCTTTTACCCTCCTTCCCCTCCTTTATCATTGATATTTCTCCTTCTGCTGCCCTTTTTCTTGCCTGCTCTTCACTGCTTTCCTCTTGGCTCTGCTTCAATACTCATTTGCACTGTGACCCTATAAGCTGGAGTTCCATGCTTGTCTTTCCAACCAATCCCAGAACTCTTTGATCTTACAGAGACCTGACCAATCATGGCATTTCTTTGAACTCAATGCCTTTGGCTTTTGGCTTTTCTCAATAGCTCTTCCTAACTTCTGCCTGTAATTTTTCATTCCCTAGAATTCCATTTGTTGAAAGGTGCCAGTTGTATGGGTGCCAAATTTTTGAGGTTTTGTTATGTGATCAGAAGTTTGGATGTTTTAGATTAGGGAATTTTAGCAGTGCTCTACTGCTTAAAGGAGTCTTAATAAATATATATTCAAGGCTTAAAGCAAAAAAATAAAAGTTTGGTATGAAAAAAATTGACAAGAAACAATGGCAAATATGAAAGGGATGTTTATATTATATTGCTTCTTATCAGAGCAATATAAACAATTTCCTTAGCCCTGCAAAAATTTAACTGCAACCCCCTCCCTTGGATTGTAAAGTAAAGCAGTTTAGCAATTTTATAAAATCCGTCTTTACCAGTCTTGTATGTTTGTTTAAACTGGATTATAAATAAGATGGAGATGTGGTGCTATAAAGGAGATTAGAAGTTTAGAACATGCAAAAATATAGAAAAACTATATAATAGCAAGTTCCTAAAAAGGAATATTGAATGAATTAGTCTTGTTGACTAAAAAAAGTTAATGATAGATTTGCATGTTACATTAGACAAGATTTTTTTTATTTGCAAACTAGAAATAATGTAACAATTAATTCTCTCCCTCTCGATTATGCTTAAAGAACTGATCTAAAGATTTTATCTGGAGAAGATAAAAAAAATCTGATTTAACCCTCTAGAAAACTACAATATAAGATCATTTGTGACTGCATTGTTGCCACACTGATTGTGGATGTGAAGACCAGTGGGTTGGTCCTGTATGAAATGTAGCTGGAGTCTCTCTGGCTCAGCTTCCTTTATATATAAAAAGGGGAAAGGAAGTAAATTACATTTTTAGTGTGTGTGGAAAATTTTCTGAGAAGTTCATTTAGGAAGGAAGGAAGGAAAGAAAGAGGAAGGAAAGACTGCCAGACAGGCAAGGAAATTAAATATTTTCTTCTCCTTTTCATTGACAGTTGAACCTAAAGATATTCTAATAAGATTTGGTCTTTGGAATGTACTTGTTAAAATTGTACTGATTTTGGTATGTCTAAGACCTGGACTCTGCTGTTCTTAGAGGAGGAAGATTGAATATGTGTGGTGTTTGTGGGTCAGACCCTTTGGGAAAGTTCTGAAAACTGGAGAACTGTCTTCTGCAAATCACCTTAGCCTTGGCATTGGCTGGGACCTGAAATTCCATATGTTAAAAGTTTATCCTTTTACTTGAAGCTGTTGTTCTTTTGTGAAACAACTTCCACTAGGATGGGAGTCACTTTTGCTGTTTTAATCACTTACAGTGTGAGAGAAGAGCTTAAAATTTTATTTTGGCAAGAAAGAAAAGAATGGCTCCAGAAAAGAGGGTGCAACCAAAAGAGTAAATATAGGAAAAGTAAAACCTAAGGTATTTGTAATAAACTTCACCCTTTTATATATATATAAAAGGGGCAGCACACACACACACACACACATACACATACACACACACACTCAAATACATATATATTCCCCCCCCCATGGGCTCGACCTATTGAATCCATATCACACTGAGTTAAGATCTATATTCCTGTATATTTTTTTTAACTGAATAAATATCTATAGAATTTTTACTATGTGAAAGCCATTATTCTAGGCTCTGGTGATACTAAACACACAAACACACACACATACACACACACTGAGTTATGGTGTTCGTTCATTCAACCTTCATTCAGTAAGTAGTTACCAAGTTTCTAATATGTGCCCAGTAATATTCTGGATGCTAAGAATAACAAGATGGATACTAGAGAAAATTTCCCTTCTTTCATTGTTCTTATTTTCTTTTGGGAATGAGAGAAATAGACAAAAAAATTGTCATAGTGTTGTCATATTATAAAATGGGATTTGAGATTAGGGAATAACTGAGGGAGGGTGTGCATTTCCAATGTGAACTCAATGAAGAAGAAGCCAACCATACAAAAATGTGGAGAAACAGCATTCCAGCTAGAGGTAAACAGCTCAGAGACAGGGAGAAGGATGCTATAAGAGCTACCTATGCTATAAAGCTTCATCCAAGTGAGCTAGAGGGAGAACGGTATGAGTTAGCACATCAGTTTCAAATAACTGAGAGCCCCACACACAATGGCAGTTCTCACTCACTCACAAAATCTTCTTCATGGGCCTCCACCAGATAAGGGAGATGAGTGCAAGGCAGGAGAATAGAGCGAGCTCCCTTCAGTGGCATATACACAAAAGAGGTGATTGGGTGCCACTGAGGGCCATGTGTACAACACTTATTCCCCAGGCCCTGTTTCCATGAGAAGCAAAATCCTTAACCCATTGAATAAGGGGCAGCAAATCCTCCTGCTCCAAGGGCTGCTGGGAAGGTATACAAGCAAAGCCACTGGAAAAAGTGTAGGAAATCCTCCTTTCTGCCTGAGCAACCAGGCAAAGATTAACTGCTTTTGAGGGAAGAGTAGAAACAAAAGCTGTCTGCCCCTTGGGGTAAGGGCATGAAATCCACCCAGGGCTCAGAATCCTGACTGATATCAAGTAGGGTCTACTACTGCTGAAGGAGGGGCAGAAAACTCTTTTCTGCCCATGGCTTATCAAAGATAGATGACAGAGTTTGGCTGTCATGGGAGGGCCAGGCAGGAATGATGAAGAGACACCATTTTCTAAGTTCAGACACAAGGACCCTGCTTAAGACTGAATCTAGACCAGGAGAATAGAGAGATTCACTGCTCCCATCACAAACTTAGTACAGTCTACCGAACAAGAACAATGCACCACAGTGTGTGCATTGAAGGGGTGTGACCACTAATTGGGAATATGAAGAAACACCCTCAATGTGGTACATATATCTAGGATCTACAGAAAACTGTAGATGGAACAGGAACAAAGAAAAATTTCTGACACCCTAGGCCCCACACCAAGCACGAGATAACAGAAACCTACAATTGGAGGAATTTGAAATATGTGGTGTTTTGAAGGTAACAACAGCAACCAGAAAATCTATAGCTAGCTAAACTACTGAACAGATTGGCTCAATCTTCCACACTAACAGCCTGACAGAAGAAGAGGCATGCCTATTTCTAGGCATAAATACTCTTTGTTTCAATTTCAACTCATTTCCATGAAACATGATATTTGGTGTTCAACTGACATTAGGAGATGTGCGAAAAAAGCAAGGGAATGAAAGATCCATTCTAAAGAGATAAAGTGATTAACAAAAGCTGACTCAGGATTCAGATGTTGAAAAAGTCAGAGACTTTAAAATAACTATGAGTAATATGTTAAAGAATCTAATGGAAAAGATGAAAATCATACAGGAACAAATAGGGTATTTCAGCAGAGACGGAAACTAAAAAAGATGTCAAATACAAGTATGTGGAATTTATTGAGTATCAAGAATTGCTCTAATAGCCTTATCAACAGACTGGATACAGCTGAGGAAAGAAACAGTGGACCTGAAGAGAGATGAAGAGAAATTATTTAAAATGAAATAAAACAAAAGAGAAACTAATGAAAAAAACAGAGTGTGCTAGAGTTATGGGAAAATATCAGATAATCTCACATACAGGTAAGTGAAGTTCCAGGAGAAAAAAATAGGAGGTTGAAGAGATATTTGATGAGATACAGGCTAAGAATTTTCCAAAACTAATGCAATACAACAAATGGCAGACCCACAAAGATCAGAGAACACTAAGCAGGATAAATACAAACAAAAAATATATAAACAAGGAAAGAAAAATGTAGGCACATCACAAAGTATGGAAAGCCAAATATAAAGTGAAAATCTTAAAGAACAAAAAAATGCAAACAGAAGAACAAAGATAAGAAATACAGACGACTTCTCTCATTAATTACACCAGCCAGAAAACAATGGAGCAACATCTTTAAAGACTGATAAGACTACAACAACAAAACTGTCAACCCAGACGTTTATGCCCAGCAAAAATGTTCTAAAGAAATGAATGTAAAGAGTTTCTCAGACAGAGAAGAGCTGAAAATTTTCATTGCTAGCAGATTCACATTACAAGAAATATTAAAGGAAGTTTTTCAGGCAGAAAGAATATAATACAAATGGAAATTTGGATCTATATAAAGAAGAGCACCAGAAATAGTAAAAATACAACTAAAGTATTATTTTTCTTATTTTTAAATGGGCACATGTAAAAGATAATTAAGTATTTAATGCAAAATAGTAACAATATGTTGTCAGGTTTATAACATACGGAGAAGTGAAGTGCACAACAAAAGCAAAAAGACTGGGAAGGAGAAAATATATGTAAAATTTATTCTGTTGCAAAGTTCTTACACTGTGAAGTAATATAATACTATTTGAAGATAGATAGACTTTCATAAATTATTTCTGTAGTAAACGTTAAAGCAACCATATGTATATATATTTATATATATATATAAAATGAACCTGTGAATGTTACCTTATATGGAAAAAGGGACTGAAGATGTGATTTGGTTAAGGATCTGGAGATAGGGAGGTTATTCTGGATTGTCTGGGAAGGTCTGATGTAATCATAAGGATCCTTAAAAGAAGAAGGTGGGATATCAGAGTCAGCAGTAGGTATGTGATGATGAAAGCAAGAGGTTGGAGTGATGCAAGGAAGAGGCCACAAGACTAGGAGTGCAGGCAGCCCTAAAAGTGGAAAAAGACAAGGAAATGGAAGCCTTCAGAAGGAATGGAGCCCTGCCAACACTTTGATTTTAGACTTCTGACCTCCAGATCCATAAGAGAATAAATCTGCGCTGTTTAAAGACACTAACTTTGTGGTAGTTTGTCACAATGGAAATTAGAAAACCAATACAACTAATTAAGTAATAGTATAGGTAAAATGCAATTGTAGAAATACTCAATTTTTTGAAGGTAGAAGAGGCAGAAAAGAACATAGAACAAATGGGAAAAAAAGAAAACAACTACCAAGACAGTAGATTTAAAACAAGCCATATCAATAATTATATTAAATGTAAATGGTCTAAACAGAAAATATAAATGGCAAAAATCATAAAACTGGATAAAAAGGCAAATCCCAGCTATAAGCTATCAGCTAGAAAAACAGATTAAAAGAAAACACATATATAGGTTAAAAATAAAAGGATGGAAGAAGATATAAAATGAAAACAGCAATCAACAGAAAGATGGAATGGCTACTGTAATGTTAAAATAAAATAAGCTTAAAAACAAAGAATTTCAGCAGGGATTCTGAACAAACTCTTTCATAAAATAGAAGACAAGATAGCATTTCCAAACTCAGAATACAATACAAAAGGCAAGAATGTGGAAGAACTACAACTTGCATACATTTCTAGCAGGAGTGGTACTAGTAGCCATTGTGTAAAACAGTTTAGCTCTTTTATATAAAGTTAAACTTAACAGTTACCATATGATCCAGCAATTCCATTCTGAGGTATTTATTCAAGAGAAATGAAAACATATGTTCCATTAAACACCTGCATGTGACTGCTTCATGGTAGATTTGAGAATTACTGCCTTGAAGAATTCCTTTTATGTATCAGTTTTATATTCCTGTGGTAAAAAGTTACCATAAATTCAGTGGCTTAGAACAATATTGGGGCCAGCCCAGTGGCTTAGTGGTTAAGTTCAAGTGTTCTGCTTTGGCAGCCTGGGGTTCACAGGTTCAGATCCTGAGCGCAGACCTACTCACCGCTCATCAAGCCATGGTCAGGCAGCATCCCATATAGAAGAGCTACAACTCTACAACTATGTACTCTTCTTTGGGGAGAAAAAAGGGAAAGATTGGCAACAGATGTTAGTGCAGGGCCAATCTTTCTAAAATAAATAGTTATTTAAAAAAGAAAAATAACAACACCTATTTAATATCTCACAGTTTTGTAAGTTGAAAGTCTGGGTTCTCTGTTCTGGGTCTCACAAGGTCAAAATCAATGTGTTGACTGGGCTGGGCTGTTATCAGAAGGCTTGGGGGAAAAATTTTCTTCCAGGTTCTTTCAGGTTGTTGGCAGAATCCAGTTCCTTGTAATTATAGGTTTGAATTCCCAGTTCTCTTGAGAGCTGTCAGGTGGCTGCTCTCTGTTCATAAAGGCCTCCCACATTCCTTCTCAGGTGGCTCCTTTTACATTCAAAGCCATCAACAGTGCATGGGGTCTTCCTCATGCTTAGATTGTCTGCATTGTGCTTCTGCTACCAGCATGACAAAACTTTCTACCTTTAAAGGGCTTATATGATCAGATTAGGCCCAACTGGATCATCTCCCTATTATCCTATTATCCCTATGGTCAACTGTGCCATAGGGTCATTCTTAGAGTTCTGCCTACCTATTATTCAAGAAGCAATAGCTATGTTTAGAATATTTGTTAGGGAATATTGATGTGACTTGGATAGTTAAATAATTTTTTGCTTCTCTTTGTGATGCTTTAGTATTGTACAGACATAGCTATTGGGCAAGGTATCTAGAGTGATCCAGTGACAAGTTGTAACTGTGGAGATTCAAGATCATATTAATGGCAAGATTTTGCTTTCCAGATTTTATTCCAAAGACATTTCTTTGATTGGATTTATAGCAAGTGGTAATTTCTAGATGAGCAGTACTGACCATAATTTCTCTAGGAATGAAAAGAAAGATACAAAACCATGAACCTACGTACGCAAGCAGTGGTTTAAGTGGAAAGTGAGTCTTAAGTTGAATCAGCAGAAGTACATCTGATTTGGAAATGTGATAAGGAGGAGGAAAGAGATGATATCAGCTGCCATAAAAAATTGAGTATTTGATTTAATGTCTTATTCTTTAAGAAATATTTTGATGGCATAGATTTTTCAATTTTGTTTCATAGGACATGTGTCTTTATATTTCTATATTATATATTTAATATATATTTATTATAATGTATTAAATATTATATAATGATAAATACATCAATATATTTATATTACATATAATATATATAATATGTTATATATAAATATATAAGTATATTAACTAAGTGCAGCATGGTATGTGATATTTAAATGGAAGTACATATACAAAATCTGAAGCAAGTATATATGCCTGGAAAAATCAGATAAGTCTTTTAGATGGAAAAATCATTTCAACTAGATTTTTAAGAAACAATGGAAAGTTCATTGCAATAACTGTAATTTTCTGTATTCTAGTAATATACCCTATAGAAACTGCTAAGAAGAATTTGATCATTTATGACAGTTCACCATATTTTATGCTTAGAGTTGTGATAGCTGTATTGGTAACACTAATGAGTGCAGAAGTGAGGCAAAAATGGAGAAATAGTTATCAGTGTATTCAATAAGAATGTGGAAAAACATGCAGTATCCACCAAAGAATCATCTATCTACATCCAAAAGACTTCAAAACTTACTCAGTTTCTTGGGGCCGGCCCAATTGCATAGTGGTTAAGTTTGTGTGCCCCTCTTTGGCGGCCTGGGGTTCACAGGTTCGGATCTCAGGCATGGATCTACACACTGCTCATCAAGCCATGCTGTGGCAGCAACCCACATGCAAAGTAGAGGAAGATCAGCACAGATGTTGGCTCAGGGCCAATCTTCCTCAAGGGGAAAGAGGAAGATTGGCAGTAGATGTTAGCTCAGGGACAATCTTCCTCACCAAAAAAACACGAAAACTTAATTTCTTAAGCAAATTAGGTTAGAATTCTGCAATAAAAAGGATGCTATCATAAAGAGAGTAATGAACTAAGGAGTTTGACAAAAGTGAGATGAGACAGCTGACAGCCTGGCAACAGCAGAAGATGGTAGAACTACCCTAAAACCACATGAATCAGGATCCATGTAATATAAAGCAAAGTTCTGTTTTACAGCTCCACATATACAATTATCCTTATAACTATTATTCTAAATAATAAAAGTTTCACATTTTTTTAAAGTATGTACAAACTTTTCCAAAAAAATGTCAAACAAAAGAAAATTTAAAGCTTTGTCATTACAAAAGATGATGGAATTTAATTTAATTTAATTATATTATTCACTAAACTTCTAGATGGAAATTGTCTTCTTCTAACTTTTGTTAGAAAGCCCCCAAATATAAAAGAGCTGATGAGTATATGCTATTTTGATGGAAAAATGCATATTCCAATCACACATTTGTGGAAAAGGTAACAGAATACTGGGAAAAGTAAAAATTTTAAAAATTAAAGTGTTCTTGATCTGTAGAACTACTGGAATCAACATAGTCCACAAATTTTTGTGGAATTGGTATATGCTAAAGGAATGTTTTAGTTAGTTCATTTGTATTGACTGAGATTCAGATTCATAAAGCATGTTGAGTAGGTTGAGGTAATTGAAGACACTGCTTACTTTGTAATCAGTTCTTTTTTTATTTTTTTATTTATTTTTATTTTTTGTGGGGAAGACCAGCCCTGAGCTAACATCTGTTGCCAATCCTCCCCTTTTTGTTGAGGAAGACTGGCCCTGGGCTAACATCCGTGCCCATCTTCCTCCACTTTATATGGGACGCCGCCACGGCATGGCTAACAGGCAGTGTGTCTGCGGGCGCCCGGGATCCGAACTCGCGAACCCCGGGCTGCCAAGCGCGGACTAAACCGCTGTGCCACCGGGCGGCCCTAAAGAGTAACTGTTTTTTTTTTCTTTTTTTTTGTGAGGAAGACCGACCCTCAGCTAACATCCGTCGCCAATCCTCCTCTTTTTGCTGAGGAAGACTGGCCCTGGGCTAACATCCGTGCCCATCTTCTTCTACTTTATATGGGACACCGCCACGGCATGGCTGACAAGCGGTGTGTCGGCGGGTGCCCGGGATCCGAACCCGCGAACCCCGGGCTGCCAAGCGCGGACTAAACCGCTGCGCCACCGGGCGGCCCCTTAAAAATGTTTTAAGAGTACAATGCAGTAATGTTAACTATAGGCATAGTGCTTCCAGTTGATCTCTAGAACTCAATCATCTTGCATAACTGAAACTGTGTACTCCTTGAATAGCAAATCCCCATTCCCCTTCAAAGTCCCTCATAACCACCATTCTACTCTCCGCTTCTATATGTTTGACTATTTTATATACCTCATGTAAGTGGTATCATGCAGTATTTGTCCTTCTATGACTAACTTACCTCACTTAGCATAGTGTCCTTAAAGCTCAAGTTTTATCCACGGCAGGATTTCCTTCTTTTTAAAGGCTGACCAATATTCCATTTTAAGGCTATACCACATTCTCTTGGCTGTTGTGAATAATGCTCAACAAACATGGGAGTGCAAATATCTCTTCAAGATCGTGATTTCAATTCCTTTGGCTATATATCCAGAAGTGGGATTGCTGGATCATATGGTATTTTTATTTTTAATTTTTGAGGAATATGCATACTATTTTCCATGCCAGCTGCACCATTTTATATTCTCACCAACAGTGTACAAGGGTTCTAATATCTCCACATCCTAATCATTTGTTACCTTCTGTTTTTATGATAATATCCATCCTAAACATACGTGAGGTGATATCTCATTGTGGTTTTGATTTGCATTTCCCTGATAATTAGTGATGTTGAATATCTACTCATACACCTGTTGGCCATTTGTATGTCTTCTTTGGAAAAATATCTATTCAAGTCCTTAGCCCATTTTTTAATTGGATTATTTGCGGGGTTTTGTGCTCCTGAGTTGAAGTAGTTCCTTGTATATTTTGGATATTATCATATATATGGCTTACAATTTTTTTCTCCCATTTTATACATTGCCTGTTCACTTTGTTAATTGTTTCCTTTGCTCTACAGAAGCTTTTTAGTTTGATGCAGTCCAATTTGTCTATTTTTGCTTTTGTCACCCGTGCTTTTGGTGTCATATCTAAGATATCACTGCTAAGACCGATGTCAACGAGCTTTTCCCGTATGTTTTCTTCAAGGAGTTTTACAGTTTTAGGTCTTACAGTTAAATCTTTAATCCATGTTGAGCTGATTTTTTGTATGTGGTATAAGGTAAGAATACAATTCATTCTTTTGTAGGGGGAGATCCATTTTTCCCATTAACATTTGTTGATGAGACTATCCATTTCCTATTGTGTATTCCTTGCACCCCTCAGTTGACTGTATGTGTGAGTTTATTTCTGGGCTGTCTATTCTATCCCGTTGGTCTAGATGTCTGTCTTTATGCCAGCTTCAAAAATCCTTGACAAAGTACTAGCAAACCGAATTCAACAGTGCAATAAAGGGATCATATGACACGACCAAGTAGGATTTATCCCTGGGATGCAAGGATGGTTCAACAAATGAAAATCAATTAATGTGACACACCTCATTAACAGAATAAGGGATAAAACCCCATGATCATCTCAATAGATACCGAAAAATCACTTGACAAAATTCAGCACCCTTTCATGATAAAAACTGTCAACAATCCAGAAATGAAGGAGTTACTTGAGCAAAATAAAGGCCATATATAAAAAGCCTACAGGTAATATCATACTCAATGGTGAAAAGCGGAAAGCTTTTTCTCTAAGATCAGAACAAAAAGCAAGGATGCCCACTCTTACCACTTTCATTCAACGTGGTACTAGAAGTCCTAGTCAGAGCAAGTAGGCAAGAAAAAGAAATAAAAGGCATCCAAATGGAAAAAAGAAGTAAAATTATCTGTTTGCAGATGACATGCTCTTTAGAAAATCTACACTCCACAAAAAAAACCATTAGAACTAATAAATGAATTCAGTAAATTGTGGGATATATGATTAACATACAAAAATAGGTTGCATTGCAATACACAAACAATAAACTATCCAAAAAGGAAATTAAGAAAACAATCTCATTTACAATAGCATAAAAAAATAAATGCTTAGGAATAAACTTAACTAAAAAGGTGAAAGACATACACATAAGACAACAAAACAGTGATGAATTTAATTAAAGATATAAATCAGTGGGAAGGCATCCTGTGTTCATGGATTAGAAGTTTAATAATGTGAAATGTCCATACTATTCAAAACAATTTACCAATTCAATGGAATTCCTATCAAAATCTCAATGGCATTTTTTACAGAAATAGAAAAACAATCCTAAAATTCACATAGAACCACAAATGTCCCTGAATAGCCAAAATAATCTTGAGAAAGAAAAACAAAGCTAGAGGCATAACATTTCCTGATTTCAAAATATATTGCAAAGGTACTGTAATCAATTTTTGACGAGACAATCTTTGGTTTGTATGAAGAATTTTAGGTCTAAGCTATGAGTTATCTGTCTCTTGAAGAAATTTAAAAAAGTTTATATTATCTATCTATATGACATACTGACCAATTAGAATTTATTATGTTATCAATAAATGGGGCAGTCCAATAAGAATTGTTTTAAATCAAGGTGAGAGATTATGAAATACTGTTCTTTTGAGCTGTAAAGTGCTTAGATTTTAACATTAGTTTTGCTACTTTGCCATTAAAGCACCATATATATATATATAGATAGATAGATAGATGCATCATATATATATATTGAAAGCATCATATGTATATATTGAAAGCATCATATATATATATGTATATACATATACATATATATGTATATATATATATAGCCAGCTAAAGAGAATATTGTGAAACAGATTTCTTTTCCACTTTGATACCCTTTGATAGTCTCTACTCCTCCTGCTTAAAAAAATCTAATATCCTCATGGTCTCCGAATTTTTTTTAAATGAATACCTTGGTAAAATGAAGAATTGGAAACCCAAACAAATTAATCAAAAAAATCACAATAAAATGAACAATAAGTTATTTTACCTCTCCAGGAGGATATGTGTTTTACTTGAGCTATAGAAATAAAAGTCTAATAGTGGAGATCCTGGATTCATCTAATAGTTAATCATGAAAGTTATTAACAAATAAAGCTTTAAGTTATTACTGAATGATTTCAGGCACTTGTTGAGATGGTTAAAAGTCCAAAGACTCCTATAAAATTATGTATCATGGGGTAGAAATCTGTCATATTTCAGGCTAAAAAGGGACTCTGCAGGAATATAACGTGGTCCCTAAGTCCTGGAAATATCATCAGCTCTCCTTTACTCCATCTCTTTTAAAAATATCATTAAGGAAGCCAGTCCAGTGGTGTAGCAGTTAAGTTCATGAGCTCCGCTTCTGCACCCGGGGTTCGCGGGTTTGGATCCCTGGCGAGGACCCACACCCTGCTTGTCAAGCCATGCTGTGGCAGCGTCCCACATACAAAACAAAGGAAGATGGGCACAGATGTTAGCTCAGGGCTAATCTTCCTCAGCAAAAAGAGGAGGATTGGCAATGGATGTTAGCTCAGGGCTGGACTTCCTCACAAATAAACAATAATATATCATTAAGGCATTAGTAGGGCTATCTCTTCTGAAACCTCTAAGTTTTGGCGATGGAAGTGTGGATTCTGACCCTTGGTTAAGGATTTAAAGATTTGATACTAGTTGACTTATCTTTGCTCTTGTTTTCTACTCTAATCTGGTCTCACGGAAGGGTCAAGTGAGACTTTCATCTTTTTTGTTTCTAATTTTATTATTTTTTTACATACAGTATCTTAAGTATTCCCAACACATTTTCAATGTAACTAATATTATTCTCATTTGAAAGAGACAGAAACTGGGTTGGAATTAATTAAAATAATCTTCCTTAGATCACATAAATAGAAAGAGCTAGAATCTGAATTAGAAAACAGGGACATCTGAACCCAAAGCTGTGCTCTTGTCATTTTCTTCTCTTACTTCTCATACAAGAGTCATCAGTAGGACTCCTTGGAATTTGCTTCCTTCCCCAAGCATCATATAGCCTTAAACTAATGAACTCTAGCGTCCTTAGATGTAATCCTGTGTCTTTCACTTGGGCTGTGTGTGTTGCTTATGCTGCAATTTGTTTTTCTGCTTTATTCTTAGCATTATGAATTTTTATTCTTGGTTTCCTGTGATAAACACTGTGATCCAGGTTATTGTGATCTATCATTAAATGACTTTTTTTTTTTTGCTGTTTGTTTATTATGTTTATTTAGTCTTTTGTGAGGAGACTCCAGATTCTGAAAATTGAGTTACCCATACTGCTTTCTTCATGGCATGTTAACATCATTTCATCCTGCATAGCCCCTAAACTGTTTTATATATTTTAAAAATTCCTCTATTTTATCCCTATTCCCTACTCTCATCCCCTGCCCCACCCCACGGGCAACTATCCCTGTTGTTTGATGTCTTTTCTTTTTATTCACATATGTCTTTTACATGTGGGATTTTTGTGCACGTATTTCAAAAAAGCGTAAAAGGTCTTATAGTGTTCATCTAATTCTGTTCTACTCCTTTTCATGTTTTTAAGATCTACCGATGTTTTGTGAATATCCAGACAATTGCTTCTAACTTCTAAAGAGTATGTCATAATGTGCATTTTCCTGTGATAAGTACTTAGATTGCCATCAATTTCCCACTACTGGAAATCATGGTGCAGTGAACATTTTCACACATTTCCCTGCTGAGATCTAGCGTGGGGGTGGGGGGTGAGCAGATTTTTCTGGACCATATGCTCTGGTGTTAGATTGTTGGGTCACAGGTTATACATAACTCAATCTGACAACAAACTCTTCAACCTGCAGTGCCCAAGGGTTCTTGTATCTCTACATTCCTATCAGCTGTTGGCATCAATCAGCTTTATACATGTTTTTTAATTTTATGGGTTTAAAATTCTCTCTCTTTTTGTTTTTTCCTATTTTTTGTTTCTTTGTTTTTTGCATTTCTCTATGTACTAATAAGTTCAAGCTTGTTTCATATGGTTATTAGTAATGTAGATTTCTCCCGGGAATTACCATATCATAATCTTTGTCAATTTCTCTACTTGGTTGCCTGTCTTTCATTTGTTGATTTTCAAGTGTTCTTTATATATTCCAGATATTAATTCCTTTTTATTTTTAGACATTGTAAATATTTTCTTTCAATGTGTTATGTCTGTTAACATTATCAGTGATATTTATTGAATAAAAATCTTTAATTTTGATGAAAACAAACAGGAATTTTTTTCTTTTGTTTTGTGCTATGGAGTATTTGTGTAAGTCCTTTCCCAATCATAGATCACAAAGAAATTCTAATATATAAAGTTCTAGTGTTTCTAATTTACCATTCTTATTTAGGCCTTTAATACATCTGAAGCTTACATTTGTAGATATTGCTAAATGAGGAAACTTGTATATTTTTCTCACTGGTGAGACAATATCATCTTCTTATTCCTTTCCTATTTCTTTCTTCCTCACTTTTATCATATAATAAGTTCTTATATGTGAATGAGTCTGTTTCCAATTTCTATTTAATTAAAGATTAATACTTATATCTCCAAGCACTTTGAATAATCCCTATCACAGAGAATAATTCAAAAACACTGGAATAAATAAATTTTATTTATGGAATAGTGCTATTAAGAGTTTCTACTGAAATAGTTTTTACATGTATATATCTCCAAAATTTAGGGAGATTAATAAAAATCTAATTAGTTGATTTGAGGACATGTCTCTGATCTGCCACTTATGACAAAAGGCAATGTCATTCAATATTGTAAAATAAATGATCCTTACAATTCCTTACCACTCCAAAATTCAGTTGTATAGCGGAAAACAAAATGAATTTGAATAAGTGAGATAGTGCGTGGGTACGGTGAAGGTTGAAATTGTCCTATTCATGCCCTTAGAAGTGCTAGTGTGAAATTCCTTTTTTATTATTAGACCTTACCCATTGTTCTGAATTCTCACAAAAGCATTTCGCAATCCACATCTTTTTCTAGAGTCTCACTGGAATCCAGATTTCCCGCCTGGTTGCCAAGACTGTCAATGCCACATCAATGGGAGGATATTAGGTACCAGTGAATTGCATAAATTTTCTGATTTGTAATACCAGATAGCACATTTCTTAATCACATTCTTCACTGGAAGATGATTTTGTTGCTTGCTGATAGCTGTTTCATTATACCAAACTGGACTGCGCTATGGCCAAATGAGCACTAACCTTTTGCTTAGTGTGGGAATAGGGCTGAGGATCTATTTATATACCAGAACACACTTTGAAGCAACCTGGATACATCTTGGGAAGGAATAACATGTGTATATACTTCTGGGTGGTCTTCTCTTGACTGGGATAATCCAGTCTGCTCTGTATTCTCCTTGCCACCATAATGTATGGGTTAGGATTGTGTTCCTCTGAGAGTAACAGAAAATCTTACCACCTTTAGTGGCTTAAAAAAGAGAAATGCTTAATTACGTCACCCAAAAAAGATCAGGGGCTATCCAGCTGTGTTGGTTTAAATGAAGGCATCAATGACCCACACTCATTTTTTCCTTCTATTCTGTGACTTTTGTCCTCATAGTGGCAGGGTGGTGAATTCTGGATTTTTTTCTTAATGAGGCTAGTTCTCTCAGATGGATTACCCTTATAATATTTGAAGGTATGTTACCTTTCAGTCTGCCTTCTTAATACTCTAGACTCTTTAGAAATTCCTCATACCATTATTTACCCCTATTTTATTATCTAGCCCTTTCTTCTGAAAATCATGCAGTTTCTAAAATGTCCTTTTGATGTGTGCTGTGTAGAAATGATACATTTTGATCAATTTATTATTGCCTTTGATCTAAATGCCATGATAAAAATGACATTATAATTATATAATAATACATTTAAATAATGCATAATATGCATAATACCAAATAATGCGTAAAAAATATAATATTTCCTGAGAACTTATGATGTGGCAGCTTTCATCAAGTAAGTGCTTGACATGGAATAATCGAGTTAACCTCAGATAAAAGTTCTAGTAACATCTGCATTTAAAAATGAGGAAATTGAGTCTCAGAGAGGGAAAATACTTGCTTAATATCACACAGCTATTGAGTGGTTCTTCTAAAATTTGAGTTTAGGCAATCTGGCTCCAGAGTCATGTTCTTCTTAAATACTGTGCTACACTGCTATGCTTCTACAAATAAAGTCTTTTTCCATACGGCAATTTTTGCCGAGTTGTATTATATGATAGTTTTATACTCAACTGTTCAACTTGTAGTCACTAAATCCCTAGCTATTTTCTCTTAAAACATTTAAAAATATATACATGCTTGTGGTGGAGACATTTGTGACCTACATCTGTGTGTGCATGTGTCATTAAAGTCAATTTTATAACATACTAAGTGGTTCAGTAAAGGACCTTGAAATGCACACAGGCCCAAGGATTTTTGGCAAGTTTTACAATTACATTTTTTCTCTCTAATTAATCTAACCCCATCCATCTGAGTTTTGGTTCTTTTTTGGCAGGATGAGTAAAGGCCTTGCTACAAAGAAAACATAAGTCAGATGAAGCCTTTGATTATTGTTCATTCGTGTAAAATGTGCAGATGTAGCTTTAATGTGTACTAGAAATTCCAGTTTTTATAAACCAAGAAGTTTGTGACAGCCCAGTAACCTTGTTAGGGTGAATATCAACCAACACAATTCCAGTTAGACAACAGCTCTGAAATCTACACTGTTCAGTTTTCAAAAGTCCAAACTCACTTAAAGTACAGAAGTCCTTTAAAAAAGCCATTGACAAGTGGACCTATCTTTTCAGTGTTGTTGGAGATAAGATAAAAAATAAAGTTTTAATTCATATAACATATGCAAAATATTTTATTTATAATTTTCATGAATGTGCTTGCCAGCCCATGAGGTAAGGGCAATTTTATTAAAGAATAACAACAACAAACACATATGAATTAATCATTGTTGAAAACCTGAAGAACAATGAATTTCGGTACTAGCATTATTTGTAATCAAAAAGGAAATTAGATTATTCTTTAGCAGCAGAAGAGGTTACGATTTGTCATACACCATTGACAGCCTTTAAAATACACAGACCTTTACTTAACAAGGATAACATGTCTTTAAGAGAAATAAAATTACTCAATTCACTTTATGAGCCAATGGATGTCATATCAGTTTTAGACAATATAAAATACTATACTTTTGCTCTTGATTAGTGAAGTAGCTATACTCTAGAAGAGTAGATGAGTAATAAAAGATCTTTGCTTACTGTCACGCAACCTGACAGAGTCAGAGCCCCTCACTAGGTGGCAATTACTTAGGGAAGAATATTCTGTTAAAAAATATTGGGTATTTAATAAACACATAGCGATAAAAATTTCAAGTAGGAAAGGGTCTTAGAGACTGTCTACCATAGTGATTTTCTTTTTTCTTTCCTTCTTTTTTAAAGAAAAAAACTCTTTTAAAAACTACATTTTTATGTATTTCACCAAATGTAAAACACAGTCACAAGAGGCCACTCTAGTTGGACTCCCCATAGAGCGTGCTCTAAGGTCCACCTCTTAAGACACCCACTTTCCCATGTGGTAGCTCTCACCATATTAGGTAACATTGGAACACAGTCTTAAATAGTTAGTATTCCACTATTCGATAGAAATAAGGAAATTGAGGCACAAAGAAGTTAGTAGAAGAATTCAAATCTACTTTTCCTGATTCCTAGATGAGTGCTCTGTCATTTGAAACGTCACATTGAAGGTTAATGCTCAAGGATAGATGTTAGCACAGTGTAATTCTAGACCAAATGGAAAAGATCTTTATATTACCTGTATCTTGGAATTATTGATGCTACTGTTCTGCTCTATTAGTAGGGATAATTGCTATATGACTGCATCGAGTCATTTTGAACGCCATTAGATTCAATTGAATGCTAAATGCATTTGCTACAAGTAATAGGTTTGTTTGGCACGAAATGTTATCAACAGCAAGTTCTGGGATCTTTGGAAATTGGGAAACCAAACATGCATCCTCTTCATATGCCTAGGATAGTTTCCAAAAAGTGTAACTGAAGAGCCAGGCATCAGAGTAGATGGTCTTTTTGAGAGTAGTGAGATTAAAATTTGAGTTAATTTTTATTCCCAAGTGTAAATAAGAATCTGATTTGCAAGTGTGTCACAGGCAAGTGCCTACTCTCATCACATTATTCTCATTCCCTCCCGTTTAAAAAAAATATGAAAGAAAATAATTTTATCTAGGTTGGTGCAATCCTATAACAATTTATGTAAATTTGAAACTTGCGTACAACATTAAACCCAGTCCTAAAGCAACGTAACTCCATTGACATTTACAAACTCAGTGATACCCATTTCTTTCAGGTTTCATTAATTCTCCACTTATCAATAATTCTATGAAATCAAATCTCTTTTCATCTGGAAACGTTATTATACTTGAATGGTAGTCCACATGGAAGGAGCTCTGGTGTCTATAGGTAACTATTTCTTTTCTCTTTCTCTGGGTTACCACCTTTCTCTCTCCCTGTTCACTTGGTCTAACTCTGACTTTCTCTCAATTTGGAATCTCAGTTTCAAAACCATCACCCTACTTTCTAGGGGTGACCCAAGGCCTTGTGAATGTTACCAAAAGCATCGAAAAGTCTTTACTTAGTTCAGCCAAAAAGAGTGAATTTAAATTCAAGGTGAGGTATAAAATGCATGCAAATGCAGAGAAATAGATTAGTTCATAAGGTGAAGGTCTCTGATTCCTTTTTTTTTTTTGAGGAAGATTGGCCCTGGACTAACATCCATGCCCATCCTCCTTTACTTTATATGGAATGCTGCCACATCATGGCTTGACAAGCAGTGCGTGGGTCCGCACCCAGGATCCAAACCTGCAAACCCTGGGCTGCCAAAGTGGAACACGTGAACTTAACCGCTATGCCACTGGGCCAGCCCCTCTGATTCTATTTTAATCTAAGTCTGACCTGAGTGTAGATGGACAGAAACAGTTTAGGGGTCACCTGACTCTATTTCTGTCCTTTTGAACATGTTTTCCTTATTGGCTGTGAGGCCAAAGGGCCTTCATGATGTTATAACTTCTTCAGCTTTCTTTTTTTTTTGTGGGGAAGACCAGCCCTGAGCTAACATCTGTTGCCAATCCTCCCCTTTTTGCTGAGGAAGACTGGCCCTGGGCTAACATCCGTGCCCATCTTCCTCTACTTTATATGGGACGCCACCACGGCATGGCTGACAGGCAGTGCGTCTGCGGGTGCCTGGGATCCGAACTCACGAACCCTGGGCTGCCAAGTGTGGACTAAACCGCTGCGCCACCGGGCGGCCCCTTCTTCAGCTTTCTTAAGACCTTTTCTTTTCCTGTTTTAAAATCTCTGATTCTGTTTTAAAGTCTCTGATTCCTGGTGGGCTATCTATTCAGTTCCAATTTTTTTATATGATTATCTGCTTCAAAGTGTCAATTTACACAGGAGAAATGACTAATATGCTCTGACCCCACTGAATGATCAGACTGGCTCACATTGCCTAACTCCATTCACTTCTGAGAGTTCTTTTTGATCAGTTTTTTTCCTCATTTCTTCCAGGGGAAGGATTTTCAAGGATAATATATTAAGGTTTTATATATTCCCCCACATTAGTAAGATTTACCACTTATCCACCTTGGTAACCCTAGACCTGGGGGCTGGGACAAGTAGAGTTGTCACAGTCAGATTTTAAGATGATCAAAAAACATCCCTTGGGGCTGGCCCAGTGGCGTAGTGGTTAAGTTCACACACTCGCTTTGGAGGACCAGAGTTCATGGGTTTGGATCCCAGGCATGGACCTAGACACTGCTTGTCAAGTCACGCTGTGGAGGCATCCCACATACAAAACAGAGAAAGATTGGCATAGATGTTAGCTCAGGGCTGATCTTCCTCACCACCCCCCAAAAAAATCCCACTAAGAGAAAAAAATAAAGTTTCATCTTTTCTCTCCAAAGCCACTGTCCTTTTATTAGTTAAATAATAACATTATTTTTAGATGAAGAGAGATGAATTCCTTGGAAATATCCATAAATGGAAAACACTGGAGAAAGCAGAGTGTGCCACTGAGTTTGTTCCTGTTGATGAAGTGCTTTGCTTTAGGACTAGAAACATCTTGGATGCAAGTTTCAAATTTGTAAGGATTATTAGAAAACTAGAGTTCCTATAGATTGAACTATGTCTCCATTTTAATTTGAATACCCTTTATAGAATTCACATCTTATCTTTTAATAGGATTAGTGCCGCAGCCTCCCAAGTGTTGGGCTAGCCCCTACACTTCCTCCAAATCATTCTCTATGTAGTAACCAGAATGTTCTTGCTAAAACAAGAATCTCATCAGGTGTCTCTCCTACTTAAGCCATTTGATGACAGTTAGATGACTCTTAACTTGGGGACATATCCGGCCCCACCCTTTCCTTCTTTCTGCTTTTCTTTCTAGGGTCAGGTCTTCTTTTACTTCCTCAGTTACATCATGCTACTTATCTCCAGGCCTTTACATGGGCACTTGTCTCTTCCTAGTATTTTATCTACCCACCTTCTCCAAATAAACCCCACCCCAATATAATCAAATGCTCATCATGCTTGTAAGTAAACATTTCTCTCCCCTTCCTGTGTCTGTCCACCCAGAACCAAGTGCTGAGCCCCGTTCAGTTCCTCAGAGGAACTACCGAGTAACTGTCCCTAGGATTGCACTGTGGGAGAGGAGAAGATGGGGCACTGTGCTCATGGAGATCCAGATTCAAGTCACCGTTTCCAGAGGCTGGAGGGAAAAAGAAATCTTTAAAGATTAACATATGCCTGTAAATTCCTCACAAATACCTGTGATAGGAATCTATGAATATGCAGCAATGTTAATAGCACTAAGCATGGAAAAAGATACATTAGCTAATCTTGCCTCAAAGACTAATCCTTGTCCTAAGGCAAGAAATTAAATATAACATTTATTGAAAATGAGCACATTTTCTATGTGATTTTTCCTTTAAAAAGTCCAGATGGATTTGAAATTGGAATTACAGATAATACCACATAAGCATTCCTGATGTTGTCAGCTCCACTGGGATGAAGTGCTTCACCCCAACCCCTCAGATGGTCAATTGTGACTTAAATCCTCTTGAAAGCTCCCTTAAGACTCCATCATTACCTAATGTCAATTGTTCAATTACAAATCAGGTTTCAAATGTCTCCAAATTCTGCACACTGAAGAGGTAAGTGGAAAAAAATCTGAGAGATGGAGAAGGACCAGATCAATTTGGACTTTCATCAAACTACACATAATTAACACAGAACAGATGCTTCCCAATTAATTGTGCTGGCTTCAGACCCAGGAAAATCTTTAGTGATTCTCTTGGACAGAATTTAGCAGAGGGAAAAAGCTAGTAGAACCAACATATATTCTATCATAATTTATAATAATATTACCATTATCTTAAATTACTTACATGCCTCTCTGCATATTGTAGAATTAAGTGCTACATAATGTTGTTTAAACAGAGGCAAAAACTTCATTCTAAGAGTTCAAGATATAGATTACCCAATATAGATAAGAACATATAAAAAATGAGCAAGTACTAAGATATGAAGCACAATCTATCCACCTAAACGAAGAAAGAACACTATATACATATTAAGTGCAAATACTTTATATACAAATCTTTACCATTTACCTGTAAATTTAAGTGCAAAATACTCTAGGGCATTCACAGAATACTACTACAGGAATATAACTTTAACACCATAGGAAATATATACACACTTTCTCATAGTAAATGGAAAGGGTCCTACATAGACCCTGAAAGAACACCATCTACTAGAAAAAGAGACCAATGCCTTGTCTAAATAACCGTTCCAAAGGGGATAAAAGTTTTAAAGAACAATACAATTATGAGTTTGTGGTCATTATGATGCCCAGTATATTAAGTTTCTAATTTAAAAAAATTAAAAGGATTCATCCTTTCCATCCCTTTAAAAACTTTGATTTTTTAGAATTTTTGCTATCTGTACATTTTTAAATGCCTAAAATGATATTAGTTACTTTTGTAATAAGAATATAAACATATTTTGTTTTTAAAACCAATGGTAGTTTCATTTCCTGGGTTAGAATGTGTTCATTAGAGATAATGCAAATATTTTCCATACGAACAAAACAGAAAAATGGTAAGAATGAAAATTTAATTGGAAAGATAGATAAAAGATCTACACTGTATCTATCTACACAAGCGCACACAAACATATACAACATAAAGTAGTCTAATGTATGCCAAAATACTCGTAGTAGATGCATCAAAATGGTAGGAATCAAGGCTTATTTTGATTATCTATATTTTCAGAATTTTCTACAATTCAACTGTAGCATAGTGCTTAAGATCTACAAGTGAGATTCTTCTGTTTGGTTTTCAGTTCTGTCATTCACTAGATGTCTGACATTGCATGTTATATGAACTAGCTAAGTCTCAGTGTCACTATTTATAAAATAGTGATAATAGCCCCTACACCATGGTGCTATTGTAGGAATCCAATTGTACGAAAAAATCCAAGAAAAATACTTACCAAAGTGCTTAGCACTAAGCACAAAATATTTTAGTTGTGGTAATGATGATGCTAATGCTGATTACCATGAAGATATAATTAACATTATGATAATAATAGGTATGATATAAAGAGGATTTGACCATCTTAAGGACCAACAAAATTGACTTTAAAAACTAGAGTAAGATGTTTCTGCTTGATTAATTAATCTCTTGGACATATTTAGTAGCCAATATATATTCATCAAATAATCATTTAATTCTGTAAATAACCACTAACAGAATGCCACTAAAAGACTTTTAGCAAAATGCCAATGTAAAAACATGCACCTCTACAGTAGTAACCTACAATGAACTTGATTCTTGGTATATCACTAACTTTCAAGAGCTCTCACCATCCCTCTCTGGGCTGTTCAATTCCTTAGCACCTATCAAAGCTGAACCATGGGCTTAATCTACATGAAGTATATAGAAATGTTGAATCCCACATGTACCAATTTCTTCCTAGAAACTCCTACACTGAGGTTGGAGACTTAAATATTTTATTTTGCCAGTCCTGTGTCATTAAGGTAAGATAATGGGAAATAGCACTCATTATTTATTTATTCAATAATTATTTATTAAGCATTTACTATGTAACAGATATTATGCTGGGCAGAGTAGAGAAGGCAGACATAGCTTCTGTTCTCACAGATACCAGATTTTCATGTGGGATGCATAGCAGAAAATAGAAAATTACAGCATAGTGTGATAACTATTATGAAAGGGGAGGTGCAGGCTGCCCATATGGGGATCCCCTGGATCTGGAAAGGGATATAGAAGGCTTTCTTGAAGGAAATGATTTTAAGTTGAAACCCAAAGAATTAGTTGAAACTAATTAAATGAATAAAGAGGAGGAAAGATAGAGAGAATAATATGTGCACACGACTGGAGTAAAGACAGAAGATAATCTGGAAACTGAAATATAGTGTAGCTCAAGAAGAATGTGGAAAAAAATTCGCCAGGGGCAGACACAGCAGCAAACCTCCACTCTAAAATATAGTTCCATAATATGGTACCTATGAGATGCCCTCTGAAAATACCTGTTGAAGAAGAGCTCAGAGTCAAGAACTACAAATCCTGAAAACAATGCAGTATAGAAAGTTTTAGAAACAAGGAAGCTAATTGTTTATCATTGCATATATATGCATCAGTCAGGGTTCTAGTAGGAAACAGAATTCACTCCAGATGCTTCAGATGAATATACTTAAGAATCTACTTACAGATGCATGTTAGGATTAAGTGAACAAACAAGTTATTGTAAAACACTCAACTGACTAGCAACAGGAGGATGGCATTATAACCCAATAGCTGAGAAGACCAAGAAAGGAAATCGAGTATCAGTAGCTTCGTGAGAGTTGTAACTCTGAAGAGGCCATCTAGTAGATACTGTTGTCATAGACTGGACGGATAAGTTCATCTGGTGATATGTCAAAAGCAGGGAGAGAGGAAGGAGAAAACACCCTGACCTCTGTCTTTTCCCACCTGTTTGATCACCTGCCAGGACCTCACATTGTCTGATCCCAAAGAGAAGCCAGCTGGCAAGGGAGCCCGGGAGACAGTCTACAGAAGACGCGGTCCTGGGGCACAGGCCTGGGAGGAATAGAGGAACACGAACACGCGTATGAGGTAGAGCTGGGAGCGATAAGAGAATAGTCATCACACGTATGTGGTGCATTACTTTTAAAAATGGATGTTAAGTTTACAAATCAGCTTTAGAAAGATGTTGCCTTTGGAGAACTAGGAAAAGGACTGGCTTGTTGAGCATGGAAAAGAGATCCAGCCCCACCTCCCCCCACAGACAGGATGGTCCCATGGAGGGAGGAAAGAAGGAATATTTATCTTTTTGTTCATTGAAGTGAAATTAGATGAGAAAGTGCAGCTATCTATGGCTAACTCTATCTTTTTGTGTGTGTGAGGAAGACCAGCCCTGAGCTAACATCCATTGCCAATCCTCCTCTTTTTGCTGAGGAAGACCGGCCCTGGGCTAACATCTGTGCCCATCTTCCTCTACTTTATATGGGACGCCGTCACAGCACGGCTGACAAGCAGTGTGTCAGCGGGCGCCCGGGATCCGAACCTGCAAACCCTGGGCTGCCAAAGCGCAAACTAGACCGCTGCGCCACCGGGCTGGCCCCTAACTCTATCTTTAATGTATTATTTCTTAAGAAAATTTGGGGAAACATGTGGCAAAGTGGTGGCATTTGTTCTATCTGGTTGGTGAAAAAAATTGGTGCTTGTTTTATGTACTTTTTGCACTTTCCTGTATGAATAAAGTTGCCTGTAATTTTTTTCTTTTAAAGAAAACATTCTGCTAGTTTAGCATGTTGAACACCCTCTAGACTAGTGGATTCCAAATTTTAATGGATCACAGATCCCTTTGAGAAACTGAAGAAAGGAACATTTTTTCTCTACAACACCTTGCCTCAACCCAACAAAGAGACACAAACATTGAATACATAAATTCACAAATGTTTATACAATTTCAGACTTCATTGGCCCATTTCTGAACAGCCTTTGGGTCCATGTACCCCAAGAACAGTGGGTAAGCCCCCAGTAGACAATATACACCTTCAAACCAAGGCTGAATAAAGATCTTCAACGTGTTATACAGTGTTTGACAGAAGGAAGTTTGCCTGTTTGTTGAACTGACTGAAATATTCAAATACACCTGGTAATAGAAAAAGCGTGATTTCACTATGTCCGTTCATATACTAGGGATACAGATATATGGCGAAACTTTTTAAGATCTGATATAAGTAAAGAAATCTCAAAACAAACTATATTTTATAGATAAGAAATATATGAAATAAGTATATTCTAGTTTTTTCTCTGCATCTCAGAGCAGGGAAACAATATCACTGCATTTTCTACCTCAGCACTGAGGTGAACAAAGAAAAGGAAAAAATATATGGGTCTTCTTGACTATTTTGGGTGAAATTAGATAAAGACCTAAGATGTTATAAGTCTGTATCTGAATAAGAGTTGGAAATATAGGGTGTGTGACAGATAAAGACAATAGATAAAAATACAGTAATTAGAGAAATTGACAATAAAAAGTAGGATGTCTGATCATGGTAAAAAGTCATGGATTTAGTTGTTTTAAAAGGGTCTACTTGAGAAGGAATGTCTAAAGACAGATCTCATCTATACCAGTCAATAGAGTCCATGGGAGGTAGGAAGCAGATAAGTGCAAACACTATGAAAAAAAAAATCCAAAACAATACTAAAAATCATGTCTATGTGACAGTAACATTCCCCAGCCTCATCCTGTTCCACTGCATCTTTTGAACCCAGGGAAAGATAGCTCCCACATCACTTGCTCTGGTAAATGAAATTTCTTTGGGTGTTGTATTATCTAAATCAAAGTAAAAATGTAGATTTTATCCTGTTTTCTTCTAAAAGATTTATAGTTTAGTTTTACATTTGGATCATTTTGAGTTATTTATATGATATGTGAGATATAAGTCAACAATCTTTTTTTTGCCTATGAGTGTACAACTGCTCCAGCATCATTTGTTGAAAGATTATCTTTTTCTCTATTAAATTATCTTTGAATCTTTGTCAAAAATCTGTTGAATATTTTTCTTCTAGGCTTTCTAGTCTGTTCCATTGACTGATGTATCTATCTTTTCATCAAACCATACTGTCTTGATTGCTCATATAGTTTATAAAAGTTTACTTTAATAGTTTTATGATAGGTCTTGAAATCAGGCAGTGTGCGTCCTTCATTTTTTTTCAAAATATTTTAGCTTTTCTAATACTTCTACCTCTCCATATGCATTTTAGAATCAGCTTGTCAATATCTATAAAAAAGTCATAAAAATTTTGTTGAATCTATAGATCAAATCGGGAGAATTGGTATCTTAATGATATTGAGTGTTCCAATCCATTAACACAGTATATCTCTCCATTTATTTAGGTCTTCTGCAACTACTTTTATCAGTATTTTGTAGTTTTCAGCATACATATCCTGCACATATTCTGTTAGAATTATGCAAAAGTGTTTAATTTTACTTGATGCCATTGTAAATTATCTGACATAAATAATGCATAATATATGATATAATATTATATACATTGTATATATATATATATATAGTTAAAATTTTGTATTCCAATTGTTTATCACTAGTGCATAGAAATACAATTGATCTTCATATGTTGATTTTGCATTCTGCAGCCCTGCCAAACTAAGTTTTTCGTTCTAGGAACTTTTTTGTTTGGGGATTATCTGTGTAGATGATTAAACTCTCTATGAATAGATTGTTTTATTTTCCAATCTGTATCCTTTTTTTTCCTTACCTTATTACACAGGCTAGAACTTCCAGTATGAGGTTGAACAGGAGTAGTGAGAGAGGACATTGCCCTCTTCTCAAAGTTAGGAGGAAAACACTGTCTTTCATCATTAAGTATGATGTTAGCTACATGTAAGTTTTTAAATGCCCTTATTAGGTTAAGGAAGTTTCCTTCTATTCCTAGTTTGCTGAGAGTTTACGTCGTGAATGGACATGGAATTTTCACAAAGGTTTTCCTCTGCATCTACTTTGATGATCACATGGTTTTCTTTCTTTAATCAGTTAATATGGTGAATTACATTGATTTTTGAGTGTTGAACCTCTCTTGCATTCCTGAGATAAATTCCTTTGATCACGATGTATTATTCTTTTATATATTGCTGGAATAAACTTGATAATATTTTGTTAAAAATGCTTGTGTCTATATTCAGGAGAGAGATCAATCTATAGTTTCCTTTTCTTGTAGTGTCTTTATCTGGTTTTGGTATTAGGGCAATACTAGTCTCATAAAATGAATTCAGAAGCACCCTCTTCTCTTATATTTTCTGGAAGAGATTGTGTGTTATTACTTCTTTAAATGTTTGGTACAATTCACGAGCAAAACCATCAGAGCCAAGAGTTTTATTTTTTTCTAAGGTTTTCAAATAGAAACTCTACAAACTCAATTCTTGTAGTAGTTATGGGGCTACTCAGGTTACATATTTTTTCTTGAGTGGGTTTTAATGGTTTGTGTTTTGAGAAATCATTTTATTTCATCTAAATTGTCAAATTTATGGGCATAAGATTATTCATTGTATTCTTTTTAATCCTTTTAGTCTTGGAGTCTGCAGTGATATCCCCTCTTTTATTCCTGTCAATGGTAATTTGTGTCTTTTCTCTTTTGTTTTCCCCCCATGGTCAGTCTCACTAGATTATTAAATGGAGGTTTTTTTAAGAATCAGCTTTTGTTTCACTGATTTTTCTCTATTGTTTTCCTGTTTTTAACTTCATTGAATTTTATCTTTATTCTTTCTTTCCTTCTCTTTGCTTTAGATTTAGATTCAGCATTTTTACTTGGTTATTAAAGTCAAATTGATACAGCATGTTCCAAGGCCCCAATAAATCACAGTTAGCATAAACTATCTGGTATGGCCCAAGGCCCCAGGTATACAAAGGAACTCTTATCAGGCAGGATAGCGCAAGGATTTAGAATTTATCTCCTAAGATCTGGTCAAGGGCCAGTTTCTTTGAATTATTCAGGGTTTGAACATCTCAAACCAGCTGAGTTAACCTTCTACATAAAATAACATTTCCTTTTTCTCTGAATACCAGAGATTTTCTGTCTTTTATATTCATCAGTTTGTATAGAATATGCTTAGATTTTTGTTGTTGTTTTGTTTTATTTTATGTATTTATCCTGCTTGGTGCTCTCTAAGCTTCTTGGATCTATGCTCTGTGGTTTGTCCTTTAATTTGGAAAATTCTTGGTCATTATTTTTTCAACTATTTCTTCTGCACTAGCTTGTCCCTTTTTCTTCTGGGATACCAATTATGCATGTGTTAGAATGTTTGATGTTGTTCCACAGCTTTTTTAAACTTTTTTTTCCACTTTGTGTGTGTGTGTGTGTGTGTGTGTGTGCACATACATGCAGTTTGAGTGATTTCTATTTAACTATCTTCACATTCACTGATTCTTTCTTCAGCTATGTTTAGTCTTCTTATGAGGCCATTTAAAGCATTTTTTATCTCTGTTACTGTGTTTTTGATTTCTAACATTTTCATTTGATTCTTATAGTTTTCATCTCTTTGCTGAAATTACCCCTCAGATCTTGCATTTTATTCACCTTTTCTATAAGAGTTTTTAACATATTAATCATGGTCATTTTATGTTCCCTGTCATATGGTTTCAACATCTGTGCCATATCCAAGTCTGATTCTGATAACCTCTGTCTCTTCTAAGAGGGTTTTTTTTCTTGCCTATTTATATGCCTCATGTACTTTTTGTTGAAAGTCAGACATCTTATGTACGATAGTTGACCTGGTTAAACATATTTATTTATGCCTGATCACACCTTTCCTTCTGCTAGGCCTTTCATCAAGGAGATTGAATTAATCTAGTTAGGAATTAGGCTGGATTTGAGATTTGTTGTAGCTATGGTTACCCTCAGTGCAACATGGGCTTTAAATTTACATAGAGATACTTTGTGTTTATGATGGGCTGGTTTTAGCAGCAAATAAAGGTTTGATTATGGTCTTTAGGTCTTTTCACACTCTGCCTCAGAGAAGGTCTCTGCACATGCTGCTGTTTTTCTCCTTGGCCTCTTCCAGCAATACTCTGCTTTTACTTGTTATTCAAATGCGTTAGCCTGGTGATGGGAATTCTAGGGGAGGAGTGCAGTCTTTGTGGTTTTGAGTAAGTCTTAGTCTTAGGGTGTGGCCTTCTTGGTTCTACTGCCCACCTCTGTCTTTATTTATGGGATCCCCTCATTATCCTGCTCATATTCCAGAAGCAAGTTTCTCCTGTTTCCTTCCCAGATATAATAAATTTTGACCAATGTCCTAAGTGCAGTGGTGCTTTTTGCCCTTCCCCAACATATTAAGGCTTTTGTTCCACAGTGGAGATAAGGAAAAAGGATCCAGTCAGAGTTTCTTTCCTTCCTTCACAGCTGCTATTTCCTTTCCCTGGTGCCACAACAGATGCTTCTTAGGTCTCTTCCCAATCTCTACTGTGAATGCTTGGTGGGTTTTGTGGAGTAAAAGCCTACAAGAAGATGCAAACCCCTCCAATTTCTGAGGATCCTAAAAGGTTAACACTGCCCCATCAGCTTTAATTTGACTATTCTTGATCTTTCACTATTATAGCTAAACTCTTAGGTTTTTTCTACCCCAGCTTAGTGTGTATGTGCATCACTCTTCCTTGCATTTCTCCTCAGATTTGGGTTCGGTTAGTTGCTGTGCAACATCAGCTCTCCAGTGGATTAAAAAAGGTTATGATTTTGAAGTTAGTCTGGCTAATTTTTACTGTAAGGCTGAGAGAAACCCTCTTTCCAGCTTTTTACCTCTTGGGAGTAAGCCAGAAACCAGGCCAATGAAATATTAGCTGAAGTGAAATATTAGCAAGTGTTTAGTTGCTGGTACTTAATCCTCCAGCCTACTCTGATTCTGCTGTAGTAATCTTAAGAAGTACACGTTAGTATAGAGGAGCCATAATGTCAAAAAAAGACAGCTGCCCTGGAGAATTTCCTATATTTGTAATAGACACTGAGAGTGAGAAAACTTTGTTTTAACCCATAGAGATCATGAAGTTGTTTATCATAGAAGCAGCATCTAACATGTCCTAACTAATATAGCATTTAAGCTGGGATATCTGAGGTGATGGCAGAGGCACAAATAGTAGAACAGGAGCAGAGGTAAAGATGCATGTGTAGCATATAGGGGAAAAGAAAACCCATAAGACTAGGAAACTTTTTCTAGGGCCTCAGGAGTCTGAGGAAGAAGCAGGAACCCAACCATCAGGAACCAAAGTATAAGGCAAAGACTAATTAATAGAATTAATGAAATAATTGTGGAGATTTTGTTACGGTAAGGCCAAAGTACGTTGCCTTGAAAATGGAAATAAGGTTAGAACCAGTCACTCAGCAAAACTGACTTAGTGTGATTAGTGGGTTGTGGAGTTCCTCCTGATTCCCAGCATCTTCGATGGATCTTTTTCTAGAGTAGTTAACTGGCTCCAGCACTGAGGGCTACAAGGATATACCACAGGAAGGCAGAGTTGTCATAACTCAAAACATGACTGAGAGCCTCTGTCGGGGGAGAAGTCCCTTCACTGACAGAATGTAGCATCTTGATCAAAATGCCATTGTGAACTTCTCCTTCTATGACAAACAGCTTGAATGTTAAGACGCTACCACCCACATCCATATGTCTCAGCGTATACTCTGCCAAGATGTCTGCTTGCCATTTGCTCTGTCTATACAATGCCAAACACCCAGGTGAAAAGTGAAAACTTCAGTCAGTGTTTCTAAACATCCAGATGTTCGGCACCAAGTAAGTAAAATATCTGGATGCATGACAGTGTTTCTCACTTTTCATCTGGCTGTTTGGCATTGCATCACACAAACCATTGTGTAGACGTTTAAGACTAAGAAAATATAGAACATTGTCACCAATCAGCACATTTTTTTTCTAAAGTATTAGGTAATCTTAGCTTTGAAATGGGCTTTAGAGGACATCTCAAACAACTTCCTCATAATGGATTTGTGGTATCTCTGCAAGTAAACCAAGGGGACTCCAGAAAAATCTGTTTGATATCAGGAAAGATTAACCTCTGATCTCTGGTTTTAGGTTATAAACATGATTACAACTTCATTCAAAAAGCCTTTGTTGGATGATTCCTCTGATCCAGACCCTGGGAGTAAAGAAGACAAATAAGATACGTCCTCAAGGAGTTTACCTCAGTCTAGTAGAGGGGAGAAGTAAGGCAGCCACAGGGGAAATGGAGAGACGGGGACTGCTTGGAGTGATATCTAAGACATTAAGTCAAGAAAACCTGATGACTGATAAAATATATCTGTCACTGCTTGAGCATCTCTTAGCACTAGTATACATGGTAGATATGACACTGATTTTTCCCCCATTTAACCTGCCTGAAACCCTTAACATATAAGTATTCTTATTGCTATTTTATGGCAGTTTAGAGGGAGTAAGTGACATTTCCAAGGTCATACCACTTGAAAACTCAAAGAGGATGGTTTGCAAAACAAGATCTTTTGCCTCTGAACTTCTTTCACTGAATTGCTTTGCCTCCCTTCAAATTTCTCAACAAAACTCAAGTCCTCAGTACCTTGATCTTTTCATCCCAGGGGATGATCAGACCCTGGAGACGGCTTGGATCTTGAGACACTTGGAGATTTCTCCTGACAGAACATAAATTACTCAAGAAAGCCAAACCAGCCAAAAGAAAGTAATAATACATAAAAAGATTGATTGACACTAAAAGGTGGAAGAGAACTCAGCCTCCAGCATTGGGAAACCAGAGAAAATGGATTAAGCATAGACGTTAAGGGAAAAAAACAGACAGAGCTACTCAGATAGAACTGGACTGATCAAAAGAGTCCATTTCCCATCTTTAGGGTGTCAGATCTGGGCTTAGATGAGGAGAGATCTTATTCAAAAAGACTATTGCCATAGGAAAAACATTCTGATCTTCAGACCCGCAAGTGTCTCAAAAATCAAACATATGTCAATCATACATCAATAAAGTGGTTTAAAAAAATCAAACAGAATAAAAGGCTCTTCTTTTATAGGGAGAGGTAATAGGGGCTAGCAGGAACTCTTGAAGGGAAATTGAGCAAGTGACGGAGTGAGCTGACAGCATGACAGAGGTCTGATGAGCAATATTTCTGGCTATCGTCAGCTGATGCTCAGGATGAACTGTTAAGAGGGAAGTTCTGCATTTTAGTGCTTGCTCAGATTTGGGGGCAAACCGAAGTTCTGGACCCTGTGCGGAGGAGAGAAGTCTGACTAAATTTTGGTCAAGCCATGGCAAAAGTCAAGAAATGAGCTATCTGTGACATTGCCACATTTTACCGTGGCAAATTTTACTTCACTTTGGCAGAATTTACTGCCAAATTTTACTTTCTCTCTAGTGCCTTTCTCCCTGCGCTGCAGGCTCATTCATGTCTCTTTTTAAAGCTGCTATGATTATAAAACCCTGTTATAAATTATAACACTTAGGGTCCTAGTTGCCCAACCTTGACCTCCCACTACGGCTGACGCAGGTTTGCCTGGATAGGCAGAATAAATCCACCCAGCTCTGAGCCCTTCTCCTCCCCATTACAGGAGGTTGGCCCGGGCTGGTCGGTGGATTCCCATGAAGTTGTTTTTTTGGTGACTAAGCCCTTGGCAGAGGAAGCCCTGCCGGATTGTGTTTCCTGGATTTCAGTTTGGAAGTGGAGCATTCCTCAGATTTACTTAGTTTGGTCCTGATGGAGCAACTTTGTGAAGTGGAAATTCTGAATCCTTACCTCTGGTCTGCTATAAGACTCAATGATCCACTCTGGAATTCCTTGGAAAGCTTAATCTAGAATGTAAATGATTTGACAGCAGACAGTGGTTTATTGCCTCATTGTGTTTCTGGTAACAGACATATGGTTTCTTTGGCCACATGGAATCTTGCTTTAAGCGCCCGTAGTTTGCTGTAATCTATGATTTTTACAGCTGATAAAAACAAACCTCACCCCCACCAGTAACTTTTACAACCAAGTTTGTACCCATTAAGTAAAAGTTCAAATATTTAAATGCATGTTTTATTCTGTAATATCAGTGAAGTAAAAGAAGCAACAAAGCTGGTAGATTTATTTTGCTCTTTCTGTTTTTGTTGTTTTACAGGAGTTACAAAAAGACCATAAACTTCTTGAAGAATAGTTTACGATCTCTCTGATTTACTTCACGCTTTCTCATGTTGGGGATATTTCCTTACACTTTCTCCTTATTTCTAGCTTTTACCATGGTAATTGCTAATTGTAATCCAAAGTTTCTCTTAAGAAAATTGAATTATATACCCAAAGAAGGTGAGATAGTCTCTAGGGACCACAGCAGGCAAGTTATTTTGGATTAATGCTGATCTTACAAGTGCAATATGCAAGTTATAATGAAACACATGGGAGTCTGGATAATTTACTGCAGTGTATCAAAGACCATCGTCTATATCCCAGAGGGGAAGGCTTGAAATATTCAAAGATCAAGAAGGCAAACTGAAGAAATACTTTTTATATCTAAAAAACTCTGATTACAATGTGCATCTGGATTACTGGCAACACTGTTAATTTCCTGGATTTGTCAAAAAATAAAAAGAGAAGAACATTATATGACAAATGAACACTATAATGTCAGAACGTGGTCATGGGTAAAGCTATTATCAGTGATTCAGGCCTGATTAAAGTTAAGGAGGAAAAAAAAAACCTATATAAATGGTATGGTGTTTTTCTTCTGTAAATCAATGGTTAGAAAACTATCGAGAAGTTTATTTCCTACAGCCCACCATATATTCTTCCTATGACTGTGATGCCAAGTGCATCTTATTTACTGTTCTGCCTATTAAAACCTATCATTTTATAAAGGAAAATCATGTCTGAGGTTGATCAAGAGTGAATAGTCATTACCTAGGAAACAAATATAATTCTTACCACTATTGTATACTGTATTTTAAATGAAGAGTTGTATCTTTTTCAATTATTGGGTGAGACAGGAAAGTAGTAAACAATGCTATAAATCTCTGGAATTCAGTCTATGATAATAGTGCTTTAAACACGGGCAACTAGAATTCACACGGCCAAACAGAACTGAGATGGTGCACTACCATATAATTCTACAAGGATCATGGACACAACAGGGGAAGGAAGTTGGCTACTCAGCACCAGTACTGCTCTGTGTCTTATCTAATTATACATCGCCTAGATTAGCTAAGGTAAGGACATCTCCTGCCGTGCCAAAAATAGACCACAGTGCCTAACGTTGACAATTGACAAAGAACAAATTGTGCTGCAAATGACAAGATGCCTCAGAGGATTATCAAATTTATTGTCTTGGAAAGATTGACTTTTCACAAGATTATCAAATGGGAGAAGGAAACTGAGCAGAGTAAGAAAACTAAGACATTTAATTGAATTTGCAAGACACTGACTGTCAACAAGCAGAAAATCAAGGGAATTACATGGAAAATTCAAGGATAAAAGGACTCCCTTCCTTAAAGTTTTGTACTTTCAGTTTATAGTTTTATGTAAATGTGTACGTGTGTGTGTGTGTTTCTGTGTGAGAGAGAGACAGACAGACAGACCTATGGACAGAGTTTTGGAACCATCTTAATAATAATGATGATCGAGCCAATACTATCCTCACCATGGCTTTGTTCAGATCAGAAAAATACTCAATATATTTGTGAAATGAAGTGGAAAGAAGATTGCCTTAGGAGTTAGGAAATCCGGGCTTTGCTGCTCACTAATTGTGTACCTTGGCCAAGTCACCTACGTTTAAGATTATGCTTTTCTGCTTTGCAGTGGTCCGCAGCATCTTTCTATTATTTATTTGACCCGAAAACCACACATAGATATCATCTGGTATTAGGTTACAACTAAATTCAGCCAAGTAGTTGATTTTATGTATGTTCAACTCTGTGTCTAAAACTTCTTTTCTAACAATCTGGATTTTCACTTAAAAAGAAAAGTTTGGAAGTAAAATTGCTGGATTACATGATAGTTCTAGTTTTAATTTTTTGAGGATCCTCCAAAATGTTTTCCATAGTGGAAATGCACCAATTTACATTCCCATACACAGTACATGGGTCTGTTTCATGGGCCACAAAATGTAAGGGTCCCTTTTCTGCACATCCTCCCAACACTAGTTATCTTTTGACTTTTTGATAATGGACATTCTAACAGGTGTGAGGTGATGTCTCATTATGGTTTTGATTTGCATTTCCTGATGATTACTGATGTTGAACATCTTTTCATGTACCTGTTGGCCATTTATATATCTTCTTTGGAAAAATGTCTATTCAGATCCTTTGCCCAATTTTTAAGGTTTCTTAGGGTTCTTTTTGCTATTGAGTTATATGATTCCTTATATATTTTAGATATTAACCCCTTATCAGATATATGATTTGCAAATATTTTCTCCCATTCCATAAATTGCCTTTTCACTTTGTTGATTGTTTCCTTTGCTTTTGGTGTCAAATCCAAAAATTCTTTGTCAAGAGCAGTGTCAAAGAGCTTTTCCCCTATGTTTCTTCTAGGAGTTTTAAAGTTTCAGGCCATACATTTAAGTCTTTAATCCATTTTCAGTTGATTTTTGTATATGGTGTAAAGTAAGGGTCCAGTTTCATTCTTTTGCATGTGGATATGCAGTTTTCCTAACACCATTTATTGGAGAGACTATCATTTCCCCATTAAGCATTCTTGGTGCCTTTACTGAAAATTAACCATATATGTGTGTGTTTATTTCTGGGTTCTTTATTCTATTCCATTGGTCTACGTGTCTGTTTTTATGACAGTGCCATGCTATTTTGATTACTTTAGTTTTGTAATATAGTTTGATATCAGGAAGTGTGCTACCATGATCCCACTTCTGGGTATATATCCAAAGGAGTAAAATCACTATCTTGAAGAGATGTTGCATTCCTATATTCATTGTAGCATTATTCACAATAGCCAAGATATGGTAACAACCTAAGTGTCTGTTGACAAATGAATGGATATAGAAAATGTGATCTATCTATCTATCTATCTATCTATCAACTATGTGTCTGTTGAGAGAGTGAGTTTAACTGAACTACTCCATAATATTGCTGCTTTGGCCTCCCTTTTGTGTGACCAAGTGGCCTGCAAGGGCCTTGAACTACACTAGCTCCTCCTTAGACTTCATGCCCTAGAAAATAGCCTGCAGAGTCACAAGTAAATGTAAGTTCCTGATATGACTCCCCCAACAACCTTTGTGATAAGCACTCTCCTCTGCCTCCCAGGCCCCTCCTCTTGTGTGCCCCTTAGATAAGACTACCATGAAGCTTACCCAAATTCCACTCTCTTTTGTTTGAACTGACCAACCCAGCCTTAGCCCAGGAACCCCAAAGCACTCCACTTGAGGACCCTAATAAAGGTATGTGCCCCAGGTCCTGCTGCACTCTCTTTGCCTACACCCTGTCTTGACCTCCCCCCATGACACCTCAAGGTGTGCCAGTGTACCTTCTCCAGGACCTTGAGTAATAAACTTGTCTATTTTACTTTTCCTTGTAGTCTTTTGTTGAATTGTGGCTTATCACAGATACCCCAGAGCTCTACTTAACAAATATTAATTTAACAAAGTCACAATATACAAAGCAATACTATTCTCCTTTAAAAAAAAGAAGAAAATTGTGCCTTTAGTGACAACATGGATGAACCTGAAGGACAATATGCTAAGTGAAAAAAGCTGGTGAAATACTATATGATTTCACTTATATGTGGAATAAAAAAAAAAAAAAGGTTGGACTCATAGAAACAGTGAGTAGAGTGGTGATATGGTGATTACCAGGGTCTGGGGGGACAGGGGAAATGGAGAAATGTTGATTAAAGTGTACAAAGTTAGAATTATTCAGGATAAATACATCTAGAGATCTAATGCATAACACAATGACTGCAGCTAATAATACTTTATTGAATTCTGAAAATATGCCAAGAGAGTAGATTTCAGGTGCTCTCATCACAAAAAAATAGTAACTATGAGAGAAGATGATATATTAATTATTTTGACTGTAGTAATCATTTCACTGTATATGTATATCAAGTTATCAGGTTGTACACCTAAAATATATACAATTTTTTAAAAATTAATTAATTAATTAAAAGAAAAAAAAGAAAGCAAGTTCAATAGTTTTGGCAACAGCTGCCTATTGATGGTGTGATTTAAATGGTTATGCTACTAATTGAAATGAAGAAGATAATCTACATTTCTCTCTATAATATCAGTACATTATTATAAGCTTATATGCCAAATATTTTTTTGGTGATAATTCTAGAAGTTACCTAGCCTGAGAGTTTATCCTTCAGACTTAATGTGACATATCATGAAAGTCAGCCTTAATTTTCTTGAGCTGTATATGGATCTAACAAAATAAAATCAACTCCAGTATCTTGCATTTGTCTACTTTGTATTAAGCTGGCCCTCATGGGAATGACAAAGACATTGTGGAAATGGTCCTGAGCCAGTTAATAATAAAAATCTTTTTCCCTGAAGAAATTAATATACCATTTGGGGTACAATTTATTATTACATATTCATTTCAGACAGAACAGCAGGCAGCCTCAAGTAGAGACATTGTAATAGTGTCCTCAAAGTCCCCGCCGCCTACTGCTGATCAGAAATCTACATACTTAATTGTTATTACACATCAATTATCCGCACATTTGAAAATAGCCACCTAATGCATCAAGTAAATTTAATATCAGAATATAAAAGGCTGAAAATGTCATTTAAAAATTTTACTTATAGATGTTTTCTGTATTTGATGAATCTTGAATTATTATAGATGAAAATAAAACTACATTAAAGTTAAACACACAATGTTTTATACAGTATTGACATTAAGAACATTCTGTGTAGAAATACCAGTCCTTAATTCCTGTAAAGACTCCTAGTTGTTCAGCACAGAAAAACTGAGAGACCATCAGCTAATAGAAAAAAAGAATTGGACTTAGTATCCTCATACAAATCTGCAATTCTTAACAGGGTCTACTAGTAACCAAAATTGAAATATCACTCATCTGTATCCTTTACCTGGCTTAATGGCCAATTTTTCTCACTTACCCTAATTAACTAAGAACGCACGGATCTTCTGGTGAAAGTTTTTGAAACTCATAGTGAGACCCTACGAGTTTTGAGCAAAGAAGTCATCAAAAGACCCCACAACATTCACAGAGAAGCACGGCCATGAGTGTGCAGGACATTGAACCTGAGGTGGAGCACAACCAGGCACTTGCCTGGAATCCTGAGACAATTCCAGCTGTGGAACCAAATGCTTTTGGCTCTACAATGAGTGAGACCACTAGAATATTCTCTGACATAGTCCTAGGGAATGTTTCCTCAAGATCCAAGAGAAAAGTCACATAATAAAAGAAAATTGATTGTGGCTCCTCACTTGGGAATCCAATAAGAGGGCTGCAGCACTTGAGGTTGTGAGAAGAGCTAGACTGATGTCAACAAAGACAAGTATCAGGTGCTGAAGGAGCAAGACTAACTAAATACCAGCTACTGACCAGAGGACGGAATGGCCCGTAACACACCCAAAGGAAGTTTAAAATTGCCAAGGAGAAGATGTAAGGCACCAAGAACTCTAATAGGAGAGGAAGAAGGCTTGAGGATTTGGGATTCCATTCACTTTTCATGATGTGGATTGGAGTCAAAGACGTTTTAATTATATGCACTTCTTTAGAGAAATTGTATAAATTATTATATTTACTTATCTTACTCCATTAGATCAAAACATCGGGAAGGCAGGACTGAGTTTTAAGAATTATCTGAAATCTTATGTAAGCATACTTTGTCAAATCAGGAGGCCCTCAGAACTATCTCACTCCTTCAAAAAATTGAGCTTCTACCCTGAAGGAAAGGTTCAGTTTCTGGCTATCGCTTCTCATTTCCTAGTTGCATGGGCCATTATGGGAAATAAAACTTTGCATAAATCATCCCAAGAAGCAGCAGCTTTGCACTGTTTCTACCTACAGTCAGAGCAGCAAAGAGCTGCCCAGAGGGGCCCTGTTACCAGTAGGATGCTCCTTCTTCAGACATGCCAAGCAAGCCAAGAAGCCATGCCCTGGTTTTAACTCCTTCTGTCTTGGGCTCCAGGAGGGTTAAAATCAACATACACCTTGTTAAAGAAGGCAGGGGCCTGTGCCTTTGTTCTCTGCAGGATCCCAAATATCCCCAGGGTAAAATATCACTCGGTCAATGAGGAAAGTGAAGGAATCTTAAGTAAGTTTCTTACTGTTTGTTTTTAAATTTCAAGCCTTATGTGAAGCTTTTCTGAGCTTTGTTGCCTAGAACAAGTTGACTTTTCCATAGACAAGTATCTCATTTTCCTGAAGACCCAGTGCCAGGTCCTCTACTTTAAAGAGAAGTTAAGGAAAAATGCATCGTCATTCATGATCCAGACCTACTCTGCTGCCAGGGATCCTCCTTGATTATGCTCCCCATTCCCGGTCACTCTGGGATGAAATAGCACTTGGCAGCCCCAGGGCCTGAGTCTTGATGGTAACAGGGAGATAGTCATCTAAGCATCTAAATATCTATCCATCAGGGACCTAAATACATGGGAAACAGAACCCATTCAGAGAATACCATTTGGAGGGTAAGTGATTTTTTGTTTATTTGTATTCAAATGTAATGTATATATCCTAAATTCCTGCCAGTCATTTGGCTAAACTTTTATTTTTAATGTGCTTTAGTGTTGGAATTATGTAATCTTTGCATATATAAATTACATCTGAAACGAGAATAATATTTAAACTGTGTAGGTTTATTGAGTAGAGATTCCCAATTCAGGAATATATCCTTTATATAAAGTGTCTGTTATTACTAATTCTCTGTCAGAGATCAAACTCGTGCATAAAACATATTGCGTAGGCATAATTTGTGGCATGTTCAAATCGCCTTTAAAATAAGTTTCTTCTCTTTTCTTTTTCTATGCCCATCTTTTTTTTTTTTTCAAATAAACTGGGCATCCAATTTGTTTTCCATGAAATGACTCTCCAGACTCTTTAAATGTATTCCTCGCAGCGCTGTTCTCTTGGAGCATTCATTTAGTTCTGAAAGCAGCATTCATCCGGTTTGTCTCTGCGATCATTGTTTCAGTCAAGCGTATTCCCAAGGACAAATTTAAAAGCACTAATGCAGCTTTATCTGTTTGAAGTGGCCTCCTCTGTTGCTGGCATTCACGGGCCTCTCCCATCCAGCTCTAGTGTTCTCAGTACCTCCAAGTTTTTATTCTGCTTTCACAAGAGCACTGAACTCTTTGCTCTTGGTATGTTACGGAAGGTGCTTCTCTAAGGAGGGAGGACAGGGGATCCCAGAAAGAAAGGAAATGGTTATTGCTGGAGGAGAGGAAAAAGCTTTGCCAGTTTTCCGGGCTCATTGAAATTATTATTTCACAGAAGTGACTGTGAATCTTGCTGTTTGCAAAGTTGGAAACAAACATTTAATCAGGGTTGCATGAAGTTAAGTTGACATGGTCAATATATCTTTGTATATGAGTGTGGGGTGTGTATATGTATGTGTGGCATGTATGTATAAACATGTGACTTTTATTTCAAAATCAAGTGATTCCTAGTTAAAAGTGACTTGATTGTGTAGAACAGTACATCTTATTCGAAATAAGACTTGTTTGGGGCTGGCCCTGTGATGTAGTGGTTAAGTTTGGTGTGCTTGCTTCAGCAGCCTGAGTTCACGGGTTCAGATCCAAGGCACAGACCTATACCACTCGTCAGCCATACTGTGGCAGTGACCCACATACAAAATAGAGGAAGATTGGCACAGATGTTAGCTCAGGGCTAATCTTCCTCACCAAAAACAGAAAAAAAGAAAGAAAGAAGACCTGTTAAATGAGTGTTTGCTAAGAAGTGCTTCTTATCAACTCTGAGACACATAATCTTGACTATAATTTTCAAGTAGCCTCATCCTGTTCACATTGCCTTTCTTAACAGTACCTGAAAAGGTTTTTTCTACTCAAGATTTTATAACAACAAAAAAGATTAGCTGAGAATGATTGAGCCCACTCTATGGAATGAACTCCAGTGCTTAGTAAACATTTAACTAAACATCAAGCAACAACTAGAATTTATACAGAGAGGATTTTATTGTGATCCCTAAAAAATAAGAGATACTCTTAGGCACCTGAGGTTAAGGGATATGTATGTCTTTTTTCCACAAAACTTCTCTTTATGGCTGTGTCATTTCTTGGACCTTTTCGATTTCCTGTGTCCTCAGATAGAAACTGTGACTTAGAGGAAAGAGTACAAATGTTAAAAAGTATGATATTTGGAATCAACTGCTTGCTCTGCCTCTTACTACACGTTAGAATTGGCAAGCTACTTAACTTCTTGACCTTTGTAAAACAGGAATAGCAAGATGTCAGTTATTTAGAATTTACAACAATATTGCTATGCCATCAGGATAATTCTCTCAAGGAACACAGAGAGTCTTGTGAACAGTATGTCTCTAACACTATATAAGACGCTGCAAGGCTGGGATGGAAGATATTTACTCACTCCCCTGTAGCACGTGATGGCAAACTGTTCTGAACTGATGTAAACCCATTTGGTTCTGCACAACTCAGAGGTTCTTTTTGTAGAAAAAGCTGAACATTTTAATGTGGATGAGTGTTTGCTGCTCCTTCATAACTTTGTTGCCAGTTGTAATGAAAGTAAGTCTTAGCCCAAGTATTACATTCACAGAGATATATATTAATTAAACTTGTATTGGCAGACAGACATAAAAGCGTTAATACAATGTTATTGATGTTTGATAAAGACCAGTTCACTGTCTTTCTTAAACAAATAGTACTTTACATGAACGATTCACTAGAAATAGACACAACTTATTTCAGAGGCATATTTTGTTATCTTTATACATTATCATCAGACAATGAGAAATTCTGTCACCCAAAGACTAGACTTAGGTCCACTTGGTAATCTAGTCTTAGGGGCCAAACTGTTACAGGCTGAGTGACTGTGTCCCCCTAAAAATTCATACGTTGAAGCCCTAACCCTCAATGTGATGGTGTTGGAGGTGGGGTCTTTGGCAAGTAATTAGGTTAAAATAAGGTCATGAGGGTGGGGCCCCCACAATGGGGTTAGTGTCCTTATAAGAAGAGGAATAGAGAGAGATCTCTCTGTCTCCATGAGAGACACTCCATGACAACTTAGGAAAGGTATGCAGCAAGGATGCAGCAAGAAGGCAACAGTCTACAAGCCAGAAAGTGAGTCCTCACCAAGAACTGAATCTGCTGACACCTTGATCTTGGACTTCCCAGCTTCTGGAACTGTGAGAAATGTCTGTTGTTTAAGCTACTCAGCCTATGGTATTTTGTGATAGCAGACTATGCTGACTAAGACACATCCCAAAGGGTACAGGTGACAGATCTCATTGATTCTAATTCCCCATTTAATGCAAGTATTTTGTGTTTCCAAAATACTTTAACAAATCTACATATCTCGAGTTCTACTTATTTCACAATTGAGAAACCATTTCCAACATCCGTTATGCTGATTAACAAGCCACTAAATTCACCAATGAAAATCCATTTCTGACATTAATTATGCTAATAAGCCACTCATCTGGTGTTTCATTAAATATAAAGATAGATGAAGCTCATGCTGTAGAGGTCTCTGAAGTGTGGCTTTTCTGATAAAACACTGGCTGACCACCCATGGAGTGTGGGGTTTTTATCAGAACAAATAACAGTCTGACAGTCTTAAAGTGAAGTGAAAACCACTAATGCATGCATTCATATCCCACTGTATGGTCAAGAATTTTTAAAGTCAGTTACCAATATCATGACAACAGGTATCTCATCATTTCTTCATCTCTCTCTGACCTCTGCTTCCTATTCCTCTTTTCCACTGAAGGTAGTCTGGGGAGTTTCATCAACCACTATAGTTTTGTGGCGGGTTGATTCCTCCTTGAATCCACATCAGCAACTTATCCCCCTCCCCATCCCACACAACCTTTGCGGAAGCCATGACACCCTGTTACTTCCTCTGACCAGAGGGCTATAGCCCTCTGGATTCAGCTCCCTGATGTTTTTATGGTTTAACAATTCTGTAATTGCTATGTGTGGCCTGTAATGATATCGTATTGGTTCAAATGGACTTATCTTTTAGGATAATAAAGGCAAACGTATGGCGGAGAAGAATTGAAGTGGAACTTTCTAGGTTAAGGAATACAGTACAGTTTTCTACCACTCATAGGCTACACATGGACCACACATATGCCATATTATCGTTCTTTCAATTTCCTAAATCTTCTTTGCTTTTTTCCCCCACATATTGGATGCATACTCCTTTAGCCCATTTGCAGAAACTCTAAACTCTAAAATGGAACAACCAGAAAATCAACTACAGTCTGCGATTGTGCTTGTGGAGAAAGCTAAAATTTCAAAAAGCCAGGTGTAATATAATCTAAACACACATACTGTTCCTGTTCTGTAGTTTCACATGGAAATGTAAATTTGGAACAGTTAGCAATGTGTGCAAATGGATTAGATATCTTTGCTGTTGCCAATATGAAATGTGTAGGTCTTTTAATTTGTGCCGGTGAGTAGGGGTTTAAGGAAGTAAGCATGGGTGATATATGCCTACTTCAACCTCTCTTCACCCTCCACACTTTGGCAAGACTCATAGATCTTGGCTGGAGAATTAGTCCTTTCTTGGCTTTTGTTTCTCTTTTCTTCACCTTACAATTTATATAGAAACTGTTTCCTCTTGAGCTCATTCTTACACCTTAATTCAGTGGCCCATTCTAGTTTATTTATTCCAGATGTTTCTTATGCACAGCATAAAATACATAATGTATGACTTACTTGTGGGTGTCTATGCTCTTTCATTGGCCCTTTCATTGGGTTTCTTGGCATCCTAAATTTTTTTAGCTGGTGAGATTTCATGTAACACAATAACAGTGTTTCATATTATCCGATATTATTATGTGCATTTCAATTATTTTACAAATAGCACATTCATTCATTTTGTGTGGCTAGAAAGGGTAAAATTTCAGATGTCTATTTCTTAAGTGGGATTTAGAAAAAGAATATTTTCTTGTCACCTGGAAAACCTGATTGATTCTTTTAAACTACTAGGCTATGTGTACATTGAAAGAAATGTGAAAACAATCAGAACAGAAATCTATTATATTAGGGGTTGGAAATATATTAGATAAAGCAAAACTATATATTTGTTTAGAGAAGTTGTAATGGTATAATCACATGGGTAAATATGCTTAGAAATATACTGAATGTTATATTTGCATAATAAATATTACAAATTACTGGATTTGCAAGAATTTGACTCAGTCAGAAAATTTATATAAAAAATAGGTGCCATAAATAAGAGAATGTTGCAATGTTTATATTCTTGTGATCACAATAGTGAGATGATCCCAGAAGATGGTTGGAGTTTGACTAAACTGGAGACTTACAATATACATGAAAATATCATAATGTCTGGAAGAAATTCTAGAATAAAAAAATTATTTTAACTTGTTTAACAAGAGTTTCCCAAACATATTTGATCACAGAACCACATTAAGACACCTGGAACTTCCAGTTTCTGTTTCAACATGGAAACAGGTTGGAAGTCATCATTCCTATCCTTACAACAAGAAAAAACTAAACAAACTGAAAATCAGTTACTTTTCTTGGACCCTTCAGAAAACTGAGGTTGCAAGACAAATCATCACTCTGAAATATGGAGAGACTGATGAATACAGAGTTACAACTAGGATCTGCTTATCCAGAGCAGAAGCCACTGGAGCCATAAATGGAAGGAACACTTAAATGGTAATTTTGATGAACTGCTGGAGGCTAAGTGTGAACTAGTATGAGAATGAGAAACTACTGGTCAGTGGGGCCCCCATACTTTCATGAATGTTATCTCTAGGAACCTCCACAGGCTCTCACAGTGAATAGCTGAGAAAGATCCCCTCACCACTTTGGCAGGGGCAGAGGAAGAGTAATCATTATGAAGTATACCCAGAGTGTTCTCTGTAACAAAAGCCTACTCTCCAGCAAAAAAACCTTTACCAAAGCTTTATTCCATCTAGGGAAAGGCATTTCTCCCACTCCAGTCTCCTGTAGCCTTCCTGTCTTACCTAAGTGGAGGTGAGGAGGAGAGAAAGCTAAGAAGTACTTGTGAAGGTCACATGCCAGGAACACAGGCCAACTAGAAACCTGAGATTTAATTATAATATTGTAGAATGTTTCCCTTCCCCACACTTAACACCAACAGGTCTCCAGTATAATGAGAGTGGATTACAGCTGAAAGAGCTGCATGATGCAGACTTTCTCTTAGGGGGAGAATTTAGGGAAGCCCAAAGTCAATAGGGGAGACAAAAACAAGACAGTAGAGGAATTTGAAGCATCTGGCAGCTACAGCAAACACTAAACACAGCTCAAATCCTAGTCATACTAACATAAAATGTTACACTAAAAGCTTAATTACCTCAATTCTTATTACCTGATATATCATGTGCAGTTTTCCATTAAAAAAGAAAAATTACAAAGCATGCACAAAGACACAAAGTATAGTCTGAAGAGAAAGCATTAAACAGGACTTAGATATTTCACAGATGTTGAAATTATCAGATAAGAAATTTAAAATAACTATAATTAACATGTTAAAGCATCTAATGGAGAATATAAGCAACATGCAAGAAGAGATGAGTAATGTAAGCAGAGAGAATGTGAACTCTAGAAAAGAGTCAAAAGGAAATAGTGAGTACTAAATAAAAAAACATAGTAACAAAAATGAACAATAATTTTTATAGGTTCATCAGTAGATTGGACACAGCTGAGGTAAGAATTAGTGAACCCAAAGATTAATAGGTTAATAGGAACTTTCCAAACTGAAATGCACAGGAAAAATGAAATAGAACAAAACATCCAAGAACTATGGGACAATTTCAAAATGTGTAAAATATTCATAGTTGGAGTACCAGTACTCCAGTACAGAGAGAATAGAGCAGAAGAAATATTTAAAGTAATAATGGCTGAGAACACTCCAAAATTAATGTCACAAAACCATGGATCCAGGAAATCTGGAGAACACTAAGTAGGATAAATACCAGAAAATGACACCTCAGCATATCACATTCAAATTGAAGAAAATGAAAGACAAAGATAAAATTCAGAAAAAAAATATAAACCTTACCTGGGAGGAACAAGGATAAGAATTACAGCAGACTTCTCTTCAGAAACCGTGCAAGCAAGAAGAAAGTGGAGTGAAATATTTAAGGTATTGAAAGAAAGAAAAAGAAACACCAAGCTAGAATTCAATATCCAGTGAAACGATCCTTCAAAAGTGAAGGAGAAATAAAGACTTTCTCAGACAAACAAAAACTGAGGGGATTCATTACCAGCAGACCTGCCCCACAAGAAATTTTCAAAGGAGTTCTTCAGAAAGAGGAAAATGATATAGATTAGAAACTCAGATCTGCATTTTAAAAACGGAAGGGAATTAGAGAAGAAATAAATGAATGGAAGATAGAATTACATGGAGACTGGAACATCATATATTGTTGAACAGTAAGAAAGTGCTAAAAAAACCCACAATATGAAGAGATAGCTCAAAGGGACAGCCGAGTCAACTAAAACAGTTACCAATGGCCAAAGCTAGAACAATTTGAACCAAAAAAAGAAAATTGTATTGGTTTACAACCCAAAGTATAAAATAATTATTTATGTCTCTCTCTATATATTAAATAGGGAAAGATAGGAAAATCTCCCATGCAGATAAAGTCCAAATAATTTACATGGATACTCTGCCCTAAAGGAGGTGAAAGATAACTCCCTTTTCCTGAAGTGTGGGTTTGCATTGTGTCTTCCTCCCAAAGAGTACAGTAAGGAAAGGAGGTAAAAAAGAGTGACTTTACAGTGGAGAAAACTGCCAAACACTAACCCAGCTGGTTATCGAGATTAATATCAACAATGATAAGTCAGTTTGGGTGGTACGTAGCCTTGATATGATGTAATGAGAATGGCACTTTACCTCTGTGGTTTTCCTCCCCGAAACCCATAATCCCAGTCTAATCATGAGAAAAGCATCAGACAAGACTCAACGGAGGGAGAGTCTAAAAATACCTGATAAGTAATCTTAAAGCTGTCAAGTTCATTGAAAACAAAGAAAGTCTGGGGAAAGGTCACAGTACAGAGAAGCCTAAGGAAATATGATGATTAAATGTAATCTAGTCTCCTGGATGGGATCCTGGAATGGAAAAAGAGCATTAGATAAAAATTAAGGACCTCTGAATAAAGAATTGATTTTAGTTAATAATAATGTATCAATATTGCTTAATTAATTGTGGCAAAAGTATTATACTAAGGTAAGATGTTAATAATAAGGGAAAGTAGAATCAGGGTATATGGTCAATCTGTAATATCGCTACAACTTTTCTATAAATCTAAAACTATTTAAAAATTATTTATGAACCTGTACACCATTTATTAAGCCGTGCTGAGACAGCATCCCACATACAAAATAGAGGAAGATTGGCACAGATGTTAGCTCAGGGCCAATCTTCCTCACCAAAAAAAATACATATATATATTAAAAAAAAACCAACAAATAGTACATCATACCAGACAAATCTTAGATTATGGTTAAAGACAGATTGAAAGCATTGTCCTTTACAGTACACATTTCTGCTACTTAAAAATAAAACAAAACAAAAACCTACTCAATTTTGCCTTTGTTTCTCAATAGTGTTCCAAATATCCCTAGGTAGAGTATCTTTAGAATGGTAAAGGTACCAATCACTTAGGCTGGAGTTTCTATGAGTGGAAGTAACAGTAGTGAAGCTGGAATAGCAAAGAGGTTGAAGTTTTGGAATAAATAGGAAATGAGAAATCAAGGTCTCTGAGAATGGATCAATGGTATTATTTGCTTTAGTCATAGAAAACAAACAAACTTGACAATACTTGGTTTTCATTTAGGAATTTAATTGTAATCCTTTTCTAAATGGTGGTTCTTGAATTTTTCCAGTTACATACACGTTGGAGAATCCAATAAAAGCTTTGGATGTTTTTCTTAAAAAAAAAAAAAAGATACACAAAATTTTCCATGTAGAAATGTTTCAGAAATTCATTAATACTTCTTGAAGCCCCTTCATGAATCCCAGATTTTACACTCCTGTTCGAAGTTATTTTACTATGCTATAAAACTATGTAAAATCACATAATGGGGCTTAATGGGACTACTCAGTCTTCAAGGTAATGTCATTCCTAATTTTTGTTTCCATTATTGCACTTCCTAAAATCTAACAAAGTCCTACTTTGAATTTGCTTCGCATATATGAAATAACCAAATGGCTTTGTTTTGAGATTGACTACTGAGTCAGTATCATCACATTTGTTCTTGTCTGTTTGAAAGTAGACATGAGAACCAATGTTGTTTTAGTTATCATTAGACTGCCACACTGTGGGAGACAAATAATTACGTATCAGATAATAACTATGCTTCACTGTGCTTTGCAGTGATTCTACACATTATGAACAAAAGGGAAATGGGATGAGTTATGCCAGATTTTTCCCAGAATAAAACTCTTTTTCAAGAGCAAATTAAAGGCCTTGAAAATTGCATTAACTCTTTAGATTGTTTGCCTACTATTTAGTAAGTATTTCAGTAGCTTATTAAGCATTAGACAAATTTAGCCCTTTTCTTTGTAATTTTTCTGATGCCACGATGAATCCTTTTGTTTCTAGTTTCTCTGGAATTATGATGAGTTTGACTGAAATATTCACATTAGTCATTTCATAATTTCAAGTGCTCTGTTGAATTTTGTTAAAACCAACATCCTCTCTACCAGGAAAAACAAATTCAAAGAAAAATGTTAAAAAGCAATTGAGGGTAAAATAGCAAGACATTTTAGGATTTATGAGTGAATGATACAACAATTACTTTAAAAAACTAGTGAAATATATGAGCTAGAAATATTCTTTGAAAGAGCTTTTTAAACACTTTCCCAAAAACAGCAGTGTGTTTGTGTGTGTGTGTGTTTCCTGCTAGAGTTGTATGTGAAATGTGTATTGTTTAGAGTAACAGATTTCAACCAGAAAAATATTTTTCCATCAACTTTATGAAATAACCCAGAGGCTACCTGGTGATGGATCTCATCGTTTAGTATAATAAAGAAATAAATAAGGAAATGATGTATTGAGCTAGACTCATCCTTAAATCTGAACGTCTCTACTATTCCAGGGTACTGGCTTATGAATTAAATGTTCTTTTCTGTCTATAGAGATATTAAAGGCCTCTTCCATTAAGTTTGATTCTGAGTAGTGATTCCAATAGTCGTATGTGAGCACTCATATTTCCAATCCCTTTTGGTTTCAGTGTTTCTGGCTTATAAACTATAGTGTTGCAAGCAGCAGGAAGAGGATGACTCAGACAGCAAAAACAAGTAGTTACTGCACTCCTGGATGTTCAAGACTTGACTTGGTTATTTGCCTTGGCCAAGTCACTTTGGCCCTATCCTCTACAAAATGCAGATATTAACCCTAGATTTCATCAAATGCCCTCTAGAAGGTAACAATCACATTTGGAAACAACTTAAATATTTGGGAAAGAAGGCTATGAATAAAGATTAATTTTTCCCAAAGTAAAGCTTATTTTTGGACAATAAATATGTTTATTGTCCAAATAAACTTATTAGTAACACAACCTCTTTCAATTGTTTTTACATATTTGGCTCAAGAATAACTCAAAAGAGGTAGATAGTCCTGTCAAACACAGAGAGATCACACACCTAGGCACACTCTTTTTTTCTACACTTGACTGTGAGCCAATTTTCCTTGAAAGTTGAATTCTTTATCCTAAATAGTAATTATTTTACAATTATTTTGTAAATTGGTTTTAAAACCAAGTTTCCTTAAATTTTAACATTTTGCTCTTGGTTGGGACAAATGTTTCACAAGTTATTAGACCATATTATGGAGTTATTTAAATATGCAGGTAGCTCCCAATTCTTTAACAATTCATATTTCAAAAGTTTGCTTGTAAGCTGGCTTTAGAACCCAGGATAAACTTCCCACTGAAAAGTGGTCTGCACCAATAAGGGAAAAATAACACCCCGCAAACATATAGAAATTCTGCATGAAATATTACATGAACAAAACAAGAAAAAAATCATAAATCTAAGAATTGACATCCACACATTGCAGAAAAGGAAGAGTGATGTCAAAGTTGGAGCAGTGAGGGAAACCTGAAATAGAACCACTCCCTGGGGACATGAAACAGCTTTAGGCCTTCATAACAAGGGATTTGGAGGGGAATCAGCCTCAGTCTGCATGGGGCGGGGAGCTGGACATCAGGATCTAAGGAAGAGCAAAGGTTCAGACACGACCTACCCACAAACACAGAATCCCAGGACTTTCTCTGGTGGCTCAGGAGTGAAAAATGCTCTTCCTTGCTGAATACAGAAGAGAAACACGCAGCCCAATACCTCCTGGCAGGCAGCATGGGATCACAGGAAAAGAAACCTGCCAAAAAAGAAGCCAATACCAAAAAAGACAGACATAAGAAATAAAGAATGTGTCCTGCTCAGATGTTTGAGCCACCAGGCCCGGCCAGGGGATACTGGATCCTTCTCCTCCTCTTCCTTCCAGGGATGTCAAGGTTGGAGGACTGAGTTAAACATACTCCCCAGTTCAGAGCACATGCTCATCATCTGCCTATACAACAGCCCTCCATTGTATATGAATTCTCCCCTTTCATGTTGATCCCCGCTCACTTTCCCCTCCCTACTGTAAGCTTCCAATCTAAAAATCTTTGCTATGTATCTACTTATGCATGCAGCCTTCTATAATTACACATTTCTTTGTGTATGTTTTTAATTTACATTAATGGTATTTTGCTATAAATTGTGTTCTATTTCTTTCCTTTATACTTACTACAGTGCCCTCGAGGTCTATTTATGACACTGTCTATACATCTAGTTGGTTCAAACTACTGCAGAGATACAGACATCCCTGCTTCCAACCACATGCTGTGTTTGTGGAAACAGTTGGAGGCAAAATACTATTGTTACTGTAGTGACCTCTTTTAGAACTATGTAAATATTTCTCCTGATATATATCCGAGAGTAAACTCTTAGGGCCAGAGAATATACACATTCTACATTTAGCTAAATACCGCCAGCTTGCTTTTCTGAATAGCTTAACCAATTTAAACTTCTACCAAAAGTTAATAGACATTCTCCCACATCCTGGCCAACATTTTGTATCAAGTACTCTACAAACTGTTGCCATTCTTATGTGTATCTACTATCACATTATTATTTTGGTTTGCATTTATCTAATTATTGGTTTCAACCACCTCTTCAAATACTTGTTAGGCATTTTGGCTTCCTTTACTTTGGTTTATCTATTCAAATTCTTTGTATGTTTTTCTACATGCATACTTCAGTGATATTGGGGGTTTGGTTCCAGACCACTGAAATAAAGCATACATCGGAGAAGTTGGTGTCAAAATGGTGGCATAGGTGGACTCCAAACCCACCTCCTCCCATGGTCACAACAAATTCATAGCTGCTCTTGGAACAATTACCCCTGAGATAGAACTGAAAACTGGAAAAAAGAACCCCCACAATAAGGGACAGTGCTGACTGAGGTAGAAGAGGGGGAAATTCCTCCCTGGGGAGAAGAAAGGCCATCTTTGCATGAAGCAGTGCTTCATAGCTGCCCAGGAGCAATCCAAAGGTATGCAGCCTTCTCTGGAGGACTGGGGGACCTGAGGGGGGAGTGTTACTGCTATAAGCATAGTTGGTCCCAGCACAATGGAGACAAGTGTCATAATATCTGGCTTTGTTGGCTACTTACAACAATGGGGAATACCCCCAGAAAAGCTATCAAATATAAGGGAAAAAAAACCCCAGCTCTTAAAGGGCCCATGCACAAATGCACTCACCATTTCAGAAAGCAACCTAAAATCACCAGAAAGAAAGGTGCACAGTCCTTTGGTGAAAAGAGACTCACCTGATAGGCTCTGGTGCATCTCAGTGAAAGGTGAGACCTCTCCAGGGACTGAGACATTGGCAGCAGCCACTACTGTGACCTAGTACAGCTGTACTGACACAGATGCTGGCAGATGCCATTGGAGCTCTTCCCCTGGCCTGTTAGCCCAGAGTCTGCCCCACCCACTAGAGCATTGATTTAATCCAGCTCAGCCAGGGCAGGCAGCCTACCCTAGGGACTGGCCCCACCCAAACGCAAGCCCTTGGGCAACTGGTGCGCTTGCATAGGCTGGGTGCCTGGATCCTCTGCATCCTGGTGAGTGGGTCCACCTTTGCAGGGCAGGGCATGTGAGAGGAGCAGGTGGAGTGTGTGGGGCCTCTGCAGTGGGCTTACTGGGTCCACTTCAGGGGGTTGGGGCATGCGCACAGGGCAGGACTGTCTTGACAGGGTGTGTGGCCCTGTGGGCAGTGGGGCTTGTCAGCTGCAGAAGACTTCTGCTTCTCAAACAGCCATATAGGAGATTGGCCCCACCTTCCAAAGCCTGAAGCAATTGGGTGCTGCCATGCCTGAGGCCAGCCCCACTCAGCTGCAATCCTGAGAGAGCTGACAAGAGCCTAGTAGGCCAGAGTCCTACAGCAATTGAGCCTAACAACAAGCCATGCTGGGGGCCTACTCACTTAGAAAAACCACAACAGAAATATGCTATTAGACTTTGTAGCCAATTGTGCTGGAGCTCCCCATGCCCAATAAAGTGAAGGGTCCATAGCAGCCACACACAGTTGAACAATACAACCAGCTGGCCAGGGGGACAGCCCAGACTCTCTGGGCACCTGCAGCAAGAGCAACCCTGCCACAACAGAAGGGTGCATATAGCCCACACAGGGGTCACTCCTGGAACATTTGGAACTGGTCACAAAAGAGAAGCACACTGCTAGGCCTCATAAGGCATCTCTTACATAAGGCCACCTCTTCAAGATCTGGAGACATAGCTGACTTACCTAATACATAGATATAAGCATGGAGAAAGAGACAAAATGAAGAAGCAAAGGAACACATTTCAAGTAAGGGGACAGGACAATACCCCAGAAAAAGAACTAAATGAATGGGAATGAGCAATCTACCTGACAAAGAGCTCAAACAAAAAGTCACAAGGATGCTCCCTGATCTTGGGAGAAGAATGGATGAACTCAGTGAGAACATCAACAAAGAAATAGATGATATAAAAAAGAACCAATCAGAAATGAAGAATACAATACTGGAAATGAAAAATTCACTAGAGGGATTCAAAACCAGAGTAGATGATACAGAAGAATGGATCAGCAAGCTGGAGAAAAGACTAGAGGAAATCACCCAAGCTCAACAGCTAAAAGAAAAGTGAATTAAAAAGAATGAGGACCATCTAAGGGACCTCTGGGACAACATCAAGCATGCTAACATCCATGTTAGAGATGTCTCAGAAGGAGAAGAGAGAGACAAAGGGGCAGAGAATCTATTTGAAGAAATAATAGCTGAAAACTTTCCTAAGCCAAGGAAAGAAACAGACATCCAGGTACAGGAAGCACGGAGAACACCAAAAAAGATAAACCCAAAGATGCCCACACCAAGACACATCATAATTAAAATGTCCAGAATTAAAGATAAAGAGGGAATACTAAAAGCCACAAGAGAAAGGCAACAAGTTACATACAAAGGAAACCCCACAAGGCTATCAGCTGACTTCTCAGCACCTTACAGGCTAGAAGAGAGTGGTACGATATGTTTAAAGTGCTAAAAGGAAAAAAACCTACAGCCAAGAATACTCTACCCAGCAAGGTTATGATTCAGAATGGAAGGAGAGATAAAGAGTTTCCTAGACAAGCAAAAATTAAAGGAGTTTATTGCCAAGAAACCAGTCCTACAAGAAATGCTAAAGAGACTTGTTTAAGGGCGAAAGAGAAGACCATAAATAGGAAAAAATTATCTATTTCTATGATAAGAGGGTATTGAATACAAATGCACAAAAAAGAGGTTAGATATGATATCAAAAACATAAAATACGGAAGGAGAGGAGTAAAAGAGTAGAGCTTTTAGAAAGAGGTCAAACTAAAGGGACCACCAATTTAATATAGATTGCGATATATGTAGATTGTTATATATGAACCTTATGGTAATCACAAACCAGAAACCTACAATAAATACACAAAAAAACTAAGAGAAAGAAACCCAAACATAATACTAAAGAAAGACATCAAATCACAAGGGAAGAGAGCAAGAGAAGAAAGGAACAGAGAACTACTAAAACACCCAGAAAAAAGGTAACAAAATGGCAATAAGTGCATACTTATCAATAGCTACTTTAAATGTCAATGGTCTAAATGCTCCAATCAAAAGGCATAGGATGGGGGCCAGCCTGGTAGTGTAGTGGTTAAGTTTGCGCTCTCCACTTTGGCGGCCTGGGGGTCACAGGTTCGGATCCTGGGCGTGGACTGATGCACTGCTTGTCAAGCCATGCTGCGGCAGTGTCCCATATAAAGTAGAGGAAGATGGGCATGGATGTTAGCCCAGTGCCAAGCTTCCTCAGCAAAAAAGAGGAGGATTGGCAATGGAGATTAGCTCAGGGCTAGTCTTCCTCACCAGAAAAAAGAGAAAAAAAGCATAGGGTGGCTGATTGGATAAAAAAAAAGACCCATATCTATATATATGCTGCATACAAGAGACACACTTCAGACCTAAAGACACTCACAAAGTAAAAGTGAAGGTCTAGAAAAAGATACTCCACACACGTGGCAATGAAAAGAAAGCTGGGCTAGCGATACTTATATCAGACAAAATAGACTTTAAAACAAAAACTGTAACAAGAGACAAAGAAGGGCACTACATAATGATCAAGAGAACAATCCAACAAGAGGATATAACACTTGTAAATATCTATGCACCTAACATAGGAACACCTAAATATATAAAGCAATTATTTACAGACACAAAAGGAGAAATAGACAGTAGCACAATAATATTAGGAGACTTTAACATTCCACTTATACCAATGGATAGATCATCCCAACAGAAGATCAAATAAGGAAACATTGGCCTTAAATGACACACTAGACCAGATAGACTTAATAGATATATACAGAACATTCTATCCAAAAACTGAAGAATACACATTCTTTTCAAATGCACATGGAACATTCTCCAGCATTGATGACATATTAGGTCACAAAACAAGTTTCAATAAATTTAAGAAGATTGAAATAATACCAAGCATCTTTTCTGACCACAATGGTATGAAACTAGAAATCAACTACAGGAAGAAAATCAGAAAAGCCACAAATATGTGCAGATAAAACAAAATGCTACTGAACAACAATTGGGTCAATGAAGAAATCAAAGGAGAAATTAAAAAATACCAGGAGACAAATGAAAATGAAAATGTGACATGCAAGAATTTATGGGATACAGCAAAAGCAATTTGAAGAGGGAAGTTTATAGTGATACAGGCCTACCTCAACAAAAAAGAAAAATCTCAAATAAATAATCTAACTGTACACTTAAAGGAACTGGAAAAAGAAGAACAAACAAAGCCCAAAATCAATAGAATGAGGGAAACAATAAAAATCAGAGCAGAAATAAATGAAATAGAGACCAAAAAAGAAAAAAAATTAATGAAAGCAAGATCTGGTTCTTTGAAAAGATAAACAAAATTGACAAACCTTTAGCTAGACTCTCCAAGGAAAAAAGAGAGAGGACTCAAATAAATAAAATCAGAAATTAAAGGGGATAAATTACAATGGACACTTCAGAAATACAAATATTATAAGAGAATACTACAAAAAGCTATACACCAACAAATTGGACAATCTAGAAGAAATGGATAAATTCTTAAAATAATACAACCTTCCAAAACTGAATCAAGAAGAGATAGATAATTTGAACGGACCAATCACCAAACAAAGATCAAAACAGTAATCAAAAAAATCTCCCAAAAAATAAAAGTCAAGGACCAGATGGCTTCCCTGGTGAATTCTACCAAACAATGAAAGAAGACTTAAAACCTATCCTTCTCAAACTATTGCAAAAAATTGAAGAGGAGGGGAAGTTTCCTAACTCATTCTATGAAGACAACATTACCCTAATACCAAAATCAGACAAGGACAACACAAAACAGGAAAATTATAGGCAAATATCACTATGAATATTGATGCAAAAATCCTCAACAAAATGCTACAAATCTAAGACAACAATATGTTAAAAAGATCATACACCATGATTGAGTGGGATTTATTCCAGGGATGCAGGGGTGGTTCAACATCTACAAATCAATCAAAGTGATACACCACATTAACAAAATGAAAAATAAAAATCACATGATCATCTCAATAGATGCAGAGAAAGCATTTAACAAAATACAGCATCCATTTATGATAAAAACCTTGAATAAAATGGGTATAGAAGGGAAGTACCTCAACATAATAAAGGCCATATATGACAAACCCACAGCTATTATCATTTTCAATGGTGAAAAACTGAAAGCTATCCCTCTGAGAGCAGGAACCAGACAAGGATGCCCACTTTCACCACTCCTATTTAACATAGTATTGGAAGTCCTAGCCAGAGCAATCATGCAAGAAAAAGAAATACAGGGAATCCAAATGGGAAAAGAAGAAGTGAAACTGTCAGTATTTGTAGATGACATGATTTTATATATAGAAAACCCTAAAGAACCCACAAAAATACTTTTAGAAATAATAAATGAATATGGTAAAGTTGCAGGATACAAAATCAAAATACAAAAATCAGTTGCATTTCCATACACTAACAATGAAGTAGCAGAAAGAGAAAATAAGAATACAATCACATTCACAATTGCAACAAAAAGAATAAAATACCTAGGAGTAAATTTAACTGAAGAGCTGAAAGATCTGGACACTGAAAACTATAAAACATTGTTGAAAGATTGAAGAAGACACAAAGAAATGGAAAGATATTCTTTGCTCTTGGATTGGAAGAATTAACATAGTTAAAATGTCCATACTTCCTAAAGAAATCTATAGATTTGATGCAGTCCCGATCCAAGTCCCAATGACATTTTTTCATAGAAATAGAACAAAGAATCCTAAAATTTATATGGAACAACAAAAGACCCCAAATAGCGAAAGGAATCCTGAGAGAAAAGAACTAAACTAGAGGTATCACACTCCCTGATTTCAAAATATACTACAAAGCTATAGTAACCAATACAGCAGGGTACCGGCACAAAAACAGACACACAGATCAATGGAACAGAATTGAGAGCCCAGAAATAAACCCACACATCTATGGACAGCTAATTTTCAACAAGGGAACAAAGAACATATAATGGAGAAAGGAAAGTGTCTTCAATAAATGGTGTTGGGAAAACTGGACAGCCATGTGCAGAAGAATGAAAGTAGACCATTATCTTACACCATACACAAAAACTAACTCAAAATGGCTTAAAGACTTGAATGTAAGCCCTGAAACCATGAAATTTCTAGAATAAAACATAGGCAGTATGCTCTTCAACATGGGTCTTAGCAACATATTTTCAAATACCATATCTGATCAGGCAAGGGGAACAATAGAAAAAATAAACAAATGGGACTACATCAAACCGAAAAGCTTCTGCACAGCAAAGGAAATCATCAACAAAATGAAAAGACCACTTAACAATTGGGAGAAGATATTTGCAAACCATATATCTAATAAGGGGTTAATCTCCAAAATATATAAAGAACTCACACATCTCAACAACAAAATAACTAACAACCCAATTAAATAATGGGCAAAAGATCTGAACAGAAACTTCTCCAAAGAAGTCATACAGAAGGCCAATAGGCTGTGAAAAGATGTTCAACATCATTAACTATCAGGGAAATGCAAATCAAAACTACAATGAGATATCACCTAACTCCAGACAGAATGGCTATAATTAACAAGACAGGAAACATGTGTTGGAGAGGATATGCAGAGAAGGAAACTCTCATAAACTGCTGGTGGGAGTGCAAACTGGTGCAGCCACTATGGAAAACAGAATGGAGATTCCTCAAAAAATTAAGAATAGAACTATCATACAGTCCAGCTGTTCCATTGCTGGGTATTTATCTAAAGAACAGGAAAACATGAATGTATAAAGAGGCATGCACCCCTATGTTCATTGCAGCATTATTCACAATAGCCAAAACTTGGAAGCAACCTCTGTGCCCATCAAGGGACAAATGGATAAAGAAGATGTAATACATATACACAATGGAATACTACTCAGCCATAAGAAATGATGAAATCCAGCCATTAGTGACAACATGGATGGATCTTGAGGGTACTATACTAAGTGAAATAAGTCAGAAGGAGAAAGTCAAATATCACATGATCTCACCCATAAGTAGAAGGTAAAAACAATAACAAATGATCACATAGAGACAGAGATTGGATTGGTGGTTACCAGAGGGGAAGGAGGGAGGGAGGAGGGCAAAAGGAATGATTAGGCACGTGTGTGTGGTGATGGATTGTAATTTGTCATTGGGTGGTGAACATAATGTACTCTATACAGAAATCGAAATATAATGATGTACATCTGAAATTTATATAATGTTATTAACCAACGTTACCACAATAATAGAAAAAAAAAAGCAAAGATGAAGAAAAATCTTGAAAGCAGTCAGGGAAAATGACATGTCATATATAAGAGAACATCAGTCTGAAAGGCTGTGATTACTCTTCAGAAAGCATAGAGGCAAAAGAGATGGAATCGCATCTTTAAAGTGCTGAAAGAAAAGATCAACCCAGGACATGATAGGGAGCAAAGATACCCTTAAGGACTGAACGTCAAACAAAACCAAAACTAAAACAAAGGCTGATGGAGATGGGAGAAAACTAGGACAACTGGCTACGAAATACTCTGTGAGAGGAACTTCTTCCTGCTGAGGGAAGATGACACAAGAGAAGCTGGAAACTTCAGGAACAAAGTAAGAGCAACAGAAATGGTCATCTCTGGATAAACGTGGTGGCCTATTTTTCTCCTCTTAAATTCTTTAACATACATATGACTTTGAATGAAAAAAGGACACTACCGTCTCAGAGGATGGTGTTCAAGTCATATAAAGGTGACCCATATGACAACTGTGACAGAGTGAAAGGTAAAGAATCCATATGGCTGTATTTTTTCATTGGTAAAATGTTATGTCTGATTAGACTGTGAAATAATTTATATACACAGTGTTATTCCCAGGACAACTAAAAAGCATACAAACTCACTCAAGAAAAATTGGCAACCCCCAATAGTCCTATATGAGGAAATTTGAATAAGGCAGTGAAAACATTCACCACACACAGGTTTTTTGTGAGAATGTAAGTTGTGATTTCTCTTGGTTAACTGTCTAGGAGTGAGTTTGTTGGGTCATATGTTAAGTATGTCCCTCCCCAGATCCTCGTGTGTCCTCTGCCCACAGGACTTTCCCTCCAGAATCTTCACACACATCCATTCTTCTCTCATACATTCCAAAACTGCATCCTAGCAACAGGCCAAACAGTTCCCACTTTGTCTTTGGTCTAGTTGGGAGCTGAAGGAGAAAACCTGGAGCCCAGCTCTCTATTGAAGGACAGACCTCACCCACATGCTCTACGGGCAGTTCTGTGGGCAAACTGTGCCCCTCCTCCCACCCCAGGCACCAGGGGCCAGCATCTGCCAACAGGGCTCCGCTGCCTCCAGCCCCCTCAACGTGTCCACTGACTTCCCTTGGCCAGTTGGGGTCACCCAGCTGTCCATGCCCCGCCATCCACTTGCATGCCATCCTACAGATATCCAGTGACTTTACAACCATGATTTCTCATAGCAACTCCCAGGTGATGTGCCATGATCTGGAAGACCCTGCATTCCTTTCTGGGGGTCCTTACCTCCATCTGAAGGCCTGGCCATCAGAGGAAGACCGTACTGTCTGGTCATACCTCTGAGATGTCCTGCAGCTCAGCATCTGCTGTGGGCAAAGTCACCCTCTGTATGGTCCAGGAACAGAGAATTACCTCAATGCTGCCCACAACACCCAGGTGTGCCCAAGACTCCTGCACAGAGAAAATAGGAGAGAGTGGGGAAGAGATGGCCAAGCAGGAGGAAGATCCTCCAGTCATAGAGAGGCAGGATGATCAGAAAACAGGCCCTGACAACCCTAAGGGGGCATCGTCTGCATTTAGGCCCCTGGGTGTCCAGGGAGGCCTCTTTTCCTTTTTGCCCAGGCCTGGGCCTCTGCAGAGAAACCTCCACACCAGGAACTCAGATGACAGATCCAACCAGAAGTCTCAGATCTCATGTATGAGCTCCTGCAACAAAGAAATGCCATCACAAGCTCATATAGCTCCACTCAAGGGTTCCCAACCATGCAGAGGAGGAGGGGTCTGGCCACATCACATGCCCAGTTGCCCCAGAGGTCCTCCAAGAAAGTGAGCAAGGAGGGCCCTGGATCTCCCTCTGCAGCCTTCCCAGAGGAAGGCCCAGCATGGGAAGGATGCAGAGGCAACAACAGGCAGACACTAACCCAGAGAAAGTGCTCACCCACAACTGACAGTTCCAGGCCCCCCAAAATGTAAGAGTCCTCTGCTGCCACCTAGGCGAGGGGACCCTCTGAGGCTGCCACCACCCCCTGAAGTGGGTTTTCAAGTCCCCGTGGAAGACCTAGACTCAGAGAAGGAAGCAGCACTCCAGACTATCAGCAGTGCATTGCAGGGTAAGACTGAGGCCATCTGGGACTGTGGCACCACACAGCCTTCCTGTTCTGTCCCCATGCCTGCTGCAGGGACAGCTCCTCCACCAGCTGTCCCTCCAGCCCCTAGCATGACTCAACAGCTGGAGAAACACAGGAAGATCCAAACCTCCCTGGGCCCAGTGGCCATCCTGGAAACTGCTGGAGTGGCCACCTCTGGGCATCCTTTGTCTAAGAGGAAGCACAGTTCTCAGAGGCCCCCTTGTCTCACTGTCACAGACCCTTCCAGGCTCCTCTTCACACTCACTGCCCTCAGCCCCTGTCACCTTGCTGACCCCTGCTTCCTCCCCAGTATCAGGCAAGGCTGACCTGTCCCCTAGGCTCCCAAACCCCTCCCTCAGTGCTCCCTCCTCCCACCAGGCATGGAGTCTGCAACCAGAAGCCTAACTTCTGACTGGCCTGGTCCTGCAGCTGCTGCAGCATCTCCTCCCCTCTGCATGTTGAATTCCACCTGGGGGCACCCTCTGAATGGAGGGGGAGGCCATTTGAAACCCAAGGCCACAGTCACCACAGATGCCAGTTCTGCCATCCCTACAGCTCCCAGCACATCCAGAATGGAGTCCCCCTCCCCCATGTGCATAGACCCTCCTGTCTCCCGCTCACAGAGCTCCTCTCCCATCACTGATCCTAGTGCCCCTCCCTCCACTGGCCTGCCAATCACTTCTGCTGTCAGTTCCAGCCCCTCAACCAGCACATCTGCAAGTCTGGCTCCCCAGCCAGCTTCTGACACTGAGGTCACCACCATGGACACCACGCCACCTTCCCAGGCTCTCCTCTTGGGGTCTCCCCCTGGCTCCAGTGGGAGCTTCTCTCCATCTGCCCAGGCCCTTTTGATGTCCCCCAGTGACAGCATGGCCTCAGTCACCACCAACCTGTCTGCACTGAGGCTTTGCGGCCTCACCCCAACTCTCAAATTTCCCATAAACCATGGAACCACTGCCTGGCCCATATCTGGGGCCCCTGATGGGCAGCATCATGGAGCCACCACATTACACAGCTCTCACCAGAATGGAACACTGGCAGCTCCAGACCCAGCTTGGGCCCAGCCTCTGCCCCAGGCCAGCCAGCCTTGGGAGGACCACAGGGGAGCTTTTTGGGTTTCATTACCCATACCTTCCCTCTTGGGCACCCATACAAGCACCTGGCCAGACTTTGCTGCCATCCCAGCTGTATTCCCCTCTGGCACAGCCCCCGCCTCTGGCTTTGCAGCTGCCAGCTACACGTGGAGCACTGTGACCAATGCTGGGACCAAAATTATGCAGCAACAATCAACATTTGGCAGCACAAGCCCAGCCCCCTTCAGGTTGCAGGTCTTGGTGGCACCAAAGGGCTTTGGGAGCAGGAAGTCTATCTTAGATTTGATCTCTTCCTTTGTAGGACTCAGCATTACAACACAGATGAGTGGAGGCCTGAGTGCCACACACTGCTATGGGGGATGGTTGGGCCTGAACACCTGGGGCCCCCTCTCCCCAGAGAGCTCCCATGGTGACCACGGGACCCAGCACTAGGAAGAACCCTGGGTTTGGAGACACTTCTGCCCCTTCCTTAAGTCACATCCCCAGGGGCCTGCCCAGGAAGAAATGCCTTACTTCCAGCTCAGGGCCCAGCACCACTGCCAGCAAGGTGCCTTTAGGGGTGTGTCAGTCCCCACCTCCACTTGTAGCAGCCCTGCCTCTGCGGGGGCACAGCGAGGAGCAGCCTTGCCATTTGGGCCCCTTTAGCTCCTGTTCCAGTGGTCAGAGTCCTCAAGACAGTAGACAAGGGCACTTGGCCAGTTTCCTTCAGTCTTTGAGCAGTGGGGATACCCCCCACCACCACAAACAGTTGACCATTGCCCTCTCCCTGTTCTCTTCCTAGAGCCCTTGTGTCTTCCCCATAACTTATGGGGAATTTTGCTTTAAAAAGAGTGAACATTGCAATAAAGTGAGTCATATGAAGTTTTTGGTTTCCCAGTGTATATAAAAGTTATGTTTATACTATACTAAAAAAAATGTACATACCTAATTAAAAAATACTTTATTGCTAAAAAATGCTAACCATCATCTGAGCCTTCAGCGAGTCATAATCTTTTTGCTGGTGGAGGGTCTTGCCTTGATGTTGATGGCTACTGACTAATCAGGGTGGTGGTTGCAGCAATTTCTGAAAATAAGACATAATGAAGTTTGCCTTGTTGATTGACTCTTCTTTTTGTGAATGATTTCTCTGTAGCATGTGATGCTGTTTGATAGCATTTTACCCACAGTAGAACTTCTTTCAAAATTGGAGTCAATCCTCTCAAACCCTGCCACTGCTACATCAACTAAGTTTATGTAATAGTCTAAATCCTTTCTTGTCATTTCAACAATCTTCACAGCATCTTCACCAGGAATAGAGTCCATCTTAGAAACCACTTTCTTTGTTCATCCATGAGAAGCAACTCCTCATCTGTTAAGTTTCATCATGAGATTGCAGCAATTCAGTCACATCTTCAGGCTCTACTTCTACTTCTAGTTCTCTTACTATTTCCACCACATTTGCAGTTACTTCCCCCACTGAAGTCTTGAACCCCTCAAAGTCATCCATGAGGGTTAGAATCAAATTCTTCCAAAATCCTGTTAATGGTGGTATTTTGACCTCTTCTCATGAATCACAAATGTTCTTAATGGCATCTAGATTGGAGAATCCTTTCCAGAAGCTTTTCAATTGACTTTGCACAGATCCATCAGAGGAATCACTATCTATGGCAGCTATAGTCTTATGAAATGTATTTCTTAAATAATAAGACTTGAATAAAATTACTCCTTGATCCATGGGCTGTAGAATAGATATTGTATTAGTAAACATGAAAACAACAATCTCATTGCATATGTCCATCAAAGCTCTTGGGTGACTATGTGCATCATCAATTAGCAGTAATATTTTGAAAGGAATCTTTTATTTTGAGCAGTAGGTCTCAACAGTGGGCTTAAAATATTCAGTAAACTGTGTTATAAACAGCTGTGCTGTCATCCAGGCTTTGTTGTTCCATTTATGGACCATAGGCAGGGTAGATTTAGCATAAATTCTTAGGTCGCTAGGATTTTCAGAATGGTAAATGAGCACTGGCTTCAACGTAAAGTCACCAGCTGCATTAGTCCCTAACAAGAGAGTCAGCCTGCCTTTGGAGCTTTGAAACCAGGCATTGACTCCTCCTCTCTAGCCATTAAAGTCCTACATGGCATCTTCTTCCAATGTAACTCTGCTTTGTCTACATTAAAAATCTGTTGTTTAGTGTAGCCACCTTCGTGAATTATCTTAGCTAGATCTTCTGGATAACTTGCTGCAGCTTCTACCTCAGCACTTGCTGCTTAACCTTGCACGTTTATGTTATGGAGACGGCTTCTTTCCTTAAACCTCATGAACAACCTCTGCTGGCTTCAAACTTTTCTTCTGCAACTTCCTAACCTCTCTCGACCTTCATAGAATTGAAGAGTTAGGACCTTGCTCTGATTTAGGCTTTGGCTTAAGGGAATGTTGTGGCTGGTTTGATCTTCTATCCAGACCACTAAAACTTTCTCCATATCAGCAATGTCTATTTTGCTTTCTTATCATTCATGTATTAACTAAAGCAGCACTTTTAATTTCCTTCAAGAACTTTTCCTTTGCATTCAAAACCTGGCTAACTGGTTGGCACAAAAGCCCCCTAGCTTTCATCCTATTATGGCTTTTGACATGCCTTCCTCACTAAACTTAACCATTTCCAGCTTTTGATTTAAAGCGAGAGATGTGCATTTCTTCCTTTGACTTAAACACTTAGAGGCTACTGTAAGGTTATTAATTGGCCTAATTTCAATACTGTTGTGGCTCAGGGAACAGGGAGGTAAGAGGAGAGGGAGAGAGACAGGGGATCAGCAGGTTGGTGGAGCAGTCGGAACATGCACACGTATTGATTAAGTTTGCTGTCTTGTATGGGTGTAGTTTGTGGCACCCCAAAACAATTACGATAGTAACAGCAAAGATCACTGACCACAGATCACCATTGCAAGTATAATAATAATTTAAAAGTTTGAAATATTGTGAAAATTGCCAAAATGTGACACAGAGACATGAAGTGAGCAAATGCTGTTGGAGAAATGGCACCGATAGATTTGCTGGATGCAGCATTGCCACAAACCTTTAATTTGTAAAAAAACACAGTTATCTGTGAAGCACAATACAGTGAAGCACAATAATACAAGGTATGCCTGTATTTGATTCCCCAACCCTTTCTTATTTATTTACAGGATTTTTCTTTGTGTATTCCATCTGGTTTTTATTTGTCAATTATAGACATTGCAAATATTTTCTCTCACTGTTATCTGTCTATTAATTTTGTCTATCTGTCCTTTGAGGAATAAACTATTAATTTTGTTTAAATCAAATATATCAATGCTTTGATTGATGATTGGCAGTTTGTGGGTCTTGTTTAAGAATTTTTCCCATGGCAAGTTTATAAAGCTACTTAACATTTGCATGTTAGCTTTTTTGTGTTTTGTGTGTGTATTCTTTCACAAGAGGCCATTAATCTCCTTTGAGTATATCTCTGAATATGGCATAGCTTAGGGACTCAGCTTTAGTAAACCAATTGTTCTGACACCATTACTAGACTCCCTTCCCTATTGCTTTCTGTTAACTTTACACATATAGGTCTGTTACCTATTGTGATTCACTAGTCCATTTGCTCCTTTGCCAGTCCCATACTCCTGTTATTATCTTTTCACTGTATGCCTTAATGTCTGGTGGAGTTAGCCACTCTCTTTTAATTTTTTTTATCAACAGAGATTTTGCTACTATGAGTTACATTCTTTTGTTTGAATTTTAGAATTTCTTTGTTGAATTCCCCAAATATCTTAACTGCAATTTGATTTGCAAAGCATTGAATTTGTAGATTGATATGGGAGATCTGTAGCTTTGTAAGTTAAGTTTTCTCATCTTTAAGCATACTATATCTGCCCAATTATTCAAATAATATAATATTTTATATAATATGCTAGACATCAAACCCCTCCCCACAAAATCCTGAATATTCTTAATTAGTTTGATTCTTCAATACTTTATAATACCTTCCTATCTTGGTCCCACCCTTCTCCACCCTGCGTTTCTACCCCCATATAGACACACATGATTGCACTCAATATCTCTTTCTCAGTGGCTTCTCATGAATTTTTTGTTAGTTCTTCAAATTCCTATACTTTCCTTTTTAGTCGGTGGCATCTCTGGAGTTGAGAAGGCAAAGGCAGTCTACCACCTGTGCTGATTTTCCTTCATGGCCCTGGTGATTGTCTATGATGGTTTGAGCTGGACTTTTTGCAAGTGTACCTCCTAATTGACACAGCATATCAGTATGTGGCACACACACCATGTTGATGGCCTTGCGGTTGTTGGTAGGCATCATTTTACATGTGTTGTGTGATCTCTCCCTCACATCGTCCAGTCCTTCTCAATCCTCCAGTACCCAAGGGTCATCGCATGGTTGGCTAAGTCCCTCTCCTCTTTCTATTTCTTCCACCTGTCCTACCAACAAAGCTCTTCAACATCCAAAAGGTCCGGCTCTCCCCTCTAGCATCAGATCATGATTTGTTCTTCTTCCATTTTTTTTTCCAGTGATCTGATCTTAAACATTTAGAGGAGACCATCTAATTGTTTATACTAAGGGAATTTGCATCCTAACAGAGAGTCTTTCAATCCAAATCAATTTATAATCGGTTCAAAATTTCAGAGCGTAACGAACAAAAACAATTCAACAAGAACAGTGGAGAATATTTCTGGGCTATGCCTTACCAGGAAAGCAAACAAGTGCTGTCTGGGAGGCTATTCACAGGAAGTTGATTATTCAAAGCATTTCCTCCTTTTCTATAGCTTGCTTCTCTCTTTAATTTAATTTTGAGTACAAGCTGAGCACATAGGATTTATAAAAGTTTGCATTTTTTTCTTTATTTTTTCCCCAGTGCAATATTGTGACATTGCAATGTGGGTCTGTAGCACACTGAGACAGAGGTTTATTCATCAAGCTGTTTAAGTGCAGGTCAATCTTAAGGCTAAGCTACAAGGTATGTAAATCATGAAACCTAGCCCTCCTCAGTCTAGACATTAACCCAGGAAACCTCCAAATTCTAATTAGCTTTCTCTTTAACCTCATTTTACTTTCCCTTTCCATTTTCATTGTGTGAAATTCCAAGCTGTTAATAGGATAAAATTGCTTCTACCTTTGTTTGCAAGATGTGTCATTTCAAAATTTAATATCTGAAAAATGTCCAAAGGGGAATTTCACCAGATACACTCCATTCATTAGGAGGGCGGTTATTGAGTTCTCTATAGAGTACATGTAGACTATAAAGATCATTTTTGTGTGTGTCTGGCTTGTTTTATTCTTTTTCATTCTTGTCTCCTAACCTATCTGTATTTACAAATGTATAATCAGGTGTGTCTGATACATGCAGAAGTCCAGCAGCAGAAGAAAATTGTGCAATTGAACATTTTGAAATTTGGTTTAAGTTCAAGTCTCTGGTCAATTACACTCATGTTCATGTATTGTTTAGTATATTTTAATCAATCACAGGAAAATTGATGACCGTACTAATTAACTTTTTTAGTAATTTAAAAATTTTCACATTTATAAAATACAATCATTGCAATTTACAGTGTTTTATATTTCTAAAACATGGTATAGTTGTTTTATGATTATCAAGTATCAGGTTGTATTGGAAACATACTCATTAGTAAGAATATTATTCCAGATTTGGGGTATTTTCATCAGCTATACCTGTATAGTGTAAAGGGAATTATTATTTATTAAACAACATTCTTTATAAATAGTTATTATTATTATTCTACTTACTTACTTAATACTAGAGTGTAACACTTAATGCTATACTTACTACTCTACTTTTGATATTACGAGCTCAAAGTAATAGTAGAAAATGCTTTAGTAAGTGTTATAGGCAGAGAAGAAACACTAGGATTTGGAAGGTAGTTTCATAGTTTAAGGGAAAAAATTAATTTGGTTTTGTTGTTTCAACTTTTGTTTGCTTTTCTCAAAAGTCTCTTCTTAACTGGTGAGCTCAAAACATCAGATCTATAATCCCAGAAACAGCTTTACCAGGTGTGTGTACTGCCCAGATCACATAGTTCAATGAGCTGTATTATCTGCTTCAGTACAATCTCTTCTCAAGCCAGTTTCTGTTGCTGGAATCACAACCCTTGAAATGTATGAGTAAATAAAGAGTTCCTTTATCAGAAATGAATACTTTCTCATTCACTTTTCTCAAGAGACTCTTAATGGTAGAATTATAGTAAAATGAGCAATTTCTTTTTTTCCTTTTACTTGAAAACAATAAATTGCACCCATGATTTTAAGATTTCTTTCCAGTGCCTCATTAAATTGGCTCACATGTTATGGAAAGCCCCTTGTGAAGGATATGTTTCCAAAGGAAACTTGTTTCATCAAACCCCCAATCAAATTCCTTCCTTGAGCTTTGCTATTATCTTTTGACCCAAGAAGAGCTGCAGAGATGGCCCATCTCTTCCCTGAGGTTATGTAATAAACAATTTTCCATCCATTCCCCCAAACATAATACTTAATAACAATACATATTCAATCTAGTCATTTCGTCTATACTGAATGGTCTCATATGCAGGTCCTACTTTGGGTTGGCATATGGAATCGATTAGACATATTATAATACTAAACCATTTCCACACAAAAGGCCAAATTATTTACCTAGCAGGAGCTTTTGTTTTCCAAAGACTGGGACACATTAGGTAAAGCTTTGTTCTTCTCTACCATGAACCATAAAATTAAAGGAGAAAATTGAGTTTTCCGGGGCTTACCAAGACTTGATTCAATGTTGCTGGGAAAGAATCATACATTCTCAGAATGAGGGCAAAGCCATCCTGTAAGTTTTTCCTATTTTTTTCTTTAAAAATTTGTCTTCAGAATTCCACATTATGGATTTTAAAACTCCAGTTATTTGTTTTTGATCAATTCTGTGGGAGGAATAATGAAATAGTTTTCCCTCTGTTCAGCCATATTTTCTTTGGTCAATGCCATTTCAGTTTTCCTGGTTTGTTTCTTTCAGATTTTTCTAGATCATTGTCCTTCATACTAAATATGATAGGGAAAACATTAGCTAAATATTTTTTTCCAGATTAGACTTTTGGGAAAGGATATAGCTGAAAGGCCAAAATAGAGAGAGAGAGAGAGAGAGCAAGCGAGAATGAGAGAGAGATCGATAGATAGATAGATATAGATAGACAGATGGTTTGTACCTCCACTAACATAGGCTACATTACATTTTCAGTAAGAAAGGAATTCAAGTCATTAGGAATGAAAGTGAACAATTCATTAAGTGTTTGATAGGCTTTCATTCTAGTTTATAGATCAATCTTTTAAAAAATATTAAATACTGAATAGCTCACACAAAATGGAATTTTTAGGAAAGTGTCTAACATGATTTTTCTGTTCAACATATCAGCAATTTTATGGTTATTCCTCAGATTAGACCCATGATTTTCTCCCCTTTGTTCTTTGTCTTGCCTATATTGCTTTGCCCCAAGTTGTCACTCTTTTTCTGAGAAATATGGCTTGTTACATAAGCTAAAAAAATATTGTTAGTAACCAAGTAACTTTGACAACCACTAAGTGGTTTATCCAATTTACTCTCTAAAAAAGTATGGTGGAATTGGCTTACAAGCATAATTTAGGTGGAATTTGTAAAGGGAAGTGGGCCTTCAATTATTCTCTGACCTAAGTCTGAATTTACGGTGTAACTCTACTTTCTTCTTTCCACTGGTGGGAAGGGTAGCTGAGTTCTATTCATGGTTGGCTCTGTGAGTGCTAATTGCTTATCTGAAATGCTAATGCTTTCTTTTTGCCCTCTTTCAGAAATCCCACCATTATTCGCCCACAGCAGATTACAGCTCAAAATGGAAGAATGTATGAGAGTAATTTCTTTAATGAAATGCTATTTTTTTTCTCATTTTAGATCCCCGAATTGGGAAAAACTTACAATTAATGTGCATATTTGATAAGAAAGTAATTTTCTTAGTTTACTCTCACAAAATATAATTAAATTAATGGTGGCTTAGAAGTGAGGAAATATAATATTTATTTATGTATACTGAGTTCTCATTAATTCCTAAAAGCACAGTTTGAAGTGAGTGTTTTTATTCCCACTTACAGATAAGAAATTTGAGCCTCAAAGGTCTAGGTAACTTGTTCAAGATCATAGTGGAGAGAGCTGAGATTCAAACTCAAATTTGTTTTATTTCAGAATCCAAGCTCATAACTACAATACTTTGCTAACTCCTATAAGCTACGTGGGTATTCCTAGTGGGCATCAGAAAGGTATGAAAGGAAGTTAGAACTGGAAAGGATATTAAAGATGGTGTTATTTTAATATGCAGAAACAGAAGTTTATAAAGGAAATGTCGTTAATGTCATATTCTTTTTTACTGGGAGAGGTCAAATATCTTCCCATTTATGTGCTCATTGAAGAGAATCCCAAAATGATTATTTATAATTTTATTTGAAATCCTTTTGGCATTATTACTTCTATAGTGTAGAAGTATCTATTTATTCTATTCTGACTGCTCTATTCTTAGACTGCTCGATTTAAAAATAAGCCTTCTTTTTCCACATAAGAAATTTCTAATTTGCAAAGAGTTGATTTCAAGCATGATTGTTTTGAACATTTCAGGAAAGATTTGAAAGCCTGGTCTATAATTCTTGATGATTTGGTTCCTAATCATTACTTATCATCCTTCTTTGTAGCAATTGCTGCCTAAATAACAAGTAAGAAAGAGAGACATATCTGCTTCAGTAAATGTAATATCTCAAATTTCTCAGGACTATACTGATTTCCAATAATTTGTCAGAGTTTAACTTCTGTTAGAATGCAGACGTTTGTAAAAAAAAAAACAAAAACCCCATTGTTCCTTCCATAACAACAAGGAAACAATGTAGACATTTTTATAATTTTTTAAGACATTCAAGAGTTGTAGGTGTAAAAAAGTCTAAACTAAGCTCTAGAGAGTTCTAGAAAGGAATGAGATCTTGAGTAAATGCAGGCTATTGGCTCTTTCTTCTCTAGGGGCATTTCTGAATATGGGCATTTAGGTGGAAGATCAGACCTGCCATAGGCAGAGGGCATCTGCTGGGGTAAACCGAAACTAGTGGAGTTTTTAATAGCCATGAGGGGGCATGATTCACTGGAATCTGGCAGAGCTAGTTCTTCCTACCTACAAGACCTCGCTCATGAAACATTTACCAAGAGTGTGGCATTGTGGGATGCTGAGGGCTAGATTGGAAAAGAAGAGAGATCTTCACAGTCTTACACTTTGATCCCAAAGTCCTGCTAGAATAATGTGCCTATAATACACACAGCATAGATCTTATCCTCAAACATTTGAAACCAGACATGAATTAAACTGAAATTGCAACCCCTTGCTGACATAGCACATCTCCTGAATAAATCAATATATATTCAGCTTCTCACCCTAGTTGCCGGAGAAAGGAAAGGGTGTGCTCTTTCTGGGGGAAAATATTTCAGTCTGTTTTTTTTAAATACATAATATCTGACACACATCCACAAATTGTAAGACACGTGAAGAAGCAGGGAAATATCACCCAAAATCAAGAACAAAAATAAGAAATAGAAGCAGACACACAGCCTCAGAGGTTAGAATTAGTAGACAAAGAATTTAAAATGAGTATCATAAATATGTTAAAGAAAATAGAGGCAATGATGAATACAACAGCTGAAAAAGTAATAATTTAACAAAGAAGTAGAAACTCTAAAATGAAAATCAAATGGACGTTGTATAACTGGAAAATAAAATGTCTGAAATTAAGAATTTCTGGATGAACTTAACAATAGATTGGCATAGCAGATTGAGTATCAGTGAGTTTGAATTCAGATCAATGTAAGTTATAAAAACTGAAGCACAGAAATAAAAAGAATGAAAAAGAAAGAATAGAGCATCAAATAACTTGTCCCGCATACACATCTTAGAATATCTGTAGAACTCATATTTTTCCTTTCAAAAACGATATCTCCAGATACATGATTATATGGGAAGGGAGAAGAACAGTCTTTTTTTTTTTTTTTTTCTCCTTTGACCTCAGAGAGAGAGACGTAATATTATTATTTTTCCTCCCAAATATGTTCCTTGAGGTTATCCATTGAACTAATATTTATGAAATTCCTACTGTGTTTCAGGTTCTGGAGATATATAAATGAATACTACTAGATTCTAGGGTCTGGAAATAGGGTAGAAATAAAATAGATAAACTCTCTATGTGCATGCATTTTACTTTCAAGTAGAGGGAGACAGAAAATAAAATTGTGTGCGTGGCGGGGAGGGCGGGGGGGGGGTGTATGTGTGTGTGTGTGTGATGATATATGCTTTAAAAAAAGGTCAAGCACTGAAAGGAGATACAGTGTGCACAGGGGATAGAGGACTGTGTAGTGTTCTAGACAGGATGGTCTGGAAATGCTTCCCTGGTGAGTTGACATTTGAGTAGATACTTGAATAAAGTGAGGTGAGTTGCCATGAAGATAACTTGGAACGTGTTTTCAGCAGAAGGGGTGATGAGTGCTAAGACACTGAACCTGCAGAGGCATGCATGCTGTGTTGATGGAACGACAGAGTTCAGCCTGGCTCCAGTGCAGAGATCAAAGGGGTGTGTAGTAGAAGAGAAGGCAAGAAAGTTAGCTGGAGCTAAGGCTAACAGGAGAGTTAGGCCATGATACGGACTTGGCCTTTGCTCTAAAGGATATGGGGGGCCACCTACCTGACATATTTTAAAAGAATCTTTCTGCTCTTAGGTATAAAGGCAGAATGAAAAGGGGAGAAACAAGAGCAACTAAGGAGTACTGGTCCAGTTAAGAGGTGCTGGTGGCTGGGCGAACATGGTGGTGATGGAGGTGGACAGAAAAAATCAGAATTTAAATATACTTTTTAAGCAGTGTTAATACCATTTAAGAATAGATTTGAAGCAAGATAAGAGAGAGAAAGAGGAATTAATACATGTTACTTGTGGCTGTTTAAAATGTTAGTGGTGAATAATTTCCACCTCGTTTGTGAATTGGCAATGGTTTCCTAGAAATGTTTTTGAAAAGAAAATTTTGAGTCAAAGTAAAAATAAAAAGTGTTGAAACAATTAATGATGTTGACCATGTGTGGAGGGGAAGAAAATACTGGGATACATGCCATGCATTTGTAATCCTCAGTTGAGACTGAATAAACTAAAATTTATTTTTATTCACCAATCCATCTGATTTTTCTGCCCTCTTCTGTTCTAAAAGGTCATCAGTCACCTATTTTGCTTTCATTTATCTACAAAACTGTCAAATGCTTAGTTTGTTACCTTTTCCAGAGATTCTTCATTGTTTTACTGAGATAAAATGTACACAAACTGAAATGCACAGACCTTAAGTGTACAATTTGATGAGTTTTGTCAAATATGTATACATCTCCATGTAACCCCACTTAAGAGAAAAAGGTTTTTAAGATAAAGGAAGTTTTCTCAGACTTCTGTTAATTCCAACTCCCTATTTATAATCACTATTCTGATTCTTATCACTTAGATTAGCTTTGCCTAATCTCCAACTTAGTTGGTCTGGCTTTTTTCCAACATAATGTTTTGAGATGTATCCATATCATTTTGTGTATCAGTGAGTTTATTTTTTTTTTATTAATGCTGAGGAGTATTCCATTATAAAAATATATCCTGATATGTTTATCCATCCTCTTGTGGGTTGATGTTTGGGTTGTTTTCAACTTGGAGCTATTAAAAATAAAGCTGCAATATACATTCCTATACAAATGAGATTCTTCATTTTAATTTACTTTAATTTATGATATCTTCATAGGGAGAAGGAGACAAAAATTAGGGGCTGTACAAAACGAGGCCATAAAATCCCAGATAAAGCCAAAATCCTTGAAAGGAGACCCTCTTTTCCACTAAAATAGGAATTATCTTAAAAAAGAGAAACATTGAAGATAGCATATCTGTTTCAGACTTTCCTCTGGTAAGGGTTTAGAGAAAAGAAAGAAAAAATTCTCTCTTGAGTGTTTAGAACCGTATCTAGCTCTCGCACAAGTTTGGGTTTATAATTGATGCTCTCTGGGCATTCTGAAAATCTCTAAACTGGGATTTTAGTTTTAAAGTATATTGGATTGCTTGTTTATCCAGGAACCTAACAGAAGCTAAACCAAATCCTTAATGGAAAAGTGATGTTTAAGAGCAACTCTCAAAATTTACCATGAAGTTCTAAGGAGCCCATCTCCCACCTTCCCCTATATACACACACACAAAGGACATACTTGAGGAAGCAAGAAACTATGAATGAGTTGATAGAAGCAACACTCTGAAGAAATTAGTCTCACAAAGTCGAAGATGTTGGAATTATCAGATAGAAATCATTAAAAAGTTTGTTTAGGGGCTCGCCTGGTGGCATAGTGGCTAAGTTCATGCACTCTGCTTTGGCGGCCCAGAGTTTGAGGGCTCGGATCCTGGGAACAGACCTACACATTGCTCATCAAGCCATGCTGTGGCAGTATCCCACATACAAAACAGAGGAAGATTGGCACAGATGTTAGCTCAGGGACAATCTTCCTCAAGCAAAAAGAGGAAGATTGGAGATAGATGTTAGCTCAGGGAGGGCCTTCCTCATCAAAAAGAGAAAAAGTTTTTTTTTATTATGATTGAAGAAATCAAAGAGGGTGCTGAATACATGACTAAGAAACAAAAGGCAAAAAAAAAAAAATGACCAGACAAATTTGAAAAAGACTCATAATATCTAAAAATGAAAAATTATAATGTAAAACTCAAATCTCAATATGTAGGTTTAATGAGAAATCAGACACAGTTGAAAAGGAAAATTCATAAGCAGGAAATTAGATTTTAAAAAGTGACCTAGAATGGAGCAAAGAAGGATAAAGAAGTAGAAAATGTGAAAGAAATGTTAACAGACCTGGATAATGCAAAGAAATTTTCTAATGTACTGAGTTCCAGAGGGAGAGAATAGAGAGCACATAAAAATGCAATATGTGCATCTCATATTTCAAAATTACAACTTGACTTGTTTTTCCTTCCTCACACAATTTGAGATATTATTCATATCACATAAAATTTACTCTTTAAAAGTATCCAATTCAGTGGTCTTTACTATATTTACAAAGTTGTGCAATTATCATCACTATCTAGTTCTAGAACATTTCATCACCCCTAAGTAAATCCCATACCTATTAGGAGTCACTCCTCATTCTACCTTCTGTCTCTATGGAATTGTCTATTTTGCATATTTCATATAAATGGAATCATCCAACATGTGACCTTTGTTTCTGGCTTCTTTCACTTAGCGTAATGTTTACAAGGTTCATCCATGTTGTAGCAAGTATCAGTACTTCTTTCGCTTTTATGGTTGAATAATGTTTCATTGTGTGGATATACCACATTGTTTTATTTCTCTGTTCATCACTGCAGTTCATCATTTGGGTTGTTTCCACTTTTTGGCTACTGAATAATGCTATTGTTTTGTTTTCTCTGATAGACATTCCACCACCAAGATCTAATGCCTTTATCCCAACACCAGTCTTTAGCAACCACGTCTGCCATTCTCAGCCTCAAATGCATGCTGTTCTGATACCACAAACCTTGCCCTAAATAATTTATGATTGGATGTAATGAAATATAGAATACACAATTCCACTTTTATAAATGGATTTTAGGGGCATCTCCATGTTGGCATTTAGGCTGGATGTAAATATACTCAAAATGTTTCATGCTTTCACCAGCCCCATGATCTTTTAAAGCAAAAATAAAAAAGCTAAACCATTTTAACTCCTTCTAAAACGATGTGTCCTGGAATAGATTTCTTATTGCTCTCTAAGGAAATTATAATACATTATTAATATTGTATTGTTTAGATTTTCTCCCTTAGAATTCCATGAAGAAGTTTGGACCAAAAATATAATTTTAAAGATCTTTAGTAAGCAAAACTATTTTTTAATGAATTCTCTTATCCTTTGTTAAAGACATCCACTCTCTCTGATCTGAGCAGCATCTGACTGAGAGAGATTTTAAGTGATGCTAGGGTACACTCAAATAGCTTAACTGAGCAAAGGGGAGCTTAGCAGAATTGAAAGACATGCTTCAGTTACAACTGCAGTCTTATTTCTATCCTAGTTCACAAGCCGTCAAGCCTGCTTTGGAGTCTGCAGTCCTTTCTCCTTCACTTAACATCTGATGTGCACAACCAAAGCACTCGCAGCTGGTACTGATCAGACCAAGCCAAACACTCAAAACCTTACATCAGTGAAGCAAGGCCCAGGGTCAGACAGCCTTGGCAAAACTCACTAAACATTTTTGTAAAATTACTTGCAGATTCATCAAGTTACCAGTAATTTTTCTGCATGAATGGGATCCAAAATGCATTTGTGCGCCTGTGGCTGTGCTTTTTAAACTCAAGCAAAAAGTAAATAATTGCCCAATTTGCATTACTGAGAATATGGGACCTGAGGGGTGGCCATGGAAGGGGTAAATTAAATGGGAAGAAAAAAATGAGCATTCCCAGAGAGCAGCTATTTTAGAAGTAAAGAGGCTAACTTTTAAGAAGAAAATGACCTTGAGATTTGGAAGTCCGTTTGAAAGGGGGAAAAAAAACAGTCAGGGCTGTGATCCAGAATAAAAAGGAAATAGAAATGCTTTAATTTTGCCCCTAAAGCAATGGAAATTTATTGTATTTGGATGTAGATTTTACAGTTTTTTATTACCCTAGTGGGTAAGCTGAAAAAATCCAGTTCATCCATTTTATGACATTATGGGCCTTTTGGATTGAGATCTAGGCCATAGGCAAAAAACACTAGTTTGGTGGGGCAAAGGTCATTGCAAAGTTCAGGCATCATTGTCACCTCGCTGGCTTCCAAAGGGACTCTTCAACCACTTAGGCCTTGAAACAATAGGAAGGTAACAATTCGCAGGAAACGTAAGCTTGTGATGGCTATGTCAAACACTTTATTGTCACAGAGTAAACAAATCTCGTTTGCTTACCTACGAAATAAATAAAAACTATAGGGAATGCTTGAAAATTAAAGTCAGGCTACATTTTGTTTGCATTGCTTCCACAGGGCTCTTTCCTAGGGATTCACGATCTTTTTTCTGTGCGTTGTTCTCCTTGCACCTTTTGTTGCTTACTTTGCCCTTAAATTGTCATAACTGCTTCCTACTTGAATCCATTTCTCATTAAGAGACAGGACCATGTCTTATTTATTCTTGTATTCCCAGTGTCTGGCATATAGTAGCTGCTCAATAAATAGATGCAGACTAAATCATTCATTTGAAGCAATCAAGATTATGAAAAGGAGGATGTCTTGCAAACTACATTAGCTGAGATTAAAGCAATTATTTTTTATTTAGTCTTTCCTCTGAAACCATATAAATCCCATGAGTTTGAAAAAATTGTCTGGAAGAGTTCAGTGGACTGGCTTTCCTTGAGAGGCAGCCAACATTTTCTCTTTTGATCCGTAATTGGAAAGAAGTGAGGACAGCCATTTAGATGTTCTTTCACTAGTTCCTAAATTAATCCAGACTCACAAAAGAAGGAGGAGGAGACAGGAAGGGAAATGAAGGAGAAGATAGAAGCAGAAAGAAAGGGAGGTGAGGGGAGAGAGGGGAAGATTTGCCAAGAAATTTACTGCTGTGTTTTTCTTAAGACATTAGCACCTTTTTATGTAATTGTAATTTTGGCCCCCAATTTTATTTTTACCACATGTGCCTTGGTTTAAACTAACTCTCAGAACTGTGCCAGGAAATATTCCTAGTTCAGCTTCACACCTGGGTCCAGTTCAAGAACCTAACTACTTCTAGTCCTCATGCTAAAGCCTCATTCTCATACGCCAGAAAAAACGGCCATTGTCATTTACCATCTGGAGCCAATGTACTCTTCTTATTAATTCTTTATGGTTTTAAATTATTTTACAAAATTCACAACAGTAAGAATAGAGGGATAGTGAAAATCATTTAGGAATTTTAATAAGAATTTGCACATAGCAAACAAAATTTTAGTTCGTATTTTCCTGATTTTGACATTATGTGTGCCCACAATGGGCAACATCATCTGAATGCAACTAAATTGTTCATCAGCAGTCAGGCATGAACCTGGGACATATCCATCTTATAATACATAGTCTATATTAAAATACATGTATGATAGGTTCTAGCCTCTCATTAGTTCTTGTTCTTATTGCATTTCCACTATCAAAATGTAATATTTGAAAACAATTTTTGAAACTTTTGGTCGACATAACTTTGGTTGCATCTTCTTTGCTCTGTAATTACAAACCACTTTCAGTTTTACATTTATACACACCATTTAGAATGATCAATGATTTTTTTTTTCATTTCTACGTGACATTTTTTTCCAGTCACCATTTTATATACACCTGTCTTCAGCATTTGTCTGCTTACAAACTGTATCAAGTAAAGTTTGGTGCCTAGACATCACAATAGGTGAAAGAATACTGCCACACATCCTTTTAACAAAACAGGGTGGACCAGTTTTTGTCACAAATATTGCATAGTGCTTTCAGTTGAATGATTAATTGTATGGGAAAACCATATTTCGTTTTCATCCTTAGAAATACATTGGTCAAAATACATATTAATTTTTGAATTTGAGAAAATTCAACTAGGATATTGTTATCTGAATGTTTGTAGTGTGAAATTTTGCTTATGTGATGACTTTCACTATCATCCTTAGATTATAGAGTGTTTCTCTCTGTCTGTTTGCATTTGATTTTTGAGTCATCTTGCAATTGTGAAATATCTTTCCTTCTCAATTTTCTTCTGTTTGCCATTACAAGCAGAACATGAGAAATTCTGAATTCAAAATTGTGTTCGATGAAAACTAAAAGTAGACTACAAAGATGATGTCTTTAGTCTCCTTTTATACCTTCTCAAAAGATGATGCAATACTTTGTACAGCACAGGAAGAAAATTGAAGGATGATACAATAGTGATTACTTTTATTATCCTTCTAGGTAACTTTATTCTTCTGTTTTCTTATTTTTTTTAAGTATACCTGGGAATAATTGATAAGTAATGAGAAAATAATTCCTAGGACAATTAAATAACAAAATTTTCAAGAAATAGGAAAAAATGAAATCCCTAAGAATCCATAACATATCTTAGATATATAAAAGGTTCTGATGGATCTAAATGATAATCATAAAGTAGAATTGAGTTTTAGTCTAGTTTAATAAAAAAATGTGAATCTTTCTTTTAATTCTTTGGAAGATCCCTAAGAAAGAATAAACGTCATTAAATATCAATACTTACAAATAGTACAATACTGAAAAAAAAAATCATCAAACTGGGTCGGATGAACCCGGATAGTGTATTGAGTTAATCAGATCCATAACAAATACTTGTTAACAGCAGAAATTAGCAGTGTATATTTGTATGTTGAAAAGTACCATCCATTCTCCCACATTCTGTACAATATTGGGGCTAACATTCTGGCGTTTCACTTTCATTATATTCATTACAATGTTCCTTATAAATTCAGTTCAGTGTCGATTTTTCTCTGGATCAGTCCTGAGGACTTTGATCTAGTTCACTGCCCCATAGGTGGAAGAGTGTGAAAATCTTGATTCAGTAAACAACTTAAGCTTTTGATCTGAAAATAAATAGCTTCTAGGGAAACAGGATCAAAATGTATTTTATTTTCCTGGCTCTGTCTGTCTCCCTTCCTCACTCGGAAACTCCAACTGCATACAAATCACCTCCCTCCATATCATATCTGGGAGCACCTAGTGGGTACCTCACACGTGGTCAAGAAAATGTTCACTTTCTTGCAGGCACAGAGCTTCTTGGAGCTGCATTATCAGGAATAGTGATGTTCCTGCCAGTAGTTGCTGGGAAAAGTGCAAACTCTCTCTCATTGATAAACCAAGCCCGCAATTTCTTTACTGGCAGATTCTGTAAGTCTTCATGGTATAGAGGAATGAAGAATGCCTGTTTTTTCTTTTTGTATAACAGTCTGTTGTAGGGATCCCAAAGAAATGTTGTTTGGGCCCAAATGTGTTACAGAGTTCAGGGAAGCAGTGTGTCTAGGTTTTACCTACAATTCTCTCTCCCTCTCCTTTTGCCTCTAACAGGATTCCATACGGTTGAGCAGGGTTAGCTTTGAGTTGAGGCAACCTGCAGACACTCTTTTCCTCTGAAGTAACTGAAAGTATCCAGATCCTACCTCTTCACTTAGTTTTGTTATATCCCAGTCAGTTTTCTGCAATCTCCTTGCAAAACTTCTGTGGAGTCCCCTTAACCTGTTAGTTAGATATGTCTGCATAAATTTCATCACTACATGCTTTTCCCCTCTGGAAATTCAGATGAAGTACAAATCTAATCCATCTGTGCCCCTCCAAAAATTTGCCAAATATGCCCCAAATTCCTTAAATGTAGTGGTGCAAAGTAAAAGACAATATCTTAAACCACAATCCCTCTGTATGCAAATCTAAACAAAATATTGTTGTAGTTTCTGTCAATAAATACTATATACACTTATGTCAGAATTTGGACAACAACAAAATGTATGAAGAAGAAAATACGGACTGTATCATACTGTGCTCATGATTAGTAATCTGAGCTTGAGATAGATGTAGAGAAAAGAAAGAACAGTATTTTATTCTTAAACTTGAAATTCATTTGTCTTAACTTTTTATGCTTTGACAACATTTTAGCTAATTAAATTTTGTTGAACAAAAATAATTATATGAAATGCTTAGTTTTACAAAATTGGCATTACATTGTAAATTCAATTTTATATCCTGCTTTCTCACTTAAATTTATATTTGAGCATTTTCCATGTCATTAAACATTATTTGAAAATACAGTTTTAATGGCTTTTTAATAGACTATTGTAAGGAAATACCCTAATATATTTAACTAATCTCCTGTTATTAGACATTTAAATTGTATCTAATTTTTCACTATTATAAAAAAAGTTATAAACAGTCTTGTACGTAAATTTTTCTCTGATTGTTATTTCTCTGGGATGGCTTTCTTGGAAGAGAATTATTGCCTCAAACTTTATAAATATTTCTAAGGCTTTTGAACATATTGCCTACTTGCCCTCTCAAATGGGTGTATGCATTACAGTTTAAGTGCCTTTCAAAGCATTGATTCTAAATCCAAAAACTTTTGAAGCTCTATTCTCCTTTGCTCTAAGGCTGAAATATTTCAGAGATTTCAAATCAGATGGTTCACTAAACTATTTATTTAGCTGACTTGTCTTCCCAGAAGGTTACAAAATGTGGTTGCAGCCAAGAAACTCTAGTCTGTTAGCATTTCCCTTGGATTATTAAGATAATTTGACCTAATCAAAAGATTTCCTTTAAAAGTGAAAGATTATGCCTCTGGCTGGGTGACCCCGTCTATTTAGAAATATTTTCTTCCATTTCGAGTGTCTGTTTTGAGAAAAGCAAAGTTACCTGTCATCCATACAATTTTGGAAGGGAAGGATTGTTAACCCTGTTGTTTGTACAAATGCTGAATGTGAGACTTAGAGAGCTTTGCAGCATGTGACACAAAATATGTGGTAAAGTCGTGATTCAAACCCAGGTCTGTCTCTTTATAGGGCCTTTGTGAAGTGCTCTGTACTATTCTAAACATCTAATTAGTAGATTTACAGATTTTTGTGATATGAGCAAAGCTCTGTTGTAGCTGAATCCTAAGCATTTGGCATTAAACCAGATTGAAACGGAGGGACTTATTATTCCCTGTCTCCATTCAATCATTCGGCCCTGTTTATTCAGCATTGTCTATGTGCCAGACCTTATGCGAAACACTGTTCTTCAAAATACCTGGATTTGTAATGCTGGAAGCCCATGTTTATTTTGGTCAAGGAATATTAAATTCCCTCCATCTACTGTGTCAAAAGTGCAGCACACTGGCAAAGATGAGCAGGCCCAGATAAACCCCGGGATCTGCTAACGTCAAGCTTGACACTTGATATGCTCCAATTTCTCTAAATTAACATAGTGAATACTCTGAAGAGCCTTTGCTATTGTTATTTGTCAGCCCTCAGATTTTTTTCCCATTTATTTTCTCCCAAGATATTTTTGCCTACAACTGTATTGTTCAGTGTGTTTAGCAAAAGGAAATATAGCAAGTGATGTGGCGTTTCAGAAAAATAATAAGAGCAAATGGAGAAAAATGGGGCTGACTCCATAAGGAAACCACACTTTGGGTGACATTGATTTGTATCCAGGAATGCCTAAAAGGCTCTCTAGTGATTCTAAATACTTAAGAGCATATTCATTTCCTTCCAGAAGAAACCAAAATTACCCAGTAATTTAATTCTTATTGAACAAGAAAGGCAGTCAGTTACATAGACACACACTCAGAAAGTCAACTGGTTTTGTTTTGCCTGTTTCCATCTGCTGGAGACTAGGTCAGAAACATATTTACACAACATGAAATGAGGAGGCAAACTTCAGCTATTGTTAGCGTGGCCTTGGGCTTCTTGGAATGTCAACTGATCCATCAAGGAGTTGTAGCCAAATTGTCTGTGACAGAATATTTTCTCTTTGAGAAGCAGATAAATAGCTATAATGCAAACATGCTGTTCTCAACAATGGCAATAAAGGTACTGGCAGTATAAAGAGTTAAAAAATAAAAAAGAGAGGGTTGGAAAACTTTTCAGAACATGCATGTATTCCTTCTCTTTACTCTTCCCTCTATCTGTCATTATTCCTATTCCTGACACAGTTTATTGTCTCCTGAATTGTTTTAGGTATTTTTTTTAAATTGTTATTAATGATCTTGTTTTTCCTAGAAAGATAACTAACGGTTGATTACTGACCTGTTTTGGCAGGAGATTGCCATCCAAAAAAGTTTGCTGTAGGAAGTAAACTATAGCTTACATGATCTATTTTTGAATAGCCAACACCTTTTCCATATGAAAAGAAGACAGCATCAGAAGTACACCTACTAAAATAAAAGCAAACTTTGCTGGAAAACACTGTCATCTTTTATTCAGTACGCTTAGCTTTACAGCAAGAAAGAGGCCTTTCTGTTGCTACTAAACTTCTCTTATGTAGAAGATTTCCTTCCCAGGTTCTTTGCAGAAAATAACCTACCTGATTTGTACAAAAGAACACTGCTCTCTAGTGGAATAAGGGGAAAGAAAATCCATTACCTCATTCTCTCGCTTTTCTTGCCTTCTTGGCTGCTGCTTACGAAAGGCGGCTGAGCTTTCTCCTGGACTTATGACATGTTATGATATATGGCTATAATTATTGTGATATTATACTGTGAAGTGGTTTTGCTCTTGTAATCAAGCAAAAATCTTTTTCCCCCAAACCTTCTTTTGTAAATTGAAACCAGTAGGTCTCCCCATCCCTTCCTTCTCGGCTGCTGCCTGTCCCAAAAAGAAAAAAAGCCTGCAACTAATAATGACTTAATTTACACAGGAACTTGCAATAATTTAACTCACATCAGGTTAATTTGAAAGTGATTAATGGCAGCATTTATGGGGCTGGAAATTTTTAATAATGCTTTACTGGTGAATTTATGGCATTTGTGCTCCAGACCGTGGGCTGCCTTTTTTGTGGTGCTCATCCTCTCTCTCCGCCTTCCCTGCGCAAGATGTCCATCCCCCTTTTTTCTATCCTCCTCTGTGGCATAGGTTGAGGGGAAAGTGATGGATTTTCAATGACACATTTCCTGTCAAAATGGGAGGGGCTACAAAATTTGTACAAATGTGCTCGAATGGGGGATTCTTTGCCCCAGAATTGTTGTTGCTATACACAACATTGTTCAACAATACTTGCGGAAATTGCACGCTCCTCTGATGTCCTTGATCACCAAGTTCATACATTCTGGATTTGCCCTCGCAGTTTCTTACCACTGAGCTGGCTCAGATGTGCCTGGGAATACATGCATCCCAAACAGATACACACATTTTAAGGGATTAAACCTGCAGCCAGCAGCCCTCCAAAGATTTATCATCAACACACCCTGTTCCTAAAATCCTGAAAAGTAACTTTGAGTTGGTTCTTCTGTCCAACCTCCCCAAACTTGGGGGCAGGAGGAAGCCATGCTTGGCCTAGAATCTTCATATGCAAATGCACGTACGTATATGATACCAAGTAAGGATGCATAATTGCCCCCTCCCACCACCATACTGTTTAAATTCTATCCTTTTGCTGATTAGCATTGCAGAGGGTGTCAGTACTATAAAACCGTAAGTAACGTTTTGAGGAAGCAACATTTTGTTTCAGAGATGGTTGGGAGCGAAGGTGAGCTAGAACCCTCCACTCTGGTTCGCTCCTAGTCAGTAGTACACACTGAGCTTATCCCACAGCTTGCTCAGGTTCTGTGAATCACTGTATGTGGTTGTGAGGAGCAGAAGTCAATAGCAAAAAAATAAAAGGTGTTTTGTGAGAGTGAAAAGCATACTTCTCTTTTAGCATGTTTAATATTTACTTTCTCTTCACTGCTTACATCTGGGCAAAATTCATAATCTCTAATTAAAAACTCCCTTGAGCTATGTCTGTTATAGAGAAGGTAGTAAAATGATGCTTTTTTGAAAAGTTATCTCCTCCAAACCAGAGAAGCAAGGCTCAACTTGGAAGGTCTGGTCAATGGGACTTAGTTACCATTTTCACATGTGTATGAACAACGGCACACCATTGTGTAGGTGGTGGAAGCTGCCACTGGAAGGAGGCCTTGTGAAGGGGTGGAAAGAGCACTGCGATGAGACACATTCAAGCTTTAGCTCTTCCATTAAGACATTTGAGCCTTGAGTCATGTCGCTTCTATGTGACTCAGTTTTCTCATCTGTAAGAATTACCTACATTAAGAATTCTTATGGGGATCAAATAATGCAACATACAAGAAAGATTTCTGAAAAAACATAATGTACTACACATATTAAGGAGTTTGAATACTATCTTGGCTGTATGCCAAGTAGCCATATGCACTCTATTTCAAAGTGTGTGAATTCTGGTTTCTTAATCTCTCCAAGCCTGAGTTTCTGCTTTAAGAACATAGTAATAGTAACTACTTCGCTCAGAGGGTTGTTGTGAATCCTGGAGATGATGTGTGCCAAGCACCTGGCCTAGTAATTGGCACATAATTGGGGCTCAACAAATGATGTGTGGGATAAAAATGTGCTTGATAGGGTTAGAGATAGTGCATGGCAAGTACCTAGTCCAGTTCTGGTCATAGAGTAGGTGTACCATAAATGCTAAGTGGGATAATAATGATAATGATGATAATCGCAATAATACTGTTGCTATTGATAATTATGATGACAATGACAAAGATGATGACAAGGACAGAGAAGAAATGCTGTATATGATAGCTGGAAAATTTTAGCTGGAAACAGTGCAGCATGGTCAAAAGAATCCAATGTATTTGAGTTTGAAAACTGATTTCACTTCTTAGTCATATTTTGACCCTCAGCAAGTTATTAACTTCTCTGAGCCTAGATTTTATCATCTGTATACATTTTGGTGCTGCTTTAAGGAGATGTCACTAAAGTACGCTACCCAACTACTGACATCTAGTATATTCTGGATATATATTCCCTTGCTCTTTTTTCTGCCATCAGCATACATATCCAGAGCAGCTTGTTTTATCTCATTTGCTTTTAAATTTTGGACCTTGGGGTGCTCACTTTCTACTTTTGGGAGAGGAAACTGCTTGCTTTATATATGTGTCTATACTCACATTCCATTGGTCAGAGCTAGTCCTATGAGGGTAATTATATGCAAAGGGATTAGTGGGAGCAAGAATCTCCAGCTGAGAAGGCACTTTCCAGCAATAAACAAACTCAGTAGAAGAGGACTTGATAGTGGAGAGCTAGTCATGTTTGCCAAAGTCATCTTCTCTGGCCCTCAACTGCCCATGCCTTTCCTCCCCAACACAGTACACACTCCCCATTTCCCCAAGGAGGCAATCCATCATTCACTCCAATCCCTCCATCCATCTCAAAGTCCAGGATCCCCAGGAGTTCCACAGTCCTTACCATCATGACCAGACCTGGCTTCTCAAGGTCCAGTGGCTTAAGATCTAAAAGAACAATCTATCTGCAACTTTCTATAGATTTACCATTAAATAAGAATGGAGCAGATGCAGAATTCTCACAATAAAAACTGTTTTTTAAAAGGAAAGATTTCAGCATAGCAAAAGTGAAGGACCCCTAACTTGAGGGGAGGAAGTTCCTTAAATAGCCCAGGATTCTTGGATGTAACCCTTATTCATTGTTCTATATGACCCCAGGGTCAGAACTATCTGAGGTTCTTCCTCATCCATTATCCTCCATGGCCATATTTGAAGTGGAAATTGGGACAAATGCACAACTTGGAGATTGCACAACTTCTGCAGGCTGTTTCTTTTGTGTGTGTGTGTGTATGTGTGAGGAAGACCAGCCCTGAGCTAACATCTGTTGCCAATCCTCCTCTTTTTTGCTGAGGAAGACTGGCCCTGGGCTAACACCCGGGCCCATCTTCCCCTACCTTATATGGGACACTGCCACAGCATGACTTGACAAGCAGTGCATCTGTCTGCACCTGGGATCGGAACCTGCAAACCCCCGGCTGCCAAAGCTGAGCATGAGAACTTAACCACTGCGCCACCAGGCTGGCCCCTGCAGGCTGTTTCTTCCTCATGCAAATGTGGGATATAAAGAGTTGTTTAAAAGTTTGATGAGTCAAGGAGATTTTTTTAAAGTTTGGATTCATGGTCTCTTTGGCAATATGATTTCTTTCACAATTTAGTAGGACTCTGATTCATTTCCTTGTAGAGAATTCCATATTCTAGTAAAACCTGACAATGTTGAACTCTGTCTGAAACCTGTGCTCCTGAAAAACAGTGATGGGTAAGAAATCCCCCACCCTTTTGTGTTCCGGGAAACAGCTTACTGCAAAGAACCACCCTTCCCTGTTTGATTTATATAAGACTCACAGATGTCCCCCTGACATAGACCCTCCCAATTCCCATTCTCATCTCATAAATGGTTAGCTGAACTGCTTGTCGCCGTTGACCAATCTGAACAAAATGCCCACTAACTTTACTTTAGTCATGGTTCTTTCCTTTTTTCAGGTCCCTGAACTTTGTCTTGCCCCTAAGTTTAAGTAAGCACTAAAATGTGGAACAATTCTCCTTAATGGCCCCTTCTGAGAACTGGCTGACTGTAGAGAAAAACATTTTCTGCTCAACTTTACCTGCTTATCCCACACCTGCTTCTTTCTAGCCTTGTTTACTCTTCCCTGTAAAAGGAAAGCTCCATGAATTTGGATATCTATATCTTTCCCAAGATTTGGGAAGTTTTCAGCCATTATTTCTTTATATAATCTTCCTGCCCTTTTTTACTACTCTTCTCCTTCTGGAACTCCCATAATGCATAAATTGTTTTGTTTGATGATATTCCATACATCAAGTAGACTTTCTTCTCTCCTTCTCATTTTTTCCCTTTGTTTGCTGACTGGATAATTTCAGGAGACTTGTCTTCGAGTTCACAGGTGCTTTCTGTTTTTTGATCAAGTCTGATGTGGGTGCTCTCTATTGCATTTTCTTATTTTATTCATTGTATTCTTCAGCTCCCAAATTTCTATTTGGTTCCTTTTTATTATTTCTATCTCTCTGTTAAGCTTCTCATTTTGTTCTTGTATTGTTACCTGTGATTTTGTTGAGCTGTCTTTTGTGTTTCCTTGTAGCTCACTGAGCTTCTTTAAAACAATTATCTTCAATTCTTTGTCAGACAAATTGTAGATTTTCATTTCTCTGGTGTTGGTTACTGAAAAATTATTGTCTTCCTTTGGTGGTGTCATGTGTTCTTGATCTTTCATGTTCCTTGAAGTCTAGCATCGCTGTCTTCACATTTGAAGAAGAAGTCACCTCCTGCAGTCTTCTTTAATGACTGGCTTCAGGAGAGAAATACCTTCACTTGCCAGCCCTGCTACAGATTCTGAGACATTCTGAGATCCTTTCTATGGATACTCCTGCTCAACACTTCTTGTTCCTTCTTGGGGGGAATTCTTAAGATTGTGTGCCTTTTCTTGATCCTGCAAAGCCAGGGTGGGTGCTGACAGCCTTCTGTTTGCTTTCCTTAGGGTGGTGCTTAAGCAGAATCAGGCCAGCTTTCTGTGCATGCCCACTAGCTGTCTGCAAAGGAAACTAAATTATATAATAAATTGTGTCTTTGAAAATAAAGCCTCCAACACTTTGAAGACTTCTAATATTAGGTCATCTCTTATAATTACCCTCAATGAAAGCCAATTATGTTAACTTTTAATTATGACTCTGAAAATTCAGCACTATGAAAGATCTGAGGAATATTGCTCAGGCATAGACAATTGGGTCTCATACTTGATAAAGGAAGTGACTATATTCCTAAATCTACTTGAACCAGTGTGATGCATTGAGACATTTTTTATTTAGGGACTTGGGATTGTGATGTTGAAAGACTATATAACTGAAATAGTTTTATTTAAGGGAAAATTTTCTAACCTTGCTCATAATTATAGAGTTCAGACATAATTATAAATTACACAAAGAATCACCTTTTCAAAATAAAAATTTCCATTGATAAAAATACTTGAAATCAACAACAAAAAAGATCAACATGGCAAGTAGCAATTTAAAAAAAAATTGGTTTTAGAGTAAAAAACAAAAACCCAAAGCCAACAGGGTGATAAAGAATGGTTCTATAAACAGTGATCATAGCCAGAAACTGAAAGAAGAGGTTTACATGTAAACCATTCAAAAGACTCATTAATCGTCTCCATCATTACATCTCATGAGGTTCTGCCTCAGAAAGGCAATAGTGCATATGACTTGAAACACAGGAAATTAATGATTACAAGGTCCATAGTTTCTGCAGTTTTAGGTTAGCATCATTATTCCAGTTTTTAATATTCACATTCTTTATCATGAGTTTCTCATTTTCTTCAATTTTCTTTGGGCAGATATATTTCAATTCCATATAACCTAATAGGGAAATTGTATTAGGATAATACAGGAATAAAAGGTTCTCCTTCATTTTCTTTTTTTGTTTTTTCTTTCCCTAAGGGAAAAACAAAGTATAAGAAATTGTAAAATGAAACTTCATTAAAAGATATAGTGCAAAGTTTTTATATTGCTATTATGGGGGGACAGGCCCCAGATCCATCATATAAACAGAGTTCTATCTATCACTCATAAATGCTGAGATTTCAGGAGGTATACTAGAAAGTTTTTTAATTCTCCTAAGGTATTCTACTTGTAATTCCCAGGTCAGCTACCAGATTTTTAGGACAGCTCATGGTTGACAGATAGATTTCCTTCAAGTATGGACAGTATACACATATTCCAGACTTTCTAATCTTATCTAATCTCAAACACTCTGGCACCTTGTTCACACACCAATAAAACGTCCAAAATATACCCACATTTAGTGCTTCTATACCATATCATGCAGAGTTCTAGACTGTGTTTTTTTTTTTGGTGAGGAAGCTTGGCCCTGGACTAGCATCTGCTGCCAGTCTTCCTCTTTTCATTTTTTGCTTGAGGAAGATTGTCCCTGAGATAACATCTGTGCCAATCTTCCTCTATTTTGTATATGGGATGCTGCCACCACAGCATGGCTTGATGAGCAGTGTGTAGGTCCATGCCTGGGATCTGAACCCATGTACCCTGGGCCGCCAAAGTGGAGTGCACAAACATAACCACTATGCCACTGCGCCTGCCCTAGACTGTCTTTTAACCCTGAAATGGATAAAAAAAAAATCCATTAACATGACATATGTCCCTGCTATGTACTTCTGAAAATGTGGTCATTATATTGTCAGTATTTGGACAAAAAGTTGTGTTTCTGCTCACCCTTGTCATAATTTGGAAACAAGAAAATGAGAGTGCTCTTTGAGCACTGAAAGAGCATAATCAACAAAGATCAGATCAGACCCCATCAAAGATGCACAGCCACCTTTATGCCACAGCCCAGCTTATGGGTTAAAACACAGACAGCAGTCCCAGGCTGCTGGGTGTGAGTTCAGGCCCCTTCCCCCTTGTGGTTGTATGCACTTGGGCAACTTACTTCATCTACTTATGCCCCTATTTCCTCACCTCTAAAATGGAGACAAAAATAATAGTTCCTATATCATGGGGTTGTTTTCAGGCTACATTAGTTAATACATGCAAAGTGCTGTCAGGACTGCCTGGATGAAAGTAAGTGCTAAAAAGTCTTTTCTGCTCATTTATTGTTATTATTATTGTCGTTGTTGTTGTCATCATCATCATCATCATTATTCTCAGCCAGGAATGCTAGCTTATAACCAGAGTGGATACAGTAATATATCCAAAGAAATAATCTGTGTGGGTTTGGGGGATGAAAGTGATTGATTAAAATAAGTAGGTCCCCCATGGAAGGATTTTTCTAGGAGTAGAAACAAATCTAAGAAGTCTACAAAGAAAGCCAGACTGTGACAAATTTACTAATTTATTGCCATTCCATGAGGTATCTTAGAAAAGAACCTATAGACATTACCCTGTGATCCCACTCCCCACCGCCTAAACCCCATTGAATGTTCTTTTACACCTAAGAACTATTTTTGCATGGGAAACAGAATAACAGGCTGCCCCATTTATTATTATTCCTAGTTCGCTTTTTTCTTTTCTTTTGTTTTTTGTTTTTTGTGAGGAAGACCAGCCCTGAGCTAACATCCGTTGCTAATCCTCCTCTTTTTGCTGAGGAAGACTGGCCCTGGGCTAACATCCGTGCCCGTCTTCCTCTACTTTATATGGGACGCCGCCACAGCATGGCTGACAGGCAGTGCGTCGGCAGGCGCCCGGGATCCGAACCCGCGAACCCCGGGCTGCCAAGTGCGGGCTAAACCGCTGTGCCACCGGGCCGGCCCCCCTAGTTCACTTTTTATAAATGGAAACAGATTTAGTTTTAGCCATTAAAAATATGTGAATTTCCTTTTCTTATTATGAAACAGTGTAGAATGCAAGAGTTTAAAGAAACAAAAATTCTTACAGTTGCTTTTTTGAGTGCTGCCCTTTTCAAAACTGAGTTACCTTTCTCCCACTTACTGGTGGTATCAGACCTTTGTCACTGGTTTTAATAACCCCAGTCTCCTCCAATTTATTCCAGCTGTTAGAGTAGAGGTGCTAAATACCTTATTAGGACCTTCTTGTTATTGTGATGAAAAAACTTAACATGGTGAAAAAAGGTGGGTGGAGATGTCAGACAGATCTTAAATGGGAACCTGCTCTTCTGCTTCTACCTGATCGGCTTTGAACAAGTTATTTATCTCCTTTGATTCTCATTTTTCTCATCTGTAAAACAGAGGGATTATATATAACTCATAAAATTAAAAGAGAATAAATAAATTACTATAAATAAAATTATTGGCGCATTGCCAATTCTCAATGGAGATTGGCTCCATTTTGCCTCCTTTTCTGAAAACCAAATATACTCATAATTTATCCTAGCAAAACCACGTCAATTACATTTCTATCCTTTCACCTTGTTCTAGGTCTTCTCAACTTTTACTTTTTTTTTTTTTTTTTTGGTGAGGAAGACCAGCCCTGAGCTAACATCCATCTCCAGTCCTCCTCTTTTTTGCTGAGGAAGACTGGCCCTGGGCTCACATCCGTGCCCATCTTCCTCTACTTTATATGGGACGCGGCCACGGCATGGCTGACAAGCAGTGCGTCCGCGGGCGCCCGGGATCCGAACCTGCGAACCCCGGGCTGCCAAGCGCGAACTAAACCGTTGCACCACCCGGCGGCTCCCTTACTTTTTAATTCTGAATTGATCCTTAAACAAAAATGTAATACCAATTAAGGAAACCAAACAGATATTTATGGAACATGCTTACCTCTTTCAAAGTATGGCATTTAATCATAAAGTCAGTCTTGTGAGGTTAGTGTTATTTTCCCATAGAACAGATGATAAGATCAAGGCTTAAAGTAACTCACCTGACATATTTAATAAGTGTTGGAGCAGGGTTTTAAACTCCTATTCTATCTGACTCCAAGGTTCATGTTTTTGCTAGGCTTCCTTCGTGAGTTCTGAACTGTCTTTTGAAGGTAAATGGAATTTTCTCCTCTCTCTATATATATTTAACCTATGTTGAGTGATGCAGTGCTTGCAATGAAACAGATGTTGCTCTAACTTTCTGGGCTATAGCAACGAACCAAAGAGACAGAGGCCTCACTGAATAGGGCTTACAAATATTAGGGGGAGAAGGAGATCAGACAATAAGAAAATAAATTTATAATGTTTCTAGGAGTATTAAATACTATGAAGAAAAATAAAACACACTGAAGGGTTAAAGATTGATGGGATAGGGAGTGCTCTGTTTATTATAGACAGTGGCCATGAAAAGGCTCTCTAATGAGGTGCCTTTCTAGCAGAGATGAGAATAAAATGAGGGAGCAGCCATGACAATATCCAGCAGAGGAGTTTTCCATGCAAACATGTGCACAGGCCCTGCAGCAGAAGTATGGCTATCATGTTTTTGGAACTGAAATGAGGCCAGTGTAGTTGAAGCAGATTGCCAAAAGTGGAAAACGGTATTTGGTGAAGTCAGAGTTAATATAGCTTGAGACTATTCAGACTGTGTAGATCATGTGAAGGACTTTGGATTTTTCTTCAAGTGAGATGGGACATCATCGGAGAATTTGATGAGAAGAGCTATATAATCTGGCTTGAGTTTTAATGGTTTTACTTTGACTGATGAGAAGAGAATAGACTGTGAAGGGGACACGAACAAAAGCATAGAGAGTAGTAAACTGTCGCAATACTCTGGTGAGATTATTTTCTTTAATTCCTCTCCAGATCACCATTCTCTCTTCTTTCACTTCTTAATTCAACTAAACTTCACACTTCTTCTCATTTCCTCTGATACCTCCAACCTCTAAACATTGGAGTACTTTACAAATATCAAGACTTATTATAAAATCTGGAAATTAATAGAGTGTAACATTGATGTAAAGTTTTATATCTGAACCAATGCAATATCAATTGTTACAGTCACACTTGTCTCCTTGCTGATTCAGAGACAGGTCCACACATACAAAAATAATATATGACAGACGTAGTATCACAAATTAGTGGAGAGAAGATTGACACTTCAGCAAATAATTACAGGAGAATAGCTTATATGTTTGGGGAAGAATTGATCCCCACCTCACATCATTCACAAAAATAAATACCAAGTAATTTAAAGAATATGAATGAGACATCAATTTCCAACCAAGTCAGAAAATTCTTAGAAAAATATAGGAGAGTATCTTTAAGATTTGAGGGTAGGAAAAATCTGCTTAAATAAGATGCCCAAAGTTATAAACCACGAAGGAAAAAAATAATACATTTTTGCTCCTCCTCCCAACAGCCTTCATTATTTCAAACCTTATCTTCCAGCTTAGCAAAGGGAGGCACTTGTCCTCGTGCAGGAACTTGCAGATTTATCCATTGTACAGGGAAATTGTGAGAATGAAGTATCTAGTTATGGGGCCTTTTGCTCATTGTCAATATATACAACAGTTCAGACTGCTTCTCATTAAGAAAAGGAAAATTTTCCTAATGTTCTAGCAATCAGAAATACAGATTCTATACCTGACATTTAAACACTTTCAATTTTATCTATAAAATATAAATAATGTATTTTCCACCTACTTTGTAAAATTAGAATCAAATAAGATTATGTAAGTTTAAATACTTTTGGATCTTTCAAGCATAATAGAAAATATCAACTATATTAACCTTGTCAGATATAGACTACAAAGTCTAAGACCTAAGGCATGTATTAGGAAAACTGTAATTTTTAAAACTCTCTTCTATGTAGGTTTTCTGGCCAGTTTAGACAAAAATGGAAAGTCTTGATTTATCAAATAAATTGTTTCTCTTCTGCATTTCATTCTACTAGAGTAGACTTGGGCAGTCAGTATCTTGACAGATGTGTAATCTCTCTGGATAAAATGTAACCACAATGAATATTCACATTAAGTCTTAGATTTTGCAGAAAAATGGAAAATATAAGAGAGGTTCCTAAAACCTTAGACTCATGGGAGCCACAATTTTTCTCAATTGCATTTCTTTCATGGGGGATATAGTTCTGTGCATTTGAGTGATATAAATCACTCCTGTAATCAGGTGCCACCAGAATGCAGTTATATGAACAACCACAAAGCATTAGCAGGGAAAATATATATTATATATGGTGGCTATGTTTGAACAAACAAACCAACATGATAAAAAACTGCAGCATTTAGTAAAATGATTAGGAAAACACATCCACTTTTGCTGATGTCACAGATATATTTAGATAGAATTGTTAGTTGTGCCTGAATGATAATAAAGAGATGGTGAGAGAGTCAGAAAAAAAAGAAAACAGGGGTAGGGAGAGAGGGGCTATTGGCCTAATTGTGGGTAGCAATAAACCAAGGTTATAATTATGAAGGAAATATCAAACTAAGATTTCTTATGGCTTGCATTGCCATCTAAGTAGGTCCATTCTCATGTGATGGCAGCCAGCAGTAGGAATATAGAGTCATGGATGGCACCCTGAGTTATGCATCCTGTGACCCTGAGGGGTAACTGGTACAAATTTCTCTCAATAGCAAGAGGTATCAAGGACAATAATTTGCAATTCCAAGGAGAGAATTGCATGGTTGTTCCCAGACACTCCTTTATCCCCTTCTTCTTTGTTATTAGGACCCCAGTTTTCTTCAGAGAGCAAATGACCAGGAAAACTACCCCCCGAAGCGGTACAGCTAAGAGCAGTCATGTGACCTACTGAGGATGAGATGGGAATGGAAGTCTGCCTGGAGAAGAAGCTATATTTTTTTCCGTGAAAATGAAAGACTTGGCTGGCTGCCCTTTGCCTTTTACTCTTCTCTGTCCTCTATGGAAGGAGGGATGCAATGCTAAGGGTGGCCATGCACAGTGTTAGACAGCTGGATGGTTGATGACTTTCTCGGGCACCTGCCCCAGCCCTGCACTCTCTACCACCAGATTTTGATTAATGTGAGAACAAATAAAATGTCCTATTTGATTCAGCCACTAGACTTGGATTTTTGTTATATGCAACTGAATACAATCCTATGTGACACAACAGCCAATGGGTCATTATAAGTGAATACTTCTCATTATCTCATAAGGTGGTACCCTCACCAGTGGAGATAATTTCAGGTTATATTAAATTACATGGTTAGAAAAGTTATCATTTCATTTCATATCATATCATTCAGTCTTGATTACTCCAGGGAGGAAAGTCTCAATTTAGTGCTAGTGTGTCTTAAACAGCTCTCTAAAACTTGTTTTTCTCCGTTGCAACAAACTGGGATACACTTTAGGCTAAGAGCCTTTGTTAAGCATCATTATCTAGCTAAAATTTAATAATGCTGCTTTGTTTCCATTAAGTTTGGTTTATTGTCACTTTCTCATTATGGCACAGGATATTGGTTTTCCATTCATAAAAAATGACTTAAAATTTCCTTATAAAATAAATGTAAATAAAGTGTGAATTTGTTTAAAGAAAAAGATTAAGTAAATACAAACAAAAATGATGCAGAGAAGAAAATTTTAAAAAAGAGGGACAATAGTATATAAATGACTCAAGTTTGGTAAATTGTATCCTAGATATATTTAATTCTAGTTCTAGGCCTATAAGAATAATTGCAGATTCACCAACACTTTTGGGCCATATTCTACCTGCCAGTTTGAAACAACTTGACAGAATTTAGCCTGTTGGTCAAATATCCTCGTTAATGAGAGTTAACCTAGTTAGGAAAAAATACATGCAAAATTTCTTTATCTGCCACTTCACTCGTGAATGTAATCAGGGTGCTTCAGGCCTATTATGCCCTTATCTAGACTCAGTTACCAAAATCTCAGTCCAGATTTTATCCTTTGTAATCCTAAATAATATTCTAGAACATTTTCTATACAGATGATGGATCAATATTTGCACAATTTCAGTTATTGCAGAGAAGGATAGCTGTATTCTGTTCAGCTAAAATTGCAACTTCATCACTAGGATCATTTATTCAATAACTTGCAAGTTATTAAAACTTGATAGTGAATGCTGAATGTCAATGCCCTTGGCATCTCTTTGCTCATTTGTTTTCAGCAGCAAGTTTCGCTACTCACGTAACTATTATTTGCTGTTGCAACTTCTCCTTGGTTAAAAAATTTGAGGTTTCAGTTATTGGGCATGATATAGGAAAAAGAAATCAGAGCAAAGGTCAAATTGTATAGGAAAATTCAAGACCAAAGCTCTGGTATTGCGGAAAAGGAAAGTTTAAAATGATGAGTTACAGATTCTCTGATTATAAAGTTTTACCAATTCTCTGTATTCATTGTAATGCCCAAATAATTATCACAGTAAATTTTATATTAGAGACCTCGAAAAGACTGGAAAATTGTCCGGTAATTATATATACTTTGGATAATTTTATTACAAAAGTAATTCCTTCATATATAAGTTTTGTGCTTCTTCCTGTTGGTAATTCTAGTCACTCATCCTTAAAAATAAATCTATGGACATCTGTGGTAGAGTTACAGGCATGGAGTGATGATGAGTTACTGTATAAGAAAACAAGATAAGAAAGTAATTCAAAAAATAAGGGAACAACACTGGAAATGCGGCTTGGGTCTGAAGCATGCAGGTCCCCACAACACGGGACCGGTACAGAGGATAGTTGGTGAACTGATCGGGCTAATGCAGCAGCCAAGGAGGGCACAGGCAGGACTGGGGAACAATTCCATAGCTTCAGAACCTAACGCAAAAAGCCACAGTGAAAGAATAGATATATTCTCCAAGGAGTTTAGCTCACAGATTAGATCTTAATTGTAAAATATTAGCCTTGAAATATCCAGTTGAGTGAGGAGTGTTCAATAAGCAAGGGAGTATGGGTTGAGTGGAGGTTAAGAGGTGTCATGACCCGCCCCCCCCGGGGTGCCCAGCCCCCACTGTGGGGCATTAAATGTTAGATCTCAAGATCGCTGGTGAGATAAAGCTCTTCAACTCTGAGCTGAACTCCAACATTTCTGGTCGGGCTACTATATTCCAGGCTAGAAAGTACTCCCGGACTATTCCGGATCAGTCCAAAAGGCCAAAGCATGACCTCATCTTTGCTCCATTAACTTCAGAGTTAAGCCAAGTGGCAGGATCTATAAAAAGTGGGAATTTGGGCACATGTATCTGAGAGATAGGTAGCTGATATGGTGGTAAACAATAATCACTACCCGGGGGGAAAACACAGCCCCGGACAAAGCATCACTAGAAACCAAGAAAGAAGTGAAATAATTTGGATGAGCATGTGCCAAGGGGAAATCACAAATATCAACAATAATACCATGTGAGTTTCTGCTCTTGGAGGCAGCTTATCATGTTCTGGCCAGACTTGGAATGACTCCTAGTGTAGTGTGCTTTCAGATAAGATACAGGTTGGAGCACTGCCTCTTTTGTACTTAACGCTTATTATCTATTCAGAGATAATATTGCCCTGCTACATCTGAGACTGCTATAATGTAATAATATAATTCAAACTTAGTTGGGTGAGCATGAATGTGAATTTTAAAAGAGATATCATACATATGACTAGATGAGAACAGCAGGTATTTTTAAACCTTCATACTACATAAAAGAGTCATCGCTGAGTAAATGTGCTTCTGGTGACTGTTGGGATGCAGAGCCAGTTTTGAATATTTCAGCAATAATTGACATTGCCTTCAAAGAGATGAATGGCTCCCACGTTGAGACCACATATTTCTGTGTTTACTTAGAGGCTGAGTTGATGGTAGGCTTCCTATTACATACAGGAAAGAAATGAGAGTATCTGAAAGATGTTTCACACTAATGTTACTGTCAGCACTGGTTTCTGATGTGAACTTTGCAGGTTTTGCACTCTTTGTGAGGAAGTAGAGTTGTAAGTTTTTTTTTTTTTTTTTTTTTTTTTTGTGGGGAAGAGCAGCCCTGAGCTAACATCTGTTGCCAATCCTCCTCTTTTTGCTGAGGAAGACTGGCCCTGGGCTAACATCCGTGCCCATCTTCCTCCACTTTATATGGGACGCCGCCACAGCGGGGCTGACGAGCAGTGCGTCCGCTGGCGCCCGGGATCCGAACCCGCGAACCCCGGGCTGCCAAGCGCGGACTAAACCGCTGCGCCACCGGGTGGCCCCTATAGTTGTAAGTTTTAAATGAATAGTTGAGTGGCACTAATCAAATACGTTTGGGAACCGATTCATAACGTAGCAATTTGCTCAGATAAATGTTATAGGTAAGGAGGAAGTGAGAAAAAGCTTTTTTATATTGGAGGGAGAATGTCCTGACATTCAGATAGGCTCTCCTCTTCCTTTGGAATTATAACCTACAATGTTAAAAAATCTATAAAATCATCAGATTTTTAAAATTTAAGTTTTATGTACTGGGAAATGTGACCAGATCAACTATGCCTTTTCTGTTATCTAAGAGTTTTATTTTGATTCGGAAGCTTGGTCCAAGCAGTTGGGTAAACATGGCTGAACAGAGAAATCTAGGAAACTTTTGACTGAGTGAAGTATATAGAATTCTACATTTTGAGAGAAAAGACTGGATGTTCTTAGCTATATATTGGACAGCTTTCCAACTGCAGGTCAGAGACTATTCACTCTATTTTGGTTTTATAACCATCTATGTAACAGATTGAGTGCTCCTATATACCAAATGCTTAAATTAAGAAATGTTAGAACCAAGGTTTGGACAATCTAAGATGATCCCCTAAAATGCGTAGTAACTAATCAGTAAGTGAAAATTAACAATATAAATTGAATACGCTGAAGTAAGTCAGAGGAACAGAGTGATCCATAGACACTCCAAGGTAAAAAGGTGACCCCAGAGTCCAACAGCTTTGTACATTTCATAGGCATGTATTACCAAAAAAATAGTAGAGCAGAAGTTAAGTTTCAACTTTAGATGTATCTATGGTGAGAATATGAGTATGAAAATCTGTGCTTGGAATATTCTTAGAGAGCTCATTGACCCTCGCTCTTCTCCTGAGGATGTAATTTATTGGGTGTTGTGAATGTAATCCATCTAAAGCTCTCAAGTGTATCACCCATCTTTCTGTAACTCAATTTGGCTCGCTCACTCCCTCTGCTGAGACCATAAAGATCCTTTTAAGCTTCTGTCATTCTCAGAACATGAAGGTATTTCATATCTTCTTTAAAACGGCCATGTCTATTTTAGGTACCGCTCTGTCTTGATACCTAGAGCTTCTTGTAGGTAAATAAGTGAGATTCTTTGGAACTGATTCATTTTTTAAAAGTTTTTATATCCATGACATTAACATGAAAATATAATCTCTATCTAAAGCGCTCTATTATTCATTCTCAGATAGGATGAGAGGACATAGTTTTAAATTTATTCCAAGGCAGCCAAATATCAAATTAGTGACAAATAGCAGAATACGGCTACTACACAACCTTTGCTAATCTAGTAAAAAGTATCTTAACAGGAAGTTACATAACCAAATAATTTTTAATAACTGCCTATAAATTATAACATTAATCAGAAAGTTCCAGGAGGCAGTGGTTTCTGTTTAGGCTAGTTGCGTCTCTCCATCCCTTCACTCTCTCATGTTCCATGTTGAGTAATCCTTACCAAGCAGTGGTTCCATTTTCCCACTAACCCAGGAATGGTGCTCTCTGCAAATACTGCTCGATCTTTGATTTCCATCTCTATCACACACGCATTCCTACTTCCTTTCCCTCGATTCCTATCATTCTCCTGCCATCTTCAAATTTCAAGTTGCTTTAACATGACAGAATAGTGTAGGTAAAGCCTTCCACTAAATTTCGCCAAGAAGCTGGTGAATAAAAAGGTCCTATAAGGCCCACATTGCGACACGTAGTATCGTCTTCCACTACTCTCCCACAGGTACAGAAGCCTCTCACAAGGACTACAGCATGCCCCAAACAAGCCCACTCTCAACGTTCTTGATTTGAGAAAGCATAATTTCCCCTCAAATTTTCTCCTCTGGTTCCAAGGATTCAATACCTGCAAATCACTTCTTCCAAACATCAATCATTCAAATGATTGCCATTCTTTCATTTATTTAATTATCCCCTGGTAGGAATTGTGGAGAAGGGAAATCTGCTTCATTAGCTTCCAGAAGGAACTAAAAGGAACAAGAATTTGCCAATTGCAGAGAGTCATTTCAAAACAACTCTAAACCAGTGATTCCCAAGTGAAGCATTCACTTCACTAATTCTTTGCCAGTGCAGGATTTTCTGGCCACCCTCAGTTGGTCTTTCCAGTGCACTGCAGCCCCGTGCTGTTCTGCACTGGTCCTGACCCAGCAGGGTGCTCATGAAAACCTTAACTCCTGGCAGCATGTGAAACCTCCAAGTAACAGTGCTCCAGAGATCTGACATTGGGGCTGCCCAGAGTAACCTGTGTTCCCATGGGCTAGCTGACCTGCTTTCAGCCGTGCACACCCCTCCCAGACTGATCTTGACCGTGTTAGACTGTGGTCTTGAGAAAGTCCCTTAACATCTCTATATCTTTGGACATTCTCTCTAGTAATGGCATAATATCTCCTAGGTCCTATAACTTGATTTTTCCTTATTTACATTTTAACACTTATGAAATGGGAATTCATCATACAGCTAAATATATTTAAAGTTGTCCCTCTCCATTATCCCAGTGCCAAAAACTGTCAAGTCAATCGTGGTTTCTATCCTTGGTAGAACCACTGAAACGAGAGAATATCAGAATAATGACACAGTACCTGATAGGCAAATATGAGATCCGGGGTAGGCTAATGATTTAGCACCCCTTCAAACAAACAGTATTTAAATATATATCGGCATTTATTTTGTGAAGTTGAGGGAAAAAACGAGTTTCTTGGGGCTGGTGGCACAGGCTTCAGGTGCTTTTGCAACTTGCGTATGCCCATGGTCAGAATGCCCAACCAAGATGTGTCAGTGCTAGGAAAGACCTTTGTTTTTTTTCTTTTCCTCTTTAGTTTACTGTTGTCTTTGTTGGGAGAGTGTGGTAGGCAGGATCTTAAGGTGCCCCCATGATTTTTACCTCCTGAGGTACATGCTGTGTATAATCCTCATGAGTGTGGGTGGCCTGTTACCATGTTGAGGTATCGCTCCCATGATTACACGATGTTATACAGCAAAAGGGAGGTTATGTTGGGTGAACCTAATCTCTTCAGGTGAGGTCTTTAAAAGTAGAGACTTTTCTCTGGCTCATCACAAAAGAGGAAGTCAGAGAGACATGTTCAGGCTCACATGGGAGAAAATAAACATCCATGTTATGAACCGTCTTGTGGGGGCGACGTGGCAAGGAACTGCAGCCAGTCTCTAGGAGCTGAGAGAGGTCCCCAGTTGACAGTTAGCAAGAACGTGGGAACTTCAATCTTAAACTGCAAGGAACTAAGTTTTGCCAACAACCAGCAATCTTAGGAGAAGAAACCTGAGCTCCAGATGAAATGATAGCCCCAGCCGACTTTGTGACTTCAGCCCAGTGAGACTCTGAGCAGAGGGTCGTCACGCCATACCTAGACTTCTGACCCCTAGACAGGGCGAGACAACAAATTTGTATTTTTTTAAGCTGCTAAGTTTGTGATCATTTGTTATGCAGCAATAGAAAACTAACACAGAGGGACAAGAGTTTACATTTTTTCAGTTATGCAAATAGTCGTGTGTAGGAAATTGAGTTAGCTGGACCCAGTGATGTGTTAGCAGTCCTTTTGGATCTATGTCTTGGAAAGGTTCTCAACATCTGTTTCATCATCTAACGTAAAGATTTCATTAGTATCTCAAAGAATACAAAGTCGAACAAGGGTTGGTGAGGAAATTCCTACGCTTCTTTGCCTATAGGGGTTGTGCTAAACCAAGTGTATGGTCTCTTTCAACCCAAGTATCATAGGATGATATTGTCATATTTATGAGATTTGTGTAGTTAACTCCAATTTGACTTAATCACAAGTATACAGAACACTAAATAAAGGATAAATTTGGAACACGAGTATAGAGTGAGAGAGGTAATATTTTTTTTAGTGCTTATCATGTGCCAGATAGTATGTTTTCTATATGCATTAATTCATTTCCTCACAATACCCAGTAGAATGGATGCTGTTGTTGTCTTCATTTATAAATGGGAAAACAAATGCTTGAATAGATTACGTAAACTCAGCATGTAACAGTCAGTGAAAGGTAGAAACAGGATTCGAACCCAAGGCTGTCTGATTTTGAAATATAGATATTTTTACATCTATGATGGGTTTTAAATTGTATGGAATAGACTTAGTATGGAGTATTTTGAAAAAGCTGTTTTCTGTTTCTCAGGGGAGACTATCCTACTTCCACTTTATTTTAACATGTCATGGTCTGTAAATGTACTTGGTGAATGAGATAAAAGAAAATGCAAACCCCAGAAATAATTTTAAATGATTTCACTTTTTTCATAGTTCAAGTCATTCCTAAATATTTTTTACTTTTTTCTTTCTCGGTTCCTACGAATAGGCACATTAGTAAAATCTCTGAACACATATAAAGACATTTATTATTATTAATTTTCAAAATATTCTAATGTTTGCAATAGGATATTTTTAGGAAAAAGTAAGCATTTCTTTTTTTTTTTTTCATGTACTTAGTAAGATATTGGGGATTTTATTTATAAGTTCATTTTCTGTTTTTATTGTAAAGTTAAGAAACCAGGCCTGGAGAGTAATTGTCAACATTGAATAAAACACTTAGAAGATAAGAAAGTCAATGCATTCTGAATGCAGATACTGATAAAAGGTAAGAAGCAATAACTCAAATAAATGTCTATTTTTTTCTGGTCTTGAAATTGATATATTACAATGATAATTTGATGAGTACTATAATTTAGAGTTTAAAGGAGGCAATAGTTTTACAGATGTACATTTATCCTCTGAACTTAAAAATATTTAAACAATATATGCATCACAATGATAGAAAACAGGTGTGCTGGCACAAAAATGCAGCTGTAATGTAGCATAATGTCAAGTATTAAATTTGTTTTCAGACCCTTGAAATTTCTTTCAGTGTAAGTTAAGTAAATATTAATGTTACAAAATCACTGTCATTTGTCAAAAAGAAAAATGTAAATTATTCTGAGTGTTTTTTTTTTTAAGGATCCACATCAGTACCACTATCTGAAAACTATGATGTTTATGCTAAAACTGAATATTTGTTCCATTCCTTTGAGACATTATTGGCTGCCAGCCTCTGCTTTGGAGAATTGATAAATTGGTTTTAGCTCCACTCTGGTGGGTAGATCTGAAACCTAGGCCAGATAGTTATACTGATGTCTTTAATTATGTGGTTTTAAAAATTCGGTTTATGCCCTCAGAAGAATTAATGTAATTATCGTTTAAAGTTGGTTTCTTCCTCTTTTTTGTTGCTAAGGACACTTAAATCTATAGAAGGAGAGGCTTTCATAGTGTTTTGCTTGGCTTTTGTTTGAAACTGTATCCTTGAACCTTTTCCCTCGCAGAGTTGATAAGAGCCATTTGGACTGGCAGAAGAACCAATCTTGGGTACGGGAGTCAGGCTGAGTTTGAATTAGAGTTCTTCCACCTATATGCCGAGAGACTGGGGACAAGTAACTAGGCTTATTGTGCTCAGTTTTCTCATTTGTTAACTGGGCGTAATAATACCTTCCTGATGGGGTTGAAATAAAGTTTAAATGGTTTGTATGTGATGGCTGCTCTTATGCAGGAAATGGCTCATAAATTTAGTTTTCTTTTCTTTCTATGCTGGGGGGCACACAGAGATTATTCTACATTTCATTTTCTATTGTATGTCTGTGAACATGTATTTGTATGCCCACCTCATTATTATTGTTCATCGCTAAAGAAGATTAGCACATCACTTATTTCTTGCGTGAACAGACTACCAGCTATGAACTTCTGTTTTATGAATATTCTTTACATCTGAACCCCTCTGGGAGCTGTGATGTAGCTGTTTTGCAACTGCTGGGAGAAGGGGAGGACTTTTCCCTCTCTGCTGCCATCATAGGAGATGCGTTTCTCCTCTTTTAAGTTCTGTCCTGGATTATTAAAAAGCCAGCCTTTCATAAACTGGCCTGCAAAATTAAGAACCATTTATATTATTTCCATGGAAAAATGTGTTCTAAGTTTCCATTTACTGACATAGGACAAAGTTTTGCACAAAACCACCCATATTTAAGGCCCTTAATTTTGCATAATGAGTACATTTTTTTTTGCAAACAATATATATCCAGCAGTACATTAATGCTGTTAAAAAAGACTGATAGGAAAGGTCTGGGAATAATGGAAGGGAAATTAAAGCTATATACTTAACAAGATATTACTTTTTTTCTCAAAAAAAAAAAAGGTGAGTTCTCTTTCTATTGCAAACGCTATGCTTTCTGTTTTGTTTTCTTAAATACATGCCGTATTTCATAGTTAATGTTGCTATAAATTTGAAAGCTTTTGTCACTTAAATAAAACACGGACACTGGCTCTTAGCATTAAGGAAATTTTTTATGGTTGTATGTTTTCAAAGACAGATGTTTTTTAAATCACTTTTTTTCATTTCTTCTTTGGTTTTCAAATGTATTTAATCTCCAACACTGGACTCAAGTTGACTCCAAGCCTCTAGAAGAGTGGAGGTAGTGACTGAAAGTGTCTTTACTACACGTTCATTAAATAAAATAATGAGCAAGAGTGGCAAGGGAAGAGAACAGAGAGATCAAGTTACTTCGCAGAGTTATACTTGAGAAATATAACGTTGAATTCAGGCAAGGAGCATGACGTAATGGGAAACCATCTGGACTGCAGGGCAGGGCACCATCATTGCCTAGCAGCCTGGGCATTCCTGGGCAACTGCTTTTCAGTGTCTCCGTCTATGCTTGGAGAGATGAATTAGGGGACCCTGAAAGTCTTCCATCTTTACAAACTGTATGTGCAGGCACAGCATAAAAAACTCTATAAAATTGAAAACTTCGATGTCTCTCCAGCCATTTTAGAATGAGTTGCCTCTGTCCTGTGATGCTAGAGAGACGTGCGGCAATGAACTATTCCACATATGGTATCATTTGTGAATATTTAGCAATGGCATTTGCTTTTGAACTTGGGTCACCGGGAAACAAAGTGGTTTTAGCTGCATGTAATCTCCGTACAGAAGATAAGAGAGAGAAGTGAGTGAGGGGTTAGTTTGATTGTCTTTACTAAAATAGAAATTAGGCTTAGATCTAAAAATAAAAACGCTTTCTCCATTTTTAGGTATATTTTTTGCTAAAAGATGATTAGATGGCTCCACATTTAAGAAGTTTAAAGTGAAAAAGGCAAGCTTAGTGGATTGCATCATTAGCTGATTAAAGAAAATGTTAACTAAAACATCACCATCATGCATATGGACTGATCTAATTAGTTGATTACTAATTCAGATTTAGTGCTGAGTACCTTTACTTTGAACATCAATTTCAGCTTAATAGGAAGTTCTTCCTGCTTCTCTGTCATCATAGAAAACAAGACTTGGCAATTGGGCAATTAAAGAAATGAATGAATGAATATTAGATTAAGGCCTTTCCTGACATCCATTTCCGAGTGCCAAAAAATGTCGTTCATAGCGTATTCATTACAGAATAGGAAGCCACTTCTTTCCAAACAAAATGGCACCTTTCAACCATATTAAAATCTCCCTTCATCCAAATCCGCATTGTCATTTTTTTTGTGTGCACTAGTAAGTGCTTGACTCTGTACCCTATTCTGTGGATCTAGGTACAAATGAGATACAGCATCTATGTTTAAGTATCGCAGTGTACTGGACAAGAAAATCATGTTAACAATCTCCTGTGATTAATGATGGAAGGAGAAAGTGGGCACTGGTGATTACAATGGGAGAACAGAGGAAATGAGTGTAACCTAGTCTGCGTTGGGTGGTATGGGATTAGAGAAGGCAAGTCTGCATTAGAACAAGGGGACATTGAAGGACTGTCCTCTGCCTTTCTCACTGACTCCCTTTACCTGATTTCTTAAAGGCTGATGTCATTCACTGGCTCCATTTCCAATCTCTCTCCCATTTCATCAAAGTTTCCTTCTCTCCCCCCAAACTCTCCCATCCCTTTACCTCCAGAGGCCAATAATCTTATCCTTGCAGTGACAATGGCCTGGAGGTCTACCAACTAATAATCTCATTAATTCTTATGATAGCTTTTCAGAAAAAATAATATATAAATGGCAATTATTACTTCAATTTTACATATGTAAAACTTGAGCCACCAAAAATGAGACAGATTTGCCCAGGGTTACACAGAAAATGGGGGAGCAGGATGAGAATGAATAAAACCCCAGAACTCGATCCTTAGACAAACACTTCATATCATACACAGTCTCCTTGGGCTTCATTAATAGGCTCATTATTGGAACAGAAAATGTCAGATTTCATCTAGAAATGTCATAACCATATACATGTTCTAGGATAATGCAGTATAAATTTAAAAATCAGCATTCTAAAGATTTGAATGTATAGTATTTTATGTATTTAGTTTTTGTTATGTCCATTATCATTCAGTAAAGTTGTAATATTGTGAAACAAAAATGCAATTCTTGGGTTGAGGCTGTGAGTTAGAGTGTGTGTGTGTGTGTGTGTGTGTGTGCAATGTTTAGTCTGATTATAATGGCAGTTTAAATGCTTGACTAGTCTATAGAGATTGGTAGTAATTAGCATGACAACAAAAGGAGCAAATTTAGTCCATTTATGCCTCAGGCTGAACCAATTTTAGTGTTAAGCATGAATCTAATATCCATAAATAGGGAATAGTTATTAGCAAATATTGAAATCAGAAACATATTTGCAGTTTTGTGGCAAAGGTAAGAATTGCCTAGCTTCAGTAAAACCATGGGTTTTGTTGTTAAAGATGTCATGAAGATATTGACTGGATAAAACTCTGTTAGGAAAGTTAATGTCTAACAATCCATAGATGTAAATTTTGAGTTTATCCTTTCTAACAAATGTTAATGATTTTTTTTGGTACAATGTGTATTCAATCAAGAAATGATGTAAGTTTTACAGAACAGTTGAAAATAGGATCTCTGTACAATATACATATATGTTTATAAACTGTATCTCTTTCTCTCCAAGCATTAAATCAATTTGTTCCTGGCTTTAAATAAACAGACAGCACCTTAGGCCAAAGAAAGTTGAACTGACACAAGTTTTCATAGCATCAGGTGAAACGGAGATTTGAGAATTTGACCCCAGTGCCCTTCTATGATCTCTAGGTCATTGTCATGTTTTTAGATTATTGGAAGAGAAATTTTATCATGTCACTTCTAGATTAGCAGAGAAATGTAGAAACAGCAGCAAAATTGACTATTCCAACATATCCCAGTCCTATGCCGTTTCCACACTTTATTGTTGGGGCCCAACACATGTGAGGAGATAACTGAAAGGACATGTAGCTGAAAGAGATTCACATCTGTTGCCATCTTGGATCAACCACTTATTATACATGAGAACTCAGCTAAGTAACTTAACCCTTCAGCATTTAGTCATTACAGTTGTACAGATAATATAGACCTAACCGTGTCACGAGATTATTTTGAGTATCTTTTTGGTTAATGACTACTAAAACAGGTCAGTAATACTCTGCACCAAAATGCAATGTTAAAAAGAGTATTATTAAGGTACATGAGCTAGTAAAAACTAGTTAGAACTAATAAACAATTTCAGCAAGATCACAAGATACAAGATCATATACAAAATCAATTGTATTGGTTCACTAGCAGTGGACAATGCAAAACTGAAATTAAGAAAACAATTCAATTTATAATAGCATCAAAAAGAATACAATATTTAAGAATAAATTTAATAAGAAAGTGCAAGACTTGTACACTGAAAACTACGAAACATTGTTGAAAGAAATTAAACAGCACCTAAATAAATCAAAAGGCATTCTATGTTCGTAGATTGGAAGGCTTAATATTCTTAAGATGGCAGATTCAACACAGTCTATTTCAAAATCCAAGCTGGATTTTTTTTTTTGGAAAAATTGAAAAACTGATCTTAAAATTCATATGAGAAAGCAAGAGATTCAGAATAACCAAAACAGTTTTTAAAAAGAAGATTAAAGTTGGAGGACTCACACTTCCCAATTTCAAAACTTTCTACAAAGCTACAGTAATCAAGACAATGTGGTATTGGCATAAGGATAGACATATAGATCAATGAAACAGAATTGAGAGTTCAGAAAACCCTTACATTTATAGTTGATTTTTGAGAAGGATACCAAGACAATTCAATGGAGAAAGAAGTCTTTACTATAGGTGTTTCCAGGACAATTTGATAGCCACATATAAAAGAAAGAAGTTGAACCTCTATCTCAAACTATATAGAAACGTTAATTCATAATAAATCAAAGACTTAAATGGAAGAGCCAAAATTATAAAAATCTTAATAGAAAACCTATGTGTAAATCTTCATTAACTTGGATTAGGCAATGGTTGCTTAGATAAGACACCAAAAGTACAAACACAGAGACAAGAAAAAAGATAAAATTAATTGGAGTTTATCAAAATAAAAAAAGTTTTATGCTTCAAAGGTTACCATCAAGAAAATGAAGACAACTCACAGAATGAGAGAAAATATTTGCAAATCACATATCTGATAGAATCTAGTAACCAGAATATATAAAGAACTGTTATGGCTTAAACATGAAAAGACAAATAACCCAACTGAAAAATGGTCATAGTGTTTGAATAGATATTTCTACAAAGATATACAAATGGTCAATAAGCACATGAAAAGATGCTCAACATCTAGGTTAATGCAAATCAAAATCATGATGAGATACCCACTATTGAGTCTAAAATTAAAAAACAGAAAGGACAATAAGAAGGATTCTTGAGGTTATGGATAAACTGAAACCATGATAATCTTTGGAAAACAGTTGGACAGTTCCTAAAAAGTTAAAGAGTTACTATATTTCCCAGCAATTTCACTCCTAGGTATATACCCCTCCAAATTGAAAACTGTGTTCACAAAATAACTATACATGAATGTTCCATTATAGCATTATCCATAATAGCTAAAAAGTAGAAACAACCCAAATGATGAACCCAATTGATGACTGGAGAAACAAATGTGATACACCTGCACAATGGACTATTATTCAGCCATAAAAAAGAATGAAATACCAATACAAGCTACAACATGGATAAATCTTGGAAACATTATGCTTGCTAAACAGAAGAAGCCGAACACAAAAGATCACATAGTGCATGATTCTATTTACATGAAATGTCCAGAATGGGTAAATTCATTGAGACAGAAAACAGATTAATGGTTGTTAAGGATGGGATGAGGGGAGAATAGGGAAAATGCTAATGGGTATAGAGTTTCTTTTTAGGGTGATGAAAATGTTCCAGAATTAGATAGTGGTGATAGTTTTAAACCTTTGTGAATATACTAAAACCATCGAATTTTATAGCTTAAAAGAACGAATTTTATGGTGTGTGATTTAAATATCAATGAAACAATAATAATGAATAAGCACCCCAGTACTGCATTCAAGGCAAGAAAGACCCCAACAGTTTGCTACAACACCTGACATTGTCACTATTAGTTGGAGTTGAAGACAAATGTTAACATTTAAACATTATCTGGAAGGGGTAAATCTTTAAATTAAATGATCAGTTTCCTGAGACAGATAAACATTTTTGGGATTGGAGAGAATTGAAGATCCAGAGCCTGAGGCGGTGTCCATTGTGGTGGGCACAGAAGTGAAAAGATCTGGGTCACATATGAGCAACCTGAAAAACTTGTCACCTTTTGGCAGAGGAGGAGAGATTAGTTAAGGAAAATAGGGGGATTTCACAAAAAGGATAAAAAGAAGGAATAGAGTAGAAAATAGAATCCATCTTCATCAAAATTTTGCCCAGACCTAGGACGGCTCAGAAACATCATCCACACAAATTCATTCCCTATGTTTTAAGAAGCAGTGATTTTAAAATATTATATTTTTCTTTGAGTATTTGAGTATTACAAACATCACAAGCACATTTAGCTGGACTTCTTTGTAAGTTTATGTCCTCTAACCTTGTCTCACGTCCTGCAAACAAATCCTTAACCTCAGGTGTATTAAAATTGTGGAATAATGACACTGGTATAAAAGCTAGGTAAAGGAAATTCATCATAATGCCCAGTTCATGAGAAATTGTTTGCTCTTACCTGTGAGGCTCAGACTATGCTTATCAGGGGAAGCTTGAAGTGAAAACTCCCCTGGGCTGTTAATTCATCACGAATTTCACAAAATCATATCATACTTCTGTATCTAATATGCAGTCATAATATTATTTTAGAGTTACACTCTTACAGAGAAATGTCCACTTAGAGAAAGGAACTTTTAGGTCGTGTCTACAGGACCATAAGGAGAGTGAAAAATTTTATTGTACCCAGGGACGATCTTAATTAACATTCTGCAGGTAGTAATGCCAGGTTACTGCCCTTGGCACAGTCACAAAGATATAACCCAGCAAGGAGAACTAACCATTTTTGTTTTTTTCTCTTTTATCCTCAGTAAAAGGATGTTATGGTTACATAGTCACAGTCTAACAGACCAATTCGGTAGAACAATTAGTTGTTATCCCAAAGGAGGATGCTGATATTAGAGGAGGGAGTATTTCACTCAGACACAAACAGGCTTAACCCCAGTGTTTGTCATTAAAATTTAATGTGGTACTACATGTGAGACAGGCTCTGACACCCAGAAAGTTCCTTCCTTCCTTCTTTTCTTCCTTCCTTCCTTTTTGCACTTTTTCCCTCCCTCCCTTTGTCTTTTTTCTATTAAATTACTCTCTAAACCACCCTTGTCATATTACTATTTAGAATACTTCATTGGAGGTGTCACTGCCATTATCTGACTGTCTGCTAGAGGGGGCATAGACTACAATATAAATATTCGGGAACTCTTCAGAGTGCAATTTCAAGGGTCTAGCATTAAGACATCTAATAGAACTTTCTGTAATGGTAGAAATGTTCTAAGTCTGCACTGCCCCATGAGTTGCCACTACTGAGCATCTGAAGCGAGGCTAGCGAAATTTAGGGCTGGAGTTTTTAATTAATTTAATTTAATTTTTTACATTTGGCTAGTGGCTGCCATGTTGGAGACTGCCCGTTTGGAATTTTCTTTTAACCTTAATATTTAATGTTTACATTTATAAAAATATATTTACATTTAAATATATTTATATATTATATATGAAATATATAACTATATAAAGTATAAATAAATTATATACATAATATTTGTATAAAAATATATGTTCTTATATATTTAATATGTATATAATATATATATTTAATATGCAACATCAACTCTCAAGACATATCAAGGTGATTTGAAAAGAGCAGAGGTATAATTATTTAGAATATAAAAGTGAATCCATGCAGGAGATAGCAGCTATGAGTCATTAGAAATAAAATAAATTTCATAAATTCTCTCTAGACTTTTGATTCCCTTTTGATTTGATAGTTTACAAATCTCCTATTTCAGGGAAGTTTGGATTATATGTGCTGCAGGTGGTCTTTATATTCTTGGTCTGTTGAAGCTGAAAGGTGAGCAAAGCTGTGGGGATAACCTCAGAACGGTTGAACGAAACCATTCAATATGGCAGAATACACGTAGCACTGATTCCAACTTCACGAGAATTCACCAGGGCCAGCCCTGGATTGGGCAGGTTTTCTCATGTCAGTTTGGCCAAACCTAAATTCTTTGGAGCTGACCTTGAAACTAAAATGCTTAGAATAACTCTAGGAATCTTGCAAATACAAAGATTGAGAAAGTACAGACTAAATAAGAGACCCTACTGCCTGCTAACTATTTGGAAGTGTACATTTTTTTGTATTGTATGCTGCAAAACAAGAGTGAGAACAAATTTAGAGAGATTTGCTTAAAAACGTGAAAACCAGAAGGTGAATATGTAATTTCCACAGCAGGCTAAAGATCTTAATTATAAAACTCCCCAAATCCTTAGAGTGGGCTACATCTGTCATGGATGTGGGTAGATTTCAACCCAGCTTGGTCTTTCCTTCCCTCCCTGCTTTACTTTAATCAAACCACTGTGTTTCAAAATATAACATTATCATTTTATTAGTGATGGTTTTCTATGGTTTTGTGACACTCCTCCAAACATTTTTAGCCTCATTGAGAAAATTATCTCTCAACTCTTGGAATTAATATGAAAATTTCTTCTGAATCCACATGGCTCTCCAAATAGTAATTATTAATAAATAGAATTTGGCACTCAAGAGCGCTGTGGACACATGACCAATCCATCTCACCCAAAAGTATTTTTTAGATGTATTAAGAAAATATAAAGCTAATGGCTGTTAACATACTCTTTGGAAATTTTAAAATCAATATCATTAATTATTTTACTCCATGTGCAGCCTTTATAACTGAGACTATCAAACCAGAAGTTTTAGAAGGACCAAAAATAAAGAAATAAACATTTTCTGATAACCTTCTTTATGTCATGCCTGACTTTAAATATGGTGCATATTTAATCCTCCCAACAAACTGTTAGGTTGATATTACTAACCCATTTTACAGATTAAGAAAAAACCTCAAAAAAGTAAAGAAATGTGCTCTAAATCAAGTAGCAGTTAGTACCAGAGTTAGAATAAGGATGACAGTTTAGCTCTAGGAGTTATAGTAAGTTTCAACCAGAAGAGTGAATGCAGTCACTGATGAATTTGTCTATGGCCAACTGTCTCCAAAGCTACTCAGTTGACTGCGCTCTTTTCAGCTACTCTGATTTCTCTTGCCACAGTCCCATAGTGGCCTCTGAGTCATTTCTCCGGACCCGAGCTGAACAATACTGTCAATCATCGTTCCATTGATATATTAAATAACACCAAGATCCAATTGAGACATCATTCACTGTGGTCAAAATGAAAAACATTTTCTCTAAACAAAAGTGTTAGCTGAATATAGTAAAATTAACTAAAACATAGTTTCAATTACTGGGAACAAAACACTTGCTGTAACATATTTATTACTATTTAACTAGTTTTCTAAAAATGCATTCAAAAAAGATCACATGAAAAACTAAAGAAAAATTCATTTCAACATCTAAATTGTCATTCAGATTTTTTGGTCTATCATTCCTTTTTAAAATAATCATGCATGACTTTTACATCTTTTGTTGGTTGCTACAAGCCGAAATAAAATTTATAACATTACTTAACTTGTCTTACATCTGTATCTAGTGTTAACTGTTAGAATGTGAGCCTCCAGAAGGCAAGAGCCAAATATTACATAGTTGTATTTCTCAAAATACTTAAAAAGGTACTTCTATATTACAGGAATTCACTAATGTAATTGACTAAATGTTATATTTCTTATTCAAATAGGTATTTGCTGAATCCCAAGTAATTATGACTATAAGTGATGAAATGAATACAAATGACTTCTCCATATATTTACTGAGCAGGGGGAAAATATTTGTAAAATACTTGTCAAAACTACCCATAAATTTTAGAAAATGGCTACAATCACTTTGGACCCATCCACTGGTATGGATCTCTTGGTCTGGCATCAGAATTCCGGAGAGAGAAGCACAGAAGGAGAATATAAAAGGTGTTTTATAAATAGGGATGGGGTATAAGGAGACTATATGTGTTTATTTAAGAAAAAAAAAGAGAGGATCTAATATGAGATAATCGGGTTGTTCCACTCTCAGAACGAACTGATTTGTGTTCCCCCTTAGAGAGAAGGAAAAAAATTAAATGGTAATTGCTGCATAATGATGAATTACTTGCTCTGCATTGTGCTTACTGAACTATCTGCCTTTTTTTTTCTTCTCATACTATATCACATGTAGTCCAAATCATTGTGAGGCAAGGCCAACAGAGATAAATTAGGATATATTAATACACAATAATGTATATTACATATGTAATGTATACCTTCACACACACACACCATAATGTACATGTGTGTGTATCTCACTATCTCCTTTGAAGAATTGAAATACTTTTTGTGAATCCAGCCTTTTTTTCCAGACATTAAAATTTTTTTCTTCTGAAATAAAGCACTAATTTAAACAAATTAGCAATGCCTAATGATATGTCAAACAGTTTGATGATCATTGGTAACAGTCTGAGAACTTGCAGATATTTTTCTTTGTTGACTACCATCCAATCTTTTAATAGAATAGATTGTCATACAATAAAATCAGTATTAAAATAAATGAAACATAATTACATTACCAGCTTAGTTACTTGAAATATTTGAATAATAAAATTTTACAATATCTATTGATTACACAACCAATTGATACTTCACTTTTTAAGGGTGACTATATTCATTATTTATTGCTCTATAACAAATCACCATCAAAATATAGTGGTTTAAAACAACAACAATCATTTATAAGCTCTCACAGTTCTGTGGATCAGGAATTCAACAGTGGCTCTGCTGGTGGTGTGTCTCAAGGTCTGGTATGAGATTGTAGTTAGATCTGGAGTGGGGCTGCAGTTATCAGAGGGCTTGACTGGGGCTGGAAGGTCCATTTCCAATGTGACTTGTTCAAGGGCCTGGCAAACTGGTGCTGGCTGTTGGCTGGGGACCACAGTTCCTCTCCACATGGTTCTTCTCACAGGGCTGCTTGAGTATTCTCATGGCACAGTAGCTGGCTTTCCCCAGAGCAAGTGATCTAAGAGACCAAGGCAGAAGTTGTAATGCCTTTAGCCTCCAAAATCATACATCATCACTCCCTCTTGGTCACAGGGCAAGCCCTAATTCAACGAGGGAGTGCAAAAATACCAGGACAGGAGGATCATTAGGATTCTTATTGGAGGCTGGTTACTACCATGAAACAGTCCTTTTATTTGAACTATTTTTATGGCAATCTTTCTAAAATATGTTATTCATGTTCCCGCCAAAGAAAATGGTATACTTTTAAAAAAGTAACCTTTCTTTTTTATGAGGTCAAGATATAATGAACATGTGTGGTATTGTGCTGTAGAACAATGAAGATTTCAGAGATAATTGAGGTGTGAAGGGACAAGTGGTCCTTCATGGAATAGTCAAAAGAGGTATGCAATTTAATCGACATGCCTCTGTGATATGACCTTAATATCAAGAGGGTGTTTAAGTGTGCCCTTTCACTAAATGTCCCCAAACTATACTTCTGTTTTTATTAATACATTTTCTTCTCTTTTCCCCAGTGGCAATTTCTGTGCTTTACCGTCACTTTCTATGGCAGTCAGTGGCTCCATATCTTGCCACTTTAGTTCTTTCCATTTCTGCTTTCACTGTCAGCAATTACATCCCTACAGTTTCTACATTCACTTCATTCTCCTCTCTTGGGACTTGAACCATTTTTTAGCCTTGAAAAATGGAGGAATTAAAATTCCCAACTCTAGATCAGGTTAATGTTTTCTTAACTGTCCAATCACATGCTAACTTTTGTCATCTTTCAGTCATCAGGTTTTTCATGTGCATAATACAATTAAAGTTAAGATTATATTATATAACCATTACGTTGAAGAAGCATAACCTTCCAAGTCCAGTAAGGAAACAGATTAATTCTCCCACCTCCTTCTCCACTAGCACCGCCTATTCAAATCCACTTTGTGAGGCCAGTGTGTTAGCATCCTTAGATGTGTCCTGGGCATGATTTGTCTGGTCACTCTTGGACAATAAAAAAAATATTCTGGTAACTTTGAGTCACCAATATAATGTCCATTCCACAATAATGATCAACTCTGAACTTCATTTGAAGTAAAAACTTCCCCTCTCCCTCAACTCAACGTGGTTCTAGGTGGGAATTTTAGAACATGAAAGTGGGAGGAAATGATTCCCTTCTTTCCTATTTCTGCAGCTTGTACTTCTCCCCTCCTCCCCACCTTGACAAGACATTTCTTATCCTTGGGGTTGTGAAAAGAGAAGGGGCAGTAAGAAGCAGAAAAATGTCTTCTTGATTTTTACTTTCTTGAGCTGGTGCTAGGCTTCTTTTAGCCTGGCCTTGTTTAGAGTTGATTCTTCCTCTCCTGGTAATTTGGTGGGTTCTTGAGCTACCTTCCTTCACTTGTATGGTAGACAGAAGAATAGCCCCTGCAAAGATATCCATGTCCTAACCCCAGAACCTGTGAATATGTTACGTGACATGGAAAAAGGGACTTTGAGGGTGTGATTATATTAAGGATCTTGAGAGATTATCCTGGATATCGGGCTGGGAGGGGGGGCAATGTAATCACAAGGGTCCATACAAGAGAAGGATGTAGGAGGGTCAAAGACACAGAAGGCAATATGACGAGGGAAGTAGAAGGATAGGGAGAAAGATTTGAAGATGTTATGCTGCTGGCTTTGAAGATGGATGAAAGAGCCACAGCCAAGGCACATAGGTGGCCTCTAGGAGCTGGAAAAGACAAAGAAACTGATTATTCCCTGGAAGCTTCCAGAAGGAATACAGGTTGGCCACACCTGGATTTTAGACTTTTGACTTCTAGAACTGTAAGAGAATAAATTTGTCTTGTTTTAAGCCACTAAATTTGTAGGTATTTGTTACAGCAGCAGTAGGAAACTAACACAACTGGAAATCCTTGAACTGCAATGCTCTGTTGCAGATGAATGAATCTCCTCTAGAAGACTGATTAGAGCTCTTGCTTCAGCCCTTCAGCAGCCATCAATATGCCATTAGGCTATTTCTGCTGAGGTCTCCTTACCTCTTGAGGTGGCCCTCAGGGGCAAGATTTAGGACAATTGCAAGGTGACTCTCTAGTATTATACCCTCCTGAAACACAGATCTTTGGTCCATTGTAGATGGAAGTGGAGTAACTTCTTAACTGCAATTTTTCACTCCATTTGTTTAGCCTGATTCAGGTACATCTTGCCCTTCACCTTTTTCCAGTGTGAGTTATTCACTGTGTCCTCTAAGCTCTATGGGACTGTTATTGGAACACCCCTACCAGATCTAAGGTAAGAATAGAGAAATTATCTCTCCTCCCTCCCTAACGACGTCCACCAAAGAAAACTCTCTTTTCAAATTATAACTTCTCTCTCAGTCTTTTAAATCTCAGCTTAAGAGAAAACAATTACAAAACTTATTTTTAGCATATGTAACCTAGCCCCTTACTTTGGAATGTTAAAAGTCCTTTCCAACTATGTTCTTAGTGACATAACTGAAACCAGGATGTAACGAGTCCCATTTTAACATCCTGTTATGATGATGAAGTAGTCAGTATGGGATCAGCCTATAAGAAAACTGAAGAAAGCAGTATAGCTTCTTAAAACAAACAAATAAACAGAAAAAAAAAACCCTCAAATGAAAAGCAGACCTTAATTTCTTCCTCTAGCCAGAGATGATTATTCTTTCTTAATACACAATTCTAAAACAAGTCAATGATCTTATTTTCCAAAACATATTATATTGGAGGTGGAGAGCTAAAAAGAGTGGCCCTGGACATCAGAGATAAATAAAAGGGCAGCCCTGGAAAGGAATAGTTGACAGTCCAACTGCAGAGGGGAAGACATTTTTGTTTTTATTTTTTTGCCAACTTTATTGAGATATAATTGACATAGAAAACTGTGTAAGTTTAAGGTGTGCAATGTAATGATTTGATATATGTATATATTGCAAAATGATTGCAACAATGAGGTCAGTTAACACACCCAACATCTCACATAGTTACATTTTTGTTTTGTTTTGTGAGTTTGGTGAGAACTTTTAAAATCTACTCTCTTAGCAACTTCCAAATATATGATACAGTATTGTTAACTATAGCCACCACGCTGTGCATTACATCCTCAGGACTTATTCATCTTATAACTAGAAATTTGTACTCTTCACCGCTTTCCCCACCTGACCCCCTACTCCTGGCAACCATCAATCAATTCTTATTTCTATGAGTTTATTTTTTTCAGATTCCACATATAAATGAGGTCATACAGCATATGTCTTTTTCTATCTGAATTATTTCACTTAGCATAATGCCCTCAGGGTTCATCCATGCTGTCACAAATGACAGGACTTCCTTCTTTTTAATGGATGAATAATATTCCATATATTATTATATTATTATATAGGTATACATATATATACACACACAATGGAATATTAGGATCATAAGAAACTACTATGAACAATTATATGCCAACAAATTAGACATACAACCTACCAAGCCTAAATCATGAAGAAATAGAAAATCTGAACAGACAAATAACAAGTAAGGAGATTGAATCAGTTATCAAAAACTTCTCAATAAACAGATGTCCAAACCCAGATGATTTCACTGGTGAATTCTAACAAATATCTAAAGAAGAATTAACTCCAATTCTTCTCAAACTCCTTCAAAAAAATTGAAGAGGAGAGAACACTCCCAAACTCATTTTACAAGGCCAAAATTACCCTGATACCAAAGTCAGACAAGGACATTACAAGAGAAGAAACCTACAGGCCAATACTTCTGGTGAATATAGATGCATAATTTCTCAACAAAATAGAAGCAAATTGAATTCAAAAGCACATTCAATGGATCACACACTATGATCAAGTGGGATACATCCCTGGGATGCAGGATGGTTCAACATGCACAAATCAATAAATGTGATACATCACATTAATAGAGTAAAAGATAAACATCATATCATCTCAATAGATGCAAAAAGTCATTTTACAAAACTCAACGTCCATTCATGATAACACTCTCCATAGGGACTGGCCCTGTGGCCGAGTGGTTAAGTTGGGCATGCTCCACTTCAGTGGCCTGGGTTCAGTTCCCAGGCACAGACCTATACCAATTGTCAGTAGCCATGCTGTGGCAGCAACCCACATACAAAATAGAGGAAGATTGACACAGATGTTAGCTCAGGGTGAATCTTCCTTAAGCAAAAAGAGGAAGATTGTCAATGGCTGTTAGCTCAGGGTGAATCTTCCTCAGCAAAAAGAAAAACCTCTCAATAAATTGGGTACAGAGGGAATGTACCTCAACATAATAAAGGTCATGCATGACACATCCACAGCTGACATCATACTCAACAGTGAAAAGCTAAAAGCTTTTCCTCTAAGACCAGGAACAAGACAAGTGTGCCTACTCTCATCACTCCTATTCAGCATAGTACTGGAAGCCCTAGCCATAGCAATCAGGCAAGAAAAAGAAGTGAAAGGCACCCAAAATGGAAAGGAAGAAGTAAAATTTTCTCCATTTGTAGATGACATGATTTTATATATAGAGAAAATCCTAGAGACTCCACCAAAAAACTGTTAGAACTAATAAATGAATTCAGTAAAGTTGCAGGATACAAAATCAACAGTTGCATTTCTATACAATAACAATGAATTATCTGAAAAAGAAATAAAGAAAACAATCCCATTTACAATAGCATCAAAAACAATAAAATGGTTAGGAATAAACTGAACCAAGAACATGAAAGATCTGTACGCTGAAAGCTATAGGACACTGAGGAAAGAAATTGAAGAGAACACAAATCAATGGAAAGATGTCCTGTGTTTATAGATTGGGAGAATTAATATTGCTAAAATGTCCATACTCCCCAAAGTAATCTATAGATTCAATGAAATCCCTATCAAGATCCCAATGGCATTTTTTCACAAAAATAGAAATAACAATCCTAAAATTCGTATGGAACCACAAAAGACCCTGAATAGCCAAAGCAATCTTGAGAAAGAAAAACAAAGCTGCAGGCATCACACCTCCTGACTTTAAACTATATTACAAAACTACAGTCATCAAAACTGTACGGTACTGGCATAAAAATAGGCACATAAACCAATGGAACAGAATTGAGAGCCCAGAAATAAACCCACACATATACAGTCAACTCATATTTGACAAGGGAGCCAAGAATACTCAGTGGAGAAAAGACAATCTCTTCTATAAATGGTGCCAAGAAAACTAGATATTCTCATGTAAAAGAATGAAACTAGACCCCTATCTTACACCATTCACACATATTAACTTGAAATGGATTAAAGACTTAAATGTAAGACCTGAACCATAAAACTCCTAGAAGAAATATAGGGAAAAAACTTCTTGACATTGGCCTTGGCAATGATTTTTTGAATTTGACACTAAAAGCAAAGGCAACAAAAGCAAAAATAAACAAGTGGGACTACATCAAACTAAAAAGCTTCTGCATAGCAAAAGAAACAATCAACAAAATGAAAAGGCCACCCATGGAAGAAAATATTTGCAAACCCCATATCTGATAAGGGGTTAATATCCAAAATATATAAGGAAGTCATACAACTCAATAGCAAATAAATAAATAAATAAATAATCTGAAAACGGTCAGAGGACATGAGCAGACATTTTTCTGAAGAAGAAATTTAAATGGCCAACAGGTACATGAAAAGATGCTCAATATCACTAATCACCAGAGAAATGCAAATCAAAACAACAAGATATCATCTTACATCTGTTAGAATGGTTATTGTCAAAAAGACAAGAGATAACAAGCATTGGTGAGGACGTGGAGAAAAGCAACCCTAGGGCACTGTTGGTGGGAATGTAAACTGGTGCAGCCACTATGGAAAACAGTATGGAGGTTCCTCAAAATATTAAAAATAGAACTACCATATGATACAGCAATTCTACTTCTGGATGTATATCTGAAGGGAATAAAATCACTATCTTGAGTTGATATCTGTACCCCTATGTTCATTGCAGCATTCTTTACGGTAGCCAAAACATGGGAAAGCATTTTTAAAAAGTAAACAAACTCAAAAATAATCAGAGCTGCTGCAAGAATCAGCATCATATGGCAGTAGATGTTTGTAATGACAACACTGAGTCACATTCAAGGAGAAAAGAACACAGATGCTGTAGCCCATGTTTACAAACATGGAATCATATATAATTGATTTGGGGAGAAAACAATAAAAAATGTCTAAAGAATGATTGTGTGGAATCTTACAGTTTACATCATATTTTTGTGTGTGTGAACCCATTTGCTACTCATATGGGGTGAGACAGTAGAAACGATAATAGTTAATTATTGAATGATTTGTTTATGTGTCAGAGATAGCTCTAAATACTATATATGTAATTTCATTTAGTCCTAAGCACAACTCTGTTGAGGAAACTGGGGCTTAGAAAGATCGTATAACTTGGCAAATCTCACAGTTAACTTAGTAGAAACTAAATTCAAAACTAGAGAGACTGACTTCAAATTCCTGTAACCAAAATGCAGGACTGTCTCCGAGGTAGTAGCCATGATATGTATTATTATACACATTTTTTTTAAAGGAGAAGATCCTAGACTTTATAAATGTTACAAACATTTTGTCTCAAGACATAATACCAGTATGCCAGGACAAGAATCACAACCTCTTGGTTTCTTATTCATTTTTTTTATCTCACTATACATGGGAAATGTCTTTATGGGAAATGTCCTATTTCTTAATCATATAGATACATGAAATTCTTCAATATAACCATAGTAAGATAATACAGTTATTAATTAACCAGTGTATTTTTCCCCTTACTTTCTACTACACCATGACACTCCCTTTTTTTAAGGTTAGGAGATATTTCATTGCTTCAGAAGAGGATTTATTTACAAGAGAACCAGAGAATAAGAGGATCAGATTCTTGGCTTTTGTTTTCAAGAGCAGTCATCCAGTTATGAAACAATAATAATGAAAAAATTTAAAATTGTTGATCACCAGAGGTTAGTTTTCCTTGTCTCTTGGAAACAAGATAAATGTGTCAGAGTCTAAGGAATATTGAAGGAGAGAAATGGTGAAGAGGAAGGAGCATGACCAGGTAGAGGAGTAGGAGTCCTGGAACTAGGGCATCCCGCATGGACCAATCAAGTGGACAGGAACAAAACCTGCTCAAAGAATTGCCTAGCTCTTCACAAAAAGCTCTCTCTGTCCACCAGGGAGCCAGACCAGCACTTTGAGGTCCAATCTCCATGTAAGAGAGCCCAGTAAGTCATCAGTATCAAATAGCTTTAATAGTTGTATTGCCCACTGTGGTCCAGAGGGAACCTCCTCCTGAGAACAGCCAGCATATCTCTTCTTGATCAATAGGAGTGATGCCCAAGTCAGGCCCCATTCAACTACTCCTCATGCCCAATCCCACTTGAAATGACTTACGATGCCCAGTGCCTTTTCACCAATGCAAATCCTCACCCAAGGCAGAGAGTATGTGGGGACCCCTAGGGAGGGGTTGGCCATGTGGAACAGATACTCAACTCCACCCCCAACCCACCCCACTCACACACACACTAACATACTAGACTATGTGAGACGAGAATCAATCTGAGTTTTTCTACCAAAGCCCACCCATAGTGAAACACATAAAAATACACTAACTTAGCTTGTTTCTTTGGAATGTTTTATATGTACTCCTCCCTATTAGACTATCTTATCCTTAAGGGTAAGAACCACATCTTTTCATTTTTCATTACTGCCATTATTTGTAACACGAGCCCAGAGGAGATCACTGAATGTTTGTCTGACTTGTAGCTTGAAAGGAGAACCCCAGAACCTGTACAAAATGTGCTGATGGTAAAGCAGATGTCCCATCCTCTCTCTGTGACCACAACACTAAAAGAAATGGGAAATCCATAACACTGTAACAGAAATCCCTGAGAAGAGCACTTTGGCTGAATTGTTAATACTTAGGAATGAGGATTACCCTCTGGGCCCCTTATTCCCAAAGCACCAGGCACTCCAACTAGAGGAAATTATCAACCATCCCCGCCAGGTAACATTTGACCAAGCATCATCTTCAGCAGAATGTGAGGATCTCTGTTGCTTGTTTCTCCTTCTCTCTTGATCTTACTCCCAGCTATTCTTAGTTTGCCAATTCCCAACATGTTTGTCTCTTTTTAATAAAAAAGGAAAGATACTTTTAAAATTATTGCTCTCAAGGTTTCTATCTGAGGGTTTTTATTTTGTTTTGTAATCTTGCTGTTTAACTTTTACAAAGCAATTGGGATTATGTTTTGTAGCCAGACTTGTCAAGAATGACGTGAGTCTTCCTTTAATTGCAGGAAGCTGGAGGATGTCACCGGAACTGCAAGAGGCAACAGACATTTAATGTAAACAGTCACACCAGCTAATTTTGTGCAGCTTATAAATTTCAGTTTTATTCACTTTCTAAACACCCTTTCCACTGTTCCAAGTCAGGTGCCATTTTTCATTTGTCAGCTGTGACTCCAAAGTGTTCTGTTAGTTTCCAGACCTAAAGAGAAAGCCGGCACAGAGCTTTCATGCCCTCAGAAGACTGCTCGCACACAGGATCTCAAATTCTTAAATTTTAAAGACTATTTGAAACTTTCAAAATGGATTAAGGAATTCGTTAACAAGGAAACCAACTCAGATAGAAGTTAAAATTCTTAGATGGGATGAGAATAGTCTCAACTCATCTTACTAGCTCTGTCTTCCAGTTGTTTTTCAGCTCTCATACAAAAGGGAATTAAAACTGTGTTAAAAATCTCTGGTAACATTTTCTTCTGTGCATATATTGATGCTTCAAGTGTATGATATTTGATTAAAAGACTCCAAGCCAATCCAGTACCTTTGACAAATCAGATTGAAGGATGTGTATTCATCCTGCTACTTACAGGTCTATATATTTGGAAAAATAATAATAAACAATGCAATTACTAAGATACTGACTGAAGTAGTTGTAGATGTAGTATCCATTTTCGCTTCCCAAATTAACTTACAGTAAAATATTTAAGACACATTTGCAAGAAATGTTGGTGTTTGCATGATAATGTCCAAGTCAGTTGCCAATAAGCCCAAAGTTTCTTTTTATGCTTAAATTTGAGGAAAGAAGATATTGAAGCAAAGAAATGCAGTGAAGGTTCATAGACAACCATAGAACAATTATTTCTATAGAGAAACAGGCTGGCCAATTGTTTTAGATCTTGTATCTCAAGCTACCATTCTGAGCAGTTGCTAGATTCTCTCAGCTATTTTTAATTCTTCAGATTTGAAGGGCTTCCTTGTCACTGTGATTATTCTGATGGTTTGGTTCAGGCACCAGGCATCTTTCAGATTCTGTTTGGAGGGTGCTCTGGAGAGCTCTGGAGCCAATTACATCATCATTCTCCCAGCAGTGTTTCAACATAAACTCCAATTTATAAACGAGGCCACAGAGTCACCAAGAGGTCAAGTGACATATTTAGTCTTCATGAAGCGTCTCGGCCAAGTTTAACATTTACCCTAGAAGCCCACATTATCACTTGCGAGAGCTTTACTCAAACCCAGAACTCTGAAACTAAAGAAAAAATATCCATAGTTTACAAAAGATTTCATGAAATTCACTAGTGTTATTAATGGAAAACTTGCAAAGACTTCAGAAATTTGTTTTGCTAAGTCACTACAAGTTTATATAGATGTGGGAAGTTTATTAACATAACTAATTTTTTCATCGTTATCCCAGAAGGAGGTACTACACAAAGGTGACTTTTAAGCTCCAATATTTTGCTTGTATTTCAATTTTTATGATAATTTTTTTTTTGTCTAACGAAAATCTTTACCTCCCTAAACAGATGGTATTAACATAATTCAATTTTATCTTGATGACTCAAGGTAATTGTTATGAGAATCCTCAGAGATTCTGTGAGGGGAAATAAAAGTGAGCCAAATTTTTTAGTTAAGATTAGTTAGTAGGTGTTTATTGTGCAATTATTTCAGTTAATATTTGGGGTAAATCTGAATTCCAGTATGTTATTGGAAAGTTAACAATAGCTACCAGCAGAATTCAAAACAAGATTATGTCTTCTAAATTACTCGGGGAAAAATTATACAGAATAAAAAAAGGAAAAGAAACACCAAAGCATAAATTTTTAATTAGAAACAATATTTTTGTATTAAATGTTTACAAAATAAATACAAATAGTTAATTTTCTCTCTGTACATGTAATTTACAAATAAATGCAAATGGTTAAATTACAGTATGATTTCAAAGACCCTGGGATTGGGTCAAAAGCAAAATCCTGCTTTTGAAAGTATATGCTGCTGTATCCTAAAACAGAATAAATGTTTCAACTTAAATGTTCAGGCAATACTAAAAAAATAGATAATTTAGTAGGCTATGGCAGAAATTCCATGTTATTTTATTTAAATATAACTTTTTTTTCCCACTCATTGTACCCACCCCTCACCCCCTGCCTCTGGCAACCACCAATCTGTTCTTTGTATCTATTAGCCTGCTTTTTTCTTTTCTTAGATCTCATATCAGTGAGATCATATGGTATTTGTCTTTCTCTGACTTATTTCACTTAACATAATGCCCTCAGGGTCCATCCATCCTGTCACAAATGGCAAGATTAAATATAACTTCTTGAATTTAAAACAATCACAAAATATCACACATAATCAGTAAAGGGCTAGTATCAAGAATAGATAAATATCTTTCATAAATTAATGCTGGAGGGACAAACAAAACAATAAAAATGGACAAATGTAAAAACAGAGATTTCACAAAAAGGGAAACAGTTTTTGCCACTAAATATTTGAAGAGATGGTCAACGTCATTCATAATTAAGAAAATGCAAATCAGGAGTGCTGAGATATGACTTTTACATCAATTTGAGTGACAAAAATCAAGGAGTCTTACATTCCAAGTGATGGATTGGATATAGATCAGTGGGATTTATTCAAGTTAGTGGTCATACAGCCACTCTGGAATATTTGGATTATCTAAAGTTAACTATTTGCATCTTAAAACCAAAATTATTCTTCCAGGTACATACCCAAGAAAAACTCTTAGAAATATACGTGAGGAGCTATGTCCGTTAGCAGTTGAGGCAACAGTGTTGACAATAACAAAGCCCTGGACGCAACAAAGTACCATGGATGGGAGAATGGTTAAATCCATTGTGTGCCATGCATTCACACAAAGGAATGTTACATACAACAGTCAAAATGAACTAATACAACAGCAATAGGGATCATCTTACAAATATAATATTGAGATAAAATAGTGAGTACTGAAATATTTCAAACAATATGATACTCATTAGGAAAACCATGATTTAAAAGAGAAATGGGATAATCTGCACATCAGGCAAATGGTTAACTTGGGTGGAGTGAGAAAGAGAGACAGAGGAGGGATAGTGTAGAACCAAATACATTGATTTCAGATTTGTCAGCGTTCTACTTTCCATGTTGGGTGATAATTTTACTGGTATTCATTAGTAAAATTATATTGTATTTTAATAAATAAAATGTGAAGTTCCCTTGGCCTTGGTGAAGGAAATATCCTCTTGAGTGCCCTCTAGTGGGCATATTTTAGCAGGTGGGCGGGCAGATCTTAACATAATAAGTTCATTCTATTATTCCAATCTCCCTAAGCCTTTTAGATAGCTTCCTCTCCAGTATTCCAAGGAAGTTCTGACATTTCAACTTCATTGAGTATAAGCCATATTTGGTAAAGGTTTCAGTCAGCCAGAAAAGCAACCTGTTAGAGCTACTCTCATTTCCTCAAGCTGACGCATTGAATTGAAGATCTCTGCTTGGTTAGCCCCTGTCAATGCATTTGGTCTATCCAACTTTATATTCTTTTGACTTTAATGCCATGCCCCTAGGATCCGTTGCTATGTTTGTTTCTCAATTTATGTTAATATAGATAGTCAAAATATTTCCATGAAAATGTTCTTTGGCAGCAAATACTTGGTCATCCAAAGCCTTGCCTTCCGTATTATTGTGACCATGTATAACCTTCATCCCAGTGCCCAGGGCCAATTTGCATGTGGACCCACTATGCAGACTGGGGAAAAAGACTGACTGATATCCAGAGAACACGTCGTTTTATCCACCCAGTCATTGAGAGCCTCCCTGAAAATATATGCTCGTGGTGAGCATACACATGGTCCACAAATATCTTCACATTCTGTGCTCATTCCAAGAGGTCTGTCTCTATAACTCTTCCTTAGACTTCCTTATCACCATTTTTCAATCCCGTTTTGAAGTCCCAGAGTACCCAGTTCCAAACTATTAGCGACTGTTCATGAATCAGTGCAGTTTCTAAGTATCTATCATTTGAGCTGAAGTAAAAGCCAAACATACTGCTTGAAGTTCTGCCCACTTGGGGAATTTCCCATCATCACTGTTATTCAGGGCCAAAATTAAGTGAGGCCGAAATTCTGCAGCTATCCACTTCAAGTGGGTGCCAGAAAAGCATGCAAAATCATCTGTAAATCAGGTTCAAGGTTTTTGCTCTTCGGTTAATTGGTCATGAAGAACCACCGTGAGAATATAGGCGAGGGTTGGGAGATAGGAGACCATGCAGAAGAAATTGTCAAAGGAATCTGGATCATCTTTTTATGCAATTTACTTATGCTTCTTGGACCTTCTGAAGCCGGGTTTCTTATATACCATTTCAACTTGGTGATAAGGTGCTGCTCTGCTTACTCAACATTATATGCTAGAAGATCAGATAACACTGTTTCTGATGAGAAGCTTAAATTTCATAGTCACTTGGTGTTCCCTAATTAGGCATTCATTCCCTATGATGGCCCACTAGCAAACCACGAGCTGTTTCTCAAAAAGAAATAGATATTTTCAGAAGAGGGCATGGATTTACTCTAAAATCCTAGATGTCTGTGCCATGATTCTGCTACTGGGCCTTGTAAGAGACTCCATACAGCATCCATATGTATCACAGATGCTTTGTGTATGGTTGGATCTACTGGATCATAAGACTCAAGCAGAAGAGCAGCTTGAGTTACAGCTTGGATTTACTGCAGAACTTTCTCCTGCCCTGTTCCTACTCAAACATGGCGGCCATGTGTCATTCAGTACATGGGGCATATTAGCAAACAAAAATATAGAATATGTCATTTTCAAAATCAAAAAGTTTCATAAAGCAATGTGCTTCTTTTATCATGGCAGATGTGCAAGGTTTCTCAAATTGTTTTTTCCATTGAAGGGGATATGGTGATATGCTGCAGACTATTGAACCCCCAAAACTTCACTGAGGTCGTGAGTCTCTGAGTTTTTCTGGGGTTTGTCTCTGACTTGCTATGTCTTACTAAGGTGTTTAAAGTATTTGAGACTCCCGGTTAAACCCAACCCAAAGATCCTCATGTCAAAAATACAGTGAATAATGTAACATTCTAATGTCAAGATGATCAACATATCTGTAGACTAGGACTATATTTCAGCAGAGAGCAGGACAGTTAATATAGCCCTGAGGCAAGACTGTGATGTTGGCCTTTTCAGGTAAAAGTATGCTTCTTATGGCCCTTATAAATTGGTACAGAGACCAAAGCATTTTCCAGATCAACAGTTGTATACCAGATTCCAGGGAACTGGGTTGATTTACTTCAGGGAAGGTGCCAGATCCGGAAGAGCAGCTACAATTGGAGTCAATGCCTTATTAAGATCATGATAATCCAAGATCCATCCGTCTTCTGCACAGGCAAAGAGGCAAGTTAAAGGGGTATGTGAATTTTTCAAGTCTTTGGTGATGTCTGCATTTCCCCCAGAGGTGTAGTATTGCTTATACTTCACTAATTTAGTCAGGAGGGAAAGTACTGAGGGCTTCCAGTTGGCCCTTCCTTCTATAACAGTCAAGTAGAGATTCTTCCCTTTGTCAGATCTGTTTATTTCAATCAAACATTCAAGAATTGAGAAAGTAACCACAAATTACCATGGACTTACTGGGCCAACTGTGATCGAAACCTTGGCCAACACTCTAATTTGACCAAGGAACTACAGTGGCTTTGGGGGTTTTCAGTGATTAGTGTCAATTAAGAAACGCAATGTCCCATAACCCCCAAGTTCTGGCTATTTTCTTTTCAACAGTGCATAGACACTCTAGGGTTGTAAGGCCTTTGGGGGGAAGGCTTGAAGTAAGAGTTACAATATATAAAGTAAAGGCTTGTAGCAGCATTTCAAGATCCTTCCTCAAGAGGCTCTAGCCCTCTCTTCAAGCAAAGGGCTCTAGATATTTGGACTTGCTTAAGTCTGGAAAGTGTAAGAGATGCTACGACTCTCCACTATGAAGATGACTCTATTAAGATTTATATTTTCCAGTTCTGAAGTTTTACCTCTTATGTGCAAGTAAGATTTTTGTAGGCTGCCCAACTATTTCATTCCTAAGTACACCACGATATTTGGGACAAAATATTTAAAGGAACACTCTGACTTTGCTGTCCATCTTGGATATCTAGTTCTGTCAGTTGGCCTCTGCTACTCCAGGAGCTGATTTTCCCCCCACTTAAATCAGCATAATCACTAAAATAATAAACAGGTTAATGATGCCTGGTGGCATTTTAGATTTATTTTTTTCTTACCAAGACAGTATAACAGGAAAAAGTAACTAAAATCATACTTATTAGAAAGGAAGAGACACAATTATTTCTTTGACTCTTTATTTTCCTCCACAGATCTTATCATTTTTTATATATACTATTTCATTTATATATATATTTATGTATATTTAGAGTCTGTCTCCTCCCACAAAATAGTGTATTATCCCCAGATGGTAGATATTTTTATCTGTTTTGTCCATTGCTATCTCCTTAGTAACTACAACAGTGTTCGGCACACAGAGTGTGCTTGATAATTGTTGAATGAATGACTAAATTCATCATTATATATCAACAGAAAATAAATAAAATTAATGGAAAAATCTTAGAATAGATAATTTCAAAAAAGTGACTGGATACAATTCAAATATTCTTGTAGATCTTGAAGAGAATAATAAGGGTCTGGAAACCGGATTGCTAGCCCTAAGAGAAGCTAGGATGATGATTTGACTTAGGAATTCAAGGAGGGTGTGGGTAACAGAATGTGGTAGAAAGTCACATTTAGACATATTTTAAAGTTAGAACTGATATATTTTATTTTATTTATTTATTTTAAACAGGCTTTGTAGGTTTTTTTTTTTTCAAGGAAGATTGGCCCTGAGCTAACATCTCTTGCCAATCTTCCTCTCTGTCTGTTTTCTCCCCAAAGCCCCAGTACATAGTTGCATATCCTAGTTGTAGGTCCTTCTAGTTCCTGTATGTGGGATGCTGCCTCAGCATGGCTTGATGAGTGGTGAGTAGGTCTACGCCCAGGATCCAAACTGGTGAACCCCGGGCTGCTGAAGCAGAACGTGTGAACTTAACTGCTGCGCCACTGGGCCGGCCCCAGAACTGATATATTTTAAAGGTAGAACTCAGAGATAGGATGTGTATGAGTTGGTGAGAATGTCTTTTTGTCTGTGTTGACTATCAGACGCATTTGACATCACTGGTTATCCCTTCCTTTTATGATACCGTATTCATTTATTTTCCTGGACACTACCCTCCCTGGGGTTTCCTCATATCCCCTTCTCTGAATCACTTTCTGTATTCTCCTTTTCTCCCAGACTTCTTAATTTTGGAATGCTCAAAGATAAGCCCTTGGATCTCTTCTCTTTATCTTCACTCACTCTTTAAGTATGTTGTCAAGTCTCATGGATTTAAATACCACCCATACACTGATTTCCAAATTCCTCAATTTTCACTCCTGTCCACAACCCTGAACTCAGATTCACATGTCCAACTGCTGATTTGACATCTCTCTTTGTATGTCTAATAGAAATCTCAAATTTTACATGTTTGAAACCAATTCTTAATTCTCACCCCCAGCTCCAACTAAAACAAAAATGCTACTCACCCAGTTTTTCTCAATTTTTTATGTTATTATTACTCATCTAGTTTTTCAAGCCAAAATTGACAAGGAAGAATAAAGACAGAGAATTTCTTACCAATCTCTGTTGATTAGACAACAGTTTCAATTCTTCCCTTCCTCCCCATCTCCACTGTATTTTATTCAGAGTCAGAGTGATTTTTTAAGACATAAATCAGATTGTGTCTCTTAACAGTGCAATATTTATCAATGGAATCCAGTCTTGGGTATTTTAATTTATTCTCAGAATTTAGAACATTATTTGATACATAGGAGACCCTGCTAGACAGAATAATGGCTCCCCAATGATGTACATAGCCCAATCCCCAGAACCTGTGAATATACCCTTACGTGGAAGGCGACTTTGCTGATGTGATTAAATTAATAATCTTGAGATGGGGGGATTATCCTGGATTATGTCTGTGGTCCCAAAATAATTGCAAGGGTCCTTATAAGAGACAGGTAAGAGGGTGAAAATCAGGAAAGAAGTTGTGACAAAAGAAACAGGAGTCTGATCAAGAGAGAGATTTGAATACGCTATGCTGTTGGCTTGAAGACAGAGGAAGGAGCCATAAACCAAGGAATGCAGATGGCCTCTCAAAACTAGAAAAGTCTAGGGCTGGCCCGGTGGCGCAGCGGTTTAGTTCGCGCTTGGCAGCCCAGGGTTCGCGAGTTCGGATCCCAGGAGCCCGCGGACACACTGCTGGTCAGCCATGCTGTGGTGGCGTCCCATATAAAGTAGAGGAAAGACGGGCACAGATGTTAGCCCAGGGCCAGTCTTCCTCAGCAAAAAGAGGAGGATTGGCGACAGATGTTAGCTCAGGGCTGGTCTTCCTCACAAAAAAAAAAAAAAAAAAAAAACTAGAAAAGTCTAGGAAACAGATTCCCCCCTAGATCTTCCAGAAGGAATGCATACCTGCTGACACCTTGATCTTAGCTCAGTGAAACCCATATTAGATATCTGATTTCCAGAAATGTAAGAGAATAAATTTGTGTTGTTTTAAGCCACACAGTTTGTGGTAATTTGTTATATCCACAATCAGAAACTAATACAGAGCTGCTCAATAAATATTGCAAAATGATTAAGCTAAATTCTAGAACAACAGCACTGGACTTGATGTGATAAAACCTGAGTTTCTACTCCCAGCTTTGTCATATTACCTATATGGGATCCTGAGAAAATCATGACATTCCTGTAAAATGGAGATAATGTCTCACCGTCTCAATTCCCAGAATTATTAATAGGTATATTAGTTTTCTACTGCCACTGTAATAAATTACTACAATCTTAGTGGCTTAAAACAACACAAATTTATTTTCTTACATTTGTATAGGTCATACGTCCAAAACTGGCCTTACTGAACTAAAATCAAGATGCTGACAGAGCTGCGTGCTTTCTAGAGGCTCTAGGGGAGAATCTGTTCCGTTGCTTTTTCCACTTCTAGAGGCCACATGAATTCCTTGGCTCAGGGTCCCTTCCTCTGCCTTCAAAGTCCCCAGCACAGCATTCTCAAATATGTCTCTGCTTCCTTAGTCGCATTGCCTTTTCTGACTCTGACTCTTCTTGCCTCTGTCTTATAAGGACCAATGTGATTGCATTGGGCTCACCCAAATCATCCCTGGTAATTGTCCCATCTCAAGAGTCTGAACTTAATCACATATGCGAAGTCCATTGTGCCATGAAAAGTAACATATTCACTGGTTTGGGGGATTAGGATGTGGACATCTTTGGTAGGGAGCATTATTCTGTCTACCACACAGGGTCAAATAAAGTAACCTATGGACAGAAATGCAGCCACTAAAGCGTGAAGCAAATATAGGGCAAAGTATTCTTATAAAGGAAAACTCCAATTCGGTTCAAATATGAAGAAGAGACATTGGAAAGTCCACTTTTTAAAACTACACTCTTACTTTTCTGTTTACAGTATAAAAATGCTCTTTTTTCATTGTTGGGTCCCTGCTTCCTTTCATTGAATGAGCCTTTCTTTCAATCATTCACCTTTTCACACAGTGCAAAGGGAAGTTATGTGCTTCTCTGAACAAAATAATTAACTCATTTAAAAAGAAAATCTAAAAGCTAAAAATCACATCATACACTCTGGTGAGCCAAGATCACCTACAATTATTGGTGATGGACACTGTGCCAGTCTTATTCTCTTCCAAACAATCACTTAAATTTCAGTAAAAAATATGAACTATATCCATAATATCCATACTATAAAGTACTTTTGAATATTTTCCAGTGGCACCTCATCCCAGTGCCTTGCTTTAATTCTGTACTATTTTCCTACAGGTATATAGCAAAAGACTGAGAAGATCAAACTTCTTGAACTGTACCCATACATTGTTACTTGGGTAGGTAAATTGCCAATATTTACTTGAAAAAAGTGAAGAAAGTAAGTGATCCTCATGTGTAGGTTTTCATCAAAGCTTCACTGGCTGAAGACAGAGAACATTTTCATATGTAATTATATGATCTCCACACTGGAAAGATATCATAGTCCAAGGCTTGCTGAATCTTTGTGTCTCCTTTATCTTTGCAAAAACTCGTGAACAGCTTTAGTTCAGGTAGTAGGGCGATAATTAAACATTTCCCCAGCATCATTACCCAGGCATGTGAAAAATTTTCTAGGTTCAGTGAGTAGAATAACTTTTATTGATTCAAAAGCACCAAGCCAGATGCAATTACATATTTTGAATGTTCTCCAGCAGATAATATTTTTTGGTGCTAGCAGGAATAATTACTGAGCAAAGTAAAGAGTTGCCCTCTTATTTCAGTAGGGGAAGCAAAAGAGTTTCTGACTCACCAATCAAACTTTACCAAAGGCTTAACATTTTTTTTAATTATCAAGGATTATTTCCAAAATTTATATTTAGTCATCAACAGACTTGCTTTTATCTAAACATGGCTTTGTTTACAAAAGCAGCTCATAAAATTGTGAGAAAAAAAACTAGCATGATGCAAAATTTATCTTTCTCAATTACTGTCCCTTTGGCGAGGAAGGTTAAAAAGTGTTTTGACGTGATTTTCTTTCATGTCTAGGGGTGCTTGCATAGAATAAACAAAAATTGAAGTATTTCTTATAAAAATTATTTAACCAGACAAGGTAAAAGTATCAAGAAACATTTGAAAAACTTATTTGGAAAGAAACCATGTAAGAAAAATCGTTACACAGGCATACAAGGGCAGATAGACTAAACTTCGTTTCTAAAGACTGAGATAAATGAGAGTAGCATTTTAATTTGCATAGGAAGAGAGGGATGGGAAAGGAAAGGGAGTCCCATATGGATGCACTCTCTTGGGATGCTTCCATTGGATTCTTGTCCCTTACACTTAATAAAGAGAACATCACGAATTTGGAACAGATACCCTCTCAGAAATGGTAATCATGTTGCAATCTGCGTTGCATCAGTATGGCATGCTGGTTTCCAGTGAGCCCTGCTCCTAATATGGAGATATCAGAACCCACTTCCGACACATCACTCCTTGGGAAATAGAAGAGGGAGGCATCTGTTAAAGTGATTTTACAGCACAGAGGGCTCTCAGAAAAGCTCATATTTTGAGAGAAAATATTGAAGAGTTGTACATAAGCAGGAACTAATAGAATAGATCTCGAAGACTTGAAGATAAATTATTTGGTCCTGAATACTTTCCTTCTTGCTTGGTTGCTTTTTGCTTTCACCCTTCCCTTCCTCCCTCCTTCCTCCCCTCCTTCCCTCCTTCCTTCCTTCCTTCCTTCCAGCAAGATAAAACATTAGAAAATATATCAAAAAAAATTAACTAGTCCTCTTTTTTTTTTTTTTTTTTTTGTGGGGAAGACCAGCCCTGAGCTAACATCTGTTGCCAATCCTCCCCTTTTTGCCAAGGAAGACTGACCCTGGGCTAACATCCGTGCCCATCTTCCTCCACTTTATGTGGGACGCCACCACAGCATGGCTGACAAGCGGTGCGTCGGGGGGCGACCGGGATCTGAACTCGCGAACCCCGGGCTGCCAAGCGCGGACTAACCGCTGTGCCACTGGGCGGCCCCTTAACTAGTCCTCTTTTTGATGAAATGAATACTCTTCACAATCTAAAAGATGCCAATGAATTTAAGCTATTCTTGAAAATAAAACATTTTTGACAATTATGTATAAAAGATTCTTCATGAAGATTTGATTTGGATGAGTACTGACTCACTTGTAGCAGCAACCTTCAAATTACTTTGCAAAACAAATGTAAGTGATTGAGTTTATTCTGCTTTATACCTGCTAGAGGAATATAACCGTCAAGATCAGTAATCTTTACACTGTCTGATAGTGGGCACTCTGGAGTTTCCACAAAGGTGTTTCTGGGCATAGAAATGAGGGAGCTCTGAATTTCCCAAGTGACATTAAGCAAGCAGCTGAATTTTGTTTCTCATGTATATTAGGCTTTCACGTAAGATTTTACATGAAGATGTGATTCTCTATCTAAAAGCATTTGGAAGAACACTAAGTAAACCTGTTATTTTAGAAAAGAAATTCAGGAAATTCAAAGAAATTATTTTTCCAAAGATTTTGGGTTTGTTCCTAGTTGCAGGAGAATCTAGATATTTTTAGGAGTTTGCAAATTTACAAGATGCATCTCATTATTTTCTGAATGGAGCCACATTTTCTGAATGGAGCCACGTTTTCCTTCACCACTTGAACTCTTAGTCACTGGATGAAGGAACTACAGATATTTTCATGTCTATCAACCATTTTGTGATTATTTGTAAATAACTGCCATGTGAAGATAAACCACCCTGATGAAAATGGCTTTAAAAAGCCAAACATAAGGTAGTAAAAATGAACTCAATCAGCAGTTCTTGTCATTATTTTTCCTGCTCTAATATTGAAGGGATAGATTCAGATTAATGAGTAGGTAGTATTTCAGCACCATGGCCAAGTGCTACAGACAATGCAGAGGGGCTTGCTTTTGGAGAAGGGTAGTGAATTCTTTGAAAATCATTAGGTTTGGCTTTGAAATTTTGACAGTTGCATTTGTACTTTGAAAACGAACAACACAGACCATGGCTGTGCACACACTAAAAATGATTTTAGGCAAATATGTTAGCAATTTAAGCAAACAACTAGCTATCTAACTTATTTGGATATTGCAAAAATTGGTGTTTTTTTTGTAATTTGAAATGCCTATATTGTTCCTTTAATTTTTCTTTCTGGGCAAGAATGCACATGAAATGAATTCCCTTAAGGTAATGCAATTCCCAGCCTGTCAGAGTTCTTCAGTGATTCCCAACCCACTTGCAAAAAATTCTCCCAACATCAAGGACCCTTGCATGTCTGTACTTAGGGCAGGATTTTGCACCTCATGGGAGCCTTCCCTGGTGGAAATGTTCTAGTTTGAACCCAAAATGTTGACTTCCCTGAAATGGGCCATTTGTTCACAAGTCCTGAGGGTGCCCTTGATTGTCTCAAGCTCTTGTCTGGCAAAGTTGTTTTTGATGTTCTTTAGAGAAACCTAAAGCTCAGTTGGAAAGGTGTAATTCAGAAATACATTGTTATTTTTTCAAAGATCTTTTCTTTTTCCTTACCCATGGAGATAAAACAACACAAGTGTGTTTGCAGAACAATTTTCTCCAAGGTATTTTTCTCTGAATGTTTGGATCTTTTGCACCAAAAAAAAAAAAAAAAAAAAAGAAGTCCTGTTATTTCAGAAACCGCTGTTTCATAAGGCACTAGGACTGGAGCCTGTCCCAGCTCATGTTTTTACTTTCTAGGTTGTCTGTGATATATATTTTATAGACACCTCAAGACTTACCTACTTTCCCACCTTAAATTGTAGAAACAGTATGACAAAATTAAGAAAATTTAGCAAAGAGGAAAAATAATTATCTCTGATCTCATCACACTGACACAACCATCTTCATTTTTTTTCTTTTCTACACTTTTTGCATTTGCACATTTGATATTTACATTGTCACAATCACAGCAGGAATGCAACATTGTACTCAGCCTCGTGTTTTTCGTCTTGTGATTACTTGTGTTTCTCACGTCTCCTATAATTATTGCCTTGATTTCTACATAATATTTTTATGAATGAGTGTACTGTGATTTGCTTATCCACTTCCTTCTTATCAGACATTTAGACAGAGAGATATCCTCTTTTTCAGTTGAATTTTAATTTATCATAAATTCTCAAATGTAAAATTTCCTGAGCCAAATGACATAGCATTTTTATTCTTGAAAAATACTGTCAAATTGAAATACAAAAATAACTGTACCAAATTCAACTGAAATCAATAAATTGAGAATGATCTGACTTTACCATACATTTCTTGAATTTGTATTACAATTTGAATATATATTACATATAAACCTAATGCTTCATAGATATATAATGAGATATTCTTATTTACTGTTTTATAATTTTCAAAAGATGAGGTTTCTTTTTTTTCAGTGATTGATAAAATTGAAGTAAAGAGAAAAATAATTACGTGCTTTGTGTTCAGCTCTTCTTAAATTAAGCTTAAAGTGCCCAAATCATTTTATCTACTATTTTAAACTTATCCTGCAACGAATAAACTAAAAATTAATTGCCAAATTTACTTTTACCTACTATTTTAATGGCAGTCTGCAAAATTCAATTGGAAAATTTTGTTTTTCACTGTCTGTGAAGTAGGAACAAGTCAGAACATGTGATTTTGGCAAAGTCTTCTGGTTGTGAGAAACACAGACAAGTTCAAGTTGCCTCGGGTAATAAAAGTTTACTATAAGTATACAAGAAGACTAAAAACATAGTAAATCCCCACTGTAGCCCCACGATTAGTCTTCATGGAACAGTAACATCTTCTATCACTGTCCAGTAGAGGAAAACCGCTCTAGCGCCCAAACAGCAACTCTAGTGGTGGTCCCTCAGAAGTGCCCATCTTGACAAATCAACAGCTATGTGACTCAGCTTCTGTTTGGCTTACTTGTACTTTATTTCCTCACACTGTTGATGGTAACTATTTATTTTCCTGTACATTGTTTCCCTACCTGTGTTTATTCAAGGCTTGTACTAGCTAATTGCTTTTATTTACTGTGTTTCTAAAAACATCTTTATTGGGATATAACTCACATGCCATAAAATTCACTCACTTAAAGTGTAAAATTCTGTGGGTGTAGTATATTCACGGAGTGGGTACAAAAAGAAACTTTGTACCCATTAGCATTTCCCTTAAATACATACCCAGAAGTGGGATTGCTGGATCGTATGGAACTTCCATACTATTTTCCATAACATTTGTACCAATTTACATTCCCACCAACAGTGTACAAAGGTTCCCTTTTCTCCATATTCTTGACAAATTTTTTTTTTCTTTTTTGATAGTAGCCATTCTAACAGGGTTGAAGCGATATCTCATTGTGATTTTGATTTGCATTTCCCTGAGGATTAGTGATGTTGAACATTTTTCATATATTTGTTGGCATTTGTACATCTTCTTTGGAAAAATGTCTATTCAGGTTGTTTGCCCATTTTTTAATTGGCTTGTTTGTTTTCTTGCTATGGAGTTTGATTTCCTCATATAGATTGGATATTAACCCCTTGTCAGATATATGGTTTGCAAATATTTTCTCCCATTTCGTAGGTTGTCACTTCACTCTATTGATTGTTTCTTTGCTCTACAGAAGACTTGGAACTGATAAAACTACATCTTTCTTCTTTAACTCAGACAAAGGAATGATATTACAAAATACCAGTTTCACCAAGAAACAATTTATCCTTTAAGTACACAGTATAAGGTTTTCTATATAAAAAGGCATTAAAGACCAATAGATCACTAAATAAATCATTTACTAATTAAATTAGTTATTTAAATAATCTGGATTATCCAACACGGTAAGGGCATGGGGTGGGGGAAGAGGAGAAAATGATTTCTATTCTAGAGATCAGCTAATTTACGGCATTTAACAACACTTGGAATCTATATTTCATATAAAACTTTAAGAGTTGGTATAATAATCCCTGAGCACCAAGAATAATTTCTTAGTGGAAAATTGCTGCTCTTCCAGTATTCAAATGTCTTTTTTCTAGAAGAAAGTCTGAAATTGAGTGTTAGAAAAGAAATAACAGTGACAGAAGAATGGAGAATAAAATCTTTTGAAAGATGTTTTTGCATCCCTTTGGAAAAGTACAGAAAGAGGCAGGCCAGATATGCAATTTTATGTGTATTTAAAAAATTATATTCTAAAATTGTATTGTCCTTTCTTACTAGCACATGGTTAACTTTTCCACTGGTCATTTGCTTCTCAGTTAGTTGGAAGCTCTGATATTTTATGCAATGCTGTAGGAAACAATTTTAAATTTAAGTTTTTATTAAAGAATAACATACAAAAAGAAAAGTGTGCACACCATAAGTGTAAGACTCAATGATTTTTCACAAACTGAATACAGCTATGTAACCAGCAAGCAGATAAAAAAACAGACATTAATTACCAGACCCCAAGATCCCTCACTGTGTTCTTCTCCAGTCACCACTCACCCCAAACAAACAAAAATACCCATTATCCTGACTTGCAGCATCATAGGCTAGTTTGTTTTCTTAACTTTGTATTTTATACACATAGAATCACATATCACATACTTTGGGGGCTTATTAAGTTCACCATTTTGTCTGGAATCTATTTATATTTTGCATGTACTTATAATTCATTATTCTTTCATCATTCATTTATTCTTATTGTTTTCTGTATTCTAGTCTGTGAATATACCCCAAATCTACTGTAGATTGGCACTTGGGTAGTTATCTGTTTGGTACTATTACAGGCAATACTTCTATGAGCATTCAAGAACATATATTTTGGTGAATAAATGTATGCATTCCTTTTGGATAATAGGTAGGAGTGGAATCAGGAATGAGTATGTTCTGCTTTACAGATATTGCTTTTGTTTCCAAATTTGTGGCACAATGGTACTCTAATCAGCAATGTATGAGTTCTGTTTTTTCCATAACTTCATTCACATTTTTTTTCATCTTTTTCATTTCATGCATTCTGATGGCTATGTAGTGTTTTTATATTTTGGCCCTTATGCACTTTTCCTTGATGGCTAATGAAGTTTGGGTATCATCTATTATGAAGTATCTGTTTAAGTATCTTGCCTAAATATCTATTGATGTGCTGGCTTTTATATATTTATTTATAGAATACCTTTAAATATACTGACAGAGCTTTGTCAATATATTCACTGTGAGTATGTACTCTTACCTTGTATATTGTCTTTGTATTCTCTTAATTGTGTTTTTTGATGAATGAATCTTCTTAATTTTAATATAGTCCTATTCATCTCGTTATCTTTCATGGTTTGTGCTTTTGTGCAGTGTTTAAAAAATCTTTCCTGACTCCAAAGTAACATTTTTTTTTCTGTAATTTCCTTTAGGAGCTTTAATGTTTGTCTTTCACATTTAGATCTCCAACCCACTGGAAACTGACATTTGTGTATGGTGTGAGGTAAGAGTCAAGATATATACTTCTTCCAAATGAGTATCCAAATGAGTAAGCCCCATTTATTTAAAAAGGCACTTGATTACAGTTTCAGGAAAGAAACAATCATTTAATAAGAGGTAGACTGGTGGTCAAAATATGCTTGCAGGAGTATTTATATTAGAGGAAATCAAATATTGTGGGAGTAGAAATGATCTAGAGTAAGAAGATCATCAAATAATAAAAACGTCTTCATAATTTGAGTCAAAATTTATTGAGCTCTTAAATAGTTTAATGACTTCCATGCATCATTTTAAAAATAAATATTTTATTTTAGAATACCATTATGTTTATAGGAAAGTTGCAAAGATAGAGCAGAGAGTTCTCATGTACACCACATCCAGTATCCTCTATTGTTAACATCTTACATTATTTTAGTATATTTGGCACAATTAATGAAGCAATATTGAGACATTATTATTTAATAAAGTCCATAATTTATTCAGATTTCCTCAGTTTTGTGTGTGTGTGTGTGTGAGGAAGACCAGCCCTGAGCTAACATCCGTTGCCAAGCCTCCTCGTTTTGCTGAGGAAGACTGGCCCTGGGCTAACATCCGTGTCCATCTTCCTCTACTTTATATGGGACACCGCCACAGCATGACTGACAAGTGGTGCGTCAGTCCTTGCCTGGCATCCAAACCTGCGAACCCCAGGCCACCGAAGTGGGACACGCGAACTTAACTGCTACGCCACTGGGTCAGCCCCCAGATTTCCTCAGTTTTTACCTAATATCTTTTTTTCTGTTCCAAGATCCTATCCAGGACACAGTATTATAATTTTTTGTCATATCTCCTTAAGCTACTCTTGGCAACAACAGTTTCTCAGACTTTCCTTGTTTTGATGACTTTGACAGTTTTAAGAAATACTGGCCAGGCATTTCATAGAATTTCCCTCAACTGGGTTTTTTTCTGATGTTTTTCTCATGATTAGACTAGGGTTATGGACTTTTTCGAGAAACACCACAGGAGTGTCAATTTCAGCACATCTTACAAAAGGTATATGCTATCAACATGACATCACTGCTGATGTTAACCTTGATCTCCTGGCTGAGGTAGTTGTCAAGTTTCTCCAGTCACTCCTGCATCACCCCTTCTCCTTGGGAGGAAGTCATTATATAAAGCTAACACTTAAGGGGTGGGGAGTCATGCTCCACTTTCCTGAGAGAAAAGTATCTACATAAATTATGTAAAATTCTTTTGCATAACAAATTGTCTATTCTTCCCTCAGCATCATTTGTTTTTAATCCTTAAAGCAATTCTCTAGCATCAAAAAGAATAAAAGACTTAGGAATAAACTTACACAGGGAGGCAAAAGACTTGTACACTGAAAATTACAAAACATTTCTGAAGGAAATTAAGGAAGACACCATTAAGTAGAAAGGTATCTCATATTCATGGATAGAAAGACAGAATATTGTTAAGATGCTAATACTACCCAAAGCAATCTACAGATTCAATGAAATCCCTATCAAAATTCCAACAACATTTCTTGAAAAATAGAAAAAAATCATCCTAAAATTCATATGAAATCTCAAGCTACCCTGAATAGCCAAAACAGTCTTGAAAAAGAAGAACAAAGTAGTAGATCCTACGCTTCCTGATTTCAAAACTTAACATAAAGCTGTAATAATCGAGACAGTGTGGTACTGGCATAAAGACAGACACATAAACCAATGGAATGAATGGAGGGCTCAGAAACAAACCTTGAATATATGATTAAAAGATTTTTGACAAGACACCAAGACCCTACAATGGAGATAAGACAATCTTTTCAACAAATCGTATTTGGAAAACTGGATATCTAAATATTCAACTGGATATCCAAATATTTATTCTATGCAAAGAATAAAATTGGACCCTTACCTTACACCATATCCAAAAATTAACTCAAAATGGACCAAAAACCTAAAGAGCTAAAACTAAAACTCTTAGAAGAAAACAAAGGACAAATCTTTGTGACATTTGACAATGATTTCTTGGCTATGACACCAAAAGCACAGGCAACAAATATAAAAATAAATAAATTGTACTACATCAAAATGTAAAACTTTTGAACGTCAAAGGGCACTATCAACAGACTTAAAAGACAACCCAAGAAATGGGAGAAAATATTTGCAAGTCATATATCTCAAGAGGTTACTATCCAGAATGTATGAACAACTCTGACTACTCAAAACAAAAACAAAAACAAAAACTAACCCAATTGAAAAATGGGCAAAGGACTTGAATAAACATTTCTTCAAAGAAGAAATACTGATGGCCAATAAGCACAGGACAATATGCTCAACATCACTAATTGTTAGGGAAATGCAAATCAAAACCACAATGAGATACCAATTCACACCTATTACGATAGCTATTATCAAAAGACCAGAAAATATCAGGTGTTGCCAAGGATGTGGAGAAATTGGAACTCTGTGCACTCTTGGTAGGAATGTAAAATGGTGCAGCTGCTATGGAAAAAAATACGTTGGTTCCTCAAAAAAGCTGAAAATAGAACTACCATATAACCCAGCAATTCCATTTTTGAGTATGTATCCAAAAGAATTGAAAGAGTCAACTTAGATATTTGTACACTCATCTGCGTAGCAGCATTACACGCAATAGTCAAAAGGTGAAAGCAACTTGACAGATGAATGGTCTTAGTGAGTTCGGGCTGCTACAACAAAAATGCCATAGACTGGGTGGATTATAAACAACAGAAATGTATTTCACACAGTCCAGGAGGCTGGGAAGTATATAAGCAAGACACTGGCAGATTTGGTGTCTTGTGAGGACCTGCTTCCTGGTTATATATGACTGTCTTCTTGCTGTGTCCTCACATGGCAGATGGGGGCAAGGGAGCTCTCTGAGGTCCTTTTATAAGGGCACTAATCCTATTCATGGAGGTTCTGCCCTCAGACCTAATCACTCCCCAAAGACCCTACCTCCAAAAACCATCACAGTGGGGATTAGATTTCAACATGTGCATTTTGGGAAGACATAAACATTCAGTCAACAGCAAGTGTATAAAAAATGTGGTATATACATGCAATGGAATATTATTCAGCCTTAAAAAGGAAGGAAACTCTGACACATGCTACAGTGTGGATGAACCTTGAAGACATTATGCTAAATGAAATAAGTCATTCACAAAAGGACAAATACCATATGATTCCAATTATATAAGGTACTAGAGTGGTCGAAGTCATGGAGACAGAAAGTAGAAAGGTGGTTGGCAGGGGCTAGGGGCAGGAGGACTGGGGAGTTATTGTTTAATAAGTACAGAGTTTCCATTTTGGAAGATGAAAAACATTTGAGATGGATGGTGGTGCAGACTGCCATGCACACCAGTGTTAACGTACTTAATGCTACTAAGCTGTAAACTGAAAAATGGTTAAAACGATAAATTGTAGGTATATTTTGCCCCAATTATAAAAATTAAAAATAAAGCTCCAAAAAAGTCTCTATATAGTTATTAATTAATTTTGTATATTAATTTTTTTTAATTGGTCCCAGAGATGGTAAATCGCTTAACCAAGACCCCTCAGCTATTACTTGACTAAGCAGACATTATCTAACTCCAAGGTCATATAGCTTTCAACATAGATGGATGGATGGATAGATAGATCGATCAATCTTGCTCATTCACATGATAAAATATTGTTTTCCTATTTTTTTCTGCATATCACTAAAAAGAATGTAATTCTTAGTTCTAAAAGTTTTATAAATTATTGACAATTTTATATAAATCACCCTCCATGGAGGTGCTCAAGCCAAAATTCTTGATTTCTCTCCTAATTTCACCCACACTTGTCAACATTAGCGAGTATCTTCAGCTCTAGCTATTTAATATCTCCCACATCTTTTCATCTCTCCCATTTCCATTAATTCTAGCTTAGTCTAAAACACATTCCTATTTCACCTGGACTATAGCAATAGCTTCCTAACTTCTTTTTATATCTCCCTATAGTCCTTCTCCACAGAATGTCTGACCCAAAATATACAAAGATATGACTCCTGAGCTTAAGGGTGGGCAAAATTTTTTGTAAAGGGTCACATAGTAAATATTTTAGGCTGTGTGGGCCATGTGGTCTTTGTCACAAATACCCAGCTTTGTCCAGGTAGCATGAAAATAGCCATAGACAACACAGAAATGTAAACTAATGTGTGTGGCTGCATTTCAATAACACTCTATTTACAAAAGCAGGGTGCTGCTGAATTTGGCCCACTCTTGCCCTAACTTAAGACTCACCAAATGTTTCCCATTGTCCTCAAGTAAAATACAAGTTCTTTAACCCAACCTGCAAGATTTCACATGATCTGGCCACTGTCTGTCTCCCCAAACTATTCTTCTAACACTTTGTTCCATCCCATATTCTGGGCACATGTCTCCTTTTCCTCACAGTTGTTTGAACATGGAAATTTATTGTCAACATACCCCCTTCACGTCACCTTTTTACTCTTCCTGGGATGCTCTCCTCCCAGATTTTTTGCACAGCTGGCAACTTGTTATAATTCATAACTCTTCATAACTAGCTTTTAAGGAAATGCCTCCCCAGACCACCCAGTCCAAAGTTTTTCAGCTCTATCACTGTCTATCTAAATAACCCTACTTTATTTTGCTTATAACATTTAAGTGATTCTGTTCATTTGTGTTACAGATTGTGTATTCACCCCTACCCCATCTCCGAAAAATAGCCTCAAGAGTACACGGCCTATACCTTTCCTGTTATCAGCTCTATCTTCCATACCTACAAAGATTCCTGGCACATGGCAAGTGCTCGCTAAATTGTTAATATCAGAAAAAATGAAAGACGTATTTATGAGAGGTGTTCATATATTTCTACTGTGTTCAGTTGAATGTAGAATAATCTATTAATACCATAATTTAATATACCCACAGCTAAATTCCTAAGGATCATCTCTGCTGACAATTTAATAATCATAACAAGAAGACCGTGCATTTGTATATAAGTATAAACACAAAACTAGTTTGTTTTATACATTAAAAAATGACTATATAAATATCAAATTAAACGTTAATGTCATCAGTCATCTCATAAAATCTTCCAATGATTTCTAAATATTTTAGCTTAAAAATATTGTGCTTTTATGTTATAAATAAGCAAACAATGAAAAATATCATAAAGTATACAAATTTGACATAACCACTAGTCTTGTTTTATTTCCTAAAGATTGAAGCATATTAGTGTTTTTTCTACAGTTGAATATATCCTTTTATATATCACATAGTTTTATATTTACATATAAATGTATATTTGTGTATTATATTTGTCTTTATATTTACATTAATGTTCATTTTACAGTAGAGAACTTTACACTGAAATAACACTTGTGGAGTGTAAAGACATGACTTCCATTCACAGATTTTAATTTGTTATAATTAAAATAACCTCTAAATATTATGTTTGCTTATAAAATCTGACTTCAGAATAAACAAATGATCTTCAATCCTCTTTAGTTCTCTGCTTTTACCAATAGATGGCAATGAACATTCCTTCCTACATTTGCTCTATCATAATTGGAGACCAATGTAAGCAATATGTCATAACAGTGCAGGATCTTACAAAAGAGCGGTTATAGGAGAGGAATGCAACCTAAAAGGCAATCCATTCTTACTGTCTAACAACTCCAATTGTTTAAACTTTTCTTTATATGTTTAGCTAAAATTATCAAATAGTATTTCCATATTGATCCCAGGTCTATCTTGTGAGGCCATGTGGAATAATTCTCTAACCATTCTATATGGCAGTTCTGAAGATATTGGAGAAGTCTTATTTTTTCAGATGTAGCATCACAAATTTTATCAACCATTTCTCATGAGACATGGCTTCAGATGCTCTATGCTACTTCTTTGACATCTTCCAATTAGTTTGTGTCCTTGTTAAAGTATAGCACCCAGACTTAATCACAGTCTACAGTATAGGCAATGCAAAATTCAGTGAGACTATTATTCATCTTTCTTATGGATACTATATTCCTATTAATTCACCTCAAAACTTTATTGTCTTTTGTCAGATATGTCACACTGTGGCTTTCAGTAGGCTCATATATTTTTTTAAAAATCGTCAGATCTTATTCACATTTTGTATTTTTGAAACCAAGTTCAGGTGTGTTCATTATCCCCAATTATATTATGCCTTTGGTGTCTTAATTTTTTATCACAGCCTGTTGATATCACTTTGAAAATTATTTCGGTCTTCCCTTGTATTTGATCATCTCTCCCAGATTTATTATCCACAGTATGATGAGGTTCTTTTTTCTTTTTATTCAAGTAATTGATAAAAAGTTTTCAAGAGTTCTTAACTGAATTAAAAGTTTCTGTAGTTCCAAAGTCTCCATGAGGCATTTTTTTCCTTGATGTTTTTATGACTAGAAGTTGTGATCCACAGCAGAAGACACCCATACACACGGAACTATGTGAATGCCATAAATTGGAATTTTGGTAACCAGAGATCTCAGTTCTGACTAAGGCATCTCTGAAATAGACTACACCTGAGTTGTGTTTCAGACTTTCTTGTGAACCTGATGTGTTATATGTAATTCTCAGTATATAGCACAAATATCATCAAAAACTACTTTGCCATCAGCATAATCCTTTGATCACAATTTTGACCAGTCTCTCCAGTCATACCCATTAGTATCTGAATCAGCTTCATTGCTCAAATCACAAGACCAACTAAAACTTTGTGAAAACTCTTTCAAATATTACTTTTCAACCATCTCTTCAATGGCCCATGAAGAGTCAGTATTTCTGTTTCCATCTTTATTTATTTTAACTATAGCCCTATTATAGTTCTCTTTCTTCTTATTTAGAGCTTAAATCGTAAAGGAGATACCTCAGAGCAAAATAAACTCCTGTCAGATTTGGTGCCTCGTGTTTACAAAGGCATCATTGCCTAATTACAGCCGTATTGGTTCACAAGCCACAGCGCAGAATTATTCAGTATGAGGCAGTAACGGAAGCTTTGATGTAGAGCCCTCAACGCAAGACAATGCAAATGACATTTACTAGCATTTTTTCCCCCATTAATGAACAGTACTTCAGGGAGTGTAAAGGCAAGAGGCATATAATTTCTGAACTATTTAAATTGCTAATTAGATCTGTACAGGAGGTGTATTCCTAATGCAGACAATTACAACGACTCCTAAGTGTTTGCCTTACAGTTGCTAATTACTGCAGAAGCCAATTAATTGCTGTTGACTTTTTGTATTCTTTTGCATATCGCCAGTTAATATTTACATTTATAATGAAGACAAAATTGGCAAACACTGTGTCATTTTGTAATGAACAATTCCAGTGTCTAAACAATGAACACATTATCCTCATTTGTGCCTGAAGAGTGCAGCTGATTAGCATATGTTCTGTGCATGCTAGAACATTGCTCTTTCTTCTCAAGAGTAAAAACGTCACTTAGGTGCAGGACATACAGGTGTAGTGTCCCCAGGGCTCCTGGAATGGGTTCCCACCATATGCCATATAGCGGAGAACAAAACAGCACAGATCTATAAAAGCACGAGATTGAAATGACTGAGGCTTTCTATAGAAGATAAGTATGAAGAGAATGCTGTGCACAATTGTCATTTTTTGGCCACTCAGTATCTCTACTGTCTACCTGTTCTGGGGGAAGCTCCTCTACTCTGAGATCTCCTACTGTAGATGCTAAAAAGGCCAGATACCACACTTTCTAGCCTCCTTCACAGCCATGGGTGGGAATTTGTTAGGCTCCATCAATTAAATACACCCATTCTAGATCTGCAATCAGGATCTAGCAGGGAACAGAAGCGAGGAACACAATGGATTTTTCTAGTCATGATGGTGGTTGGTAAGGATGATGGCAGCACTACTAGCCATACGATGCAGCGTTCAGTGCTCACGGCGTATGGAGTGTTCTCAGGTCCTTTTTCCCCCAGCTTTGCAGCCCTGTGGCCAGTCCTCCAATCCTCCTGATGATTCTCAGAGCAACTGGGTCATTAAAAAATATTTTTTCCTCCCTAAATCAGCCCGAGTTTCTTTTGTTGGCTACTAAGAACAATCGCAGAATTTTGCAAGTCTGGCGAGGGATGGGCATGCACTCGTGGTCCAGAGTGCCGTGTTTTACGTATTCTTTGACTTTTATAAAATCATTTATTCAGATGGCTTATATTAAGAACTAAAGAAAATACAGATGATTCCATTCCTAGCTTTGCATTACCACCAAAAGCAAATAAACAAAACACCAATACAAAACCACATGCACACACACATGCCAACTTTCGTCCTTGTTTTTACCTGCCAAAGGGAGTAAGTTGGAAATAATTCTCTTCCCAACCAGCGTATTTGTCAGAGTATGCATCGTAAACAGCGGGAGCCTGGAGTCATTTTGTCAACCAATTTTCCGACAGTGAAAACATAACTTTCATTCGCAACAACCTCTGGGCTCTGCAAACAGAGGAGAAGGTGGAAACCGACTTCCTGAACAAGCAGAACTTCTTGCTGCCTCATCCAGGGTAGTTATGCTCCTCTGTTATCCTCACATTTGACTGTTTCCCCTGTGACACTGCAGTCAGGCGTTGGAGACAGAGTTGGAGCACAAGAACAAATAGCTCATAAAGTGAATAATTTAGCTTCTACAAATGAAAAGCCAAAATAGACAAGGATATTGAAAAGAAGAGGGTGTACATGCACTGTTAAGGACTCTCAAAAAATGGAGTGATAAATGTTTAACTCTAAAAATTATAAAAAATACAATGCTCTGATTTGTACCATTGCCATCTCCTTACTGTAAGTCCCACCATGGCCAATTTCAATCTACACGTGGGATTTCACTGAACATAGAGTTGGGAAGAGATGTTCAGCAGTACATGATATAGCATTCCCAACATATAGATATGAACAAAATTTACATACACAGATGTAAATAACCCCAAGAGCACAGACAACAGTAAGATGTAGTCAATTAATTAGTAAATACTCAAGTGATACACTTGAGTATTTGTTTTAATATAATTTATTTAATTATAAGTTTATATAATTTAAATTTTAATAATTGGCTTTCAGCATTCTTGAAAATTTTAACAATGGCCTTTGAAAACGTGTGTGAGTTGGCCTTGGCACACAATTGTAATAATTCACATATAATTAGCTGATACTCGGGTTCTACCCCTTGTTCATTAGAATTGAGTTTTGTCCATTTATAGCAAAGGTTTCAAAAATTTACTTTGCTGGGTGATCCTCAAATCAAGTCAACTTGGATGGATTATGGCCAACTTGATAGTTATTGTTCTCTGGCCTTTGAAAAATGCTTATAGGGACAATTATAACATTAATACATATAATATAGTATAAATGTCCCCAATTATTATTAGTTAACTTATAATTGTCTATATAATCAACCATAATGAAGTCATCAAAGGTGGACATTACATTATTTCCCAAAGTGTTTTCATTGTGCTAAAAAAAAAAGAGGTAACCATTAGCTTACGGTCATTTTCATTGAAATTTTTGAACATGAATGTGCATTCAATATTATTGCATTCTTGAAGATAGTAAAACACTATGTCTATATCATCCATGCCTATATCATTCATTGAATGACTTTGACCCTGATTAAAATTTTCATAAGCATTGAAACTAATGCAATATTCAGCCTGAGAATAATGCAGGGGGAATAGAGGGAGACAGGCAAGTCTTCCGGTAGCCTTAGATATTCAGCTCTCTCTATCTAAACACGTCAAATATTTGTGTGCATATATGTGTGTGCATTTGTATATTTGTCTACATGTGTGTGTGTGCATATAAATGTGTATGTGTATATATATTCTGCCGGTATTGTAACAAAAATCTCTGGAACACAAGAATTTAGCTAGGAAAGCTTTATTGCTCATACAGTTTGCAAACTGGGGAGACACAGCCTTAGGCAACAAATCAAAAGCACCCTGCTCAGGAGAACAAAGGGGCTATCTTTTAAAGAAAGAGTTCCCACCCAGGTTCCCACTCAGGTCCACTTATGCGAACGAGGGTTGCAAGCCTGCTTAGTCTTGATTGGTGGTGCAGATCACAGTTTTATTGGTTAGGTCCAGGTGGCTGTTAGGGGTTTTTGTAATATCAGGAACTTTGGCAGGGTCAAAGCTTAAGAGTGCGTTCCGTGGTTTTTCCAAGAACAGAGTACATGACTGAATCCAGGTCCCGGCATGGCCGCTTGGCTCGATTTTGTTTTTAGGTCCGGGTTAGCCACACAGAGTCTATCTGCTTCTCAGGGGTTGTTTTGATTTCATTTAATTCTGCAGTATTTTAGCTTTATTTTCTAAGCAAAAAAAGTTAATAGAAATCTTATCGTTACTTAGTGTTACTTGTTTAAATATTTTTCAAAGTTGCTTATCTGTTTTTCACGATCATGTATTTATTTGTTATAGGTTTGTTGACACTGACAGTTTGGCTTCACCTGATTGTTTATTCCTTGATGAGTATTTCAATTTCCTAATGTGAACAATGATTAGAAATAACAAAGTCCAGGCATTTAACATCTTGCCAAGGCCAAGAAAAATCATGAAATGTTTTAAGAATCTTCATCTGTGGTACATGGAGTGAACATATGCCAGATAGGAAAGCCTAATGTGTATTAAGATTGAAAGTGAGAATGTTTGGCCTCTTAGTTAAGCGTAACCAGTCTCAGGAACATTTACATAGTATTTCAATTCTCGAAGTTGCCAGAGCATTGCATATTGTGCTTGAATTTCTCCTTTTCTCTACTTCTTTACATGTTTAATTTCATGCATTAATTGCCTTGAAAGTTCTCGGAAGTAATAACATTGGCCTCATGTTTTTCTTGTCATTTCCAGATTGCAAAGCCAGAGCTTCCTAAAAACAATTCTGCCTCTGATGGGGCCACACATGTGTCTCGCCCCTGACGTTTCACTGATGCAAAGACACTGTGATAAATCAACTTCCCATGTAATTACAGAACCTAAATGTGTAACATCCATCAAACAACTGTTTCTGTTTTTTCTCTGAATGCTCTTTGTGGCCCCTCCCTCTTAGGAATTAAAACGGGCAGGACAGATTTACACATCCTTCATAGTGCTTCCAGTTTTTCTTTGGGTACTCAGCTTCATGCCGCACCTGCTTGGGGTTTTCCCCTGTGCCTCTTTCTTGCCTCCATCCGTCTGCCCCTTCCAGCTTTATTTGACAAGGCACTCCAGCCCTCAGAGGGAAAAGTTTAATTGTAATCAAATCCTCATTTGATTGTGTCATTAAAATGAAATTTAAAGGAAATTCAAGAAATGGCTATTTTGAAAAAACATTGGAATCTTTAAAAAGAAATAAATTACAGGCTTAGTTGACTCAAACTAACTCACTGCCTTATGCAAACCAGGCAAGCTTCCTGTCACCCTGCAAGTCTTCCTCTGCGTACTCCTTGCCCGTCTGCTGTGACTCTCTGAGCACAAAAAGAATGACATAATTTAGGTTGAACTAAAGGTCATTTGGAAAGCCTCCAGCTGTCCAGTTAACTAAACTACAAGGATAAAGGATTTGGGGCTCCCTCTTATTGTCACTAACCTGTAGTTATGGATGTGTGAATTTCTTGATGAGTTTCCTTGGCCTCATCCCCAGTATAGTGAACCCCTAGACAGCTCATCTGTGCTTTGTTCTCACCCAGCATGCTCTTTGTTTGGAGTTGGTGGTGATGGATGCACGTGGCATAAAAAAAAACCCTAACGAAATCACTCAAACAGAAGGAACAGGAGAGGATTAGAGGAAACCAGCTGGCTAGAATGAAACTGGCAGAGTTCAGCCAATGAAAGTCAACTTGCCAAGATTTAGTCTTCTGTTAGGTCATCTGTTTCCTCCTAACTCAACAACTCTTGGATATTTATAGACATAAATGAATTTTTATTCTCTGCAATAGCCAATAACTTGTCATTTCTGGTATTTGAATGTCAGTCATGGGGAAAAACAAGGACTTGTATATAGAACACTCAAGCATAGTCGCCTTCAAGTGGAAAACAAGGAACAGATATATTATTTTTCTACACTGAGTGCCAAACCAAAACAGAATTTGTGAAGACTTTACACAGTTGGCAGACATTCTACATATTGCTGGACAGCCGCACGTTATTTATAAGACTTTCCAAAGTTTAAGTATTTTTTAATATGTACATTTCCAGCCCTCTAACTTCAGGCTTCCAAATTACCTGAATAGTCTATAATCACTTAGGGTGACAAGGTGTTTTCTCACCTAATTTCAACCCAGGTCTGAATCTCAGGAAAAAAACTTATTGCTGAAAGTTTGATTCATACTTCACCTACCGAGGCAGTTAGCTTGTCTTTGATTTATTTGCTTATTTTTGGTATAGCACCTCTCTCTAAAACTCCTTGTTGCATGATTTTCAAAGCAAGTTACCATGGGATTGTATCTTTTTCTATTTTTTTCAGATTCAAAAAGATCAAGGCGATGTAGTTTACTGTCACCTAGAGCTAATTTTTGTTTTGTAAGGGGAGGTTGAGAAAAAAATTGTGGGAAATTTGTGTGTGTGTGTGTTGCAGCAATGTCTTTGTGTATATGAAAGACAGATATAAAAGTACGTGTGAGTTTACAGCAAACTTTTGACTTTTGTAAATTTAACTGCCATGATTTTGTCTACTTTTCCATGACTCAAAAGGTCCGTGATCTATAGGAATTTGTATCTTGCTGGACCATGAATTTAGGTCACAGGGGTTACAGGTGTGATGGGTCGGAGTAACCAGATCAGTGGCAACTACTTCCTTTTGTCGCTTTTTCAGTTTTGGTTGACATGAGTCAAAGTAAGTGCCAACTACAGATTAAACTAAGTCTAACTGATTGCTACAAGGAAAATCTGTATTTTGTCTGCACACTACTTAAAATTCCAGGCTAAACAACTTTAACTATGTTTTCAGTTTACACACACACACACACACACACACACACTCACATACACACACTCACAGCTGTTTAATCTTCTCAATCACAGCATATTTTTCCAGCAACTCACTTTAGCATTTTTTGTTGTTTTTTTAAAACACTCATTCATTTATTCAGCAAATATTTAGTGAACACCTGCTCTGTGCCACACACTCTTTGGGCACTTAGGATATAGGTATAAAACTGATCCACACCTTCATGGGTTTACATTCTATCAGGGGCAAATAGATAATCAAGAACTGCATAAGTAAATACGTAATAAGCACCATAAGGAGTTCAGGAGGGACAAGGTGGTGTGTGGAAGTCTGGGTATTTACGCAGAGCTAAATAAAGTGACCTACTAGTGTAAAGGGCAGGGAAGAATGAGGAGACAAATGTGGCTGCGTGATAGAAGATGAGGTCCAAGAGGGAGCAGAACTCTGGCTCCTGTAGGCCATAGCAAGGACATCAGATTTTATTCCGAAGAGAGGGAAAATCGAGGAAGGGTTCTGTGCAGAGGAATGATATGATCCGATTTTGAGTTTTAACACGATCACTCTGGGAATCTATGTGGAGGTTTGAGTGGGAGGTCAAGAGCAGAAATTTATGAGCTAAAACTAAAATTTGCTGCCTTCCCTGGGTCAGAGTACTAATGTGCCCAGCTTCTCGGTTTCTTCATCTGTAATTTAGGAAAATATTAATACTTATCTTAGAAATGTGCTGAGGGAATTAGGTGAGTTAACGTATGCAGAGTCCTTAGAGCCTTGCCCAGCACGCGTTGGGCAGCAGGGCTAGTGGCTGTGGTATGAAACACAGCAATAGCAGCCGGAGGGCCACCCCAATCCCCAGACAGATAGGAAGCCCCATGAACAATTCAGTCTTTGCTTTGCAAATGTTTTCCTATACACATGCAAATAATCATATACACATTATTTTGCTGATTTATTATTTTTTCAGTAATGGGAGTGTACATGCTTTATTTTTTCTGAATTTTTAAACTTTTTTTGGCCCAATAATGTTCGTGAACATTCTATCATATTAGTGACAGTAGATCTACATAAATTGTTTAGTATTGCATAGTATTCCCTAGTACTGATGCACTGTGATTTATTTAACATTCCTGGTACTTCTTTGAGATTTTCTGTTTGTTTTCCTTGTATGACACACACTGCTGTGATCATTGTGTGTCATCATGCATCATTTGTGTAAAAGTCCCTATAGAATAGATTCCTAGAGGTGGGGCCGATGGCTTGATGGTTACGTGTATTTTAAATTTGGATTGTCACTACCAAATTACACTTCAAAAAGGTAGTTTTGATTTACAGTCCAAGCAATTGTATGTCTCAGAGCCTTTTTTCACACCACTGTAACAACTGTATTATTTTTAAAATTTTGATAGTCCAAAGTCAAAAATTTATCTCATTGTTTTAATTTGCATGAGTCTAAACAATAGAAATATTAGGCACCTTTTCTTACTTTTATTGGTTAATTTTTTTCTTTTTTGACTAGATTAATTATAACTTTCATGCATTTTTAAAAATTTGTTTTTTCCTTATGGCTTTGTAAGAGATCATTTTATGTGAGCAATATTAATTCTTTGTTTGTTTTCTTAATTATTTATTTTTGTGTGTGTGAGGACGACTAGCCCTGAGCTAACATCCGTTGCCAATCCTCCTCTTTTTGCTGAGGAAGACTGGCCCTGGGCCAACATCATGCCCATCTTCTTCTACTTTATATGGGACACCGCCACAGCACGGCTTGACAAGCAGTGTCTCTGTCCGTGTCCAGGATCCAAACCCGCAAAACCTAAGGCTGCCAAAGCAGAGTGCTCGAACTTAACCGCTATGCCACCGGGCCAGCCCCTTTTGTTTGTTGTTCATATTGAGCATATTTCTTTCTCATGTGTGGTTTGTTTTTAACCTTATTTGTGATGACAATTAAGGTGACTGCTGCCTAATAGATTTCTAAAATATTTTGTATAGTCAAATCTACTAATATTTTCCCTTTAACTACTTGCGTTGCTTCAAAAAGCCTTCTCTCTGTGAAGTTTAAGCAATATTCTAACATTTTATAATCCTGAAGTTTATATGTGTTGATCATTGATGAATCTGGAGTGTCTTTTACCCTTGATGCGGTAGGGACATGATTATTTCAGATGAAAAACTACTCAAATATTAAAAAAGAATTCTTTTCTAAAGTAGAAATGTGCTCCACTTGCAGATCCAGCTATAAACTCATCATGTAATTGTCCACACTCTCCCTTCCCCTCGGTGCCTACTTTGGAGGCCATGTGTCTAATATATCAATGTCAAGATGAAAGGAGCCTGGTCCCTGAGCCAACACTAGAAAGGAAGCCACTAAGGAGAGATCCAGATTCACACTGGGCTGTGTGAGAAGAAGCAAGCCCTTGTTAATTAGGCCCTGTGATGCGGGGGCTTATTTGTTACAGCAGTATGAACAAGCTATCCTGACTAATGCAGGCATTAAATGTAAGTGATTACACTCTGGTATGGATTAAACTTGCTATAAGGTTTCCGAGGAATAGAAAACCATTGACAACAATAGTGAAAAGTAATTATTTCATGAAAGAGTTTAGAGATTTAAAAGGTAGAGAATAAAGAATGCATATAAAATTGTGGGGCCCTGGTAAGTGCTACAGCTAATAAAGTAAAAAAATAATGGGAAGCATATTAGGGAAGTAGGTGGAAGTAAGAAGCCTAGATAAGCCAGGTAGATCCAGACTATTAACCAACATGAGACAGCTAAGTTAAAACAGAGATAGCTAAATCAATCAACCTGTTCCATAAGATGTTTTCTGGAAGGTACTTCTTTTCCTGTCTTGAAGATGCTTCTCCTTTACCTGATGATTTATTCTAGGCGTTGTATCTGTGCACAATGCTTCAGTATCAACTGAGAGAGTAGTGGCCCAGGCTGCCCCTCTATCGATTGCTGTCCTCCTGGCCTCAAGGGACCACTTGTCACCTCATAGTGACTATGATGTCTAGTACTGCAGAGGAGAAAAAATTCTTAGCTGTTGCAAAACATTTTCTAGTGATTTAAGGATCTAGCAGTCTACCAACTCACTGTTATAATGAGCTGTGGGGCTTTTCCCTTGGATTTTGCAGGACGTGCCCTTGAATTATTTATAACAGAGCAGCCACCTGCTTGCAACAATTTTCCACTTTGCCTTGTGCTCAACCGGCCTTGTCAACTGGCATTGCAGGTACAGTGGCACTTTGCATGTCACCCTGCAACCCTCTATTAGAACGTGCTGACCATGAGCTGCCACACACTTTCAAAGTTCTTTTCCACTACCGCCATGGCCTTTGTCTAAACAGACAGTCCTATAAGCTTCATTATGAAGAACTGTGCTAGTTCAATTGTTCAATGAGGTGCTATCAACTCCAGTGCTGCTTTTTTTCTCCTGAAAGATAGAAATTTATTCAGGAATATATATGCTTGTGTTGACAAAAAGCAATTTGGGTGGTGGGAAGGGGGCACCAACCCACCTGCATTCAACAGTACAGCTCTGTGCTGGCAAACAACAATGCTTTGACTGTTTTCTTCCCCCACTTTAACAAAAAGAAACATTGCATGTTTGAGTAGACAGCAAGAGGTGCCATTAGAATTCAGAAAATTGAAAACCTAGACTGCAATAAAAAAAGAAAATCACAGGGGAATTCATAATGGCTTCCCCACGTTTTAGTGGAATACTTCCGTTTTTTATTCACCTCGCAAACAGTGTTCACAAACAGCAGCAAAGAACAAAAGCTGTGATTTATATTTATGGACAGGTATACACACACCCCTGACCTCCTGCTGCCTCCCTCGCCCTCCGTACCAGAAGCAATTTATGGAGGCTGGTCTAAATAAACATTAAGGAGGCAAGGCCACAAACTGACAGCCGGGAAAATCAATGGTCTCCAGCAACCAGCAAGTAGGATCAATAAAAGAGATTAGGCATCACAAGCCAGCGTAAGGCAGTTACAGGTAAATGTGGCTTGCTCTTCATCTGACAGGTTCTCGACAACAGGGTAAAAACTCTTATAAACAGAAGCACACGGCGAGTAGCCAATGGAGTCTCCTCCTGAGTTGTAGAGACTGACAGATGACCCCAGAATAAAAGGGATTTATACAGAGGCCATTGGGAATTTTCAATTGCTTTTCCAGCATCATCTCACACACCTGGGCAGCTGCCCGCAGGAAGTAGTGCAGATATATCTTTTGAAAATCTTTCTGCTTTTGCTTCTCATTAGTTAGCTTTCTCTAGATTTATTTATTACTCCTCCCTGGACAGAGACCAGCACATCTTTGCCTTCTCTGTGTCCCCAGACACACACACACGCACACACACTTATCTTCAATGTTACTTTATTAACAAGATTATTTATTATCAAATGCACAGTGAGTATGTATGGAAACTATTATGGTGCAGTCTTAACCCTATTAGTATATGTCTCCAAAGAAAAGCCATCCACTCATAACTTAAAACATTGGACTGTTAACTTGCTAACTTGAATTGACAACAGAAGAATAAAGGATGATTTCATTCTTGAGTTTGCAGGTAAATGCCCAAATCTTGTCAACAAAAGAATGAAGGACAATCATATTCTTGAAAAGCAGAGACACTGAAAGAGGAAGGAGCAAGGTAAAATGGCATTTTCCTGTTTATGGAACTAGCCAGTTAGAATTTGAAAATTCCAATCTTAGCTTTGTAGGAAGGGTTACTTAAAAAAATAGTGCGCTATTTTGACTCAGGAATTCTATTTTAGAAATGGGGATAGGGCTTCTGACTGACAAGGGCATGATGGAACAACAGATGAGGAGAATAGGAAAAGAGGAAGTTCAGTTTTCTTGAACACTAAAAGATGATTGGAATTTTAATTGAATTTTAATCTAGGGACAGGATAGGTGTGAGGCTAACTCTCTTGGCTGTAGTAGATTGGGGAAAATGCTGCACCATTTTGAAGCACTTCCCATCCCTTGAGTCTGGGCTGACCTGGTGACTTGCTTTGACCAATGTGATGTGGTAGAAATTGTCACTGTTTTAGTTCTGAGTCTAGGTTGGGGTTAATATCCAAAATATATAAAGAACTCATACAGCTCAACAATAACAATAACAAAAACAACTCAGTTAAAAAATGGGCACAGGATCTGAACGTTTTTCCAAAGAAGATATACAGATGACCAATAGGTACATGAGATGTTCAGCATCACTAATTACTAGGGAAATGCAAATCAAATACAATGAGATATCACCTCATGCATGTCAGAATGGCTATAACTAACAAGACAAGAAATAACAAGTGTTGGAGAGGACGTGGAGTGAAGGGAATTCTCATACACTGCTGGTGGGGTGCAAACTGGTGCAGCCACTAAGGAAAATAGTATTCTCAAAAAATTAATCATAGGATTACCATATGATCCAGCTATTCCATTTCTGGGTATTTATCCAAAAAACATGAAAACACTAAGTCAAAAAGATATTTGCACCCCTATGTTCTTTGCAGCATTATTCACAGTAGTGAAGACTTGGAAACAACCTAACAGTCTACCAGTGGATGAATGGATAAAGAAGATGTGGTATATATATACACAATGGGATACTACTCAGTCATAAAAAAGACAAAATCTTGCCATTTGCTACAACATGGATGGACCTTGAGGGTATCATGCTGAGTGAAATAAGTCAGATGAAGAAAGTCAAATACCATATGATTTCACGTATATGAGGAAGACAAAAATGACAACTACAACAAACATATAGATACAGAGATTAGACTGGTGGTTACCAGAGGAGAATGGGGTAGGGAGGAGGGAGAAGGAGGTAATAAGGCACATGTGTATGGTGACAGATGGTAATTAGTCTTTGGTTGGTGAGCATGATGTAGTCTACACAGAAACTGAAATACAATGATGTACACCTGAAATTTATATAATGTTATAATCCAATGTTACCTCAATAAAAGAAAAAGAAAGGAAGGCTTAAATCTTATTCTCTTGATGTTCCTAATGACCCAGTGTGAGCAAACTCAGGCTCATATGTTGAATGCTGAGAGCCACATGGCTCAGTTGCCCCTGTCACCCTGACCAACCATCATCTATCTGGGTGAGACCAACATCAATCATCTAGCTACCCACTGACCCACCAGCTGATCACTTGCAGGAGGGAGCCCAGCCAAGAGCAGGCAAACAGCTCAGACCGGAAGAACTGCTCAGTCAACCCACAGGACCGTTAGATAAATGAACTGCTGCTGTTTTAAGTCACTATGTTTCAGGATAGTTTATTATGCAGCAAAAGCTAACTGATTCATCAGTGAAGTAAATGATGACTGTGCTGCAGTCGTAAGAATGGTGGAGGAGTAATCTTAATTTTGTTGGCATTTTATGGATGATCAGAGGTTGCCTTATTTTTCTCTTCTTCTTATTTAGGCAGGGCAGGATAGGGATCCAATCTATGGGTTCACTCTCTTCCTGCCCTCTTGCCAATGCCTCCCATTGGTCAAACGCAGCAGGAAGGCAGAGGATAAAATAACCTTGGTGATGTATTCTGGAGAGTCCAGCTTCTGGGTACAGAGCAGAACACAGAAGCATGAGAAAGGATTCTGGGGGTAGTGGAGGGAGGTGGAGGTGCACAGAGAATGTCTAACATACTTGATAGATGAAGACTTTACTCTCTGGTCCCAAACTTCTTTCCAGATGATGCTTCTTCCTTACTTTTATGAAGAACCTTCAGTTTTCCTTCTATTACACAGGAATACCCATCTATGTCCATGCTCTGTGTGCCTGAAAGGCCTTTCCTTTCTATTCTTCCTGGTAAATGTTTATTAATTTGTCAAGGCCTAGCTGCTGTGAATTCTTCCTCATTGCTATTAGAAAACAAATCACCTAACCTTTTTCTATGACACTGATTCTTCCAATTCACAATGTAGCTTCTTATTATTAATAGTTTTCTTCCCTCTCCACACAAAGTATTTTGTATTTTTTGTGTATTTGTGTATTTTTTGTTTAGTATCTAGTAAGTGCTCAATAAATATTTAATGAAGTGCTGTGATATAGTTTGTCGGTGTTGTGGCAATAATGCCATATTGCTTCTGTTTGTGGATAATGACTAATTAGAAGAAAAAAGTAACATAGCACACACAAACATATATATATATATATATATATGTGTGTGTGCATATATATATATCTTTTATATATATATAGAATGGAGAGAGAGACAGAGAGAGAGAGATTGGGATGAGGAATACTTTTTTTCTTTTATGAGGTCATGGTAGATTTATTTTTATTTTCAACTGTTCACACCCTCATCTAATAAGAGGAGATGATGCTCTGCTTGTTGCCATGTGACTTAGAGAGCCCTCTAGCAGGAGCGGTATACTTCCCCACCCCACTGAGCCCCATGTGACTGGCTCTGGCCAGTGAAATCTGAGCAGAAGTTGCTGTTGGCCGGTGGAGAGAAGATTTAGGGGCTCAAGTGTTTCTGCCAGACCTCTGGCTCTTTCCCTCTGCAGAGAGAATAGTACAACCAAATAGATGCTAATCTTTCAGCTCGGATCCCAGAATAAAGAAACACCCGGAAGAATCACAGCTGCCCCGTGAAGAACATGTCAGATGAGTGAGGAATGCACCTCAGTTGTTACGAGCCACTGAGGTTTGGGGGTTATTTGTTACCACAGCCTTACCCAGTAAAATCTGACTAATATGCAGATTTATACTTTTTCCAACTGAGTGACAATTATGAAGACAAAATATTTAATAAATGTACAGCAAGGCACAATGCACATTGAAGGGCCCCTCCTTTCTGAGCCAGCTATTGCCCCCTTCTTACACTACATCCTGTGATGGACAGTTAGAAAAAAGACAACAGATCTGTATGTTGTCTTCTGATGGTCAAAAAACTAGGTGTGTGCGAGGGTGCTCCTAAACATTCCTAGGATTGCGAAGAAGTATTTACAGCCCCTGTGAACACCAAGAAGTCATAAAGCCATCCTAAATTCCCATTTTTGGTAACATTTCAAAAATGTTGCCGTTTCACAATGAACAATAAACAGGTGAAGATTTCAGGTTGCCCTCAAAGTAGGAAGCATTTTTACTTGACAATTTTTTTAACTTTAAAGGTAATTGAATATAAACTAAGTGGAGATAAGAGAAAGTCATTAAAAGGCTCTGCAGAGACCAGCCACAGAGCATGACAAGCGGGCGGGGGCTCCAACCAGCTCTGAGTGCCCGATTCTGAACTACCCTCAAGCCACAAAAAGTCTGAACTTCAAACACAGAAGTGAAAATGGAACTGGGGTGGCCTACATTTTTCCCTATTTATGTATTTCCATATATATGTGTTATATATCTAGTTAGCATCAGCCTATCACTTCCAAAAAGGACAGAAGGACTTTGTTTGAATGGGAAGGAGCTGGGAGGGGAGGATTAACATTAGAGCCAGATCGTGGTCTCTATCTATTCCTTCAATATGCCCGACATTTGTAAGGAAATGGCAATGCTTTTCCATTGTTAAAAAAGAGTAACCTGACAACATGCCTGTGTGTCTCAGAAACTTGTCAAAAAAATAAGATCATGGGACTCTAGGTGCATCCAATCTGTCATATAAATGAAAATTCCCCAAAGCCTCAACATTCATTTTTTCTTTGTGCTTCCAATAAGAAAATCATTTGAAAGAGAAGGGATGGAGACATATATGCTTTCATAGGGTCTCACCATTTAAGTAGAATGGTTTGTGCTAATTTTCCCCATAAAGGAAGTTATTTTTTTCCTATCAGATCTCTCAACTGTATTGCTTTTGTTGTCATCCTATTGCCATTATCTATAGCTTATAAGTTGCCTGCAGCCTGATATTAATTCACTCCACTGTGGCTGCAGCAGTGGCCCTTTGCCTACCCTTCTAGAGGCTTCCATCTGCTAACTTGTATTCTCTAATTGGTGGCTTCCCTATGGGCTCTTAGTACATTTATTTCCTATTACATTCCCAAGCATAAAATGACAGCATACATCCCTTTATTTTGGGTACAGTCATAGTGGAGACCATGCCAGGAATGTGTTACAGACTCTGGAAAAGTTGAACTATCTGCTCTCCTCTGATCCTTTCTTGACACCCAAAATGAAACATGAATGCTGTGCCAGGACATGGAGATACCTGGAACTGCCTGGTGTGAAAAGATTCATGTTACTTGCTTCTCTGTACTCGGTGTGCCTTGTGAGAGCACCCAAGGATTCTGCTACGTTATTTCAGCCAAATCATTTCCCATCACACAGAACCAGGCCAGTCTTACCTAACCCTGAGATCATGCTCACATTGAAAAATCAGATACAGATTGCCAAATTCTCTGATCTACCCCCAACTCTGATTTTTAATTTCCTTTATGAGATGTGTATATGTAGCCTGGACAAATGTGAACATTATTATATAGTCATGTTCTTGGAGCTTTAAGGAATTTATGCTGGCTCTGAAGGAGATCAGCCGGTCTAGAAGGCGCTGGCAAATCTTCTCACTTTTATTGAGCTTGTTTTTCATGGCAAGCCAATTTTTATGGAAGATCACAGCCCATTTTGGCCTAAGATAAAGTCATTATTGAGGAAATCATTAAGTGTATCTTTCTGAAACTACACCGGCTACTACTTTTGTTCCGACTGCTCCTCTTATGCCCTTATTCATAGATGCAGTTAGAATTAAATAAAAGTATAATTGGCAGAAAGATGATCGTTTCTTAATCCCACAAGGAAAGCACAGCATATTCAGTCAGATAATCATTTTTAACATCTGCATTTACTTGGTTGTGTGAGCTTAGACAAGTCACTAAACTTCTCATCCTCTTTCCTTGAACTATGAAATGCTGATCACTGTCTCACCTGCCTCATAAGATGGCTGTGGAGCTGAAAATAAAGAGACAGCACAAAAGAAGCTTTATATCAAATGTAAACCGTTATAGCATTAAAATACAACACAGTATTTATGAATCCAGTCATTTAACAAACAACAGAAAATTAAAGATAACGAGGACAGGCTTCTTCTAAATGTAGGCTCACGTTATAGCTTCAGAAACAAATAAGCAAAAGCTATTTGGGAAAAGTAGAGGAGATGGAGATCACCCACCACCATCACTACTTCCACAGCTAATACATATATTAAGAGCTAACACTGTATCGGGCCCTTTGCTAAGCTTTTTACATCTGTTACCACATTTAAGCCTCACAATCCTTTATAAAAAGGAAATTATTGTCACCATTTTACAGATGAGGATATTGAAATTTGAAAAATGGAAGCATTTAGCGTGACACTAAAACTTTTGACTGACAATATCAGACTAGGTGGAGGTCTACTGGAGCTGAGTTTATTTTTAAACATTTCAGGTCCCTGTGTATCATCAAGTTGACAAATTACAGCAGGCCGTTTAGAAATAGGTCTGGAACACCAAGCTGAGGTGCAGATTTGGACATCGTCAGTGGCTGTCAAATCTTTGGAGTTTTGTCTCCACAAGCAAGTTTGAGCAGAAAGGAAGATGAAAAATAAAGATAATCGTGTCTGGGATGTCCATTCTCCCAAGAAGAACCCAGGTTCCAAGTGTCTGGGTTCGCAGGCTTGCTGGAGTCAGGGTTGGGTTTCCGCCTTAGAAAGCCACCAGTTAGAGAAAAGTCCCCATATGTTTTCTTTTAAGTCCCTGCAATCAGCCCCTCCCTAGACAAGCAAGCAGAAGCTATGCTGTAAATCCTCAGCTACCCTGAAGCGCAGAATTCCAGAACACCATGACATCTTAGTTTTAATGACTAAGCATTGATTTTAATGAGTAACTGTTTATTTTGGAGAAATTATATATTTTATACTGTCTTCATTTTCTTTTATATATTTATCTTTAATAATTTTCATTTTATATTTTGCAGAAATTTTCTATTCCATTTTGCTATTTACTTAAAAAGAAAATCTGTTTACAATGATAGCAATTTTGGTCCTTAGATATAAGGCAAAAAAATGAAAGACTCCATTACTGATACCCATGAACCTACCAAAACCTGTATGCTGGTGTGCACATGATGGACGTACCAAGTCTGTGGGCCCAGATTCCCAAGCAGATAACTTCGCAACTTTTCTTTTTTAAGGGTAGCAAAAGCTACTATTAAAACAGTATGGGGAGCAATAGAAAGTTGGTGAACACATCTAGCAACAGAGGTGGCTGATGATGGTAGGACCAGAAAAGCACAACTAAAACTAGCAGACAAAATAACTTTAACTAGCTAGTGACTTTTTAAGAAGTGTTTGTGAATCTGAGTTAACAGCTAAGAGAACGTTTACTCATGATAATAAAATAAATGTCTACATCTCCTGAAGAGGTAGGAACCAGTATTACTTAGATAGATTTCAGAAATTCTAATATGTGCAACAGAGTCTTCTTTTAGAAGTCAACTTGGGGTCTCATTTGTAGTTAGATGTTGGTATATTGTAGGCATCATTATTACCAGCATTATTGATTATGTACTATTAATCATGTTGATCATATAGTCATTCAAAAATCATCAAATCATCTTAAAACATCAAAATGATCTTTTTACCTCTTTAGTCTATTTTATTTTTTAGATTTACATATCAGAAAATTAAATGAGACGTTGTCATATAATTTCCATCTATTTATATTGTCAATCTGAACTGTTCTGGAATGAAAGTGGGTTCTCCGTTGAAAACAATACAGATTGATTTGTTTAGGAACAGGAACTACGTAAATGGGTCACACTAAGTGAGTCCTGTTCTTAATTGTAACTGAATTTTCATTGATATTTGCACACTCAATTAATTAAGAAATGTTTATTACTGGGCAAAATTGTTTCATTCACAAATAATCACTTGTAAGAAGAGATAGTTAAAATCTTAAATTTTCTTAAGGCATAGATTAGCTTATTAATTTTTCAGATTTTTTTAGCTTAGAAAATAGGCAAAATGACAGTTTTCCATCTGTGATATTTGAGGTGTGAAGGAAATGTGTTGTACTTTTTTCTAACTTATGTGAAAGTGATCTTGGGTTGGTTTCCAAATGAAGAAAATATTTTTACACAGCTGCAATGCAAGGATATTCCTGGAATGGACAGAGAAACAGTCTTCATTTTTAAAGGGCTTGAAATTTGGAATATAATATCACCAACAATACAGATTGGCAGTGCAAGTCACAATTTCCAAAGTACTTTTATATTTATTATATCAATTGAGCTTCACAAAACCCTGAAAAGTAAGAGAAAGGTAACATCTCCATCTGTAAAAATAACTTTAATTTAAAAAATAAAATTAGCTTTATTTTTTCCTTATTGCATGGAATTTCTAAGCATTCCAAAACTTATTTAAAGAAAGTACAGAATTCTTGACATCTCACTATGTAGATAACCAATGCAAATATTTCCAGATATAAACTTAAAGAACGTTTTCTAGTAATATTCAAAATATATACAGATTATACCATATATGATGATTTGTAAACTGCTTTTTTTATTTATCATTAGCGTATTTTATGTTCATTAGTTGGATATCTACATCATGATGTTTAAATGGCTGTTCACGTGATCCTAAAATACAATCAAAGTGTTTAAATATATGTTTTACAAGATTGAAGTTGCTAGGCAACCAACCAGTGAGGTGAGCTGAGTACTCCTTTGCTATTACTATTTAAAAGAGTTGATGTGTGTTAAATATTTTTATTCTTATTCTTTTTTGTGAGGAAGACTAGCCCTGAGCTAAAATCCGTTGCCAATCCTCCTCTTTTTTGCTGAGGAAGACTGGCCCTGGGCTAACATCCGTGCCCATCTTCCTCTACTTTATATGGGACACCGCCACAGCATGGCTTGACGAGTGCTGCGCGGGTCCGCGCCTGGGATCCCAACTTGTGAACTCCGGGCCACCAAAGTGGAGCACCCGAATTTAACTGCTACGCCACAGGGCCAGCTCTAAATATTTTTAAAATATCATCCAGATGTATAAGATTGATTTTTGTATAGACTCCAACGCAGTTCTTCACAACAAAACAAAAATTAGAGGCTGAAAAATCAATGGCTGAATTTTCAAAGTGTGAACACTGAATATAGATGCCTTTGAACCAAAAGTGAATTGAAGGATAATATTTGTCTGGGAAATAAATTACATTTTGGTCATTTTTGCCTAACATGATTTTCTTCATATTTCTTCATTGTAAACAGAAATTAGTTTGGTTTGCCAGAATCAACCTCATAATTGATAAAGCCAATTGGATTATTTTAAAATCTGTGGTACAACTCAACTTGATTACTTTGTTACCTTTGGATTTTGAGGGATAAATCAGCCTTGGCAAGACCACCTTAAAAAAAATCCAAATCGGGAATCTAATCCTGATTTAAAATATCTTAAAATATTTCTTAGCTATCATTCTCACTTTGTCTAAGGGCTTCAAAATGCCTTGTAGACACTAACTCATTAATTCGTAGAGGATCCCTGGGCAGCAACTGTAGTAGAGGTTTTCCTATTACTATCACTGTTCCCATGAAATGGAGGCCCTGGGAGGTTCCAGGAATTGCCCAAGGTTATAGACTGAGGCCTAGGAGTAGCTAAATCCAGACTCTCACCCCCCCGGGGCTCCCTCTCCATATGGCATTTTTTCTCTGCAATAAATAACATTGCTGTTCTGGAAGCTGACTCTTCGATCATGTTTTATGCAGCAGAATTCAAATTAATATGAGTTGCTCAGTGCTATGATATTTATTTTAGATGGAGGTTGTGTATACTTATTAACCACATGAAATGTAGCACTTTCAATCCATTTGTTTTGCCCTCTTAATGATCTTTGGGGATTGCCCTGTGATTGGTATGACTATGGAGATTGGTATTTATCATTAAGGAGACTGAAATGTCAATATCGCTCATTCATAATTTCATCACCCACTGAATACAGATATGAGCAGAGTTTAGATAAGTTGAATAAAATGTCCCTCAAAGTTTGACAAACTTGGTGACTCATCAGAATACTCACAGATTAAATGATGTAAATTCTTCTAAATCAGGTGAAGACAATTCTGAAAACACAGCACACTTGGAGGAACAAACCAGGGTTTTCTTGCTTGAATTTAGTTTCCTCTCATTCATTTTAAAATCACCTAGAAAGTTAAGTTTTTTTTTAAATAGCGGGCTTCTCACTGCTGCTTCCTGGCATGAAGTCATAATTCTGTGGTTGTGGCATCATAATCCTTCCATAGCAACTAATGGTGATATCAGAGCTCAAGACTGGAGCTTCAAGAAACGAACTATAGGGACAGACGATATCTTAAAAATAAAGATTATGTTTTCAAGCAGATGTTCCCAAAAGAAAAGAAATGAATGGAAAGATTACTCACATTAAGAGAAAATCATAATTAGAATATAGATGCTTATTAAGTAATCATTCAGCTAATGATCTCTTTTCTAGAATAAAGGATAGAAATTGAAAAAGGGAAGAAATGAGGGAAATATATCAACAAGAGGATCTTTTATGAACCAATCTATTACTTTAAATACAGATGTAGCTGAGGATGCTTAGTGCTTGATGTATGCTAAACAGATAATTGCCAGGCATTGCTGAATCTATAGGGAAATTTGAGTTGTGCATTTTCATTGAGGTACTTTGAGGAAGGTATGCCATAAGCTATGTTCATGTGTTAGTGATATACACAGTTTAACACTAATTATCAGAGTAGAGATTAAATCTCACATTTTATCATGATTTCACACCCTTGCCACACAAAGCATTATTTATGTGTTTTAGGTTTGTTTGATCCCTTCTTGCATTGGTGGACATATATATTTAGCATAGCACCAAAAAATGTTGACTCATGTTCTACACAAACAAAAATGTATTTTCTCATTCATTTCTGTAGTGGTGAAAAGATAGGAAAGGAGAGGATGGTGTGGTAGGCAGATTCTAGGTTGGCCCCCAATGAGTCATGCTTCCTGGTATTCATGGCCTTATGTAATCTCCCTTTGGGTGTGGGCTGGACTTAACTTACGTCTAATAGACTATGGCGAGAGTGATGGGATATCAATCCTGGGATAAGTCATAAAAGCACCATGGCCTCCACCTTCAACCCCTTCTCTCCAGTTGCTCAATTTGGGGAAAGCTAGCTGCTATGTCTTGCTGGGTGACCAAATGTCTAAGTTTTCCTGGAACTTTCCTGCCTGTAGCACTGAAAGTCTTATATATGAAACAGGTGGTCACCTTAGCAAGAGGCCCACGTGAGTGAGTTTGGAATCCCCTGAGGCCTGCCAACAGCCCTGTGAATGAACTTGGAAAAGTATCTTCTAAAGAAGAGGCCAGCAACCTTTCTCTGTAAAGGGCCAGATAGTACATATTTTAGGCTTTGCAGGCCATATAGACTCTGTCACAATATTTTAATAATACATGAGATTTGTTTTTATTGGGTATGGTAAAGCACACTCATGAAAATGATTGTCATTAGGGGCTGGCCCCATGACCTACTGGTTAAGTTTGGCACACTCTGCTTCAGCAGCCCGGGTTCAGTTCCTAGGTACAGACCTACACCACTCATCGGCGGCCAGGTTGTGGGAGCAACCCACATACAAAATAGAGGAAGATTGGCACAGACATTAGCTCAGGGCATATCTTCCTCAGCAAAAAAATTTAAACAAAGGAAATGATTGTCATTAAGGAAAAAGTTTTTATTATACTCACACAGCATGCTACACAGGGAAGTATATGGGTATAATGAGTGTTGAGAGAGTGAGAGAGAAAAGAACTGCTGGTGAGAGTCTTTATTGTGGTTTTCCTGAGAAGGAATGGTCAAAGTAAACAAAAAAGTGGGCAAGGCTAAGCAAGTTTAGCATTGGACAGTTTGAATAATTTTGGTTGGTTCTGGGTACAGGGGCTATCCCTAGTTGTCTAGTCCCTGGCCCTGGGGTGATTCAAGAGCAGGGGGATAGTGGCTCAGAGTGTAACAGAAAATGGTTGAGAGTATGGGCTCTGGATTGATTGGCTGTATATCAAAGGTGCTCTCTCAGGCCAGAGTTTACTATCTCTAAGAATTATGCAACCCTGGGAAGGGCAGTCCTTCCTAAGTCAGCAAGACCCCAGATGTCAGAGCATCAAGAATAAAGAAAATAAGAAAACATAGTTAATACACACAAGTACTCAGCTCTGCCATTGTAGAGCAAAAACAACCATAGACAATATGTAAACTAATGAGCAGGGCTGTGTTCCAGTGAAACATAGTTTGCCGACTCCTGTTTAAGGCCTGCCAACAGCCACTTGAGTTAGTCTGGAGGCAGGTCCTTCTCCAAAAGAACCTTCAGAAGAGACTGCAGTTCTGGCCACAGCTTGAGTGAATCCTCATGAGAGACCTTGAACTAGAACCACACAGCTAAACTAGGCCCAGATTTCCTGATCCACAGAAACTATGAGATAATAAAGATTTGCTGTTTAAAGTCATTATGTTTCAGGGCATTTATTATGCAGCAATAGATAACTAATATAGATGAGTTGAATAGAAATATTACAGAGTTTTGAAAAGAATCTTGGGTCTTTGGTCACTTCCTTTTTTTTTACTCTGTGCTTCATACTGGAGCCTCTTCTACAAAATCTTCGATAAATTATCATTCAGACTCTACATCAACATTTCCTCTGGAAATTCCTTAGCTCTCAAGAAGCCCATTTCATTTTTTGTTAATTCTAATCATTAAAAAAAAACATTTCTTCAGATTGGAGTAGGGAAGCAAAGATTCCTCTCAAAATCATGGATTACTGTCCCATCTCTGGTTCTGTGACTTGCCCCTCTAATCTAATGATTTCCAAACTTTGTGGATTGGTGTGCCTATAGTATTTGACATCTGGAGCAGAGCAATTTTTAACAACCCCCTCCTCTATACAATCAGATTATTTTCAATTATAATGTGATAATCAGTAAGCATTACTTTTTAATTGTTCTTTGTTTTTAAAAACAATTTTAAAAGAAAGAATAAATTTCAATTTTAGAGATATTCAAATTCAGTAATGTATCGTTGAAATAAAATTTATACTTGCCAAATAAAAATAGTATTCCTCTGCTATGGTCTGAGTGTTTGTGTCCCCCCAGAATTCATAAGTTGAAATCCTAACCCCCAAAGGTGATGGTATTGGGAGATGAGGCCTTGGGAGTTGCTTAGTCATGAAGGTGGAGCCCTCATGAATGGGATTAGTACCTTATAAAAGAGGGTTCAGAGAGATCACTAGCCTCTTTCCTCATGTGAGGACACAATGGGAAGGTGCCATCTGTGAACCAGGAAGTCCTCACTAAACACCAAAGCTGCTGGTGCCATGATCCCAGACTTCCAGACTCCAGAACTGTGAGGAATAAATGTTGGTTGTTTAGAAGCTACCCAGTCTGTGGTATTTTCTTGCAGCAGCCTGAATGGATAGAGCCCACCTCACAGTTTACAATCTGTTCCACAGTTTTGCATTTTAAACACAAACAAATCTCTAAGTGGTCCCATAAAATGATGAAACTGCTGTGACTCAAGTTCCGTTTCTTCATCTCTACAATCACTCTACTAACATTGTTTGTTTCAGATGTCCTGTTTAATCACAGGAATATGTAATCCCACAGCGACTGAAGACACTGACTTCAACCAAAGCAAGCTTGAACAATTCAGAACCATTAGGAACTTACTCTGGAAACCAACTCCTGTAACTGAATCTGTGTGTTTTGAAGGCTGGGAGTTTCCCAAATTAGCTTCCATACAGAATACAATGTTTATTGCTGTATAAGTAACAAAAATGTGCTAATCTGAAGCTTACATATCTATTATTAAAACCTAAGAAGAACTGCAACAATTATTTTGAACTCAGGCCAACAAAAGCTTTTTGGTGAAAGAGCATGTTTTTCACTGACGTTGTTCAGAAAATTGCTGGCATATGGTGATAATAAAAAGCAGATTAATTTTGACTTGGTTTTATTATTATTTCTGAGTCACCCTATTGCTTGCACCAGGGCAGTCTTCTCCTGCTACCCACCCTTGGAATCCTCCAGAAGCTGTGGAATCCACTATATAAAGCCAAGGAGAGGAGAGCTTCTCTGGTTAAAACCTGGGCAGAGGACTTTCTACCGTGTGATCTGTGCATGGTCAGGAGGGGCCAGTCAAGATCCCCCTAAGGCATTTCCACAGAAGCATCATGGAGGAAATCTACAAATCAAAGGCAACCCTACCTTGGAGCTCCTCATTTGCAACCAGAAGTATGCGTTAGTGGTGGGAAAAGTAGGTTTGAAATGTACAGTACCAAGTGCTGCCTTATGGAAAAAATTTTTAAATTATCTAAAATTAAAAACACATATCAACTACTCTAGGAGGAAGATTGAAATATCTTTCCATTCTCTCTTTCTGTTCTTCTCTCTATATAAATATAGAAATTTATATTACAATATGTTATGATACAAAGAGCTGTTCAAAGAGTCTGCAGTCCAAAATGGAGGCTAAAAAAGTGTCATAAAGGTGTGTCAGGCCATTAACTAATAAGAACATTATGGTTTTTTTTTATCTTGGTCTTTAGGATGTTTCTAGCATTTGGCAATTTTTTAAAAATTGTAATTTGTTGTGGCATTGTTTACATCTTAAATAAACATTAATTTACATATCTAATTTTCTTTTCTTAAAGGGGGTCCTCAAATTATATAAGCTTTAGACCTCACAGAATCTGGGCCATCCCTGCAGAAAAGCATCATTTTGGTCAAACTTTTTCTCTTCTCGTCCTTCTCATTCTTTTTCTTCAACAAATAAGGAAATGAACACACAGAAAAGTTTAATCTATCCTCTGTCTACATAAATGTCCTTAAAATATATGATGGTCACTTCCACATCTCCCCAAAACTCTCTTTTCCTTTACTAAACTTTCTCAGAGAGGCCTTTGCTACATCTTCAGACTTTAATCCAGTGCCAGTGAGATAATAGGGGCTCATATTTTTCTCCTGAATAAGTGAATTCTTACTTATTTTAGTTGTTTCTTGTATAATTTGTTCTCCAGATCTGTAAAGTGTAAACTGTCCCATTTTCCCTTTTCTGAGCACATTCCAATTTGCTGATGTCTCTCTTAAATTACAGCACCCCAAACTATGCATATGGCTTGAATTTTTATGTTTAATATTTACTAATTAAAATACTCAACACTTTCCTTCCCTTAGACTGATCCTAATAATCATATTACACCATTCTCTCTGAATCCAAAAAAAGTGGTCAGAGATTTAATTAGAAACAATATGAGGCCTGATATGCATACTTATAACCATCTCTTTCATTAAGAAAAGTTTCTAAAAAGTCAACAATTGGCAGTCATGTCCGTGATGTCATGTCAGCATCACGTCAGAGTAAGCTGCTCCCTTCGTCTCTCCCCTCTAAGTTACAACCATAGGACATCCATAGACCATCAGAGGATTCTATGCACAGCACACCAGAATGCTTGAGAGATGCATTCTGTACATGTATGTATCTGAAAGTGGGTGGAGTGGACCTCGTGGAGGCAGTAGAACCATGTAAGCAGTTGTGGCAGCTCCCAAGACTGCAGGCTCCAGGAACTACAGCTGTGCCTGCAACCAAAAGCCCCAGGAACTGTGGTAACACTTGTGAATGGAGGCCCCAGGAGTTGAGGCAGCCCACAGTTCCGGAGGGTCCAGGAACCACTGTGGCATCCATGACTGGAGGCTCTGGGAACCATAACAGTACCTGTGACCCAGACCCTGCCCCCTGCCCTGGCAGCAGTGCCTTCAATCCCAGCCTTCCCAGCAGCGGGGGCTGCATTTAAGACACTGGGACCCTCAGAAGAGGCAGTGGTTCCTGTGACATCAGGTTCCAGGAATTGCACTGGTGCCCAAGACCAGAGGCTCCAGGAACTGCAGTGGTGCCCACAACACAGCCCCCTCTCCCTTTTCTGACAGCAGAACCTCTGGCCATGGCCCTCCCAGCATCAGGGGCTACATACAAGACCCCTAGCCCTCAGCAGCAGCAGTGGTGTCCATGACCTGATGTTCCAGGAACCACACCAGTGCCCATGACCAGAGGCTTCAGGAACCCCAATGGCACTTGTCACCCAGGTACCTCTCCCCCATGATGGTGTGGTGGTGTCAGCTGCCACTCCAGCCCACCTGGCAACTGCAGTGACACCCACAAACCCAGTGCTCCTGGCAGTGGCAGTGCCAGCACCCCCAGAAAAACCAGGAGCAGCAGTGCAGGCAGTGCATACCATAGCAGTGCCCAAGCCTATGGAGAGCCTGGTAACAGCAGCAGCAGAGCGCATGACCCTGCTAACCCCCAGCTGCAGTGGTGTCTGCAAATTTGACCCCCCAACTCATGGCAGTGGCACCTGCAGACCCAACAAACCTGGACATGGTAGAGGTGCCCATGTGCCCAGCTCCAGTCCCACTCTCCCCCTATTGCTATCCCAGTGGGGAAATCCAAGACCCAAGTGACCCCAGAAGCAGCAGTGGGGCTTGCCTGCCCAGTGATCCAGGTGGTAACACCTGTGATGCAACACCACCACAAGCAGCAAGTCACCAGCAACTTCAAAGGCACAAGCAGCACAATAAGGGCACTGATGACACTTCTGGCAGAGGCAGTGGAGGGTGGAAAGTGCCGGCTTTCAAATACAATCAGAAGCAGCTCAGAATCAAAGTAAACAAAGCCTTACCTAAATTTAAAAAGGTGTTTGCTACCACAAATGTGCCAGCAGAGGAACAACTCCTCAAGCACCATGAAGAACTACCGTAACCCAGTAGCATAAAAAGAAAACAATAAGTCTCTAGAAACCAAACTTGAAGTAACAGAAAATTGTGATCTAACCGATAGTGAATTCAAAATAGAAGAAACTCAATGAGTTATAAGAAAATCCAGAAAGACAGTTCAATGAGTTCAGGAATAAAATTAATGAACAGAAAGAGTACTTCACCAAAGAGATTGAAAATCTAAAAAAAAAAGAAAAGAAACCCAGAAATTCTGGAGCTGAAGAACACAATAAATGAGATGAAGAATAAAGTGGAAAACATTGGAAATAGAGCAGACCACAAGGAAGAGAGAATTAGTGAACTCAAACATAGAAATCTTAAAATAATTCAGTGGAAGAGGAGAGAAAAATAAGAATTTTAAAAAATGGAGAAATTCTATGAGAAATATCCAACTCAACTTTAGTAAAAGCAACCTAAGGATAATGGGTATCCCAGAAGGAGAAGAGAGGAGGAAAGGAGCAGAGAGTTTATTTAAAGAAATAATAGCTGAGAACTTCCCAAACCCAGGGAAGGAACTGGATATACAAGTACATGAAGCTAATAGAACACCTAATTATCTCAATTCAAAAAGACCTTCTCTAAGGCACATTATATTAAAGCTATCAAAAGTCAATGACAAAGAATATTAAAGGTGGCTAGAAAGAAAATAACTTACAAAGGAACCCCCAATAGGCTATCAGCAGATTTTTCAGCAGAAATTCTACAGACTAGGAGAGAGGAATGATATATTCAACATATTGAAAGACAAAAACTGTCGGCCAAGAATACTCTATCTATCAAAGTTATCCTTCAGATATGAAGGAGAAATAAAGGCTTTCCCAGACAAACAAATGCTGAGGGAGTTCATTACCACTAGACTTGCCTTACAGGAAATGTTGAAAGGAACCCTCCTACCTGAAACAAAAAGGCAAAAGTTTATAAAACTTTGAACAAGATAAGTAGACAGACAGAATCAGGAAATTGCAACTCTATATCATGAAGGTTAATAAACAATTATAACATAAAGGCTAAAGGGAAAGAAGGCATCAAAAATAAATACAACCACTTCAACTTGGTAACAAATTTACAATACAAAAAGGGATAATTTGTGACAAAAGGGGAAGAGGGGGAAGAGGAAAAGGATGGAATCTGTCTAGGCAAATTGAGATAAGATGCTAGCAGCAGAAAAAGAACTCTCTCATCTATGATGTCTTTTATACAAACTTCAGGGCAACCACACACACACACACACACACAAACTCAGAGCAGAATTACAAAACTTAAAAAATGAGGAAACTGAGAAACACATCACAGAGAACCACCAAACTGAAATAGTAGGCAGAAATACAAGGTAAAAGAAATAATGGAAATATAGAACAACCAGAAAACCAAAGATAAAATGGCACTATAAAGCCTTCAAATATTAATAGTCAGTCTAAATGTAAATGGACTGAATTTGCCAATCAAAAGACACAGAGTGGCTGGCTGGATTAAAAAACAAGACCCAACAATATGCTGCCTCCAGGAAACCCATCTCAGCTCTAAAGACAAACATAGGCTTAAAGTGAAGGGATGGAAGATGATACTCCAAGCAAATGGGAACCAAAAGAAAGTGGATGTAGCCATACTTAGACAAAATAGACTTCACGTCAAAGAAGATAACAAGAGACAGAGACGGACATTATATAATGCTAAAAGTTACATTCCACCAAGAAGACATAATATTTATTTATTTATATGCACCTAAAATAGGAGCATCAAAGTATATAAAGAAATTATTAACAGACCTAAAAGGAGAAATTGACAGCAACACAATAATGGTAGGGGACTTTAATACCCCACTAACATCAATGAATAGATGATCCAGACAAAGTCAATATGGAAACATCAGCCTTAAGTGAAACATTAGACCAAATGGATTTAATAGATATATATAAAATGTTGTATCCAAAAGCAGCAGAATTTTACATTCTTCTCAACTGCACATGGAATATTCTCAAAGATAGACTACATGTTGGGAAACAAAACAAGTCTCAATAAATTTAAGAAGACTGAAATCACATCAAGCATCTTTTCCTACCACAATGGTATGAAACTAGAAAACAATCACAAGAAGAAAGCTGGAAAAGTGACAAATATGAGGAGACTAAACAATATGCTACTGAACAACTATTGGATCAATGAAGAAATCAAAGGAGAAATAAAAACAATATGTGGAGATAAGTTAAAATGAAAATACAACATACCAAAACCTATAGGATATACTAAGAGGGAAATACATAGCAATACAGACCTACTTGAACAAAAACAGGAAAAATCTCAAATAAGCAATCTAATGCTATACCTAAAAGAACTAGAAAAAAGAAAAACACCCAAAGTCAATAGAAGGAAGGAAATAATAAAAATCAAAGGAGAAATAAATGAAATAGAGAAGAAAAAGACAATAGAAAAGATCAATAAAACTAAGATCTGGCTCTTTGAAAAGATATACAAAATTGACACAAAGAAAAAAAGAGAGAAGGCTCAAATAAGATCAGAAACGAAAGAGAAGAAATTACAATGAAAGCAGCAGAAATACAAAGGATTATAAGAGAATACTATGAAAAACTGTGTGCCAACAAATTGGATAAACTAGAAGAAATGGATAAATTCTTAGAATCATACAATCTCCCAAATATGAATCAAGAAGAAATAGAGAATCTGAATAGACCAATCACAAGTAAAGAGATTGAAACAGTAATCAAAACCCTCCCCCAAAATAAAAATCCAGGACCAGACGGCTTCTCTGGCAAATTCTAGCAAATATTCAAAGATTTAATACTTATCCTTCTCCCTCTTCCAAAAAATTGAAGAAGATGGGATGCTTCCTAACTCATTTTATGAGGCCAACATTATGATGATACAAAACCAGACAAGGACAACATGTAAAAGGAAAATTACCAGCAAATATCACTGATGAACATAGATGCAAGAATCCTCAACAAAATATTAGCAAATCAAATACAACAATACATTACAAGGATTATACACCACAACCTGGTGGGATTTATTCCAGGAATGCAGGGATGGTTCAACATCCACAAATCACTCAATGTAATACATCACATTAACAAAATGAAGAATAAAAATCACAAGATCATCTCAATAGATGCAGAGAAAGCATTTGACAAGATACAGCATCCATTTATGGTAAAAACTCTGAATAAAATGGGTATAGAAGGAAAGTACCTCAACATAATAAAGGCCATATATGATAAACCCACAGCTAATATCATTCTCAATGGTGAAAAACTGAAAGCCAGCTCTTTAAGAACAGGAATCAGACAAGGATGCCCACTTTCACCACTCTTACTTGACATAATATTGGAAGTCCTAGTCAGAGCTATCAGGCAAGAAAAAGAAATAAAAGGGATCCAAACTGGAAAGGAAGAAGTGAAACTGTCACTATTTGCAGATGGCATGACTTTATAGACAGAAAACCCTAAAGAACCCACAAAAAAACTTTTAGAAATAATAAATGAATATGGTAAAATTGAGGATACAAAATCAAAATACAAAAATCAGTTGTGTTTCTATACACTAACAATGAAGTAGCAGAAAGAGAAATTAAGAATACAATCCCATTTACAATTGCAACAAAAAGAATAAAATACCTAGGAATAAATTTAACCAAAGAGGTGAAAGACCTGTACACTGAGAACTATAAAACATTGTTTAAAGAAATTGAAGAAGAGACAAAGAAATGGAAAGATATTCTGTGCTCTTGAATGGGAAGAATTAACATAGTTAAAATGTCCATACTTCTTAAAGCAATCTACAGATTCAATTCAATCCCTACCAAAGTTCCAACAACATTTTTCACAGAGATAGAACAAAGAATCCTAAAATTTATATGAAATAACAAAAGACCCCAAAGAGCCAAAGGAATCCTGAGAAAAAAAGAACAAAGCTGGAGGTATCACACTCCCTGATTTCAAAATATACTACAAAGCCACAGTAACCAAAACAGCATGGTACTGGCACAAAAACAGACACATAGATCAATGGAACAGAACTGAGAGCCCAGAAATAAACCCACACATATATGGACAGCTAATTTTTGACAAGGGAGCCAAGAATATACAATGGAGAAAAGAAAGTCTCTTCAATAAATGCTGTTGGGAAAACTGGACAGCCACATGCAAAAGAATGAAAGTAGACCATTATCTTACATCATACACAAAAAGTAACTCAAAATGGATTAAAGACTTTAATGTAAGACCTGAAACCATGCAACTCCTAGAAGAAAACATAAGCAGTAGTCTCTTTGACGTCGGTCTTAGTAGTATCTCCTTGAATATGTCTCCTCAGGCAAGAGAAACAAAAGAAAACAAACAAATGTGGCTACATCAAATTAAAGATCTTCTGCATGGCAAAAAAGCCCATCAACAAAACAAAAAGACAACCCACCAACTGCGAGAAAAACTTTGCAAATCATATATCCAACAAGGGGTTAATTTCCAAAACATATAAAGATCTCACACATCTCAAGAACAAAAAAATCAAACAACCTGATAATCAGTTGGCAGAGGACCTGAACAGACATTTTTTCTAAGTCATACAGATGACCAACAGGCACATGAAAAGATGTTCAACGTCACTAATTATCAGGGAAATGCAAATCAAAACTACAATGAGAGCCAGCCCCGAAGGTCTAGTTGTTAAAGTTTGTCACTCTCACTGCTTTGGTGGCCCAGGTCCATTTCCTGGTTGCAGAACCACACCACCCATCCATCAGTTGCCATGCTGTGGCGGCTGCTCACATAGAATAACTAGAAGAACTTACAACTAGGATATACAGCCATGCACTGGGGGGCTTTGGGGAGAAAAAAAAAGAAGAAGATTGGCAACAGATGTTAGCTCAGGGAGAATCCTTCCTTGCAAAAAAAAAAAAAAAAAAAACAACTACGATGAGATATGACCTCACACCTATCAGAATGGCTATTATTAAAATGATAGGAAATAACAAGTGTTGTAGAGAATGTGGAGAAAAGGAAACCCTTGTAAACTGCTGGCGGGAATGTAAATTGGTGCAGCCACTATGGAAAACAATATGGAGATTCTTCAAAAAATTAAAAATAGAACTACCATAAGGCTTAGCTCTTCCACTTCTGGGTATTTATCCAAAGAACGCAAAACACTAATTTGAAAAGATATATGTACCCCTATTTCATTGCAGCATTGTTCACAATAGCCAAGACTTAGAAGCAACCTAAGTGCCCATCAAAAGATGAATGGATAAAGAGGATGTGGTGTGTATACATACATGTATATATATGTATACATATACACACGTACATATACACAACAGAATACTACTCAGCCATAAAAAGATGAAATTTTGCCATTTATGACAACAGAGAACAGATTGGTGGTTACCAGAGGAGAAGGAGGACTTGGGGGAGGACAAAAGTGTTAAAGGGGAACATTTGTAAGGTGACAGATGGCAACTAGGTTTTTGGTGGTGAACACAATGTAGTCTATACAGAAGTCGAAATAAAAGGATGTACACCTGAAATTTATATAATGCTATAAACCAATGTTACCACAGTAAAAAAGTCAACAATGGTCTCAATTCCAGTGTTAGAATTATCTGGCAAAGTCAACTACAGAATAGTGCTTAAAGCATGCTGGAAGGAAAAATAAGGAATGTCTTATCACATATCACAATTTTTTGTATATTATATTTCATAAGTATATTAGTATTGTATATCACGGGTATTATATAACACAAGTCCCTCACTTTTAGCACCCTCAGGTGCTGGTCTACTGCACAATTGCTCATGTCTTGAACCACTCTAAGAGGCAATAGCCTGCAAAGAGAAAAGGTGGGAACCGGCACTTGAACCCCTGCCTTATGCAGCCAATTCTGTCTGAATGAGATGCCCTGGGCAGAGGATGTTTGGAAAATCAAAAAGCTTTTTTAGTTGCTCTAAAACTTTTGAACCTTTTCACTTGGAGAGAGCTTGGATGTTTGCTCAGTACGTCATTAGAAGGGCTTCTACCTTTTCATTCTTACCTTCCAATTTGGCTTTGTTCTGACCATACAGCAATCTCAAAGGGCTTGCTTGTGAGTGACATGAGGAAATCAGGCACAGGCATTGCCTATAGCACAAATCCAATGAATGAGTTTTGGCCTAGGGAATGCAGATGCATAACTAGAAATATGCAGTGACATTTCTAACCTCTTGAATTTTCCATTAGGAAGAGGCAGCACTTACGCTGCCCTTCTAGAGATTCTTTAGATGTCACTTATGGGTCTCCCATTCGCAACATTGACTATACAAAGGTAGACATAGGCAGAAGGGGGGTAGGCAAAGATTGCCTATGAGGCCTTCCCCTCTTCTTTTTGCCAGCCGGTCCCCAAATGACAACATGCCCTGGCTACAGGCCTGAGCTCCATTGTTTTCATCTGGTTTTCTGGAAAACTTCTCCCCGACACAATCTCTCATTTCCCCAGTTTCTTCATAGGTTTAATGTTCCCTGTCTCTTTCCCAAGACCACCACCCGCCAAGTAATTGATCTCCGTTGTCTGTTCAATTCATCTGTGTCTGCCTGCCATAAAGATGTAGTGTTGATGAGGTTAAGGAAATAAATCTATTCCAAGTCTTTGGACAGTTGTATTGAAGCAAGAAACTGGGGATTTCCAAGTGAGAATGTACCTGAGAGTAGTAGCTTTCTAACTTTTCTTTTTAACCCAGACCCATTGTAATAAACCCGTTTTGCATTATAACATGTCCATCCATCCATATTATATATAAATGAAACAAAAATAAAGAATTCACAAACCAATATTGTAGAATGAACATTATAAAGTTTTCTATTCTTTTTTCCCAATGCTGGTCAATTCTCACTAATTTTATTATATTACCCACTGGAGATTCACAACCATTGTTTGAAAAACACTGCCATAGAGGAAACATCAGCAGCACCCTCTGTCCTAAGCCACAGCAGTGAATGCACCTGATCAGAAATCATGTTACAGCCGTGCCTGGAGCATAACACAGGAGATTTGCGGGTTTAAGGGAACATGGAGCTCATTTGCCTCCCACCTCAGTAAAACAGCCTGCTCTTGCTTGGGTTTTCCTCCTGTATTCTCAGTAACAATGTGACCCCACCATATGTACTATCTTGTACTTCTCTGACCTGCTTTCTCAAATACGCATAACAAGAAAAATGAATAGCGCTAATGTCATTTTGTTAAATATGTCTATTATAGAGATGCTATGGTTCAGTGCTAATGGAGTTTTTTGGTCCTTTCGAGTTCCTGATGTTGCATGCTACAGTGATTTATGGAAGGCCAGATCATTTTGCTACAACAAAGGTCTGTCATGTTAAACACTCACCAGCTCCCTGCCTATTTTGTACCACAACCCACATTAATTTTCCTGTGACTCAGCCCCTACATTCAATCCATCACGAGTCCTATTGACTCTACCTCCAAAATACACCCTTTATACACATATTAACACAGCACTATCTCCCCAGCCCCCACACTATTTCAAGCCACCACCATATCTTCCCTAGGACACTATAATGGCTTCCTAATTGGTTTCCCTGCTTCCAGTCTTGCCCTCCTACAATCCATTGTTCATCCCACAGTCAAATAGTTAATTTCAAATGTAAATTAGCCAAGGTCATGTCCCTGCTTAAAGAAAGAAACGTTAAGAGGTGTGGCATATGTGTGTATATTTGTGTGCATGTGTGTGAAAATATTTCTCTCTCTCTCAAGTAGCATGGTTTCTTCTGGAAAGGAACTCTACCTGAAATATGCAGCTTTCTCAGTTGTTAAGATCTTCAGTTGTGTGTAGTTCTGTATGTGTGGAAAAATAAAGGTGGTTACAAAATGAAAATCAATAATTCGGTTGTCCAACTAAATGTCTCTCTCTCTCTCTCTCTCTGACACACACACACACACACACACACACACACACATCAGTGGCTTCTATATCCTAGACCTAGCCATCACTTCCAGCGCCTACCTGATCTGGCCATGCCTCCTTCTAGTACCTGTGCCTCAGGTACAGCTCTCCCTCTCCTCACAATGCTCCAGCCACGATCAGCACCTTTTCATCCTCCAGACATGTTGAAATTTTTCTAGCTGGTAGTTTCCTTTGCAAGACCAACACCTTTCCATTTTCCATATCCAGCCTCAAATGACACCTTAAAGAAACCTATCCCAAAGCAGCACTTCCATGCCCATTGGAGATTTCCTTTATCACATTCATCACAATCTGAACCAACCTTGTTTGCTTACTTATTGCTTTATTTGCTCTTATTTGTCTCCCTCTGTTAGCATATAAAATCTTATAAGGCATATTCTCCACTGAATTCCAGTACTTAAAACAATGCTGGTTACATAGTAGGCCCTCAATAAATGTATGAAAATTAAGACTTGCGTTAATATGATATATATTACATTCAAATGAAGGAGAATGGCATTTAAGCACTTTTTTCTATATTAATGAAATAACAAAAGCCCACTGTGGTCTGTACTTTTCACAAATAAAAGTTATTTTCAGAACATATGAAAATCCAATTTGCTAATTTGTTGGTTATTCACAAATGTTGATTCCTCAAATGATTGTGCTAATTGACATGGATTAGAGAAAATGTGCATTATATTTTCCCCATCTGGTAAAAATTAATGCCGATTTAAGATTCCTAGCCTGCCCACACTGATGTTCATAAATAAATTACTTTCTCAGGGCAGATAGTAACAGAAAAAAGTACTCTATTTGACCTGTCAATATTCTTTATAGCTTTTTTTAGTGACCAATCTCCATATCAGTTAGATATAAAAGATTGTCAACCAAGAATCTAGCTGAATCTTTATCTCCTTTTTATAACAGGGATATTTGTCAAGGATTTTTCAAGGATACTTTATAGCAGCATGAGGTTAACAGATACCAGCAATAACCAGGATCCAAAATTCTTGAGCTCATTTCAGAACTGTGGAACTCCTGAAAATTCCGTACATGTATATGTAAAATTAGTATGCTGCCTGGATATTTGTAACTGTTCAAAAGCATTCTTTTCAGCTCAAGATCAGCTTTCCGTAAGAAGCTGGTCCTCACTTGGTTAAGATTGGAAGTGCAACACACACCTCTGTGTAACCTACACTGAAGGCTCAATCAACTTATTTCTCTTCTTTATCAGTTAATTATTTCCTTACGGGTACATTCCTGAATATATTGAAATACTTGACCTATTTAAGTCAATTAGGCAAAACAATTGTGCCTTTTGGCAAACACACCCAGTTATATTTTCTCATCACCACCATTGTTGATTAGGACAAGAAGAATTTTTGCCAGCTTTTACAATGTCTTTGTTTCCCAACATTAACACAATCAACAGCTGACTTCTAATGAGCCCTCACTAAGTGCTAGTCACTCTGCTCATCAATCTTTATTCATTATTTCAATTAATTCTCCCTCAAAACTTTTGAAACAGCTACAATTATTACCCCCAAGTTGCAGATGAGAAAAATGAGGCCCACAGAAGTTAACTAGGTTTCCCTGAATCATATGGCTGAGATTCAAGCCCAATTATGTGAACCATGCCCTGTGCTTCTAGCCAATCCATTCTCATATTTCCACAGATGGAATCAGTGACAGTGTGTTCCTGACCCCAGGGAGCAGCTCCTCCTTATCACTGGTCCTCCCACTTCCTAGCAGCTGTGCTCTAAATGTCTGTCACAAACAGAAGAGTCATGCTGTTACTCATTGTGAGGCAGTCAGAACTACAAAGAGACAGATACACTCATTTCTTCATTGTCTCTGTTTGGTGTGTATCTTCTCCCTGCTTTTTCTTGAGCAGAAGAGATGGGAAACACCTGCTCTGAACTTCTGGGTCTCTCTTCTTCCTTTCTTACTGTTCTTCGGGAATTAGGAAAAGATAGGAATGGCAACCACCTTCATAAACCCTGAAAAAGAAATTTCACTCATGTAGTAAAAAAAAATGCCACTCTTCCACTTATACCACTTCCTTTCCACCGCTCTTATAAGACTGTGTTGTTTCCCAGGAAGTAGGGAAATGGAATAATATTCAAATGAGAAGCCTTCACACCTTTGTCAGTCTCACAGCTCAAGACTACTCCAAGGTCAATTTTCTTCCAGGCTTAACTTAATAACTACTTGGAATGAAGAGAGGAGCGATCTATTTTCTTCCATGCAGATAAGCAAGCACGAAGGTTCATGACTGATTGAACATTTTGTATTTGGGTGCTGCACTCAGCATAAAGGTGATAGAAATGGCTACAAATTTATGTGAGGACATAAATAGAGATGGCATTTTAAGGTGTGATGAGCGAAAAAGCTTCAGCTTTTGACCAAAGTCATTTTTAATGAAATATTGACTAATAATTCTTTACTAAAATAAGTAAAAATGCATTTGAAGAGACAAGAAACCAAGCTTTGTCCAGCTTAATCCATCCAATTCCACAAGTATATTCTTCCCACAAGGAAGTGTTTATCACAGGCTTGCACACAGTTTGGAAACATATTAAGAACTCTATTTGTTTTCCTCTTTTTCTGTTATCCTATTTCTTTTATATACTTTTTTGAAATCATGCACCTTTAGAGTTTATAATTTGTGAATTGTTTCCCACAAATACAAAGCCATTTCTACGTAGACTTAATTTGCTATAGTTTCAAAGTCTCCAGCAATATATAAACCAATCAATAACATAACTAAAGTAAAAATACCATAGGGAAGATTGCCTAACAAATCAAATGGTTCTGGTAAACCAGATTGCTGTGGGTTTAGGTAGACAGTCTTCCTTTACACACACATATATGCATGCATGCACATGTGTGTCTGAAATATATATAATATACGTCTTATATAAGTATTATATACATATCTTTTCTTAATGTCATATCATTTGCTGCACTTTGTTATAAAATGGCAATAAATTCAGGTTGGATTAAGAAGTTTTCCATATCAACCCCTGAGGACAGCTGATTATAGGTCTGACCTTTTGAGATTCTGTGCATTTCCCACTTAATCAGTGCTGGAATGAGCTTCTGCTAAGTGGGAGCTATAGAATTCCTATGGGAAAAGTGAAGCCATTTAAAAAATAATGAGTCTCCCTTCTACCCCCTCTCCCTTTGCATTTTGAGCTCTATTAAGCCATGATAAGAGCCTTCATCTAGGCTACATAAAAGCGTAGCATAAGCATATGCTGTTTGCACTGTACGGGGAAAAAGTGGGCTAGAAAATGTTTTGGGGAGCTCAGAATGTAGATGACACTCTACAATGGGATAAAAAAATGCTTTACTTGCCCTTTTACTGATGGCAAAAAATAAAAGTGTCTGGTTGCAAAGAAGTCCTGTAGAGCTTTTGAGTTCCGGTATCTCAGATTTTGGCAGTGTAATTGGTTCCCTGTTGCCTGGGCAATCATACAGAATTGGAACCATCTCCATTTTGTCTTGTTACAGTAACGCACATGATAGTTTAGATATAATCTCACAAATACTCTAGTTTGGTCACTGGTTCATTTCTCAAAACCCACAACATGATTATGTGTGTGTGTGAGTGTGTGTGTGTGTATGTGTGTATGAGTGTGTATATTACACGCCCCCAATCTCATCCTCTAATACCCCTAATTTCCTTCCCTAACCTTCTGTGAAACTGAACAGCATAATAGATGTAATTAGACCTTCAGTAATAGGACCGAATGGAGCAAGCAATGAGACTCCTTCTAGGGAAGCAATCAGTGCATTAGGTCCCCAGGACTGAAACCACTTTTAACAAGGTTTGGGGCTTAGGGAGTGTCAGTCTAGGCTTCTATTGCCTCCCCAAGAGGAAGCTCTACCCTGAATGCAAATCTTCATTTACCATTTCTGCAAAAGGGAGGAAAAGAACATTAGCTACTTTATTGCACACAGAATGAAGCAAACTGGGGCTGTTAATATTTTTTTTTTATCAGCAGTAAATCAACTGCTCACAAGTGCTCTAAAGCATAAATGTGTATTTCATTGGTTTTTTTAAAAACCATTGCCTATGTTTTCATCACCAACCATTGGAAGAAGATAATACTAAGTTGTGTCAAAGGTAGCCTTTCTGTTTTCAGAAGCATGCTGAACTCTTTCTATAAGGAAATAAGATTTAGTCAAATAATAATCTTGAGACATGCATTTAAATAGTCAGTTTAAATAACCACAGATATATTTGCAGACCAATCACAACCTGTGTGGTGTTCTTATTTTCTTCCATGATACACTGAAGGAAACTCCTGTGAAGAAAAATATGCATCTTATTTGTAGCATAAAATCTACCTTTGAAAAGTCCCAAGTGACAGGCTAGTCTAAAAATAAAGTTCTTCGTAACTGTTGATATATCTTAAACTTTCTCATATAAAATATATTTGGTAAAATGTATATTGGCCAATAGAATGAATGTCCATTATGATAGTTAGAATTTTTTCAACTATGGATTAGATTAGATTTGGATATGTTTTGGCTAGCTCTGTTGTTGAAAATTTTCAAGATACATAGTTAAAACTATCAAAGTTACTTGAATAACACGGATGAACCTTGAAAATATTACACCAAGTAAAATAAGCCAGGTACAAAAGACCAAGTATTATTTGATTCTATTTATATGAAATGTCCAGGATAAGCAAATCTATAGAGACAGAAAGTAGGTTAATGGTTGCCTAGGGTTTGGGGGCATGAGAGGATTAGGGGTAATGGCTAAATGGTTCAGGGTTTCTTTTTGTGGTAGGGAAAATCTTCTACAGTTGATTGCAGCAATGGTCACACAACCCTGAATATACTAAAAACCATTGAATTGTGCAATTTAAAGGAGTGAATTGTATGAAATGAAAATTATATCTCAATAAAACTGTTACCATAAAAGTTACTTGAGCTTTTGAGTATTAAGAGGGTCCTGGCAAATCAGAAGAATTTAATATTTTGATCCTTGACCCAGTTCTTTTAGTCCATATTTCTTTTCTTCCATTAGACAAGTCCAAATTAAAAAACATATAAGCGGGGCTGTCTTTTCATTAATGACATGAATTTAACTGTGCGATATTATTAGGGTTGATTCGAAGTGTTTAGTTTTTTTTTACAAGTATGTAATGGAGAGCTTTTTTTTTTTTTTTTTTGTGGGGAAGACCAGCCCTGAGCTAACATCCGTTGCCAATCCTCCCCTTTTTGCTGAGGAAGACTGGCCCTGGGCTAACATCCGTGCCCATCTTCCTCCACTTTATATGGGACGCCACCACGGCATGGCTGACAGGCAGTTCGTCGGCGGACGCCCGGGATCCGAACTCGCGAACCCCGGGCTGCCAAGCGCGTACTAAACCGCTGCGCCACCGGGCGGCCCCTGGAGAGCTTTTTATACTACAGATTCTGGGGAAGACTTATGCAAAATGTAGACATGACTGTATTTTCAGAGGTAATGGTCAAATGGAGATATTGAGATAAAAGCAAGAAGTTTGCATATCATGTTAAGGAAATTTCAAGGTGACATAAGGATATTTAGCTCAGTTTTTGGGGAGTAGAGAGATGCATGGATGGTGTAATGTCTAAGCTAAATTCAAAGGATAAAACCTAAACGAGGTGAAGAAAGAATGAACAGGAAAAGTATTCAAGTAGCGGGGTTATCAGATGTAAAGACTGAAGACGACACAGAGCATGGCTCTGGTGGAACTATGCGAAGTTCAGTAAAACTCGAGTCTAGAAGGCAGGAAGGAATGCAGTCAGAGAAAAGAACTGACAGATAAACAAATTGCTAGATGATAAATGTTCTTATAAGACATGGAAAGAAGTTTCCAAATAGAAAACCAGTGAAGGGTTTTAAGCAGAATACAAACACGACACACTTTGTATTAGAGGAAGGTCATTCTGCCAACACTTTGAAGAGTGAATTGAAAGACTGCAAGACAGGAGACAAGTGAGACCAGCTGAGAAGTTATGGCAAAATCCAGGTAGAGATAATGATGATCTCTGCTAGAAAATTGCAATAGAGTTAAAAAGAGAAGCAAATGAATTTGAAAGTAATTTAGGACATTGGATCCTTGGACAGACTGAATGGAGAGTGGTTACAAAGAGAGAGGGACGTATTAAGGACAACGTCCACATTTCAGGCTTATGCTCTCACATTTTTTTTTAAAATTAATAGACTGTATTTTTAAGAACAGTGTTAGATTTACAGAAAAATTGAGCAGGTAGTACAGACAGTTCCCACATGTCCCCCATCCCAATTTCCTCTACTACTAATAGTGTGGTCTATTTGCATTAGTGTGGTCTATTTGTTATAATTAATGAAATAATATTGATACATTATTTCAGTTCTTAATATAAAGTGCATAATATTCACTCTTGTACAGGTCTATGGGTTTTGACAAGTTCATAATATCATGTATCCACCATCAGAATTTCATACAGAATTGTTTCACTGCCCTAAAAATCCCTCTGGCCTCCCTATTTGGTTCCATTGATCTATTTGTCTGTTCTTTTACTAATACCATGTTGTATGGATTATTGCAGCTGTGTAATAAGTCCTTAAGTGGTGTGGTGTCAGTCGTCTGAGTTTGTTCTTCTTTGTTGGCTTTGTGTTAGCTCTTCTGAGTCCTTTGACTTTCCATATAAACTTTAGAATCAGTTTGTTAATATCCACAGAAAATTTGCTGAGATTTTCAGTAGGATTGTATTGAATCTACAGTTCAAGTTGGGAAGAACTGACATTTTAACAATATTGAATCTTGCTATTCATAAACATAGAATATTTCTCCATTTACTTAGATCTTTGATTTCTTTGATCAGAGTTTTATAGTTTTCTTGGCATAGATCCTATGCATATTTTCTTAGCTTTATATCTAGTCATTTCATTATTTTTGGCACTAATGTAAATGAGATCACGTTTTTAAATTTCAAATTCTAATTGTTCACTGCTGGTGTAAGCAATTGACTTTTCTGCACTCACTTTGTATCATGCAAACTTTCTATACATGCATAGTAGTTCTGGGAGGTTTTTTTTTTTGATTCTTTGGGATTTCTACATAGACAATCATGTCATTTGTGAAAAAAGACCATTTTATTTGTTCCTTCTCTATCTGCATATTTTTATTTTCTTTTCTTGTCTAATTGCATTATCTAGGATTTCTAACAGGGTGTTGAATAGGAATGTCTACAGGGGACTTCCTTGCATCATTTCAGATCTTTGGGAGAAAGCATCTGCATTCAACATTAAGTATATTGTTAGATGTTAAGTTTTTTGTATATTTTCTTTATCAAGTTGAGGAGTGCCACTCTACTCTAGGTTTGCTGAGACTTTTTCTCTTGAATTGATTTTGAATTTTGTCAAATGCTTTTTCTGCATTTATTGATATGACTTATGATGTTTCTTCTCCACCTTGTTGATGTGATGAATTAAATTACTTGATTTTCAAATGTCAGCTTGGCACATCTGGAATAAATCCTACTTGGTCATGGCATATAATTATTTTTATACCTTGCTGGATTTACATTGGTAATCTTTTGTTGAGGATTTTTGCACTTATATTCATGAGAGCTATTGGTCTGTTATTTTCCTTTCTTTCAATGCCTTCGTCCAGTTTTGGTGCCCTCACTTTTTAAGCTAGAAATGTAGAGTACTGCCTGAAATATGTGTAGAAAAGAAGTGTGTATGTGTATCTTGGCACATGAATTCTCACGGATTTTCTCTATTCTGTTTCCCTGTAGTATGAACTGGCTGCATTTGTATTCTCTTTCCTAATTTTCCAGCCTCTTCTTCTGAAGTTAGAAAGATAGAGCTACTGAGACCTTAGGCTCACAAATCTTGACACTTGCCACAGACAAGGATTTCTGGAGGATTCCCTTTTCCTAAAATCTGAGGAAATAGAGATATCTTTCCACTCTAGTCTTTCTGTGGATATTCATCATCATGCATCATGCTTTATGCAAACATATAGATGGCTGTCTCCCTAATAGAACTTTCTGCTCATGTGCAAACTTTCTTGAGATTGCCCTCTCCTAATCTTTGATGGACTTTCCAAGAGGACTTGATGCTGCATATTTCATGAATCCCCCTTTACCTGTGACTATTTTATTTCTGGCTAGAAAGATAACTCCACAAGGGTTAAAGGCATTGAAAAATGACGTTGGATCATTAAAGACAAATAATGTTCCTTGGTTGCCATATTTGTTTTTTATTTCTTTATCTGTACATAAATATTTTTTAAAAGCTGGAGTATTTTTGTCCTTAAATTGCCTCAAGTCAGTCATCTTAGTAGAATGTTGATGCTGAGGAATAAAAATTGCAGAATATGAGGTATACAGTAAAGAATGAGAATTGTTCTGCCTCTAAGAATCATACATACTGGTACTAAATTACATGTGATAGCAAAACATAAGTGATACCATTAGAACTCCCTTTGGTCAAGGTCATCAAAGATTGGTGGGGGGAACTGGCAATACAGAGTACAAATTTTATATCCTGAACCTCATTTTTTAATCAGATTTTAAAAAACTGTAGAGTACCACGGAAATAAATCAAATCCAACACACACAAATAAATCACAACTCATAAAACATGCACAGTAATGAAAAGAAAATAAAACTCACTGGGGGAAGAAAAAGCAAACAAAAAAATATCCAAACAAATCTTTTATAAAAGCAGATGATTAGCATTAACATCTCAATTTAAGTCACGTGAAAAATCAACAATAATGTTTCTTTTATGCCCATTATGTACATTGTCATTGTATTTGGTTACTGTTCGTGCAGCCTGGAAAGATTTCAATCATGGCCATTGTTATAGCCTCTAAAATGTGAAGAGATGACTGGAGTAAGAAGAGACTTAAATAATTTCAGTGCTTTTCCCAGAGAGCTTTAAGAGTAGAAGTGCCCATCAAGAGGTTTAGGAAGCCTAGACAAACAGAAGTGGGACAATAATAGCCCTGTGTATTATCTATTATATTTTCTTTTAAAAGGATTTTTCCCCCTTTCCACATTTCTCTCTCTCATTTTTAATACCTCTTAGGATTTCATCAGTTAAAATTTGTTTCTTTTTTCTTTTCACACACATTGGCTCACAGTTTATTGTTGCACCATTGAATTATAATCCTAGACTGCTATGACTGTGGACATTAACACATAGAGTAAAACAACTCTTCTGGTTTCTAAAAGTATCTGAAAATAATAGTGTCTGTTAACAAACCATCCTACCTATTTCTTCTAAAAATCATAATACATATGCCCCCCAGATTCAGAGCCACATATCAGCTGAGGAGAGTCCCAGCAATCCAATTCCAAATTTCAGAGACTGAGATAATGATTGATTCAGTTGGGTTGGGTGCCAGTTCTGGCTTGAACTAGAGGAATGGTTTTGTCCAGCATGTGCATGTGTTCAAGATCCCTCCAGTGTGTGTCATGTGAGTTTGATATTCAAGGGGCTGATATGGAAAGGTATGGTTTTGGCCCTCAAAGAAGTCACTACCGGCTGAGGAGATCCCCAGTTGTATTTATTCTAACGAGAATATCAGCCTTTTCACTAAGGTCCATCTTACCAAAGTATTTATATGATAGCATAAACCCTTTGGTAAATCACTTATTCTCCTGTATTTTTATCCATGAAGACAGAAAAACAAATACATTTACAGCTTATGTCTCTATTATGCTTAGAAAATAATTAAATATCAACTCCTTAGCAGAACTGCCAACTAGTACAAAACTACTCACAGAATATAGTCTCGCTATTTTTTTAAATTAAATTGAAATTCTGGTAGGACATTCATTGTCTTCTTTTAGCATGGTATCCAAGAAACTCAGAAAAAGAATCAGTAAGAAGACTTTCTCATGGAATTAAGTGGTACCCAGGGTCATGATTAAATTCCAGACTTAGGACATAATGTTTGTAGGATCTTAATACTATTCTGACTGTATATCGTAATATATAATAAGTTTTTTTATCAGGGATTTAGGAAACATAATCAATTTTTAATACATATTTGACTTTTGAGTCCCTATTAAAATGTTGAAAGAGAAACATTCCCACCTTTACAATGAAAAAGTTTAATAATCTAAAATATTACAACTTCTACTGAAACCAAGAGAAAGTCAGGGTTGTAAGGCAAAAAATTAACTTGAAACCCAAGAGAAGATAGGAGTCTGCAGAAAGATAGGAAGTGAACACTTGTTTGACTGGGGTAAATGTCAGACACTGGACACCGTGTAAGCTACTGCTGGAAAAGTATCAAGTGCAGGGAGAGAGCCTCTCTCTGAGAGACAGGTACAAAGGGAATATCTAAAGCTGGGGGAGGAAACATTGAAAACAAAACCTCTGGCCAACCAACCCACATCTTACATGCAAAGTTATACTAGAGGAATTTGAAAACTGGGGTACACTAGAATAAATATAGCAACAACAAAACTCAAAACTAACTCAACTCCTGACTAGATTAACTAACTTCTTACAATAAAACCTAGCCAAAAAAAAGAAAAGAACGCCCTTTTCTAGCCATAAATACTAATTACCTCAGTTTCTACTGTCTTACAACAAATGTTCAGCTTTCCACCAAATATTGTAAGACATACAAAGAACCAAGGAAAAAAACAACACAATGTCAAGAGACAAAGCAATACACACAACCAGACTCAGATATGATCCCAATGTTTGAACTATTGGACAGGAGTTTGAAATGTCTATGATTAATATGCTAAAGGATCTAGCTGAAAAGGGGATGATGTGCACAAACAGGTGGGGTATTTCAGCAGAGAGATGAGAACTAGAGGATAGAATGGAGTGGAAATAATTGAAATGAAACACATAGTAAGAAAGATGAAGAATGCCATCAACAGACTTATCAGTATGTTTCACAAAGCCAAGGAAATAATTAGTGAATTTGAAGTTATTCGCACTGAAACACAAAGAACAAAAAGAGTAGGAAAAAAATCAGAATGGAACATCCAAGAGCTGTGGGACAATATAAAATGTGCTAACACACTGTTATTGGAATTGTAAAAGAAGAGAGAGAGAATGAGGTAGAAGAAATATTTGAAGAGATAATGGTTGAAAATTCTCCCAAATTAATCAAGATATGAACCACAGTTCCCAGACCTCAGAAAACACCAAGCAAAATAATTACCAGCACACACGCACACCTCAGTGTAATATCAGACACAGTAATTTTACATACTGATATTTTGTAGTTGAATGTTACATAATGATAAAAGGTTCAATTCACCAAGAAGGTATAACAATTCTAAATATGTACATACCTAACATCAGAACTTTGGAATACAAACATAAAACAAATGTTTCCAGAACTGGAAAAAGAGAAAAGAGAAAACCACAATTATTGTTGAAGACTTCAACGCTCCTCTTAGTAATCAATAAAACAAATATACAGAAAAGCAATAAGGATATAGAGGATCTGAACAACATGTCAACCAATTTGGCTTAATTGCATTTATATAAAACTTCATCAAACAACTGTAGAATACAAATTCTTTTCCAGTGGACATTCACCAAGATAGATCATATTCTGGCCATAAAACAAACCTTAGCAAACTTAAGATGATTGAAATCATACAAAGTTTGTTATGATCCATTCACCATTGAATGTCTCTTTAGCTATCTGCTGGATTTCTTTTGGTACCCTGATGATGATAATTTGCCTAAGTCACAAGCTTTAGCAAAACTGTGTGGCTATAAAAGATATTTAATTAATAATGCCAATCATGATCTTATGCTGGAAATAGAGATTATAGTTTTAGGATCCACACCTTAAAGTTGGTCTCTGCTAAAAGTATTTTCTGTTAAGAGATGCAGGCTTCCCGTCCATATCTGGATTCAGAATGGGAACATCAACTGTTCCACGTTATGCCCATACTTGTCTGCAACACTTTGGTTCCTCAAACTATAGTACCCACACTGCATAAATGACTGGTCTTCTGGCTTTTGATAGCCTGGCTATGTGTCCTTTAGGTGATAGCTTGGGCCCGGGCTACCGCAGTCCATTGTGCAGACCCCACCTGTCAATGTGAGAACTGCTGGGCTACATTTTGACCGTGCTGCCACCCACACTTAATCAGGCTTTTCAACACTATAGCCATATTCAACCTATTGGCACAATAATTCCATTTCCACCTTGATGGCAAACTTTCATACAATGTCTGAAGCAGCCCCTGTTGGCTATTCTGAATTCATGGGGGAATTGCACAACATAGGAAATAGATACATGCCATCTGCGTGCTCTGCTGTAAGGCCACTTGAATTAATATCCCTATGTTCAGATTTTGTCTCTTAACGTACATGTCAGACTATCATAAAAGAGATGACATAGAGCCTCATGTGGGTTTATATCCATCAGGATCCTTTGGACATATTATATCCACTATAGGATGCCAAGACAGCTGCCTCCTCTCTTACTCTTTGTGCCTCTCACTGTCCAACCACATTCATACATTTCTAAAACTTCCTGACCAACAAGTCTTTATCTCTTAGTGTTATAAATTTGGTCCAAATATTATTACGAAGAGGTCCACAACATCACTATCAACCAAATCCATGACATCCTAGTGGACCACCAGATGACCTCAACCCATTTGACAAACATACCCATGATGGAGGACCACCTCAGTCCACCTGACCAACACAATCTAGATGATCACTTCAGCCCCACTGCTGCCTGAAGTTTACTGCCAGGGACCAATGCTGCTCCTCTTTTATTCTTGCTTCGCTTTGGATTCTGCTAACCTCATTCCTTCTTTCTACGTCACATCCTATAGTCCACTATCCCATCTCCCCAGGCTTTGGTACTCAGACCAAATGGAAGCTTATCTCTTGTTTGTTTGTTCTTGAAGTTACTGGAGAAGAGAATGTCACCCTCATCTTAGCTGCTTGTCTAAAGCATTTCTCTGCCCAGCCCCAATATGTAAGTCTCTACTGAACCATATTCACTATATCACAGAAATGCAGTGACACCATGGCTACACTCAACATTGCTACAAAGGATTGTCAGTGTTTACAATATGTTACTTATACTATGGATAGCACCAAACTCAAACCCATAGTGATTTATTATTTAGCTACATATTTTAAGGAGCTGCTGATGGAATATCTGAAGCTCTCTTTTAGGCCTGTAAATACCATCTCTGTCTGTTCTACTCTACTTGTCTAGGCTGCAGACTGACACATTCAACTTTTGCAGCCATCCTTATTTCCCTCTCCAGATTTCACCACCTGGCACCCAGACTTCAGTACTGTCCTACCCTGGCCACCACCACACCACTACTCATAAACAATTCCATACCTTCCTTGCCAGGGCCCACACTTCCACTTGCTCCATAGGCACTATTCATCCTTCCCCCAGCTCTAGTTCCCTAATTGATCCCACTCAGTTTTCAGTACAGAGTTCACTCCCACTCCCATCTACGCTCATGTTTTCTCCCCCTCCCCAAGGCCCACTTCGTTCCATCATAGTAACCACCTCCCAGTCTTGAAGGATCTCCCCCATAATACATATTTACCACTCATCAAGCATACAGTCCAGGTCCTTTATTGCACTAACTGCTGAGCTTAACATCAGTCCCCAGATGGGTCACCAGCTCTCATTATGCATTCCCAGCTAACTTCATAGAAGGATTTACCCTTGGCCAGTCCTTCCCTTCCTACGTACCATTCCATAAAACTAACCAGGTCCTAAAATATTTATTTAAATTGCTCACCTGCTCTTTCCTTCTGATTTGCTTTATAGCTTCTAAGAAACTTTCTTGCTTTGCTCATAGCTGTGAGCTTATTGGCAACTCATCAGTAGGGTTTTTCCACTACCATATTCTGTACCATACCGTACCATACCATAGCATTAGTCAAGATTCTCAATTCCCCAGGGGCTCTAATTTTACTTTAATGCCACTCACCTGTTCCTCCCTTCTTATATACTGCTAACAGGCCTTCCCCCTAATGTCATATATACTCTAGGCACACTGATGGGCCAACATTTCCTTCTGGAATTTCTAATCCATGTTCCTTCTTTCAGCCTTATTAGGTTCAAAAGAACTGCACATTATACTTGCCCTACTTACAGTCTTGGGGATCATTGGCACTGCCCCAGATACCCGTAATCTAGTCAGAAAATACATATCATTAATACTAACCAGGAAACATCCAAAATCCCCTCTAAGCACATGCAACAAGCTGCCAATGCTTTGGATGCCCTCAATGAGGGACAATACTTCCAGGCAACTTTGGTTGCTGATAATTGCCTAGCCTTAGCCTATTTACTGGCCAGCCAGGGAGGTGTTTGCGCCCTTAAGTTTACTTCTTCCTCCATGTGGATAGATAGACATCATGGGAAAATTTGCTCAAATAACCCAAAAAATGAGACAAGGTAAGTTTGTTAATAATCCCACTCAATTTTTTGAGCAAATACTCCAGATACCTGCTGCCATTTTTTCCTGGCTCTTAACAACTGCCTAAGATGATTGGATACACATGTCTATCCAAGGTCTCCACAAATTCATTATAGTTTTCTACATAGGCATATGGTTCCTAAAATTGTGCCTAAACAAATTCAAATTCAATTGAATGAGACATGGCACATTTCCATCATCATTCAAATATTGGAGTGAATTATAATAAGAGGTCTGACTCTATTTTTGATTTTTGACAACTAACAACTTTCAAGCCCCATCCCTCCCCTTTGTCCTTTGCCCCAAATATGGGCAAACTAATAAAAAAAAAATCTATCAACCACCTTGGTGATCATGGGAAGTTCAAACCACACAAACATCAGACATAGGAGGAAACTCTCAACCCAGACGCACCTCTTAGCCAGAGTGCAAACCGAGCCATTACACCACCACTCCCCCGAAGCTGTTGCCATTGTGGACTAGATTCTTCTGTCCTGCTCTTCCAGGAATTCCTTTTGTGAGTGAAAAATTTTCTTATAAATTCTTTTGGTGTGTGTGGCATCATCAGCCTCAACATTCAGCCTACTAATTGGGAGGGAATCTATATCATCTCTGTGGGGTGGTTATAATGGAATTAAACTAGAAGTAAATTACAGAAAGATATCTGGAAAATCTCTACATACTTGGAAAATAAACACCATATTTCTCAATAATCAATGTTTCAAAAATCACAAGGGAAGATAGAAAATATTTTGAATTAAATGAAAATGAAAATACAACATATCAAAATTTTGAGGATGTAGCTAAAGCAGTATTTAGAGGGAAATTTATAGCATTAGATGCTCATAGTAGAAAAGAGAACAGATCTCAAATGAATGATTGAAGCTTCCTCCTTAAGAAACTAAAAATAGAAGAACAAAGTAAACCAAAAGAAAGCAGAAGAAAAGTTATAAAAATAAGAGTAGAAATCAATGAAATTGAGAACTGAAAAAGAGAAAATCTGTCAAACGAAAGGTTGGTTCTTTGAAAAGTTCAATAAAGTTGATACATTTCTAACTAGATTGACCAAAAAAAAAAAAAAAAAAAGAGAGACAGAGAGAGAAAACACAAATTACAAATTTACAAATATAAGGAATTAAAGAAGAAACATCACCATAGACCCTAGAGATATTTAAAGTGTAAAGGAATACTATGACCAATACAAGACCATAAATTCAACAATCTAGATGAAATGGACAATTTTTAAAAAAAACAAACTACCAAATCTCACTCAAGTAGGAATTCACATGATACTCAACAACCTACACTATTATTGTAGAGAAGATTTCAGTAGAAGAAGAGTGTTCAATAACACAAGAGAAAGAAATCTTTTAGTCATAGAATTTTTTACTTTTTTGCTGTTATTTTTCAGTAGGTGATTCTTCTCAATATGACTAAGTTGGAATGGTAATATTAGGAAGCCCACATTGTCTTCTATTCAATGAATCTTTTTACCCCTTTTTAAAGTCATTTATCTACATTCCATTAAGATAAGAAAATTTGGGGCCTAATAATTATTATAAGCCATACATAATTTTTCCTCTTGAACATTCTGCTTTCATTTGGTTTCCAAATCTGATTTTTTTAAGTAATTTAATATTTTTTAAAAACCAGAAGCCCATTGGATATTTTAGCTGCAGAAGTTTGAAAAGTTCTACTTGGAATATGTCTAGATATGGAATTATTTTGTTTGCCTAAAATATGAAAAAAATCTTAATGTTTTCAGTGAAGTCTTTCATTAGATGAGAAAAATTTTATTTTATAATTTCAATATGGCTGAAGCTTCAGTTGTGCAGGTTTATTTTTACCTATGAAAATTGTCATTAGTCATTGGATGGTGTTCTGCCTGATCTTCCAGGATAATATTCTTCTTTTTATCTCCAGCCAAAAATGAGTGAACAATGATGAACGAGAAACTTTCTGCGGCATATATTCTGCTATTCACTGATTCCATTGCATTTTAAAATCTCATGTTATGAATCTTGAGTAACTTGCAGAAAGTTCTCACTGAGGATTCTTTCTTCAATGGAAACAATTCAAAATTCTGGGAATATAGTATGGGTAAAATATTTGTGTAATAAGCTCACAATTGGATCAAGGGAAATATCATCATGGCTGACCTTGGCCGGATTTTCTTTTGCTTTACTTTTTTTGTTTGTTTTTTGATTTTTGTTTTTAAATCCAGAAAATTTCCTTAGGAACTATTAGAATCATTTGCTGTTTAAATAACAGGCTATTACATAGCTATCTTAAAAATTAATTCTGGGTTTTGGTATTTTGCATTGAAAGTTATCTTGGTATTGAGACCTAAGACATATTCCAAACAGGTCATGAAGTCTAATTAACCTTTTATCACATTCAACTACTTTAAGTTACATGAACTTGACTCTGCCCTCTAAATATAACAATGCGATTTTGGCATCTCATTAATAAACATGACAGCATTTATTAACACTGCCATGTAGCTAAAGTAAAACTTCATCAATTCAAATCTCAAGGAACCAGAAGTAATCAAGCTAGAACTAAACAGGAACAAATTATCTGACATCATATTTTAGTGGCGGGAGAGCTGAGAAGCTAAGCAACTTGCTGTTTCTGTCAAACAATCTTGATTACTTGTCGGTGTGGAAGAAGTCAGTAGAGTAGGGAACGAAAGGTTAATTTACTTGCACTCACATAACCTCTCCGTGTCTTCTTATTGACAAACAACCAAGGTCATTAACTGAACTTTGCAAATCAATTTCTGTGAATGCATGGCTCATAGAATCATGTACTTTAAATTACAAATGTCATAGTCTTGAGGTTATCTATGCCATAACAATCAATACTAGATTACTTATTATTATTTTTATCCGGCAATACCTTCATTAAAAGTTTATGCACCAAAAATGTATATATTTTTGTTAGCCTTTCATCAGAATTCTAAGATCAAATGTTTACTCATTTTTTCTTCATTTTTTTCCTTCCTTCCTTCCTGTGTAAATAAGACTAGTTAAAATATTTTCAGGTGCAATGTAAGACATACACCACCCTTTGATGTTTAATGATGTAGTTTCCACTTAAGAAGCTAACACATAATTTCATCATCTGTATTAGGTGGGCATTAACACTGAGTATTTAGGAAATAGTAATTAAAATAAAAGCAGCTAGTATTTATTTAATACACTGTGTACACATCATCACAATCCTTTAAAGAATTTACTTTCATCTCCGTGTTACAGGAATACGAGGCTCACAGAAAGATCACATAGCTACTATTAAATGCCAGAATTTTCACCCAGTTCCTTTTGAATCCAAAGTCAGAGTTCTTAATACCACACACAACTGCTATTTATAGAAACAAAGTTGAAAAGAATGACATATCTTTTTTCTAATTTGGATAACAATTCCTTGTTGCTCTTACCCTATGTACTGATTTTGTTATGGAACTAGAATTCCTTCCTTCCTTCCTTCTTTCTTTCCTTCCTTCCTTCCTATATTAACCATGTCTTTTGTTTTCTGTGTTTTGATGCTTTGATATCTGGGGACTTGCTGACCCTGGAGGGAGTCAGCTGGTCCCAGGATTGAGCAATTCCTAGAGGTAGTAAACAATTCATCCATGAGCATGCCTTTCAAATGCAAACCAACCAGTCCAGAGCCTACACCCTCAACAAGGGCCTCTATCAGGCTCCCAGACTCCCAGGACCACTATCCATGGTCCCTTCTCACCTCAAGACCAGGTACCAGACCACTAGGGCCAGCCTCTATGCCCCAGAATCCACTGAAATTACTCAATCTAGCCAGTCGCTAACCTGCTAACCTGGGTTTCCTGTTCCCTTCCTAAGGAAACCACAATAAAGGCCATTGTCCACAGTTTCCCTTCTCTCTGCCTCCTGACAGACCCCATGCTTCCCTGTGTGGCTCCCTGTGATGTGGTTGCCTCCTTCTCCTGGGATTTGGGAGTAACAAACTATCTTTTCAAAGGCAGTAGTCTAATCTGTTGGCCTTACCCTACCTAAATAATAATAAAACCTATTCAACCTTCTTTCTGTCTGTCTTTCTCATCTCTTTCTCTTACTTTCTTTCATGTGTAGAAACCAGTAGACACTTATAACTGCCATCAAATTAGCAAAGTGTTGTACTCTTTTGACTGAACTATATAAAACAAATTTTAGCAAAATGAGTACTTTGAATTTTAGATGGACATATGTTCTTTCATATTTAATAATCTTGAGTGTGAAGAAATGCTTTTAAAATCTGCCTTGAGTTATGTAAACTTTAGATGAGTGGGTCAGTCTCTAAATATCAGTTATATTTTTAGAAATAAGGGAAAATTATTCACCAGAGCCCTTAAACAACAGCGTATGTTCTTTCCTTCTTATTAGCTATAGACAAATACCAAGTTTAAATGTAAATTTTTTTGGCTGCTAAGACAAAATATGGTACAAATTTTTGAAATAGTGCCAACCTTACTCTACCCTCAACTTAGAAAATATAATGAAATCAAAGATCCAAGGGATGAATTGACTTTAAAATCCTTTTCTCAGCACCTTAAGAAAATCCATTCCTAAATTAGATGTTTATCTTACCTATTGCAGAGAATACTTGTGAATGTCATTTTATTTGGATTACATATATTTTTAAACGTGTATTTTGGATTTTTTGTGGTTATTGTTTGTTTTATGGGTTTTCTGTTTTCACTTAAGTTTTAGCCCAGTTCTGAGTTTCATTTTTGACTTCAAATCTTCCATATTGTTCTCACTTATACTGTCATTTATTCATTTATTTTCCAATTTTTTAATCTCCTGTTTTCCCTATGTGTTTGTGATCTATGTATCCACCCCTTCCTTTTCTTGTGGAACAGATACTCTCTCTTTTATTCATTTATCAAAAATTTTCTGAACATTTGTCATCTGCCAATGATAATGGGAGGCCCCAGGATTATAAGGATGATGAAGATCATTTCTGTTCTGGAGGAGATAAGAGGAAGAATAAAAAGTCCATAATTAACTGAGGCAAAATGTAAAAATTGTTGTAGTGAAAGTAAATACTGTCATGGGCCACATAACGACATTTCAGTCAATGACAGACCACATATATGACGGTGGTCCCATAAGATTAGTAGCATATAGCCTAGGTGTGTAGTAGGCTATACCATCTAGGTTTGCATAGGTACACCCTGTGATGTTCGCACAATGACAAAACTGCGTAATGCTGCATTTCTCAGAACGTGTTCCTGTCATTAAGTGACACATGACTGTAGTAAATATGTGAGAACAGTTGACAGTCCCATGAACTCAGAGGAATGGGATAAGAGAGATTTTCACAGAGGCACTGCTGTTAGAGTGGAGCTTTGTGGGACAAATGGAAGTTTCTCAGGGAGACAAGGAGGAGAACACTCCTGACAAAGTCGCCAGAATTCTCCAGTGCAGCGCTTTATTTTGAAAGGTGCAGAGCAACGATGGTATAATATAAGTGCAGAGGGGCTAGAATGGTGGTAATACTCAATTTACCCCCTTCCCACATCCATTTTTCAACTTTCTCTGACCTGTCCCGTACTCCAGACAGTTGTCTCTTTGAACTGCTTCTCCAGACTCCTTCACCATCTTGGTTTCTATTTGGGTTCAGCCAAAGGTTGGTATTGGCAGGGGATAGGAGTGTGGAAGGAAAGAATAGAGGTGCATCACTTTCTCACTCCCTTCCTAATTCAGTGCAGATGTTGTGGTAGAAGCTATGTCCCTCCATGACCACAGTTTTCCCCAGGTGGTCCCTCTTCCATGTTTCCAGTTCTCACTGGGCTCCAGCAATTTTTCTTCCCTTGTCTCTTTGGCTTAGTGGTGGCAATGGTTTTCCCACTATTTCTACTTCTGGGGGCCTACTGATCTTTTGTTTGTTCAAACCCCAGCTGCCCTCTTCAGTTGCACTTTCAATAAACAATTTTCATTTTAGCCATCTGAATTAAATTTCATTTCTTGTAAATACCCTGACTGACATGGTAGGGAAAAGTTTAATTGTGAATGAACTGTAAAATACAAATTAATTTTAAAAATCTTGTTTTAACCAATTTATTTGTAAAAACAAATAAACAAAACACCAGGAAAAATATTGGTGAGAGGTAAGCAAAAAGAAATTTTAAAAATCTCTGAATTCCAGACATGATTTCTGGATTTGAGGGTCAACCTGGGCTATGAACAGAGGCAAAGGAAGGTTGATTTTTTTTTAATCAGAACTAGCTACAAAGTCTATTAGAAACATTTAGAGATACAGATGGTTGCGTCTCTAAGTGGGGATATTGTCAACCTAGAAACAAGGAGAGCAAGACACCTTTCTGAAATAATTTCTGAAAGAAATTATTCTAGCTGTGTCCTTTTCTCTTCCCATCTTGACCTTGCGACAATGACTGCACCGTGTTCACACAGAAAGTCAAGAAACAGCAAAGTCATTCACAATTAATTAAAAATAAGATTAACCTTAGAAGAATACTGAAAACTAGCTGGGATAAAAAAATAACGGAGAGCATGCTGTTGGCACCTGGGTATCTCCTCAAATCCAATTCCATAAACTTCTCTTCCTGGAAGAAAATATATCTGGGTCAGATCATATGGTAGGAATGGTGGGTAAAATGAACAGAGGAAGGCAAGCAGCCAAGATTACAGCATCATAAATGGCACTCCCTGAGATACACCCCCAAATTTACTCCTTAAACTCACCTGCAAGAATCTGTGAAGATCCTGGGCTTCTTCCTGGCCCCGAATACATAACACCAGCTACAGTAATCATAACTGATAATAATTGATATAAGTGAAAATTAAAACAAAAATAACTGATGAAAAATCCCAAGGATATGAGTCTTTGTGTGTGTATAATGTATATCTTTATATTTATATAATGAAACATCTATGGCATCCAAGCATTATGAAAGAGAAATAACAAACTGAATAGTCTACATCAGAGAAAGCAGAATTAATGGACCAGACAGAATAATAATGTAACTTAAGTATAATAATTGCCTTCACAGAAATAAAAGGGTATATTGGAAATATAAAGCAAAACAAAAGCAGTTGTAATTTTTAAAAAAAGAACCAAGTAGAACCACTTAATATGAAATATATATATAATTGTTGAAATGAAGAACTCAGTGGAGGTTGGGAATAGAAGAATATTTCTAGCTAGGAAATATATTATTGACTGATAGGTCATGTCAAATAATTTTTCCAAACACATCTGGGATAGAGATGGAAATAATGGTGAAAAAGGAAAAGATAAATAGGAACAAAGTATTTGTTTTTATACCCATTTTAAAGACCTGCAGGAAGGAGTGGAAGAAGGGAATACAATTTAAAAAGGCAAAAATATTTGAAAAACAATGTCACATAATTTTTCAGAATTAAAGAAAGTCATAAGACGTCCATTTGAAAGAGTTTATAAAGTGCCAAACAGGATAGGTTAAAAGACACACACACACACACACACACACACACACACACACACACACACAGATAAACATAGCTTAGTAAAATTTAGAAATATCAAATACAAGTAGAAAACTCTGAATGCACCCAGGGAGCAAAACCATTTTACACACGAAAAGAACACAGGAGATGGAAAAAGGTATGGAATAATATTTGTAAACTGCTGACGATAAATAAAAAAGAACTTTGAACCTACAGTTTCATACCCAGTTACATTATCATTGAAAAGAAATGTGAAGTATATTACCAGGCATATAAGTATGAATAATAAACTTATTGAAATGAAGAATAACTCTCCACTTTAAAGCACTTTTGGAAGAACTGCACCCAAAAAAGTTGACATAAATCTTGGAGGTTACTTACTTATAGAAAGTAAGATTGCTAAACAAATTAGTAAATGTATGATTCTATAAATAAGTAATAACTAAAAATAACATAAAATACAATATCCACAAAAACTTGGAACTGAAATTCCAAATGAGGGAGAAAGACCAGAGGGAGATGACGGTAGACCAAGGCACTCTCGGTTTGAAAGAAAGTTGTACGTTTTAATAACTTTTAGAAACTGAGAGGAAAAAGTAAACCTAAGGTGAGTCTTATTATGAGAGGAGTAACTACAAGTAGAATAGAAATGGAACATAGCTGTAGATCAGCAAAAGAGAAGTCATGGAAGCAAATAGAAACTAAGAAAGGAGAAATGAAGAATTACATTAAATAGAATGCCTGACATAAGATAGCAGAAATAAGTTCTAATACAAAAGTAATAACAAGAAAATTATATTAATTTATCTCATCAAGTAAAGAAGGATCTCACATTAGATAAAAACCAAAATTCAAGAATAAATTGTCTACAAGAGAGAAATTTAAATTAAAGAGATATGGAAAGATTGAAAATAAAGGATGGAAAAGATGTCCTGAGCACAACGAACTCACAAGAGTAGAATGTTGCACTGACAGAATGGATATAAAAGCAGAAAAAAATAACAGAAAACTTTATAAGAAATAAATAGAAAAAATTTATAATAATATTTCATATATAGTCACCCACATACTCAATCTCAAAGAAATAGAATGACCTTCCATTTCAGAGAAAATGCACATTAATTTCTAGCACACATGAAACTTCACAAAATAGAATAATTCTCAAAGTATCAAAATAAATTCCAAAAATTCAACATTATACAGACTCTGTTCTATTTCTATAATGCTATGAAATTATAATTGATCACAAAAGTATAACTACAAAAATCCATATATTTACTAAACTGTATATTAAATAGTCCTTTGTCCTAAAAGAACAATCATCACCATCTACATGGGGGCAGTTAAAGCATTTCTTGAAAGAATATTTATAGCCTTGAATACATTTATGGAAATTATATAAACTATACTTTATCCAGAAATAAACCTAGGAAAGAATTCACAAAACATTGTAGACAATATTTTGAAACTTTAATAAAAGAAAATAAAATCAAATGAATTAATATCTCCTTTTCATGGATGGGAAAACTTAACGTTGGAAAAATATCAGTTCTCTCCAAAGTAATGCATAAATTCAATGAAATTCCCCCAATACATGAATGATGGGAAGAGGAGTTGGAAAATTGATTTTTAAAGGCATATCACAAATTAAAAGTGAGGATAACTACAAATAATGAGTGCATTCATGCTCCAAACATCGTATAAATACACCCCTGTGAAACCTCTTATACAGGTCCATACAGGGAAATGTATTTCAAGAACTTGGAAGTAGTCAGGGATTCATATCTAGGGAAGATAGCCAAGATGGAACACTACGTGAAGATCAAAGATTATGACTTTACATATAGCAAAAAGTAATTGAGTAAGAAAGATAAGAAGCACAACAGATCTAAGATAAAATGTGATCAATTAGTACACACAAAAGCACTATATTTTTTTTCAAAGCTATATGTATATGTAACTCTGATAATATATTTAACAGCCATATACAAGAGGGAAGGGAGATGAAAAATGAAGAATAGGAAAGAGGATGAAGAATGAATTTTGAATAGTAAAATGAATTTTGTTTTAAAAGATAGGTTTGTGTAGACTGATGATGGTTGTTTGGTATAAATTGATGAGTAAAAAAATCTGCACACCTGAGTTACAATTATAACAATTTTAGAAAATGATAAGCATTCTCACTGTCTGATAAATTGAACTTTCACATATGGTTAAAAATCCCTCGTTTCATGTGAAGTCACCCCTGGAGACTTCTCGACAAGAGGGTATTCACCAAGGTTGTGCGGCTCTTCCTCTGTGACACTTACTTCTCCAGAATGTCCCACCGCAGGGAATAAGAGAGCACCAATGTCCACTCTAGGCACTGCTGCCACCAGTAGTGAGGAAAGAAGTGCTCACTTAGAGCTCAACCGTTTTACATCAGCCCAACCTCACCAAAGGTCTCCCTGCTTGCATTGTGCTCCAGGTGTGGCCATTAGGACTAGAAGTTTGTCTTTGTTTTTCTGAAACGTTCTGTGATTCGCCTATATTGATTTTTGATTATGTTTATTTGAAGCTGGACTTAAGGTTAAGAGCCATGGCTGAGAAGAAGCCAAATATTGCTTCAAAATAATTTATTAAATTAAAAAAAAGAAATTCGGGGGCCAGCCCGGTGGCATAGTGGTTAAGTTCACTCACTCTGCTTCGGATCCTGGGTGCAGACCTACACACTGCTCATCAAGCCATGCTGTGGAAGCATCCCACATACAAAATAAAGAAAGATTGGCATGGATGTTAGCTCAGGAACTATCTTCCTCACAAAAAAAAAAAAAATACTTGAAAGTCTTGCCAACATTTTCACCTGGGAAACACAAGCTTCGTCTAGCAAACCTACTTTTAAAATAAGCTTTTCAATGAGGTTTTTGTTTAAATCCTAATGAAAATCAAAAAGAAAAAAGTATATCTTTCTATTCTCTCACATTAAAAAAAAACTCCTTGGGGACATATTGTGAGAGTACTTCATGTAGTAAAAGTAGTTACTTAGGGAAGCCTACTAATACACGAAGATATAAATAATATCATAAATAGATTTCATTGAGTATGAGAAGAAAAATTAATGAGGGTTTATTCTGTTTCAGTATTGACGTTCCAGGTTATGAAAAAACACCAAGTACAAGGATAAGCCTTACAGTTAGTATTATGAATATTAAACTTTGGCATTAAGATTAAAACCATTAAAAACTTTTAAAGTTGAAATGTATTAGGATGATGGTTCCAAAACCTGACTTTATGTATGATTCAGTGGTGGTCTTTTTAAAAAATATTGTTTCCTAGACTCTAGCTAGAATAAATTATCAGGATAATGTGCAAAACATTTTTAAAGATATCTCATTTTATTATGAAAATTATCAAACATAGAGAAAAGTTGAAAAATTTTACAGTATATACCCATCACCTAGATTCTGCAGTTAACATTTTAGTATACTTGTCTTATCACACATCTACCCCTCTAGCCATCCATCTTATTTTTTTATGCATTTCGGAGTAAGTTTTGGACATTGGCATACCTCCTAAAAACTTCAGCATGCATGTCAGTAACTAGAGTTCGATATTTATTTTTCTTTTTCATCTTTTCAGTTAAAATTAATATACAATGCAATGTGCAAATCTCAGATGTATCAATCAATGAGTTTTGACTATGACAATCTTATATATCGTCATTATGCCAGAGCTGTAAATAGTTTATAACTCAACATCCTGTTGAAATAATCTGTCATACAGATCCATTTCAGGCACAGAAACAAAATCACCCATATCTTAATGAATGGTAGGGGATGACTCAAAATGTATGTTTACTACCACATAGAAATGACTGTTGAAATTCAGCTCTTTTTAGGGTGGATCACAAACAAATCCCCCTGGGAACTTTCCATTCTATGCAATTGCAAATAGATATATGCAGAGATAATCCCATAGGTAGATACATAGGTGCATTGTACCATTCATTGAATTATTTTACTCTGCAATCTAATTTGGATTTTTGTTTACTTAAATTAATCCTTTACTCCCTGAGTTCAGGGAGATTATGTCACAAAGCTCAGTGCATTTTCTATGCGAGGCCCTTAATACATGGGGGTTAAATTGTTTGCAACAAAAGTTACGACTGGGGACCTTTTTCTATAGTTCAGAGGGTCTTTCAATGGCCTTAAGTAGATATTCGATTCTACCGGATACTACTGTGATTGCTTCATGAATAATTCATTTAGAATGCTCTGCTTCCAGTGAATAAGATGTTTCTTGTTGTTCAAATATTATAAAATAAGTGGCAATTGCATTTAGGGGAGGGGATTAATTCTTAATTTTAGTAACTTTCTGGAAAATTTTACTCTCTCATGGTAGATTGACCATCTGTAAAGTGTTGCTTGTTGCAGTGCTTGCATTTTAGTCCTAGATTAATGTTGTCAGGGAGCCCCAAATAGTGGCATGAGAAATTCAGCTGCCACGTAAAAGGTGCTAACCAGCCTAGGGCTCCTGTTTCCAATGCCCTGCCCTTTGCTCCCGACCTGGGGAGCTAATAGAGCGAATGTTGTGTGCCATATTGTAATGAATCCGTTTTCTCTTTACAGTTATGTAACCTCCAGTGGCTATAATTGGATTTTCCCACATTACTTGTGTGGAGAAGCAAACATACCTTCCCGAGTACAGAAATTTGGTACTTATGCATTGTTGCACCCCATAGCATAGCTTATCTGTGAATAAATAGAGGCTTTCATTCAACAGAGCTATCAATCTGGCAGCTTTCAAAAATACTATATTCATGTTAAGAAGAAAAATGCCCTAAAAGGAATTTGAGTAAAACATATTTGTTAAAATTTAAGAGTAGATGAATTGGCTTGACTATAATTGACTGTGAACTATTTGGGGCTATCTTCAGATGAATGGTGCTAAAAATAAATTATATTATGCTGTAAATAAACAATAAAAAATTAAAATATTTATTTGTTAAACACTGTATAGATGTCTGTATATTTGTTATATTCCACTTGCGAATTTGGCTCAATGTTCTTATCAAATTACATAACATTTCATATTCTGACATTTTAAAATATTCATCTCTGGCAAAGAAAAAGAGGAAAGCATGGTAAACATTCCTTTTTAGAAGGTTACACTGAGCAAAATGTTCCAAAATAAGCTATAAATGAATTAGCTCAAGGGTGGAAAATTCAATTTAAATAATAAATTAGAAACATATCAGAAATTAGATTCTTATGTTTTAGGGTAGCTTTAAAAACTTATTTCTGCCCAAGCTTGTTAATGCTGGCAATGTTGTTATTCAATCATATTTAAGTTAAACTGCAAATTACTTACCGAGTATATATTTGATTTACATGCTTTCTGTATTTGTCAATTCTCTGATAAATTAAAAGCTAAAATGTTTTATTGATAACCATGCTAGTAGATGAATCAGTCTGACCACTTTAATAGCTTAACCTCTGATTAAAACTATTATAATCAATCTTTGACATAGAAATACTTCTTGATTAAACATTTCAAATAATAAGATGATAGGATCAGGTAATTGATAAGGCTTTAGTTACATACTATTAGTATTTTTTTGCAACATGATAAAAGTTTACAGGAAAATGTTTAAATCAGCCATGGAGATAGGCTGTGTTCTCTGTTTTACTAAAATTCTTTGACACATTTTGAACAATGTTTATAATATAAAGCTGACTATACATCAGTAACTGATTTCTCTCTGGATATAACTAAACACCAGAAAGGTAATGCCTGTGCTCCTGATTGACTGCAGGCTAAAGTCCCACTCATCCCAAAGCTGGTTCTTTTACACCATGTATATTCTTAAAAACATATCATTCCTTGGTAATTTTAGCACAAATTTCCTTGAAAGAGATTAAAGCATTATTTATTGTACTTACGTTTTAGTGGCTTTCATTAGGATATTTTCAAGGGTTTCCTATTCTGTTTGTTTTTGAGAAAGAGAGATTATGAATAAAGGCTTTAGCAGAAAAATGACTCTCCATTTCTGAAAATGTACCTAATCAGACACATTTGAGGTAATGGCTACCAGGCAATTTGCAAGAAGATAATGCTTTCACTGTTCAACTTCACCATCAAAGAAAAGAGTTGTCCCATTGTCGAGCAAACATTACCCTTTATAACAAGATCAAAATGAACACAGGCAGGCAATTAGACACTTAGATTCTAAAATTGTGAATATAAAATCTAAGAGTTCAAAAGCTATTGTGGAAAATACAAAGAAGTAAAGAGAAATAACTAGATGTCCATACTAGACAATCCCACTAGAGCATCACTCTACAAATGCTAGGGTGTTGTTTGAAGATGATCCTCCCTATATGGGAAGATAAGCGAAGCCCAATGGAAAGCACTGTTCAGAGGTAGACTGTGTGTGTAAACACCAGAGGTCTATCAAGGCCCATGCTGGCTGTTAGTAAAGCTTTTCGTTTCTAAATATATACACACGAAGAGAAAAGCTTGGGTGACCTTGTTGAGCTGGGTTATGTGGTGAAGGGAGAGGGCAGAAGCAGAGGCTATAGGCCCAGCACATACCATATCCAAATAAATTTTAAACAGCTACTTTCATCAATCCTTGGTGTTTTGAGTCATTAAAAGAAATCAGCCTTTATCTCTTCCCCTAAAAGTTGGGGAGAATCAGTGTGATTTGTGATTCGTATATCATCCTCTGGTTGTCTGGAATTTTTAATAGATTTTTTACATCTCTACTAATATCTCTTGAAAATCACTGTTTTCACTCATGGTTTTGACTACAGCACTTGAGACTCGAACTTAGAAAATTCTGGCTTGTGAGACATATATTTATAATTCAGGGCTACCAAATGTATTGCCATGAGATCGCTGACATATTTCTGAATTTGAACCAAATACATTCTGTGACCTGTACTAGACACATTTTCATTTTTCCTCTGAGCTCCACATTGGCTATAGTTTGGGCAGCTGTGTATTTGAGGTTATCGACATGGTTTGGAAAAGTCGAAGATCTTCAATAAGTTGAAATTCTTGGAGACTGCTTGTGAGTCATTACATATGTTTGTAGGCAGCTGTTTTTTGTGGCCAAATTTGAAGCACTTACTTCAAATTGGTGTATTCTACCATATGGAGAAATGGTTTCCAGCCAAAACATTTAATTAACAGTGAATCAAGATGACCTTGTCTTTGCTTTACCACATGTAAGTGCTGAACACAGTGACAGAGTGAAGACAAGTGTACTCGCTTGCTAGCCCAGGTCCGTGCCCCTTTCCATCTGGCCATGATAACACCCAACCTTATTTTTACCATCCTCTCTCGCTCCATCTTATTGCACTCCATATGGAGACAGGCAACAGATACATGAAAAAATGTGTGTATTTGGAAGAAAATAACACAATTTGGTTGGCGATATGTGCCTCTTATAGGACTAACCTGAGACAACTTACCAGAAAGCAGAAAACAGGGAAATATGAAAACCGTAAGCTTGCTTTCACAAATGCAGGTGTTTCGTGGCTATTTTTATTAATGCTTTTTAAAGGCTGCATCTATTAGCACTGAAAATTCCATTGAGTTATAAAGCAATATAAGAGGAATGGAGGGGGAATTTATCAAAAACCTATGATACAATTGCCCATTTCTTGACATTGTTCTAGTTTTTGAGGCATGATAAAAACATGATAAATAAAAAATGCAGAGGTTATGGAGCATCAAAAAAATAAATAAAAAACCAAGGCATCCATTATGATAAGAAGATCTCATCCATTGTGATAAGAAGATTTCATGCAAGAAATCCCAAAAGTAATATCAAAAAAGAAGAAACTATCATCACAGGTTACATTTAGTAATATTCTCACAAAAAAAAAGAGATCAACCATAACAGCTAATTCCAAAAGCAGAACATGCCTCAGTAATGAATCCCATGATATTTCCATGAACAAAAAGAACCAGAAAGAACAATTGTTGTCAATGCTAATAAAGAAAAAAGGACAGTTCAAAAAGGAATGGCTCCTTAACTTAGCAGCATCATCTCTTTTAGAATGCAAAGCTAACAGAATTACCAATAAGATCTACATTGTCTGTGATACTTCACATTTTGTTAACCAATTTTCTCCCTTAGTCCAAGTTTTGAAAAAAATAATTCTGGTATTATTAAGATCAAAGAGAATTTATTGGGCCTTAAAAATTCTTCTGTCTCTTTACATCTGATTGTCAAATCTACCTATATTTTTCATGATCCAGGAGACAGCATGTGCGATCTTTGAAACAAAGCATCAGAAGTTCTTACACCAATTCCATCTATTTAGTATTTTAAAAAACAGTAGGATCATGATTTCCTGGATGCCATCATAACCTAATTAAAAGGTATTTAAAGCAGTTAATTGTTTGTGAATTACAGAATGCCAAGTAATGTTTCTGTCTTGCTTTTCTATTTTCAGTAAAATGAGCTGTGCATTAGCATTGGAGAGGCATACTCTGGGAAGATAATGACAATTTTTGTTCTAAGTTCTTTTGCGCGCTTGCAAGCAAACAATCTTTAAAGAGGGATTTCATTAAAAAAATCATTGTGGTTAAACAAATATTAATTACATGAAGATAAACTCACGGATTCTGTAAAAGGCACATTTTAAAAGCAGTGATCAGAAATGTCTGTCGGCTTCAATCACCCCATTCAGTGAGTGGGACTGGTGTTCCTCTCAATGGGAGCTGCCATCATAATGACACTTCACAGTAGGAACTCAGTTGGATGATGCAAACTAGGATGGAAAAGAATGTCTTTATGTTCACAAAGCATCCCCAATCAGAAAGATTCCAAGCTGTAGTGAAAGAGTCCCATGATTTATCTTCAGAGGCAAGCACTTTGTTAACTGAACAAGTTCTAACCAGATGTTAATTGAGCATAAAATTACAAAACTTGGCTAGCATCTTGAGAGATTGTAAATCCACTGAGTAGAAGCTAGGTTGACCTCTGTGTCCTACATCGCATCTAGCATGATTTGAGTGGTCTATAAATAGTGAGTAAATGCAACTGGGAAATATATGAAGTTCAAAAATTACTTCTAAAAAGAAAATTCCATGTCTAGTCTTATATTTTCTCACTAGCATTTTATTGGTAGTAGTTGGTACAGTGTTCTGCCATTTACAAAATACTTTTAAGACATATCTAATCCTCACTCCAATCCTACAAGTTGGGTACTATTTTCCCTACTTTGTAGATAAAGAACCTGAGATTCAGCAAGCTTTTCTGAAAAAAGTGTTTTCTGAAGTGGTAGAGTTATTACACGAATCATACTCTTTGCTCAGAAATCTCTCTGAGGAAAATCTCTCTGAGGTTGTCCCCACACCCTTAGCAATAAATTCACATATACTCAACCAGAATTGGGCCAATATTAGCATCAATTAACCTGCTTATTATATTTATTTGATCCCTGGAACAGTACTAGATTCTTTTAAAGAATATAGGTCTAGATTATTTTCATATGTATGTACATATATGCCCACGACAGTGACAAAGATCCTTCTAATATCCTTACTGAAACCTGTTCATTCTGTCTGCTTCTTATCTCTTATTGTACCTGTCAAGAGAGTATTCAGTACCCTCAGCCTCCAGTTTGTCATCATTCCCTCTCTTCCAACTACTTCCTATTATATAGTTTCAACCACCATCATTCTACTGAAATGGTTTCCTCAATCATCAGTGACCTTTGAATTAACAAATTTTAACATCTTATATTCATCCTCATCTCTCTTGGCCTTCCTACATCTTTTAGCATTCTTATTGATTCTTTCTCATTAATATTTTCTTTTCTGGGTCATCTGTAAAACGTCTTTGCTCCTTATGATTCTGCACTCTACCTCATGTTCTTGCATCTTTGCCCCCACAATTGTAAGCTCTCTACTGATGGTGAAGGGATGTTACTTCTGAGCCAGATAACCAGGCTCTATAGACTAGATCCAACTCAATAGACTAGAACCAAACTTGTCTTCTATACTGAAGATCCCCTTCCCTTCTGACTTGCCTATTCTGACAATGGCTTTATCATCACTCCAATCATCTGTAATTGAAGACTTTGTCCTTTCCTGTTCTGGCTGCCAAGACCCATCAGTTCTTTCTTCACAGTCGCTGCCCTTTCTTACAACATAGTTTGGGCACATCTCTTTCAAATTACTATGACAAAGTACAACTTAGGGGTACACTTTTATTTAAAAGTATTCAATATGCTCCTCTCCACTTCTCACTCCTGTTACCTACCATGTGGAGTCCAGTTTGCCTACTTCTTCAGCCAAATCCCTCATTATTCCCCTTCACTGAAGACAGCATCATGTAAAGAAGGAATTTATATATTTCAGATTCTGTATCCTTTGCATTTAGGGCTGAATTCACAGCTTCCTCAACCTGGAATGCCTTAATTCCACATAGACTGGTTTAACACATCATCCTGAAAGAACCAGAACAAATGCTAATTTTTCCAATGCTAATTTTTCCACGTGATCTTTCCTGATTTTCCAAGTCAGAAATGCATCTCTTCCCAACAAAGTCCTTTAACACTTGGTTGGTCTCATTCACGTGTAATGGATTTTCTTCCTTTCTTGAATTGTGCGTCTATATGACTATGCATCTGTGTATCTATCTATTGGGTTATCTTTGTACAGGTCTGTCTATCTATATCTATCTATCAATCTATCATCCCATCATTCTCTATATATCTATCTTTCTTCCATTAAAATATTGATTCCAGAATATTATATATTCCCTAAAATGAGGAGGAATTTGCATTCTTATTTTTCCATACATACAAAAAATTACTAATTTGATGCATAAATAATTGAATTAAAGATGATCAAATTGAGTCAGGATCAGGAGAAAAAATATTTATAAATTATATAAAATTCTACCTCTACATGAAAGGAGGTAGAATTTAAAGGATGTAGAAACATAAAAGGCTCATCAAGAGGATCTAGATGTTGAGGTCAAAGAACCCAGAATAATTCATCTGTAAAAGTTAAGGATCAGTAACAAGTCTAGAGTTCAATAAGCTATGGATGAGCAAGGATAGCCAGAAATAGAAGTCATAGGAAGGATTCAACAATCAAAAAGGAAGCATGGACAGGGACAAGTCCAAGAATTATAAATGAAGAAGCAACATGACAAGATTTCAAAGTCAGCCAAGGAGCCAATTCTCTGGACCACTACCATCTACATCCAAACTTTTCCTTTGTGATTATTCCTTCAGCCTTGTGCTCTTATAACTTGACAGTGTCATGATTCAGGGAGTTTCAAAAAGTAAAGGGTTTTTTTTAGCACCTTTTTTCATATTTCTTCTATTAGCAGGAACTGGACTGATGACAAATTTATGCAGGGTTTGGCTTCAATGTTAATTCATGAAGTGATAGCTACACATAAGGGACTGAGGAAACCGTGACTACAGCCCAGAGCTGAGTGCAACAGGACTCCAAGAACACAAGTTATATGAAAGTTTCACTTAACTTAGCCTCTGATTTATTTTTTAAAAATTATGGAGCATACACCAGACATTGAGCTGGAATCTATGTGGTGGGAAATGAGTCAAGCATGGACCCTGTTCTCAGGAAGCATTCGGGGTATTGGAGGAGACTGACATAAACACGTACACACAAGAATGTATGACTGGTAAGTACAATAGAAGAAACAAATGGGAGTGCTGAAGTAGCAGATAGTTGGGGGGATATGAGATGATTCTTTGAGAAGGTAATATTTGAGCTGAGGTAAAATATGAAAAGCTAACTATCTGATACAGAAGGAAGCAGGTTCTAGTTAGAGAAAATATTATGAGTGAAAGGGGGAAAATTGGTTTATTCAAGGAATCTACAAAGCAACTCATTTGCAGGATGGTGAGCCAGAGGGAGAGTAGCTGGAGATAAGACTGGACAGAGAAAAAGCATCCAGGGATCTGTAGCAATGAGAGTGATAATCACAGAAACAATTAGAATGAGAAATAAAAGCCCAAATACAATTATATACTAAAATGATGTAAAGCTGACCTTTAGAGAAATTTACTTAAACTGTAGGAATTCAGACAGTCTTTAATTGAATCCATTACATGACCTAGAAACTCTGTATGTTATATCTGACCATATTATGTACTCTGACTCTATATTATCACTATTAGTGAATAGAAATATTTAATTTTTGGTTTGGATAATGGCTTCCACTCTCTAAAACAAAACTTAAGCTCTCCTGATCTACATCCAAAGCTTTCAGATTGGTCTAATTTAGAAGTCACTTTTTTACTACAAATTTCTCTCTCTGAGAATGATATTCAGTTGACATCTTTGCTTCTGAGACACATCCCGAATTCAGGGTCACAGAGATGTCATTTTTCACAACATGCTCTACCTCAGATGGAAATGCTGAGTGTCTGTTGGGTTAATTGCTTCCAAAAGAGAGACAGACAAGTGAGATGTTCCAATAATATTGAGTGACTGTATATTCTTTTTTTGTGGAGTATGGTAAGCTTCTCCTTTTGGGGTTTCTTTTCTCAGAGAACAAGAAATGCATTCCCTTTTTGAGACCACAGGAATGCCAGTGAGGACAGAGGCCAAATGCACAGACTAGAATCCCACTGACCTGCAAACTCCTCAGTCCTCTTCCAGGGACATCACGCTAATCATGAGCACAATGTCTTTCTTCTCCCTTCTGCACATCTGGGATCTGCCTGGGAGGAAGTCTTGAGCACTCTAGATCTTTAATACTCTGTGACGGCTTGCTGAGCAATTGGCAAGCCTAGCCTTCTGGCCAACAGCTCTTTTTTTTCTGAGGGATTGTTTTTCACCTCAAATTGAGAGCGAGAGCCAAACACATAAGTGTTCAGGAAAAATTATACTAAAAGTTCGAGAAAACTGTTCATGCCGCATCCTTTGGAAAGAGCGGGAATTCAAAAATTTCACTGAAGATCACAAACTATATGAGGGCCTTAAGTCAAAACATGATGCAGTGGCCAAATACTAAGGTTCTTGTTTTTAAACTTTTTACTCAGTGTCAAAAATTCTCCCAAGAAAGAAATCATGTGCAGTGCACTAACTTTGGAGACAAGGCATCTGTTCTGGATTACAGTCTGGTGTTTCTCAGTTTTTAACGGTAAGATGCAATAGGGTTTTATTCACTTTATATATTATTTTTTTTGCATTCTACCTGGGGTGTACACACAAACACACCACACAGATATTTACATATGCATTGGGATCTAATTTCAAACCTAAACTTGTATTCAGACTTGTTGCCTGGATATATTTGTCAAACACAATGGTAGAACCACAAGGACTATAATTAAATGAGGTTTCCCTTTTGGTTTTTTGCTGAAAAATATTTGATTTCCTCATTAGTGGGATGGAAAGAAACTGTGATGGGGAAAAAAGCATGGTGTCGGTCCCTATGTCCAGCTCAGGGAACTCGTCTCTGGATCCTGAGGAGAGATAGCCTTGTTTTCATCTCAGGCTCTCTGAGGTACAAGGACCACTGCTTTGGTACTCAAGAGATAATGTGGAACACGCAGGATTGGAAAGAGAATGTCCTCGCGCTCCAGCATGGTCACAGGGCAGTGAGGCTCTGCTGCTGCTCTGCTCTGTGGGTGGTGCACCCGTTTCCCATGGCCCACCCCAAATGTCTTCAGTAGACATGGATGGCTCCCTGCAGGAATCTGCAGATGGCTTCCTGCATCTCCCTCACAGAGGTCATTATCTTTATTCTGGAGCATGCTTCCCTGCCCTCAGTGGGGTAATCTCTGAGTTACATATCACCAGATTTTCAGAGAGTTCTCAGGGGGAGTGCACCCCTGTTGCCTACTCATCACAGCATCCAGCTGTAATACATACTCAGTCATTACATCACATAGTCATTACATCATATGGCAGGTGCCCGTTAATGCACCCTTTAGTGACTTGCCTGTCTCCCTTTTCCACTCCCTTATTATGCTTTCTGAGAACAGCTCCCAGATAAATCCCTGTATCCACATTCTTGTCATGGATCTTTTGGAAGAATCCAAAATAAAACAGTTACCTCAAGGTTCTCCTTTTGGAAAGCATCACAAGGTAGTCCTGGCACAGATGTCTCCCTTCTCGTGGACAGGGCTTGGTGGCAGTGACAATGGGGGGTAGTGGGCACCAATGGGAGATGTACTGGAGTGGAACAAAAATGAATCAACAATTCAGGAGTTTATATGAAACTCTCTTTAGTTAGTTTCAAGAATACTAGGGAAGGAAACTAAAAGGAAGCAAGGCCTACCTATGTTATTAAAGTCAGAGCACATTTCAGTAAAAGTCATTTATTATTGTCAGAATAAAAGGACACGAGTGCTGGGGCTTTTGTTTAGTGCTGTGCATTCCAGTGCCTAAAACAGTGTCTGGCACATAGAAAGTTTCCAATAAATATGTATGGAATTAGTGAGTAAACGTGACTGCCTTAGAAGGTGGACGAAGAGTGGGGAAATTGAAATATGGTATACACATATGTGTACACTTATATATGCACAAACTCTATACACAATCCACAAATAAATGCACGAACACACACATGGACAATGTGGCCTGCAGAAAATCACCTTTGTTTTTAAGTGGTATTTAAATGTAATATATTTTAGGCCCGTGACCTTTATCTACTCTAATAGAGTTCCTAATAGATGTCAGCATTTCTCTTACTTAATTTGCAATCCTTTCTCTAGCAGATTTTAGATTTTATGTATTGTGTAGTGTGACAAAGGCCCACCATGCAAGACATTTTAATAATCTCTCATGTTTTTGTCTAGTATATTCTGCTTTTATTTTTTATCTGGCTAGAGTGTTTCATGTTGTAAAGGGTGAGACATTGATCCACCTTCCTGTTCTTCTGAGGTGTGCCTGGCTAGTTCCAACAATGCTCTACGAATATTTCATCTTTTACTACTGATTTCAAAGGCCACCTTTTTCCTGATTTTAATGAACCCCATTTGTATTTGAGTCTATTCCTGGGCTCTCTATTCTGTTCCATTGAATTTTATAATTAGCTTCTTCAGATTCCATAATTTGCCTGTTAGATCCCATAATTTAGGAAAGTATTATTGTGTTGCTTTAGTTTTTCCAAGTTAATTATCAAGGCATTAAGAGACTGAAGACAAAATGTTCTAGACTGCCGGTGACTGGGATGGAAGGCAGAACAATGGTTGGTGCAAGTTGGAGCATAACAGCGGTTCACAAATCTCACTGCCATTTATCTCGTACAGAGGAGATAATGTCAACCATCCTGAGAATTTTAGGTCCCTGAGAATTTTAAGGCGTTCCACTGAGCTGCATCATCTAATTTATTCTCCATCTGTGTATCTTACAACTCTGTTTTTAAGTTCCTCATTAGCAAGGTATCTGCAGTTATAAGACCGTTTCAGCCTCTGACTAAAGTCTTCATAGTGTATTAGCTGTGAAGTATAAAATCAGTCATTTCTTTTCAGGAAATCAACTAGGTCCTTTTTTTCTGATAAATTGCTAAAAGAAAACAAACATACAAAAATCATGTTTCTGCACTTTTTCAACAATTACACGAAGCTTTGTTTATAATAATCATTTTAATGATAACATGTATATAGTAATTGTGTTCCAAATTATACTCATGAAATATTTCTGTACTCAAATATTTTTGTTTAAATGCATATGAACTCTGATGTTTGGTGACACTTATAAATGAGAAATGTTTTCATCCACCTATGGCATATAAAGTCTATAAGTTTACCTATATTACTCGTGCTTGCTTCAATGCTACAGGTACAAACACCCACTCTCACACACACATAGTTAATGTTAATGTAAATGTGCACACGTATGTAATTCGGCTTATCTTTTTTCCATCTCTTCTTATTGAGCAAGAACTAAGGCCTTAAGATTTCAAAGTCATTTAAGACCTTAGTTCTTGCTCAATAAGAAGAGACGGAAAAAAGCTCTGTTGGCTTCAGAACTCCAAAATTTGCTACCAAATTTCTTCTTTGCTGCTTTTCGCCCTCCCGTCCTCTTCTTCTTGACCCTCCCTGTGCAAGGTCCTCCTAAACCCTCTCCTCAAAACCCCAGCTCTGGAGAAAAAAGTGGAAAGTTCTGTATGTTTGAAAAACTTCCAGTGTAAAAATTTAAAGATGCAAACAAGACTGTAGATGTTTCTGAGACTTAACATTTCTAATGAACTGTTATGGAGTGCAGTCATTGTCTCCTCTTTGCTTCGTATACCTTTAGCAGCTGCCTAGGGTTATGTGGAGTGAACAGAGGAACCTAATTCCAGCTGCTTCTGATGGTGGTTTTGTGTAACATTGGGTCAAAGGCATACGGGTGAACAAACAAAGAAATGTATGATTTGGTCTTATCGTGAGAAGCCCAAATCACAAAAATAACCCATCGCTCCAATTCAGAAAATCACGAGAGCATTAGGATCTGCAGACGTTGCAGCCTCTGCTATCCCTCTTGCCATCGGTTCCGTTTTGTTAGTCATACGCTATCTTCCAAAGAGAGTCATATTTCCTGTGAGTTAGAAAGATCATTTCATCGTCACGCTCGTTCAGTCCTCCCTGGAGCAGGAAGTGGTATAATCTGTGTGTCCAAGCTTTAATATACTATTTTATTTTCTTCTTTTTATGATTTCAACCTTGACCTCTGACTCGAGAGTCCACTGTTTGAACCATCAGTGTTTCTCTAGATCTTAAAGCAGAAGCCACTCGTCCAATACTTACACAAAATGACCTTGGTAAGATACATATGCCGCCACAGTCGCAATTATTTTTGTTTGACATGGTATAACTGCAGCCAGCATCAAATCAGAACCCATAAACCAATAAATTGTTTGGCTACTTGGCTCTTAGCAGAATGTTAAGGCACATCTCCAGCAAAAGCAACCCAAAGCTGAAGTTGCATTTAAAGCAAGTTCTCTCAGTGAGAGAAAAAAAAAAGACACCAGATATATTAATGCCCTTCTTGGAAGATGAGTTCATCCTATCTAATATGCATTAGAAATAATCTACTCATTTGATGAAAGGTTTGCGAGGCATGAATAAAGGGCCAGGCTGCTTGTCTACAGCAGCAATTAACAGAATCACACAAAGCCCATTTCAGTGGCCTATTTTCTCAGGCCAGCCATCAGCGTAATTATCCACATTAGAGGAGTTTTCTGAGCTCGAGGAGAGGTTCACAAGTCAAAGGGAGCTGAAGTTCACTCTGAGGAATCTAACGAACTGTTTGGTTTTCACAATTCCTCATCAAATAATCTCTAAGGTATTAAAAGAAATCATTCCCTTTGGTCTCTATAAGGAATCATGACTTTTGTGCTGCCCCGGCATCAACATGGGGTGACATCACGAAGTCACTTCTGCATTTTGAGGCAGCCTTTCTGAGGGGAATATGCAAATCACATTCTTGATAAAGAAAGAGTAATTTTGTCCAAGTTATGAGCATGGGCATGTGCCAAAAGGTGAAGCTCTTTGCGCACGGTTTCATAAAGAAAATATATGCAAAGATGTATATAAAAAACACGCAGGCTGTAAAGAAACTCACAGGCTTGCAAATCCAATGTTACAAAAGCAACTCTCTCTCTCTCAACCTTATAGCCATTTCTCTCAATGTGAAACTCATTGGTGCTTAAATATATTATAGCTAAGGGTGGGAAAGTCATTGTGTCACTCACAAAAGTAATGCACTAATACATGCAAACACACACACCCCACACATATACACACATATCACTGACACATGGTATTTATATGAAAATACACCAGCCATGATATATATTTATATCTATCTATCTATCTATCATCTTTCTGTCTATCTATCTGATTTCACAAGGAAGCCCTTTATAAAAAGATGGGAATGTCAGAAGATAGCTGAGATTTATATACATTCACATATGTGTGTGTGCAAGTGTATGTATATGTGCAATTTTCCTGTTGATATCACAGCCCTCCTTGAGCATCGTTACAGTGGCTCAGCATCAGTGAACACTGAAACTGCCCTTATTAAACTAGTAAAAGAGACCAATCTTTTCTTAGATTAGATGGTTAGATTTAGATAGGCTTTTTCCCAGGTATTTTAGATCAGCAATAGAAAAGCCTAAGAGGGAGAAAGATTTTTCATTGTTCCTATTATATGTATAATGGAATGAAATATACTTGTGGCCAATTTCAACAAAGCTCAATTGGTATTTATGTAGGAGACACTGGCGTGAAACTTGTCTGCTAACAATGCACTAAGTGAGGTCTCAGCCCAACAGTTTAAAGTCCTTGAAGTCCTGTGAAAATCTGCTTCCCAGAGTAACTGCACTTACATGTATTATGAAGAAAGGACACTCCCCACTCTCCACCACACCCTCGCCCCAGCTATATTTCAAGCATCACTGAATTTCACAGTGTGAGAATTAACCAAAGGATTGAGAAAGAGTTGCTCAAATCTTTTTTTCCCCTCTGCATGTTAGCCCAAAGGTGCCCTTTTTGGATGGAGTGAAGGATGAATAAGTGGTGACGAGGGAAGGGAAGATAATAATGGATATCCACATATTGCTGAAATTACTCTGATTAACGTATCTAAGAGATATGGAGCATCATGTAAGTTCCTGTACGCAGAGAGTGATTTTGAGATGCAAATTCATCTCCTCTTTGATTACTAATAGTAATTTCTGGTGAAAGATAATAACATTCAGTCACAGACAAGGGAGTAGCCATTGCGTAGCTCTAGAGAGCTGATGCTTTTTCAGAATGCCATACCTAATACTGTGTGTGCATCCGACAACAAACCAATGCCACTGCCACGTTTACAAAGAACATAATTCATGGAGAAACATGGGACTCCCTTCTCCATGCTGGATGAATAAACAGAACTGAGTGGCAGGTAGAGGTACTCCTAAATTCCAAAGCCCATCTACATAACCCTCAAAGTTTTTTACTGTTCACACAATCAGATTTACCTGATGTTAGCTGAAACTTAATGCAATCTCTTTTTTTCTTACACCAACGTTCTCTGCTTAGTTGGCCATTAACATCTCTCCGACGCATACTCACCCACGCATGCACCTGCACACACAAAAGTGATTGGAATACACTCTGACCACTTCAGCCATCTTAATGCCCGAGACAGCTGACTGCAGTGGTTCAGTCGTGATTACCAATATTTGTAAGAGAAGTTCAAGGAGCAAGCACATCAGCCTTGCTGGAGTTCAACCAGGCGTCGCAGTTTCAATCTTACGATGTTTTTCAGATCTATCAAAAAAGGTTATTTTGGAAAAATGTTCTATGAACAATCATGTATTTTGGAAAGCTGTGTCCCTTTATCTTCAATTTATTTTTTAAGAGATATTTTGAGCAGGGCCATGTGATTTACAAAAATCAAAGAATCGAGCAATAATTACATGCCTACTGTTTAACTGCATCATGTGAGCCCTTTGGGAGATACACTATACGTGTCTGAAGGAGTCAATGATATAGCACTGGTGAAACAGGCTGACAGAGAATGATCAGTCCAAAGAGTAACAGAAGCAGAAAACACCTGGGATAAACCTCACACATCACAATAAGGAAAGAGAGTGGTCCACAGTGACCTCAGAGATATACAATTGGTATCAGGGAAAATAGAAGACAATCTTAAGCTGTGGGGCACTAACTACACATGTGTCTCTGGGAGAGACTTCTGTAGCATGGAGTAACAGAAAAGACTTCAGGGAAGATGAAAAACTCAAGTCAGTTGAGTATTCAAAATAGCAAGACTTAGGTGGCCAAATAAATGATTAAAGGAATTCTGGGTAGGATGAGGGAAACACATGCAAAAGCATACAGTAGGAATGACCATGACTGTACCAGAAACAGGAACAGCGTGGCATGGCTGAAGAGTTCTGTCAGGATGCTAAGTTTGGGTATGCTGGTACAGGAACTAACTCGTAGGGGCCTTGAAGGTGAGAAGAAAAATGATTTGAAGGAATAACTTGTGAGGTGAATGGGTGTGCAAGCGTCAGTCAATAATTCTCTCATTAGGAAAGGAACTTTCATTTCCCTGCAGATGTATTTGCCATTGTCTGGTTGGAAATCAGTGGAAAGCAGATGCTGGCAGCAAGGAGTATGAGCAGGGGAAGGACAGAAATTCCTTCAGAGGAGGAGAGATGCCACTGAAAGTGGATGTGTGTATAGCTGATGGCTGAGAGAACACTCATAAGCTTTCAAGTTCAACTGCCAGCCATGCCTAGTTTATCAAAGCGGTTTTCTCTAGGGAAACCTGTAGATTCTTGAATTATATAGAGACTTAAGACCCCAAACTTTGTTGCTGAGTCTCCGGGCTATATTATTGGTATCTGAGCAATGGAAATACTAGCATATTTGCCAAAGATGAACCACAATAAGTGGGAATAACCCAAAAAGCACCCATTTCATCATATTTAACTATCTTCATTTAAAAATGGTCACAGCCAAAGATGATGCATTAATCTTTACAGGAGACATTAAGATGGAAGAATTAGCCTTACACTTAAACTTTATTTTCACAACCAATAGTTTTCTCAACCAGAAGGTGTAGCTTTGATCACAGGCTCTGAGTGATCAGTTATAAAATAAAAGTGTTCCCCAGTGTTCACAGATCTTAGTGTTCACCAGTAAATGCATTTGGACAAACCTTATATTTCTCACCAGGAAATTTTCACTTTCATAAGCTGCCACCTCTGATCAAAGCCTAAGATGTTTTTAATTAGACACACAAATTTGCATAATACCTTTGCTAATTGTTCCTCCTTTATGTATGTAGAAACAGTTTGAACTGTATCCAAAACAATAACATACAAAACTTCTGACTTGCCTAGAATTCAGCCAAGTCTTTTTTTATAATAATCTAATTTCCTAGACATCATTTATTGTAAAAATAAAGCAAATATAAATGTTTGACCTTTTACCATTGCAAGTCTTGAATTATACACCAAAATGTGAAAAGTAGATAACTGCATTATAGAAATTACCTTTCCTTTTCTGTATATACTATTTTTTTTTTTACAGTCACTATGTATATTTGTGTGATGAAAGGGAGGAAATCCAAATCATATTATTGATTTTAAAACAAAATTGTTAAACACATCTTAGAGAGAATCTGTAACAACACAACATACTTATAGAAGCTAATCAAATTTATAACAAAATATATTCTTGTCTAAATAATTTTTATGAAATTAGAAATACTAAGCATGGCCAAACCAAACCCTAAAATCTCTGAGGTGCCAATAAATATATAAAAGAGGCAAGACAAAGATCATCCACTTCAAAGGACTTAAACAAAGGATGGCAAGTCCTGGCACTTGCACATTGATTCTTGTCTCTCCTGCCCACTTCTCAGAGAGCCTCAGAATCCCCCTAAACACAGATCTTTAGGCGTCATTAGCAGTTATTAGGAGTTTTGTGTGAGAAGAAAGATGTTTGCAATACCTAATTTAAACCAAGTCACTGCGTGACAGGGAATACCAGATTAAAATACTAATTTTTAAATACGTTGTCTTGAAAACCAGAGTTGGAACATTCCACAGAGTGGCTGGCAAGGGTCACTACTAATTTGAGCAAACTATGAAGTTTCTTCCAATTTAAATCTGTCTTTATGCATTGTTTGCTTGCTTTAAATGTCCAGGGACTTGTAGGAAGAAGCAGCAATGACTATCACACCCGAATTACCTTCTGGGAGGACTGTTTGCTCTCTTAACACTTTATGTAGTTTGTTTTATTGCATAAAGCAATCCTACTAATATCTTTAAGAAATTGAATCAGTAAATTGCTACAAACTTTTTGGAAAACAAGTCAATAGCATGTATCATCAGCCCTGACACATTCATGTCCTTTGATTCACACTTTTAGGATTTTTTTATTCATTCACTTTCCAAATACTGTGTATCAACCATGTGCTAGGCATCGTGTTAATTGCTGGGTTTAACTGAATGAAGAAAACATATTAGTTAGGATTTCAGTCCTCAGGTAGTTTATTTTGAGATAGAAACAAATAATCACTCTAATAAATCTGATAATTACCATTAGGATAAGTGCTATGAAGGAGACAGACTGCTGCTATGAGAAAATAATATAGGGATTTGGCTTAATTCAAGACGCCTGAAGAAGTGACACTTGAACTACTGTCTGAAGGACAAATAGTCAAACTAGATGAAATGTCTGGTGAAGGAACCAGCAAGTTCAAAGACTTGGAAGTGGAAGGGGCATGGAGACTACAAGACCACAGGACTAGGACGGAAGCCCAGAGTGACCAGACCAGAGAGATGGAGGGGAATGCAGTATAAGACAGGACAAGAGAAACAGAGTCAAGAACATTATGTAGACATTGTTAAAGGGCTTCAATTTAATCCTAAGAGAAATGAGAAGTCGTTGAAGGTTTCTAAACAAGGCGGTGCTGCTCTGAGTTGAGAATGGAGAACAAATTGGAAAAGTTATAATGAACATATAACATTGCAGATGTGATGTGATAGGAACTTAAACCAGGTTGTTGGAGGAGATAAAGAGAAGTGGATAGATTCTGAGAGATATTTAAAATATAGTATCAATATTTGAGGCTGTAGTGGGAGATGAAAGAGTAACGTCACCCATTTTGGGACAATCTAATTGGATGCATGATGGTGCCATTCACTGAGATATAGAATGCCTATGAAGGCCTAGGTGTGTGTGTAAGTTCATCATAGACCGGTTAAGTGATTTTCCTTTGAGTCTTCCAAAAGCCGATGTCAAGTAGACCGGTATTCGGAAAAGAACTCTGGCCTAGAGAGAGAAATGTGAGTCATCTGCATTATAGGTAGTAATTGAGTGAGGCTTCAGAGAAGAGACTACGAAATGAGGCGAGAGCCTAGGACCGAGCCCTCAGGAACTCCATTTAATGGCTGGTTAGAAGATAATTCTGCATGTGGGACAGAGAGATTATAGTTAGAGGGGTAGGAGGAAACCCAGAAGTGCTTTTCCGGGTGACAAGGGAAGAAAGGGGCTCAACAAAAAGAGAGGTGACAGCAAATATGATGAAAATAAGTAAAAATAGTGGATTTACCAAAATACAGCTATTTCAGTGGAATTCAGAAGAGAGGGTAGGCTAGTCAGTAGCTGGAGATGGACTAGGGGTTAATGCAAGAATTTTTTAGTTTTGCTTTGTGTTTATTTTTAGTGAAGAGATTTAAGCATACATCAAGAACTACTAGGAAGGGTATATTTGAGAAAGTCTAAAAACTCAAAAGAGAGCAGGGACTAAATAAGAAAAGATAGGAGGTGGGAGATGATGGGATCTAAAGCACAAGCCAAGGCCTTCCACAGATGAAGTGGCAGCTTGTCTGCTAAACAGAACAGCAGAGTGGTGTATCAGTCAGGGCTCTCCAGAGAAACAGAACCAATAGGAGATATAGAAATATAGAAGAGGAGATTGATAGGAATTGGTTCACACAGTTACAGAGGCTGAGGTATGCCACAATATGCCCTCTACAAGCTGGAGAACCAGGAAAGCAGTGATATAATTCAGTGTGAGTCCGAAGGCCTGAGAACCAGGAACTCTGACGTCTGAATGCAGGAGGAAATGGACATCCCAGCTCAAGAAGAGACAGAGAATTCTTCCTCCCTCTGCCTTTTTGTTCTATTTGGGCTCTTAACCTATTGACTGATACCCACCCACATTGGTGAGGGCCATCTTTATTCAGTCTACTGATTCAAATGCTAATCTCTTCCAGAAACACCCTCACAGACAGACCCCATGTTTAATGTATGTTCTTTGTTCTAAAAAGGTATAAAACTATACTGAAAACCATGCTTCTCTAGAATGCTTCCTTCCTTTGTGGAAACTGCCTTCCTGGGTTATAATCATCAGGTTTGCTCAAGTAAAACTCACCTTATCTCTCTTATCTATAAAATGGTTATCGGTTATTTTGTGCTGACAGTTTGTTTTCATAAAGACTGTAGTGTTTTACATCAAATAATATTCATCATCTGAGGAAGGTGGGGAGGTTGGGTAATTTTTATTTTTTTCCTTGTACTTTTCAATTCTTAGGCAATTAACATATTTTTCTTTAGAATCAAGAACACGTACGTCTTAAAAATAAAATTGGTAACTGACTCGCAAAAACCAAATAAATAAATCTAGTCTTACTTAAGTTTAGATAAACGTGAAAAAAAAGCAAATTGAAAGTTGGAAGAGGCTCGGCAAATGTAATTAATTTTTTTTCCAAAGGAATTGTCCCACTGATCTTTCGTGTTCTTTCCGGCTCTAATTCTCTCATCCCTGGCATGATCCAGGGGCAGCTGTTGCTAAAGGCAAATTAATGCATTTTTACATTTAACACGGTCATTTCAGATCTTATGTCTACATGTCTACGGTAGGACAACTTCCTGACTTGGTCCCAATTATTCCCTTGGGCAAACAAGATCATGTCTGCAACCTTGGTTGTACTGGGTTTAGGACAGTCAAACCCTCCAACACAACATCAGTTTGTAACATTTTTCTGTTTGAAAATACAAGTATTCATATTTTTTTATTTATGCTAGCTTTTTTAGTTCCAGGATATACGTTCAGCTCAAGCTTTGAGCTTCCTTAAGGCTCTGCGTTTTATTTCTGTTTACCCTCTCTTCAGAGAACAAGAGATCGAAGATCAAGAGTATCTGTAGGAAAAAAATAAAAGAAGGGAAGAGGCAGAAATATTAATCATACAAAAATTCCTAGATAAAATTAATGAAAAGCAGCTTGTGGTTTTTCTCAGAAGCTAAAGGCATTTTATTATCTAATTAAGGCAGCATCTGGGTACAAGAATTAGTAATACTCCATTCTACTATTAAGGGACTGGATTAAACTTACATCAACATAAACATTACAATGAAAATCTGGAGAAAAACAATACAGTTGAAAAGAAAATTTCTAAAGCTGAGATATATAAATTCTAAATTCAAAAATTCCTAAATCTGCAAATAACTAACAATGTGACAATAGGCACTTAGCATATAAAGACCTTTTCTCTATCCTGTGTAAAATAGAAATGATAATCCCTATTTTACTTATTTTGCATTGCTTCCCAGGACTATTGTGAAGCTAAAATAGCACATGTGAAAATATGTGAGAGAGGAGGAATTATTAAAGGAATATATTGTATACACTGAGAATCGCGTGCACACACACACAAGCACAGTCACGATATTTCCAATGAATTTCAGCATTTCAATACCAACTCACTGTGTATATTCTTTTATTTACTAATCTCTCTACATCAGAGTTTTTAAAACTGTTCAATATGTCCTGTGAGATGTTCCATGAAAAAGAAAAGGACTCCTGTCTAAAAGTTCCTGAAATAGAAGTATACCCTTGCCTCTCTTAGAGATTTATAAAGCACACTAGTATATTAAAGACTGTGAGAAGTCCTATAGTAGAAAACATGATTTAATTTTGATTATTCCAGAGTTTCCAAATTTCTTTGACTTTGCAACATATATTTTTTTAATGTGCTATCCAATAACAGCTCATTTGACAGCAAATTATTAGGCTCCCATAAAGCAGTTTAGGAAACACTTTACATTATTTCTATCACCCTCACTCATTATCCTTTCTCTCTATATATGAATGTGTGTATGATATAAACATATTTATATGATTCATATACATATAAAGTTATTTTTCCTGTAGAACGACACTGACAAGTACAGTCACCAGTAGTCCCTGGAAATGTGACAATTCCAAATGGAGATGTGCTTTAAAGTATAAAATACACATCAGATTTTAAAGGCTTAATAGAAAGATGATTGAAAATCTCAATAATTTTGTATAAATTACATGTTGAAACTATAATATTTTGAACTTATTGAGCTATATACATATATCATTAAAATTAATTTTCCCGTTTGTTTTTGTTAGAAAATTTAAAATAACATATGCAGTTCTCATTTGTGACTCATTATATTGTTCTTTCTATTGGACATCATTGCTATAAAATGTTGGAAAATACCAACGAAATATAAAGAAAAAAATTATTATTTATAATTCCATTAACTAAAGACAGTCACTTTGGATCTTTCAACGCATTTTCCGATGATTACTTTTCTATGCACATCTTATCAGAATTAGAATCACATTAAATCCACACATATACATGGATAGATAGATATAAATATACATAGAAATCCACCAAAACCATCTTTTTTTTCTTTTTCGGTGAGGAAGATTAGCCCTGAGCTAACATCCATTGCCAATCCTCCTCTTTTTGCTGAGGAAGACTGGCCCTGGGCTAACATCCATGCCCATCTTCCTCTATATGGGACTCCGCCACAGCATGGCTTGACAAGAGGTGCATCCCTCCGCACCTGGACCGCGGAAGCGGAGCACGCGAACTTAATCGCTACACCACCAGGCGGCCCCTCCACCAAAACCATCTTTATTTTATTCTGAGGGTTGTCCATGGTGTCAGGCTATACAGTCTCCTTTCCTCTTCCTCCTGGTGAGCACAAAGCTTAGAATAAAATTAAGTGCCTTCAGGACACAAAATCACCTAGAAAATGTGCCCTGTGAAATAAGCGTTGAGTCCAAGGATTTCACCAGGACGTGTCTGAAGTGAGCCTGGTTCCAGAGGCTTCCGGTGACCTTCGGAGACAGGTGGAGAGGAAGGCAGTCTAGGCTCTAACATAAACAGGCCCGCCCGGGAAGAATTCTTCATCAGATTTACATTGTCTAAAAAAGGAAACACATATAAACCAAACCCCAGCTTGCCGCTGCCATTTATTTAACGAAGTTTTAGAAAAGCAGAAACTTCACTAGAGTCAGTGATTTATTGCCCAGGGGAGTTCAAGGAAACTCCCTCATGTGAGCTATTCATTTTCTTGTTCTGAACATCCCAAATCGTCTCAGCGGGAGGCGAAGTGTGTCCCTGACCTTGGCCGCTTTCTCTGGTTTGCGTTTTCATTTGCTAAATAGGTCAGAGCACATAGTTTATTCTGGCCCAGGGCTCCAGCACCGCTGTGGGATTCCCTCTCCCCAGCCTTGCCCCCGGCTTTCCTCTTCCTTCAGCCCCGCCCTCTGGGACTCGCACGAGCTCTCAGACAACTTAAATCGGGCTTGTGTCCACAGGAACAGCCAGCTCAGCTGTTTCAACAGAATGAGATGGTCTATGATGCTATTCAGTCTACCAGGCAGGCCAAGGAATGGAAAATAGTCACGTTTGAAGTTTGCCATTTCAAAGATTAAGTAACTAGCTTGATTGAGTGGACTTTCGCTTTATAACTAACTATACCTGTATTTTAAGTGGACATAGCTTTTATTCTCCTTAGCAATAGAGTTTTATGGCGTTGGCCTTCTTCTCCCAACTTTTTCAATTTTTCTATTTCTGTTACACGTCCCTCCCCCCTGGGGGCAGTAACTGTATCAAAATAATGCTACTTGGTTTTCATAAGCTTTTTGATCGAAAGATCACAAATTATTTTGTGGATGATTGAGTCTTATACCCCACCCTATGAGGCAAAGGAAGAAAAAAAGAGGAATGTATCATATAACCTGAATCTCAAAAGAAAATATAAAAAAGGAAATGCATTCTCTGCATCTTCTGTATTCAACTTGCTTTTGTTCTTATTAAAACAATTTCATTTCTCCAATCTCTTTTTGCACAATTGAATTTCCCCTTTTTCTGCCTTCTCTGAGCTTTTTTTAAAATGTTTTTTTAATTTGTGCAAAGGTTGAGTATTTTTTATTTTATTTATTTATTTATTTTTTGGTGAGGGAGATTGGCCCTGAGCTAACATCTTGTGCCAATCTTTTCTCTTTGTGCTTGAGGAAAATTGTCTCTGAGCTAACATCTGTGCCAATCCTTCTCTATTTTGTATGTGGGATGCCGCTGCCTCACGGCTTGATGAGCAGTGTGTAGGTCCACACCCTGGATCAGGACCTTCTGAACATTTTTTATAATTCCATTTTATCTCCTCTCTTACTATATGAATAATACTTGTTTAAAAAAATTTATTGGTTACCCTAGAGTTTGCAATATATATTTTTAACTAATCTAAGCCCACCTTCAAATAACACTATAATGCTTCAAATATAGTGAGGTACTTTGTAACAGAGTACCTTAATTCTTTTTATCATCCAATACATTGTTGCTATTACTTTGAACAGTTATCTTGTAGATCAATTAAGAATAAGAAAAAGAAAAGATTTTATTTTGTCTTCATTTATTTCTTCTCCAGTGTTCTTCTTGCTTTATGTTGATCTGAGTTTCTGATCTACATCATTTTCCTCCTCTCTGAAGAACTTCTTTTAACATTTCTTGCAGGGCAAGTCTGCTTGTGATGAATTCTCTCAAAATTTTTGGTTGAGAAAGTCTTTAAGTCGCCTTTATTTCTATTTATTTTTTTAAAGAGGAAGATAGGCCCTGAGCTAACGTCTGTTGCCAATCTTCCTCCTTTTTCCTTTTTTTTTCTCCCCAAAACCCCAGAAGATATGTCATAATTGTATATCCTAATTGTGTCATAATTATGCATCCTTCTAATTGCTCTACGTGGGACACCACCTCAGCATGGCTTGATGAGTGGTGCGTAGGTCCCTGCCCAGGATCCGAACCGGTAAACCCTGGGCCGCTGAAGTGGAGAGTGCCAACTTAACCACTATGAGCCCCTCTCCTTTATTTTTGAAGGATAATTTCTCTGGATATAAAATTCAAAGTTAGTGGGGATTTTTTCTTTGAACACTTTAAATATTTCATTCCATTCTGTTCTTGCTTGCAAGTCTTTTGACAAGAAGTCCCCTGTAATTTTTCTCCTTTCTTTTGAAGGGTAGCAGAATATGCCACACCAACATATGCCACTTTGTCATAAGGATGATTTGAAACTGATAGGTAATTGAGAAGATATAAAAAAAAATTGTCTGCCCCCCACATTTACCTAAAAGTAGGACATAAATTTGTAAAGGTGTCCGCTTCCCCTCTCTACTGGGAATGACAGAAGTTAACCACCAGAGACAACTCTAGACCCAGAGACTTCACCAGAGGAATTTAATTAAACTTTACTAACTAGTCCATATCTTCCATTAGTTTCCCCATAGATTTATCTTCTCACAACATACCACCTTAGAAACTCAAAGTCTTTCTCCTTTGTCTCATCACTTCCCTAAAAATGTATTGTTCTTTTGTTAAGAAGAGATATGAGCCCAAGTTCTAACCATCCCTTTGAGTTACTAATCACCGAGTACTTCCACGTGTATGTGCGATGGCGATGCACACGTTAATAAACTTCTGTTTATTTTTCTCTTGTTAGTCTGTCTTTTGTCAGTCTATTATGCAGTGGCCCAGACAATGAACCTAAGATGGGTAGAGGGAAAACAGTTTTTTCTCCCCTACACTATATAAATAAAGTATTTTATTTTCCCTCTGGCTTCTTTCAAGATTGTTTCTTTGTCTTTAACTTTCAGCAGTTTGAATATGATACAACTAGGTGTGTAGGGGTTTCTTTTTTCTTTTTTGTGTTTCTCCTGAAGGATGTTGTCTGAATTTCCTGCCTCTATGGTTTGGTGTCTCATGAAATTTGGAAAAATGTCAGCCATTATTACTTCAAGTATTTCTTCTGCTTCTCTCTTTCTTTTCCTTCTGGTATTCCCATTATGGATCTATTATAGTGATATTTCAGTTTGGGAAATTTCTATTGACGTGTTGTCAAACTCACTGATTCTTTCCTTGGCTATGTCAAGTCTAATGATGAGCCCCCAAAGGCATTCTTCATTTCTGTTTCAGTATTTTTCATTTCTAACGTTTCCTTGGATTCTTAGAGTTTCCATCTCTCTGCTTACATCACTCATCTCTTCTTGAATGTTGTCTACCTTTTCCTTTAGAGTTCTTACCACGTTAATCATAGTTATTTTAAATTTCCCGTCTGATAATTCTAATATTGGTGTCATATCTGAGTCTGTTTCTCTTGCTTACTTTGTCTCCCCATACTGTGTTTTTCCTTGCCTTTTGGCATGCTTTGTATTTATTGAAAGCCAGCCATGCTGTTATCAAGTAATAGGAGCTGGGGTAAATAAGCCTTTAGTGTGAGAATTTATGCTAATCTGGCTTGAAGTTGGGCCGTGTTTAACATTTGCTGTAGCTGCAGGTGCCAGAGGCTTCAATGTTAGTGTCCTTGGTTTTATCTCCTCCTTCCAGACCTTGGGCTTCCCTAAGTGCTCTTCCTCAGAGAGAGTCTGTGTCTTACAGCTCTTTCGGCAACATCCATTGTTATCGTACTGGAAACACTTAGTGTGGTGTTAAGGTATGAGGGAGAGGGGGTGTTCTATAAACTTGTGATTAAATCTCTATCATTCATTGGGCCTGTGTCTCCAGGCTGTGACCTTCACAAGTGGGTTTCCAGTGGTATAAGCTTTTTTCTCTTTCTAACCCTCCACGTCTTACTCTCTTCTCTGGCTGCAGTGTTTGTACTTCCTTAAAACTCTGACTGCTCTTCACTACGAGCCCCTCTCCTTAAGTGAGACAGAAGGCTAGATGGGGCTGGAGTGGGAGCAAGGCCCTTATCTCAGCTGTGTTGAGGCTCTGATGTCTTTCTCCTGAAGAGTGGGCCTTTGTTATGGAAAAATCTCTGGGTGCATTTCACTATTGTTAATCTTCCCCTCTGCTGCCAGAACCATGGGCGGATCTTCCTCTGATCTTCATTCACTGAGAGAACCCTGGGATTCCTGGAGGTAAGGTCTTCAGAAGTGTGGGGGCCCTGAAGACCGCAGCCACCCGACTTTCTCACACTCGTGGGGGTCCACACTCAGCCTCCAACAATTCTTCAAAATTACCCTTTTAGTGTTCTACCAGTTATGGCTCCAGCCACTTCTGCTCCAGGTAAGCAGATCTCAGCTGTGACTCTCTGGATTCATCTGTTTCCCCAGATTCGGGGCTGGCAGTTTACCTTGCAACCTCAGTTCTCTGATGGGTCCAAGAAAAGTTATTGATTTTCAGTTTGTCCAGCTTTATCTTGAAAGGACCAAGTGACAACTTCCAAGTTTTTGCATGTCAGAGCTGAAACTGGAAGTGTCCCCCTAATTGAATTTTCACTTCTTATTTGTAATAAATTTATCCTTAGGAGGATACTTCATAGTGTTTGATTACTGATGAGTTTGGGCATTGCTATCACTCTGTAATGTAAATCATCTGTCAAGTGTCTCTCCTGTATTATATCTTCATTTATTTATTTTTTCCATTGAGCAAACGTTTATCGTGGACCTGTGGGAATAAGATACCCATGGGTCCTCTCTCTTGGAACATTCACAGAATTCTCTAAAACTAAACTTCCAAGTCAGTCTATACAACAGAGCTACATTAAGTTTCACCATTAGTAGTTTTTCTCAGCAATGATGAGACACTATCTTAACTCAGTGGTCATATTTTGATTTATAAATCAAAGAAGACATTAGAGTAGCATGGTATTTACAATTTCCTTTCCACAGAATAGGTAATGGGCTGTCATAAATTTGGGTGAGAAGCTTATCATTTTCAGATTTGGGAGTGGCAGAAGAAATTTTATTAAACCTTGAATCATCACTGGAAACATGAATTCAGCTGAAGAACAACAGTGCTTGGCTCTGCCTACTGAGGTCAATTTCCATGTTAACAAAAGAGTTCACTTCTCTTTTAGATTAAAGTCAAGGAAAACCCCTCTGTCCAGGATGCAATATTGGATACAAGAATGAAGAGGAAAAATGAAGGTATTCCTTCTTTACACCCAAACAATGGATTCATTCTGATATTAAATAAAATATTTGTTATGATTCTGCTGTGACCTAATGCTTTATTGTGTGTACAGATCAAGCCATGTTTCAGTTGTTGTTGGTAAAGGAAATGCAAAAGTTCTAGGACTCTGAATAGTAGCTCTTTATAAATATATATATAATATTTATATATATATGTATATATATATAAATAATCCATCTATTCAACAAAAATTTCCTAGGCAATCAATAAAATGTTAAAGATTTGAAGATCCTAATTTTCATCATTGCTTATTGGTGATAAACTATATTTACTCTTTGAAAAAGGATTATAGGGAAGTAAAGTCTCCATTTACTTTTTTTTTTTTTTTTTTTTTTTTTGCGAGGAAGACCAGCCCTGAGCTAACATCCGTTGCTAATCCTCCTCTTTTTGCTGAGGAAGACTGGCCCTGGGCTAACATCTGTGCCCATCTTCCTCCACTTTATATGGGACGCCACCACAGCATGGCTGACAGGCAGTGCGTCGGCGGGCGCCCGGGATCCGAACCGGCGAACCCCGGGCTGCCAAGCGTGGACGAAACCGCTATGCCACCGGGCGGCCCCTCCATTTACTTTTTATATAAGACCATGGAAACCAAATTCTCAGACTTAGGTCTTGCTATGAAGGTTTATGCTTGCCTGGCCTTAGATTGGCAGGCCAGGAAATCAAGTTGGAGTTCTCTTCCTCTAAATTATCTTCACTGATGCCACCTTGAAAAAATTCGGAGGGAGTATTTTTAAAATAGTTTTATCTCAGTAACCCTCAAAAATGCTTTAGGGTATGGAGAACACAACTGTCAAATGTTCAAGCAACTCTTGTTGATTTAAGTGTAATTGATCAAGAGCAATATATGAAAGAGCTTGGTACAAAAGACAAAAAGCCTGAGGCTATTTCATGTGTTGTTTGTAGCTTACTGTACAAAGCAGAGAAAGTCTCATATACTCACCAAGCTACAGTCTCCCACCGTTCTCTCCTTTTAGTATAAATAAAAGATAGCTAGGAACCTCCTATCCTTAAGTGGGTACATTCTGATATTCTCATGGTCTCTGGAGCAGAGAAGTATTCTGTGTCAGCTTTGACCTGCAATCACCAGGTTCTTTGTACATTAAAGAGTCTTTCATGGCCCAGGACTCCAATAATTGTTTCAATTTATATTTAGCATTTTAAAATTAAAAGGATTGCATAAACAACAAAACGGTAAGTGATTTCATGAAGTGTTTTAGTATGGCTAAAATTAATAAACTGTTTAAAAACAAATCATTGGTAAAGTCTTTTCTTTCTGGAAAATTGTACTTGGAAATTCATATAAGTGTGTACAGTGTGCATGTGTGTTTTTTCACCCATCGCCATGTGTTTGTGTGTGTGTGTACATTCTTCTGCTAAAGGACACATACAATATGATATCAGGTTTGCTACAATATAAATTCATGGTTTCTTCCAAGAATTGTGTGCTTGCAGGGTTAATTCAGGAAGGTTATTGCCCAACAACCACATGGCAGTCATACCTCATCACCTTCAGCAGGAATAATTTATAGTTTAATCTTACATGCGGGCGTATTAAATTAGTATTACTCATCAGAACCCACTTATTAATAAAACAAGCCGAATTAGCCACTGGAGAATCATATTTGGAAATTCAATGACAATTTTACATTTTTAATAAAGGCTCAGAAATATTATTGCAGAGCAGGTGGTACAGAGAACTGTGGTCAAATTTGACATTCATTAATAATTGAAGTATGGAACGTGACAAAGGGGAAAATTGATATTGATTTCTTTCCTCTAATATTTAGAGAAGTTCTAAAAAAGTAAATAAAATGAGATAACAAGACCTATCAAGTCTCACAGATTTCTTTGGTCACCCCCTCCCTACATGAAAACACATATCACTCGTTCGCCTACTATGTTTTGAATAATTCAATGCCCGTAGACTTTCCAGTTCAATGCATTATAAAATACACTCAAGCTGAGTTTCAATCATATTAGACTGAAAGCTGAATTTTTTATGAAGGATTATTTAAAACAAAATGCGTCTTGAGCCCAACAGCCTTTGAAACCAAACAATCCTGGGAGTTCAGTAAGAAAACGTCAACACTGTGGAGAATTTTTCGATTCAGAAAATTAAAGGAATCCTGTTTGATGTATATTAGCCATATCAATATTAACAACCTTCTGCTGGATTTCAGCACTGATTTGAGAGCTGAAGGATTATTGGTCTTGTATTTTAACTAGTTGTGAAAGCACTGAGAGAGTTGTTTTTGGGTTGAACTTGACCTGCCTCTGGGAATGCTTTCTGTTCCATCCATTTTGAAAGCTTTATTCAAGTGGATTTCTCTGCCTTACTTCTTCTTATCACTTGCACCCCTTGGGAAAATGAAAGAGGCTCAAATATAGATGTTAACACTGCAGATGTTTTGTTTGGCAATAATGTCTTTCAGCTTCCCATCTTTAAAAAATTATATTGCTGACCATCCATTTGACTTAAAAGCAACTCATTTTACTGACAAACACCTGGATTGGGAGCCAGAAGAAATAAGTCTTTTCAAACTTCCTTTTCTAGTTTGAGTCATAGCTTTATGTTGCAACTCTACTTGTTCAAAAATTAGATCATGGAGTCATAGGAAGCTATGACTTTCAAATAATAAAAATGGTCTGCAATGGGCTGTATAAGTAGCAAGCAGAATGTTACTAATTATCAGTCCTTCTCCTGAGTCATATAGTATCTTGTAATTTCAAGTAAGAGAAACTCAAATGGAAAGTGTTACAATAGCCAAGCATACCAGCATTACTATTTTACCATTTACTAATTTTCTCTGCCAAGTCACCCTGACCCTTAAACTACTAGAATGTCTTTTTAATTTTTAAGTTTCTCCTCTTTTGCATTAAAAAATGGTCACAATTTTATAAGTAAGATTAAAGAAAAAACATGAAAGTAAGAGGTCATCCAAGATATTCCCATTAGGCGCTAAAATATATGTGTGTAGATACACACACACACACATATACATATATAGATGCTCTGGGATAAATCTTCATCTTCTATTTCAGTTGAACATAGGTCCATTTTCTTAGAAATAGGGAACTCATTTCACAATGTAAGTGAGAAGATTGACTGACTGGACCATCTCTCTTGAATATAATTCCAAGTAGCCTCTATGTAAGGTTGTATAGATCTTGGTCTTCCTAGCAATACTCCTCCAACACTGTGTATTCCATCAAATTAGGGTCTTTCTGAAGCCATGCTAGAAACACACAGTGAGGTAAAGAACTGAGGTAACTGACAATAAAGAAGAAAGAGGAGGAGCAAAAATATTTCCCAAATTTCATTTTTGCCCATATTCTCTGTACTTCACAAAGGAAAGACATTTGGGTCTGAATTCCTATCATTCTTAGCCATTGTTGGTCCAGAGTCTGGGGGAAAAAGCTGAAGGAAAAGAGATGGAGTCCAGAGTCTGCTCACTATCTTGCATGCCATATCACAATTTAAAAGGCCTTCCAAAATGAAGGAACAAACTTTTAAAAACAGCCCCCAATCCTCTCAATCTAAACAAATGAACACTAAAAATATGTCTTAGAAATCCAGCAAACACACGAACCACAGTGAAACCAAAGAAAGGCTTATGCTATATCAATGACAGGGGCTACAGAGAAGAGATAGAGGGAGAGAGAGAGGAAGAGGGAATACTCCAAACTTCTATCTGACTTGGCAGAGCTCAGCACAGCCACTATTATTCTTTCCTAAAATCAAGGCATAAAGAGTTTGAACAAAACTTCCTGAAATGTCATCCCCTACCTCCAAAAGCAGATTAAGGGAGGAAGAGTTCAGAAACAAGGATGAAGAAAACTACTTAAAGAGAGAAGCCACTTCTCGTATCAGTGGTCCTCCAGGGTTTATCTGGGTAATGAAATGATGATGGGCCTTTTTGGTCATCTTCTTTTTGTATTAATCTATTTAAATTTTAGTAAACATTTAAAAAATATCCAATCAGAATGATAAGTATTTCCAATATATCAGGGTTTTGGGGGCGTTTTTTGTGTGTTTGAGGAAGACTAACCCTGAGCTAACATCCGTTGCCAATCCTCCTCCTTTTGCTGAGGAAGACTGGCCCTGGACTAACATCCGTGCCCATCTTCCTCTACTTTATATCGGACACCGCCACGGGATGGCTTAATAAGCGGTGGTGGGTCCACACCCGGGATCTGAACCTCCAAACCCTGGGCCGCCAAAGCGGAGCCCAGAAATTTAACTGTTACGCCACTGGGCCGGCCCTTTTATCAGTTTTTTAATCCACACAAAAGCCATGTTAATAGCTATTTTCACCCTTTTACAAATTGGGAAACTAAGGCTCAGTATAGCAGTCAAGGAATTTTCCTAAATTGGCAAAGCCACAAATTTGGGATTTGACTTCAAATCCCGTAAGTCTAAATCAGTTGTTCTTTTCATGTCTTGGCTAACTTCTTAAAATTCTGTTTAGGAGGAGATGATAGAATGAAGGATTGAGCACAGAAATCATCTAGAAATCACTGAAGATACAGGGGCTATAGTGCAGTTTCATTTGTAGTGAATTTGACTTGCATTCCTGTATTTAGTTTTCTTTCTGTAGAACTGTCAAAGAAGATGAAAGAAAATGGGTAGTATTTGCATATGCAACTAATCAAAGCAGAATTGCTTTTAGCTTTAAAAAGATCCTTTTGTGAGATCTCAGATTAACGTCTTTATTCGTAAATGGAGCAAAAATAACATTTATCGGCTAAGAATATTTGCAATAGACAAGACTGTTTACTGTTTACCTTCTAGCAGATGACTATTTGTAAGTCTCACCAAGTATGCTAACAGAAAAAAAAAGCTGAGACTGAGCTCTCATTTTACAAGAGTGAATTTAAATTAACTTCAGTAGCCAGAATTAATGAAACTGGGTAAATGATGCAAAGGTATTCCACAGGGTATTTTGTTTTAATTAGAGATAGAAAAATGTGAGTCATTAGTGGTTTTTAAAAATGTTGTATTCTATTACTCTCTCATATTTTAAATCCAGGAACATAAATGAAAAGTAAAAAATGTTAGCCATTTTAGTTCAACTTTTAATATATACCAGCTCTGAATTTATACTGAGTCAATAGTAAAGAATCCAGATAAAGAATATAGTTTGGAGGGATTCAGGTACAAGTAATAAATCTTACTAGAAGGTCAGTATCTATTTACTCGTAGGCAGCTATATAATTTACTATAAACCTACTACAACTCAAACATTATGTCATTAACTACATGAATGAACAGATATGTAAATTAAACAGAAAAGAATACCCACAAATAGTTCGAAGTGTGTCTGAGAAGTCGGATCATGAGAAAGAGAAATTATAATCTAAAGATTAAAAACAATGATTAAAATTGATGCTGAGAAAACTGTATACCCATTTAAAAGAAAATAAAGTTAGGTCTGTACCTCACACTACATAAGCAAAGCAAATTACATCTGTTCACATGTAAGGAGCTTGCAAGGTGCCACTCCATCCTAACAAAAAGATGTGTCTTTTGAAAATATTTTCTCCCAATCTGTTGATTGTCTTTTTGTTCTCCTGATGGTGATTTTCACAGAGCAGAAATTTTGAATTTTAATGAAGTGTAGTTTATGAAATCTGTTTTTTCATGGATCATGCCTTTGGTGTCTAAAAAGTCATCGCCATATCCAAGGTTATCTAGGTTTTCTCCTATGTTATCTTCTAGGAGTTTTATAGTTTTGCATTCTACATATAGGTCTGTGATCCATTTTGGGTTAGTTTTTGTGAAGGCTGTAAAGTCTGTGTCAAGATTCACGTTTTTGCATGTACATGTCTTGTTCCAGCACCATTTCTTAAAATGACTATCTTTGCCCCATTGTACTTCTTCTGTTCTTCTGTCAAAGATCAGGTGAGTATATTTATGTGGGTCTATTTCTGGGCTCTTTATTCTGTTCTACTGATCTAGTTATTCCTTCATCAATACCACACAGTCTTGATGACTGCAGCATTATAGTAAGTCTTGAAGTCAGGTAGTGTCATTCCTCCAACTTTGTTCTTCTCCTTCAATAGTATGATGGCTATTCTGTGTCTTTTGCCTCTCCATATAAACTTTAGGATCAGTTTGTTGATATCCATAAAATAACTTGTTGGGATTTTGATTGGCATTGCATTAAATTTCTGTAGATTAAGTAGGAAAGAATTGACATTTTGCCCATATTGAGTCTTCCTATTCTTGAATATGAAGTATCTCTCCATTTATTTAGTTTTTTTATTTTGTTCACCAGAGCTTTGTAGTTTTCCTCCTGTAGATCTTGTACCTATTTTATCAGATTTATACTGAAGCATTTCATTTTTGGTGGTGCTAATGTAAATGGTGTTGTGTCATTATTTCAAATTTCATCTGCTCATTGTTGGTATATAGGAAAGCAACAGCCTTTTATATATTAACCTTAGATCCCGCAACCTTGCTATATTTACTTATTAGTTCTAGGGGGTTTTTTTGTCAATTCTTTACCATTTTCTACATAGATGATCATATCATCTGTGAACGAAGTTTTATGTCTTCCTTCACAATCTGTATACTTTTTATTTCCTTTTCTTGCCTTATTGCATTATCAAGGACTTCCAGTACAATGTTGAAAAGGATTGATAAGGATGGACATCCTTGCCTTGTTCTCAATCTTGTTGGAAATGCTGTACTTTTCTCCCCACTAATTATGAGGTTACCTAAAGGTTTTTGTAGATAGTTGTTATCAAGTTAAGAAAGTTCCCCTCTATTCCTAGTTTACTAACAGTTTTTATCATGAGTGGATGTTGGATTTTTTTAAATGCTTTTTCAGCATGAATTGATACTACCATGTAATTTTTCTTTTTTAGTCTGTTGATGTGATGGATTACATTAATTATTTTTTGAAGGTTGTACCAGCCTTGCATACCTGGGATAAATTCCACTTAATTGTGGTATATAATTCTTTTTATACTTTTTTGGATTCAATTTGCTAATATTTTATTGAAGATCTCTGATGCAATTTTTTTTCTTTTTTTTTTGTGGGGAAGACCAGACCTGAGCTAACATCTGTCGCCAATCCTCCCCTTTTTGCTGAGGAAGACTGGCCCTGGGCTAACATCCGTGCTCATCTTCCTCCACTTTATATGGGATGCTGCCACGGCATGGCTGACAGGCAGTTCGTTGGCGGGCGCCCGGGATCCAAACCTGCGAACCCCGGGCTGCCAAGCGCGGACTAAACCGCTGCGCCACCAGGCGGCCCCAGCTGATGCAATTTTTATCACATTTCTATTGTGGAAGTTCTGGGATCCTAACAAATGTAAGGTATTAATTAGTCCTCTCTAATTGTGCTCTTTACTCATGGATACACCACAGAACCCTAAGGGGATGCTTGGTGAATGGTAAGGGCTGAACTTATAATTCTCTTATTTATATCCCTTGACCTCATCTCTCAACAAGTGTTCACAGTTGGTGTTTTATTTTTGAAGTCAGATATAGCTCACCCCGTTCATTCATTCATTCAACAGATTCTACAGCAGAGGAGAGGTTTCTAGGGAGGTAGGGAGTAGTAGTGGGGCTGCAAGTTACATAGGAAAACCAAGTAGGGCCTCATGACAGAGAAATTGACATTTGAGAAAAGACCTAAACAAGTGAGTGAATAAGTTGTGTAGATACTGAAAAGAACGGCAATTCAGGCAAAGGGAATAGCAAGTGAAAATGTCTGCCTACTATATTTTTGAAACATCAAGGATCAAGGAATACACAGTGCCTGGGACAGAGTGAGCGAGGAGTAGAAGTGGAGGAGATGAGGTCAAGTATACAATGTGGAGGGTAATTGTGTAGGACCTTGCAAAACGTTGTAAGGATTTCAGCTTTAACTGAGTGAGATGTGAAAACACTGAAGTAATATGACTTGTCTGACATATTCTCAAAGGGTTCTCTGGCCACTGTGTTGAGAACAGATTTCAGGGGGGATAATAGTCAAGGTGGGAGACAATGAAAGCTTAATTCTGGGTGGTAATGGTGGAAGTAGTGAGAAATTGTCAAATTCTGGTTACCTCTCAAAGAGAGAGCTGACACATTTTGCTGATGTATTGTATGTGAAAGGAGAGAGAAAGAAAAAGTCAAAGATAAATCACAACATCTTGTAACGGCACACCTAGTAGAATGGAGCTGCCCTTTTCTGCTTGGGAAAGAGCACGTGTGACTATGTGTGTATTCGTTTGGAGGGTAAAATAAGTTTAGGATGCTTATTAAATGACAAAATAGAGATGTCTAGTAATTGGTTGGGTATATGAGACTGGAGTTCAGAAGCAAGGCCTGGGCTAGAGATAAAAAGTTGAGAGTCATTAGTGTTAACATACTCTAAACCATGAGTTTGGATGAGATCATGGAGAGTAAGCGTGGAAAGAAAAAGTTGAAATGCAAGAACAGAGCCAGGAACAATGCAGCACTTAGAGTTTGGGGAGATGAGTAGGGAACAGCAAGAGAGACTAAGAGGGAGGGGCCAGAGCAGTGGGAGGGATCCTAGAAGTGTCTGGTATTCTGGAAATCAAGTGGAGAGAGTTTTCCCGGAAGAAAAGCTGATTATTCTAACTCTGTGGATAAGTTAAAGGTGTTGAGAAATAAAATCACGGCACTCCTACACAATGTTGACGTACAAATTTCCTTTGCATCCTTCCTGTATACATTAATAATTGTTAGCTCTGTATACCCCCTCAGTAAGTATCTGAACATTATATCTAATAATGGATTATGGATATATATATACATATAAATATATAGGAATGATTTTAAGTTTTTATGTAAGTGAACAGTATTTTATTAGCATAAGTTTTACATTCTCAAATTGAACTTGATTCATTACTTTTTGTATTTTCTTTTTTAATATATTTTTCTTTTTAGAGCACTTTTAGTTTCATAGCAAAAATTGAATGGAAGGTACAGACATTTCCCACATACCCTCTGCCCCCACACAGGCATAGTCTCCCCCATTATCAACATCCCCCACCAGAGTAGTACATTTGTTTCAACTGATGAAACGACAGTTATCATTATCACCCCAAATCCATAGTTTACCTCAGGGTTCACTCTTGGTGTTGTCCATCTTTGGCTTTGGACAAATGTATAATGACATGTACCATATTACAGTATCATACAGAGTAGTTTCACTGTCCTAAAATTCTCTGAGCTCGCCTACTTATCTCTCCCTTACCCCCTAACCCCTGGGATCCACTGATCTTTTTACAGTCATCCTTCTGCTCTATTCCATCCTTGGCAACAACTGACCTTTATGCTATCTCCACAGTTTTGCCTTTTCCAGAATGTCATATAGTTGGAATCACACATTATGTATTCTTTCAGACTGGCTTCTTTCACTTAATAATGTGCATTTAAGGTCCTTCCATGTCTTTTCATAGTTTGATAGCTCATTTCTTTTTAGTGCTGAATAATATTTCATTGTCTGGATGTACCACAGTTTATTTGTCCTTTCATCTGCTAAAGGACATCTTGGTTGCTCTTAAGTTTTGGCAATTGTGAATAAAGCTGCTATAAACATCCTTGTGTAGGTTTTTGTGTGGACATAAGTTTTCAACTCCTTTGGGTAAATACTAAGGAGCACAATTGTTGGGCCGTATGATTAGAGTATGTTTAATTTTGTAAGAAACTGTCAAACTGTCTTCCAAAGTGTCTCTACCATTTTATATTCCCACCAGCAATGTATGAGAGTTCCTGTTGCTCCACATCCACTAGCATTTCATGTTGTCACTGTTCTGAATTTTGGCCAACCTAATAGGCATGTAGTTGTACCTCACTGTTGTTTTAATTTGCATTTCCCTGATAATATATAATATGGAGCATCTTTTCACATGTTTATTTGCCATCTGTACACCTTCTTTGGTGAGGTGTTTGTTCAGGCCTTTTGCCCAATTTTTAATCATGTTCATTTTTTATTGTTGAGTTTTATGAGTTCTTTCTATATTTAGGATACTAGTCCTTTATCAGATATGTCTTTTACAAATATTTTCTCTTACTCTGTACCTTGTTTTCTCTTTCTCTTGACAGTGTCTTTAATAAAGAAGTTTTTAATTTTAATGAGTCCAGCTTATCAGTTCTTTCTTTTATGGAATGTGCATTTGGTGTAGTATCTTAAAAGCCATCACCATACCCCAAATCATCTACATTTTCTCCTATGTTATTTTCTAGAAGCTTTATGATTTTGCATTTTAGATTTATGTGAGTTAATTTTTGTGAAGGGTGTAAAGTCTGTGTCTAGGTTCACTTTTTCGCATCTTGTGCCAGCACCACTTTTTGAAGAGACTATCTCTGCTCCATTGTACTGCCTTTGCTCCTTTGTCAAAGATCTGTTAGCTATATTTATGTGGGTCTATTTCTAGGCTCTCTTTTCTGTTCCATTGATCTGTTTGCTGATTCTTTCACCAATACCATACTGTCATGATTACCGTAACTTTCTATTAAGTTTTGAAGTTGGATAATGTCAGTTCTGTGACATTGTTCTTCTCCTTTAACATAGCGTTGTCTATTTTGGGTCTATTCTTTCTCTATATAAATGTTAGAATCAGTTTGTTGATATCTACAAAATAACTTTCTGGGATTTCAATTGGGATTGCATTGAATCTATACATCAAGTTTGGAAGAAGTGACGTTTTGACAATATTGAGTGTTCCTATCCATGAAGGACCCTTCCTTTCTTTTATATCTCATGTGCAAATCTCTGCCTTTTAACTGGAATGTTAAACCATGAGGTTTTTCACTGTGGTTGGTGGAAGTTGTTCCTTCTAATCCTTTCAGGTTGTTCTTTCCCTGCCGTTGGTGGTTTCCTCACATATGTGTGCTTCTCAGGACTCAGTGAGAATTCAAGGGGGGGACCCTCTGCAAATCTCCAGAGCTCTTTCTTTCTCTGTAACCCTCTCCTCTCTGGTATTATGCCCTGTGAGCTCTAGGTGTTTATATTTCATAGTATAGATTATATAGTTTATGTTATATTTATACACATACATAAATATATATATTATACATTTCAATATAATGTATGTTAGAATTATATTTTATTGTATATTATACATATCATATATTATCCCCTTTACAACCAAGTAGTATGGTTAGACCCAACTGAAAAAAAAGGTACAAGCTTACATCCCTGAAATTGTGTTGCTCAAGGGAAATCTTCCATAAAGAGTAACACATCTTCATTTTATATAGAGATTTTTTGAGTTTTCTGCACCTAATATATGACTTCTCTTTTTATGTGTCATGATAGCCTCCTTCTGGAGTCCCTGTTTTATTTTGCTCAAATATTTGAGGAATTTTTTTCATCTAAGTTGAGTGAGTTGCATAATTTTGTTACATCCTTATATGTGCAAAATTTTTTATTTTATTACACTTAAGTTATAAATTTTTTACTTGTATATTTTATATTCAAACTATTTTTCATCAAAATTTGGTAGCATTGTTTTATTTTCTTATAGTATCTGATACTACTGAGAAATCCAATTTTAATATGATTTTTTTGTGGCTTTGTATGTAATCCCTATTTTGTTTCCATCTAGAAAATTTTAAGTTTTTCTATTTTCCTTTGATCTTCCCAATGTCCAGCAGGATGAAGACTTGGCAAGTAATTTCACCACTAAAACCCTCTCTACACTTAACAGAACTTTGTGAACTAAAGAACCGTGTTTACTTTTAGCTCTGAATGATTTTGTTAAATCTTTCTTTGATTATTTCTACCAGTGGTAGGTAGGCCAAATCATAGCCTCCCTCCCCTTCAGAGATACCTATGGCCTAATCCCTAGAACCTGTGAGTATGTTAGCTTACATGGCAAAGGGGAATGAAAATTGCAGATGGAATTAAGGTTACTGATCAGCTGACCTTAAAATCAGATTGTCTTGAATCATACAGGTGGGCCCAATGTAATCATCGGGGTCCTTAAAACACGGAATCAGAAGCTTCAGAGAAGAAGATGTGACAGTGGAAGCAAGTTTAGAGTGATACGATGAGGGAAAGACAACCTGTCATTGTTGGATTTAAAGATGAAGAAAGGGACCATACGTCAAGGAATAAGGGCAGTCTCTACAAGCTGGGCAAGGCAAGGAAAAGGAATTTGTTTTCCAGAGCCTCCAAAATGGAATGCAGCCCTGCTGACACCTTGATTACAGCCAGGTGAGACACATGTTGGACTTCTAACAAGCAGAATTGTAAGATAATAAATCTGTGTTGTTTTAAGTCATTAAGTTTGAAGTAACTTGTTAATGCAGCATAAGAAACTATGTAACACTCTCTATCTCTTTTCTCTGTTCCTAGAATGTCTATCATAACAATATTGCTTTTCCTGTATTATCCATTATCTTAATATTTTAGTATAAATATACATAAAATATATATTATATAAATATACTAAAATATATATGTATGAATTTATATGTGTATACATGTACATATTATATATGTATAAGTTGACATCTCTTTGCTTACTCTGTAAGACTTTTCCCTATCATTTCCTGATAATTCTAATTAAGAACTTCGCTTTATTTTGGTTTTGGCTTACTTATATTTGGCTGCCTAAATTATTCCTGTTTCCTCTGGGGTCTGTTTTTTGTACATTTTGTTGCTTTCATACAGTTTTCCTGGATTTTCTCATTTTTTTTTTCTCTTTCTTCTCTTCCTTACTTATCTACTTATTTATTTAAATAAAGAACTAGATTTCATGGAACTGGTGTCTGTCACGGGTTTTCTCTGCCCTTGTGAGGGTGTTTTTCCCCCTTTAGGCCTCTCTCATGAACGAGAGCTCTGTTGACCTATTTAGAAAACGGGATTCAGGGTGGTCTTTCAAAATTGTCTTCCCAATTTCTCTGTGTGTATTTTTGTGTCTGATGTCAGGCTCTTGATTACCCTTCTCAAAGTCCATGTAAAAGATTTCCATTTCTCGGACATATATGATTCTCATGAAAACAAAATTTTTAACAACACATTTTTCATATTTTCGCCAGAAAAAAATAATCTCTTTTCACAGATGTGATTACATTTTGGTTTTTTGTGTTGCCTGTTTTGGTAAATATTACAAATAACTTGATTTGAAAGAGAAAGACAAATTACTTTATTCCATAAACTGAAGTTCCTCTTTTCAAGCTAAGCCTTGAAACTTCAGTCCTCAGATACTTACAGAAATATTTTCACTAATTAGCAGAAACGCCTTCTGTCCTGTAAGACAGTCAGTGAAGATAGATAGCTCAACAATTTGGGCAACTAATGCCCTAAATGAAAGGAGAATATGAGAGCGTTCTTCCCAGGCTTTGAGAACTCTGTGGCTTTGTATTTCTACATCTGTTTTCTGTAATAGTAAACAAGGAACAAAAACGTAACAGATTTAGCTGATTTTTTTCATGCACTAATTTGCTCATCCTCTGAGGACCCTTTGAACGTTCAACCACTCCTGTTATCAGAACTATCCCTTTCTTACTCTGCTCCTAACCAGGCTCCTTTTGTGGCCCCAGCTAATACTTTATCTGCTCAATTTGAAGACCCATTAGAGTATCCATTAGAGCATTAGTGTGAAGAGAGTTTCCTTTTGTCCATGCGTGTGAGCATGTGTCTGTGCGCACACGTGTGTTTGTTTTGATTCTGTGGTTAGGCTACAGTAGCACTACTCTGGGCTTTCATTTTTGGCAAACTTTTTTGTTTTTTACCAAGAAGCATCTTTACTGGGTTCATGCCAAATGAGCATTTGCCTGATTCTTCATACCTCTATTATTTAACTGTTTTCCTAATTTGTACAGCCACAAACTTGGTCAACATTTGTTCATTTCACCCTCCAGTTTGTATTCACACATACAAATGGAGTTAACTTCCACCACACTGACGGTAGGCTCCATCTGAGCATGCTCAAGAGAGCACAGCGGGTGGTCATGGGGAGGGTGCTCTCAGAGACTGATTGACAGTATCAATGCTGTAGATTGATCTGATGGCGAAAACATATGGGTCTTACACCTTCCTGCTCCTAACAACAGGCAATAACAGGCTCTGGAACATAATGGTTGACCCCAGCGGGGATAATTTCCACTATATGTGGCATGGCTATGATTAGGGGCATATATCTTATCTAGCATTTATCTTCGTTTTTTATGCCATGCAAGAAAAAGGCTTTCTTGAACAATAAACTTTTTCTGGCTATGACAGAGTCAAAGTGGATGCCACTAGTCAGAAACATTTCTGAATTATGTGACTCGAGTTCCTTGACCAGGTTAAAAAAATTGTTTTTCGTCTCTTTATGTTTAAACAAGATTAGTTAGCATAATCTATATGACTGAAAAATAGAACAGGCCCTTATCATTATTATTTTGAGATAATTTAATAAATATGAGGATATTGTTTTACTAGTAATTACCAACATTTAAAAATTATAAGTCAAGCATTGCTTTAAGCCTTTAAAAAAATTATGAACTCATTCATTCCTTACAATAACCCGATGAGATTGGTACCATTCTTTATCACCATTGATGAAGAAACTCGGTTTCAGATGAAGAAACAGACCCAGAGAGGTGAAGTAACTTGCCTGTGATCGCCCTAGCTGCTCTGCTAGTCTGCTTCATCAACTACCATCACATTTATTTAATTGGACTTTAAATTCAGGTGAACAGTTTTTTCTTGGTTGCAAGGAAATCATTTAACAAGCCCAGATTGCAACACTTGGGATGCAAGTATAAGCCCAAATCTGAGAACCCTAATCTGTGTGACCACTAAAAGCATTGGGTATTCATTCTGAGGCTTGTAATATGAGTTTACATTTAAAATAACAGGTCCTATTTTGAATAAGTGTAAGAATGGCATTCTAAGAGGGAATATATCCAACAAGTGTTAAAATTCCTGTAGTGGCAATTAAAAAGTGAGAAGGTATTTCCCACAACACTCAGTGAGTTGATTTGCTTTGGGTGGGTGAACACTGAGCTCTGTTTGCAAAACTTAACCTGAAAGCACTTTGTAAACATTCTGCTGTTACTCTACTCACCGTCAGCCTTGTTATCTCCTTTAACAAAACAAGAATGATACCGTCTCAATTAGCATAGTATGGGTTAAACCATTGGCAGTTGTGGTTAAACCCGTACCTTAATGAAAGTCTCCAATTTGGAGGAAACATGGGTTCCCAATTTCCATTCTCTATGCGTATTATTACCAAATAAACTAATTGCAGGAAGATAAAGCTATGGTTGTGTAGATCCTGTTACAGAGCGATGCAGTTACTCAGGCAGACTATATAACCTAAAATGCCTGGTAAATTGAGGGCAGCCAATAACCGATGAATTATTCTAATGCTGATTCCTCTGAGAGGTCCTTTATTACAATGGCTTTCACTGTCATCTTTCCCTTTTACTTTGGAATTAAGAACTATACATAAAGTCTTATTCTAAGGTTCACCTTTTAACTCTCCTGTCCCACAGCTGGTTACTATCCCCACCAGATGCCACCAGGTACAAATAACAAGTTTGAGTACTTTGGGGTCATGACTCAGGTCTAGAGAGATGAACTCCTGTCCAAAAATCACTAATGGGGAAAAGAACTGAGGAAGTGATTGGAGTCAATTAAATATATGAGGGGCCAGTAGGGCAGATATGTGTGTCTGAATATGTCTCTTAAAGAATAATATTCTCTATGAGAAAAAATGCTCTTATTGCCCCCCAATTTAATCCAATTATCTCTGAATACATTTCGAGACCATATGTGTACACGTGTAGGTACATAAAGTCAGAACTGTATATCATTTGTATTACTTTCTATTCACAGGAGTATGTTGCCTTTAAAGTTTAATCTCTCATGTTCATTTTGTATGTGGCTGAAGTTTCACACAGTAAGGTAAGAATGTTCCAGGATTTCTATCTCCAGCAGCATTGATGTGAGTTCCTATTACTTAATTTCTTTTTGATGGATTTGTAGATGACAGTCCAAGATAGCGCTGCCGGTGGAAAACCCAGGACAACCAAATATGGGAAAGACTGGAACTTCTATTGTGTGTCTGCCTCAGAACTCTACAGAAGGTTTTCTGCTGAATTGGCAATAATATGAGAATAGAAAGTTAGAGTTAGTGTCAGTTACTTTCACTTTGATATTTTTTCTTTTCTGTGATGTAGTTAAAATTACATAAACATCAGGAGAAGAAGAGTGGTTAAGAAAATGTAACTTGTCGTGTGAAAGACATTCAACCCTTACCTAGACTCACAGGTGTACAGAACATGAGAGCTGGGTTGTGAGAGCTAACATCGTTCCAACTCCCTCATGTTATGGAAACTTCCAGGCTCAAAGAGGGCAGTGACCCTCCCAGCATCAGACAGTGAATCAGTGATTAAGGGGAGCCTCCCTGGCTTCTGTAAAGTGAAGCCTCTGGGGATAAAGTGTTAATGAAGCATTAAGTGCCCCTTTACCTAAGAATGCAGGGTTTGGGGGTCCTGTCTCTTTCTTTGTTTTCTTTTCTTTTTTTAAAATTTTTATTGGTGTATTTTCTTTTTATGTATTTTCTTTTTTATGGCCATATTCTTTTAATTGCTCTCTAAAACTAGATTTCCAGAAATGTACTTTCTTTGGCCCTTATTTTTTGGATTGTAGGTTGAATTTTTAAGAAGTCAGGCAAGAATATTGAACTGCAGAAAGTTAGCAGATTGTTGGTAAAAAAAAAAAAAAATCAAAATAATTACAATGCCAATTTCCCTGGCTATTCTCTATGCACTTCAGGGGTCAAAACACTATTTGTAAAGTGATTTCAAAATATACAAACATTAGCTATAGTATATAACCTATTGGTTAGGAGCACTGGCTCTGAAATTAGTTTGCCTGAGTCTTTTTCCCAGCTCCACCACTTATTAGAGGTGGGACCTCAGGACTGTTACTGAACCTCTTTGTGTCTCACTTCCTCGTGTGAAAGATAAGGCTAATAACGGCACCCATCTGATCAGGCTGTGGTGTGGAAAGAGTTAATGCATGTAGCATGCTTAAAACTGTGTGCCCTTCTAAGCCTTTTAAAACCGATCTTATTACTGTTGTTACTATTATTATTATTCTGTTAGCTGTCCTTGAAAAAGTGCCCCGGCAGCACTGAGTTGCCTTTCTTTTTATTTGTATATTCTCTACATCGCACTGAAGATTTCTACTAAATCCTGCGGGCTGTTTTCAGTTATTTTATACCTCTGTACCTGTTTGTCACAGCAAAGGTGAAAAGAGTCTTGGTTTACCTTGATCCACACACCAGGGCTTTGACTGGGTCCCATTCATGCACACTGGTGAACAGATGTGTGACGAGGACTCCAGGGGGCTTTCTGTGGGGCCCAAATATCCAGGCTCTGTGTAACGCTACACCATCACACACAGATGTCGGTCCTTTAGGACCCCAAAGAATGACAACCAAGCCTTCATTATTTCAGGAATATGAAGTATGCTTTTTGTTAACTAGTTGAATATGCCCCCCACCCAAAAAAAAGCAAAGGTGAGATGTTCTGTATCACAACTTTTTGAGAAATACTCAGAGCTGTAAGATGTGGTTGACATGTTCCCCACCAAGTAGAGCTTTCCGAGTTACCATATCTTTCACCATAAATACATTTTTTAAGCAAGGGCAATAATGCTGTAACTATACAGCTCAATTCCCCATAGCACCAGCATTGGATACATTAAAGACGATAAGTTAAAATACCTGTCTGATTGCTTCTGACATAATCCCTAGGTCTCTTTTATTTCTATACTCCCTCAAATATAATGTGGAACATTAAGACAAATTATTTTTCGATAGTAACAAAAAAACGTAATAAGTGGCAGACAATCAAGGTGAATTTTGCCATAGCATTGTGCTGACTTTGTTATAAGCAGGCATTTGAACCTAGAAGTGTAATTTACAGGGAACTCTGTCCTGTCTGTTCTCCAAGAACTAAGACAGGGAACAAAAGGGGAGAGGACTGAGAGAAGAAGATTCTGGGTAAATCAAAGAGTTTTCTCCCAATTATAGCTTTATAACAGGGAACGAACTCCCATGGAAGGCTGTGACCTGTCTGAAGACAGCTAGAGTGTGCCATGGTTATTCGGGCACAGGCTAGGGAGAGTGTTGCTTTAGCTCTGGAGAGGGAACAAGATCACTTCCAGTGCTAAAACCTACAATTCTAATTTAATCACCAACCCCAGCCATCACTGAGTGACCTCAAATAATTCCAAATCCATTCATCAACTTGTATATTCTTTACAAACTCAATCAACAGACCTTGAGTGATTGCTATATGTTGGATGCTGTTCCAAGGGTGGCCTAGACCAGAGAATAAGAAAGGTAACAATCTCTGCCATTATGGAGCTTCCATTCCTTGGGAAAAAGTTCATCTAACTACAAATAGACACAAAAGATAATTGTTAATTTTATTATTATTCTATTGATAATAGAAAAATTGATGTGAAGAAAATAAAGTAATATGATAAATTGTGACTTAGGCTACTAGGATAATCAAGATAAGATATCTTTAAGAGGTGAATGTCAGAGAATAGAAAGGAGTCACTTGTGGAAAAATTTTCTGGAAATAATATTCCAGAAAAATGGGAACAGCAAGTGCAAAGGTCCTGAGGAAAGATCAGACTTAACCACAATCAAGGAACAAAAAGAAGCTAGAAAGTTAGGTCAGGAGATAACGGTTCAGATTACACCAGCTGGTTCCTAACTTCAACTATACCTGGATAGGATGTTTTCTTGCAGTGAGTTAACATGTATGTCATCCAAAAAAAAAAAAAAATGGTCAATTTGCAATTATATTGGAAATTCTGACAGAGACTCTTGACAAAGGCACAACCCTGTTAAAGATCCCAGCCACCGTTCTCAAAAGCTTCACTCTGGCAGTCACTTGCGGACATCGAACAGAGGTGTTTAATATCCTCCCTAAAATATTGGGCAGGGAAGAGCGAACATTCTAGCACGTCTGCAATGTGAACCTAGTGTCTCACAATTGAAAATTGGCTGGAGCTCACCCTGCTGACTGCTCTGCCAGGCGTCCAGCATTTAAAGGCTTGAATTCCTGTCCATTCATCTGTAGTTGTGTTTATGTCTCTCACTTAAGCAGTTTTCAACACACTTCTGTGGTTCTTTTGATATAGTGAACGTGCAGGTGTATGGCTGACTCTGCCAGGAACTGTGTCCAGATCGGGTCTTTATTGCTAAAACAGACATCTTTGAGTCTTTGAATCACTGCATATGCCATATTTACTCTTGTGTAGGTAGGCCAATTTTCCTCCAGCTAAAGATATAATTTAAAACCATTTCTCCCCGCTTACTCCTCCACTTTCCCCCGTTGCTTATGCTAAATAATTCAGCTCCCTACTCCAAAAGAGAATGTGAGTCACCCAACCCATCTATATTTCTTCAGGGTTAGAAAGAAGGTCAAAACATGCAGGAAAAGGAGTCTATACCCAACAGACTGAGAGAAAAACTCCAACTATCTGTCTCAGCAGATCAAAATAATTGCTTCAACTAGACCAAGATTTTGTTTTTATTTTGATCTCATTTCCTGGAAAAGAGACACAATTGGGAAGACTAGTTAGGTAAGGGAGTGAAAAATTCATTGCAGCTAGCCTGCTCTAGAGTTTCCTCTGAAGCTCAGGTTTTGAAGCCTGAGCAATTATAAATTGGAAATCCGTGTGTTACATAATGCATTTCTGGAAAAACGCCCAAGACACATATGTGCTCTACGAAGGTCTAATACTAACATTAATCTAATGAACGGTATATTAGAAAAATGATTTGTGTACATCCTAATGGAAAGCATATTTTCTGAGCAAAGCTTGTGGATTGAAATGCAAAAAACATAACTCCATTCCCTAAACATAGCTTCCAGCTACCACATCAACCAGTAAGATAAGTTGGTGCACCTTTGCAGAATGCTGAGTGATTGCTCTGCTTTCTGTTGCCCGGGGAAAGCATTTTCCAAATCTCGTGCAGGTGTCTAAGAGAGACTACCTAAGAGGAAAGAAACCAAATTCTCCTTTTTGAGCCCCTGGATGACTGTTTTGTATATAAGCTTATTTTTTTTAATACTAGTTCATTTTTCAAATGCAACAAAAACCAAGCCCCCGTTTATCCCAGGGGGTTAATTTGGTTAAACTTGATACATCACATTGTGACTGGCTTCACGTTCTACTCCAAAAGCTGTATCATCTTTTATCTTTTATTTATAGTGATCTTCGTATTCATTTCTCAACTGAGGCAGGTACTTCAGGGAGAGCTGCATTGATCTGTAATCTTTTTCTCTCTCTTTTTGTAATGTATACTTTTGACCCTTAAGAAACAGCACCAATAGGATGCTTTTTAAAGAGAAAAAGCAAGAGTTTGGGATAGGGGATATTTTTAAACCTGCTGAAGATAGAAGCAGCCCTTATCACCCAGTAGGTGACTTGGCTTTAAATAAAATCAGCATCCTACCATTTTTTTTAAGTGTATTTGTCTTCAGAAGGGATGGAGCCAGAATAGAATGTTTCATATTGATAACTTCTGATTATTAACAGGTGAGAGTGAGGCAAGGCTCTAAAGAGAGGCTTAAATGATGTAGGAGATGAGAAATTAAATGCTCTTGCCAAGACAAATGAATTTGGGCGTAGACCCTAGAGTCAAGACCAATAGTTTCATAATTGCATTGTAAGGAATCTAAATCCCATCTAGGTGTCCTGAGAAGCAGCCAGAAGGAATTGCAAATCAAGGCATACGCAGAACTCAGCTGTCTGACAACCACAGCAGCCCCATTTCTCACGTCTCGAGCGGCCAGTAGGGGTAGAGTGGAACTTGAAATGGGGAATCTTAGGGGTTCAGAGTCACTTTGGGGTTGAGCCATTCAGATTAACACATATCCGTGGTGCACCAGAGCCAGTCGCCGAATTTAGACTTTTAGATTCAAACAAAATTAACCCATGACTCTTCAACTTCAGCTCCCATTTTGAGGTCAAGTTACTCCCCTTAAGGCCTTATTTTCTCCACAATCTGTTCTCTCCTAATACAACCAGCATTTTTTTCTTTTCCTTCCCAAACTCCTTCTTAGGCTCCACATATCTCTTTCAGTCTCATCATCTGTCCCATTTCCTCATCCCCAGGAGAAACACGGATAATGTCCTCTGTGATGCCTCCAAATCAAAGGGACTCTGTAAATGATATCTGTCAAATGTTATTATTGTGCTGCACATAGTTCTTTGGTCTTAAGTGCATATTAAGAAATACCATCATCTTTTACTGCTTCTGGCACGATTACAAATTAGCGCTCTTCGAAGGAAAACTCTAGAGAGTGCAAAAACGAGAGTTTTATTAAGAGTCTTTGTGATAGGAGGTAGCTTGATAAAAAAGGATTCAATATTGGAACTGGGATCCATTAGCAGCTCTGTCACCAGCTAGCTGCAAACATTTGAGCAAACCACTTAGCTCTCTGGTCTTCAATTCCTCATGTGAAATGAGACGTCTTGGGTAAACAATTTCTGCAATCTCTTCTAGTCGGAAAACTCTATGACACAGAAAAGAGCAGGAATGCTCTTTCATTAATGTTCCTGACTCTCATTCTTTATCTAGTAAGAGATCCTTATCAAATAACAGTATGATGTCTCTTTCTCAAACTGGATTTCCAGAAAGGTGGTGGAAGTCCCTTACAGGGTTAATCTGCTTAGCTTTTGGTTTAGATTCCTCCAGCACATCGTGTCCAGCCTTAATATTTTACACTGTAAGCCATATCATCTTTTATCTTTTATTTATAGTGATCCTCATATTAATTTCTCAATAGCAGCTGGTGCGGCAGGAGGGACAAGCCATTGATCTTCCAATTTATCCGCTCCTCTTACATATCCTGAGGTCGAGGCAGCCTGGAGAGATTGATGGAGCACTGGCACCCACCCAGCAGCTGTGTGTTCCTCATGCATGAAAATCAACCATAGGAAACCGAAATTTGACAATTGGCAGCAATATCAGCCACCTCTGTAATAAATATAACAAGGCGTTCTTTAATAATTGAATGGGGTGTCTGGGATTCGATAATGAAAAAGCTCCTGTGTGAGAGGGCCGGCGGAGCTTTGGACTCATCAGGAGGTGGTATCTTTTGGGATGGGGGTTGAGGTGGGGGAGGCTGTTTGCAGATGTCAGACTCTCATACAGCAAACATTGTTATTCTCTGATTCTCAAGCAAGTCATGATACCTTCATTTCCTGTAAAGCCAAATAGTTTTTGTGAAATATTTTTTTAAATTCTGCAAGGAAAACAACAGATCCTTAGACCATGTTACTGCGCATCAATGTAAAAGGAAATGGTCCATTGCACTGCATACACTAAATTAGTCACAGATACCAGGTGAACGGTTACTCCAAGAGCTTTGAATCACATACAGGTTCTCACAGGGACAAACCACTAATTGATTCTTAAAGGAAGGTCTACCTTCCTTGTCATGGCTGAGCGGTGGCCTCCAAGAGGCTTAGCTGTGGTCTCAGTTGACTCGAGCCCCTGACAGTTTAACTCTGAGCTAGTTACCTCTTCCCCTTGCCTGCTCCTCAGCTTACCCTTCCTGCTTAAACTCAGGTGAGGCAGATTTATTTAATCCTCAGTTTTGTGTCTGTCTGGATTAAAACCCACCTGCTGAGGCCTATCGTTTACAGCTGGGAAAACAAATGTAAATGCAGAAGCAGAGTTTCCCATCAGGCCACATATATGATGCTGTGGTGGCAGGAGAGCAAAAGGCCCACAGGTTTGGCTGATGTGGAACTGCACGGAAGTGAGTCTTCCCCATTACCAGCCTGTGAAAATATTCCGTCCTCTGGGTTATTACTCAGCATGCATACTATATAGATACATGTATTATCTCTGCATTTTTAAAAATAATAGAATGACTAATAATGCCCTCCAGGGATAAACTGGAGTGTCAAGCTTCTCAGAAATTTCAGGCCCAGAATTTCCAGGAAACTCTTTACTTCTAACAAAACGTATTATGGAGGTTTGGAGTGTACATGGGGTTTGAGCAGTGTTATGATTTTCACAGAGGGAGCCTCACAAAGGATTCTCCCAGTGTGCACCTTATCTTCCTGATGAACAGAGGCTGAGTTGATCCCGCTGAGTGTAGAAATCACAATAAATATATCAAATGACTTCATCTCAGACACGACCATTGTCTGATACAGACAAAAAAAATGTATAATTCCTCCTCCAGGATTGCACAATTTATACATCTTTTTGATTTTGTGTCTCTTTGCTCCTTCAATTTAAACACTATTTTCCCCTTTTGTTCTCTACTCAGGCTTTATTCCATAGTTATTTATAGGTATTAATAAATATACATTCAAGTGGAAACAGGATCCCAGACAGAAAATAAGACATATAAAATGTAATATCTTGTGCAAAGCGGGTCAGACCCACTGAAAATAACGAGCATATTTTCTGGACAGCACCTCACCCTGTGTTATTATTAGCTGTGTGGTGAAAACGGGGGTAAGAATAGTAGTAATAGAGTAAAGCAGTAGTAATGATACTGCACATAACCATCTTCAAAATATTTGTAAGTGCATTGTTTCACTTGACCTTCAAAATTATCCTCTATGGTAGGCAGTCCTGGTGTTCCTAGTCCCATTTCATAGAGGAGGAAACTAGATTCCAGAGATATTAAGAGACTCACTCAGCTAAGAAGCCAGAGAATCAGGTTCTCTATTACTAGTCTAGGCTCCCCACTATGAATTGATAAGACATATTATAAAGTAACAACACTAATAATCAAGAAAGAAACCAAGAACCACATACACCAGAACTCTCCTGGTAAGAGGAGTTTGGAGGTAGCTGTTGTTGCATGAAGGTTATTAGAGATCGAAGAAGAATTTGGTGGCTCAATAAAATGTGTCAGTCTGGGAGGGGGGAGGGAAATGTGGGTAATGTCAAAAACGGAATTTGTAAGATACCATACAATTTGACACTTGCCTGAAAATAATTCAAATTGGGGAAGTAACGGGTTGATATATCTTGAAACTGTTTAAAAACATATATTTCCTAAAGAAGTATCCTACAGCTCTTTACCCATATTTTATAGCCTTAGCTGCAGAGTTTATGTGACCTATTTCTTTTGCTGTTCCCATCTAAAATACTATTTTTTATGAGACAGGAACTCTGGAATATATGACTATTTTGTGGAAGCAGAGTTCTGGAGGATTCGGGGCCCATCGATGGGCAAATCGCTTAACAATAAGCAAATGAATGGGGGATACTGTAGTGTGGAAGGTCAGGAAAATTGATGTCTGTCACTGAATATTAAGGCATGCTTCATCCAGGAAGCGGGTACTTTCCAGCCGTAACTCTCCCTGCCACACCAGTCGCGTGCTAGGAATCTATGTGACTCTCCATGTGCTTAATACTGGCTCCATGCAGTAGAGCTCGGATGTCCTCACCTGCTCCAAGGGGGTAGGTGGTGTCAGCCGGATGCCGGACCTACAAGAGGCTTCTCTTTACCTATGAGAATCAGGATTATCAGGGGAATGATTTAGGCCATCAGAGGACCCTACTCTGTAAAATTTAACCATGTTAGCAAATCTTTGATAGTATATATATTATGAAAATACATAAAGTGGGTGGATGCAGGTGTCTAAACAGCCTAAGCTTATTGCACACACAATTATCTTTAATTACATGCCTTTCCTTAAGGTGTAGTCCGATATTATCAAATGAAAAACCTTGAGTATGTCGCAGTGAATCGAGTGGTGTAGACGAGTCAAAAAAGGAAAAAGTGATAATCCAAATTCTAATGATTAAAAACAAACTTGATGTGTCTTTACATTGGCCAAGTAGTCCCTGAAGAAGAAGGAAAAAAAATGAAATGAAGAATTTCTAAGGCAGAACAACAAGAAAGAGTATTTATCACCACTAAGAATATTAATAAGAACAGGCATCACTGGTTATTTAGGAATTCAGTAAATTTTCTTTGCTTTATCTGCACTAAAAGCTACCGCACATAAATCCCAGGAATGCTGAGAAACAGACTTGTCAAACCTTCACCAAAGCTTGGGATTCAGTTATATAAACTTTGGGAGACAATTAAACTTGAAGTAGAAAGCCCTTTGAAAATAAATTTTCTTATCTGTTTTGGCATATTCATCCCCTGTAGGAAAGTTGTGATTCAAAGAACATTAAATAATAATTTTTTTTAAAGAGCAGTTGAGAAAACATAACACTTCAAAAGTCCTAAATCTGGAAGCATTTCAAATACAAGGTTTAGGGTTACCAGTATCGTGTCCTAATCTCCTAATTATTTGGGAATGAGGGCACTTTTACATCTCTCTCTTTTTGGAATCATTGGAAATATAATTAAACATAAAAATTAAGAAAATCTCCCTTGAGATGTGAGACCTATTATATGTGATGGTCTTCTGCTAGTGGTTAACCATTTGTCTTTAATCGATCCAGAGAAATTTCATAGATCCAAGAAATTTGATGGCAATAATTTAGGGGTCATATAAGCATTTGTATCCTACAATCATTAGAACTGCATTTATCTTTGAAAAATGATGATTTCTGTGTATAAGTTATGTTTACCAAAGTGATACCAACAAATCTCTCAACGTCCATAGGGAGCTTTCAATTTTCTTCCATTCCGGCTGTAGCCATGGTTGCATAGTCTCCATGTGCAAGAAGCTTCGAGAAGGCGTCTCGCCACAGTTAGCAGCAGCCACAGGCAAACTGTTTATCACTAGATGCCTCTGTTGCCGTTGGGTATCACTGCAACCAGGAACATATACCAGAGCCTTTGATGGCTACAGTGGGGCTATGATCCTCAAGTGCAACAAATTCGTATATGTTCTGGGGAGATGTGGGGTAAATCTTATTTTCTCCTTTTCTGTAACATGCTAGAGGGATGCTGAAAACTGTTGCTGAGATATCAATGAATATTACTTTATTTCCTTTTGTTAAGAGTCTCATCTCTCACCAGAAAAGGGATATATGTTTGAGGGAAATGAACTATAGGAAAATTCAATTGACAGACACCCTACCGGACTTGACTTTTCTGTTCTTTGACTGGTACATTTTGTTGAAACAAACTTCTGTTCTCGACTTTTTTTAAGGGCATTATTAAAATATAATTGACATAAAGTGCACATACTTGAAGTACACAGTTTGATTACATTCTGAAATATGCATATGCCATGAAATCTTCGACACAATCAAGAAAATGAACATATCTATCACCCACAAAACTGTCTTCATGCCCATTAATACCCCCCTTCCACCTTTCCCCATTCCTGCTCCTCCACATCCCCCATGGACCATTGATCTGCATTCTGTCACTATAGATGTGTTTGCATTTTCTAGAAATTTATATAAATTGGTTAATATACTGCGGACTCTTTTGTCTGACTTATTTCACTCAGCGTAATTATTTTGAGACTAATCCATATTTTTGTGTGTATCAATAATCTATTCCTTTGTTTTGCTGAGTAGTATTCCATTGTATGAGTGCACTACAGTATGTTTATTCATTCACCTGCTGGTGGATATTTGGGTTGTTACAATTTCTAGCTATTAAAAATAAAGATGCTATGAACATTCATGTATAAGTCTTTGTATGAACATATATGAATATATATTTTTGGGTAAATATTTGGGAGTAGAAAGGCTGGGTCATATGGTAGGTGCATGTTTAACATTTGTAGAAAGTGTCAAACTGTTTTCTGCAGTGATTGTACCCTTTTCCTTCACACTAGCAGTGTACAAGCGTTTCATTCCCTGTATTTCCTCACCAACACTTGGTGTGGTGAGACTTCTCTAATTTTAGCCATTCAATAGGTGTGTAGTGCTATCGAATGGGGTTTTAATTTTCATTTTGCTAATAACTGATTATGTTGAGCAATTTCATGCACTTATTTGCTATCCATATGTCTCCTCGGTGAAATCTCTTCAAATGTTTTTGCCCGTGTTTTTAATTTTTTTTAATTACTGAGTTTTTAGAGTTCTTTATGTGTTATAGACACAAATCTTTTCAAATATATGATTTGCAAATATTTTCTTCCAATCTGTGGCTTTCCTTTCATTACCTTAATAATGTCTTTCAAAGAGGAGAAATTTTTTATTTTGATGAAACCTATCTGGTTTATATTTTTTTTTCTTTTATGGACCTTATTTTTGGTGTCTTCTCTAGGAAATCTTTGCCTGGCCAAAGTTCATAGAGATTTTGTCTCTTGTTTTCACATAGAAGTTTTATAGATTTATGTTTTGGTCAATTTTGAGATAATTATTTATATGGTATGAGGTAAGGATCAAAGTTTATCCTTTTACATATAGCTATCTATGCACTATACCCATGCACTACATACTTCCAGCATAATTTGTCAAAGACTATCCTTTCTCCACTAATCGGCCTTTCACCTTTGTGGAAAATCAGTTGTCCCTATATGTGTGGATCTACAGCTGGGATCTACATTCTGTTAGATTGACCTATTATATTTGACTCTTCCCTGATTTCTTTTCAGTTGCTCATGTAGATAGACTCCCAGTAATATAGCTTCACCATGTTATTAGACATACCTAGGTATATCTGAAATGCATTTTATAAATCAGTGGAACTGGGACTCAAATTAGGCTTACTTCTGAAAGGCACTTTTAAAATGTTGAGATGTAAAAAATATGTATTCTACAGCCATCTAAACTCGATCAGCTTCATATCAATCTGTTCCAAAGAGCTGTTTTGCATGTGTGTGGGGCTGTAGAGTGTGGGGAGTATGTGAGGGGTATGTGTGGTCAATCTTAAAAGATCATTATAGGAGGCAAAGAAAAAATAAGAGGAAATAGATAGGAATATTCAAATAGCAAATGTTAAAATAATATATTTCTACAAGTGTTTTTAAAATTTACATTGAGATAAATAAGCAAATCATTATAAAATTAAATATAAATATTTAGAGACTATTTCAAAATGCTTTTATGTGCCAAATGCACTGAGATACTGGAACTTATATAGGAGAGTTTTCTTGAACAAACTTGTCTTTTCTTTTTTATCCCCATAGGGTGACTGGTTGGATTTTATTCAGTGTATTGTACATGTGGGTGTGAATAAGATGGAACTTCTCTCAGGAAGAGAAATGAGCAAAGAATATATGTTGTCAACTTGTCTAAAACATTTTTCATGTTCTGATTCATTTTTCTTTGTATTGGCATTTCAAGGGATTTTGTTTTTTTTAATTTGACTATTATAAAAACCTTGATAACTTCACTGAATTCCCATGAAAATAATATAAACAACTGTAATGAAAAGTGAAAAGATGATAATAGCAATCAGCACTGTGATATTTTTTGTCAGTGTTCTTTATCACTTATAATAGTCACAAATCCCATATTAATGTGACTTTTTGACCTTTAGTTTTTACTTTGGTGGAAGAAGTTCTTTTGAGAAGCAATTTCTGTCTTTCTGCTTATTATTTCTTTGAACCTAAAGACAATTAATGGCCACACTTCGATGGGATCATCTTAGAGTGGTGCAGGAGGACGGTTACGTCAATTATTTATACATCTATGGGCTCAAGGAAATTTAAAAGCTCGATGTTTGACTCTTGTGGAATGTAGCCTCATTTCCCAGAGAAAAACGGAAACATACACGTACTTATGTTGTTTAAAATAAACACATGTTAATAGAAGGCATCTTCTGTTCTAGGCATGAGTAGGTGTTGGGGGAAAAAACAAGAGCTATAAAACATAGTTCTTGTTTATAAGAAGTTTACAATTTAGTTGGGGAGAGGGCAGCAATGACTCACTGAGGATGAGCCTTATGCAGGTGGTCCGAAGGTTACACTTTGATAAACTTTGCTCTAGGACAGACCAGCCTACTCTTCTTCTATAAAAATCTTTATTTCAGTATCAAATTAATCTGAATATCAGCCTTAAAGTCCACTTTAGAAAATTTCCCAGAGATGCTAATGGCCAACATGTTAATATGATTCTTATTGATCTGACAAAACATACCAGAATTCTTGAGTTTGACAAGCATATTGACCTCCTTTAGGAAAGCTCACTATTTAAACCTGGCATGCTAAGTTCCAAGAGAGTGAGGTAGGTAATAAGTGACATTCAAAGTCAGAGGTAGGACAGAAAAGAGGTCTCAGCTTCATTAGAATATTCTGTTGAATTTTCCAAAGTGGTAAACAATAAAGAGCACGCTACCCTACTCAGACTCTGAATAAGCTGAGAAATAAGATGAAAACTTAAAGATGGAGGTCAAAATTTCACCACTATTTAAGGATACACATAGGTTGAGGGTGAAAGGATTGAAAAAGATATTCCAAAAAGAGAACAGGCGATGGGGAGAGGGGCATACTTACACCAGACAAAATAGATTTGAGTCAAAAACTGTCACAAAAAAATACAATGATAAAAGGGTCAATTCACCAAGAAGCTATAGCAATTATAAATATACATGTAGTCAACATCAGAGCACTCAAATATATAAAGCATACATTCACAGAACTGAGGAGAAAATACAGCAATACAATAATAGTAAGAGATGTCAATATCCCACTTTCAATAATGTATAGGACATCCATACAGAAGATCAATAAAGAAATAGAGCACTTGAACAACAACACTATATACCAAATGGACCTGAAAGACATATACAGAACATTCCACCCAACAGGAGCAGAACACACATTCTTCTCAAGCACACATGGAATGTTCTCCAGGATAGGTCATGTGTTGGGTTACAACACAAGTCCTAACAAATTTAAGAAAATTGAAATCATACCAAGTATCTTTGAACTTGTGTTTTGTAAGTGAAGCTGATGGGACAATAGAATATGCACGTGACTAGAGGAGATATGTGCAATATGTGTGTCTGCCACCATTCCTGTTGCCCCATTCTCATATCGCTTTCACTCTACTTGTTATGTGGCTTCCATAACATGCTTATTTTGTACTTACCTGGAGTCTTACTGAGTTCTCATGTGTGGTGGGTTCACCAGAATTCCGTGCTCATGGTCAAATCTATGACTGAGTAGGCGAAGGTGTTAACGGCTCTGAGAGGCCATGTTTTCCATTTACAGGGCCTCAGCTGTTTTATCAGCTTATCAGCTCTCTCATGAACCATACTTTAAAGAGTCTTAGGAGCTAATAATATACACTTTGATTTTATAGCACTAGCTTTACAACTGAAAAAATCTAGAAAGCAAGCCAACTCCAGTCCCTAGAATAAACTAGGCAAATTTTGTTTCCAGAATTCAGTACAGAATGTGGTTAAAAAACATAACAGAAACTCAGAGGCATTTGAGAGAAAGATAAAGTCTCTTTGATTTTAGCCTCACTCAGAGGTCCCTTAGTCTATGCCATTTATCTGAAATTTTTGACCTGTGAACTTAGAACTAGGAGGTTTCTTTCAGCATGAGGTTCATTGGGCACTACAAATTCACCACGTAGAGTGCGCAGCACTGTGGATCTATCACACATGGACTCTTGATTTACACTTCCTCTTTGAATACTCTGTTGCTCACACTGCAGTACTGAACTGGGTTCCACCTAATGACATTGCTTCCCCAAACTCTGATGTGTATATTTTACAGTCCTACGCCACCATGGCCATTTTCACTGCCTTCTGCTATGGAATTTGCATAGACTAAAGAAGGCTGCCTTTTAGAGAACATTTCTCTCTCATACGTAATTGATGAATCCAAAGTCAGCTTGGGTCCACATGGTAAAGGGAGTCACTTGAGCCTGTGACAAGCCATGTGTATCAATGCCAAGTCCTGTAGAGCTTATTTTCCATACAATTGAGTCTTTGTCTCAGTCAAGCTTGCTTAGGATAAGCTGTAGCTGAAAAGTAAGCTAAGGTGGGCAGCTGCCTAAGACTTTCCTGCCCTGTGCACCCTCTAGTCCGGTGCCTGGTAAAGATCTCTGTATATTAAAGATTATCCTGGTGCCTTCTTCATTCTGTTCCAGTCATTCGCTCAGCCATCTGCAACTCTCTGAGGCCCTCATTCTTTAAGCCAGAACGTAAGTGTCTTTACAGAAACAGCCACTCTCCTGTGCCATAACCTGCAGTCTTCAGCCAAAATCAAAGTATCTTATGGCTGGTGTAGTGGGTTGAATGGTGGCCCCTAAAAGGATATGTCCATGTCTTAATTCTTGGAACCTCATTTGAAAAAAGGTCTTTGCAGATGTCATTAAGTTAAGGATCTTGAGATAGGGTTTTCATCCTGTGTTATCCAGGTGGGTCCTAAATACAATAACAACTTTCCTTACATGAGAAGAGCGGAGGGAGATTTGAGACAGACAAAAGAGAAGAAAATATAGACACACAGAGAAGAAGGTGATGTGAAGACAGAGACAGATTGAATGATGTGGCTACGAGCCAAGGATGCTGGCAACTACTAGAAGCTAAAAGAGAGGAGAAATGGATTCTCCCCTAGAGCATCTGCAGGGTGTGTGGCCCTGCTGACACCTTGGCCTCCAAAAGAGTGGGAGAGGAAATTTCTGTTGTTTTAAGCTACCAGGTTTGTGGTAATTTGTGATGGCAGACACAGAAAACTGATGCAGCAGGCATTAAACCTGTTCCAGGCTCCAGCAGTCTACGGCACAAACCTGCCTGACCGAACCTAAATCTTTTCAAACTGTCAAAGGTCACAACATCCCACCACACATTAAAGACCAATGCTCAAAACCACCTCCCTAGAAGTACCAAAGCACTTTCCACGTGGACATTTACTCTCCAAAATTCTACTCGTTTCTTTTTATTTCTCAATGTTCCCAGGTAATGGGTACCGAATGTTAGGTTCTTTTAATGATTTTCCAGCAAGTACAACACATTTATTCCATCTAGGTTTGGAATAAATTAAGAAATAAAATAAGTAAAGATGGAGCTCAAAATATTCCTGTTACTGTTGAGAACCCAGGTTTGAGAACTCCAGTTTGGCCCCATATGGGGCCCAAAATGGCCCCATAACTGAACTCAAGAATTGGGAAGACATGCCAACTAATAATACACAGGATTGGAGAAGCAGAAGACAGACACCCACTTGTGCTCTCAAGGGAGAGAACAGAATTAGTCAAGGCAAGCATGCCCAGCTAATTCTTTTCAAACATTCTTTATAAGTCACTTGACCACTCTAGGGGCAGAATAAGTAAAGAAGCAGAGCTGAAATTACCCCAAAGGAGCTCTGCTGACATGGCTGAAACTTCAGGAGTGGGGAAGGAACATTCTCGCACTCCCCACCACATCCTCCCCAGCATTAAAAAAAAAACCAAACAAACCACATTTACAATGTAAAATAAATCAGAAACTACTTAAACCCTGATTTACTCTTAGTACACTAATAGCTAATCAGGAGCCTTGTGCAAAAACATCTTGATTAGCTGCTAATAAAACTCTTTAGAAGCAGGTCCCTCCACATGCCTCAAAGGGAGGATGTAGACCTGTATGTTTTAAGATTTTCTCACCAAAAATCCACACAATTTCTTTACTGTTCCAGCTAAATATGGTCTGTGGCCTAGCCCAACCCTTACACCTGCTTTTCTTGGATTAGTCATAAAGACATGGACGGAAATAAAGAAGATATATAAGGTAGGAATACATAAAATAGTGGAAAAAACATGATAATGGAGTCAAAGACCACCACCATTTACTAGAGGTGACCTTTCAGCACCAGCACCAGAAAAAAATGGGTTTTTTTCTGTTATATCTGTAAAATGATAAGTAACATGCACATAACTATTTTTAATTTGTTCAAATCTCATTTTTATAACTAACCACTGCACTCAAAGCAACATGCTAAGGCAATATCAATAGATGAAAAAAGTAGTCCCTGGCCTCAAGGAATGTTGCTTGGAAAAGACAGAGACATGGAAGAAAATACGATAACAATACAGTGTAGCTAGTGTAACAATCAGGTGTGCAAAAGTGCATGGGAGCAAAAAGGAGTATGATCAAAACATTAAAAAGAAGACTTCACAAAAGAGATAACATGTAAATTGAGTTTTGAAAAATAAAGTGAGTTTTCCATGTGCACAACAGGGAGAAAGGAATTCTCGGAGGAGGGAAAAGCATAATTTGAGATGGTGAGTTGCTCATTTAACTCTGGAAGGTGAAGTGGGGAATGGCAGTAGAAATGATTGGATGGAGATAAAGACATCATGAGTATCTGAAAACACAAAGCCATTGACCTGTGACTCAACTGAAAGAATCACATTTGCATTTTAGCAAGACGACTCTGATGGAAACTTAGAGGGCCAATTCAAGGGGAAAGAAAACAGAATTAGTAACTCCCCACAAGAAACATTAAGGGCCTGCCATGAAAACCAGAGAACAAATTATAAGAATTCCAAGAAGCAGAATCCAATGTTCTTGATGAACTCAGCTTTGGCAGTGAAAAGTCAATATGAAGGAACAAACAGTAATTGCAAGATTTTTGCTTGTTTTAAGGATCAAATGATGAAGTACCTTAAAATGCTCTTATCCATATAACAATATACAAACAGTCTTTAAAAGTTACAAAGAAAGGAATGCTATTTCAGTGATCAGGTCCATTGGAGTTTATTTGGGGATGGCTCTGATTTCTCTTATCCTGCTATTTCCATGGTCTCTCCTCAAGGATTAAATTGTTTTGGGACCTTGCTTTTGCCTATTATTCACCATTTGCTGATTCTGATGTCTTAGTGTTAACAGTTATTGTCATTAAGAAATGATTTATCCTCTTTGTCTTTGTCATCCTCACACGTCTCCCCTTCTTGAAGTGTTTTTTGCTTCAGCTTCAATCACACATTTAGTCTCTTTTTTTTATTGTGGTAAAATACACATAACATAAAATTTTAAGTGTACAATTCAGTGTCATTAAGTGCATTCACAAAGTCATGCAACCATCACCACTATCGATCTTTATAATTTTATCATCATCCCAAAGTGAAACTCTATACCCATTAAACAACAACATCCCAATACCCATACATCCCAGCCACTGGTAACCACTATTCTATTTTCTATTTCTAAGAATTTGCCTATTCTAAATATCTCAGCTAAGTGGAATCATATATTTGTCCTTTTGTGTCTAGCTTATTTCACTTAGTATAATATTTTCAAGGTTCATCCATGTTATGGCATATATTAGAACTTCATTCCTTTCTAAGGCTGAATGATATTCCATTGGACCAGCCCTGGTGGTCTAGTGGTTAAGAATTGGCACTCTCACCACCACGGCCTGGGTTCCTTTTCTGGTCAGAGAACCACACCATCTGTGTCAGTTGTCATACTATGGCTGCTGCCTGTTGCTGTGATGCTGAAATCTATGCCACCAGTATTTCAAGTACCAGCTGGGTCACACATGGTGGACAGGTTTCAGCAGAGCTTCCAGACTAAGAGAGACTAGAAAGAAGGACCTGGCCTCTCACATCTGAAAAAGTTGGCCACAAAAACTCTATGAATAGCAGCTGAGCATTGTCTGATACAGCACAGGAAGGTGAGAGGATGGCATGTGAAAAGATTAGGCAGGGTTCTGCTCTGCTGTGCACAGAGTTGCTGGGAGTTGGAATCAACTCGGCACTAACAACAAAATATTTCATTGTATGTATAGATCACATTTTGTTTATCCATTTATCCATCTATGGACATTTGGGATGTTTCTATCTTTTAGCTATGGTGTTTGTTTTGCTATGAACATTGGCATACATGTGTCTATTTGAGTCCCTGATCTCAATCCTTTTGGGTTTATACCTAGAAGTGGAATTGCTGGATCATATGGTAATTTTATATTTAACTTTTTTAAGGAACCACCATACTGTTTTCCACAGTGGCTACACCATTTTATGTCACAACCAGCGAGAAATAAAGATTCAAGTTTCCCCATTTCCTTGACACTTGTCATTTTCAGTTTTTTTGATAATAGCCAGGCTAATGGGTGTGAGGTGACATCTTATTGTGGTTTGGATTTGCAGTTCCCTAATGACTAGTGATGTTGAGGATCTTTTTAATGTGCTTATTGACAATTTGTATATCATTTTTGGAGAAAAGTTTATTCTAGTCCTTGCCCATTTTTCGAATTGGATGGTTTGTTTTTATGTTGTTTAGTTTTAGGGGTTCTTCAAATATTTTGGATATTAATCCTTATCAGATACATTGTTTACAAATAATTGCTCCCATTCTATGGGTTGTCTTTTCACTTTCTTGGTAGTATCCTTTGATGCACAAAACTTTTAAATTTGGATGAAGTCCAACTTACCTATTTTGTCGTTATTGTATGTGATTTGGTGTCATATCCAAGAAATCATTGTCAAGACCAATATTATGGAGGCTCTCACCTTATGTTTTATTCTACGGGATTTATAGTTTTAGCTTTTACACTTAGGCCTTTGATCCACTTTAAGTTAATTTTTGTAAGGGTCCAACTTCATTCTTTTGAAGGTAGATATCCAGTTTTCACAGCACCATTTGTTGAAAAGGCTACCCTTTCCCTACTAAATGGTCTTGGGATGCTTGCTTAAAATCGTGTGACCATATACATAAGAGTTTATTTCTGGGCTTTCTATTCTATTCCATTGGTCTGTCTGTCTTTATGCCAATACCACCCTGTTTTCATTAATGTCAATTTGTAATAAGCTTTGCCATGAGGAATTATGAGTCTTCAACTTTGTTCTTTTTTTTAGATTATTTTGGCTATTTAGGGTCCCTTAAGATTCCACATGAATTTTAGAATGAGTTCTATTTCTACAAAAAGCATCTTTGGCATTTTGATAGAAATTGCATTGAATCTGTAGATAACTTCGGGTAGTATTGTCATCTTAACAAGGGTAAATTTTCCAACCTGTGAACACAGGATGTCTTTTCATTTATTTATGTCTTCTTTAATTTTTTTCAGCAATGTTTTATAGTTTCCAGTATACAAAACTTTCCTCTCCCTGGTTAAGTTTATTCCTAAGTATTTTGTTCTTTTTGATCCCATGGTAAATGGAATTGTTTTCTTAATTTCTTTTTAGATTATTCATTGTTCATATAAAGAAGCACAACTGATGTTTGTCTGTTGATTTTGTATCCTGAAACTTTGTTGAATTTGTTTATTGGCTCCAACAGTGTTTTCTTTTTAATCGTTAGGTTTCCTACATATAAAATCAAGTCGTCTATGAACAGAGATGTTTTTATTTCTTCCTTTTCAATTTGAATGTCTTTTAATTATTTTTCTTGCTTAATTGCTCTGGCTAGAGCTTCCAATATTAGGTTGAATAGAAGTAGTAAAAGAAGGCCTTCTTATTTTGTTCCCGATCTTAGAGGAAAACCTTTCAGTTTCTCACTGTTAAATACAATGTTAGCTGTGGATTTTTCATATATGGCCTTTATTATGTTGAGATAGTTTCCTTCAATCTCTAGTTTATTGAGTACTTTTATCATAAAAGTGTGTGGAATTTTGTCAAATCCTTTTTCTGAATCAATTGAGATGATCATATGTTTGTTTATTTTTTATCATTCTCTTAGTGTAGTGTATTTCACTGATTTTCATACATTGAACCATCCTTGCATCCAGGAATAAATCCCACTTAGTCATAGTGTATAATCCTTTTAATATGCTGCCGAATTTGGTTTGTTAGTATTTTGTTGAAGATTTTACATCAATATTCATAAGGGATATTGATCTGTAGTTTTTTCTTACAGTGATTTTGTCTGGCTTTGACATCAGGATACTGCTGACCTCATAGGATGAGTTACAAAGCATTTCCTCCCCTCAGTTTTTTGGAAGAGTTTAAGACTGGCTTTGCATTATTGTCTAGTGCCCTTCTATTTCAACCTGAAGGACTTTCCAGCATTTCTTATAAACAGGCCTGGTGGTAATGAACTACCTCACTTTTGTCTATCTGAGAATGTCTTAATTTTGCCCTCATTTATTTTGCCAGATATATAATTCTCAGTTGACAGTTTTTTCTTTCAGCACTTTAAATATATCATTTCACTGACTCTGGATTCAAAAGTTTCTGCCTGAAAAATTGGCTGATAATCTTATTGGTGATCCCTTGTACATGATAAGTCACTCCTCTCTTGCTGCATCCAAGATTCTGTCTTTGTCTTTTGACAGTTTAATAATATATTTGATGTGAGTATCTTTGAGTTTTCAGACTTGGAGTTTATTGAGCTTCCTGGATTTATAGATTCATATCTATTTCCATATTTGGGGATTTTCCTGTCTTTATTTCTTCAAATAATCTATCTGCCCCTTTTTCGCTATGCAAGAGGACAAATGCATATATTGGTCCTCTTGATGGTGTCCCATAGGTACCTTAGGCTCTGTTAAATTTTCTTCATTCTTTTTTTCTTTCTGCTCCTCAGAGTGGATAATTTTAAATATCCTATCTTTGAGTTTACAGATTCTTTCTTCTGCCTGCTGAAGTCTGTTGTTGAACACCTCTAGTGAATTTTCCAAAACAGTTATTGTATGAATGAGCTTCAGAATTTCTATGTGACTCCTTGTTACAATTTCTATCTCTTTGTTGATAGTCTCATTTTGTTTATATATCATTTTTCTGATTTCCATTAGTTCTTTGTGTTTTCCTTTAGCTCTTTGAGAATATTTAAAACAGCTATTTTAAATATTTTGTCTAGTAAGTCCAATGTCTGGGCTTCCTCAAGAATAGTTTCTGTCAATTTACTTAGTTCCTTTGAATGGGTCATGTTTTCCTGTTTCTTTATGGATATTTTTCATTGAAAATTGGGCGTTTGAAAATAGCCAGCTCTCCCAGTTTTTGTGAATTGGTTCTACGTGGAGAAGAATAAGCTGGGTTTTCTGTGAGCCTAAGGATAAGCCCAAGACGAAAGTTTAAGGTCCTTTCAGGTCTTTTATGAACGTATATCTCACCTGGGTCTGCATGTAGCCTTCTCAATTCCCTCATACATATGACTACTGTTGAATGCTGTATTTTCCAAAGAGTCTAACCCCAGCATTTCCTCAGGGCCTTAGATGGTCTATTGTGTGTCTCCACCTGTTATCTCTTGCCCTAAGTATCTGCAGATCTGTAGTCTCCTTACAGATTTCCCAAGCAGTGCCTGACACTTTTTCTGCCCAAGATCTAAGGCAAAACAGAGGCCAATCCTTCAGGCAGCCCCCAGACAAGGTAGAATATTGCAAATAAGGTCTACTATGCCCTCTCCAGTTTGAGGGAGGGAACTGGTAACTTGCTGCCTCCTCTTCCAGGCCAAGACCATGCCACACTAGGCGGATGGGAGGAATGGGTTGGTTTAGGGGCAAGTAAAGATGCCACAAATTTTTCTACCATTTTGAATGTGGCTTTTTCCTGATTTGGCATATACTTGTTGTAAACTTTTAACTGTTTTCCAGAGCTCCTATTATGTTAGTTCAGCCAGTATCTGGGTTTTTTTGTTTTTTTTTTTTTGTATGGGTGTGTGTGTGTGTGTGTTTCTGTAGGGAACCAAGAGCTTGGAGCTTCCTAGTCTGCCATTTTGCTGGTGTCACTCTCCTCAGTTAGTCTTTTACATTGAACCATTTGATGGGTTCTCTATATTCATTGACCGCAGGTCAGGAGACCATTTATTCCAAAGTGCCATTCAGATGCACTTCACCAGTCCTCAATGTCATTATTTTCTACCCTCAATCTGGGGCCAGTTTCTACCAATCCACCAAAAAATTACTGTCAAAGGCAACATAGTGTCACAGAAAGGGCCTAGTTTTTCTTAGTTCATTAGGCCTTAATTTAAATTCTGATTCCAAAGTGTACTTGCTTTTGGATCTTGGACAACCCTCATCACCTCTGCAAGTCTCATTGTAGTGAGTTTATGTCTTTACCTTCATCTGTGATACCACGGCATTGTGGTCTTGATTTAAACTCAAGCTCAGACCAAAGACGAGTTTCTCTGTGACTCCTCCTCCGATTAATTCAAAAGCCATCCCTCCCTTCTTCAACGGTTTCTCTTATGGAAATCTAATAAGAACTTCTATGCCTCTTTGAATTGCTGTAGCACTCATTGTCTGCATCATTTATATATCAGTTGCCACAATGAAGTTTGAAAGAGAAAAATGAAATTTTTATATTTGCTCATGTCCTGGCCCTTACTTAAGAATGTGTTCATTCATCTATTTCATATTTCATATTTATCAACTGTGTCCTAGACACTGTGCTAGGTGCTGGTTATAGATGTTAGTGAAATATAGTTCCTGCTCAGAAGGTCACAGTCTTTGTGGGAAAAACCAACCTATGTCTCAAATGCCTTTGTATTTCCCAAAGAGAATACACCTCATAGGTACAATAAATACAGATATTGCAGGTACATGTATAAACACTTATCTGGTATTAAAAACCAGAGATAACCACTTTTCTATTGTGAGGAAATTTGTCTCATAATTATATTTCACCAGGAGCTCCATACCATACTGGGATTGAGGGCTTAACCCCAACTCCAACTCACTGACTCTCTTTCTTGTTAGAATATAAAAGCCTGAATGTACTCTCTAGAAAAAGGCTTATCTGGCATAGATTTCAGATAGCAAAGAGGAAGCCTCAAGAGGTTCAGAATTTTAGTTCAGAGAAGCATCCAGAAGTTCAGATGATTATCTGGGACTAATACAACTTGTTTGACATGAAAATAGAGATGCAAATCTCTCAAGATTGGATGATATTTTAAGAATTTCAAAACTTTCCATTATTTGGAAATCCTGTAGGAATAGCCTCCTTTAAAACATACGGATAATATGCTTCACAGTTTAAGATTCATCAGCCTATATTTTGGTTAAATGACCTTCAGAAAGGAAGGAAACTTGTGGTTTAGTTCCATCTACTTTGGAGCCTCTGGCCAGATCATTTCCTTCTGCTGTGCTCTGTCATCTTATCATCTGTAAAATGAAGGAAGCTCTAAAAATACAATTACAAAGATGTTGCACAGATTCCTGTGTCATCGTCTTCATTTGTTTTAGAATATCAGTAACATCTAAACTATTACTGCAAAAAGTACAAATGTGATTTTGGGTCATCTAGTACAACTCAGTCAAAATAAAGAAAAGGAAAGGAGCCCAGAATAACTATGATTTTCCCAAAGGGAGACAATTATGTTAAGATAGACTTGGGACAAGAACCCTGATCTCCTCAATCCCACTCCATTGTTCTTTCATTGGATTTTGAATAGCACAGAGAAATAAACAGAAATAAAAGTCCTCTGTTCTATGTAACTGGTGCTGGACTTGGTAAGATTGGAAGTGGAGCACTGAATATTAAGAGGTATTTTGGAATTTCTTAAAACTAAGTGAGATACATACCAGGTACATAGAAAACAGTAGTACCTGAAGATCATTTTGTGGAATGAGCAGAAGTGGTAATTGAAGGTATATGTGGGCTGCAGTTCCAAATGGGATAGATGAATTCTTATCTTCTGGCACCTTGAAAGTTCCAACCCAACATGCAACATTAAAATAAAATAAATAATATAAAATAAATAAAAAATAAAATAAAATAAAACTAGGTCATATTTAATTCTGCATGCACATCTAAGTCAACAAAATATTCCATGTATCATTTAAGTTGTCATTTATCTTGATTTTTAATTTCTAAAAGTCTTTCTAAACATAAAACAGAGGTAGGATGTTATATGAAAGTTATATGAAAGGCTGCAGAGATGAAATAAGCTCATTTTTTTCACCATGAAAATTAAGATCCAAACAAATTGTTCATAGTTGAAAGTGTCCAAACCAACTATCTTAATTTTGTAGGCAAAGCTTCTGGAAAAATCACACTTAAGGACTCCTAATTATCCAAATATCCCTTATCTGTTTCAATAAATATCATATATTATGGGAATTCTTCTGAGTGACAGGGAAAGACATCTTGCCTGAACATCCCCATGCCCATAACACAGATATGATGGTCTTAAGCTGTCTTGAAGATGTTGGAGCCCACTTTTCCATGACTAATATTAATGGAGGGCAAAACTTAATATTCTCTTTGCCTTGTATTAGCTAAATCACTTCTTCCCTTCATTAAAATGGATGGCCTATAATTCAGTCTGTAGTGTGCACATCATTGGAAGCTAAATGAATTTTTGTGGGTCTTCTAAGGTCATGGGTTTCTAGGGAGGATCTACTCCAAAACTGAGTCTAGTTTCACATTTACAACTAAATTATAACATAACCTTGAACAAATGAAGTTCATCATAAAGTATATGCTTATCATGAAATATATGCGTGTATATATTTTAAATGATATTTGTATACACTTAAAAAGACCTCTACAGGATGCACTATAAAAATCTCAATGATGTGTGTGCCTAAAGCAGTTCCCAGCTCTCCCATTATACCTGCTTAAATTAACAAAAACCTTTATGTTAAGATAGATATCAGAGAACTCCAAATACTGCTTCTTATAGTACTCTGACCCAACCATTTGCCTTCCTCTTTTCATCAATCCTCAATTCAGAAATCCTGGAGATTTGTTCACTAATTTATCCACACATTTATTCATTCAGTCAAGAAAATTTATTGATTCCTTAACCAAATTTCAGACTCTGTTCTTCATTATGTTTTACAGGTATATTCAGGTGATATATCAGCGAACAACACAGATGAATATCCCCATTCTGTAGTTGGAGAGGGAGGAAAAAATAAACAAATATACCAATATAAGTATAAACATATAAATAAAAATTAAATAAATGGATAAAATAATTAGTGCATCGGGTACGTGCCAGAGAGAAATAGAAAGCAGGGAAGGGAGATGGAGATTGTTAGTTGGTGGGAGGAGGTTGCAATCTGAAATTAAGTGATCATTGAAGGCTTTACAGGGAAGATGAAATTTAAGAAGGAACATAAGTTGGATGTGGGAGAGAGCAATGTGCATATCTGGGAATGAGTGTTATAAGCAGAGGGAACAGTCAGATGAAAGGCAATGAGACAGGAGCGTGCCTGGAGTATTCAAGGAACAGAAAGGGTGTCAGTGTGCAGAGAACAAAGTGGAGACAAGGAAATGAAGTCAGAAAGGAGAGGGAGGCCCACATTGCTAGAGCCGTGGAGGCATTTGGAGGACTTTGGTTTTTTGCTTTGAGTAAGCCATAGAAGAGATCTGAGTGATATGATCTGACTTATGTTTTAACAGGATCTCTCTGGATGCCATGCTGATTAGAGACTGTTGGAGAGAAAAGTCAAAATCAGGAAGACCAATAATTGATTCAAAGAAGTGATTTACTCAAAGATGTGCCTTCTACTCAACAGAAGATGTAGAGCAGGGATTGGCAAATTATGGTCCAAAGATCAAAATCAGGCTCTCAGCCTGTTTTTGTACGACCTGTGAACTAATAATGGTTCTTACATTTTGAAAGTTTGTTGAAGAAGAAGGAGGAGAAGAAGCTATAGAAACTGTATATGGCCCATAAAGGCTAAAATATTTAAAATCTGGAAAATGTTTTCCAACACCTGATGTAAATCATCTGGCAGGTGGTAGGTCCTCAACAAAATTGGAAGGAGGAATATATGAGTAACTTTGTTGCTGAGACTATGGTAAAGTGATAGGTGTCAATAAACATTTATGCCTTCACCCCTAACCTTCACAAACAATGCCATTTCCATTGAGCTATTGAAAAATGTAGTCTGGTTTTTAAAACAGTAAACCAGAAGGCATTTTCTCACATAAGCAATATCATAAATAACTGTCAGGTAAAGTTGAAATAGCAACAAATAGAATAATAACAAAAAACATTTTTATAGACCTTTAAACATTACAAAGTATTTTCATGTTCGTTATTTCATTTAATCCTCAAATCAACTCCATAAAATAGGTATTATTTTCCCATTAGAAATTACCACATCCTAAATCCTTAGTTATTGCTCAAGAAAAGTTGAAATCTTGAGTGTTACATCTTTAATCCTATGGTTGGGTTTTTCCTATGGAAACACTTGATGCTAAAATCAACAGGGATTTTTAGTTCAAGATGCCAGACTAGGGAAACATAGTTACTTTCTGCTCCTCCTGAAACTATATCTAAATAGAAGTGTAGAAATTCCAAAATTAATAAACCAATGAAAGCCAAGAAATTGAGGAAGTCATCAACCACAGCAAGATTTTGATACATTTCTAGAAGGCAGAAAATAAAATGGAAGAGTGACGGATAAAATAATCCAGAAAAAACTGTCCTGAGAAATGGCTGCACACAGCCAGTCTGCCTCTGCTGAGCCCTGGTTATAGTAAAGGACAGAAGAGAGAATAGGGGCTGAAAACAAGGAGATGAAAGTTATTTTAGGGAAAAAGTTACTCTAATGAGCTCCATGGATCACCCCACGTGTCCCCATATTAACTCTGTATGAATTACAATGGATTGTTGGTGAGCAAGACAGAAAAATGGAGTGAGAATGTTCAGCCACAAGTTGTCAGCTATGCTTTATTATCACCACTACAGATTCCATCCAATGTTGCCCACCGCTAGGTTCGTTTGATAGAACTGGAAATTGCTTTACAAATTGTCAAATTAGAAGTAATCTCACCTGGCAACTATAAGTTGCTATTATTATTAAAATATTTTATTAACTATTTAATTAACTATTTAAAAATATTTTGCCTTGATAAATTCTGTCTCAATATGTTTGCTTCTGCTGAGACAAGTTATCTCAGAATAACCACTTGCCTTCTAATATCATTTTGCCTTACAAGGACAAGTAAGAGAATATTCTATATTTGAAGAAAGCATCCTGTTCATCTATTCCCATTTGATGGAAAAATCAAGAGGCAGATTCTTCTGTGATATCCTTGTCCAAATTCTTTTATTGTCCTGAAGCCCCAACACTCATCATATGTTTAATGAAATTTTTCTCTTTGGGGAAAAAAAATGGAAATAATATGACTGTAATTTATTCTTTTCAAATAAATCTGACATGTGATCATGTTTTTCAGAGTTCCTTAAGAAATCTTTGTCCAAAATTTGTACCAGCTTGTTATTTTTGTTTAAACAAACAAAATCAAGAGATTGTTCCATATTGAACTCTTCTCAAGTGATGTCAAGGAATTATGATTTAATGCCATAATTGTAAATCATTTCTGCTCCTGAAGAGGTTAGAAGTGGCTTATAATGATTCTCCTTCTTTCACCCAGAATTTGGGTCTGAGCAAAATCTGTTGCGTCCTACCAACCTCAAAGTTTGTTGGGGATGAAAGTCCATATGCGCTCTATCTCCTATAAAAGGAATCTCAGGAGCAGAGTGCTAAAACTAATTTTCTAATACATGAATTATCTTCAATGTTACTTTAAATAGATTTTTTAAACTAAAAATATATACAAAAATATTTTTCTGGTCAATATGATTCTTGGTTCTGAAACTTCTGCATGTCATATGCCTGATACACAACATCAGCCCCATGAGAGAGAAAACACTCCAGGGAAGTAAGCCAAAGAAATAAGATTCAAACTAGTTAAAGCCACGTGTAGGCCAACATTTTTCAAATCTTTCTTGCCACGCTGAACCTTCCAGCTCCTAGAACAATAATACATGTTTCCCTTATCCTAGACACTCAAAAGTATGTCTCCTCTCTTGGGTTTAAGAATCTCTCGAGTCACATTTAGGTGCCAATAATGTGTAGTGAAGAGCAGACCCAGCTGGCGTGATCACCAAATTGTGTTGATCTTATTTTAATCTAATACATTGCTCCACTATTAACTTGCAATAAATAATGTATTTGCTTTCTAGACATTAATGAGATGCCTTACTAGACATATTTCAGGAAGGCCAGAGAAACTGGTTTCTAATCCATATGGAATAATGCACTGGTGAATTTCTTTCAGGATAGACCACAATTTATCTAAAATAAAATCTTGACATATTTGGATGCTTCAAACCAGACCAAAAAGAAAATCTAGGCTGCGAGGCTCAATTAGAAATGTGGGATAGTGCCATGCTGACAACTGGTGGTCCCTGACCTTCACCTTCTGAGACTAGAACCCAGCGTGGTCCATGATGAACTCATCGGTTGAACTAAAGAAGCCCTCCTACTGGGCGGGGCATGTGCTCATTATGGGTGCGGCACGGCACTAAGTACCCCGCGGACTGCAAAAACAATGAACTCGATGAGTACGTGATAAGGAAACCGTCCAGAGCAGGAGCTCTGGAATCACACAGCCTTGGTGAATCCTGGGTAAGTCACCACCACCTGGGTGACCTGAGGAACGTCTTAGGTTTAAATGTTGTTTTACCAAATTTCTAAAAAGAAGTGAAGAAAGAACCTGCATACCAGGAAGGGATGTCATGGGTGAAGCATCCAGTCAGGTCAGGCTCCTGTCCCCTCCTCAGAAACCTCCACTGCCTGGCTGGTGACACTGGTGGCCTGGAGAAGGCACACCTGGCTCCAGAGAACCTGACAGCAGGCCACACGCTGGCAGGATCTGGATGATTCCTGGCTCAGCTTTGAACAGAGTCTGACCTCGGGACCCTGGGGAAAGGGCTGGCGACATACACCCAGGCACTCGGTGACCCAGGGGAGGTCAGCTCCTGGGATGGGGCCTCCCAGTCCTGAACTGTCCCCACTTGGTGGCCCATCTGGTGCCAAACACCTGCAACCAGCAGTAGCAAGACCCAGTGCTAAAAAGTCCAGCTGGGGCCAGCCATTGGGGCCTCACCCTTTGCCCTTTGGTTGCATCTCCTTGGGCGCTGGGCTGGCATTGTGCCCCTAGCAGCCCTTTCTCTCTTACCTGTTCCAAGAAGACATCACAGGTGCCAGGCTGAACACTGCAGTGTGTGCTTGTCCTGAGAGGAATCAGAAGCTAAGGAGAAGCTCTCCCAGTTTCATACTCTATTCTTGGGATTTTGGGGGCACAGCCGGCTCTATATGGGCAATTTCCTTTGTAAGTTTCAACACCCTACCCGCCACTGTCCCCCACCTGGCCCTCCCCACCTGCAATACTGCCCCACCTGGCCAGAACCACCTCCCTGCTCCTGCGCCTGCCCTCCGCCCTGGTCATAGGCTGTTCCACTGGGATCCTGTGCCTTTACCAGCTGGCTTTTACATCTTGCTGGGGAGGCGGTATCCAATCCAGCAGGCCATGTGCTCCCCTCTGGGGATCCTCCCCTTGGCGAGCTGGAGGGACTCTCCAAAGAAACCCATGCCGTCTTCCTGGAATTCCATGATAATGGGACACTTCAGAGCCATAAAGATCCCCCCTCCAGGGCACAATGTTACTCTCCTGCATGCACCACCTGAGCAGGTAGTCAAGGCTATGAAGCTGGTACCACCCAGTCACCTTCCACTTCCTTGCCCAAAGGAGATTGAGGTGAAGGTCCAGGAAGAGCCCAGAAAAGGGATGGCAAAGAAGGAGGAGGATCCCATAGAGATCAAAGGACAGGACGATGGGAACAGGGCCTCCACGGCAGTGGGGATATACCATTGACATCTAGGCCCCTGGAGACCAATGGAGTCCTCACTTCCCTGGAGTGCAGTCCTGGGCCCACCTTCACTGATGGTCCCCTTCACCACCCCAATTTTTTTTGTGTGTGTGTGAGGAAGACCAGACCTGAGCTAACATAGGTTGCCAATCCTCCTCTTATTTTGCTGAGGAAGACTGGCCCTAACATCCCTGCCCATCTTCCTCCACTTTACATGGGACGCCGCCACAGCATGGCTGACAAGCAGTGCATCGGCCTGCGCCCGGGATCCAAAGCTGTGAACCCTGAGCTGCCAAAGCGCGAACTTAACCACTATGCCACTGGACCGGCCCCCAAACCCCAACTTTTAACTATCCCTTTGTCCCCTCAGCCCACATGTGAGACCCCTGGAGCAGCAGACAGCCTCCCTCCCCAGTGCTCCTGTTCTCACCGGGCTACCCCTCGTGGCCCCTGCAGTCACCTATGCTCCAGCAGGCAGCACCTCTGCCAACTCCAAGCCTGCCTTTGACACCATGCCATGGATCCCACACCTCCTTCCCAGGCTGTCATATTCCAGTCTCCCCCTGTCTCCAGGAAGAACCACTTCCCATTTTACATGGCGCTTCCTGGTTCTGAGAACACACCACCCAGTGGCAGCACTGCCTCAGTCCACATCTCCACCCGTTTACCTGCACAGTCAGTCAGCAGACAGACCGCCATTTCTGACCTTCTCTTTGACCCAGGAATCACCTTTCAGCCCACATTTGGAACCCATGATGGGCAGCAACCTAACAACTCTCTCCTGGTGGGAAAACTGGTAGCCCCAGCACAAGCTGTGGGCCCAACCTCTCCTGCAACCCTGCCACCCAGAGACAGTATAAGGCCATCAGGGTTTTCAGGTTTGACATCACTAAGTTCCACATTTGGCACTGCTGTCAACACCCAACTGGTCTTTGGTGACAACCCAAGTGTTCTCCTCATTGGCACATCCACTGGCTTTGGAGTTGCCACCAGGATGCGCAGCACTGGGGCAATAGCTCACTCTTTGCCAATACCACCCCAGGCCCACTTGTGTTTCTGGGACCTGCAGCCCCTATGGAGGGTGGGAGCTTTGGGGTCAGTGTGTCCTCCCCAGGTCCCACTCAGTCACAGGCATCCAGAGCACTCAACTTTGGGGCAGGACTGAGGGGGCACCCAGCGCCACTTCTGGGCCTCCTTTTGGTCAGATAACCTGGGATCCATCTGACCACAGCATGGCTGCTGCAGTAAGAGTAAGCACCATCCCTATTTTTGGACACACTTCTCGTTCCACCTTAAATCCGAGCACCAGGGGCATAACTGTCCAGGACACAGGTGGCATGGTGATGGGAGGGGACAATACCATTTCCACTATTGGAGGACCTGGTGCTCCCACTTTCACTCAGTGCACCTGGGGCCCACCTGGACATAGAAAACCTCCTAGATTTGGAAGAGCCACCACCATGGAGAAGAAATGTGTATTAAAATACATGTCTATTTCTACCTGCTGTCACAGCACCTGGGACTCACCTGGCCCCATCACATCCATTACAGTTGCAAGTGCCAGCACCATCCCTGTGTTTGGACACACATCTAGTTCCACCTTCATTCCAAGCACCTGGGGCTCACCTGTCCAGAATCCAGGTGGTACAATGGGAGGAGACAACACCATTCCCATGATTGAGGAACTTGTATTCCCACTTTCCATCAGTGCACCTGGAGCCCACCTGTCCAAACCACAAGGGGTGCAGTCAGAGGGAACAACATCTCACATGTGATGGGAGGACCCTCTGTCACCACCTGCCATCAGAACACTTGGAGCCCATCTATTCAGAGCACAGATGGGGTGATGGGGGGCAGCACTATACCTACTGTGACTGGATACACATATAGTCCTCCATTCATACAGAGCACCTGGGATGCTCCTGCGCAAAACACAGGTGGGGTGATGGGGGAGGACAGCACCATGTGTTTTTAGAGGGAAACTTCTACCTTCAGTCAAAACCCCTGTTCCCCTCCCCCTCAGCGTCCCCCTCTGCCTTTGGAGGAGCCACCACTGTGTTTCGAGGCTCCTGGTCAGAGAGGCTGGGCCTGTGCTCAGGGCACAGCAAGCGGCAGCCTTGCCTCTGGGGCACCCTCGTCACCTGCCAGGACTTCACAGGAGCCACCAGCCAGTTCCTTTCTTCTGTCACGAACTCAACAAATAAGGAGCAGCTCTTCCTCTGCAAACCGTGTGTAACCAGGATGGACTTTGCTCCACTGGGAAGGGGCTCAGCCTCTTTGAGTGAAACTGGACCAGCTCTCTTCCTATAGCAGCCAGAGGACCACACCTCAGGGGTGTGTGTGTTGTGTGTACTTATGTGTAGTGTGCGGTGTGTGGGGGGAGGTGTGTGCATGTGTATGTATGGGGTGTGTGTGTTGTGTGGGTATGTGTGGAGAGTGTGTGTGTTGGAAGGTGAGGGGCGCAGGAGCCCAGTCCAGAACTCCCTCCACCAGACTTGAGAAGTTCCGGTGTGGAGAAGGGAAGAGAGCTGCATGTAGCATCAACCATGCCATACCTGGCTTGACTGGTAACGTGGCCAACCCAAGCTCTGGGCCAGTTTTCTCTAGTCTGGGAACTGGCAGGATGCCCACTGCTGTTTACAGGGGCTTCCTCTCCCCCTACCCGTTTTCCTCAATGGGCCCTTATCTTTCCCAGATTGTGTATGTATTTATATTCATATATAAAACCTTGTTCTTGTTAATCTGCCTCTGCTCATGTGTCCTCACTCTTTGACTCAGCTGTGGAGGAAGAATTCACATATTTGTGTGGTCAACTGAGCCAGACTTAACTATGCAAAATGTTCTGGTTGCCAGTGACTGGGATGGGAAGCAGCCACACGATGACTGCACATGCTGACCCCTGAACTCTGGGTTTTGAGTGTAGGGATGACACTCCAGGAGGAAGGAGGGTCCAGGCGAGGGAGAGATGGGGTGACTCACCTATGCTTCTTCCCTCTGTGCTGCTCTCTGCTCTCCCACCACCCTGACTCCACTGGAGGCTCGAGAATCCCTGATGTGTGACAGGAAACCACAATCTATGATTTTAGATTTTGAGAATGTTTAAATGTCTCATTTTGGTGTGTGTGTCTTCTTGTTTATTTAGCCTTAGGCTAGTCATCCTCACTCATTCCCACTTCACCCAGAGAGGATGGATTTGGCATCCAGGTTCTCACATCTGGAGGGAAAAAGGAAGAAAGAGCTCATGCCTGCTCTGTAACTATTGAAAATTTAAGTTGACAGAATTTATCATGCTGCTTAAAAATATCAAAAAAGATCCTCTTTAATAACCAGCCTGGCTCTAATCTAAACTGCTAAAATATCAAATCACATGAGTTACTGTTGCACCCAATCTGGCTGACCCTGCAGTTCTGCTGGGTCTCCACTAGACTTAATAAAGGCAAAATTCCTGACTTTGTGGAGCCTACATTCTAGCTGGAGGGGAGAAAAGAAACAACAAGCATATGTACGTGATCTGGTAGGTTACCCAGTGACAAATGCTATGGAGAGTAAAGCAGCACATGGAGGTTGGAGATTGTGGACAGAGAGAGGCAGGGCCTTTGAGTTAAACAGTGGACAAGACAAGCCTCACTGAGAAGGTGGGACTTGAACAGTCTAGAGGGAGGCGACTGAGTCAGATGTCTGAGGGAAAAGCATTCCAGATCACGGGAATAATCACTGCAAAGGCCCAGAGGAAGGACGCCTGGTGTCCTCGGGGTGCAGTCAGTAAACTCATGTAGCTGGAAGGGAGTCAGCAAGTGGGAGGGAGGGAGGGGAGGAGGACAGAGAAGATGTGGGCTGAATTCCCTGCACTGCCATTTATTGGTTGTGTGATCACAAATAGTTGACTCAACCTTCAAGTGTCTCAGTGAACTCGGTGCTTTATCTAAGGCCTGTTTACCTTGCAAGATTTTTGGAAGGATAAAATAATGTAGGAATAATGTAGGAATGTAATTATAAGCCATTGTTATTGTTCTATACATAGGGATGGATGGATAGACAGACAGATGGATAGATAGATGGATAGATAGATAGATAGATAGATAGACAGACAGACAGACAGACAGACAGACAGACAGATAGATAGATAGATAGATAGATAGATAGATAGATAGATAGATAGATAGAGTGAGTGAGTGAGTGAGTGAGTGAGTGAGTGAGTGAGCGAGCGAGCAAGCGAGCGAGCTATGGACTGAATTTTTGTGTCCCCCCACCAAATGCATATGTTGAAACCCTAACCCCCCCATGTGATGGTATTTGTAGGTGGGACCTTTGGGATGTAATCAGATTTAGACGAGGTCATGAAAGTGGAGCTTCTGTGATGGGATTTCTGTTGTTATAAGAGGAAGAGACACCAGAGCTTTCTCTCTCTGCCACATGAGGACACAACAAGAAGGCAGCCATCTGCAAGCTAGAAAAAGGGTCCTCACCAGGAACTGAATCTGCCTTGATCTTGGACTTCCAGCCTCCAGAACTGTGAGACATAAATGTCTGTTGTTTAAGCCTCCCAGTCTATGATATTTTGTTGTAGCAGCCTGAGCAGACTAATACAGACAGACCAGTAGGTAGTAGATAGATAGATACACACATATATAGATACACAGATGATGGATGGAGATAGAGCATATATATATATATGCATATATTTGAGTTCCTGAAGCAATAGTGTTTTGACTGCCTTCACTAGGCAATTCAAATAGGACACCCCCATTTTAAAGGGAGCATAAAGTGCTGACTTTCATGAAGTAAACACATGGGAAAGTATGATAACTGAGTCTAACAATGCACAGCACTGAGCCCAGTGCCACACTGACGACATGAGCCCCATGAAAACAAAGAGCCATCACAGAGAGGCTGCGGACTCCTCAGGCACCTGCCACCTGGTCACTGACTCTAAGTCGTGTATCACAGTCCAGAGATCAGAGCTCCTGCTCCCTGGCTCCAGAGAAGCTCTTGCCTCTGCAGTCAGAACGGCCTCCCAGAAGCAGGGCTGAAACCCAGTTTGCTTCTAATGGTCCCGCACCCTCTCTCTGCCACGCCTGGCAATATTATCAGGGACAAATTTTGAAAATTCATACTTGTCAACTTTTTTTTTTTAAAGAAAAAGGCCTTCAAGCTGAAAACAATGATCCTGATAAGGCAAACATTTAACAAATGTGTGCAAGATGTAAAGATGATTTGAATTTCGTGTTTTGGTGCACTTACACGGTTGAAGTGATTTCTAAATAAATAGAAATATTCTTTTATTTTTTATGAAAATACATGAACACGATAGCAACTTAATAATGCTGACATTTAGCCCCTCTCACCTCAGTTCCCCTCTCCAGAGACAGTTTCTCGCTCCTTCAACGTCGCCCCCATAATCCTAAACATGGTGCTGATCCTGCCACATCATGACAGATCCACTTTAGACAACATGGTTACCACCTAACATGAGGGGGAGGATAAACTCCCACTCCCACTACTTTTCCTCCCTCTTCCTTTCCAATACGTCATATTCATTTCACTGATTTGCTGCTTCTCTCTTATAACGCCGTCAGATAAATTTGCTCCCTTTAGTAATGAGGGAAGTGGCAGCACAGTGGCTAAAACACTGGTTCTGGAGATGGACCACCTGGCTTGGAATCCTTGTTCTTCAGTTTCTTAGCTCTGTATCTCTGAGTAATTTACATGACCTTCCTGTGCCTCTGTTTCCTCACCTGTAAACCCAGGAAATGGATAATACCTATCTCCTGGGGTTGGTCGTGATGAAGCAAATAATAATGCATTTGCAGCCTTTAGTGTCCAACATACAGAAGCTCTCAAGAAATATTAGCTATTATTATTTATTTCTTGTTTTATCAACTTTCACCCTCATCTCATGATTTTCTCTGTGCATGAGACGGTTGGTGTCCCCACAGTTTCTCTGCCCTTCCTTTCCCCTTGTACAACTCACCTCTGTCAATAATGTGTTTGCTTTGGTTTGTCTGTGCTGTTAACATTTAATTTTTGTCATGCAATTGAAGCACTGTCCCGTGTTTTATCCACAGGCACTGAGTTGAAAACTAATAAATTGTATTGAATAAGTATTGCTCAGTCCTGGGGAAAATAGTGTGATAGGATTATACCTTCTTCTCTGTAAATATGGTGCCCCTACTTCTGTATTTAAAATCAATTGTTTAAAATCATGCTATATTTTAGTTTACTTTTTACCTCAACTTCTATTTTCTCATATAGATTTCATTGCTATTCCTAAAATTTGAGTCACCTTCCCCTTTTTGTTTTACAAACAGAACCCTTGACCGTCCCTACTTACTTTGGAGGCTGTACTTACTAAAATAAGGACAGGGTCTGAGGAGAAGGGGGGCCCAAGGAGCTACTCAAGCTGCTTTTAGGCTAGGCCAGTAGTGCTCACTAACCACTAATTATGAAAAATGCATAATCCTGGCCCCATCATCCTAATCTCCCAGCTCTGTGGGAGAGCCGGCAATCTGGGCTTCAACCAGCACTCCCGGGCATCATGAAGCAGATGGTCCACATTCCACCCTGTGCCCAACGCTGGTCCAGGCCTTCGTAAGAGCTCACCAAGGGCGCCACACATCTCATAACATTTAAAAGCTTGTATGGGATTTTGGACTAACACTCTGGTTCGTAGTAAGCAGGGTAATTTCCTCATAAATATTTCTCAAGAATTAGAAGGTGGCTTGTGGACAAATCCAGAATTTCAGCTTCATATACGCATGTCTGTCTTGCCCTAAATATATTCGTTTCAGAGATCTAGGAACTGCCCCTGCCCTGGCTGAGCCTGCCCGGCTCCCTGAGCCAGTGACCGCTGACCCCAGGGCGACGTGACGTCATGGGCTCATGAGCAGCCGTTCACCGTTCACCCTTCACCTGGGACAGAGACGGGACGTCATGGGCCCCGTGAGCAGCCGTTCACCCTTCACCCTTCACCTGGGACAGAGATGTGACGTCATGGGGCCCGTGAGCGGCCATTCACCCTTCACCTGGGACAGAGACGTGACGTCATGGGCCCCGAGCTGGGGGGGGTCCTCTCAGCGGTCCCGGGACAGGAGCACTGCCTCAGCCACCCCTCCAGACGGGAAAACTGAGGCTCGTGGACTCCGACAGGTGCTGAGTGTTGGAGCCACGATGTGGATCTCCTCGGGGGTTTGTCCAAGGCTGGGGGTTAGCGGGGGAGAGAAAAACAAAACGAAAGCACTCCTGAAAAACTGTCTCTGTGGGGCAAATAGTACCTTTGTTTTAAATCCACGCTGAGTTGGACATCAGACACTCTCTTAGAGGTAGGTTTTCAGAGGATGGAAGACAAATGAAAGTTTACGGGCAAAGAGATGGGGGCTGGGGGGAGGTGTTGAGGTAAAAGGTTTGATCAATTTCTGATTTGCCATTGGACAGGTGCAGGCTGTTGTACAGAAATCTGGAAGCACTGATCGTGGTGAAATACCTAAGTTAGCCGCAATCAAAAATATTTTTCTGGATAGAAATATTTTTCCATTTCCCTAGAAACAGAATTTTTTTTTGATTTTACCAAATATGTATCTCAGAGTTATGACAGAAAGTTCAGTAAGTTATATGCTTTGAATTTGCATTTATTGTTTTTAACAAACACATTTGCAGGGCTGCCACTATGACAAGTACTATTCTAAGTGCTTAGCAAATATTAATTCACTTAATCCTCATAATAACAAACCTATAGGTAGGTATTATTAGTAATAAGCACTTTGTTTTGGAAACTGAGGCCCAGAGAGGTTAAATATCTTGCCCAATGTCACACTGTAGATAGGTAGCAAAAGCCCAGGGTTTAAAACCAGACTCTCTAGACTTTTATCACTTTGCCCTGTCATCTATTATAAGACATGTTTAGGGAGAGGACTAAATTGACAAAAATCTGAACTAAAGGCAAAAGGAAGAAATGAGAAAATGAGTGGTGCCAGAACCTGGGGAGGATTTAAGCTGAGAAATTTCTGGTGAGGAGACCTAGAGATAAGAACGAGAACCTGGTGAGAATATTAACCTGGGGTAGCCTCTGAATCCACTGAGAAATGACTTTGTTTTCTTTAAAGTTCAGAAAGACTAGTTGGATGAAGAGTAATGGGGAAAAAAAAGGAGAAAGGAAAAGAATAATGTGACAAGTGAGGAGGAGAAACTTTTCCCTCTAAGTCACAGGAGAAGAGAGGGCTGTGGGGAAGGAGAGGCCTTTCTCCCAGGGTCTAGGCACTTGTTACCAGGACGAACACAGAGGAAAATGGCGACCATTGTACTGGTTTCGACGATCCCTCAAAACCAAAGCTTCAGTTTCCAAGGATGGCGTGCATGGACAGCATAGGTACTGTGTGTTAGACACACCACTAAGTGTGTTTCCAGTCACAGATTTTTATTGGAGCTACAGTTCCCACGAGGTATATATTAGTTCCCTACGGCTGCTGTAACAAAACACCACAAACTTGGTGGCTTAAAACAGACACACTATTCTCTTACAACTCTGGAGGTGAGAGGTCTGAAACCAGTTTCACTGGGCTGAAGTCAGGAGTTGGCAGGGCTGTGTTCCCTCCGGAGGCTCTCAGAGAGAGTCCACTTCCTTGTCTTTTCCAGCTGCTGGTGGCTGCCAGCATTCCTTGGCTTTTGGCCACATCAATCCAATCCCTGCTTCACCATGGTCTCTTTGCCTGTAGTAAAATCTCCCTCTGTCTTTTTCTTATCAGAACACCTGTGATTAAATTTAGGGCCCAGCCAGATAATCCAGGATAATCTCCCTACCTCAAGACCCTTGACTTAATCCCATCTGTGAAATCCCTTTGCCATTTAAAGTGACCTTCTCATGTTCTGGGGATTAGGACATGGACATTTTGGGGCAAGAGTATTAGTCAGCCTATCACAATGTCGATACTCTTATTTTTCTCAGATGCAGGAAATGAAGTTTAGGGTAATGAAGTCATTTGTCCCAGGTCTTACAGTCTTTCAGAGTGGAGATTTACATTCTGGCAGTCTGACTTAGGACACTCTCTGAACCACTGGTAACCTGTGTTCTTAACCAGTGCGTATCCTTGGTTAAGAGTCACAGTTAGGTATCAAGACCCCACAGGGACAGAACCGTACTGTCTCCTCCTTCACTCTGTTCTCCTGGGGAATTTACGAACCTCACCCAGAGCAGAAGAGCTCAGGAGACTGTTTCGCAGGCTTACTAAGAGGAAGCATCTACTGTTGGGTTTGCCCTTGGTAATGGAGGGTTTTTTAGCAGAATATGCCACCAAGTAGTGTTATCAACAATTTCTACGTTTAAACAAAGACCCAAACAGCAACAACAAAAAGTTATAGATGCAAAGGCGTCAGGGGCTTGTCTAAAGCCATCCTGGAGGGCAGAGAGGAGCAGGCAGCAGACACCGATGCCCAGGCCTCAAGTCCTCCTATCCGGTCCTGAGGAAGCACCTGTTCAGAGGGACTGTGAGTGATCGCCCAGCACCTGAGACCTTGTACCCCGACTTCAAGATGGAAACGAGCCGGGGGATCGCCGATACTTGTGCTAATCACGAAGCCCTCATCTGCTCTCCCCATCCTGCGTGGGAGAGGACCTGGCCCTTTGAAAATCCTTTTCTGCTGGAGAAAGATCAGAGCAGCCTTCGCTCCTCTCACTGTGACCTACTGTGCTTTGCAAAGGTGATTTGGCAAGTGCAGCTGCAAGCCCATCTCCAATATCACACATCCATGGAAAACTCCAGGCAGGTCTTAGACCCAGCCGCAGTCCATTTTTCTGAGGATCAGTAACGATTTGCTGAGATCAGGAATGCTCTCCGTCCGCCGGCTGACGAGGCCGTGATCTCCGCGACGTGACCCTCTGTCTGTCACCTCCGCTCTGACACGGGGCTCCGCCGCTGCCGCAGGACTCTGTGAGGTACTGGGCACAATTTCAGGAGCTGCTCCTGCCTGTATCCTCTCATTTCTTAATCAGCATTTCCCGGCTGAGACCATGAATAACTCAGCCCGGGCGGGTTATCAGAGGCGTTCTTCCTACTCTGCTCCGTCTGAATCTCTGGGCCCTTTCAGGGTCACGTCCGGGGCTCGGCGCTCCCCATCATCACGATTTTCAGGAGTCAGGGCTGCAAGGATCATTGCAAGTGCCTCAGCCTTTCCATTTCTTCCCCTCTTGATTATTTGAGTGATTTGCTGGAAACTGTGTTTCGATGTTTTGCAAAGCCCAGAGTTGCAGAGACACTAGTGGAATTCTGCTCCAGAGAAACAGGCATTCTGTTAATTGTTCTCCTCTTCTTACGGAACAGAAAAGAGAGGCATCTATCCCAGATTCACTCAACGTTCTCCAAGTGCGGTGCAAAGGATCTGGATTAGACTGGCGATACTCCACCTTTTCTGTTGGAAGGCACTTCGCATTCCATAAAATGAAGTCCACACCACATGAGAAATTTAGTCTAACCGCTCATCTATTGATTCACCAGGTTTGACTCACTGAGATTTCCCCTCCTCATACTGTTGCGGAGGAAGGAATTGTTGGCCAAATCCTTGGTTTATATTATAATATTGTTTATATTATATTTCCTAGTTTGTCATTTACCTTTTAACTCTGTTTAGATTGCCTTTGCCATATAGAATTCTTTAATTTTGATGAAGTCAAATCCACTGCCTTTTTCTTTGTGATATCTCAGTTTCATGTTCTGCTTAGGGAAAGACTTCTTTGTAACAAGAATATAATTTCTTATCCTATTATACATTCTTCCAGGTATTTTTTTCCTATGATGGAATATTACCATATGTGAGCTCCACAGGCAGTCCTCGCTCTGTGCAGTTCATCTGGGCGTGAATTTCAGTTACCATGATTTAGATAAATAATCCCAGATTCCCAACAACACAATTCAAATTTCAGTTACCACCATATATTAACTACAAGAAAGTACATGAAGTTCAAACTTCATGGCTAGTTCTTCAGTGCACAAATCACCTCATAAATGACAGACCTGCATCACGATCAGGGAACAACCAGGTCACTTCCTTCAAAGCCTGTGGTCGCTGTGCATGTTACTCAGTTCACAGACAGCAACACGCGCCATCGTGCTGCCTCCTTGTACCCTAGTGAATATCCACGTGACATTTCACAAAACTGGCTAAATGAAAGAGGGAAGGAGAAGCAACAAAGATGACAGTGCAGCAAAGAAACAAGTGATTGCGTGGAAGTGAAATTCTCGTAGAATGTACATGGAGTCGTAGAGGAAATAGCAGACGTGGGGATGTTGAATCTGCAGACATTAAAGAGACTAAATATGCAGCCAAAGGAACTTAGTACAGGCAAAATCAATACAACTAAGGAAAGTGGTTGGGACAAAAGGATGAAGATGTCTCAGTAAGTGGCATCAACAAAAAACCTCACATAAAAAAACCTCTCAGATATATTTTGTGACTTTGAAAGCACAAATGTTGGAAGCTGATACCAACTTGGAATGGAGTATGAGAATTTGTCAAGGCACAGAAGAGATTCTTGCTCCTTATTGTAAACTATACACCAAGGGCAGCACTGTGCAAACTACTCTTGATAAGGTTTCTCTTTTCCCCTTTAACATAGACTTTATTTTTCAGAGCAGTTTTAGCTTCACAGTAAAATTGAGCAGAAAGTACACAGAATTCCCATATACCTCCTGCCCCCACACAAGCACAGCCTCCCTACTATCAACTTCCCACACTAGAGTGACATATTTGTTATCATTGATGAACCTACATTGACACATTATTATCACTCAGAGCTGATAGTTCACATTAGGGTTCACTCTTGGTGTTGTTCATTCTGTGGGTTTGGTCAAATGTATGATGACGTATATCTACCCCTACAGTATCATACACAATAGTTTCACTGCCCTAAAAATCCTCTGTGCTCTGCCTATTCACCTCTCCCTTGCCCTTAATCCCTGGCAACCATTAATCTTTTTACTGTCTCCATACTTTTGCTTTTTCCAGAATGTCATATAGTTGGAATCATACAATATGTAGTCTTTTCACATTGGCTTCTTTCACTTAGCAATATGCATTTAAGGTTCTTCCATGTCCTTTTATGGCTTGAACTCATTTCATTTTAACACTGAATAATATTTCAATGTCTAGATGTACCACAGTTTATTTATCCATTCACCTACTGAAGAATATCTTGGTTGCAGCAAGTGTTGGCAATTAAAGCTGCTATAAACATCCTGTGCAGGTTTTTATGTGGACATAATGTTTCAACCCCTTTGGGTAAATACCAGGTAGTGCAACTGCTGGATTGCATGGCAAGAGTATGTTTAGTTTTATGAGAAACTGCCAACTGTCTTCCAAAGTGGTTGTATAATGTTGCATTCTCATCAGCAATGAATCAGAGTTTTTGTTGTTGGTGTTCTGGGTTCTAGCTGTTCTAATAGGTATGTAGCAACTTTACTACATTCACTTACTAGTTCCGGGAATTTTTTTTGTTGATTCTTTAGGATTTTCTACGTAGACAATCATGTCATCTGCAAACAAAGACAGTTTTATTTTCTCCTTTCCAATCTGTACACTTTTATTTCCTTTTCTTGTCTTATTGCATTAGATAGAATTGCTAGTACAAAGTTGAAAGAGAGTGTTGGGAGGGAACATTCTTGCCTTATTCCTTATCTTAGTGGAAAGACTCTAGTTTCTCACCATTAAGTATAATGTTAGGGTAAGGCTGGCCTCACAGAATGCATTAAGAAGTGTTCCCTCTGCTTCTATCCTCTGAAAGAGGTTGTAGAGAACTGGTATAATTTCTTGTTTAAATGGCAGAATTCACCAGTGAACACATCTGGGCCTGGTGCTTTCTGTTTTGAAAAGTTATTATTGATTGAATTTCTTTAGTAGATATAGGCTTCAGATTGTCTATTTCTCTCTGTGTGAGTTTTTGCAGATTGTGTTTTTCAAGGAATTGGTCCATTTCATCTAGGTTCTCAATTTTGTGGGCATAGAGTTATTCATAGTATTCCTTTATAATTCTTTTAATACCCATTGTGTCTGCAGTGTTGGCCTCTCTTTGCTTTCCGATATTAGTAATTTGCCATTTCTCTCTTTCTTTCTTTTTTTTTTTTTTTTTTAGTTCACCTGGCTGGAGGCTTTTAAAGTTTATTGATCTTTTCAGAGTCAGCTTTTGGTTTTGTTGATTTTTCTCTATTGATTTCCTGTTTTCCATTTCTTTGATTTTTGCTTTAATTTTTATTTCTTTTCTTCTGCTTACTTTGGATTGAATCTTATCTTATTGTTCTAGTTTCCTAAGTTAGAAGCTTAGTTGATTGATTTTAGATCTTTCTTCTTTTCTAATGTATGCATTCAATGCTCTAAATTTCCTTCTAAGCACTGCTTTTGACACATTCCACAAGTTTTGATTTGTTCTCATTTGATTTAATTCAAAATCTTTTAAAATTTCTCTTGAGGTTTTTTCTTTGACCCATGTATTATTTAGAAGTGTGATGTTTAATCTACAAGTATTTGGGGGATTTTCTACCTCTCTTTTTGTTATTGATTTCTAGTTTAATTCATTATGCCTGAGAACAGACATAATGTGATTTCTGTTTTAAACTTGTTAAGATGTGTTTTATGATCCAGAATGTGGTCTATCTTAGTGTATATTCCATGTGAGCTTGAGACAATGTGTATTCTGTTGTTTTGGGGTGACATAGTCTGTAAATGTTTATTATATCCATTTGTTTGATGGTGGTGTTGAATTCAGCTATATCCTTCATGATTTTCTGCCTACTGGATCTATTCATTTATGATAGAGGAGTGTAGAAATCTCCAACTATGATAGTGGATTCATCTCTTTCTCCTTGCAGTTCTATCCATTTTTGCCTCATGAATTTTGATGATTTATTGTTAGGCATATACACATTAAGAATTTCTATGTCTTCTTGGAGAATCGGCCATTTTATCTTTATGTAATTCCCCTTTGTGCTTGAAATTTTTTCTTGCTCTGAAGTCTGCTCTGTCTCAAATTAATATAGATACACAAACTTTCTTTTGATTAGTGTTAGCATGGTATATCTTTCTCCATTCCTTTACTTATAATCTATATATGTCTTCATATTTAAAATAGAGTTATTATAGATGGGTCTTGTTTTTGATTCTCTCTGACAATCTCTGTCTTTTAATTCATGTATTTAGACCATTGGCATTTAAAGTGATTATTGATATAATTGGATTAATATCTACCATATTTGTTGCCATTGTTCTTTGTTCCTATTTTTGTATTCCATCCTTTTTCTGCCATTTGTAGTTTTAATCAAGCATTTTATATGATTCTATTTTCTCTCTCTTGAAAATCCAGACATGATGTACTGAGTGAGATTAACTGCAGTAAATAAACCTTTAGTGACGTGGTGTTATGGTGGGGGGAGTGGAAGCATCTATAGTCCTCTGATTACATCTGTCTGATAGTGAACCTGTGCCCCTCACAAGTGTCTTTCAGTTTTTTCCCCCCACCTTAGGTGGGACAGAATGGCTGGAAGGGGCTGGAGTTGGGTGTTTCCCTTCCCCAAGGTTAATTAGGCTCTGACAAAATCCCGTTGAGTTAGACCTGTGGTAAAACAGTTTCTCTTGAGGGCAGGTCTTGTTAAGAATAACAGAATGCTCTGGCATATTTCAAAATTGTTCCTTTTCTTCTCTCCCTGCAAGAACCCTAAGGGGATTTTTCTCTGATCTTCATGGTGACAATTTGGTAGAGCTCCAAGAGATACAACGCATGAATGTATGGGAGCCTCCCTGGAGTCTTTAACTCACAGACTTTTCCACAGTGAGCCTTCAGCAAGTCATCAATGACAGTTCAGGTTTTCCTACCTTGGTACAAGTTTCCATGGAGACATCTGCTCTTGGGTTTCTGCTCTGGTAGGTTGTTATTCTCTGTATCTGCCAGTCTGTGTCTCCAATTTTGGGGACAGTGATTTGCCCTGTGATCTCACTTCTCTGATGATCTAAGAAGAATTGTTGATTTTTCAGTTTGTTCAGCTTTTTATTTGTTGTTAGGATAGAGTGGCAACTTTCAAGCTCCTCACATGATGGACTGGAAACTGGAAGTCTCATAAGCTTTTTACAATGGAATAAAACTTGCTAATTCTCAAGATTTCTAATGCTTTAGATTGTAATGTATTAACTGAAAATAAGGTTTACTCTTTTTAAAACTTATCTATACGTTTATAACCAACAGGAAGAGAGTTTCTAATGTTCTGTCAGAACATTTTTAAAGTCACCAAAACAATCATATTTTTCCCATTGATCACTTTGCACCGCTCAGCTTGCATGGCAATTTTTGCAGTTCCACAAGTGAGAACCTGTATTTTATTTATCCTATATTTTATTTCCCATATATGCATGGCTTCCACTTCTGATTCAGTGATAATTTTGCTGTACTGTTACAGCTTATTAGATTTTTAAAACTACTCTAACTTTGGAGCATATTTTGATATTAGATATGGACATTTCTGTCCTCATTCCAACTGTCATTGTATTTTTACAAATCTGCTATATGACGAGAAATCATACGTGACCATAATGACTTATTTTTTTAATATGCTGCTGGAATCCATTTGCTAATATAAATTAAATCCTAAAATCTTAGAAGAAATGTGCCTCTAGTTCCTTTTTTGGTATAGTTTCCATATCAGATTTTTGTATTAGGGCTCTTCTAGCTTTTTAAATAAATTGGAAAGCAACTGATGTCTTTCTAAGGTGTAGATCTTTGATTATAATGTTTTAATTTCATAAAATTATTCATATTTTCTATTCAAAATATGTATCAATATTGGCTGCCTCCAATTTATTTAATAATCATAAATTTTGTCTGGATTTTCAAATGTGCTGCTATAAAGTTATTCTTTTGCAATTTAAAAGAAAAGTCTCTCTACTTTATAGCTAATCGCATGTCTGTCCTACTTGCCAAATATTGCTTATTTTAATGGTCTTTTTAAAGAACAACCTTTTGGTTTTATTTATCAAGTTTACTGCTTCTCATCTCTAGTTTGGCTTTTCTCTTTATTAATTTTGTCTTTCTACTGTTTTGGATTTACATCGTTCTTTTTCTATGTCCACTGTCCAATTCCTGTAGCTTCAAGAGCCATTTTCAACAACTCAACCAGCCCTGCCAGCTGTGTCATGGCCACTTCATCATATGCCATTAAAACCTAATCTCATACACTGGGTGAAGACTCAGCAACCTTATTTTGCTTTCAAAATTGTTCTATGCCTTAGACTCTTCTTATTCTCCTGAATTAGCACTGTCATCAGGGAAAACTCTACTGGGACTTCATGTTGCTTATAAGGCTTGCCTTTCCTCCAGTTTCATAATAAAAGAAAAAAATCTTTCCATCCTTTTTTTGGTGTTGATTAAAAACTTGGCAAGAATCCTTTGCGCTCTATTCAAATCCAGAAAAACAAGGAAGTCTTCATTTACACAGGCTCACTGAGAGGTCATAATTTTGAACTATGTATAACCTTGAACAAGGGTCCTTTCAAACACTCCATGGTTGCCCTTTCTTTCTAGGTGTCCACAGTTTTCCATTCCTCCAACATCTTTTGCACATGGTCAATTTGTGTCATAAACTCTTCCTCCTATATCCAAAGGATACATAATCATTACTTGAAGAGATATCTGCACTGTCATATTCATTGTAGCATTATTCACAATAGCCAAGGTATAGAAATAACCTAAGTGTCCATCAACAGAGGAATGGATTAAAAAATGTGGTATATATACAATGAAATATTATTCCAGATTAAAAAAGAAGGAAATCCTAACATTTGCTTACAACATAGATGAATCTGGAGGGCATTATGCAAAGCAAAATAAGCCAGGCAAAGAAAGACAAATACTGCATGATATCAATTATATGTGGACTCTAAAAAAATTAAATAAATAAATGAACTCCTCTACCCTACGGCATTTTTCCTTGGCATATCTAGCAGCCTCTACCACTGCATCATTTTCTTATTGTTTTTACAAAATCACAACCCCATAGAGCCTGTGTATTTACTGGTATATCTAGATTATAGTTCACCATTGTTTTTTTCTCTTTGTAATTCATTCCTTCCACTTCCAGTGCCAGAACCCCATTTTTCCTTTGCAGAAGTCCCCGTGATTCAGGTAGGTTGTCTGTCCTCTCCCTATCCCCATAACCTAGGCCTGGTTAATCACAGTGTTCTATGTATACTCCATATGTCTTAGGTACTTATTTCTCTATTTTACATCATTTTTCCTCCAAATTTTAGTCTGGTTATTTTTTTATTGACCTTAATAATCTTTTCATATGTTCTACTAACATAATGTTAAACCAACCTACTGAGTGCTTAATTTCAGCTATTGCTTTTTTGATTCTAGAATTTTCCTTTGATTGCTTTTCATAGATACTTTTTGCTTTGTATATGTTGTCCTTTATTTTCTTGAATACATAAATCATAGTTTTTAAATAACAGCTTCATTGAGATATAATTTATTTTCCATACAATTTAAAGTGTATAATTTAATGTGTTGTGCATCTATTGCCACCATCAATTTCAGAACATTTTCATTCACCATCCCCCCAAAAGAAAAAGAAACTTATTGGCAGTCACTCACTCCCCATTTCCCCCAACCCTAGGCAATCACTGATATACTTTCTGTCTCCATAGATTTGCCTATTCTGGACATTTTGTATGAAGGGAATCATAAAATGTGTGGATTTTTGTTACTGGCTTCTTAGCGTGTTTTCAAGGTTCACCCATGTTGTAGCATGTATCAGTACTTCATTTCCTTTTATGGCTGAATAATATTCCTTGGTATGGATATACCACGTTTTATTTATCCATTCATCAGTTAATGGACATTTGGGTTGTTTCCACTTTTTGGCTATTATGAATAATGCTGCTATGGTTGTATTTGTGTGCAAGTTTTTGTGTGCAGGTCTAGTTATTTTAAAAAAAAATAATAGACTATTTTTTGAGCAGTTTTGGTTTACAGAAAAATTAAGCAGAAAGGACAGAGAATTCCCATATACCCACTTACCTCTCTACCCAGTTTCCCCTATTATTAACTCCTACAATAGTGTAATAACGTTTGTTACAGTTATACTGATATATTATTATTAACTAAAGTCCATAGTTTACTTAGGGTTCACTCTTTGTTTTGTGCATTATATGGTTTTTGACAAGTATGTAATGACATGTATCCACCATTATAGTATCATACATAATAGTTTCACTGTCCTAAAAATCCCTTGTGCTCCACCTGTGCTCCATTCCTGTCTCCCTCCTTCCAACCTCTGGCAACCACTGATCTTTTTACTGTCTCCATGGTTTTGCCTTTTCCTTAATTTCACATGTTGGAATCATAAAATATGTAGCCTTTGCAGATTGACTTTTTTCACTTAGTAATATGCATGTAAGTTTCGTCCATGTCTTTTCATTACTTGATAGCTTTTTCTTTTCATCGCTGAATGCTCTTCCTTTGTATGGATGTACCATAGTTTCTTTAACCATTCACCTATTGAAAAACATCCTAATTCCAATTGTTGGCAATTATGAAAAAAGCTGCTATAAATATCCACATGCTGGTTTTTATGTGGACATAACTTTTCGACTTCTTTGGGTAAATACCAAGGATTGTGATTACTAGATCATATGGTAAGAAAATGTTTCATTTTGTAAGAAACGCCAAATATCTTTCAAAGCGGCTGTACCATTTTGCATTCCCATCAGCAATGAATGAGAGTTCCTGTTGTTCTGCATCCTCACCAGCTTTGGTATTTCAGTTTTGAGATTTTAGCCATTCAAATAGGTATGTAGTGGTATCTCATTATTGTTTTAATTTAAAATTCCCTTATGACATATGATGCGTAGTATCTTTTCAAAAGCTTATCTGCCATCTGTATATTTTTTTTGTTAAATCATAGTTTTCTGGGTTTTTTTAATTCAATGCCTGATAACTCCAATATCTCATCTTTTTGTGTCTGTTTTTATTGCCTTTTAATTTCTCAATTTTTGATCATTTAGTCTTTTTCCTGGTATGTCAAGTAATTTTCTTTGTTGAACACTGGGAATAATTTACTTCACAAAACTACAGTTACTTTCACATTTTGGTTGTTGTTATCTTTCTTTGAGAAGATTTGCTTTTGCTTATGGTGGAGAATTATTATAGGGGCTGATAACCTTAGTCCGTTCTCAGCTTGGTCTGCAGTCTTTGTGAAGGCTGGTCTCTTTCTGGCTTTTCCTTCCCCTTAATGTGTTACCTTTGGGATTACCATTTGAAAGTGTAGATTTACTCTGTACCCAAGTACCCTTTTACTTGTTGGGCTTTAAGCATCATTGTTCCCCCAGCCCAGGAGACTACTTAAGGGTATGCTTAGTTTGTCGGCCTCTTCGTTGCTTTTTGCTTGAGCTCTTGCCACTTGGCTTCTGTGCTTACAGTCTTTTCAATTCCTTGGCTTCTCAGGCCCTTGGCTGTAAGTTTTGAATCAGCAACTGTTCCAAGGAGAAAAGCTGTGCCAAATGTCAAGCTTGCGTCTGTGTTTCTCTTCTCTCCAGAACTTGGCCCACATGTCTTTGCTTCTTTCTAACATTCTGATGCCTCCAAACAGATGTTTTCTGACTTCATCCAGCTTTCCCAATATTTCTCAGCCTCCACCTGATCTTATTTTTATTATTGAACTATTATTTGAATTTTCCCTGGAAATAAATTTTAGACTTTTATGTTTAGGTTATTTTCAATTTTCTGTTTGAACTCAGTTTCTATAGGGACCTTTTAACCTGACTGTTCCGTCTAGTTGCTGTGTTACCAGTAGGAAGTACGTAAGTTGTAATCAGGGAGACTACATATATTGGGAAAATCACTGATGAGTGATGTATCTTGTTCTTTTTATTTTTCCTCTCCTTGTTGACTCTGGCAGCCTAAGTTGGCCTTTTTTTTTTTTTTTTTTTTTGGTGAGGAAGACCAGCCCTGAGCTAACATCCGTTGCTAATCCTCCTCTTTTTGCTGAGGAAGACTGGCCCTGAGCTAACATCCGTGCCCATCTTCCTCCACTTTATATGGGACGCCGCCACGGCATGGCTGACAGGCAGTGCGTCGGCGGGCGCCCGGGATCCGAATCAGCGAACCCCGGGCTGCCAAGCGCGGACTAAACCGCTGCGCCACCGGGCAGGCCCCGTAAATTGGCCTTTTTTGATTTGACCCAGTTGTCCAAATAAGGAGCCCACTGTGGCAAAGACCTGACTTTACTCAAATAAATGTCTGCATGTCAGGAATAGCTCAATGATGAAGACCACGCCACGTTTTTCTGTGTGAGGGTTTTGCAGCATTTCCCAAAGCCCTTTAATTTGCCTCCTGCCAACACTGCTCAGATTATTGAAGTTTCCTAATATTCTGCATGTCAAACCTCTCTACTCGTGCACCAGGTGAGCTCTTCTCTCTTTCCTGAGCTCATTTGTAGGCTGGAGGTCCTTGCTTTTTTTTCTTTATCCCCATCCAATCATATTTGTTCATAAATTCCAAAAAGTTCTCAAAGTACCTTCTCCCTCACTCTCTGTCTCTTTCTCTTTTTATCAACACTGTTAAATATTAATGATACATTTGCATATTCCTTTCTTAATTACAATGGAATATTGGAAGAGCAAATTATTGAGTAGGAGCCTTATCTACCTATGACTCACACAACACCTCTTCCCTGGGCCTAAGCTTGTGATACCTATTTGGTTTTCTTATGATATCTTCTTTGTTTCTAAATTTATAAGGATTTAGCTAATTTATTAGTCGTATGATGATAAGAAGGCAGTCAAATTAGCACTACAGAAGTGCATCTTAGACCTAGGGATCAGAACCAAGGACCAGAAAACCTACTAAGCAATGGGTTTCATTTGCACTTTTTGTTTAACCAGTGCTGAGGGTGAATGGGAAGTGAGGGAAAAACAGTTTAATCTAATTTCGTATCATAGACCCTTGCACTGAAATGAAAAAGAAAATGACATAGTTCCTGATTCAAGTCATTATAATCTGCTGTGCAAACAGTCATAACACATAAGGAAAATAAACACTAAATGATGGGAACAATGGATAATTAATTACCAGATTAGGGAGCACAGATTAGACTTGCTATGAGAGTTCATTAAAGAAGAATTTCAAAAAGCACTGGCTTCTTCTTAGAAGACTTCTCAGGAGAGGTGGGATTTGAGTTGAGTCTTGAACGGGTATGTAGGAAGGAGAACAAAGGGCCTTCAAGTCAGGGAACAGGCACAGTGTCAGGAACGAGCACAGAGGGTTCATGCAACAGGGAGCAAAACTGGCTGAACAGAGCAGAGGTATGTGTTAGGGAATAGTGGGAGGAAGACTGGCTGAGGTTGGTTAAATAAAACAGAACTAGATTCAAGAGGAAGTGGATGGAAAGACAGACAGAGACTGTGGAAAGCCCCTGAAGATATAGATCAGCGTAATAATATTAAGAAATCTGTGGTAATTTGACATGATGTGAATGTCTACTTTAAAATAATCAGGGGGACACAATAAAAGAAACAAACTACTGATATACTTGATACATGCCAAGATGCCAGACACTAGAGAATATATGTCGTGTGTTTCCATGTATATGGTATATGATGATAGAGGTCAGTACAGGGGTTATCTCTGAGGAATCCAGAGTAGGAAGAGGTAACAGTGAACATTTTAGGGTGTTAGAAATATTTTATAATATCTTGATCTGGTGTTGAATACATGCATGTATAAAGATATAAAGATTTATTTATGATCAGTGCAATTGGTGTTTATTGTTTGCATGTATACATTTTAAAAAGTCCATTAGGATAATGAGGCTGTCAATTGTACAAATGAAACTTTAGTCAAGGAATAGCCCAGGTATTAATGTGGTCATAAGTTATAGTGTGGACTAGAATGTTACTACTGGAAATAAGGGGCAATATGAGTAAACAAAAAAGACCAATTTTGATGGTTGGATGAGCTGGATAAATTAGATGACTGTACATTCGATTTAAGAGCTTTGGCAGTGTTTGGATACCTTTGGACAAAGAGAGAAAGGAAATACAATTTTATTGAACATATGCTATGTGTCAATCCCTGAGCTGTGTTTATACATGCATAAACTTATTTACTATTGTATCTTAACACTGAGAAAGTGAAGATCAGAGAGGTAGCTGGTTTTGACACTAGACGTTGAGAAAACAATTAGCTCATTCATAAGAAATTTGAAGTCAGAGAAAAGGAATCAAGGGGAAATGAGTGGAAAGTGCCAGGAGAAATGAAACATTCTTAGGAGTCCTCAGCAACCACATGCGAGATAAAGCCACCAGAATTGTTGAGCTCCTTAAGGGGCACAGTGAATCAAATAAAAGCAGAAGGCTGAAAACTGAGTCATACAAAGTAACAAATGTTAGGGCATGAAATAGTAAAGAGTTATAAGAAAAAATAATTACGTCTGTCCCAACATAGAAATATCTTAAGCTCCATCTCAGCATTTCTCAAACTGGCCTTCTACAAAATACAGTTCCAACAGCTGATGAAAGGTTTGCTCTGAGAAAAGGGTTCAGTTCAAGTAAATTTGAGTAAGACTGAATTAAACAAAGTTAAATCAATTCTTTCCTCAAAACCTTCTGAGTCTATAGTGCAACAAGGTGTAAGCTGAATCTCGTAAAGGGACATGGTGTACAGCTTTTCCCAAATAATTTTGCCTCAGAACTACATTCACATCGTCTTTGTCCTACAGGACAAAGATTATGAAATGCTGCTGTCACAATGTAAAATCACATGCCATTTTCAAAATCCATTCTTCCTTCTTCTACCTTTGCTCATGTGGTCCCTGCCACTTGGAATGCCTCTCCTAACCTCCATCTGCCAAAACTCTAGTTGAGGATCTGAGAGATAAAGGCTTATATTACTAAAAAGGCAGAGAAAGAGATCCATTGATCTACATCCCCTGCCTAGGAAAAATGAAAATCCTAAGCCATACCACAGTCACCATATTCTGTGCGTATGAATATGTTGTGTTACTCTGAGTACTGTAAAAGTCAGTGTGCTGCAGTATATATGGATATGCATATGCAAATATATTCAATCTCTGACAGGTAGCTCTTGCTGGTAACTTTCATGAACCAGGTTAATTATTAAAGAAGCCATTGTGTTTGGCTCAGCACTCATACTCAGGGAATATTAAAGTTGGAATGACCCCTAGTTATTAGGGATGACATCCACCTCATATCCCAGATGAGGAAATTGAGATCTTTGTAGATTGGATAGTTTATATTGACAAAAGATAAGGAAACAAGGTATTGACAGATCTTTTAGATTAAGAACTCTGAGATTTTACCAGGATATTATCGCCACTGATATGGAGACAATGTGTTTTTTATTCCTCCTTTTCTATTACAGTGACTAAGAGAGGTGGTAGTCAGGAGATGTTCAAAGAAAAAAGAAAAACTTAGAAATCTCCAATTTATGTACAAAGGAAAATCCATCATTCGTGTTATTTAAGCTAATTGGATGCAGTTTATCAGCCATATTGGGGAATGATGAAGTTTCTGTAGAATTAACACGTCAGTTTGTTCCATGGGCTCCCACTTATGTCACAGTCAAGTAGTTAATGATTACCACAGGAGTCCTGGAGATGGTTTTGCTTGATCATAATAATGGAGTCAGAAAGAGAAGAAGATGAAGAATGGCAGATGCAATGGGAAAGAGAAAGCACGGATAGAGAAGCAAAACAGAAAGTAGAAAAATGAGACAAAGTTGGAGGGGAAAGGAGGGAGAAAATTGGATTAAAGAAAGAAAGAAACAGGTAAGGGGAGGGAAGGCCAGAAGACACTCAAAAATTAATATGACGCACATTTAAGATGTGCCAACAATGGCCATAATCATTACCCTCAAACAGTTTGCAGTATGTGTTTCAAAGAACTGTATAAATAGAAATTTTCATTAAAATGAGATAAGTCCCATGATAAAAGTATTCACAAGAAATGTGTGGGAGAATAAAAAGGGGTCATTTAGATTAAATCTTGCCTATGGGATCAGAAAAGTCTCCATTGAGGAGATCTTCTTGAAAGCAGGTGACTCTTAGAAAAAAAGAAAGAAGAAAGACACTAGAATAAAAGACAGTAAGAGGGAGAGGTAAAGAGAAAGGCATAAAAGAGGTAGAGAAGAAAGAAAAGGAGTTGAAAGAAGAAAAGTGTGGAGCACAAAGGAAATATCACGATTGGCCTGAATTCACTAAATGACTGTAAACATTCATATTTTGAGCATTGCAAAATTTGTGGAAGACAATAATTGTTTTGATTATATGTCAGTACCTCACATGTATTATCCCATTTTTAATCCTAAAAACAGCCCAATGAGGTAGGTATTATTAATATTCTATTTTTCAAATGAGCCCATTGATCTGCAGAAAGGTTGAATAACTGCGGGCCAGTGGCAGGACAGGGATTTGAATGAATCCATTCTGATACCCAAATCCATACTTTATTTACCAAGGTCTAGAGAAAAACAAAACAAAAAGAGGTTGACAATTCATTAAAAAGAGAGAAGAAAAATAACAGTAGAGAAAGAAAAATAAAAGAAAGAAATTAAAGCAGAGACATGCATTTAAAATAGAGCCTCCGATTAATGGTAGCTGGAAATAATATACCAACATCACAGTTACACTAGAGTTGCAGGACTCTTAATCCACATTCCCTGGGATACACCGCAAATCTGATCAAATATGGACAGGTTCAGGAGGACAGTTTTCTTCTGGCTCATTCTTGCTTCATTCTGAATTTCCCTCTTATTCCAAAGCAAAATTATGAGAAAATGAATTGACCAGCTGAGAATTGATTCTTTGTTATCTGAGGACCTCACCATCCCACAGAGGTGTCAGCTCAATTGATTATTCACCTACAAGACTATACTAAAGGAAGGAGATCAAGTTGTTGTTTCTGTTACTAAATGCTTACCCCAGTCACTGCACACACACCTCACCTAATTCTTACAATAATCCTATACGCTTTCATGCTAATTTCCTGACTTTACAGATTAGGAAGCCAAAGCTTAGAGAAGTTTCACAACTTCTCATGATCACACAGCTGATAAGTGATAGAGTAGTTCTAAATGCCCAGAACCATATGGCATCCAGTTGCTCAATACTTTGGAGTTTCCAAGAGCTGAAACTCCAGCAAGATAATACATGAGTCAAGTTTCCAGAGAACTACAACTCCAAGTTTAAATTACAATTATTTTGAGACATTCCAAGTAAGAAAGGTTGCTAGGGTCAAGGAGATTTGGAATAAACTGAAATAATTGGAGAAGTTTTGTAGGATCTTGACCTCTGGTTTAGAAGAAAGACCAGTAAATGTTTTGCCAAATGAAGAAAGAAAAGTTATCTCAGGCAACTGCCAGAAAAACCATAAAGCATTAGAGAGTCATCCTCACTACTCAGAAACCAAAGGTCTTCATGGGCCAACCATTCATCCAAATTTCTAAGGTCTCTTTAAAACACATGCATCTATGATTCTGAAGTTAAAGTTCCAAATCATGGCTGACAACTGCTGTGGTTGTTGCCCTTTGCCCCTGAAAACTACCACAAAAGTTCAAGGAGAAATGCATTGTTTTTATTGTTCACTATGTAGATTTCTGGCCCCTGGGTTTCAGAGGTTTCATAGATTTTCTAAATACAACATCATATGCAATGAGGAAAATCAGCATGATTTTATCCGTTCTGCAACATTGAACCACAAAGACTGAGGCTACTACTATCGAAACTTGATGAACTCCATAATTGTCCCATCGTTCAAACTTTTCCCAAATAATTGCAAATGGATACTTGAAGACTAAAAATATTTTCCTACCAGTTTTTAGATTTGTAGAGCAGAAGGAATGGTTAATTAAAACCATTTGGTTCAATGTTCTTATTTCAGAAGTTAAAAAAAATTAATGTGAAGGGTGGTGACATTGGTTAGTTGCCCAATGCTCTTGATTCTTGGACATCTTTCACTTATATGTTAGGGGATTTATATTACTGCTCAGTCAGGGAACTTTCTGTAGGATATTGATTTTGGTCTATGAGGGAAAGATAGTGTTAGTACATAGCAGTGACAAGGAGGATCTCCCAAGGACTTGAAAAGGAGAGAGAATTCAGAGTTAAACTATGAGATCACATTTTTTTTAACCAAGTAGAGAAAGACAAAACAAAAGAGTTTGTCACCCGAATGAGAGACAAGGACTCTCAGGGCTGTACATTTTGACTGTAATCTGATTAGTCAACCAAGTTATTTTATTACTGTATTTAAAGAAAGAAGATGTCACTCAAAAATTAGAGAATTAGTCATCTATTAAAATGTAGGAAAAATAGAGAATCAGAGGCAAAAGTTGGCAGTGTACATCTAAACACTGTCCAAGTGAGAGTTAAATTAGTCAGTGGATTCAAATTTTCTCCTTTTTTGGCCACACCATTTTGGCTATCATAGCATAATAGGTAAGTATTGACAATACTGAAAAATACAGACTTTGGGGACTATATTAAAAATATAAGATTATTCTGTGATTATCTGGTTTCATAAGGACTATCAAGCTAGACCATGTCTCTGTGGAATGGACGTTTCTACCATTAATCTTCCTAACAAGAGATTAATCCTACCATAGATAATTAAGACTTGAGGGAATTAGGCCTTAGAGTAGGATTGGGGGCACCATTTGTGTCTGGAGCTAGGAGTAAATTTGGCTTGAAGTCCAAGACTTTGAAGGTTCTACAGCAGACCTGGTATTGAGGGGTAAATTGTCTGTCCCTGGATAAATGGTGACAAGCTGGGAGCCAGGCAAATAACCTGGTAAGAAGTCCTAGGGTGACCTGAGGTTATGTGATGATCTGAAATCACTTCCATACGTTCAAATTGACTAGTCTGGTCTCCACTGCACTGAAGGGAACCAGGTAAAAGCTCCCGTGTGTGGAGCCAAGCAGGGCAGGGAGAATAACGTCCCCTCTCTGGTGGCCAGGATCTGAGGTTACAATGGCCGTGACTGGAGATAGCCAGGCCCAGTGGAGTGATCTTTCAAGTCTTTCTAGAACCAACGGCTGTGGTGTGGTGGCAGTGCCAAGAGACTGGGTGAAAGGAAGTCAGCAGAATTGTTCCTGGGCACACCTAAAGAGGTTCTTTGAGACTGTCTTGGAAACAAGTGGAGGACCTTTCAGACAGGCTCATTTCTGTGACTAGTGGGTAATGGGGCAAGGTCATAGATTTATAAAAAGGAAGTGGAGTTTACTTTGAATCACAGACCACCCTCCTGCTCACACAATATGTATTCTAGCCGCATAGAGCTTCTTCCAGGTCTGTTTCCTGGCCTAGCCTCTTCACATGACTGGCTGCTTTGCATCTTTCTTCCTCAGCTGGATGCTATCTCCTTATTGAAAATTTCCCTGAACTTATCATTCAGTTTGTTTTACCTTAATATTTTGAAAATACATATTTTTGTTTAGATTTGCTTTTCTTTTGTCTTCTGAAAGGTGACATCTATGTGGCTCACTATAGGTTACTCCAGGGACTAGCACAGAGCCTGGCCCCTGATGTCCATGCACAAAAAAAAAAAAAAAATCTGTTGAATGAACGAATGGGTAGGCCACAGTTTATATTAGTCTGCTCTCATCAAACATTGGATTTGTTCTTTTCTGATTTCATGCTCATCTTCTCACTTTGTTTTTGTCAATTTTGTTGAGGTATAATACATCCAGAAAAGTTCATAAATCCTGATTGGTTTTGGCATCTAGATCAGCCCGGCCTAAAGGGAGAGAAAGTACAGTTTAAAGAGATATGGAATATTGTGGTTTCTTTATTTTTTATTTATCATTACATCCATAACTTGACCTTCTGTTTTCATACATTATTTGTGTGTGTTGGTTTAATGTGTCTTCCCCTGAGAAGAGAAATTGTATTCAGCATCCAAAAACTTTCATGTTTCCACGTCCCAGAACTGAAGGAAAGACCCTGGGCTCTGATGAGTTCATCCAGATGACAGATACCAGCCTCAGACGTGAGAAAGTCTTCTTTTGTCCACATGCCCCTACACGCTCATCTTGCATTGATTTCTTATTTTGAGCTTCTAAAGAAAAGACCAAGTATTAATCACAATTAACATAGGACAACTCTGTAATAAATATATTTTTCATACATATTAAATATATTACATATGTAATTAATAGAAATTTATAATCAGTAGAGCTGCAAACTCTCTTTCATCTGAAAACTATCTTTAAAAAGTTTAACATAAATCAGAAATCACCATTCGATATGAAAATTTCATACACATAAATGATCACAAAGTACTTTTATATCTCTATCACCTTCTTTATCCTTTTGTTCTTGTAACAGTTATTGAGAGTAATTTTGACAGCTTTAACCAAAGAGAGCATACCTTCATTATGGAGACTATAAAGATAATATCCATACACCTTGCTTTTCAGATTTGTAATATTTTTTCTCATTTTATTATCCTTGGAAATTAGAATTGATGAATTAGTAGTAATCAACTACACAGGGTAGAAATAAAAACTAAAATCTGAGAAAACACAACATTTCTCATATTGTAATGAGGGAGTCAGTATTTCAGAACCTTAAGATGTTATACATCATAAGAGACACCTAAAGTCAGCTGAAGTCAAACCACTGTCTTTCATCCATAGATAATTAAAATGACCCCATGTTTCAAGACATAAGTCAAGGATTTTCAGGAGGACAGTAATCTTTAATGGCTAACCTTCAGGAAATTTTCTTCACAACCTGGGAAAGGTACTGAAAAGAAGCTTATGGACCTAGAAGAGAATTTAATGGGCTCTTAACCCCTTTCAATTGAGGTACAAGATGTGGGATTAGGAAATGGAGCAACTATTTAAGTCTCTTCATTCTATTTTTCACTCCGCTCAGAAAGAGTCCAGCTAGCAAAGCATAGTCACTTGAAATTGTATGTGCATCTTCATTCCTTTGAGTACTGAACTTTCACATTTATGAGAGTCTTATATAGATATCTCTAGAAACTGAAATCTTGATTTCCTACCTGTAAATTAGTGTATTAGAGTGATATAAAAAAGAGTGACTTTTAATGTTATAACAGTATGAGAACAGACTATTACACTGAAATAAATTAACGTTCCTGCTGGGCTGAGAGTACTATAAAATTAAAATGCCAACTTTAAACTGTAAAAGGGTTAATTTCCTGACCTTGACTATGTTTAATTGTTACTAATGTGCGTTATACTAATTAAACATGCCTCCTCAATAATTATATGAAGAAGCTGCAAAGCTTTTAAGACTCCTGCTAATCCAGCACCCTCTGGTTGCTTGTTTCTAATTTGTTCATTTTAATGTACCAATTATACGAATTAGAGCAAATAAACATGTGAAAAATCTCTCTTCTGAGACTCTGACCTCCAAATGTTTTGAATCAGATGGAACAATCCCTGTTCTAGCTCAATTATTCAGTTTCTAGAGTAGATTAAAGGATTAAAAGGCTGATTTATTTAATTGTGAATAAGCAGATATATCTTGAGGTTTCATAATTTTCATTGTGAGTTCTCGAGTGCTAAGTATTGGCATCCTGATCAGATCCAAAGAAGATTAAAATAGATAAATGCATAATGAATTACTATACCAATTTTTAATAAAAGCACAGTAGAGGATCATATTATGTTAACACTAGAAGAGGCAGAATAAGACAGTTTTGCATGTACTGTTCGTTTATGGCAAGCATTAATGACTCCATAAATATCATAGTACACAAGAGAGGACCATATTCTATTGTATCATTTTAGAGTAATGGATTTCTAATATATAGGCCTTTTATTTTTTGTTGTTTGTTTATGTTGCATATTTCTCTCTGCTTATATCTAAGCCTTTTTTCAGGGCCATATTTCCCACTGAGGATATGAGGATGGATTTCTTTTCATGTTTGTATAGTAGAATATATCCAGAGTTGCTGGGTTTCCACCCTTTCCAGGTCACCTAGCAGATAATGATCCTTATCTCCCCTTAGTAGACTTAATGGTTCACCCTCCTGACCAGTCCCCATAAAGAAAAAGCCTGGCACATTTTTTCTCCTGTGGAGTGGTGCACAGTGGGAAAATCCCAGGCAGTAAAACTTTCCGTAGCCAATAACTGAATCAATATTTATGGGAAGCTGATTCAACACTTTTTATTGTTTTTTTGTTTCCTTTCTGATTATAAAACCATAGTATATCCGATGAAAAATTTGGAAACTCCAAAAAGTAATAGTCTCTCATAACTCCACCATCCAAAAGATCTACTATATATATTTTAATATCATTTCTACTCCATCTAGCTTCTTTTTATTTTTTAATATGTTTGAGATCATAATATATGCAAATTGGCACCTAGTTAGTTTGCTTCCTTTATTAATTAACAAGCATTTTCTGACATAGGAATAGCATGAGTAACTTAACAGTGTTTATGATCTAGGGCTGTATGACAGTCCACTGTACATGATGATGTATACATTTTTGTTAATTCTTCTAACATTGTGCAGTGAGATTGTTTCCAATATTTTGTGGTTATATACACCATTGCTCTGGATGCCACTACATATAAATCTTTGCCAGAAAATAATATGTTCTGATATTTTTGAATAGGGAATGTCTTTGTATATTTAGTGCAGATACTAGCCATATGGTGAGTTTTCAGTAGCTGTCTCAGGGATCATTTTCCTGGAGGCAGATGTGTATTACTGACTAAAAAGTATTATTGGATGTTTAGTGGGCGTCAATGAGGTTGGCCTCAGCACCTGAGTGAGTTATTTCAGAGGTTACCGTCTGGAATTCCTAAATCTCTCTCCTCAATCATGAATTCCTATATACGTCCTTTCTTCCATAAATCTCCCCCTATTGAACTCCAAAATATAGAGTGAGCTCCTCAGAATATATTTTTCCCTCTACCTCACTTGTATCTTCTTAATGTGTATTATGTTCCAGAACATTTTAAGAAAAGCAAATCCTGGGGGGCCGCCCGGTGGCGCAGCGGTTCAGTCCGCGCTTGGCAGCCCGGGGTTCGCGAGTTCGGATCCCGGGCGCCCGCCAACGCACTGCTTGTCAGCCACGTTGTGGCGGCGTCCCATATAAAGTAGAGGAAGATGGGCACGATGTTAGCCCAGGGCCAGTCTTCCTCAGCAAAAAGGGGAGGAGTGGCAACAGATGTTAGCTCAGGGCTGGTCTTCCCCACAAAAAAAAAAAAAAAAAAGAAAAGCAAATCCTCCTCAGTGATTGCCATAGTGAAGTTTATGTCTCTATAATAATAAATAACTTAATAATAGTAAGTAATAATTGAGGTAGGGTGAATAGTGGCCCCAAATATATCCACATCTGGTCCTAATTCCAGGAACCCATGAATGCTACCTTATTTGACAAAACGAACTTTGCAGGTCTGATTGAACTAAGAATCTTCAAATGGAAGATTATCTTGGATTACCCCCCGGCTGGGCAATCCAGAGCAATGTAATCACAACAGTCCTGATATGAGGGACATAGGAGGGTCAGAGTCAGAGAATAAAGTGATGTGATGATGGAAGCAGAGATCGAGTGATGCTCTTTGAAGACAGAGGAATACAGTTGGCCACAAGCCAAGGAATATGGGTTGCCAGTAGGAGTTAAAAAAGACAAGGAAACAGATTCTCCCTCAGGACCTCCAAAGGAATCAACCCTGACAACACCTCGGTTTTAGCCAATGAAACTGATTTTGGACTTTTGACCTCCTGAACTGTAAGAGAACAAATTTGTTTTCTTTAAGCCGCTGAGTTCGTGGTAATTTGTTACAGCAGCAATTGGAAACTAATACAATAGTAATTTATGTTCATGATAGAAAATCTGGTAAAGATGTAAAGAAGAAAAAAGAAATAAACCATAAGCAAATTATAGTTAACATGTTGGTGCATTTTGTCCTAAATATATCCATGTTAACTTGTAGATTCATCTGTACATACAAACACAAAATGCAAATACACACACAGAATCATATTCTATTTGATCATCTTGTATTGTGCTTTCTTCACGTAATAAAATAATTTTATGATTTTCCAAAATTATTAATTTTACTACATGACAGTCTATCCATTTATATAGCATAATTCACTTAACCAATTCCTTATTGTAGATGAAAGGCTGTTTTTTTTTAAAAGTCTATATTAAATATATATATATTTATATATCATGTCATATATTTTTATGCCTATATTAAATAATATCGAAGTAAACATCATCATAATCTTTGTTCACATCAGATTATTTGCTAAGATTAATTCCTAAAAGTAAAGTTACTAGTTCAAAGGCTATGTATATTTTTAATACGTTTGTTACAAAATTTCACTTCAAAAATGTTTTTCCAATTTACACGGCATCAAGCAGTGCATTAAACTATTCGTATTTACCAACTATTATAATTGTTTCTCATTTCAGTATGTCCTTTGGAAAGGAAGAATGGTTTATTATCACTATTATTTAAAAATTTTTATTGCTATAGAGGTTGAACGTTTCTTTCATATTATTAGTAGTTTGTACTTTTTAATGTGTGTGAATTTCCACTCATAACCTGTGCCTGTTTTACCAGTGGGGTATTTTTTATTGATTTGTAAGAATGCTTCGTATAATTAGAATAATGACAATTTTATGCAATATATGTTGTAACATATTATTTATAATATACTCTTTCCTTTTGATTTTTATTTGTCATGATTTTGAATGTTTGCTCTCTGGTTTTACACCTTTAACATTCTAACGTAAGGAAAATGTTCACATATTTCTTTTGTATTTTATATTATGACTTTTCTTTAACATTAAGCTCTTAAAACCATTGAAATGTGTTTCTTCACATATGTGAGAAATCAGTTGTTCCATTGTCATCTATTAGATTCACTCCTTTCTCAAGAAACACGGTGTCATTTTCCTCTTCCTCTTTTGTCCCCCTTCCCTTTCTGACATAAAGATATTGATCATATCAAAAAAGGTAGCATCTGCTCTGGAGTGGGGGTATGAGGTAGAAGCCCCAATGACTCAAGCAGGGTATCTAAGCCCAAGAAGAATGAGAAGGTGAATGTGCAGAAGGGATTCCCAGAGCAGGAGGCTATCTCTGTCCAGGTTCAGCCTGGTTTGGTCAGAGTGCCAAAGGGGTGAGGAGAGTGACTGTGTAGGTGAGCTGCTCACCACAAACTGTTGGATCCCAGGCTGGGTAAAGAGGGTTTCCACATATGCGATAGCCCTGTGTGGGGTGTGAAAGTGCAGGCAAGGTGAGGAAGGTGGCAGCCAGAAGCAAAGTGTTAGACCACTAGTGAGGTGAAGAGGATTGGCAGGGAAGGGGACAGCAGCAGCAATGAGATATTTGTTACATATAAGGAGATTAATCACATCAGCAAATTAAGGATAATGAGGCTCAGTTATCTCATTATTAGAGAAGGGAGCTACAAATATAGAAAGGGAGAAACTAAATTCTGCAGTGGTGGATTGATTTGGAGGTGTCAGTATGCACTCATGGTTTTCCTATAGATGGATAGATGGAGAAATAAATATAGATGTAGGTGATGTATGTGAATACATACATAAAAATCTTTGCACTTCCTTCAGCTGAGAGAAAGAGACTAAAAGCAGCAATACCCTAACAGTAATGAGGGCACCTAGCACCCAGGGCTTGATTCTACTAAAAAGAACCCAGACCTAGAAAAAAGTCTGATTCCACATCTGGGGAAGGAAAAGTACAAGGTGAACCCAGAATATAGCATTGTGTCAGGAAGTCAAAAAGTGCCCAAAGAATGATAGGGACACATCAAAGGGCCACAGAAGCCAGATTGAAGGGTCTCAATCTGGGACAATTTAAGCATTAAAATAAATGTAAAAACAAGTTATAATCATTGAATAAAATAGAGAACCATGACTCCATACTGACATGGATAAATAGAAAGTTTAATGAGGAACAAGATACTTTTACAGTTCCAGAGTGCCTCCATATATAGTACTTATTGATTACAAAGGGAAAAGTAGTAAATCTAGAAAGGAATAACGTGGCCAACACCATTTTAATCAATTGATCAAAGGTAAACGCTACTAGTAATAGAACAAAGGAAAAAATATGTGCATCTGATAGAATGAGAACACAATATTATTTCTGAAATATTCCAGCCAAAGATGCATAATTGGAATCTAATATGAGGAAATGTCGACACACCCAATTAACAGATATTCTATGAAATAATTGGTCTATAATTTTCAAAAGTGTCAAGGTATGAAATACAAGGAAAGAATGAGGAACTGTTCGAGATTGAAAGAAAATGAAGAGACATGACAAGTAAAGGCAATATGTAAAACTGAGTGGGATCATTATTCCAACTGAAGAAACTTAATTGGGGTCCAAAGACCAGATCATAGTTAATTTTCTGATTTTGTTTGTTTTCAGGAAATACAATCATATAATCTGAAAATAATAATTTTGTATTTTCCTCTCTTTTCTTTTTCATGTCCTATTCCACTGGCTAGAACTGTTAGAAGCTTTTTTTCTTAAATAATCATGAAAATAGAAGGCATTCTTATATTACTTATGACTTTAATGAGATCATCTCCGATGTTCTCAGCTGTGAGAATAACACTGGCTGAGGGTGTTATACTAAGAATATACCTTCTATTCCAATATTTTTCTATCATGAAAAAGACCAACTGTTTTTCTGTATCTATTGAAATTAATATATGATTTCTCTGCTTTGATCTATTTTGTGTGATTAGGTATATTAACATATTTCCCTTAATAAATAATTTATACATCCCTGGAATAAATCTTAAATAGGCTGCAAGTTATTTATAGCTAAATATACTGCTAAATTAGATTTACCAACATTTACTTATAATTTTTCACCTGTATGTGAGAAATTTATCTGTATTTTTTATTATGTTTTTTATTCAGTGTTTTAGTATAAGATGACGCTAACAAAATATGATTTACAATTACTAGTTTACAGTTTTATTCTCAACAATCCTTTTCTCTGCATATCTTAGATTAAGGATCAACAAACTTTTTCTGCAAAGGGCCATGCAATTTAAAGAGGCTGTATGGCTTTGTGCACCAAATGGTCTCCATCACAACTATTCAACTCTGCCCTTGTAGCATGAAAGCAGCCATAGACAGTTCATAAATGAATAAGCATGGTTATATTCCAATAAAACCTTATTTACCAAAACAGGTCATGGGCTGAAATTGGTCCCCAGACTGTAGTTTGCTAAACCCTGATTTATTTTAGATATTCTTTTTGTAACTTCTTAAATGAAATTTTAAGTTTTTCTTTTTTTCCTTTAATATTTAAGGCATATAGAGACATTTATTTTCCTCTTAGTGCAACTTTGGAAATCTCGCATAAGTTTTGATATGTAGTGTTCTTATTGTTGACGTTTTTCTACATATTACATAATTTATATTTACATTTCCTCTTGATCTAAGAATTACTTAGAAAAGTTGTCAGTTTAATTTTTAAATGTTAGAAAGTGATAAAGGCTTTGAAAATAGGGACATGGATGAGAATAAATAAGGGAGCACAATTAAGTGGCATTTTAGTCCTGGAAATGGCACATGCTATTTAATGCAAGTGTGACAGGCTCAGGAATTTAACCCATTGTCTTGTGCTGCCAGAATTAGAGCTATTTGGATATATAGTAGCCAGAAAGACTCATAGTACAGAGGTTATTAACCACATAGAAAAGTACTGAACGATGTCAATGGGATGGCCACAGAGAATGGGTTTAGATTAAGAAATTCTCTGAGAGAATATGAAAGAAATACTTGTATAGAAATAGAAAGGAAAGTCATAACACAATTCCAAAAAACTCAGGAGAGGGTCAAGTTATTGAGTTTGGTTCATTTTATTTTGTTATTATTTTCTTCTTGTATTGTATTATGGTCAGAGAATGTATCCTCTACAATGGCTGCATTTTGCAAGGTTTTGGAGCTTCCATAGATAACCAACTTTTTACAAGTGTTTTATGAGTGTTGAGAAAGAGAGGATAAATCTCTGTAGGATACTGGTTTATTTATCAATTTATTTGTGTGGTCTTGATATCTCCAAGACTATAAAAAATATATTCGTCTTCCATTAGTATTATATTTCTTTCAACTTCTCTTGGATTTCTACCAACTGCATATTTTGACCATTTTATGTCTTTTCATGTTGGTTATTTTTATGCAAGGGATACAGGATTTTATTTTTTATTTTTTGTATATTGTGTCATTCATCAACAATAGCGTATTGGTGCATTGAATATGTTTGTCATTGAATTCTACCTTGCTTGGTATTAATATTGCTATCCATATTTTCTCTTTATTTAAATGAGCATTGTATATCTTTGCCCATCCTTTGTTTTTAATATTTGTGAATATTTTTTCAACAGTGAACAATTTTATTTTTCTTTTAAACAGTGAGGTTTTGTAATCTTTTCTTTCAGTAAGACATGTCAATGTCAGTTTTTCCTTATTATTAAATTTATTTGGTCATTTTAATCAGGATCTGAGAGGGAGAGAGATAGTCACTAGCACTTATGTAATCATGTTACCTTGAAGTTAATTGATAACCTATTTTTTCTGCCATAAACTCATGCAGGTTTTATGGATTTAATCTTTTTTTTTAACTTCTGAGTGGAATTTCCCACACAAAAATCTCATCATTGGTTTTTGATGAATCATTCCCAGCAAGATTTACACACAGAAGCCTAATGGTTAGTTGTCAATGAGTCAGGTTTATATTTTGTGTGATCTTTTGCATCTTCTCTGGCTAACTAATCAACAAACAGAGATGGGGATGGAAATAAGATCACTGGATATGACTTGGCCCAAAAGCTTGAAAATGCTGACCTCCTGTAGATTCCATTAATTTATTTATGTTCCTGCTACCAAGAGCATGCAATGGGACAAGAGAGCAAATCAGATGTGTGAAGGCAAAGCAAATGGTTTTCTTGATGACATACTTTAAAAACATGAATTATCAAGATCCTAGGAGACACTAGGATAGAACAGAGAAAATAAATCTATTTTTTTTCTCATTCAAATCAAACTAAAAGGAAACTGTTGGCTTTTTCCCCTCCGTGATATGTATTTTCACTTACTCAATTACTTCCTATAACAATGATTCAGACTCAGCCACCCTCTGGGGACTGTCCTTCTGATTGGAAATTCACAAAGCAATCCCCAGGAAGGTTAGCTGTTATAAGCTTTATGGATAAGAACTGAGATAGTCTCTGGTTGTAAACTCTATGGCCACATCATCGATTTAGTGGCTATATTCTCAAGTTCTGTGCTAGCTGAATTATGAGGACTGAAGTTGTTCTGCCTCTGCCAGACCACATCCCTCTAACCTTTCTGAACATGAAGATGTCTAGCTCCCACATTACAATCTCAAGAGACCGTGTTTTTTCCTAAGTGTGTACCTAATTCTTATCAGAGCTCAAAAGATATGACAAAAAAGATGTGAGCAGAAAGAGAGTAATTCATAGCCACAGCCACAATTCAAAATAGAGAAAATTTGAAGGTTGTAGATTTACTATGTTCTTTTATGACTTTCTGCTATCGGGCTATTTCCATCATAAAAAAAGCTCCCGGCTGCATAAACTGAATGTCACCAAGGCACACTATCTCCAGGTACTATAGCACAGAAGAGCTATGGAATTCCTGAAGAGATAGACATCAAGGAAAGAATTGCACTGGGGGAGCAGCAAGTTATAAAGCCCTGTTTTCCTTTTGGAAAGGTCATTACAATGAATTTTTCCTCCTTTGTGATAGGAAGAGGCAATCAAAAGGAAGATTCCCGGACACTAACACTACAATCCTATTGCCATTATTAGCTCCCCCAGTTGGTCTGAGTGTCTAAGGGGGTGATGATCCACAAGTCCAATATATGTTGTACATAAACAGTAATGCAAAAGCAGTATCAAATTTTTTTGTCAGGCAATTAAATTTTATACCAAACTAATTCAATTTTGCTGCTGTTTTATTAAGTCCTATGGAAAAAAAAAGGAAATCTGCTCTCTCCAGTAAATCACAAGTTTCACAACACATTTCTTAATACAAGCTCCTTGTTCTGCTATTTTGATATATTAAATATCCAGCAACAAATTTCTGGGGTCATAAATCTACAGTGATAAAATTAATCCTATTGCTGAAGACAAATAAATATTTTATTGCAGTTTTATGAGCTTTTGTTCCTTCTTCCCTTGCAAGTAGATGTTGTTTAGTGGTACGAAGGCGTTTTGCTTCTGTAAAATGTATTAGAAACAATATAGCAGTAATAGAATTCACATCTACAAAACTGTTGTGCACCCTTAAGATTGAAAACTCAAGCTCATCTCTCCCCCAGAATGTATAAAGAATAATTTTCAATGGATAATATCCAGTGATTATATTTAATTCCAATTTATATCCTGAAATCTTCTGCATTTCAATTATGGGCACTAATTCTATTATTGACACTTTTTTTTTGGTTTTGTTTTTTGTAGTTGTTTTAGCAAAAAATTTGAGTTGTAGGAGAGAAGAAAGTACAACAAACCAAATACTCACGAATATGTGATTCTTTTAATTCTCCAGAGTACACAGACTCTGGGGTTTACAATAGAAGTTTTATATGGAAAAGTTTAACGTAAGCAGGAATTGCAAGGATTGGGAGAGGGGAAAGCTCAGGTATAAAGTGGCTCTCTGATGTCTGTAGAAACTTTAATTTGATTCACCTAAACCAGAAAATCTTCCACAAAAACACAGAAATTTATTATGGAAAGATCAAGTAGTTTATTCCCTTTTATATAAAAGAAAAAGAAACTGATGGTCTAGAGATGAGAGATTACCTACCTTGAAAATATTTTATGCCAGAAAATGAAGCCAGTCATAACTAAGACCAGACCTGAATTATCTGCCTGCCAATCCCTTAAATTCAGCAACTTTTCTATCATAATGCACTAATTGCTAAACATTATACAAAAAGTTTTGCTAATTTGGATCAGGCAATAGTCCACAGGAGTGTTACCAATGAGTATTGCAATCTGACTTGCTCATTATGCACCCTGGCCTTCGGTCATTTCTATAAGGCAGTCTTGCTCAGGATGATGCTTCCTGCCTTCCTGGGTCCACACCCTTTCGCTCCAGACACAATCCCTGCTTGAACTAATCCTTGTCTCCCCCAGGCTCAAATTCTGTGGGCAGGGAGGCATAATTAGTGATGGGACAAGTCTTATTGGACAAGGAAGCAAATGTGCAAAGCCAAGGGCATTTGGACCATTGTGTCTTTTGCCCACACTGGTAATCTGCAGAGACATCCATTGTCTTGTTGGAATCTCAGTCATTGGTCCACACTGGTTATCAAGGTCATATAACCCAATTTCATATACATGGTCCATTTGTGTTTGGTAGCTCTCTTCCTTTCTACTCCCCCTTGGTTAGCATCCTTGGGCAACTGGAGATTATTCTGTTGCTCCTACAACATAATGTTAGGGTATGGGAAATTCGATGGAGAAGTAGAAGGCCTAGACAAAACAAAGCATTTTTATTCTTGGAACTTGTTGTCTCTGTAGGATCCACCTGGGCACTGGGGATAAACCTACTTGGAGATTTTCTGCCCTTCCACTCCACCTCTCCATTTAATCAGCCCATGAAGATGGCACAAGGATCCTCCCTATGGTGCTCACTACTGCTGAATTCTTCTTTAGCTCTCCTTTTTCTTAGAGTAGGCAGCAAGAAAGTTTTCTGTTAATGGGTATTCTCCGAAAAATTTTTCTATTCCTCAAGTCCTTGCTATTTCAATAAGGATCCAGGTTTTTAAAAATCAAAATCAGGAAGAGATAACTCCTCAGCCCCAGTTTCTATTAAGTCCCTTTCTTGATTCACTGACCAGAGGAAGGTCTGGCTAAGTTTAAAAAAAAATGGTTGGAAATTTCAGGAGAAACTAATTAGTGAAGACATGAATATGTTATTCTACCACATCAGATTTAATGATCCTCAAGATTTCCTCTTGGTTTTTGAGCTGATTAGTGTTCTGATCAGGGGAAGGGATGGGTAACAATTTTAGCAGCTTTCTCGTTTTATCTTTATAGAAAATATTCCTTTTTCTTTCCTAGTAAACAAAAGTAATTTGTAATAAATTCTTAGCTTCTTTTGCAGTGAAAAGTTGCCCCTTTTGCCCTGGTGGTGCTGACTTTCAGGCATACTAAAAAATGTGGCATGAAGCAATCAAGTAGAACTCACATTAAAAAAAGGAGAGAACGACGATGCTCAACTGAAGTCTGTGCAAACAGGGTAAAACCACAGCATTCTATAAATGCACAAAAGATGAACATGGCATGTCAGAGACATTTAGGGAGCTTTGGACTTTTCATACAGGAATGGAAACTCTGAAAAGAGCTAAGGAAAAACAGGTTTTACAAATCACTGTTTTAAAAGAAAACATATGAAAGTAAAGTAGCTCAGTCTTTTATTCTTCCTTCTCTTCTAAATTATGCTGTTTTTATAGAAAAAAATGAACCACCTGAGCTTTTACTAGCAGCCACCCTCTCTCTACCCTATGACCCCACAGTCCCCCTCCCCCAAATAAAAAGACCATGTGATTTGCTAAATAATTCAAAAGTAACAGCAGGATAATATTTTGAAATGTTAAATGACATTTCTTTGTCCAAGTTTCCTAGTGATCATTGCCCTCCCTACTCCCAGTGTTTGGGCAGCAGTGATAGCTTGCCATATGCTTCGCCCTTAAGAGTAGGCGGGAATAAACAGCCACATTCTTTGTTTGGGTTATTGAAAACTTACTGAAAAAAACAACTTATTGAAAGTAAAAACACTTGTAATTTGTAGCAGTTGTGATTTTTGAGAGAGAAAGGCATTGTGGATTTAAGATCCAGAACTTGTGGATTTTAACAGTTAGGTTTTATTTGAAAACAGAACAAAACGAAAACATAGAATGGAGGATACAGGTTGAGGACATGAGAGTTGTTTTCCCACCATAGAGCCAGGAGAGAGATAGAAACATTTCCTGGACTGTAGCAATGAGTCTGGAGAGGATTGGCAAATAGAGCTAGAAATTAAGAGTCTGGCTTGGGTCTCTATTCTCTGTCTATGCCTACATTTACTACATGCCAACACTGTGGTTGAAACCTCAATTAAGGATGGAAATAAGAAAGCATAAAAGGCTCATGTCTCAATTCCCAAATGGAAATCTTGGAAGAGATGGTCTCCCAACATGAAGTGGTCACAACAAATCGACAATTACAAATGTTGATGTATGCTTCGTTATAATAAAAAATATTTTGAAGAGTAATCGGAGAAGGAAAAAGTATTTAAATACAAGGATGCTATAAATAGTGATACATCTATACAAAATAATATTAGGTCAGAAGTATTTCTAGATTAATGATGTGAGGCGCTCTGAGAATCCTCTCCCAAATAAACAGTAAATGGTGAAAAGTATAAAAAACAATTTAAAATCTCTGGAAATTGTCCTAACGTCATTCAAGAAAATCTACTAAACTCTTGGTAAGAACAGAAAGAATCAGTAATATTTGAGCCATGACTTGCTCCCTCCCCTTCCCAGGTCACAGTGATAGAAGCTCTACTATAGGCATGTCAAACCAAGAAGATGGGGTTTTCTTTTCCATAGCTCCAAGTTTAGGGTTATGGTATCTCCCCAGGAGGGGTAGGCCACCAGTATTTCTCATCCCTGCTTCCCCCAGCTCCATGTTGCAGAAGCTGTATTCCAGGTAAAAATGGCAGAGAAGTTAGGGAATCTCTTTTTCCGCTCAGCTCCCTGTCATAGGAAAGAAGATCTATACAAGGCACAGAAGCTGAGAATACTGGGCCCTAATCATCCTTGCTCATGTGTATAGCAAAGGTTCCATGACAGGGGAAGAAAGCTGAGAGGACCAGAGGCTACCTTTGCCTAGTGCTCTGCTCAAATAACATGAGTGTCTCTGTAGGAGAAACAGGCTGCTGCCCACCCCCCACAACTCTGGAGCAGTAGCATCTATGTTGTGCCCAGGGGGAAGAGGAAGGCTATAAGAACAAAGATCTCTGTAGTTCTCCCTAAGAGGATTCACTTTATATGGAACAGGGTGTGGAGATGTTCAAGCGTCAAGGCATTGTGGAAAGCAATGGAGATTTTGGTGGTGAGCAATTAGGAGGCAGCTCTGCAATAGCAATAAGAGAAAAGGCAAAACAGCTAGAAGGTTAACAGAAATAACAATAGAAGGAAGCAGCTAAGAAAAGCCCTCCTGGGGTTGGAGGAAGCCTTAAGGTCTGGTCTCAAATGCTACTCCCGCACAGGAGTCAGACTGTTTCTGTTCAGAGAGAATTGGGTCAGACTTCAGAGTAATTTACTTACCAGGGTAAGTACCTACTTATCAAAAACAATAGAACAATGAACTAGAAATTAGTGGAAGCTAGCTGCTGGGTCTGATACCAATACAGACAGACTAAGCCAGTAGCTTAACAGGGAGTTCATGGAAAGAGACAGTCAAAGACAACCTGGGGAAAACCAGTGCCAACCCAGTGGGGTAGGAGGAGTCAGAGTGACTGTGTGCATGCCCATCATTTCACTCTTTGCGTAGCAACATCAGAAGTTGCATATTTGGGGAAAAATAGTGAACTAGACCAGGCAAGTCACTAAAAAAGATAAACAAGTAGACTAGCAAACAACATTGACAGACCTGGAGGTGGGGTGATAGTATCAGAATTGCTACAATATATTATCAAAATATCCAGTTTTCAACAAAAAAATTTACAAATTATGAGATAAGCAAAGAAACAACGTGTAATCTATATTCAGGATTTTAAAAGCAGGCAATAGAAACTGCCTTTTAGAGAGCCCAAATGTTGTACTTAGCAGACAGAGACTTTAAAGTAGCTTTTATAAATAATTTCAAAGAACTAAAAAAAACCATGCTTAAAGAATTAGAGGAAGGTATGATGATAATATGTCTCATCTATTAGAGATTATCAATGAAAAATATAAATTATAAAATGAACCAAAAGGAAATTCTAGAGTTCAAAAATCCAATAACCAAATAAAAGATTTGCTACAGAGCCTCAACAGTAAATGAAATTTTGGAGATAAATAAATCAGTAAACATGAAGATAGATTGACAGAGATCATACAATCTGAAAGCAGAAAGAAAAAAGAAAGGAAAGATGAAAAGAGCCCCAGAGAATTGTAGGACACTATTAAGCACACTAACATACAGTTGATCCTCATTATTTGTGAATTCTGTATTTGTGAATTTGACTATTCACTAAAATTTATTTGTAACTTCCAAAATTGATACTCACAGCGTTTTCACAATCATTCCCAGACATATCAGAGCAATGAAAAATTTGAGTAACCCAACACACGTTCTCAGCTGAGGTCATACAAGGCAACACACTGCCTTATTGTTTCAGCTCTCACACCGTAAACAGGTGTCATTTTTGATATATATTTAGTGCCAAGTTTTTCACATTTTTATGCTTTTTGTTGGTGGATTTTGCTGTTTAAAATGGCCTTCAAGCGTAGTGCTGAAGTGTTGTCTAGTGTTCCTAAGCACAAAAAGGCTGTGAGGTACCTTCTAGAAAAACTATATGTGTTAGATAAGCTTCATTCAGGCATGAGTTACAGTGTCGTTTACCATGAATTCAATGTTAATGAATCAACAACACATTGCATTCAGGAAAAGGAAGAGGAAATCTGCCATTTTGTACGTGAGGCTGCTCCAGAAAGTGTTAAAATAAATCTCTAGTGTGTGATGAAGCTATGGAAAAGATAGAAAAGCAGCTAAATTTGTGGATTCATAAGTTGATGACCAACAAAAAAAAAGTGTGCTGTACAGATTGTTGAGAGGCTGAACACCAAAGAAATTTATGGTCATGTTACCCAAAGTCAGATAAATGCTAAGCCTTCTCTGCTAGTGTTGTATTATAAGAAAACACTGCATATAATTAGTTATTTGCTAGAAATAAATATTAAATAAGGTGTCTTTAAACAGAAGCACACATAAAAAAGGTTATGTTTTGTTCAGTTGATGAAAATACTGTGACCATAAGCTCACAAGAACCTAAACTTGTATTTTTGTTAAGACCATTGGTTCAGCATTCACTAATTCACTGTTCATGGCTGCTTTATATAACTACAGAACTCTCTATAACTACCATGAATAATGAGAATCAACTGCACATACATTGGGAGTACCAGAAACAGAGGAGAGAGAGAAAGAAGCAGAAAAAATACTCCAGGAAACAATAACTGAGAACTTCCCAAATTTGAGTAACATCATTAATCTACATATCCAGAAATCTCAAGAAATACCAAGTAAGATAAATGCAAAGAAATCCAGACACCTTAAAATGAAAATGTTGAAAGACAAAAGCAAAGTCAATCTTGAAAGCAGCAATCAGAGAAAAATGATTCATCACATACAAGGAATCCCAACAAATTAACAGCTTACTCCTTATTAGAAACTATGAAGAACAGAACAGCAGGATCACATATTTAAACTGTTCAAAGAGGGCCGGCCCAGTGGCACAGCTGTTTAGTTCGCACTTGGCAGCCTGGGGTTCGTGGGTTCAGATCCCGGGCACCTGCCGACGCACTGCTTGTCAGCCATGCTGTGGCGGCATCCCATATAAAGTGGAGGAAGATGAGCATGGATGTTAGCCCAGGGCCAGTCTTCCTCAGCAAAAAAGAGGAAGATTAGCAATGGATGTTAGCTCAGGGCTGGTCTTCCTCACACACACACACAAAAAAACCTGTTCAAATAAAAAAACTGTTAACTAAGAAACTTATATCCAGCAAAACTATCTTTCAAAAATGAAGATGAAATAAGGATATTCCCAGATAAACAAAAACATAAAGAATTTGTTGCTAGCATATCTGTCTTAAAAGAAATATCAAAGAAAATTCTTCAAGCTGAAAGCAAGTGACACCTCACAATAATTTAAATCTATACACATGAAAAACAATGTACTATTAATAACCAATTGATCACAGAAGAAGTCACAAGGGAAGTTACTTTCTACTACTATCTAATACTTTGATACCAAAGTATTAGAAAACACCTTAAAAGAAAATGAAAACACAACATACCAAGATTTATGGAATGCAACTAAAGCAGTGCTTAGAGGGAAATTTATAATGCTAAACATCTATACAGCCATGTGTCACTTAACAACATGGATACATTCTGAAAAATGTGTCATTAGACGATTTCATCGTTGTGCAAACATCATTGAGTGTACTTATGCAAACCTAGATGGTATAGCCTACTATACACCTAGGCTATTCGGTAATAATTTTATGGGACCACCATCATATATGCAGTCCATCATTGACCAAAATATTGTTATGCAGTGAATTACACTATTTAAAAAGAAGAAAGATGTCAGAACAATTATCTAGCTGTCTGTCTTAAGATGCAGGTAAAGGAGCAAACTAAACCTAAGTAAGCAAAAGAAGGGAAACAATAAAGATTAGAGTGGAGATAAACAAAATAGACAATAGAAAAACTATACAGACAATCAATGAAACCAAAAGTTGTTTCTTTGAAACCATCAACAAAATTGACAAGCATGTATCTAGATCGACAAAGAAAAAAGGAGTGAAGATAAATTACTAAAATCAGGAATGAAAGAGGGGACATCACTCCCAATCTTTTGTAAATTAAAGGACTTTAAAGTAATACTATGAACAATTGTATGCCAACACATTAGATAATTTTGATTAAATGACAAATTTCTAAAAAGACCTAACCTACCAAAACTAACTTAAGAAGAAATACAAAATCTGAATAGACCCATAACAAGTATAGATTGAGTTAGTAATCAAAAAACTTCCCACAAAGAAAATCTCAGGTCAAACTGGCTTTACTGATAAATTTTGCCAGACAGTTAAGGCAAACTTAACACCAATTCTTTACAAACTCTTCCAAAATATAGAAGAGGAGAGAAGACTTCTCAACTCCTTCTATTCAATGATACCAAAAACAGACAAAGACAACACAAGAAATCTCTTGTGAATATTTCTTTTGAATAGAGCCACAAAAATCCTCAACAAATTAGTAGTAAATCATATCCAGCAACATATAAAAAGAATTATATAACATTACCAAGTAGAATTTATCCCCGGAACCTGAACAGCATCCAAAAGAGCGAGTAAAACTGAGCAGTCAATTTGATTGTGTATTTTAATCACATCCCGAGCCATATAAATAGCATATCCACAGGTTCTAGGGATTAGGTGTGTGTATCTTCGAGGGGCCATTATTCTGCCTAACATTTGCTTTACTTGTTTGCTGATATAAGGTTCAATATTATTTTTATTTTTATCTTTTAACTATGATAACTATATACATTCCATACCCTTAATATTGATATTGCATCTCTAGTTACTTCTTGGTGTGTATCCAAAACTTGGTTAAAATTTGCTCAGATGTGGCTAAAATATGGAATCAAATCGACTGCTCAGTTTTAATCATGTTCTTCTGGGTGCTGCCCAGTTCCCTGTGGTCACATGACCCTACAATAAGTCCAATGGTTACCTAGGTAATTGGACTCAACTCCTAGCAACTATTTAGGTGACAAACACAGTCAGACCTTCAGAAATCTAACATCCCTGATTATGCCATAACTAGAAAAGGAGATTCTTGTATCCACAGACACAAAACTCAGGAACCTCATACATTACTAACCTTTACACAGAATTTTCACAGTAGTAGGTTTTGGAAAGCATCTAGGAAGCAGGTGGTGGGTATGTGGAGACCCTGCCACTGTTAGGCACGCTATTTAGACTCAACCACAAGCTCCTTTGTTTTAGATCTATTTGATGATATCAATGCTGCAAATTTCATCAAGTGGTTTCAGAGAACTTTAATTATTGGTGACTGTCCCATACTCTTCCACAAGCCCATTGGATTATATTGGCGGAGAGCAGATCATCCAGTGGCCCCATAACGTGACTGGCATTAGATTTGTTTCGCAAGAGCTGTTACTCGCATATTGGATTGGTGTGTATCTTCAGGATCGTCCCTGATAACACCCGTCCCATTTAGCCCATAATTTTTCATTTTTGGAAAAGAGATCGTTAGGTGATTTAACTTAAGGATGAGAAAAAACGAACCCTGACTTGAATTAAAAAACTTCACCACTTTATTTCTATTTCCAAGGCTTTTCATTTCATACTTTACATGAGGTGCAAAAGTGGGGAGAATATTACATGCTCTGGTGCAGAGACTAGCAGGAAAAGCAGACAGGGGCGCAAGGCCAGAGAACTGCCCGTTGAGAGATTCTTGAAATTGGACAAGTGGTGGTTTAAAATAGACCCTCCTTATATATAATACTGGCCTCTCTCAGGAGAATGTGTGCTGTCTTAGGGGAAGAATGATGTACTTATACCTCAGAGATGTCTCTTGCATTTTTAATATCTCTGAAAATATTTGAGAAGTAAAGGATTCATGAACATAATAATTTGGTTAATGACTCCATATATGACTTTGCAGACCATTCGAGTGTGGGATTTGATCAACTCACAGGTTTAATTTGAGAACTCTTTATTGCCAGCTTAGAAGTGGACTACAGTTCTGATAATAATAATTAAAATTGGTATTTGTCTGAGTTGCAGTGCTCAAATATGTAATCTCCAGACTCTTAAATGTTGTTTCACAGCTGCAGTTCTGTCAAACTATATAATACATTATCTTTGAACAAAAATAGAAGAAAATCTGAAACTTTTTAAGAAGTGGAAATGATTATCATCAGAAACTTTACACACAATAACATCAAACAGTGATATAGATATGGATTTATTATGTGCTCAAATAATAATAATCTCTCCTCCAGCTAAAGCTGATGAATAAGGAAAGGGAAGGACTGAAACCTGATTCCAAAATAATTTTCTGGTCCTGTGTTAAACATTACTGGGACTGGGTACACTTCCTCTGATTATGTTAAATAATACTGAGAATAAGCAAAGTAAACTTAGGTACTTGCTCCAGGAAATACCTGCTCCTGGAAGATAAGACTGTGAACAAACAAGAATAGACTACTTACCAAGACTGACAGCTTACTCCTCATACCTTCCTTCAAGACCCTCACTTCTCAGTACGCTCCAATCCAAAGCAGTTATGTCATAAACTCCACCCAGTCCCAACCAGTTTCCCTCCTTGCAAGACCCAACTTAAAATGACCCTTTTCAGACCCTAAAAGCATACAAATATTCCCCACCTCCCTGACTTTCCCCTCTTGAGGTGCTACCAAGACTCTGTCTGTCAAGGTTGTATTTTCCCTTATTGCAGTAGGTCTAATAAACTTGGCTTTGCTGATTTAACAGGATTTTCTGTTGGTCTTTTGAGGAGTTGACAGCTGTCACATCCCTTAGATTTTTACATCCTAATAGACAAGATTTTTTTAAAGATAAGACTCTTATACTCTATTCTCTTTGTGTATGTCAGAAAGTACCAAGAAATAATGATGGCATTTACCAGAAAAACCTTTTGAACTGAAATATTACCCTATATTTTTACCAATAGCTATAGTGGCAGAATAAAAGTATTATATTCTCATGCTTTAGAGAGCAAAAAAAAAAAATTGGTTTCATTGCTTTCCAATTAATGTGGAAATTTGCTGCATTTTAAGAAGGTGGGTTTCAAAAAGATAAAAAGAAAAACAGAAGGAATTTGTAGAAGGACTTTGTACTAAACCATTCATGATATTATATGTAGTCTATTCCTAAGAGGGGCTTAAAGATATCTGACAGTATGGGAATGTATTTATTCATTTAATAAATACGTTTTAATAACTACTACAGGCTGAGTACAATTTTTGGAACTGGCGTACGGTGGTAAATAAAATAAGCATGTTCCCTAACAACATGGGACTTGTATTCTAGGGGTGAGAAGGCAATCTTTAAAAAGGAAATACATAAATTAGAATTATAATTTATGGTGCATACTATGAAGCAGAAGGGAATGTAGTGAAAGAGACTCAAAACAGATTCAATGGGAACCAGGAGATTAAGTAAGCTTTGTAGAAGGCCAAGCATAAGATTAAGTTGGAATGTAGATTTTTTATTTCCTACCTTGACTTGAAGGATTAGGCTAAATCTCCTAGCAAGTTGGAAATGGGCAATTTTCCCCAAAATAGAGGAAGAAAATGAAAGCGCAAGTGACTTTTCAGTTGTCTTAGATAATGGGAAGTAATAGATAATGGGAACGAGATGTGTTTCATCAATCTTGAATCCAATGGTGCGCTAGGTTTGGGAAGTAAGGATTGAGACTGTGTAAAACTGTTACCTCTAGAAATTCTATTTCCATACAACACTCTAAAAGCTTTAGACAGAGTTATTCTGAAAGAAATTGGAATTAGAACCTATTCTGGAATCCTAAAAGAAACCAAGGTTACTGGGGTAACAATCCAATCTACTGATTTAACTACACGTTAGCAGTAAATGCATTTCACATTGCTTACCTAGAAGGTCTGGGCCATAACTTGTTCTGTACTAATGAATTCAGATATCTTAACTCCAAAAGAATGCACAAATGGGATAAGAATAATTTTTAGCATGAAAAACACATAGAGATAGGCACTTATGCATTTACCCAATCACAATTTAACACTTTAAAAGTTTACATATTTTTTAAAAAATCAGGTCCTATATGCCTACTATATGGAAGGTACTTTATAAGATTTTCAGTAAATCCCACAATTCTACAGTTCCATTTATAGAAGAGGAAACTATAGCTCAGAGAAATTAAATAAATTACCGAAGGTCCACAGCTAAGTAATTGTGTAAATGGGTTTTGAAGTCAGGTTTGTTTGGATGCAGAGTCCATACTTTCTTTTCTTGGCCACTTGTTCTCCCAGAGTGACCCTGAAGTTAGTATTTCTCAACACTTCCTGGGTATGTCGCCCTGGGATTCTAAAAGTGGGAGAAACTAAGCCCCAGCCTATTATACCTTTAGGCAGATGAACAGCCTACCAAAACATATGAGTTTCCCCTATCACATCAGCAACAAAGTTTGAGAACACACTGTGTTGATTTGCAAGTCTAGGGCAAAAAGACAGTTTCATACGTTGTTGACAGAAGTGTGAATTCATGAAATTCTTAAGGAGGTAAAGTTGGCAAAATCTATCTAAATTAAAAATCTATAAACACTTGGATCCAACAATTTTAAGTTTGAGTTTGACATGCCCCTGTCCTTCTGGGAAAGGAGCCATTTTTGATACTCTGCCCAGTTCTTACAAGCCTGCTCGATATTTTCTCAAGTTGCTCAGTCGCTGTCTCAGGTTCCTTCTGAATGCACTGACCTCCTTGAACCATATCCTTAATAGTCTTGACATTGATTACTACCTGGAGCTCCTGGCTACCTCGCCCAGTTCACTTGATGAGACTCCCTTGGATATAAGCACTTACCTAAATGAAGTCTGAATTCATCGTGACAATGAGCAGTAGCAGTTGCTTACTGCCCCTCAGTAGCAGACTCACAACCCTGTCTCCCCTCTGTTCCTTTTTGTCCAGTGCTGTTGGGAGGTCACAGCATCCTCTCCAATTCAGCTTGCCCAATATGTGATATCTAAAAAGATTAGTTATATTGCATCCTGTCATGCATGGCACTACTCCATCTAAGCCAAAGAAAGGAATATTTTTGAAATGTTTTCTATAAGCTAAGTCCTCTGCTAGCAACTTCTACATATATTATCTGATTCAATCCTCATTGCAGACCTGTGTTGTAGATGTTATTATCTTCATTATCTGTTGAGTAAACCAAGACCCAGAGAAATTACCTTTCTTAAGGTCATGTGTTTAAGACTGAGCTGTGATTATAGCTAGCTCTCTTGACTTTCAATCCAGTAGAATTTTTAATTAAACTTTGTGGCCTCCAAACCACCTCCCTTTTAATCAGAAAGGGATATTCAATCAAAAATCTATTTCCATTTCAGCATTTTCAGTGAATAGAGAAGAATTAACGTTTTTTTCCATATGACAATTTTGTGACTCCTCAGACACTATATAAATTCATTGTCAAATGGCTTTTAACATCTTTTAAATATTCTTTTATATTTTGTTACACTGGCCCTTTTCGTTTGTTTGCTTTTGTTTTCTACCATATCAAATCTAGATCAAAGTCAAAACATGATACTTTCTTCGCTTATGAAACATCCTAGATTAGTTTTCTTTGTAAATCAGTCATACACTACGCCTTTTCTAGGTCTGAAACACAGCCAATCTCTGTCATTTGGCAGCAGGTGACTTATGAAGCCCTACAAGTGGAACTTGCCATCTGTTTGATAGCTAAAGATTTTAAGCTTTGTCAAAAAAGACATTTAATCTGTATTGATAATTACAGATTTATGTGATCACTTTTAACTTTCATGAGTTTAGAGGATCTCTCTGTACATGGCTTTGCTCTTCATCTTGGTTTTTGCATTTAGATTTCTCCTGGCACTAAATACGAGTCCAATGTCTTTGGTCTGCTCCATCAAGAATATGTACCTGGTTTGAGGCACTTTGATTTGAAGTGCCCCATTTCTGCCTTAATTTTTTTTGTTAGTGTAAAAGTTACCTTTTGGATCTTTGGGAAAATTAATGAAATGTTTTCCCTTGTTTATTTTAGTCTTCAGTCTTTCATTCAACAGAAATTCATTGAATGCCTACAGTATGGCAGGCAGTAGTAGTCACTTGGGTTATAATGTTGAACAAAAGAGACACAGTTCCTGCCATCATGGTCTGGGCTTATGTTCTAGTTGGGGGTGGGAAGGGGAGAAAGAGGCAAAAAGGATGTAACAGATAGATTTGTATTATATTTTAAAAACTTCTTTAGAGGAAACACAAATGGCAAAATGATAGAGTAAAGTGATGTGTGTTGTGTGTGTGTGTGTGTGTGTGTGTGTACACACATGTTAGAGAAGGACTGTTGTATACGGAGATGGTCAGGAAAGCATCTCCTAGAAGATTTCATTAGAGCTGAAACTTTAAGGAGAAGAAGAGGTTAACAATTAGAAGACATCAGAGAAGAATATTCAAGAAGGTGGAAGAGTTTAAGGAATTCAGTTAAATCCTAAAAAAAAAAAATGGATAGTTTTAATGAACCAAATGATCAGTGATGTAACAAGACTACAGTAAAATTAGGCTGAAAGTTGCACAGAGTGAGTCAGCTTTATGAACTTCTAGACCTTCGTAGAGAATTTTGATTTTATACTAACTACAGTGGGAGTGACAGATTGATTAAGTTTCTAAGAATATCATTCTCATTACCAAATGGAGAATAGTTTGAGAGTCATAGGGTGGATATGAAGAAATTTAGGAGATTAGCACAGAGCCAGGCAAGAGATACTGATGGCCTCATCTAAGAAGAGGAAAGATTACAGATGTAATTTGAAAATAAGAGTATAATTTGGGGAAGTTTTGAACTTGGAGAGTGAGAACGATGGAGATTCAAGGATGATCAGGATGTAATGACCATGGCAGTTATCAGATAGGATAAAGCTAGGGATGCTGCAGTAAGAAACAGCCACTGAAACCACATGGCCTAAAACTAAAATGTTTATTTCTTGCTCATGCTACATGTCTATTCATAGGTTGACAGGGAGACTCTGCTCCTTGTAATCATCCAGAGATTTGGGTTGATGGAGCAGCTATGCTCCTGAACATTGGAGGTCATGGTTCTAGAGGAAAAAGAGCTCCTCAGTGTCTCATCCACATCAGCTACTAAATATCCTAGCCTGTAGGTGACCTACATCATTTCCACACCCAACTCATTGGCCAAAACTAACCACATGGCTCCACCGAAACACAGGAGTGCCAGAGAACACAACCACACACACCTGGAAGGCAGAGGGCTGGAAATATTTGATGAATATATCAATGATTAATGCCACGTCTCCGCTTCATACGGTCCTGTTTTTATTTTTGAGAAAAACGGGAATTTTGCTGAAAACTGTGGCCATACTGTTCTGATGGCATGAGTGCCTTGGACATGGAATTCCTGGACTGTAAATAATTTCGTGTCAAGAAGGCCCACTTCTTAGGGCAGCTACCTTGTGATGATGTCTCCAAGGTGTGCTGGACACATACTTTAGACACCACGTGCATTCAGATTAGCATCTGTGCTATTATCTGCATTACTATAGACATGGTGAAGAATGTGGCTAGGTCTTGGCATTTTGGGCAAATGACCCTTTGTAAGAAGTATACAAGTTGTCTCTTCCAATTTATCTACATTTATAAGAGTCAATTTGCATCACAATTCAAATCCTTTGATGAATACTCAATATATTATAGATTCAAAGGTATATTCTCTGTAGCATAATACACTCTAACTTTCTCAAGACATCTTGTTCACCACCGCCGTCACTTACATATAGAACAGTGTCTGGCACAAAGTAGAATGTTGGGTGAATGTTAATGAGGATTTTAATATATATCATATATAATGTATTCACATGTAGAATATGATGTTAAAATTCTGTAATATAAACTATATTCATAATCTTTCCTGTAAAATATACAAATTTATATATGAAATGCATTTTATATGTTTTATATAAATAATATTGAGTATTCACGCTATGCCAGGCACAGTGTTAGGTGGTTTAGCTTCATCTTATTTATTCCTTGTGACAGTGAGATGTTTTTAGCATTTTATTAGCATTTTAGATATAATAATACCAAAGCTTAACCTACTTTTAGCATTTTTAGGGGGGATATGTTGTTGCAAATTTCCTGGACTTTACTCCAATGTTGTATTTTCAATATTGACTATACAGTGACATGATGTGCGATGAGAAACCAGAGGATAAATGCTACAACCCTGGATCATCAATTGTACTTTAAGTATGTTTTGTGGGAAAAAAATGTATTATGGTATAAAAAAAGTTTGAATTTTTCCAAAGAAATTAAGAAATCTTAAAGAAATTTAAAGTTGACTTTCATTATGTCAATTGCTCATATTTTTGCTATAAGCTGTGTGTATCTGGTAAGAATTTAATTCAGCTGCATTAAAGGGAAACTGAAATATCAGTGCTTTCTATAAGGTAGGGGTTTTATTTACTAGGTAATGAGAAGTCTGGAGTGAGTCAAGTGGTCCGGTGCCGGCTTGAGGCTCTATGACAGCACCAGGAGTCTGACTCGTCCTACCATTGTGCTCAGCCATCCCATCATGTGCTTGTAAACTTGTCATCACAGATGGTTTTTACTCTGCGTCATTGCTGAATCTATGTTCCAGAAATAAATGAGCCTGGACAGACAAAAGGCTAAGGGAAAGCTAGCCAAGTTTGCCCCATTTTAAATGATTTCTTGAAACCCCAACCAAAAATTTTCTTTCAAATTCATTGGCCAGAATTGTTCCACATGGGAAACTTTAGCTGTAAGGAAGGTTAGGAAAAGCAGTTTTTTAGCTGGTCAACTGCCACACTCAGTAAAATTGGGACTGTATTACTAAGGAAGTAAATGAAAAATAGATATTGGGTGGGAAACGGTTACCTACCTGAATAATAATTTGAATGTAAGTGATGGCTAGAGTAGGGCTCCATCATGCCTTGGAGACATGTCCATTCATCATCACAGAGAGGCTACCATAAGAATTGGGCCTCATGGAAATGAAGTGAGTTTTACTTTAAAGGTTTGGGAAGGATTGCTTTTCAATATATGCCATCTGGTCGGCCCTTCCCCTTGCAGGATCTACAGACTGCTGCTTAAATTTGTAAGCAGATCATTGATTTAACCCTTCACAACCTGAACTGAGGCTACATACGTCTGAAATCACTACCGATATTCAAGCTAAGAATTCTCCAGTAGAGAGACCTCTGAATTCTCTATCTGCCTCTTGTTAGAGCATTTACAGTGAAAGTCGTCCTCTTAATTTCTAAGAATTTGGATGCAAGAAATCAACTATTGAGTGGCTTTCCCTGGACCATGAAAATACAAATGCAGTTTAGTTAAGAGAACTCCACTGTGGACAAATAGCATCAGAAAAGCCCAAATTGGCTCAATTACGGTGCTTGGAGGTACAAACAGCAGTGCCGTGGGCACCACTTTTTTTTTCCCTCAGAAAATTAAAATCTCTGAACCAAGACTGATGGGACTGTCCTGTCCCCAGGTGCTTTTTAATATTCTTATCTTTTAATCATATTGTGGTCATGGATGAACCAGGCCCTGCTGATGATGGGAATGATAGCACCTTGTTTTCAGAAATCTCGCAGATTTATTTCAAAATAGAAAGAACGCTTCTCAGCGTACAAATTCCGAGAGTTGCATGCTCAACACCAAGCTCTGTGATGTGCTCAGGCCTGGCTATTTTAGGGGGAAACAAATGTTGCTTCTTATAATGGAGGTGGGATTTAGTTACTCCGTAGATTAAACCCCCGCTATAACCTAGTGTTTTCAATTTGCCCAAATCCCACCAGAAAACAGAATTTGAAGGGCACAGGAAATAGGCAGAGACGAAAATAGTTGGATAAAAATCATTATGAAGCCGAAAACTCCGTAATTAACAATGTAATACTTCATCTCTCACAGAAACACAGATAATTAAAATGGACCAGCCAGGAACAACTCAAAGTAACAAGACAAAGATGGCCCCACAGTGCCCCCTAGCAAACATCACCAAATTGCTCTCTGTAACATTGCTTCTTTGTTACCCAGCTCAAACTATTTTGAAGCCACAATCCAGACCTTTCTTGTTCCTAATCACTACTGAAACAATTTGACAAATTATTGAAAAACATGCTGATGTCCATTTAATGTTAGTCAAGCAAACCAGAATGATATTTTCTGATTGCAATCTGCAGCCATATGCACATATGAAGGATTTCTTTCTTACTTCCATCTCTCCTTCCCTTTTTTTCTTCTTTCTAAAAAATTTTACTTAGACTGTAATCTTGAGCCTAAAGCACAATAAAAGTAAAAACAAAGAAGATTGCAAAGCTGTTTTTCTCTCTTCCAGAAATTCTCATGTGTTAATTCAGCTTATCATTCAATTCTGCTAAGCAGACTATTTTTATATAAGACTAGCTGAATTTTACAGTCTATTTATCTTACACCTTTTAATTAAATGGCCTCTACCTGGTGCCCAGTCCCTATTTCACTGTCTTACATAATGTATCTGTTTGCATTTTCCTTCTGATTAAGAATAAGAAACGATTACAGGGAGTGAAGTGGAAATATGTGAAAATCACAACAAGGCATAGCAATTTCATTTTTCAATCTGGATGTGTCCTGAGCTTTCATTCAGGTCAGCTGAGCTTCTAAATGCCGTGAGTGATTACTAATGCCACTTGGTTTTTCCAACGAAGCTGAAAGTGATGAAGAAGGGAGAGATTTTGCGACAACCAAAAGATGGCTAGAAACATAAAACAATAGTGTTCAATTTGGAGAAAGTCAACAGAAATGTTAAAAGTTCGCTAATTCTTATGGGTGTTCTGGAAAATTGTGGAATGAAAATAATAGGTAGATGAAGTTTGATTAAATATTTAATTAAGCTAAACACACACAAGCCTTTTAATTTTGAATGTGTTCTGTAGAATGGTATTCCACCAAACTGAAGTAGAGAAACATTTTTAAACAACTCTTTCTTCTGATTATATTTGATTGCTGACTTGATCAGGCCAAGTATGTCATCCAACATTACTCTCAAACCAAATCACATTTCATATTGCTATTCCACTTATTAGACCCAGTTTTGCAGACTAGATGGTGCTCAGGATACAAATTTCCCCTGCTTATTTCACAATATTGACTTATTAACATTTTGCCTTCTCGATTAATCTAAATGGCTTTGGTGAGGTTTACCCTTTGGCACTCAGGGACCAATATAATTGCATTATAGGCTACTCTTGCCAATGCTAATGTTCAAGAAGAAAATACAAAAGCGATGATGCTTTTCTGGACAATGACGACTCAGGAGGAACGGGGAAACATCCCAGATCAGATATGGAAGCTCAGTGCTTTTTGGTGATAGGAATCTCCTGAGTAGAGATCTAGCACCTTGTCCCACCAAGTTTTACTCCAGAAAATACATTCACACAAATGAATTACTATTCCCATTACCATTTCCATTACTCAGTGATCTCAAGAACCCAAAATCATTGGAAAATGGCAAAAAGAGATGCATGAGTAGAAAAGGCATTTTAGAAGGTTTCAAAATAAGAACTTTAAACTTATGCATACACATTTGCAAGCATATTAACTCCAAGTATAGAAAGTTGCCCCGGTGGTGGTCATAGTGTTTTCTTTCCTATATCCATCACAAGCTCTTATGCTTCATTAATCATGTGTTTATTCCTCCCACGAGACTATGGCTTCTTCAGGACAGGATCTGAGTTGTAGTCAAATTGTATTGCAGGTAGAGTACTCAGCACAATGTAATTGGTACACGATTATTGATTGAATTGGATTGAATTGAATTAATACTGGTAAATGTCACTACCCAATCAGTCAGCAAGGACGGGAGGCTTGTACTAGGCAAAACAAACACTCTGGCTGGCCCTGTGACTGGGTATTCTGTAAAAAGAAGGTTGGATATGTGGTTTTGATTAAAGCTGATATTGGATTTTTCTAAGCATATTAATGAATAGTTAACTGATTCCACATTTCCCCTAAACCCCAAAGGGAACTGGGCACCTATTTTACAGTCATCTTCAACATTCCAGTACCCTCTCTTTCCCATAGCACAAAATAAACTACTCCTACAGAGCCATTTATGAATGTGCTTCGTTTTAAAAGCACGTCTGTCTTGCAAATCAGTGTTACAGGTGCTGTATTTTAGAGAGCCATTGACCTCTAAATATTTCCAGAGCACTTGACACTCAGCAACCCTTTTCATGGTGCCATAGCATGTGGTACACTAAGAGAAAAAATCATAACTAGAAGGATAAAGCATAATCACACAAACAGGAATGCTAACAATCAAAATAGCTAAATAAAGTCGCTTAACAAAGAATTAAGAAGAAAGCTCGTGAGACAGATGAAGTGGTCTGTGTCATGATTAAGAGGTGGGTTCAAAGCTGGACCCCTGAGTCAGGAGAGAGGATTTAAATTAGGCTCTTTGTGTGCTGATGTGGGGGCGTCACCCCTGTGGCTGCTGCTCTGAGCAATATGCTTGAAATAGGCTGGAGGGGACCCAAGCAAAGTGTGTACCACTTAGGGTGAGAAGAAAGAGAAAGAAACTAGAAATGATGCAGAAATGCTGTCAATGTAACTGGTAAAATCTCAAAAGACAGGAGCCACTGAACCAATTTAATGACACAAAGAGAGAGTTTCCTGTGATAACACATTGCCCAAAAGTAAACAATACCATGGAGTGGAACACAATTCATCCATAAGCCCTGGGGAACAGAAGCATCAATATTAATCCTTGGGGTATAGGGAAGTTATGTGATTCTTGTCACTCTGTCCACGCCCTCCTCATTTCTCCACTACACATAACACACACACACACACACACACACACACACGCACACACACAGAGTTTCTCTCAGCGCTAGTTTGATATTATGAATTAAAGTACAATAATCCCCGCTTATCTGTGGGGGATACGTTTCAAGGCCCCCAGTGGATGCCTGAAACGCGGATAGTACCGAACCCTATATATACTGATTTTTCTTATACGTACATACCTATGATAAAGTTTAATCTACAAATTAGGCACAATAAGAGATTAACAACAATAACTAATAATAATATAGAATAATTATAACGATATACTGTAGTATATTTTCTTAAGCACATGCAGCATATTTTATCTTAAAATCATGACAAGTATTGATGGCATAAAAATAATCTACATTTATGATTAGTAGATGAAAACATGACACCTGGGAATAGTTTATGTTTATTTCTTTTTAAAATTATTTTCTATTTTATATTAAAGTAATGAATGCACATGATTTTGTCACGTATATTCCAAAAGTTTATAATATAAATGGTAGCCTCCTCCACTTTTTCTATTACCCACTCTCCTCCCCAAAAGGTTTCAATTCTTTTAGCTATTTCTTCTATTTTTCTCAGTATTTTAAAGTAACTTACTTACATTACTATTTCTTCAATCATCAATTTCAGATATTTTTGTTATGGCAACTAAGTCCACCCTGCCCCCAGTCAACACACACATGAGCATGTGGACACACACACACACAAATACACACACTCTTCCCTTCCCCTCATTCACTTATTGTAGTTTAACATTATTTTTTCAATGGAAATCAGGGTTTACATTATTTAATGACTTCGTAGTATATACTATGATTGCATATCTTTTCTCTTACATTTTGCCCATGGAATTAATAATTGCCTCTTTCCCCCTTTTTCTCAGTTTCACTTGGAGTCATTAATACATTTTCCAAATATTCCAACAGATCTTTTTTGTGTGCGTGTGTGAGGAAGCTTCACCCTGAGCTAACATCTGCTGCCAATCTTCCTCTTTTTTTGTTCGAGGAAGATTAGCCCTGAGCTAACGTCTGTGCCACTCCTCCTCCACTTTGTATGTAGGAGGGCTTCACAGCATGGCTGATGAGTGGAGTAGGTCCACACCCAGAATCTAAACCCGCCAACCCAGGCTGCCAAAGTGGAGCGTGCAAAACTTTAACCACTCAGCCATGGGGCCAGCCCCCCAACAGATCTTTTAAATGCCTATCGTTAGATTTTTCAGGTAACTAAACAGAATTCCTTTTTTTTTCTTATTTGCAGTGATTGTTTTTTTGGAAGATCTTCACTCTGCAGCTCTCCGTCCTCCTGCTCCAGTCTGCAGAGTCTACGTCTCCCAGACACGCTGGAACTCCACTGCTGTATTGCTTTGGATTCTCCCTTTGCCAGATTTCATGTCCTTCTCATTTTTAGTTTATAGTCTACAAATCCTACAGTAGCTTCCTAAGAGGAGGATTGAGAGAGATAAATTTTAAGAACTTGTATACCTGAAAATTAATTTATTTTCACTTCATACTCTATTGATAATTTGCTTGAGTATAGCATTCTGGATTGAAAATAATTTTCCTCGGAATTTAAAGGCATTATTTCCCCGTTTTATAGTATCCAACATTTCTATCAAGAAATCTGATGGCAGTTGAATTCCATTTTATTATATTTGACTAATTTTTTGTGGTTGATATTGATTGTTTTCCTCACATTAGAAGCTTCTAGGACTTCCTCTTTTTCTTTACTGTTTTCTGATAGGTCTAAGTATTTTTTATTTTTATTTTATTCATTTGTTTGGCACTCAGCGAGCTTTTCCAATCTGAAGATGTAGGCTCTTCAGCTCTGGAAATGTTCTTATAGCATTTCTTTAATAATTTTTTCTCTTGTATTTTCTGTTGGCCATTCTCTGAGTCCTTATGGTGGAACTCCTGGAATAGTCCTCTTTTTCTTTTCTCATATCTTTTATTCTTTTCATTCACTTTTCTGGGAAATTTTTTTGGCTTTATCTTTCAATCCTTCTGTTGAATGTTCAGTTTTACTTATCATATTTTTTAATTTTCCAAATCTCTTCTTGTTCTCTGAATGTTCTTTTTTCATAGTAGTCCAATCTTATTTTATAGGTGCAGCTTTTCTCATATCTCTGAAGTTAAGTATATGTATTTTAGAAATTTCCTTCTATTGTCTGCGTTGTGTCTGTTTATTGTAGGTCCTTTTATTTCTGTTTGTTTGTTTGCTTTTTCTCTCATTAATATTGCTTTTCCTCTCAGAAGATCTGCACCACAGGCTTATTTTAGACACAAATATACATTTGGTACTTTTCTCACCTTCATGTTTGAATGACATCACTGTCATAGCCAATAGAAAGAGGGAGAAAAAAATAAATGCAAAGTTCAAGGAAGGGGCAGGTTAGAGCAAAGTTTGTGTCATTTGAGTTATGTGTTTTTATGTATTCAAACTTCCCTCTGTTGTCTAGTTATTACTTCTCCACATTCATAAATATGAAATTCACCTATAGTTTAAAAGCTATTGTTATAGGAATTCTGTTGTAGAAAAGAGAAAAATAAAAAGGATTTAGCTGTAGCACTAATTCTATGACTAAATAATGCTAAAACAAATCAAAACAAAAAGAAATTCACAATGGCTGGGAAGGCTATTTTCCACTATCTTTTTGGGGACTTTAAAAAAAAACTTACAGTCCCCCCACCATTTCATTCTAATTCTGAGTCAGTATGTTTTTAGAACCCACCAACAAATGAACACCCCCCCACCCCGACAAATAGAATGAGGACAAGAAAGGATAATATAGGAACGTCAAACTTAAACTGAGAACTGAAGTGATGGAGCCTGGTAGTAGCTTTCTACATGTGTTAGTTTCAAGGTTAATAGGAAAAAGGTTGCCACTGAGGCAAAGCCCAGGGTGTTGACTCCACCTAGCATTTGAGGAGCCACCTAGCAATCAATGTGAAGACTCCAACAGGCCACACCTTCATTTACTGCATTGTTAGACCCTTGTGGCAAACCCTGTTGCGAAATTGTCCTGGCACCAGCCAGTACAGATCCAAGAACCCTGCCATTTCTGATGGGCTGCCACAGCGATTCCACTCAGAGCTGGGCCTCAGAAGTGCTGCCGGTAAGGAGCAGTTAAAGAATTGTGCACAGTAATTACTTTTCAAAAGACAGAGGTAGCAACTTAAACTACTGTAAGGTGCGTAACCAGATTGAAATTGTGAAGCCAAAAAAAAAAATCGTCCATTCCTCTAACAATTCAGAGCCAAGTAAGTCACTTCTCATTCCTTCCCTACCTCTCATTTTTGCATGTATATTCAACCTCGTATTTCCTCTCTTATAGTATTTCTTCCTCCTGTTTTCTGTTGATCTCTCTCCTGTTCTCTCTGTCCCTCTCATCTTGATTGATCTCCCTGTCACTTTCACCCCTCAGATGCCTTAACATTGATACACATGGATTTGAAATGTGTGCGTGTGTGTGTGTGTGTGTGTTGCATCTATGTGAGTGTTATACTCATTGACTACAAGACAATATTCTTTCTTTTCCAAAATGAAAAATTTTGTAATTTAAACTTCTTCCTCATCTCTTTAAAAACTAAGTCTTTACTCATTTAATTACTTTAAAACATCTACATGATGCTTAATTGATTTGCTTAATATATTAGTGGTTAAGACAGAATAACTATTTTTCTCTTCTGATTCAGAGTAATTCATGAGATTTTAAGAAATATGACCAGTTCTCTTTGCTATGCATATTATAAAGCATACTTTATTTAATAGGTGTAAAAAGACTGCTATATAAAAAAATAATTACTGCCCATAACCATCCCAACTTTCCCATTGCTTGTAAGATGAGCTGCCACAGTTTCATGGAAGGGAATTTTCTATGGACTTTTCTAATAGAAAGGGACATTTTCTTTCTCTAAATTCTGCATATTAGTGCCATGGAAAACCAGAAGTGTTACTTCATAAAATAGGTCAGGGACTTTGCATTGCTGCTCTCTGTGCCTGGAAGGCTCTCTGCCCACATAGATTGTTTCTTCACTTCATTTAGAATTCTGCCCAAGTGTCATATCATCAGGAATGCTTTCCCCATGCACCTAAGTAACAGCAATCACTATCCCCTCCCCACTTATGGTGTTTCATTGTATTGTCAGTTCCAACCTAATTTCAGGAGAGATCACTATTTCTATCATTCTTTACATCTATGTCTTAGGCTTCTTCCATAAATTCTTTTTTACTCTTGCTCAGAATATTACAGACCAGTACTTCTCAAACCTAGGGATCTTGTTAAAATGCAGATTCTGATTCAGTTAGTCTGAGATAGGACTGAGATTTCACATTTTTAATAAGTTCCCAGGTAAAACCAATACTGCTAGTCCATGGGCCACACTTTGAGTGATGTGTGTAGAAACTACTGCAATAGGTATATACAAGCCAGTGCCAGGTTCCTAGGAATTTAGACAGTAGTAGTCAGGAATTGACAGAGAATGTCTGCAGATCATCTCAGGTCTTTCCTGCAGAGGGCTTGATCTCTAGCTGGAAGATGTAGATACCCAGAGTCTCTGTCCTGGTTTGAGTAAGATGGACCAGAGAAACAGGCTTTGTAGAGTATATCCTACACTATCGCAAATATTCCTTACGAAGGTCAGTAAGAGCTAGAATCATTTTTTATTCATCTATATATCCACAGTCTTTGAAACAGAACCTTACTCTAAATAAGAGTTCAATAAATATTTGTTGAATTGAATTGAATGTGGATGAAATCTTTCTGGTCTTGTATTTCTAGTTGCCACCTAAGTTAAAGGTATTAAGAATCCTAGTGACATATGGGCTGATTCTTCAAGAGTATAATTGCTGGAATCATGCTTTCAGATTCTTCACGTTCATACAGACAAGAAACATCTCAATATTTTTGTCAAGTTGAATTCAGCAGCATTTAAACTAAACTCTTACTAGTTTTCTTACATCAGAAATAACTAACTTTACTACTTTCCTAAATAATAACATGGGTAAAAATCACAAGAACTTCCCTATTTTCTCTCTCTTATTTTCACAAATTCCTTGTAAAGAACTACTTATTAACAACTCAACAGCAATCTGTAATGACATTAATACTTCTCAATAAAAGGATTCATCAAATGATATCTTAACGATGCTAGTATCTCCTTAGAATTTTTATAGAATGGAAAAGTACCCTGAGTTTATCATGACAACCTAGATTAAAAGCCTAGCTCTTTCATGCTTTAGCAGTGTAGACTCCCTATAAAATAATAAGATATGTATTGGCTTCTGCCACCAGTTCCTGACACAGAGCTCCTAAAATCTTTGTAAATGGGGGTGCTAGGAGTTTTCTGTTCTAATATTTAGTCTTTGACCCTGGTTCCTGACCCAGAGCTCCTGAGACCTTTGTAATTTCCTGGGTGAAAGGACATCTTTTGTTCTAATAAGATGACTCTTGGTGGCTCCTGGAGGGGGGCTGCTCACTAGAAAGACCAAGCTGTGATTAGATGCTAGGAACTTTCAGTCACACCTCGCACTCCCCAGAGAGGGGAGAAGAGCTGGAAGCAGAGTTAATGACCGATCGTGCCTACATGATGAAGCCTCCATGAAAACTCCAAAAGCACTAGGTTCAGACAGCTTCCAGGTTGGTGAACACATCTATTTGCCTGGAGGGTGGTCCACTCCAACTCCACAGGGAAAAACCACTGCTCTGGGGGTCATTTCAGACTCACCCAATGTATCTCCTCATCTGGCTTTTCCTTTGTATCCTTTACATCAACTATCTTTTACAATAAATCAGCAATAATAAGTAAACTGTTTTCCTGGGTTCAGTGAACTGCTCTAGCAAATGATCAAAACTGAGGGGGGTGGATTGTGGGAACCTTGAATTTGTAGCCAAGTTGGACAGAAGTTGTGCATAACCTGGCGATCTACTACTTGTGATTGGCATCTGAAGTGGACGGCGGGTAGTCTTGCGGCACTGAGCTCTTAACCTGTGGGATCTGTACTAACTCCGGTTAGTGTCAGAATTGAATTAAATTACAGGACACCCAGCTGGTGTTGGAGAATTTGTCGATGTGGGGCAAACCCCACACATCTGGTGCCAGAAGTGTTGTGAGTGAGTAAAGGAAAAACACAGCAAGTTTTCTCCTAGACACCCACACATCAAGTGAAAATCATTACAACCCTCATTTAGACCCTCATGTCAAGCAAGAATAATCACACAAAGTCGTTCTAAGAGTCAACAGATTCCTCAATGTAAAAAGTATACCGAACTCAGTGCTTGGCACAAGAATCAGGGTTTTTGATTTTTGACTTCCAAAGCACTTTCACCTTCCTTATCCCATTTGAATTTCCCTAAGAGCATTTTGTATTGGCAATATACGGGAAGGGACGTTATGAGCATCCTATATTATATAGGAATATACATATATATAGGAATATACTGACTTCTCTTTGGCAATTGTTAGCATATCATATTGGTGTTTTTTTGAAAGATGTGAGCAATATCTTACAATTTTTTTCACGGCCTAATTACTTTATTTTTAAATGCCATTCTAGTGTGCCCAAATATCTAAGGACAGTAAATAAACTACTATGCTCTAAAACGAAATGCCCATTGAGACAAAAATTGCTTGCCAATTTGTTTTCTATCATTGATATCTATCGACATGCATTATGCCAATGATCTATTAACACATAATATGCCAGTTGCTAATAAATGTTCGAGATTTGATGTCACTTCAAACCTGCATCCTTACACTCTCACATACTCACATAAGTAGATATTATATTCACACAAATAGAATCTGTTTAACTGCTTTCAAACTTGAAATAACAGTACCTGTAGTAGTGAAAAAGGTACAGTTTAATCAATTACAATACAGTTTATTTAAAAGTTTTTTGAGAAAACACAATTTTTGAAACATTAGTGTGATAATGATAGAAATTAGGTACCTGTCTCTTGTGGAATTTTGACCTGGAGTTTTTAATAATTCTTTCAGGAAATATGGTAAAGGGAAGAACTTACAACCATGTTTCATAGAATTCCTTGTATATGTGGCATTACAGTATATCAAATAAAAAAACTATTTTGCAGCAATAAGCAACAGTCTTATGACTCAAGATATACTTATTGGTCATTTCTGATCAACCATGTGATAGTCAATATTTTGATCACATGAATGGTATAAGACCACTTCTATCTCTCTCCTACAATGGAAAATAAAACAAGTTATTATGCATGCCTCCTTCCCATTCCTGTATAATGCATCCTCTGCATGTATTGTGGAGCCAAAACCTGACATGAAAGTTTATGACAGAGTGAGATTGTAAAAATGTATTTTTTATTTGAGACAATTTTGCTATAAAAGCACATTTCAGTCCTTTAAAATAACAGTCGACAAGATTTACTGTATCAAATGTAAGTTTCACACCTCAGTCAGTGGTAGATTTCAAACAAACCCCAGCAGCTGAGCTGAAATTGGCTTTTAAAATCTTTAAGTTAGTTTGTTCCCAGATGAACATCATTTTTTTTTTTTTTACTTGAAAAATCATACTTATCATGCAGCCCACAAATTCTCTGGTTTGCATTTATCCATTTTACTATCCTTTTCCTATTGACAGAGACAGGAGCTAAGTCAGTGCTACATTAATCCAGAAACTAAAAATAAGTAGGCAATATTGTGAATATTAATGCAAAGTGGCAGCTCTCATTTTTTCCCATCCCAACCTATTTTTCATTTGAACCAATTTGTACAAAATGTATTTAAAAATCAGAACCTTAAAGACAACCAATTTTCAACTCATTGACCTATAAATTTGCCTTTGATTGCAGTGCACTTCTGCTGTAGCAGGGAAAATAGGAGCGGGTGCTTGAAATGGCAGACTCCTTGGGGAGGGTGTAATCACATGCTGACAATGCACCTGGGCCCTTTAATGTCCAGGGTGGAAATTGGAGGACATCTAGCCAGTTCATGAGTCCCGAGAGAGGGGAGAAATGGATGTCGATAACTATAACACCTCACTCTGTGGGGAGCCTGTCTATTTCTTGGCAAGCATTTCAAGCTTAATGTTTCCTGGATAGCTTTCTCTTCTTCCCTGTCTCTTTCACTTTCTTGTTGTCTAAGTAAATAAAAGTAGACTTCAAAGCATACTTGCAAAAAAGAGAGAGAGTAAAGCAAATTAAATGAAGAAAATCTCAATCTATTATTTTTTTTCTTTTGGCGAGGAAGAGGGGCCCTGAGCTAACATCTGTGCCCATCTTCCTCTATTTGGGATGCTGCCACAGCATGGTTTGATGAACAGTGTGTAGGTCCGAGCCCAGGATCTGAACCCACAAACCCCAGGCCACCGAAGCAGAGTGCACAAACCCAACCACTGTGCCACTGGGCTGGCCCCAAGAAAATCTCAACCTATTTGTCCTTAGATTTCATGACTATTTGGCTTTAATATCTACTTACTTTGCAAGTTTACCCCTAATAATGGCCAATATTTGTGTAATGCTTTTAGGATTCCCAAGGGATTTCACATACATACTATTTGCACAATAAAACATTTTTGAAGCGGGAATACAAGTCCATTATACAGATTGCAAAGCTAAGCCTTGAAGAAGTCATTTAAACAAAGTCCCTGGGATAGAAATTAAAATCCACCTTTTCAGAATTAAAAGTCCAGTGCTCTTTTGTCTATACAAAATTGATATTTTCATCTTTGAAATGTCTGTTAATTTCTGTACATTTTCTGAAAAAAAGAAATTTAATATTAGGCTTCTTCTGTTTAGCACACTAAAAAAGGTAGACCTATATAGAGTATCCAAGTAATGAAGATACTAAAGTAAATTCTTCTATATGTAAAAGCAGACAGAACATTGATGCCAAATGCCATCTGATAGCCTCCTTTCCTATAAGAATAGGTCTACTGAAATATGAGGAACTGGGATACAGATGAAGATGGTGAGCATGAGACAGTTTCTCTAAGGTCTTATTTCTGTGCCCTTTGGTTTTGTCATTTGTGTGCTCTTTTGGCAAAAAGTAGGACTCAAACTGCTGCTGATTATTCCTGACAGACCCAAAGTGAAAACTATCCAAATGCCCAGTAGAATGGATTAATAGATTATGATTTTTATGAACAAGAAGATAACATATGGCAATGAAAAAGAACAATTTTTAACTACACACAACAATATAAATGAGTTTCTTAAATAAAATATTCGGCAAAAAAAGACAAAAGAATGCATACTGTATTATTAAATTTATATAAAATACAATGCAATTAAACTAGTCTATAGGCTAAAAGTTAAAGGTTAGAAGTGGTCACCTTAGAGGGGAATTAGTAACTGGGAATTTGGGGGAGTATGTCTTTATCTGGGTGCTGGTTACATAGATGTGCTTAATTTGTGGAAATCTTTGAAGCCAAACATTTATGACATGCATCTTCCTGTACATACAATACAACCTTTGAATTAAAAATGCAGTTGGCTCTTCAGCTTGCATCTGTAGTCATCATGGATACATTGGAACTACTAACTCTAGGCTTTATCAAGCAGAGAAGCATTGGAAAAACATGGGCCTTAGATTCAAATGCCTGAGTTGGAAGTCTTCACTCCACTGTGACACTTGTTAGCAGTGTGTCCTAAGGGAGATTCCCTAAGCTTCAATCGCCCCAGTAAAATTCTTATGGATTTGCCCCACTCAACTACTTCATAGGATTTTTGTAAAGCACAAATATGAACACTGAAATACCACAAATGAATTTATGGCATTATTTTTCAACAGCTTTTAAATATCTTGAGGTAATGCTATTTCAGCACAAAAGTCAAATTCTGTATTAGGAAGGTTAAGTAATATTTGAATATGAATGACCACCACCCCTCTGTAGTTCAGTTGTTTCACACAATAGATATTATTTCTGACTCGTGTGAAGTCCAATTGTTATTTCTTGGTTTAATGGATTTTGGGGATCCTGTCCTTGTCTAGGTCTTTGGGGTCTTCTACATTTATTCTGTATTTGGGAAAAGAGACCATAAAAGTGCATCTATTTCCTAACTGCTTTATTCCTGAAAAGGTAGGTATTATTCCCACCTACACTGGTTCATTCATGCGGAAGTAGCCACATGGCCCCACCTAGTTGCAAACAACCCAAGAAAAGTGTGAATCTCTATTGGTCCATTAGCTGTGTCTGCCACATTGCTCTTTTGTTCTCCTCCACAAACCACAAATCAATTTTTGAGGCTCTGTCAGTTGAGCATTTCACACCAAAATCTGTAGAAACACAAAGATCATTTGATCCACAAACACATGTTACTCTCTGGAACACATCTTCTGGGCAGTTGACTTTAAAAAAACTGTCTGAATACCGGGGATCTGCTCACCACTTCTGTGAGGGGTTTCCATTCATAAACAAACATTAGTTATGCCTATGTCTCAATACCTAGGTGTCCGCTCATGTCACTCTGAATTCAACACACTCTACTCTTTTGGTCTTGAAGGTGACAGAAATCTTGGTATAGTAGAAAGCTCCCAGTACTGAAAACTGGGGTTGTGATCTACCCTCAAATTTATAATCAAATGTAAATACTTTAGACTAGAGAAAATTGTTATGTAGGACTTCTCTAACCTTCATAAATCTAATTTACCAAAACTCATTTTTAAATATTGTCCTTTGAAACTTTGGAAATGAAAGCTTTACTTTTATAATAGAAAGCTTACATAAGATATGTGACTCATCCCAAATCACAAAATTGGAACCAAAATGTGGGGCTCAAAATTACCATTCTGATACATACTTCTCATTAAAGTAGGAACAATGTCATAAAATACAACTATAATGTTTGTGTGTAGGGTACCCTAATGATCAAGTTTAATAAAAGATTTGATAAATCTGGTAGACTCTTTTATGGCTTAAATTTGTTACTCTGCTTCTTGATAGTTGACCCAAGTAGTACCAGGAACTGTAATTATATCTATAATCAGCATAAATTGTATTTATCCCTTATTTTTTGATCTTTTTTGTACTTGCAGGCTTCAGATTGCAAAACAAGGCAAACGGTATCACTTTGGAGAGGTTTCATCATATAGCTTTTTGCTCCCAAGAAGTGGTTATTTCATTTTAATAGTCCTGTTTCTATATATATGTAGGTCTCTCATGCCTGAAATGAATTTTCAAGACTCACTGTCTTCATGCTAAGTATTCAGCACTCCAAAAACTACTGCTTCTGAAAGTGTGTATAGGCCAGGACTGAAGTGTTCTATTTTCACAATGAGATGCAGATTTCCTTTTAAAAAGTAAGCTTTCATTTCCAATGTTATAATGGGCAGTATTTGAATTTTGGTGACTTAATTTAGGAAGCGAAAGAAGTCCTATATAAGAATTTTCTCTAGTCTATGTATTCACATTCGATTATAAATTTGAACATTATTGTTAATGTCCAATACTTGACTCTGGGTATTTGGGTCAAATAAATATTGGTAGCTGATATTTAAATGATCAATTTTTGTTGCACTATTTTCAATTAAATTTGGTCTCATAGCTATTTATACAATTTCATGTATCAATTATCAAAATGTATTGATACTATTTTTTCATTTGTCTCTATGTCCCAATGACAGGTTTTTTTTGTTGTTGCATTTCTTCCTTAAAGCAAAAAACAGGATGACACATAATAATAAGAGGAGATATTTCAGGATAGACATAAGATGAGAAGAATCGTTTTTATTTTTCATCCAGCTTTAAACAGTGTTTCAAAATCTACTCATCAAGTGAGAATAGATGACTGTTTGCAATGTAGGGCATTGTCGGCCTGGGGTCTTCAGTATTTCTCCAATAAATTTATAGAATTCATGGTCACAAGTAAGTACAAGAAGTAGATAGTAAGCTCCATGCATCATCTTCATTAACCACTACACGCCTATCAACTAGCACAATGCCTAGCACATAACAGGTGATTAAAAATTAATGAAGCATGGGTGGGAGGAAGTCCTCTACCTCTAGACCAGTCCTGACCTGTAACATTGTAGGCCCTTCTCTCCATATGATAGTTAAGCCAAGTAGGTAATCACCCTGAAAGTTCTTTAAATGGCCAAGAAAACTCCTAATGTCACCAACTATACTTTTTCATCTGAAATTCCACTTTTAAGTTTCATTCCTTTAGCTAAAAATGTCATTCCTGTTAAAATGCAAAACAAATAAATATAAACCCAGAGAGTCAATAACATTTGAAGTCATTTTAAATAATTTACAATTATGACAAATGAGTATGAGCTTTGTTTTTTTTTTTTTTTTTTCACAGTGGCATCTGGTTGGAGGAAGGAGTCACTCTGTGGTATCTGAACATCTGAAGTAGGTTGAGTAAAACACGAATCGGTAAGATGAGTTGAGATGAGTGAGTAACACCAAGAAAGCCTCTGCTTATCTCACAGTTGCCTATGGGTGACATAATTCTAAGAGCATAGAGATGATCTGGATATCACCAGCACTTGTACATAAGGAGAAGGAGATCTCAGATGTGAACTAGTTAAAGAGCTAATCACTGGTAGAGCCAAGGTTAGTTTCAGGGAGACCCGACTTGAGGTTTGGTACCCTTCCTTTCAGAACTTTGATTTCTTGTTGACAAAAGCTAATCTTACTTCAAAGTAAACTAAATCTCATAAAATATTTTAGAAACTCAAAAGTATCTTAAAGGAATCTCAACAAATTTCCTGTCTCTGTAATTTTGTATGGTATACATAAATAACTACTTAGGCTCCCCTAGAGTGATTTAATTTGCCAAGCATGTAAGCTATGATTGATTAAACATGAAGGTTTATGATTATGCAGTTAGAAGTTAGTTTAAAAATATTCTCCATCATTTCCAGGGTTGGATATATTTTAGTAAATTAGCTCATTGAGATAATCATTGGGATCTATGACTACGGTGAAAAAACTTGTATTGCTGTGAATATAAAGTATCCTTCCCTCTATTTCAAAGATTTACTCAGTAAAGAAATTATGCTTATGTAAAAATATTAGATATACCATGTTCAGTAGCGGGGTGCTGATGAGCCCAAATTAAGTATATCAGACAGTGTATTAGTCAGAGTTCTCCAGAGAAAGAGAACCTATAGGATGTATATGTATATATGTGTGTGTATACACATATATGTATATATTTATGTTTATATATAAAGACATTTATTATAAGGAATTGGCTCACACAATTATGGAGGTGGGCAAGTCCCAATATCTGCAGGGTGAGTCAGCAAGCTAGAGACCCAGGAGAGCTGGTGGTTTAGTTGTAGTCTGAATTCAAAGCTTGAGAGCCAGGAAAGTCAATAATGTTTTTCCATGCCAAAGACCAGCAGGCTTGAGACCCTGGAAAAGCCAATGTTTTAGTTTGAGTCTGAAGGCAGGAAAAGGTCAATGTCCCAGTCCAAAGGCCATCAAGCAGCAGAATTCCCTCTTATTCAGGGGAAGGTCAGCCTTTCTGTTCTATTCAGGCCTTCAACTGATTAGATGAGGCCCACCCACATTATGTAGAGCAATCTGCTTTACTCAGTATACAGATTTAAATTTTAATCTCATCCGTAAACATCCTTCCAGAAATATTTAGTGTCTTAGTCCATTTGGGCCACTATAACAAAATAGCACAGATTGGATGGCTTATAAACAACCAAAACTTATTTCTCACAGTTCTGGAGGCTGGAAGTCAAAAGATCAGGGTGCCCACATGGTCATGTGAGGGTCCTCTTCTGGGCAGCAGACTTGTGTCCTCACATGGCAGAAGGGACAAGGGATCTCAGTGGGGTCATTCATATAAGCACCCTAATCTCATTCATAAGAGTTCCACTTTCATAACCTAGGCACCTCCCAGTGCCCCCACTGCTAAATCTATCACCTGGGAGGTTAGGATTTCAACATATGAATTTTGGGGGCACAAACATTCAGACTATAGAACCCAGAATAATGTTCAACCAAATATCTGGGCACCCCGTGGCCCAGTCAAGTTGACACAAAAGTTAACCCTCACAGGCAGGCAGGTTTTACTATGTACAACGCCCTGCTCTTTCCAAATATCTTGTTATATCACTTTTTTTTCAATAGAAGCACAAGAATCTCTTATCAAAAGAGATTAAAACAATTATAATGTTGGGATTAAGACATACATAGGCATATACGGCAACTGAATATTCTGGGATAGATGTTAGAAGCAGACTCTCAAGCTGATAGACCGAAATGCTAAGAAAGACATATCCTAAATGTAGACAAAGTCAAGCAATGAAATCCTTATCATTGGAGAGAAGCATCTTGGCCAGGCACAGCTTGTGACCACTTTACAAAATCGCCTTGACCCAGCCACCCTAGCATCTAGTATGTGCCACAGGATAGAAGGACTATATGTGAATCCAAAACAGGTGTCCCATTAAATCTGTGCTGTTCCAGAGCTAAGTAATTTGGCTCTCGGACATCTTTAAACAGAGCACAATAGAGAGGAAAGAACTAACTTTGAAGATGATTCCCAAGTCCCATAAAATTGAGAATGCACTGGACAGTCAGCAGAATTGGACGGTCCCAGAAAATGATGGGAACCAAGATTTCAGTTGTGTCAGTGGGAGCTGCCATCTACATTAACTAGGGAGTACCATAAATGAGCCCTTTGGGACATCCTGAAACAGGTCGGGGGAGCAGGAGCATTTCTTCATAGTAGGGTGATTTAGTGAGCCTTTTTTTAGCAAAATAGCCTATTAATAAACTAATTTTCATTTTGTGTTTTATTGCTCTAGACTCATAAAAATGTATGAAACTAGCCTCCATACAATGTTCTATCCCCAACTCCCTTCCCTCTGGGGGTATAGTCAGCCCCATGTTTCTAGTTCTTAGCTCTCCATACAACAAGGGACACAGTAAATGGTTTTCTTTTTGCATTTCTTTGAAAGAAGACATGTCCCGGACCATGGGCCATGATGATGAAAATCCCTAAATGGCTTTTTGTGTTTGCAGGTCAAGGCCACTCAGAAAATCTAAGAAGAGGGCAAACAATAGTGTATTGTCACTAGCTCATACTCTCTTGCAAGAACAAGTTAATTTTCTCAGGAATTTTGTGTTGTTAAACACAGCCACTATTAAAATTTAAATAATATAAACTTACTTTGAAATAAACTATATTAAAAACAAAGTTAATGCATACCCAAAGCTCATCACCTCCTAATTATTTTACTGCATTTTATTATCATCTATGCCCTTGACGTTATTTACCTGTATCAAATTTGTATGGTGGAAATGCCATATAAAAATGTGCTGTTGCATATCTCCTTCCAACTCTGCCTGCAGTGATGTCACATCGGTAAATTGAAATTGGCCATGGTGGGAGCATTCATACCACAGAAATAGGCAAACACTGCAATTGTGGCTTCATTTTTACAGTGAGCCAGTTGTTAAACATTTACTGGCACATCAACGGGTTGACACCGAGTATCAAGGTGCAGTGGGTGATCTGATCCTGAGTTAGTGTAAGGTCAGCGAGGAGTAAGGGGAGGAAAGTGGTTACAACTTGACCACAGTGCCCATGACGTAGCAGTGTTTCTAAACGTGCTGTGTGTATGGGGAGTGGATTCCAATCACAATATTTTGGAATCACTCCCACCTTTGAAGGGATCATTCCAGTCCAGTCAAAGAGTATCGGCAATTGAAGACCAAGTCTCTCTCCACTTTTCTGACAGGAGAAGCCTCAGATTTCTTTTACAAACAAGGGAAGGGCTCCCCACTAGTGGATGATACTGTATATGTGATAAATTTGGTGGTTTGTATCTGAATCCAAAATAAATTTTATTTATAGATTAAAAACTCCTTGAAATCCATGGCATTACTTGGACTCCTGGTATTGTGGAATGATTCATACTAATATCATATCACGGGAAAAGACGCCTTGTAAGAAAAAATCAAATGTGTTAGTAGCATATCTCAAAGGGATGTTGATCATAAGTTATATTTGTTACTAAGTTTCATATAGACCAAATATTTAAAATATTTATGTTGTCATAGAAAAAATAGAGGAGTGACTGACACTTTAAATGTATGTAGCTGATTCCAGAACCTATGTTTCATAGTTACAATTCCCCCTCCATCTCTTAGATTTTATGAGGTTAAAAGATGATTTTACATGTGACATTGGGAGGAGAATTTGACATTGGTTGAAGGCGGCATATGGCCCCTCCTAACGTCCCCCAAATCATGTTACCTCAGAGACAATCTTAGGATAACTGAGATATTACAGTTAATCAATGCAGCTAATATCCTAGTAAAATCAGGTTATTGACGTTATTGGGAATTTGTTGGTACCCACTGATGTGTGAGTGAGTCAGGAGAAAAGTTGTTCTATCCACTATATCCCAGGGTCTAATCAGGAAAACAAAAACCATTTTACATGCTAAAATAAAGAGAATTTAGCGAAATGAGTTGGCTACGCAGGTCACAGAAGAGCTATGAGACCAAACGAGGAATTGTGAGACAATCCAGGGATTATCAACAATGGGAAGCTACAACCGTCTTAGGCTAGAGGGCCAAAGGGAGCAGACGATGCCACAAAAGCCCAGAGTCCAGGATCACCTGACTGACAGGCTCTTCAGGATCTGGATCCCCAGAGCTGATGCTACTGCTGCCAGAGATGCCACCAAGACAGGGAGGGAGACAGAAAAACATGCTGGCTTTTTCCTTACTGCTGTTCTCCAATTTCATACCAGGGATTCTCATTTAACCAGGAGCCAATTAACAGTGGACCCCTGGACATATAGCTTCCAGAGGTCAGCAGAACAAGAAAAGAAAAAGGAATAGATCCGAGGGAAAATAGTGTAGGATTAACAAATCCATAAAATCCAAAATATCTATATCTGGATCTGGATGGATAGATAGATAAATTTCTCCCAGTGTCCATTAATGTTATGTCAGGAAAAAAAGGAATTATTTTTCTTGTCCAGGCATATAAACTGAACGAGCATTTACTTAATTGCTGAATTAGACGTTTACTCACTTCTAATTATTAACAGTATTCAGTTGTTATTTAGCTTCCTAAATGAGCACAACATTGCCCAAATATCGAGAGCCTCTTACTGATCCAACAGACTCTTATTTTCCCTTATTCTAAAGCTTTCTGTCTATGCTTGGACTGTGAGAGGTACTACAAAATGGAACACTGGATGGATCAGATGGTTCACCCAGTCTTTTCACCTTGCCTTCTTTCAGATATGCTGAGAAACGGAAAATAGCCAATAGGCAAGAAAAGGACGGAGGCAAAAGAATGAGAATACTCCAAAAACTGAGTGAACTGTGCTGAATGACTGAGAGCTGGCTCTCCCTGTAAAGTGTTTCTATTATCCCACACATTATCTTTGCATCCTACAAAACAGCTTGATGTAACACATTAATATTATCATTGCTACTTCTCTGCCTCTGTCACCAAAATAGAAACCTAATAGAAAATACATAATATTAGCCAACACTTGGTTTTATCCTTCCTAAAATTACTTTGTTTCATGCAGATCCTCTTTATAGAGCTATTCTTAGAGTCCTCTTTGGTATCATAAACTTAAACTAAGGAAACCACCTTTCTTTCCTTCCTGACACATTATTTCGTGAGGAATGTGTTCTGTTGCTTACATAGATAAGCAGAGTTCTTTCAAAGCATAAAAGCCATCTATTTTGCTTGCTTCTCATGTGCTATCTATACACTACAGTTAAGCACTTCAAGCACATAAATTTGTTCTAGAAAATTGGCAACTCAAAAATACAAACAAGGGCTGGCCTGGTGGTGTAGTGGTTAAGTTTATGTGCTCCACTTTGGCAGGCCGAGGTTCACAGGTTCAGATCCTGGGCACGGGCCTACACATCGCTCATCAAGCCATGCTGTGGCGGCATCCCCCATACAAAAATAGAGGAAGATCGGCACAGATGTTAGCTCAGGGACAATCTTCCTCACCAAAAAAAAAAAAAAAGAAAAAAAATACAAACAAGACTTATAGTATTCAAATAACTCAAATTATTTTTTTAAAAGTCAGAGTATTAAAAAAATTAGAAGAATTGGGCACATGCCCCCAACAGATTGTCTGATGTTTAGCAGAACAGAATTCACGCTGAAACCCAGTTTACAAGTAAAAGACATGTCAACTTTAAAGTCCATCATAGATGACACTGTTTCTTCTCCATGTGCCTACTTTGGAGCCATATTCCTGCTGCCCACTCAATTATTTCCTCTTGAGTATTTTATGATATCTTCAAGCCAGAAATAAAGGATTTTAGTGCTGGAAGGGACTGCCATTGGTCTGTGATTCAGCTCACATATTCTTTCTGCACCAGACTCTTTAAGATCATCATTGAGTTAGTCTAAGAATTTTGAAGCTGTAGAATTCAGGGCAGTACATTACAAAATACCAATATTACTATTCTCCTGTTCTGACATTCTCCACTGATTGACAGATGAAGGAGAAGGAAGGGCAGTCACCATTAACTGAGAGTAAATGAAACTGGAATATTAAAATTCAGGATTATTTGAGTGACTAGATTGGCTGGCAGTTTTCTCCAGTTGAGGATGGGGAAATATTAATTCTGCACATGACACCACTACTATATTTATACAAGTCTACTGGAACAATTGTTTGCCTTGAATTGTTTTTTTCATTCATTCCAGACAGTTGTGTTGACTGATTGTTCTTTTTTGATGTATGGAATGCCTGTTTGACTGAATTTACCATTTAATTTTCACTAATGCACTGTAAAAACAATACATTAGTCAAATTAGATTGGCAGGTATGAAAAAGTTTACTTCAGAACTAGAGAGAAATATATTGCCTTCTATAGCTATGTAAGTCACATGCCCTGGGTTTTTGGGGATTGTTCCAATTTTGAAGATTTTGCCACATGCCCTGGTTTCAGTTTCAAAAATGTAGGGTTGCTGATCCTATAATGAAAATAAGAAGGTCTATGAAGTCCAGATAAAAATAATTTTATGTGAATCTGAGAATCAAAGAATCATAAAAAAATTATTATGAGATAAATTTTACTAAGTATCTTACTTATCAGGAGGTGTTGCTATGTTCAACTTTTCGGTATTATTTTAGAAGTTCTTTAGGAACAAATATTTCAAATACATTTATAAAAAACCCTCTTTACAAATTAATTCTTCCAATATTTATAGTTACTATGAAAGGCCATTTCTCTATGCCCCATCCCATGACTCTCTGTTCTTTTTGAACATTTGAGAATTGGTGACATAGGAAGGAAAGAGAGTCAATTTTTGAGCACATGATTGTTATTCAAGCTGATTTTTATAAAGAATATTTTCCTCTATAGTTGACTGATTTATCACAGCAAAGATGATTGGATACTACTTTTGGGAAAAGAAGGTCTTCGCAAGTTTTCCATATTCCATTCACCAATCTGTGTTCTTGTTCAAAGCAAAATTAATTCCTTTCAAAATTAACATATTGGTTTAATTAGGATTTTTAGTCTTAAAATAACCTGTCTGCGAGAATGGGAATTTTTTGTGGGAAAAAGCTATGGAAAATGGGAGAAAATAATCATAGAATTCAGAGAATGACAAAAAACAGAATTTTTTAAATGGTGGATAAGGACTTCTGCTTCCAACTATATCAGCATACCCTGGAGAAATGTACTAGAAAAGCCAGATAAATTATAAGCCACATTTGACTTTGAGCATTAGAAAGCTACTGAGGTAGCCAAGACCTAGAAAAGTAAAATAGAGAGAGAGAGGAACTCACTGACGTTAGAACAACGTTCTGTACATGATTTTCTAGTCCAGACATTTAGAAATTACTGATGAAGAAAAAGAGTCTGAGAAGCCTGGCCAAATGTGGCTCCAAAGAGACAGAAAAGCCAGTAGATTTAAGTATTTTTAACTCAGGTAAACAAGGCAAGATGTTAAGAAGTCAAACAAAAGCTAACTGAAGTCAAAGCAAAGACTTAGCCGTCTCATGACGCTCGAGAGATAAAATTGAGATTCAGAACCCACCAAGGAAGAATGGCTCAATGGAAAACTAAGGATATGAGCTGGGGCCATGGAAGGTCTGTGTGTGTGTGTGTGTGTGTGTGTGTGTGTGTGTGTGTGTGTGTGGATGCACATTAAGAATGTTGATGAAACAGATGTAAGTTGAACCTTACAAAAAAGGAAAATGAGTATTGAGTTTGTTCAATGATTGAGGTGATCTGCCCTCTGCTCCCTAACTGAGAATAGGAAATTCTCTCTAGAGGAAAATAACATCATCCAGATTCTCTACAACATTTTATATCCCAAGTCTAGTATTCATTGAAGAAGCACCAAAACTACAAAAAAGGGGGGAGAATAAGAAATTTTAAAAAAAGGCAGAACCGTAAATGACCTAGATATTAAAGTTTGTAGATATGGTACATATTTTGATAAATATGATCAAGTTCAAGAAAATAGATGACAAGGTGGAGAATCTAATTAGACAATTAGAGACTAGAAAATGATTGAATTGAAATGATAGAATTAAAATACATATTTACTAAAATTAAAAACTCAGTAGTGGATTGGATACAGGTGAGGAAAGACTAGTGACTTGGAAGATAGGCTAGTAAAAATATTGACTGAAGCATGGAAAACAAAAAGGATAAAAAGTGCACAAAAGAGCATTTAAACCATATGGGGTATAGAAGACTTTTTTATCATGTGTTTAATTGGAGTCCAAGGAAGCAAGAAGAGAGAGATTGGGGAGAAAGCAATATTTTACAAATAATAGCTGAGGGTTTTCCAAAACTGAAAAGAATATATCAAGCCAGAAATTCAATAAGAACTAAAAAAATACCAACAAGAAGAAATACAAAGAAAACCATACCTAAAATGATCACAGAACAATTTATAACTAGCAAAGAAAAATGGAAAATCTAAAAGTGGCCAGAGGAAATAAAGAGATATTACTTTCAAAAAAAACCAAGATTAAGATTACAGCCTACTTCTCAATAAAAATGATGAACACTAGAAAATAATGGAATAACATTTTTAAGTGCTGAAAGAAAATGATTGCCAGTGTAGAATTCTAGAGAAAATGTTTGAAAGGAAAGATGAAGTAAGGGAATTTTCAGACAAACAAAATTTAGAGAATATGTTTTCATCAGAACAGACTGAATTAAATTATAGAGGGTGACCTGCAGGCAGAAAGAAAATTATCACAGATTAAAATAAAAGCTTTTATAAAGGAATTAAAAATAATGGAAAAGATAAATGAGTGGGTAAATCTCAAAGAACTTTAACTGCACAAAAGAGTAATACTAAATTAAAATATATGAAAAAATTAGAATGCATTAAAACAAATGGGGGGAATAGTAAAAAGAATTTAAGGTTTCAGCATTGCCTGAGAAGTAGTAAAAGTGCTCATAAGTCATGACGTGTATGTAATTGCTAGCTATGTAAAACTAACAAGCCAATACAAGGGAAGATGGAATTTTAAAACCTCTTGATTAATCCAAAAGAAAGAAGGAAGAGCAAAAGGAACATAAAATAGGTGGGACAAATAGGAAACAAAGAGTAAATGGTCTGTAAATAAATATATTAATTGTAAAAGATGGAAATACTCAAAGGACAAAGATTATTGAAACAAACAAATAACTAATTCCTTGCCACTTACAAGAGACAAGAGTCATTATAAGGAAAGATAAAGATTAAAAGTTAAAGGATGGAAAACTATGTCATGAAAACAATAAATAAAATAAAATTGAAGAAGTCTTTCTAATGTTAAAGTAGACTTGAAAGCAAAGAGCTTCACTGGATATAAGGCAAGGTAATCAAACCAACTATTAATTTATAAGGAACATATTATAAACCTATACTTCAATGCAATATATGAAGGGAAATTTCAAAAAACAAAGTAGAAATAGAAAAATCTAAATCGCCTATGTCAGTAATATAGAACAAAAAAATCAATGTTATAGAAGATCCGAACACTATCATAAAAAATTTGGCCTAAAATTTACATAAAACTGCCAACAAGGACAGAATACACATATTACATACAAAGTTGTTAAGTGCACACAACACATTTATAAAAATTGACTACATGCTGGTTATAAAGTGAGCCTCAGTACATGTCAAATGGTTGAATACATTCGAAGTATCTTTTAAAGAAAGAATAAAACAAGAAATTAAAAATATATATAACCAATATTTCTCCAAATATTTGGATGTTAAACACACACTTCTAATCAATACACAGGTCAAAGGTGAAGTTACAATGGGAATTAGAATTTTATTAATTGAATGAAAATGAAAATATGCCATATAAAATGTGTCGGTTGCAAATAAATCTTTGATTAGAGAGAAATTTAAGTATTAAAATTATTTATGAGAAAAAAAGAAGAGTTCTAAGTCAGTAACTTTCCATCAAAACAGTTTCAAAAAGAAGAGCAAATTAAACCTAAAATTTTAGAAAAAGAAAATAATAAATATAGAGAAAACTTAATAAAATAGAGAATAAACATGTAATAGAGAATATAAATAAAGCTAATGATGAATTTTTTAAAAGATAAATAGAATTGATAAATCTCTAATAAGACGATTTAAGGAAAAATGGTGATATTATCACAGTTCCTACAGAAGCTAAAAATATCAAAAGGATATTGTACAAACTTTTAAATTAACAAATTTGATAACTAAAAATTTTCAAATCATTTGAATAAAATAATATACCTAAAAGATAAGAGACATGCAAAGGATAATTTTAAGTCTACTAATGAATTTGGATCTGTAATTTAAAATTTCTTAAAATATAAACTTTCCAGAACCATATGGATTCACCAATAAATTCTTCCAAATATTTAAAGAAACACCAATCTTAGAAAAATTCTTTCAGAGAAGTGGAAGAAGGAATATTTTTCCAACTCTTTTTATTACGCTAACATGAACTTGATACCAAAAATTGACAATAAAATTAAAGAAAAATTACAAACCACTCTTTTGTGTATATACACAAAATTCCTATGCAGAACATTTAAAAATCAAATTCAGCAACATATAAAAATAACAAAATATCTAGGCAAAATAGATTTATTTTTGAAATGCAAGAGTAGTTTAACATTCAAAATTCTATTAATAAAATTCATCACATTAACAAATAAACAAAATAAAATTATCTCCATAGATGTAGAAAATATATTTGATAAAATTCAACATTAAAATGTTATTTTAAAATCTCAGGGAAAATTAGAAAAATAAGAGAACTTTCTTAATCTAATAAAGAGTTTCTACATAAAAAAATCTTACAGCAAAATTTCATGGTTCAAATAACAAGAGCTTTGTTCCAAGATAGGAAACAATAAAATGATAACCACTATCACATCTTCTATTATGTTGAAGGACTAGATGGGGCAATAAGGGAAACAAAAGAAAGTAAAAGGCATAATGATTGGGAAAAATATTTGTTATTATTTACCGATGACAAAATTTGTACATTGAAAAATCCTCCCTAATTTATAAATAAACTAATAGATTTTATATGACAATTTTGCAAGTATACGCGATAAAAGACCAATACAGAAAATTAATTATAGATATGCACATCAGATACAAACAATTAGAAAATAAAAAATTTTAAAGATATTAGTTCTAATAGAATCCCAAATTATCTAATACCTACAAATGAATCTATAAAAATCATAGACAACGCTCAATGCAGAGAAGTACAAATTGTTGATGGTAATTAAAGAAAATCTAAATAAATGGAAGTATACATCTTGTTCATGGGTTGGAATGCTAAATATTTTGAAGATGTCAATTCTTTACAGATTGTTCATAGATTCAATGCAATCCAAATCGGAAGTTTATGGAGGTTTCCTTGTGGGTAGTGGTAGTTGGTTACCGGTGATAGAAATTCTAAAACATATACAGAAATGTAAAGGGTCAAAAATAGACAAGGCAATCTTGAAGAAGATTTAAAAAGTTATAGTACTTGCATTACTAGGTAACAAGGCTTACTATCAAGCTACTATAACGAAGACAGTGAAGTTTGGGTACAACAACAGACAAGTAAATCAATAGAACAAAACAGAGGGTTCAGTAGCGCACTAAATACATGTGGTTATTTGCTGTGTGACAGGTGGCACTCAGTACAGTGGGGAAAAGGTTGTCTCTGTAGTGAAGGGTGCTGGGGCAATTGTATATCCACATGGGAAAACAATGAATCTTGACCTCTACCTCAATACATAAAAATCAGTCTAGATAAACTGTAGATCTACATGTAAAAGGTAAAGTAATAGAGCTTCAAGAAGATAACCTATGACCTTGAAGCAACTACTATACTGTACCTGGTGGTGGAGGCAGGGCAGACCTCAGAACAGCAGGAGGCCAGCAGCAGGCAAGGACAGAAGTGTGACTTCCAAATGAGGCCAGCTGAGAGCACAGCAAACATCGTGGCCAGGAGCACTCTCTAAGCAAGAGCTTTTAATGTAGAAAAGGATCGAGAAACCAAAATATATTTAAGAGCCGGCACCATATTTCCTCTAAAGATGACTTACACTGCTGTGCAAAAATAAGAAGTGCTTGATGTGGAAGGTGAACATCTTCATAATTCCCAGGACGGTCTCAGTACCAGGACCATGTAATGAAGAACTTTGTGTCCCCGTGGGTAATCCAGCAAAGAAAGGATGAGAAACAGAGATGAGAGGGAAGGGAGAGAGAAACTAAAGGGATATGTTTGTGCAGGTTGGAGCTGCTGCAGACCCAAGTCCAGGTATGCCCCCACCTCTAAATCTTACTTAAATGAAAGCCACTGTGTTACTAAGTCTTTTAGATACTTGGAATTTCTCTTTAGAACCTGAAAATGGGGTCAAGTTTCCTGTCTGGGTTATACAGTGCAGAGTACAGACAGGGTGTTAACAGTTCTCTCTCTGGCAGCAGAGGGCTTGAAGCTGTGAGCCATTCTCTGGGAACCAGCAGGACAGGAAGCATTCTTGAGCAGATTGAAGCTACAAGGTGGCCTTTCAGGACTTAACTCCCATTGTGAATATCGTACCTTCAATGACTCCTTTTCCTTCTCTGTCCAGCCTTCTCCCACTGGGGCCCAACAGGTTCAATGAGCACTCTTTGGCTTATACTTGGTGTCCCCAGAACTTGACTTGTACTTGGAGACTTTGGTGAAAAGTCTGCCTTCCATCTACTGGCATTGGTTTCTTGGCCTCTGCTCCAGGCTAGTCTCCTCCGGCTCCCTTTCCCATTTCTGTCAATAATCTGCCCCACCTCCACCCCACGCCACCCCACACCTTCCTAATCCTTTTCTGGGCCAGGCAGAGGAGGAGGAGAATTAATGAGGGCAATTTTTATTTCCAGAAGGAAAGGTGATCACATTACTTTACAATATTCATCTCCTTGATTGTTCAATTATTTTTCTGGCTTAATCATGGGTATTTGAGCACCCCAGCCCCCAACTGAAGGAGGTTTTAGAATATTGTCCTTATCTCAGCGTTAAGTCTCTCTCCATTCTCCTTCCCTCTCTCTCTCCTTACCCACTGACTCACAGGCTTTCTGGACCTTTGAGGAAGATAAGCACTTCACAGAACTTCCACTACAGAACCAAACATATTGAAATGACTTTTTATGAAGATATTGAAACAACAGAAAAAGAATACATGAGGATTGTTTCTCCTGAGGGTTCAATTATTTAGAGGGCCTACAGCAAACTTTGATTGATAAATCTAACCTTTCCTTTCTTGGCAATAGTTGATCACACTGTGATGAAAACAAGTTAGAGAATGGAAAAATAATATTTGGATTTCAACAAAATAATGAAAATGCTGGGACTGTCTTTGACTTTTGCAAGGTGAGGAAAGATTTCACATTTTGATTGTGTGATGGCAGGAATCCCTTTTAAAACCAAGCCAGTCTGCATGATGCATTTAAAAATCAGCCTTTTCAAATACAGCCATAACCTCCACAAGATTTCTTGATTTCTCTGGGGTCAGATAAACCATCACATTTCAGAGTGGTGCCCTGTATATGAAAGTGATAAACATAATTTGGAAGCATAGCAGTGGCTAAAAATATGGAGCTGGCAGCCGTTCATTGAAACGTTTTCTGCTATTAAATTCATTGCATAAAATTTTAAATGCACAGATTCAGGCAGGTAGGTCTTGCCAACCATCAAGAGCTTCAAGCCTGTTGACAGCTAAGTGTGTATTGTTAAATCCTACTTTGCTAGGTCCACAAGCTATGGGGTTTCTTTAATGCCTCTGTTACTATTTTGTGTGTGTGTGTGTGTATATCTTTCTGTGTTTGAAAACATAGTTGTGTGACCTTGGGGAAGTTACATTATGTCCTTGGGCCTCTGCTGCCTCCTTGCTGAATACCTAGGTTTATCTTTAGTACTGCCCAGTAGAACTTTCTTTGATAATGGAAATGTTCTCTATCTGTACTGTCTAATGCAGTGTCTGTTCACCACAAGTGGCTGACAAACACTTTTGAAATATGGCTAGTGAAATTGAGGGACTGAATTTTAAATTTTATTTTTAAATTCATTTAAATATAAATATCTCCATGTGGGTAGTGTCTACCTTATTTGACAGTACAGATCCGGTAATTTTTTAACGACACTCTCCACTCTAAAACTCCACCATTCATTAACTCAGCCTAAATATTTGTGCCCTTTGACAAGGAGAAAATAATTTATGCTTCGCTTGAAATTATTTTTCAAAACCTTTGTCAGTGTGGGAACATTATATTCTTAAATTTTTCTTTGATTTATGAAAGTTTAATAATACTGGAGTTTCCTGCCCTTGGCACACCTTTGTGATTATGGGAAATATTGTGGATGAACAAGGGCCATTTCAAGAGATCATGAAGAGAAACCTCCTTCTGGATTTAATTTCGTTATAAGAATGTTCAGAATGTCAAAATGCTAAATTGCTTAAAGTAAAACCCATATCTTTTTTATATTATGTTATTTTCTACATGTAGCAGGAAAAATGTTAAAAATATATTTTTAAAACTGCCCATCTATTTTTGAAGCTGATTTGGCTGTTCAAGGCTTGCCAGCACTTTATCCATCTCACTATTTCTCTTAGTAAACAAATGCAGTTGTCATAATTGCTGCATACATTTCTGTGTTCCCTTGTAGGTTATATGTTCTTTGAAGTTAGGAACTATATTTATATTACAGCCTTTGTGCATAGCAAAATATCCATTGCTAATTCAGATCATACTTTAAGATATAAGACAAAATTTAACATTTATTATTATGGTCATAAACATCTAGCAAACCAACAAGAAAACAAAAGCAAATCTTTTTTTTATTGTAGACCAAAAACAAAAAAGAGAGAAATACCTAGTGCAAAACCATATCTCTAATAATTACTGTTGTATTTAGAACATACATATGTTAAACTTATTTTAAAATATCTTCTTATCAAAGACTTTAGATTGTACCCAAAAAATTTTATCAGAAGTGAAAATGATCATGTGGTCTGATCAGCCTGGATCATGCATTCAAAGTAATTTTAAAAGGAAGTAGAGTTTTAGAAATTCACCTCTGATACTATCCAGTGGACCAACTGAAACACAATAGAAACCAGAGCTTTATTGGAGACAGGACATGGTCGGCACGCTGGACCGTGACCCTCGGTACAATCAGACCTGCAGGAAAATGTATAGACTAGCACGCATTCACCAATATATAGGAATTCTTCATTTATCTGACATTATTAGGCAATGAGGCATTGTACATTAGGAGAATTTTTTTTAAGCAACAAATTTAAGAAGGGATATTTTAACCATCACTTTTAGTCATTTTTTTCCTAAAATTAAGAAATACACTCATTAGCATATTTAACATTTCCTTGATAACTTGGGGTCATCAGTTCAACCAACATTCATATTAACCGTGCAGATAGAAACAGGACAGGCATGCTTATTAAAACTGAAGATGATATAATGCTGGCAGGGATAACTGATGGAAGAGCAAAGAAAAAACCAAAAACAAACCATGATCAAAACCAATCAGTAAATGTAACGTTCTGAATTTCTGTATTTAGTTTCAAAAGAAGACCCCACAAATACAAGCAAGAGACTCTAGCGTCAGTGGCTGTCTTTCTCCCTTGTTTCCTTCTTCCTGTCCCTTTTCCGCTACCCCAGATTGTTCCAGAAAAAGTTTATAGCTGCTTGCAAGACAAACTCTCTTAGTTGCTCACACTCACACAAGCTTCACAACATGTCCATGAGATAAATAGTTGAGGGAAAATATAATTCATCACACTGAGATCTGTTGTTAAAATAAAATTAGAAACCAACTTCTAAACATGCAGAGAGTAAGCATGGTGTCAGGCACGAATTTCCTACTGAATCCCTCTCCATTCCTGATATGTATTCTTATTTACACGATCACTTTTTATTGGTGCCGTATTCCAGAATGTTCCACTCCTCCCATCCTCATCATCAACATACATTCCTACTTTTTGTGATCCTATGTATTCATTTATTAAATAATCAATCATAGGACAATTGGACTTAAACATAGGGTAAAATAAAAATGTAGGAATGACTTGGGGGGTTTAAGCAGCTCCACCACTAAATACACAGCATGGATTTAAAGAAGCTGCACTGGACTTGCTCTTGTCCATGCTCTTTCTCAAGAAGTATCTGAGGTAAACCTAAATTCAGAATTAGTCAGATTGGCCTGCTTTCTCAGTCTGACTGGATTCATCACTCATGCCCCTGAGGTTAGTGGCACTTTCTGAAGATCGGGTGGACTTCTCTGCCCACTGCAGAAGCTTCACTGCCCCCGGGGCCCACTCTCTGAGATCTCACACCCGAGGCCAGATGCCAGCCTTCCCAGAACATTAGTGGCCTATGTTTCAGTTTCTGAGCTGCTCACATCGAGTCCTGGTAAACTCTCTCACAACTTGAAACCTGGTGTTTGTCACCTTTCCTTGACCTGGATGGTCACCTGCCTAATTTAGGCCTCAGTAGCTTTAGCTGGAAAATTATACATTTGTCCTTAATTCTAAAATCTTCTTTCTAAAGCTCTAAAATACAATGGCTCTTTGAAAGTATTTCTTTTTGCTTGTTTTAATTTTGGAGAGAATTAAAACCACAGTCACTGTGAAAGATAGTAAGTTACATGAGATAAGTGAAGTGCACTTTTATAGTTGGGTTTAGAGAGATGGAAGATGAGTTGGTATATTTTGAAATACTAATAATCCATTCTCATAAGAATAATGGGAGGAAGTGGAAAAGAGTTAATAAAATACTAAATGATTCTGGTAAATTAAATTAGCCAAGGTGTAGCTGATTAGTCAATATTTGAATAAGTCCCACATATGCATTCCAGTTTTCTTTTATTATTCTAAGAAGTGATCCCAGTGAACTGAGTCCCACAGTCAGTAACTCCACATTTAATGGTTTAGTCTTTAAAAACAGTTACTGTTGCTGGAAGAAGAGATATTGCCTGACAGTCCTAATTGATGTTCAGCTATCAAGTGCATTTGAAATAAATTTATTACTTTGTCTGATCTCAGTTTAATACATTCTAAAGGGAGAAAAAACATGCTCGAATTTATAAAGTCTCAGTCCTGCACACTAAAGTGTGCGATAAATTACAATATTATTTGGTCATGAAATTAACAAGCCATAGAAATCACACCATTAGCAAAGTATACAGTGGTAAACAGCAGGTGATGATCATACTATTAAACAAAATAGACTGGTGTGTTGGTGTAGCTGCCAATAAAGCAATAATTAAATACATTCCTCTGCATCTTTGGCTAGTAAACTCTTTGAGGGAAATTGCGATGAATTCTACATGTCGGGCAGGATATTATGGCCCAGTTTCTATGGCCTTTATTCAAAGACTCTGAGAAAGGGCGACTGTGGGTAAATTCAGACCTTTCCTCAATATAGAAGTTGGTCAACATGCATTCTGGACAGCAAAATTTCCACATACCTTTCACAGTGCTTCCAGTCTCCCTACAATTAATTGCCAACTCAACAAATGCAGAGTGAAGTATGGAGGATTTAAAAAAGCTAAAAAAGATAGGAAGGCAGCAGGAAAAACGTGGGTATGGAGTACCTCAACATTTATATAAAGAGTGGACCCAAAACTAACCTGAGGTTGCCCTAAACTATTTATAAGCATATGCCACAGAAACTTAAATGAAAACAGTAAGCTAAACTCAGAAATATTCTTTGTTTTTTAACTTTACTGCACATACCAATCCATCTTAAAATAACCCATATGAGAGCATTGTTTGGCAAGGCTATTTGGGTTCTATCAGAGGGCGTGTAAAGGTCAGACAACTCAACTTTAGCAGAAGAATTAGCCCTCAGGTACATAGCTGCTTCTTTCAGGTCGTGACCCTTTGAATTTTCCAGAAATGTTTCCAAAAAGTGAAAACTAGGAGAGTACTAGGATGGTTGCCTTTACAAGTTTTATACTATCAAGGTTTTTGTAGGAAAGAATATTCTCCCAGATTATCAACACAACGATGCCAAGCAGGTCAATTTATACTGAGAAAATTATACAGCAGAGACCACTTCCCCTCCATTATACTGACAACAATCTTCCTTGCTTCAACCTTGTGCTTCTTAGAAAAGTTTAAAATATTGAGCCAAGAACAGACATCAGCACTGCCAGAGGCTCAGGTGTACCTACCTATAGATGCCTTCAGACAAAATCACCCACCCAGGCTAAAGTCCTGGTGAAAAGCATCCCAATGTGGGTGACCCTCAAAAACCATATGCTGAGCAAATGAAGCCAGACACAAAAGGGCATCCACTGTACTATTCAATTTATATGAAATTCTCGAATAGGAAAAATTAATCTAAAATGATAGAAAACGGATCGGCGGTTGCCTGGGGTGAGAGACGGGGAGATTTTTGCAAAAGACCAGGAAGAAAATTTCTAGGGTTTTAGAATTGTTCTCTATTTTTATGGGGGTAGTAGTTATACAAATTGATTAAACTCATTGATTAAAACTCATTCCCAACACGGTCAAGTCAGGTTTAGGGAAGGAAAACGAGCTTTTCCATCATTACATATTCTTCCCAAAGTTATTATGTATGGAATAAATTTTGGCTATCATTTGCAAAACATCCAGCTTTTCCAGGTTTACAAATCTTAAACTATTGTCTCCACTGGAATTGAAGAGCTGAGATTTGACATTTTTGTTTTCCGTGGTTCTCTCTTCCCCGAAGGGAGAAATGATAGATGTGCAAGTGAGTAGGAATGAGAAACACATACATAAAGTAAAAACATTATCTTGTTGCAATTGCATGGTTATAACTTATATGAGTCCCCTTTAAATAATAACCTATACATCAGAATCAATAGAATATAATCTCCATGGAGACCAGGATATTTGTCTCTTTCTGTTAATTTTGTTTTTCACTGATGAATCTCCAATGCCTAGAACAGTGCTTGCCAAGAGAAAGTGATCAATAAATGTTTGTTGAAGGACTAAATTAATAATAAGTTCTGGTGGTCAGTATGCATTTCAGCTGTGCTTTCTACAACAGAGCTTGAAGGGAATCGTCAAGGTATTTATTGTCAAGGATTATCATAATCTGTATATCCTTTGTCTGAAGTGGTCCTACAACTCTAAATGGATTGTTTTCCTTAACTTCATGGTTATTTCAAATAGAAAGCCATTACTTCCAGCAGATTGCAATACAAATACATCATGGATATTATTCTTGATGATCTTTATTTGTTTTCGCTAGGAAAGATTCGCCCTGAGCTAACATCTGTTGAAAATCTTCCTCTTTTTTTTTTCTTCCCCAAAGCCACAGTGCATAGTTGTATATTCCAGTTGTAGGTCTTTCTATTTCTTCTATGTGAGCCGCCACCACAGCGTGGCTTCCGACAGACACGTGGTGTGGTTCCGCGACGGGAAACCAAACCTGGGCCACCAAAGTGGTGAGAATGCCGAACTTGAACTGCTAGGCCATCAGGGCCAGCTCTTGATGATCTTTTAAATACTATAACAGTTGATTGTTTCCTCATGCCTCTTCACCTTAACTTAAACCTGGCTTTTCACTAATGGCCTCACATTCCCTTCTCACTCAGCTGCGGGCCTCTGCTCAGACTCCCACTTCACTCTGGAACCAAAGGAAGAATCAACATCTTCCTGCTCTTTGATGATAGCTCTGGCTCGTCATCATATTGTGATTGCCCTGAAGAATAGCAAAACAATTGTTATACAAGAGGTGTCTAACAGTTTGTAGCTCTAAAAATTAATCAAGGTACAGCATCTGTCAAAAATATACTGATTTAAGATTACGGTAATACAACAGCAGAGATTCTGAAGTCATTTATGACAATCAGTGTGGGAAGCACCCTTCTTCTGGAAGATCCAATGTTATACAATACTCTTTCCCTGTCAGGTAATGAGGAAGCACAGCAATGGATGGTTACCTTTTGTGGAAAGAAATACTTGGCATCAAGAAAGCTTGAAGTTCATGCATTTTTCTTAAATTAGATTCCTCATTAATTACCTCATCCTCTAAGAAGTGATTATCATCAGAATTGATGCAAGCAGTTAAGGAGATACTACTTGCTGTTCTTTCTGCTTGTTGACTTTTCCCTCTTTTTTTACTCCGTTTGGCTATCTGAAAGATCAGAAATATGCATGTCTTTCTATTTTTTACAAAATTGTATTTGTGTGTGTGTGTGTTTTCATCCACCTGATAAAACATTATTCAAATAAAATATCATGAATAGAGTCTTAGGAAGCAGAGTCTATTTGAATTCCTGGAAAATGTGAAAACTAACATTCATGGACAACTTTACATTCTGAAATTTGCCCCAAATTTTGTTGATCTCTATTTTATCTAGGAAGTTTTCAAATTTTCTATAAGGATCATTTGTTAGTTTTATAATTACATAATAAATATTTTAAGAGTAAGTCATACACTCTTCTGTTATCCATTGCAGTTTTTTAACTATTCCTCTCCTTGTCCTCAACAAATGTTCTGTCATATATTAGCACATAAGCAAAGACTTTCAATATAACAGTACTTTGCAGTGACAAGAACTATGCTGGGCTATCTCCATCCCAAGACAATGGACTATGAAATTACAGTGTATAACCCAGGTATTCCAAAGTTACAAAACACTTATTTACCAAAATTCAAAAAGAACATACAAACTTGCATAGAAAATAAACATGTAAGATTTCATAAACAAACCACAATTGACCTGCTACACATAATACACTGACTTTAATGTCCTGACCCTCTCTTATCCTTAGGTAGCTGGAAATTATAACAAAATAATACTTTTCAGCTTTGGGAGCCACACCATCTCCCATACCAAGCACACCATTAACCTGAATATCATGCAAAAAAAAATAGTATTCCTGGGGGGCGCCCGGTGGCGCAGCGGTTTAGTCCGCGCTTGGCAGCCCGGGGTTTGCGAGTTCGGATCCCGGGCGCCTGCCGACGCACTGCTTGTCAGCCATGCCGTGGTGGTGTCCCATATAAAGTAGAGGAAGATGGGCACAGATGTTAGCCCAGGGCCAGTCTTCCTCAGCAAAAAGGGGAGGATTGGCAACAGATGTTAGCTCAGGGCTGGTCTTCCCCACAAAAAAAAAAAAAAAAAAAAAAAATAGTATTCCTGATGTAGAATCTTTGTTGAAAGACAATAACTTCAATAGCAGAGGGAATTTTACCATTGCAGGCTTCAGATAACCTCTATATTTCTCAGATTTCACGCTAAATCATGAAATGCCATATTGTGTCTGAAGCTATATTTTTTTTCAATAGTCCATTTTAAATCAAAGCATTACATACTGAGGAATATTTTGGTTCCAAAATCCTAAGCCACTCTGATTATGCCTGGGTAATCATGGGGACATCAGAAGACTGATAGAACCACCAGAAGACTGTCCAAACTAACATTGTACTGACCAGCTTATAAATGATACAGAATCTGAGTTTATTTTTTTGCTAAGTTATTCCTGTGAGGCCTTTGGGATGTCAATATAAAGTCCTATGATGCAGATTCTTTATCCAGTGCCAATCTACTTCATAAGTACTCTCCCAATCTGATGCTGAAAATCCACTGTATGGCATAGGACCTGCGAATAGGATATGAACCTCACACATCCACTTATTTGTTGATCCACTATCAACAAATATTCATTTTTAAGTCTACCATATGTCAATAATATGCTGGGCTCTAAGATACTAAAACACGCTAAATGCTGAAACAGACATACTCAGTCCTGGCCCTCCTGAAACTTAATACCCAGGAAAGTGCCTTCACTGTAAATGACCGGGACTCTTAAGTTCCAATCAATGCTATTGTCATCAGCAGGTGACCTATTATACGGGTTGCTTTCTACACAGGCGTCGGACTCTTTGTCACTTTGATTTCAATATTTTTGCTTTCCTTCAAGGGACAGAATCCAATGGTCATTTTCTCCCAGGAAGTGAGGTTTGGGGAAAATTTACCTAGAAAACAATTTCTTGTGGCCTCACTCTTTCACCAAACTCTCCTCCGTGCTCTTGAACTAAGGAGACCTTGATTAAAGTCACTTGCTCTAATCCTATTATTTTAAAATATGGCAGCTCCCGCTTTGAGGATTTCTACTGGACCATACGGTGGAAAAGCCACACTGAAGCAGAAGCAGGTAAATTTCAAAATAACAGCTCTAAAAATATCCAGTCTTCTTTTGTTCTCCTTCCACCCCTTTGCTCTCAACACCTCTGCCCTGACGCATTGCTTTAGCCTTCCATAATTACTGCTCCAAAGGCTTTCTAAGAGCAAGGAGTATTTATGGTTTCATTTGCTCCCTAGTCCTTGGTGGAAAAGGATTGTTTCTGATTCTTACTAATTCCACATTCACATTGTTAACACAAAACTCATATTATTTCTTTCATATTTCCCTCAGCTTCATTTTTCTTCTGTTTCCCTTTTCTGGGTCAACACTAAAAGAATAGTTTCAAAGAAACAATATACTTTCCCTATTGCCCTTCTGAGTTTCCTGTTCGTACCTCCAGTCTCATTTCCAACCCTTATTAAGGGATGCATCACAAAAATATAAGAATGTTCTTTGTGCTTTTCCTCTGCCAGCCAATTATTCTAATTTGTTCTGTCTCTAAAGAATGGAATGAGAAGTCAACACAAAGGCCGACTATGCGGTCGGTTCCAAGGGAAAGATCTGAGATTGTCTATTTACTAATGAAGCTCACTGTGTATTAAGGGTTGACAGAAGCAATCATCAGGAATTTTCATGCTTTAAATTAATGTTTTTCACCAGATGCACATCTTTCATTTTGGATAATATTTTCTTTAAGTTCAGGATACAGCTGGACAAAAGAAAAAAAAAGTAACCAACACATTTTTAAGTAATAACACAGTAATATAGCTATCACTTTTCCCTGAAGAATTCAGCCTACTTTATGGACACAATTTAGTACAAACTCATAAGAAAGCCAACAAAGCCCAAAACCACTTCACAATAGCCTGGAGAGGTAAAGGTCAAAAATGATTATTGCCAGGCCCAGGAAACCGCAGCACCTACCAAAAAGAGCTCAGGACAGGAAAATCTGGAAACCTGTGTTCTAATTTCAGTGATTTCTATAAGATCTGAGTGAACTCAGCCTGGCCCACTTTTTCCAATTATAAAAACCTGCATCATCCTCTCAGGAGAATAAAATACCAGATCTGAAAAGTTGCAGATCTCTTTAGGAAAGAAACAAAACAAAAATCATGCTTTCTAAACAAAACAGAATAATTTGAACAGCCAATGGAGACCATAAAAATCTGCCTTGTACCAAATTACATAAATCAATTGCTTTTTTGAAATCTATCTTTTGTGATAATATTTACTGGGATGGGGAATTTAAGGGAATCATATTTAGAGTAACCAATGGTTTCAGGAATCAGTCATTAAGTTCATATTCCAACTTTGACCTTGACCTAGGCTTACAGAGAACTCAGCAGGATGTCCCATTACTTTATATCCACTGTATATGTGAGAAACAAAATATGTAGACAACCCCCCATATAAATATCCCATATGTGGTGGTTTTAATACTGGGTCCCAAATTCTTTGCCATTCTTCCCATCCAGAGGTGGGCATTTCCCCTTGAATTTGGACAGGTTTTCCATAGCTTTAAACAATAGAGCAGAAGTCAGGAAACTATGGCTGGTGGGACAAATCTAGGCCTCTTCCTGCTTTTGTAAATAAAGTTCTATTGGGACACAGCTATGTTCATTAGTATATGTATTGTCTACGGCTGTTTTCACATCACAGCAGCAAAGATGAGTAGTTGCTACAGAGACTATATGGCACACGAAGTCTAAAATAATGACTGTCTGACACTTTATAAACAGTTCTCCAACCCCTGCAACAGACTATAACAGAAGTGATGCTGTGTAATATCTAAGACTAGGTCATAAAAAGTCATGCCGCTTTTGCATGGTTCTCTGGGAATGCTTGAGCTCTGGACACTCATTCTTGGGACACTCTACTTTGAACCCTAACTACCATGTTATGAGAAGTCCAAGCCACATGGGCAGCCATCTGTAGGCACTCCAGTCAACAGTCCTAGTCGGGCCCAGTCTTCAAGTCATCCCATCTCAAGTGCCAGACATGTGAATGAAAATTATCTAGATGATTAGTCCCAGCCATTTGAATCCCCATAAGCTGAGGCTTTAGACATCAGTCATGGAGTAGGGACAAGCCATCACCACTGTGCACAATTTGAATTGCTAACCCACAGATTCTGTGCACATACTAAAATTTTTGTTTATATACCACTAAGTTTGGAGTTCTTTGTTACACAGCAATAGAAAACTATAGCACCATGTCTGTACACAGGAGATCTACATTTGACAGAGCACATATTTAGATGTAAATGTTGACTGCTCAATTTGATTAATATATATTATAAGAAGAATGTATGCAACACATAATATAAAATGTATATGTACACATGTATTTTATACCTATATAAACTAATCTATTATCCATAAAATGAGGGGCCCTTGATAATAACTAACATTTTTTCCAGTATTTATTAGGTTCCAAGAACTGATAAATTCTTGCATTGTATGGAGCTTCTCCTTTAACTCTCACAGCAATTTCTTGAGAGAAGTAATATTATTATCTCTATTTTATAGATTAGAAAACTGAGGCAAAAACAGATAACTTGCCCAAGAGTACTCATCAAGTAAATTTTAGAGTCAGAATTTGAGCCCAGGAGTCAAGTCTTAGATCCTTTACTCTGAGTCACCAAGCTATGTACTGAGGAAAGGTATGAAAGCTGAAGCCATTCAAGAAGTTAGACGGAGGCCTAGCAGGCATGGTTGAAAGAAGACAGGACCGAGAGTCCTAAGTCCAGAACTCTGGCTGTGCAATGAATTCTCCTCTCATCTAGATATAGGTTTGTTAAAAAAAGAAAAGAAAAGAAAAGCACTGCATATTTTGATTATTAACTTCTGTATTTAAAAATGATTAACAAAAGCCAGAATTTTACCTGGGAGTTATTTTCCAATGACCCAAATTATTGATTCAAAATCAAATCTTCATTAAGTCTCCATTCCATCAGAAGTCTTTCCCACTCTTAATTTTTTAATATCTTTTCTGTCCAATCTTGACCAAAACTCAAAGCCTAATTAAATATTTTGGAAAAAATATGATGAAATAGTCATAACACAGCAAGTCTTCGTATTCCAATGCCCACTGAAATGGAGGCTCTAAATTAATTTTCCAGGTAATTTAGGCAATAAAAATACTTTTGTCATAGATGCAAAGATAGAATTTACTTGTGTAATAAAGTAAATGTTGAAACAAAGCTTCTGGCCAAATATGTTGGCTCAAATATGGACACTAATCTGAGTTCTACTCCTAAGCTAAAGCCCAGTGACAGGTCACATACAGCTTCTAAAGTATTTCAGTGCATTGGGCCAAATTCATCCCATAAAATATGGTATTAGTAGCAGTATCAGAAGACAGGGTGTGACTGGTTGGATATAGATGAAGACCCCAGGATAGACAATATCAAGGACAAATTATGTAAAATAAGATATTATTTCAGTCCAGGGAATAGGTCATCCAGGATAGAACCAGAAAGAGATTTATAATGAAGTATATGAAGCCTGAGCCAGTGAGGAATGAGTGGTGGATGGTTAGAATAGGCAGGTTCTAAGAACCACAGTCAGGGAGCAGTATGGGTTGGACAGACCTGGTAGGAAGTGTTTATGCATCCTCAGCCAATCCTCCCCAAGTTGGCCACCTGTAAGGGTCAGCATTTAAGAAATCTTTGACCTAAGGAGGACATGAGATTAATAATCTGACCCAATGGGCATGAATTATTCTCTTTAGTGCTATCAGAAATCAGAAGGCATCCTAGAGCAAGGGTCGGCAAGCTTTTTCTGTAAAGGGTCAGATAGTAAATGTTTTGGGTTTGGGGGGCCATATGTCTCCATTGCAATTACCCAATTCTGCCGTTGTGGCATAGAAACAGCCATATACAATACATTAATGAATGGGTGTGGCTGCGTTCAAGTAAAACTTTATTTACAAAATCAGGAGTCAGGCAGTGGGCCATAGTTTGCTGACCCCAGTTCTGGATTAGTGTTCATGAAAGACCATAGTTGAATGAGTCGTGAGACCTAAGTTCCACTTCTTGAGGTACCACTTTCTACCTGGGTGAACTTGGCTTATCCTTTTATCTATACGGATCACTACATTAGTCAACGTCTCCAGAGAAACAGAACCACCAACATGTGTATATATATATATATATAGATAGATAGATAGAGAGAGAGAGAGAGAGAGAGAGAGATTTATTTTAAGGGATTGGTTCATGTAATTGTAGAGGCTTGGTAAATCCAAAATCTGCAGGTTAAATTGTCTGGAGACCCTGGAAAGAGTTGTAGTTCAAGTCCAAAGTCAGTCTGCTGGTGAAATTCCTTCTTGCTAGGGGAGGTCAGTCTTCATTCTATTAAGGCTTCAACTGATTAGATGAGGCCCACCCCCATTATGGAGGATAAATCTTCTTTACTCAAAGCCCACCAATTTAAATGTTAATCTTATCCAAAAACACCATCACTGAAATGTCCAGGATAATATTTGACTGAATATCTGGGAATGTTGGACCATCCAAGTTGACATGTAAAATTAACCATCTCAGCCACAGTTTCTTCATCTTTTAGTGAGGAATTTGATTGATTTGAACTATTTTGATCCCTTCCAAAAAGAATATTCTACCCTTCATTTTGCACATGGTGGGGAGAGGAATAATCCATTTGCCAACTCAGATGACACGTAAAAAGATAAAATTCTGTCTTCTCTCTCCAACCCATTAGGAAGAATGTTGAAAATACAATATCACACATATCTGCTTTTGCTGACATGTGATAGGTCTAGAACTGACCTACACTCTCAGTGAGTCCCATGGAATGTTGCTTCATCGATGGGAGACTTGACTTGCTAAGACTAGAAACAGAAGAATGCTGTGGGTGAAAAGCTGCCCAAGGATATACGTCCATGTGGCTGGGAACAGGAGAAAAGAATGGGTATCTGAAGGTATCTGCTCTGACCCAGCACTAATTCCACAGCATAGGAATGTAATTCAGGGAGCCAAACTGCTGTTTTTGTTTGTTTGTTTGAAACTGGCACAAATCAAACATATTGGCAAAGGAAGAGCATTAGTCATCACAGACAAATTCCTTTTTAGAGACGAATTTCTCAAATTATTTGACTCAGTGTAGACCATGATTTGGCTCCAGCAACCATGAGCCAGAGCTTCTCATTCCCAGGTCCCTCCCCAAATATCCATAAGTAGGAATTTGGCATCAATAGTTTTTGAAATCTCCCCAGGTGATTATAATATGTAACCAGGGTTGAGAACCATCAACATATCCAATCCTAGACAGATAATAGAGATGGAGAGAGAATTTAAATTGAACTTGGGTTAAACAGTAAAACAAGCTCTGACTCTACTGGCTGGAACTAGACAAGGGCTATGGATTTAATGGGATGAAAAGATAAAGAACACCAGGGAGGAAATCAAATGCTTCACACCTGTGTTTAGCTAATTGCCACTCAGATAATTCAAACAATCTCATAGCACCTGAACCCTGAAAGTCCTTAGTTCTGTTAAAAAAAATTGTTCAAATGAATGAACTCTGAGAATTATGTAAATCATAAAGAAAAAGAAGAGATCTTATTTTCTGTATTTGTTGCTTTTGTATATACTATTTTACTTTCATAATATAAACTAGATACCTTTCTTTCCATTTTATAGATGAGAAAAATAAAGCTGAAAAAGCTCAGTAATTTTCTCAAGGCCACTTATTAAGGGTGTGGCAGTCAGAATAATGGCCCCTAAATACGCCCTCACCCTAATCCCTAGAACCTATGAATATGTTACCTTACACGACTAAAAAGACTTTGCAGATATGACTGAAGTTATAGACCTTAAGATAGAGAGATTATCCTGGATTATCTTATGGAACAGATCTAATCACACGAGTCCTTAAAAACAGAGAACCATCCCCAGTTGTAAAAAGAGAGAGCAAGGTCATAATAGAAGCAGAGTCAGAGAGACGCAATACTGCTGGCTTTGAAGATGGAGAAAGGGGATCCTGAACCAAGGACTAAAAGTGGTCTCTAGAAGCTGGTAAAGTCCAGCAAACAAATTCACCCCTAGAGCTTCCAGAAAGAAATGCAGCCCTGCCAACACCTTTACTTTAGCCAATTGAGACCCATGGCAGACTTGTAAGATAATAAATTTATATTGTTTTGAGTCACCAAATTTATGGTAATTAGTATAAAAACAATAGAAAACCAATATAGAGGTCCTATGAGAGTCAGGCGATGTATTTAAATTTAAGTATTTCTAAAATGGAGTCTAGCTTTATGATTGACAGCAACCACAGCTTCAATGGGGTCCCACCATGCACCTGGGGCAAAAGCAGCCTAACACAAAGCAGTGACAGCAGTAGGTCTCTGCCCCACACCCAGGGTAGAGGGGAATCTGATCTACTATAGCAGCATAGCCTGAATGGGGACCCATCCTCCTGCCCCACACCCATCAACACTAGTAGGCCTAATCTTCTGGCATCTGCTGTGCCAATAGGCCCAACATATCCCAGCCCTCCACTCAGTAGTATTAAGGGATCTAGGCTTGGTGTTTCCTGAAACTCATACCCAGTGGTACTGAGAAACCCAGATAGAACCTACTGGGATTAAAGTTCTGTAAACAAAAAGAAAACAATAACAGAAGACTGAGAACTTCCAAAAGAAAAGGGGAACAATGAAATGGGTAAAAAGAGGGATTAATATAATAGACTATCATTCTTCTCATGAGTTTCTTAAATCCTATTTGATGGTTAAAGCAAAAATTATACACCATCTGATGTGTTCTTTTTTTTTTTTTTTTTGTGAGGAAGACCAGCCCTGAGCTAACATCCGTTGCTAATCCTCCTCTTTTTGCTGAGGAAGACTGGCCCTGGGCTAACATCCGTGCCCATCTTCCTCTACTTTATGTGGGACGCCGCCACGGCGTGGCTGACAGGCAGTGCGTCGGCGGGCGCCCGGGATCCGGGCCCGCGAACCCCGGGCTGCCAAGCGCGGACTAAACCGCTGCGTCACTGGGCGGCCCCGACCATCTGATGTGTTCTTAATGTGTATAAAGGAAATACTAAAGAAATTCATATTTAAAAAGTGGGGAAGTTCAAGAGACCTAAAATGGAATATATTTTTGAAACTCCCCTTGAAGTAATAAAACACTGATTCCAGTAGGCTGTGATAAGTTACTTACGTATACTGTAATATGAAGAGCAACCACCAAGAAGACTATACAAAACAATAGAGGCAAAGGATTATAAATAAACTAACATTTTCAAGTAACCCACAGGATGGCAAGACAAGAGAGGAATGAGAAACAAAGGTAACAAACAGAAAAGAAATAATAAAATGGCAGACCTAATCTTTAACATAGCAATAAATACATTAAATGTAAATGATCTAATTAGCCAATTGAAAGATAGAGATGAGAAGAGTGGGTTAAAAAAATAGCAAGCATGATTCAACTATATACTGTCTATAAGAAACTAACTTCAAACATCATGATATAGGTAGTTGAAAGAAAAAGGATGAAAAAGATATATCATGTGAATATTAATCAAAAAAGCAGGAGTGGCTGTATTAACATCAGATAAAGTAGAATTCAGAGGAAAGGAAATTATTAGGGGCAAAGAGGGACTTTATATAAGAATAACAGGATCAATCCACCTAGTGATGCTAAATGTATATGCACCAAACAATAGAACTTAAACAAAATACATGAAGCAAACACTAAAAGAGCTGAAAGGAGAAATTAAAAAATCCACAATTATTATTTGAGACTTCAGTACAGAAATTGATAGAACAACTAGACAGAAAATCAGAAAAGATATAGAGCTGAACAACACCATCACTTAATAGGATCTAATTGACATTTATAGAACACACTCTACTCATCATGGACATGTTCAAGTGTCCATGGAACATTCAGCTATAGACCATATACTGAGTCATGAGACATACATTAGTAGATTTAAAAGAATTAAAATCATACAGAGGAAGTTCTCTGACCATAATGGAATCAGACTGGAAATCAATAACAAAAAGACAACAGGAAAATCTTCAAATACATAGAAACTATACACTATATACTAGACAATTCCAAATAACCCATGGGTCCAAAAGGAAGTCTCAAGGAAATTTTTGAAAAGGCATATTATAAAAGAAAATGAAAATACAACAGAGCAAAATTTGTGGGATAAAGCTAAAGCAATGCTAAAAGAGAAGTTTATAGCACTAAATTAGAAAAGAGGAAATATCTCAAAGCAATAATCTAATTTTCTATATTAAGATGCTAGAAAAGGAAGAGCAAAATAAACTCAAAGCAAGCAGAAGGAAGGAAATAACAAAGATATAACAGAAATCCATGAAACTGAAAACAATAGGGAAAATCAATGAAACAAAAGAGTGGTTCTTCGAAAGAAACAATCTAATCAATAAAGATTTAGCAAGACCAACAACATAGAAAGAGAGAGGACAGAAATCACAAATGGCAGAGAGGTAATCAGGGCTATCATGACATACCCTGGAGGTTAATAGGGACAAGTTATTATGAATAAGTCTACACTATAAATTCAAACACGTAGAAGAAACGGACCAACACTTCTAAACCACCAGCTACCAAAACTCAGCCAACATGAAATTGATAATCTGAATTTTCTTATAACCATTAGAAACACTGAATGTTTCATTTAAAAACTCCCCATAGAAATATTCAAACTTAGATGTTTTCACTTTTACCCAAGATTTAAAGAATTAGCAACAATTTTACACAATTTTTATAAGAAATAGAAGTGGGGGGGACACTTCCTAATTCATTTTATGAAGCCAGTATTACCTTGATACCAAAACCAGACAAAGGTAATATAGAAAGAAGAAAACTATAGACCAATATTTCTCATGAATTTAGCTGTAAAAATCCTCAACCAAATATTAGTAAATTAAATCCAGAAATATATAAAAAGAATAATATACCATGTCCAAGTGAGATTTATTCCAGTTATGCAAAGTTGGTTAAATATGTGAAAATCAATGTAATCCACGATATCAGTAGGCTAACGGGGAAAAATCATGTGATTGTATCCATTAATGCAGAAAAAGTATTTGACAAATTCCAATCTCATTCATGATTAAAAGAAAAAAAAACTCTTGGTAAACTAGAAATAGAGAGGAAACTTACTGAAAATCATAAAGATGTTTTACAAACAGCCTATACCTAACATTATATTTGATTGTGAAAGATCGAATGCTTTCTCCGTAAGATCAGGAACAAGGCAATGATGTCTACTCTCATAACTTTTATTCAACATATTACTGGAGGTTCTAGGCAGTAAAATAAGGCAAAAATAAATAAATATATAAATTTAAAAGTTAACATTTTTAAAATTTTATTTAAAAGATAAAAGGAATATGTATTGAATAAGAAGTAAAATTGTATCTGCTGAGGACATGATTATCTAAATGGAGAAAATGCCAAGGAATCTACAGAAAGCCTGTAGAAATAATGTTAGTTTGTCAATGTTTTAGAGTACAAGATCAATACAAATATCAACTGTATTTCTGTAAACTAACAACAAACATGTGGAAGCCTAAATAAAAAATGCATTGCTATTTACAATTGATCTACATAAAATTAAGTGTTTAGCTATAAGCCTAATAAGACATACACAGGATCTCTATGCTGAAAATTACAAAATGCTGATGGAGGAAATTTAAAAACTCCCAAACAAAGGGAGAGACATACCTTGTTTGTGCAGCATAGTAAAATTGTCAGTTCTCCCCAATTAATAGGCTTAACACAATTATTATTAAAATACCCTCAAGGTTTTTGTAGACACAGACAATCTTATTCTAAACTTTATATGGCAAGGAGAGGCCAAATAATAGCTAAAACAGTTTTGTAAAAAAATAAAATGGGAGGAATTAATCTACCAAATTTCAAGATTTTGCAGTATTGGGAGGGTAGATGTGTAGATCACAAGAACAAAATAGAGTCCAGAAATAGACTCACACAAATACACACTCAACTTATTTTTGACAACAGTGAAAAAGCAATTCAATGAAGGAAGAATAGACATTTCAACAACAATACCGGAACAATTTGACATCCATAGACAAAAAAATGAACCTTGGCCTAAACCTCCACATCTTATACAAAAATTAAATCAAAATGGATCATAACCTTAAATGTAGTCATAGGAAATTTTTAGGAAAAAAAATAATAGCAGAAAATCTTTGGCATCTAGAACTAAGTGAGTAATTCTTATACTTGACAGCAAAAGTACTTTCCATAAAAGCAAAAATTGATAAATTGAATCTCATTAAAATGAATTAAAAAATGCTTTGTAAAAAATCCTTTTAAGTGGATGAAAAGACAAATTACACTTCGGGTAAACATATTTGAAAATCCCAGGTGAGACAAATGACTCGTATCTATATATATATAAAGAACTCTCAAAACTCAACTTAAAAAAATCCAATTAGAAAATGGGCAGAAGACATGAACAGACCTTTCATGGAAGAGAATATACATATGGCAAATAAATACATGAAAAGATGTTCAACATCATTAGCCATTAGGAAAATGCAAATTAAGACCATAATGAGACATTAGAGAATAGCTAGATAAAAAAATAGTGATAACATCGAATGCTGGTGAGTACGTGGAAAAGTTGGATCACATTGCTGGTGGGAATATAAAATGATTTAGCCACTCTGGAAAATAGTTTGACAGTCTCTTTTAAAGCTAAAAATAGATTCGCCTTACAGCCCAGCAATTGCACTCTTGAGTATTTATCCCAAAGAAATGAAAAGTTAAGTTTGCGCAGAAACTTACACATGAATGTTCATAGCAGATTTATTTGTAACAGTCAAAAACTGGAAACTACCCAAATGCCCTTCAGTGGGTGAACGTTTAAACAAATTGTGATGCACTCTTACCATCTTAGCAATAAAAAGAAACAAACTATTGATCCACGCAAAAATTGAGACGAACTCCAAGGGAATGATGCTGAATGAAAAACAACAACAAAAAAAAGCCAATCTCAAAAAATAAAGTAATTCATGATTATGTTTGTATATCATTTTTAAAATAACAAAATTGTTGAGATGGAGACCAGATTAGGAATTGCCAATTGCCAGCAGTTAGAGATGGAGGGAGAAGGTGGGTGTGGCAGGGGGGAACTTTGTGGTGGTACAGTCCTACATTTTGATTGTGGTATGGTTACATGAATTTACACATACAATAAAATTGGGTAAAACTATACACATGCACACAAAATATGAATGCATGTATAACTGGTGAAATTTGAATAAGGTATATGGACTGTACCGATGTTAATTTCTTGGTATTAACACTGTACTATATTTATGCAAGATGTCAACTTTGGGAGAAGCTGGGTGAAATGTACATGCAGTTATCTATATATTTCTCTGTAATTTCTTGTAACTCTATAATGTTTCAAAATGAGTTTTTAAAAAGTGGGTCTAGCCCAAGATAGTAGTACTGGTTATAGAAAGAGTTAATGAGGTTCATGTCAGAGACACTAAATAAACTGCTGAAAAAAGTTAAGGTTTGATAGCAAGAGGCTTTAGTGGCCCCAGCAAAACTAACCCAGTAATCATGGTTTTAAGCCCTAAAGATTTTTAAACACAATTTCTAAGAAGAGGAGTCCAGATATTTGGCAATGGCAGCAGATTAGAGATATGGCTTCCCAAAATGACAATGTCAAAATACACCATACTAATTCAATGTATATGTTAGTTTTAAAAAGATCTGTCACAATATTTAATGGTACATATCTTAACCAAATTCTTCTAGATATCCAGCTATACCAGATGGGCCAGCAGGGTTTGCTGTGCCTTCAATCTTATAATAAGACAGTAAGAAAAAAAACCCATAAACCTCAACTACGGTTGGACCGGGTTAAAAGAAGTAGCAGCAGTTCAAAAGCTTAAGCAGTGGATCCTAAATTTGACTGCACATTAGAATCATCTGAAGAGCTTTCTTAACCTCCTCATGCTCAGGGTGCATTCCCAGACCAATAAAATCAGAATCTGATTCGCTAAAAGTGAGTTCAAATATTAGCCATTCTAAAGCTCCTCAGATGATTTCAATGACCAAAACTGAGAACCAATAGATCAAGCAGAGGGGATGTTCTACAAAGATCTCTCAACAAGCTTTTCATCCAGTCAGATTTACCTCCCCCCAAATGGGTAAAGAAGGCTAGATTTTGTCCATACTTGCTTAATTTTAATTAGCACTTGTGATTTGCCCAAAACTTGGATCATGTTTCCCCTAAATTTCATGTTATCCTCCAAGCTTTTCACACTCAGGGTTTAGGGATTTCCCAGGATCAGTGATTTTAAGTGATTACACAGGGGAGATCCCTGGCAAACCAGGACAGCCACTCTATGTTGAAATGTACAGCATTCTAAATAACCCTGCCCCCATTTCAGATACCAGGCATTCTCCATTACCAACATGTACTTGCCCTAGTTAGTCCAAATCTTTTCCAGGTGACACTCTTTTTCACCTAGTAGTGAACTATCCTAAGAACAACTGGGGCCTCTACCAGGGCAGATGTTCTCAAACTTTAACGTGCATGAAAATCACCTGGAGGTTCTGTTAAAACAGAGATTCCTGGGTCCCACCAGAGTTGCTGATTCCATAGGTCTGGGGCAGGGCTCAATAACTTGATTATCTAACATGTTATCAGGTGATGCTGATAAAGCTGGTCAGTTGACTACACTTTGAGAAACACTGTTCTAGGGACTTGAAATGTTAAGACAGTGAAGGAATCCCTTCCCAGGTCCAGATTCTAGTATCACCAGCTATTTTTTGAGGGGAGGAGTAAGTTTTGTCCTTTGTTGCACTTCCTGTTCATATGTATCAGAGTCCATTTGAAACAGAATGAAGGGAGGAAAAAAGAAATACATACATATCCTTTTGCCATATGAATTGCTCCTACTTCATATGTGTGAAAGAAGTTTGTTTTTCTTTTGGACTGGTTCTCAAACTTTGCTGCTCATTTGAATTACCTAAAGAGCTTTAAAATACACTGGTGTCTGGGTTCCACCTCCAGAGATTTTGATTTAATATGTCTAGGGAGGAGCCTGGGCATGGGGATTTTTCAGAGTTCCCCAGGTGATTCTAACGTGCAGCAAATCTGTGCCCTGCCTCTTGGCTTCAATCCAGCTAAGGATCAGCTATAAATGTAAGACACATGGGCTATTGCTTGAGCTCTGTTGCTAAGCGTATTCCATTTTCTTTCTCCTAGAAGATCTGTACTATTGAAAATGACTGACAGTTGTGTTAATTCTCTGAAATAGATTGAAATTTCCAATTAGCTTGAACAAGGGAGGGAGAGGAGTGAATACAATAATGTGTATCATTTACTTATTGCCTTATGTGTTTAGCTAGAAGCTTTTGCAATTGAGGTCTGCTCTCCTCTTCATGCTAATGGTAATGCTCGTCCTAACGCAGCTCTAAATTTTATAAGCCGATAAGTAGACAGCATCACAAAGTATTTACCCCCTCCCCCACCGGGCCACTTTCAAGCTCCTTTCCACTTCCCCAACACACACATGTACATCAATGCACTTGAGAGCAAAATAAACACATTGACCTTCAATTCTTCTCCTTTTCGGCTTCTCTCTTATCAGGAGATGTCAGCATTTACTGCAAGGACAAATGCTTGCCTTTTGGTGAGTAATGTAGACAATGCTTTCAAGAGACAAATAGCCCTTAGGGAGAGGAAAAAAATCTTTCAAAAAGGTTGATACTGAAAGGAAGCATTTTAAGTAATCTCAGCCTAGAGGTCAAATATCCAAAATAAAAATGGTAAAAGAATAAAGGAAGGAAATACAGCCTTCCTATCTGGTTGAAATAAGGCAACTTGCTCTAAAAATTTTTTTAAAAACCTTAAACCTTAAATTCCCTTTCCTAATGCAAAGTATGTTTTCCTTTCTTTGAACTATTTCTCTTCTTTTCTATATTATTGATGATGTTTAATTTTTAGAATAGCACGTGGCTGAAAACAAAAGCTAACCTCTTGCTCAGTGTCAATTAAATCTTCGTTTCCTAAGCCCCGCCTTCAATGTACAATGTTGGGTTTGCCAACGTAATTATCTTCTCTGTTTGAAATAAGTTGCGATGTTTTGCCTTTTCAATAAAGTTAATACAACTATAACAAACATGATATGATGTCACTTTGGTGATTTTCTTCATGGATATAATTTTGAAATTTGACAGTATATATTTTTTAAATTCTAATGGGCTAATGAGTAATACCTGTGCAAGGTTAGAAGAATGAAACAAATCCATAATGTTCATGTGTGGTTTGCCCCTGGGGTGGATTGCCGTAATGGGGCGGATATTTGAGCCTTTCCCCAAGTCACTAAAAAAGCCTCCAGCAAGCAACCCCTGGTCCTCTTCAGGGGGAGGGGGAGAAGGTCTTTAATCATAATAATCCTGGGGGAAAAAGAATCTTGGAAATAAGACATCTGCTTCTGCGCCTTGTCATTTGCAGGATAACAGTGATTGCTTTAGCAGCTTCTATTGCCATATGTGTACAATAAGTAAATGAACATGAACTTGAATGAACACATAAAAAAAGGATAAACCCGCCCAGCTTAACAAATCCACTCTTTTACCTGCTGTGCCCTGAAACATGGAAAAAGAAATCATTGGATCATAAGGATTAGCAAAATAACAGTCTCAGTTAACGGCATTGACAGGTGGTGTAAGGATAATTTGATGTGGGGACTAACAGTCTAGCTGCTTAATTCTTAATACTGCCCTCTTTTATCGCTTTTCTCCTAATCAGAGAATAAAAATTACCTATATATTTGCCTGAAAAGAAACCAAAAGTTAGTAGTCCAAACAAACTTTTTTTCCCTGTCCAGTTGGAAATGAAATACACGACTGGGTTTCCTTCATCATTCATATAGTCAATGTGGAAAACATTATGGTTACGAATTTTGATGTAGGAAGACCGGAAAATTTAAAATTTGTCTTCCCAAACCACTCATAATTAATCAATATTGTGTATAATGCTAAAATCTTAGAGACTCTTGTTGGTATATTAAAAGCTCTGGAACCATTAGCTAATTTCTCCACACCACATTTCTCATACCTCATAACTAGGTATTATTAAAAGTCCTTAATATTTATTTGTCAGTGGAAATGTTTGTTAATTCTTGCTGCCACAGGAATATCACACTATTGATGAAAGAAGTCTTATCTTGGATGGAGCAAAACAAGGCTGGGAGTAGAAGATATTTGTCTGCTAACTTATGGTGATAAATATGAAAAATAAATAGAAGAAGTTTCATGTATTGGAGGTCATTCTGAAATGTAATCAATCTCCTCAGTTTCCCTGGCTGCTAGCTTCTCACGTGTTTCCTCTCTAACATGATGGCTATAAGCACAGACAGTGAACCAAACAGACTCAGGTTCAAGTTCCTGGCTCTCTCTTACTATGTGACCTTGGGCAAGTTACTTAAACTTTCTAGGCCTTCTTTTCCTTCTTTGTAAAATAATACTCACATTAATCACCTGCCTCACAAATATGAGTCTAATAAAAGAGAAATTTAAATCACTTAGTATAGGATCAGTCATATAGGAACAATAAAAATGTTACCTGACACAATTATTATATCTTTCCTAGTCGACTTTCCTTTGTAATTTTTTGTTTCTTTTATAACCCTTCTCCTTTACCTCTTCTCAACCACCATATAAACAAGACAGATTTACTTAGAAGCTAATGAAGCTTTAGCTTCAGGGCTCTACACCTCTATGGGTACATTTTTAGGCCCTAAGAGGAGCTCTAGAAATTAGTTCATGCAATCATATGTTTTTGCAAAATTTTAAGAAGATACTTCAATCAGATAAGGCCTCTTTTCCAACTTTCCCTCCATTGTATTCTCCTTGTTTCTCATTCTATTCCATTATATTAGAATGGCCACAGGATTTGGGGGGATCTGGCTAAGGGGAAATTTGAGTTGAGGCTATTATATGATTTTCAGACACTACCATGTATAATTGACTGTATACCGTCTCATTATAGGAATGACTTCCAGAAATACTTCTACTGTCCTACTGCCTACTCTATTGACTTAACTAGCAGTAAGACACAGAGGCACGAGGACAAAGGCAATTTGACAACATGGCCACGTCTTACAGTTCACAGCTCTGACAGCATGTTAGTTTGGAGAAGGAAAACAGAATTGAAAAGTGTGAAACCAGAAGATGTTCTGCATAAAATTATTTCAATTATTGGACATGTAATATGTGTAAAAGTTTCAGTTCTCATCAATGCTTGGTCAAAACAGACATTTTCTCCTGTCAAAAATATATTCGATTGATAATGGAGTGTGTATGTGTGTGTGTGTGTGTGTGTGTGTGTGTGTGTGTGTATAATGAGATTGCATCAAAGAGTATTTATCAGAATTCCCCTAATGCACAAACCTGTAGTAGTACTGAAATCAGTAATGCATTTGTAATAGTATCTGTAAGGAAGTAATCTACAGAGGTTTTCTCAAATTTAACAATTAATAAAAAGTAATGTGACATTATCAATAATAAATTGTGAAAATGAAATAAACTTTTCTAAACTCTTAAAAACTAATTCTAATCAACTATGTTAAAAGAAATTATGTATATAAAAGGCATAGTTTATTTCTTAATATATATATAAAATACATACATTGTCATATGAGGAAGAAATTAAAGACTGAAGCTAAAAGAGTAGGAAAAAAGTTTTAGAGAGATATATCAGGCAGGAGTTAATTTTTTAAATGTTATTCTTCTAGATTTTGTGATATCGGTGATATTTGACGCATTTTAAAATTTATAATTTGAAGAACTTCTACTTCCAGGTAGGATGAAATATTTTGAAGTAAAATGAGGTTCCCACTGAGAAAAACAATGAAAGCCAAATAAAATGGCCAGCATTCAACCAAAAAGATTGAATACCAAGAGATAGAATCATATGACTAAAATTCAAAGAGAAGAATAGGCAATAGAGAGAGATTTATACAAGAAATTTGTGTTATCAGGCAAAGACCTTAAAATAATCAGGATTAATATGGTCAAGAAAATAGACTAAAATATGGAAAATGGATGAAAAGAAGAATTTTTTCAAAGTATTGGAATATATAAAAAATAATCAAAAGAGCATTCTAAAACTAAAAGTATGATATCTGAATGTAAGAAGTCAATAGATTGATTTATGAGCAGAAAACATGGCCAGAGAACTGACAGGTCTCTCAGAGACCAGAGAAGGGATAATATGGCAAACACAGGAAGAAGCATAAAAGATTTGTGAAACATGGGGAAAAGGTTGAATGAAAGCATAGTTCAAGCTTGAAAAAAGGAGAGAATAAGGCAGTAGATAGATTTAAGGTAAAATGGCCAAAAATTTTCCCAAATTGGTGAAAAGCTTCAATACACAGATTCGAGAAGTAATGAAAACCCTGAAAAGAGTGAATACAAAGGAAATTATATCTAGGCACATCATGGCAGCAATCCCTAAAACCAAAGAAAAAACCTTAAAGCAGCTAGGCCAGTGGGGGAGTAGAGGAAAATACAGTGTCTTTAAATTAACAGCGATGGAGGCCATAAGAAAACGCAACGTATATTAAAGTAATGGGAAAAAACAAAGGCCAAACTGGAATTTCTTTACCAAACAAAAAAGTCCTTCAAAAATTAAGATGGAATGAAGACAATTTCAGAGAATTCAGATAATTTTAGAGAAGGATAAATTATGAGAATTTATTATGAACAATCCTTTATTAAAAGAAATACTCAAGAGAGTTGTGAAAGGAAAAAAAAAATGATCCCAGACAGAAATATGAAATGCAGAAAGAATGGGCAAATATATAAGTAAATATAAATGGATTTTGACAATATAAAAGAAATAATGTAATGCCTTATAGTTTTTAAAATATACGTAGGCCAAAATGCATAAAACAAAATAAAAGGACGGGAATAGGAAAAGGGATGCTAAAGTGTTCCAAAGCTCTAGATTTATTATAAAAATGGTAAAAAAAAATTAATAAACTGTAATAGCTCTAGTTTGTATGTCAATTTCTATAATAGCCATGTAAAAAAAGTATAATAATCACAAATTGCAATTAAAAATTTAAAAGAGGCAAAGTGAAATTTAAAAACATATTTTATTAATTCAAATCACAAAAAATGTAAAAGGACCTAAAAACATCAAAAGATAAAAAATAAATAACGTATTAGCTATTGATCTAAACATTTCAATGACAACAATAAAAATGATAAGTGAACTAAACACACCATATGTGGTGTCAGGCATCACTCAGTGACAGGGATATGTTCTGAAAGATGCCTCATTAGGCAATTTGTCATTGTACGAGCATCATAGAATATACTTACACAAACATAGATGCTATAGCCTACTACATACCTAGGCTATATGGTATTAATCTTGTAGGACCACCATTACATATGTGGCCCATCATTGACCAAAACTTCATTATGTGGCGCATGACTGTACACGACAAAGTTTGTAATACTGAATTAAAAATATATATATACAAAAAGTCTTTTTCGCTGCTTAGAAGTGACTCACTTTTATTATAAGGACACACAATGATTATGAATAAGTATAAAAAAGAGGATTGACAGTGATATACCATGAAAGAAAGAAAAGAAATCCAGTACTGTGTGTACTGTACTGTTGTACTAAACAGTACTGTTTAGTACTGTGTACTAAAATACAGTACTGTTTGTATTTTAATATCAAAGTAAACTTTAAGAAAAATTTATTTACTGAAAAATATCACAATGATAAAGGTAAAAAAACACCAGGAAGATATCAAAATTTGTAGGCACTCAGAAACTTTGATTCAACATATATAAAGCAAACATTTACAAATCTAAAACAAAAAATAGGCATATCAACAATCTTAATAATCGAATTTAATATACTTCTCTGAATAGCTGACAGAATAAACAGGCAAAATATCAATGTATGAAAGACTTGAACAAACAAAATTTAAAAATGTATCCAATTACATTATGTAAAACAATAAAACTAGTGCAGACAACTAGTATAGAATACACATTTTTTGCAAGTGCACATATACCATTACCAAATTTAAGCTATGTAGTTTTAGAAATCAACTCAATAAATATTAAATGGTTGAAATCAAAGTATATTATCTAACCATAGTAAACTTAAGATAAAAATCAATAACAAATATAGCTAGGAAATCCTCAAATTCTTGGAAATTAGTGATAAACTTCTAAAACAAAGGGTCCTAAGTCAAAGAAAAAGAGACAACAAAAATAACAAAAAGATTGTAAACAAAATGATAATATAGAATATAGAACTTAACAAAATTTGTGCACTTCAGTATGAGCTACAATAAAATAAGATTTAGAGACAAAAGCACACGGAAAAGGTGATGGACCAAAAATCAGTGATCTCATTCTCCAGCTAAAGAATCTAGAAAAAGAATGGTAAATCAAACCCAAAGTAGAAGAAAGGGCAATTAGAAAACCTGTCTGCTTTTTAATCTATGAAACAACAGTTTTCAGACACTAAACAGCAGGCAGCACAACACTGTTATTCCAGAGAAAAGGGAAACAAACTGAAAAAGCCCCATGACTGCACCAGCTTACTGCCTAGGGTCAGTTTCTAGATTGCTGTTCGGGGAGGAGAAATCCAAACAAAGCTTGGAAGAATTGTTGAGTTGAATAGACACAGATCTTATCTCAGGGAAGCCAAAGCAGCTAGGATTTGTGGGACTGACTATTGAAAAGGAGGGAGCTGCAGTAACAAAGAGCTCTAAAGATGTGTAGTGAGGACCTCTTGAGTATTTGGATGAATATTTACCTGCACATACATGAGAGGAAACTACTGAAGGTCAGGGAATGAACCACTAGAAAGAGCACGTAGAATAATTCCCAAACATCACATAGGAGTGAGAATTGTTTGTGTCTATCCCAGCCAGAGTAGAAAAACCTTGTAATATAATAGGTATCAGATAGCATTCACAAAAGAGTATATGAAATAATTTAGCCATATGCTAAGGGGTTCTCCGTGATCAACTCTAAAAATTTTAAAAGCACGCCTTGGAAAGATTGAGCCATTTCCAAGTAACTTAACTGCATGTCAGTATAATATCCAACATCTCCTAAAGGAATACAACAAAAGCCAACAGCATAAAATTCACATTGTCAGACCTGCAATAAAAAATTTCTTGGCTTGCATAAGAACAAACAGGAAAAAAAAAAAAAACTGAAAGAAGAATTAGTCAATAGAAATGGATCCAGAAATGACACAGATGATAGAACTAGCTATTATATATTCCATATAGTCAAGAAGGTAGAAAAAAGTGAGCATGATGAAGAAAGAAATGGAGAAAATTTAAAGAAGATTCAAATGAAACTTCCAGAGATTAAAAATATACCAGAAATGAAAAAACAAATGCTAGAAGGGATTATCAGCAGACTACACCACAGAAATAAAGATCTGTGAACCTGAAGATATAAAAATAGAAATTATCCCAAATAAAGTACACAGAGAAAAAAAGACTACCTTTTGTGTGATGGGAATGTTCTATATTATTGTAAGAGATAGAATTAGAATGACAAAAACAAATAAATATGGGATACTTGAAACATTTGATTAAAACAAAAGAAGTCAGGAAAGGAAGCACAGAGTAACAAAAACAAATGAAACATATTAAAATAAATAGGAAAAAGGCCAGACCTAAATACAACTGTATCAAGAATTATATTAAGTGTAAATGTACCAAATGCTCAAATTAAAAGGCAAAGTTTGTCAGACTTGATAAAAAATGTCAGAACCAACCGCATGCTGTCAACACAAATCTCACTTTCAATACAGACACAAATAGTTTGAATGTAAAATCATGGAAAAGATATACCATGCAAAAGTAAACATAAGCAAGCTGGAGGGGCTATATTAATATCAAACAAAATAAACTTCAGGACAGGAAGTATTACTAGAGGTAGAGAGTGATGCTTCATAATGATATAAAGGTCGATGAATCAGGAAGATATAACAGTTGCAAATGGACATGTCTTTAATAATAGAGCTTCAAAAAATATGATTCAAATATTTACAGAACCAAAAGGAGAACTAGATAAGTACAGAGTCATAGTTTTAGACTTTAACACAAGACTAATTGCACAAACAACTAAAAAAATCAGTAAGTAAACAAATAGCACTGAATGATATTATTAATAACTTACTTGACATGTATAGAACACCACATCCAATAACTGCAAAGTACATATTCTTTTCAACTGCAAATGAACCACTCACCAACATAAATCTTATGCTGACCAGTAAGAGATAGGAAGCAGGAGGATGTCTACAGATAAATGTACTGGCCTTCCTTCTCCCCAACAGACTGTTCTGACATGTTTTGATTCTATAGAGACCTCCCTGGAGACATCCCTCGTGACAGAGCAACTGGCTGTGTTTCCTTATAAAGCTTGGTAATGCATCAGCTTGTGTTGCTTTCCCTTCGTCCCTGCATCATTTCACTTTTCCTTACACTTGTTGCCTTGGATTGGTACCTTCCATGTAAACTTTGCCTCAGGCTCAGAGAACTGAAACAAAGACACTATGAATGAATAGCAGTAGCAGCTGCCATTACTAAGTAACTTCTCTGTGCCAGACATTGGTTAGTCTACGGGGTACAGGATAAAAAAGACATGGTTACTTACTTTGAGAATTCATAATCTAATGAGACACACATAGATGTAAAACAATCACAAACCTACCTAACTACTGAATGTGACTAAAACTTATAAATCCATCAATACTGATTTACAAAAGATCAAAATTTTCACTAATTATGACATTTTAAGTGCACCAGTAATTTTTACTTCATATCCCCTCAGTGTGAGTCCCGATTATTTTTCCATGCCCAGCTTTGGACAGCCAAAAATACATTACTGATAATTAGTGTTAGAGAAGCTTCCAGCTGGGAAGTTATTATCGCATCAATATTCCAATCCAAGACATTGTCAAAGATCGGTGCGTAAACTTCGGATTTTGTGGCATTTATTGAATAGGAGAGCAGGGAAACCTCAGTGCCCTGTGTATATTCCACTTCGTTATAAAACCTTTTCATTGCTTTGAGTGAGGCGAAGCAGATCAGGCAGTAGCTTTGCTCTCTGCCAGTGTGGTCACTGACCTATAGCATTTAAGTCATTAATCTGTAAAGTGCTTTGGAATACATGGAGTATAGAAGTATTTGATTTTACACACTGCCTCTTATATCCTGGGTTTCTCCAAGTACTTTGCAAATTAATTAATTAAATTAAATTACCAGGCATACAATGACTTTGCAAGCAAATGGAAAACACAGCATACCCTTAGTAGTTTGCATAAAGATCAAGTTTTTTCCTGGGAAGAATATTAGATTCATGTATTTGGTAAATATTTGTTTAAATCACACTATGTTCCAGGCACTATTCTAGGCACTAGAATCTTATGAACAGTGGTGATGAGAAATGCAATTTAAAAATAAATGATTAAATAAACAAGTTGGGTAAGGCAGAAAATACTTTTAGTTGGGCATTCAAGAAAGGGCTTCATGTGAATGTGCATTTGAGATGAGCCCTGAATGAAAAGGAAGAAGCTGATTATAAATATCTTAGGAGAGAGTATTCTAGGCAGAAGGGAGTACTATGGTGTTTCTCAAACTATCTTCACAGTTTGCTGCAGCCTGGACACCTCCCAAGTCTAAAATGGGAGTAGAGTTTACCTTTACATCAAGTGCTTCTGAGGGGCAGAAAGACATGTCCATCTGTGAAAATCATCCTGAGCTCTACCACTGATTGACTCTGTGTAAGCAAGTTGCTCAATATTTCTCCATTATGGAAATAAAGGAAAGCTATTCAACTTCCTTTCCCCTTTCCTGTGTGCTCAATCAAATGTGTGCTGGAGATTGTCCTGAAAAAGAAAAGAGAAAAGTCACCTTCCTAGCATACTGGTCAAACAAATATACCATGTATAAGTTGACTTGACCCTAAACAAATGGGTTAATAGTAGACTGTTTACTTCATTAAAAATCCATAGCCATTTTAGCTGTGGGAAATCATAATCTCAAAATACTTGAAAATATTTAGCATATGTTCTTTTCTAGACAACGTACTGGTTGCCAGATGGAGGACAGAGATAAATCACACCTGCCCTCTGCTCTTAAAGTTGTTCCAAATCTAATGGAGTAGGCAGATACACCAAATAAATGATTATAATGTAATGTTGCCTAGAATGTGCAATGAGAACACAGAGGGAAAAAATATACTAATTCACCCGGAAGGAGAAAGGAAGCCAACATATAAATACTACTGGATGTGTATCAAAGGATAAGGAAAAGTTAATCAGTGTGAGAGGACAATGAAAAGAATTATGTGGTCTGTTGAGGAGTTTGGATTATTTTCTTTGGGAAAAGCTATCAGACATTATATATATATATATAAAATATGATAAGATATAATATGATGAGATATATATATATATACACACATATATATATATGATAAGACAATTCCAGTGGCAGCCTTGGGCATTATATGGAATAAAAGAAAGGACTGAAGACAGTAAATTCAATAAGATAGTCCAGGATACTTAAGGATAAAGCCCTAATTAAGGCAGTGACAGTAGCAGTAGCAGTGGGAGTAAAGAGAAATCGTCATATTCAAGATATACCTTGTCAGTGAAAGTCTAAGATCTAATGTCTGGTTGCATAGAGGAGATGGATAGAAGGAGAGGGAGAAGTCAAAGTTAACTCCAGAGGTTCTAGTGGAGATGGGGTTGCCATCACCCACCGTAGGAGACTCAAAGGGAAGGTCATGGTCAGAGGAAAAGATAATTGGTGAGAAAATAGCAAACTTCAAGTCTCTCCATCTCCTTACACTTGCTTTGTTTTTCTGATCAAATACTTAGCAACATTTCCTTCAAAGAGAAAGTCACTAATCTGACTGGTCAAATTAAATACGTAGCTCACATCACATTTACAGTGGGTAGTTCCTCCACAGTTGAAAAGGTCATGCTCACAATCTCCCTTCTGATTCATTCCTGAAGGCATCGATCATTCCTCCAAGGTTTCCATTCCATATAGAGGACCAGAGATGATGTTAGCCCAGAATTGAGCGGTTGGCATGGGATGGCGTCAGCCCCACTTAAAACTCTGCCATAGGTTACACCCCAACGCAAATTTACAGAGAGCTCTGCACGAAATTCTGGGAGTAAACTCAGTCACAGTAACGTGATTTGCTTTTCATTTTGTTTTTACTCCTTGCTTAAACCTTCCCTGGCCACTCAGACAAATAAACTTTCACACATTCCTGGGGCCACTCATTAACTTTAATTCCATTTCATGTTATCCAGATCCCGCCCAAAATTACTAACAATAAGGAGGAAAATGTGGAATGCAGTGAGCTTCAGGTGCCTGAAATATCCAGGTAATGGAATCCAGTAAACAGCAGGTCATTTGGATCTCAAATATGCCAGTAGAAGAGCAGAGTAAGCTCAATTCAATGTAATTCTTCTACTAGAAACACATGTAAATTCTGGGTGAATTTTGATAAATTTAAAAGCACATAGCTGAGATAGAAAGGAAGAAAGGGATATCTCCAGGTTTCAGAAACTGAGAGAGAAATTAAAACCAGAGAAATAAGAGAGGCTGATGTCTATAGCTTCTGTCGCTTAGTATAGGCCTTACGCAGACAGGGGCTGGAGCTAGAGGTCAGAAATCTAGACTTGGGTTGGAAGAATATGGAAATGCTGGTGCAGATATTCTGCATAAAGTCTGTGAGGAGCTGCTCAGTCCATTAAAAGGGCCAGAAGAAGTGGCGAGAAAGACTGACATCTGTCTAAGGCCTTCAGATAGAGAAAACATCAACACCTTTGAAAAACAGGCCTGTCATTGTCAAAGTAGTGATGTCCAGGTTGTCGCTTACCTGTATGCACTGCTTGAATCAGAAACGGCATAGTGAGTAAATTTTTAAAAACCTGGTACAAGGTGGATATTGGAATAAATCCTAGGACCCCCTCAGAAACAAAATTGAAACCACTCTAAAAGGAAATTTTAACAAATCAGAGCAGACAGTATACCAACCAGAAAGAAATAATAGTTCTGGGAAAGTTACTTTTATTTAAATATTATTCAATGCATTCCCATAGCCATGTCATTTTAAAGAATTCCTAAAACATATACAAACAGTTCACTCACATCTTACATATCCCACCATCCAGAGCAAAATTCACTTGAGAACTGTACCTGTGGAAACTGGAAAGTGTTTACCATAAAAAACTTAGAAGTAAGAAGGATGATGTCTAATTTTTAATTATCCTGTATTTTATTTAAATCTTTTGGAACCCAATAATGGAGAAAACCTATGTAGAAACGAAGATTTAAATATTTAGAAATTCGTAAATCTTTTATCTATAAAACCTTTATCAATCACTTTTATTAATAAAACCTCCAAGAAGTATAAAAGTGTCTAGTGACAGGGTTGAATAGGCTTGAGAGAATTTCAATTGTTTAACATTCTTGTTTAGCTATTACGACCTTTCAGGAGCATCTTGAATTTCATGGAATGACCCTACAAAGAGAGAGAGACTTTGCAGCAAGTCTTAGTCTTCATCTTAGCCCGTTCTTTGTGTTCGTGCTCTCCTGTTGTTTTTTCACATTCGTGGTACATTATGCTGTCTATTGCGTACTCTCTCATTCATGCATTCATTCATTCGAACAATATTTACTGAGCTGAGATTCTTTAGTTAACCTTCAATAAATAACTCAGGTGAATGAATGTATTTGTCATCATACTAAGTGTAAGTACTGAGAAAAATCACAAAACTTATAATTCCAGCCTCAAGGAAGCTTACAATTTTGTTGAAGATACAAAATATGCTGATGAAATAGCTAATTTATTATATTAGTCTCTAAGTTCAAAGATGAGTTTTTATAGATAGTGAGAGCTTAAGGAGGACAAAGAAGAGACGGTTCGTTGTGGGCTGAATATATTAACAAATGTTGTCCATTTGAGACGGGATTTGAGATTCACTTTACAGGAAGAAGAGGACTTAGTTAGGTATGTGAATAGGAAAAAAAAAGTCCGTGGTGGTAGCATGAGCATAGCTAGTGTGGCCAATATTTGTGTCCATTTAGTGACACTTCAAAGGTAACCCATATATAACTTTGCTTCCATGGATCCATTCTCAGATTCCAAACAAAATGGCAAATCCCACTTCAGTAGCACTAATCAATAATGCAGTCTTTAATGAAGAGATTGTGAAGGAAATGGAGAGGGAAAAGCTTGCATCCTACATCACACAACAAAACTTATTTAATTATATGTTTAATTTTCTCCCCTCCATAAAGTTCCTCTCCTCTCTGCACATCTCTCTTCTCCCACCTCTGGCCACACTCCATCAGCTGTCTTTCCAGATCTTTCTAGATCTCTCCATCCTAGTTTCATTGTGCCACAATTTAAACATCTCACAGTTTCTCCAGTTTGGATCGCCACCACTTATTCCATAAAGACAAACAAAGGACGCTTCTCAGGATCTACTTTCCTTTGAAGGGAGAAGCCATGAATAGTGACTGTAGATAATATGGGGTGGAGAGCAGTGACCTGAAATACTATTTTTCTTGTTGGATAATAGAATGTGAATACAGGGGACTTTGGGAAACTAGAAAATACAGAAAGAATTCATTGATAGTTGTTTAATTGTTACTTCCAAAATAAAATGTAACAAAAAGGCTAAAAACTCTGGCAGATTAACACTTTCAGAAGTTTCTTTCACACATCTTGGTACAGATAGCTTCACTACTGGGGTTTTTGATACCACATGTTTTCTTCTTTACTTTCTTCTTTCTTTGCAGACACATACACTGGCACCAAGCTTTGAAATAATAAGAAACTTCCCATAAGTCTTTTGCCAGGCAAGGTTAAGCTGTAACAACCCAAATAGATTTGAGGATAAGATGGCTGGTTGAAAGCACGGGAAAAGAGCTGGGTTTCTCCTTTTCAACAGGCGTGTAATGGGTGATGGGGGAAGTAGGTTAAAAAGTCTCTGTCCATGCGGGGTGAAGGTTAAGACTGAGACTTTAGAGGCCAGAAGAGCAAAGTCACCACAGCAATCCACATGTTTTCAAGAGCTGCCCTTTGTGTCCGAGGGATTGAGTTTTCCCACTATTTTTTCAGTAACCCAACTTGTGTCTTTACTCAATGATCCCAGAGAATACAGCGTGGCAGGGAAGGCTTAGATTTCTTTAGCCCAGAGTCAGGTATTCTCAATTTATTGCCCACTCAAATTAAAAAGAGGGTTTTATAAGAGGAAACTGAATACAACTGAGTGTACTTTTGTTTCAACCCTTTACCTGAATTTTTTGTTTCCAATTCTCCGCTGAAGTGCCTACATTAATATATTTTGAAGAACATTTCATTAAGTTGAAAGATTCATTCACTATATTTATTTACTATAATTTGGAAGAGCCAAATCATTTAGCCAAATTCATTTCTGTATTGTCAAAGCCGTGTGTTCTGGACTAAACCATACTTGGCATTTCTTCGCTCTAATACTGACTCAAGTGGAAGGCAGAACAAGGATACCTACCCACTCAGGGAAGGAAAAGTCACTTAGCCTCGGTAGCTGTCCCAGGTCCCTTATCTAAATAGAATGCAAGCTACCATTTGTTCTGAGACTGAAAAATATCCAGACTGTAGAAACAGGCTTGAAACTTTCAGAGGCATGGAAACACTCTGATAGAAGAGTCGGAATCCAAATATTCCCTGCTCCACTCAAATGCTTTCACTTCTTGTTTTTTTGTTCTCCATGTTACTCCATATCTAGTTTTTTCTCCTCACTTGCAATTTTATCTTTTCCTATGCCTTGCTGTTCCAGTAACCTGCTTTTTTCCCATCCTTTCTTATTTCAATTTACTGATGCACAGTACCCTGCATAATTTTTCTTACCTTTTTTCTTTCTTATTCTCAGAGATATCTGCGAAAATAATATATTAGGAAATATTATCATTTCCTCTAGACTAAGAGTCTGTATCTATTTTTTTAACCTTTAGATGCATTTTGGGAGAATTGGGATATACACGTGTACAAATTACAGTTCCTTGGTTAAAAGTAGTAAAAATATACTTGTGTTAGATTAAGACAGACAGGAGTTTTTGGAAGGATATTGGGAATATTCTGGTAACCAAGGGTAGTAAAACAGTTAGGACTTAGGCATAGATGGTAACCAGGGGTGCAGTAAGAGACCAGGAAAGGTTTGCTCTTTCTCAGTGTCTCTGGCAATTGCAATTGCTCTCATTCTCCTGTTCTCTCAGGTGCCTGCACTAGTGTTCTGTACCTCTATCTCCATCTCTCCTCTCTCAGCATCACTTCTCCCTGCATACCTGCTTCATTCCTCTTACTCCAAATTGTTTTGCAATCCAGAAGATGTAAATGATCTACAGACAACTTTGCAGTTTTTTGTGCCACTGTTTCAGTTCCAAATTCCTTGGAAATGGGCTCATTTACCAAATTTGACTCAGGTGACCATCCCTGACTTAATCAATTAGACCTAGGGATGAGGGTTATACAGTATTAACACAACTCTTCCACTGCAACTATATGAGTAAAGATAGAATAGAGCTGCATTTTAGTGTTATTAACTATGCTAAAACTTAGTGGTGTAAAATATCAACTATTTAATGTGCTCAGGACTTTGTGGATGATAAATTGGGAGCATTTAATAGTGGAGATGACTCATCTCTGCCACATAAATGATGAGGGCCTCATTGGGGTGACTCAAACAGAGATGGCTGGAATGGCTCAATTGGGGCCATATATCTAAGGTCTTGGTTCTGGATGTTGGCTGCATTCCTCAATTTTCCCTACATGGCCTTTGCTGGGACTGAATGTCCAAAATGATTACTCATATAACACACGGCTGGGGCTGACCAGGCATCTCTCCCTCTCTTTCCCTCTCTCTCTTCGTGCAGCCTCCCTATGTGGCTGGCCAAGGTATTCCCACAACACGGTGGTCACTGGATACTTGAACTCCTTATATGGTAGCTGGATTCCCCCAGAGCTATTGTTCTCAGAGAGAAAGATAGAAACTGCAAAGTTTCTTATAACTTAGCCTCAGAAGTCGTATGGCATCACTTCCACCATATTCTGTTGGTAACATAGAGCCAGGTCAAATTCAGTGTGATAGAGGACTACACAAGGGCATGAACTCTGAAGGCATGATTCAGTGGGGATGACAGGGGCACCTTTGGAGACTAGCTGCCACATGTAGTTCCTAAAAAAAAAAATGGATATTGGATATATAATACCATATAGATCCCCAACACTCTACTTATTACTTATCCATATATACAATTCCAAAAATACTCCCTTCTAATAAAATGTAATTATCTTACTTAAAACTGCAAATGTCCTCTATCCTATACCCAACAAGAGACCCGAGTTCTCTGTTCTCTGAGTTCAGGATGATCTTTGGATGATAGCTTTTCTTCCTTTAATTCAGGCTTAAACCTGTGCAGGTAGAATTCCTCACAATCTTGCACATTAAATTTTTTTTGACCACCTGCAATGTAACCACTCAGAACCATTGGTACAGTTCCATCAGCTAAATGGTAGAGTAAGCAGCTCTAAGAACTCATTTCCCCACAGAAGCATTGAAAAACAAGAAATGGTCAAAAACAATGTTGTCAGAACTCTGGAAAAGTCAAAGGTTGACAGCAAGCAATCAAACACTGAACCAAGGAAAAGGCAATTCAAAAATGGCAGGAAAGTTTTGTTGCATTTTTACTTGCCCTTGCCTTATCCACTCTCCAGCATAGTGATGGTCTTAAAGTGGTGAAGTCTTAATATAATGATAGTCTTAAAGCAGCAACAGCCCATGTTCCCAGTATGGGATCCTCAATCCTGGTTCTGGAAAGAGCAGAAGAGACCCTACTCTCAAATTATTGTGTGTATCTGTTCTAAACTATCTGGGAACTACCTGAAGGACTGACACAAGATGCTCATCTCTGTTTTGCCTAACTTGAAACATACTCTGGAAAAGCAGCAGTTATTGCTCAAAAACACTGCAAGGTGAACAAACAAAGCACAGATGTCTACGGCAAAAGATTATGGATTGAAGTAAAATAAACCACCCAAGGTCCAGGAGCAAAAGCTGGGGGAGAGTCTTTGGGAAATTAGGATGTTCAAAAGTACCCATGTATACAGAGAAATTAAGAAAGCCACATGCATGCTCAAGACAAGATGCCTGCTCAGAAAACACTGCAGAAGACTCAAGTTTTTACACTGGGCTGATCCCTGAACTCAGTGCAAGTCAGCTAAACATTGAAGGAGTAACTCAGCACAGAATCAATCTACAAAAACTGGGAGAGGTGTGTGGTTTTGTGTGTGCATGTGTATGTGCATATGTATCTGTGTGTGTGTTTATTTTTGTTTTTGTTTTGTTTGTTTGTTTTAGATCCTGGAATTCAGGAAAATCTCTATCTAAACATGAGTTAAAGGAACAGAGACTTCAGTGACCATATGTGATAAGGAATGCAGTCCTTGCAAAAATAGTTTGTAAAAGTCTCTAAACAAACAGACTACTACAGCCTTCAACAATCAAAAGCACAGCAAACCCTGGAGAAGTGGGAGAATTTGATTTCCACAGTTGCCACGTTATAATATTCAAATGCCCAATTTTCAACAAAAAAATCACAAGGCATACAAAGATAGGAAAGTATGGCCCATCCAAAAAAACAAAATTAATTAACAGAAACCATTCGTAAGGAAGCCCAGACACAAGAATTACTATGTCTAGTAAACAGACAAACACCTTAACACAACAGTCTTAAATATATTCAAAGAGCTAAAGGAAAACATAGACAAAGAACTAAAGGAAATCAGGAAAATGATGCATGAACAAAATGAGAATGTCAGTAAGAAGATAGAAATTCTAAAAAAAAAATCAAACAAATTCTGGTGCTGAAAAGTAAAATAATTGAAATTGAAGATTTACTAGAAGAGTTCAACGATAGATATGAGCCAGAGGCAGAACAAAAAAATCAGTGAACATGAAGATGAGGCAATTGAAATTACCAAGTTTTAGGAACAGGAGTAAAAAAGAATGAAGAAAAGCAAATAGAGCCTAAGGGACATGCGGGACAACATTAAGCAGACCAACATACACATTATGGTAGTCCCAGAAAGAGGAGAGAGGGAGAAAAGGATAGAAAGACTGTTTGAAGAAAAAGCGGTCCAAATTTGATGAAAGGAATAAATCTAAGAAGCTCAATGAGTTCCAAGTAAGACAAACTCAAAGAACCTCACAAGACACAGTATAATCAAACTCTCAGAAGCCAAAGACAAAGAGAGAATCTTGGAAGGAGCAAGAGAAAAGCAACTTGTCACATACAAGGGATCCTCAATAAAATTAACAGCTGTTTTCTTATCAGAAACCATGGAAGCCAGTGGCCAGACATATTGAAAGCGCTGAAAGAAAAAAAAATTGTCAACCAAAAATTCTGTATTGGCCAAAGTATTCTTCAAAACTTAGGGCAATATTAACATATTCCCAGATAAACAAAAGCTAAGAAAGTTCATTATAACTCCCTATCACTTCCCTACAAGAAATGCCAAATTGAGTCCTTCAGGTTGAAATGAAAAGACACTAGACAGAAACTAAAAGCTATCTGAAAAAATAGAGATCTCTAATGAAGGTAAATACATGGGCAAATATTAAGGTCAGTATTATTGTATTATTGGTTTGTAACTCAACTTTTTATTTCTTACACGATTTAAAAGACATATGCATAAAATAATGGTAAATCAATGTTATTGGGCACACAATGTATAAAGATGTACTTTGTGACAACGATAATGTAAAGAGGAGGAATGGAACTGTATAGGAGCAGAGTTTCTGTGTGCTATGGGAGTTAAGTTGGTTTCAATTCAAATTATATTGTTTTAACTTTAGGATGGTAAATATAATCTTCTTGATAACTACGAAGAAAATATCAATAGATTATACACAAAAGGAAATGAAAAGGGAATCAAAACATACAAAAAATCAACCAAACACAAAAGAAGGCAGTAATGGAGGAAATGAGGGGCAAAAAAATGTATAAGACATACAGAAAACAAGCAGCAAACCGGCAGAATTAAGTTCTTCCTTAGTAATCTCTTAAATTACAAGTGGATAAGCTCTCCAATAAAAAGACAGACATTGGCAGAAAGGATGAAAAAAAAAATCCAACTGTATGTTGTCTACAAAAAACTCATTTGAGATCAAAAGACACAAATAGACTGAAAGTTAAAGCATGGAGTAAGATATCCCGTGCAAATAGTAACCAAAAAAGATCTGGACCTGCTACACTAATATTACACAAAATGAACTTTAAATCAAAAACTGTTGCAAGAGACAAAGGAGAACATTATATATTGATAATAAGTTCAATTCATTAAAAAGATATAATAATTATAAACATATACATACCAAATGACCCCCAAATATATGAAGCAGACATTGACGGAATTGAAGAGAGAAATAGATGTTTCTACAATAATAGTGGGAGACTTCAATACCCCACTTTCAATAATGAATAGAACGTCTAGACAGAAGATCAATAGGGATATAGGGGCTTGAATAACACAGTAAACCCACTAAACCTAGCACACACATATAGATCACTCTACTCAACAACAGCAGAATACACATTCTCCTCAAGTACTCACAGAACATTCTCCAGGACAGACCATACGTCAGGCCACAATACAAATATCAATACATTTTTTAAAAATTGAAATCATGCAAAGTGTCTTTTCTAAGCACAATAGAATGAAGGTAGAAATCCATAACAGAACCATTGGTAGCCGTTTTCCATCATGCCTGCCGTACATGATTTAGAGCAATGAAGGGAAAAACATAATCTACCATTTAGAAAAGAGGGAAAGGGGACAAACGACACCTAACTCATTGATGCAGAGTGTGCTCTTTTCTTAGAGGATGGGGATAGGGAGGAAAATGATAGGTCCAGTTAATTTGTGAGCATCATTTATTCATTAGTGTGTGAGTTTCTTGGTCAGCCCCCAGGCAGCCTGTGATGCTGCCTGATGGGAAGCTTTCCTTTACTAGGTGTTGAGTGGAGCCAACCTTGAAAGGGATGTTTAAAAGGATTACACTGTGGTGGGCTTGGCAGCACCCTTCCTCTTGTGCCAGTATTTAGGCTGAGTTATTTACAGGAAGTGTGTGCCATCACAGGCCCCAGGTCATCAGAATTTAGTTTGGCTTTTTTTGTTCATGCAAAACAGCACTTTGTTTAGCATTTGTATTCCTCCGCATTCACTTCCTTCTTCATTATCATTGCGAAACATCTTTGTCTTCCTGTTCAGATGTTAAGTGGATATCAATACTCCCTGAGTTTTACACATCACAGATCAGTTTTAGATGTCAGGGTCAAAGACACCAAACTGTTTCCAACAACTTTGAGACCTAATTTGAATACGTGATTAACAATACGTGTAATGGTGAAGTGTGTGTCGGGCTCATTATACCTGTTCCGGAAGGTTTCAGACTGCAAAGATTAAAAGTCTTTATCTTCGAATAGTTTTTCTGTGCTGGCCTCGGTGTCAGACTGTTAATGTACAGTCTGGCACCTGCAAATAATGTGGCTTTTGTAACCAATTATGTTTACCATGTCGTTTTATCCACCGAGAATCTTAAACTCAACATAGTGGTACAACTTGAGTAACTACACTTCCTCCTGTTCACATTTCTCTAGTCTTTTCTTCATACTCTATGTTTCCCCTGGCCCTGTTTTTTTTGTGTGTGTGTGTGGGGAAGACCAGCCCTGAGCTAACATCTGTTGCCAATCCTCCCCTTTTTGCTGAGGAAGACTGGCCCTGGGCTAACATCCGTGCCCATCTTCCTCCACTTTATATGGGACGCCGCCACGGCATGGCTGAGAGGCAGTGTGTCGGTGGGCGCTCAGGATCCGAACTCGCGAACCCCGGGCTGCCAAGCGCGGACTAAACCGCTGCGCCACCAGGCGGCCCTGCCCTGTTTATATTAAATATTTTTGCAATTATATTGGATTGTGTGTATTCCAGTAAGCTACCACAATGCTTTATGAAATACGGAAGGATATAAATGCATATAAGTAAAATATATATGTATTTTGCTTAAGTGCAGTACAATGACTGCACTGAAGTCATTACTCCCTTTGCCTATAGGGATTTGAACAAGAATATCAAAAAGGCAAAATTCCCAATTCTGAAAATTTCATATGGGTTAGGTATATAATTTGTAAACTAATACTCTAAAGTCTTAGAAGTGAGGAACTAGTTCTTTTAAATTCAATTTTTTATTATAAACAGCAGAGTAACATACATAAATAGGTGCCTAATGAAAACTGGTATTCTAAATTGGAATTCTCATGAATACCTGTTTTTTCTTTCTAAACTTATGATAATAGGCCATTTGATTATCTTCTATTTAATGCTTCAGCTTCAGAACAATGAAGTATTTGTTGTGAATGAAAAGGAAAAAAAATGAATTTTTCTATCTTTGATGGGGGTGGGGGTAGTAGAAAAAATGAAAAGTCAAACAGCTATTGAGAAACCCATCATTTTCTATATATTGTGTACTTTTATTTCAATAACTAATTTAAAGTTCCTAAAAAGATGCTGTGATATTATTGGACGGAAGTAAGTGAATTTCAGGGAGATATGAACCTTGACAAAGGTTATCCAGCTAATAAGTGGTAGAAGAATTGAACCCAGATGCATCCATCTCTAAAGCTTTGGCTTTTCTCTTCTCATCTTCTACTTTTGATAGCCAGTGCTTTCCTGCTAAAAAATGTGACTGAGATTTCCAAAGAGCCATCAACATTGCTTTTTAATCAGATAGAAAAATTACTATTGATTCTCTAAAGACATATTCCTTTTCCATTCAGTGACTGTAGTTGTTGAAATAATATTTCCAGACACTGGTAACCATGTGGATGGAGACCAAGAGCAGAACTCAGGGGTGCCTCAAGCGGTTAGCAAAGACCAGTGGGGCTCATTGGTGATATTTACAGTCATTCCCTAGACTAAATTAACCTTATTAATAAGACCCTAAATCTTCACAATATTGCCCTTCCCTGTTAATTTCTTCTTCCTCCCTCTCTCCTATCTTTCTCTGTATTATTATTATTTTACATTTTTTGGTGAATTAAAATCAATGATTTGTATTCAACTGTACTAGTCACAAAAGCAGAGACTCCTTGATTACAGTAAAGGAAGAAAATAGAGAAAAGATAAAAATTATAAGTATATGAACATATATGTATATATATACACACACACATATATATACATACTGTACATGGAATTTCTCTAAAATCCATTTAGTATCTGCACAATTTACTGTGTATTAGAAGTAAAGCTAAGAATGAGCATAACTGTTTACAAGATATGGAAAATAGACCCAAATATGGAAATCACTAGCAACAAGAATGGGGAAGAAAGAGTATAATAAGGAATTTAGACGTTTTTGTTTTCTAGCTATGATGCCAGATACTGAATTTTCAACTTAAGACAAAGAGGCCATAAAAAGATGTATTAGTTTGCTAGGGCAGCTATGACAATATCACAGACTGAGTGGGCTAAACAACAGAAATTTATTTACTTACAGTTCTAGAGGCTAGAAGTCTGAGATAAGGTGTCAGCAGGGTTGATTTCTTCTGAGGCTTCTCTCCTTGGCTTGCAGATGATGCTCTTCTCCTTGTGTCTTCTCGTGGTCTTCCCTCTCTGTGTCTGTGTCCTAATACTCTCTTTTTATAAGGACACTCGTCATATTGGATTATGGCCCACCCACATGACCTCATTTTACCTTAACTCTTTAAATGCTCTATCTCAAAATACAGTCATATTATGAAGTACTGGGGGTTAGGACTTCCAAATATGAATGAGAGGAGCACAATTTAGTCAATAACAGAAGATAAGAGTAATTTAAACAAATTAAGTAACTACTTTTTCCAAGGAGTTGCTTAAATATATGAATTTATTCAAGAACAATAATAACAACAAGAATTTATATAACACTGTACATAAAGGATATTGAATTAATCCTCGTAACATTCTGTGAGTGAGCATTAAATGAGACTAAGCAAGATTAAGTGACCTACCCTAAATCATACAGTTAATACTTTCCAAATCCAGAATTCAAACCAAGTATTTTCCCAATTCCAAACTCATTCTACATCTTGCCACGGTACCCACTTCCCAAAGGATCCACTCATCAACTAACCTATGTTATACATTCATTTCATTTTTTGAAATGAATTTTGAGTCTTCATTTTGCTTAGTGTCAGAAGTTACATGGGGATAGAACCGAGTTGTATACTGTTAGTGAAATTCACACATGGGGAAGGAAATTGAATCCAGGAAGGAAACTTCAGTGATGTTTCTATGTAGAAGGCAAATAACAGAACAAGAAATATGTCATTCTTTTGATTAGGTGATCTTTCCTAAAACATTACAAGAATCAATTTTAAGAAGCCCAATGTTTTCCAAACTTTCACCAATGGGCTCTGCAGGGTCCTCTAATGATATCTAAGAGACTTCTTAGTTTCACATTCTAATCCACTTAAGACCAAAGGTTCTGATTGTTTTTCGTGAAGAAATCAAATGAAAATCATAGCCGGTAATTTGGGACAGTTTCTTCAGGGTCCAGGCAAAATCAAATAATACAGTAATAATCATTGTTAATTGCATCTTTGAAAATGATTAACCAAGTATCAAAGAGGTATATGAATTGGGGGAAATTATGATCAGAGAGAAACATAGATCATAAATATTTAATTAATGCTCAACTATATATGAGTTTAACGTTGGTTAAGCTAATTTCCCTTCTTCTAGACACTTTCCAATTCATCTCCACAGAGAGACTAGAAAAATCATCTTTCAAAGCAAGATTTATTGTGTTGCTTTAATTAAAAATCTACAGTGACTTTCACATTCATGCCACCAAATTTTGCTATGAGAGAAAAGTAGCCATTATATTCTCTCTTGGATTAGACACCCAACCATACTTTAGTTAGCTCATCCTATTAGAAGCACTTTGAGGGCAGATCCTACAGAATCTTGTCTTGTATCCTCTACAGAATCAAGCCAAGAGACTCATACTCAGAAAACAATATTTGTTCTGAATTGATATTTTTAGCTTTTACCAAATCTATATCAACACTTATCGCTATAATCTCCAAGTGGAAGACCTACTTGATTTCCATTTTCATTTTGTAATCTCGACTAGAAATGTAAAGGAAAGAATTGAGAAGTAGCCACAGCCGGCTACTGGCTGAAGCAGGAGGCACAGATAAAAAAAAATCTGTGGAGATATTGTTTCTTTCAAAAGATATGAACATAGGAGAAAGTCCAAGAGTTTGAAATAATTTTGCAAAATAAAATTCCACAAAAACCTAGAAACCCAGATCCATATCAGTAATAGATTGGTTTAATAAACTGTTCTATTTGTGCAATGGAAAACTGCAGTCATGAAGAAGAATGAGATACTTTTTTTCTAACTCTACTCATCAGTGCTTCAAAAACAATGTTAAATAATAGTTTTTATTTAACACTATTTCAGACACCTTCATTTTGTCCTGCGTTTATTGCCAGTTACTAAACTTTTACCATTTACCTCTTTCTCTTTTAGATATATCGTTTCCTCATGTTGTGGAAACATTTGTCTATTCTTATTTTACTATTTTTTTAATTAAAAATGAATATTGAATTTTACAAAATATGTTTTGGGGATGTTTCAAATGTTTGTATAGCTTTGTTCTCTTTGATTCTCAAGATTCTCTGCTTTGGTTCCTACGCAGAGCAGAGGCCAAGAGAATTTGCTTTTAGTTTCTCTTTGCCAGTAGGTATTTTTTCTGGTCTACCCATGCCTTAAAGATGAAGCTAAGTATAGGTTCTCAGTTCTCATTTCCTGTCTAGCAGGCATCAAGTCTTACCTCCTGCCTCCCATGGGCTCATGGCCATTAAAACCAAGTCTCTAGGTCAGGTGTGTCAGTAAACTATGGCCCATGGTCCAAATCCAGCCAGCTGCCTACTTTTTACATCCTATGAGCTCTGAATAGTTTTCACATTTTTAAGTGGTGACATTTTAAATGGTTGTATAAGTACCTAAATAGTATCCTCAATTTTGCCTCTTGGTCCACAAAGCCTAAAATATTTACTATTTGGCTCCATAAAAAAAGTTTGCCAGCTCCTGTTCTAAGCTATCAAGATCGATAATCCACTCCCAGTGTGTCTGCAACGCTCACGTCAGTGCACCACTCTTCATTCGCGGATCCTGGGCATTTCCATGACGCACCTCCAAAATCAGCCATGAACTTAAAACTAAGTTCTTTACATTTAACCTAGCGTATCTAAGTGGTTTCTTTTGGGAGAGTTTTTCAAATAATCTTGCCCACCATATTCTTCATAGCCTCATTAATATTGGCAAAAATTACAACTTAACATTCAATAAAGGAGACTTGTTCATAAAAATTATAGAAGCACATACAATAGAAAGCTATAAACAGTTATGAAACGGGAGGCATATTTTTATTCTTATAAAACGATGCTCATTTTGCTCCCTTTTGTTTACATACATACATTATTTGTATGATATACTTATATAAATATATGACATACATGAAAACATGATTTATATTTGTATACATACACAGAAATATGCTTATATATATCATGTATTTATATACATTGAAATTGAAAACTCAAAGTGTGTAACATATAGTATATAAATGTGTGTATATGTACTCATCTAGAAAAATAGGTTGAGAGAGAGATATATGATTTAGACAGCGTTCAAGATTTTAAAAGTAGTTTTCTCTCAGCAGTGGGATTATGGCCCGTTTGATTTAAAATATTGCTTATTTTTATGTCTTAATTGTTATGATGAAAAATTCATATGTAAATTAAATTTTAAATATCTATGCATACTTATATGTGCAATGTATAATTAAATTTATAATTATATGTTTATATAAATATAAGTATTATATTTATATTCTATAGTATAATTATATTATAACTAATTAAATATAATAATTAAATATTAAATTAAAAATAATATATTATGTTACATGGACTATATTAAATATAATATATCTATATATTATATTATAATTTATATAGTAAGTAATGTTAATATTATATTTATATTATAGATATATTAATATATTTATGTAAATATATTGCATTAACATATTCTTGTAATATACATTATATATAGTATTAATATGATGTATATTAATATATAATATTTATATATTAACATAATATATAAATATATTTATATAAATTGGAATGTTCACATGAGTGTCCATATGGCTGAGTAGGAAGTTAACCAAACGGGTGTCATGGATATGCCAAGGTGGAATAGTTGGATTTTATTTTATTATCTTGACTTTTCCCTCAGCTGTGTTGAATGCACACAATCAACAGATTCAGGCTACTTTTTGCTAAGAGCCAATGCACTGAGAGAGCTGCGAGAAGATTGAATAGTAGAGCTATCTTTTAATTGACCAGAAAGCTGTCTTTTCTTGACCTTATTTTCCCAAACACAAAGTCCTTCCCTAACTCTTTCTTTTTTTTATTGTAGTAAAATATATGTAACATAAAATTCACTATTTTAACTATTTTACAATTCATTGTACAATTTGGTGGAATTTAGTACATTCACGATGTCGTGCAACCATCACCACTGTCTAGTTCCAGAACATTTCCATCACGCCAAAAGGAAACCTCACACTCACTGAGCAGTCATTTCCTATTTCCCCTCCTCTAAACCCTTGGCAACCACTGAGATACTTTCTTCCCTTTCTATGGACTTGCCTATTCTGTTCATTGCACATATCTGGAACCACACAGTACGTGGCCTTTTGTGTCTGACTTCTGTCAGTTAGCGTAGTATTTCAGGTTTCATCCAAGTTGTAGCATGTATCCGTAATTCACTCATTTTTGTGGCTGAATTCCTGATCCTGTTTTCTTCATATGGTTTGCATACAAAATTAAAAATATATTGAGAGTGAAGCTCTGTTTTAATTGCACATCTATTAGACCCATTCATTTGAGGAAGGTGAAAATGGAAATATTGCTGTGAAATGATCATTGGGAAACCTCACCCAATTTGATAATGAAAAGTTTGGGAAATGTTGCAAAAGTTGTTTGCTTCATTTTAAAAGCCTTTTAAATAAGAATTCGGGAGTTTTTTTTTTCTTGTCAAGTAGGTTAAATGAGTCAGAAGAAAATTCCTGCACTCTAAAACAAATTTGAAAATGTTTCTAATTATTCTTAATAGGAGAATGAGAGTAGAGGTTACCCATATCCAATATGGACCCCTGTGAGAATACTGTTTACGATTCTAGCCGCCATTATCAAATTATGTTTCTTGAGGGTTGGGCAGCTTAGTTCCTTCATATTTCTTTTAAGAATTCTTCTATCAAATTTATTAATACAATATAAACAAGAGAAGTTGATGTTTAAGTGTAGTTCAAATATTAGATCTAAGGAAAGCAGTAAGGAAAAAAAATCCCATATCTCTCGCCAAAACATTGTCAGCTCTGAGGTGGTTTGCTAGCTGAAAGGCACTTTTATTGTTAAGTGGATAGAGGTTGTTTAAGAGGGATGAGAGCCAAAAAATTTTAAGTACTTATATGTGTTAAGAACAATGCCTGGCTATCTCAAACTCTATATCAGTCAAGGTTCACCATTTTACATATGTGAAAAGCGAGGTTCAAAGTGTTTTAGTAACTTACCAAAAGGCACAAAACCAGTAAATTCAAGCAAGAGTTCAATCCCAAATCTGTCGCTCTGAAGTTTGAGATAAATAGAAATAAATAGCACTAAATTAGAAGTTCAGAGAGAGTTTTTATTTCATGCTCTTTCATTAGCTCTCTTTGTCTAGACATAAATAATTTCCTCTATATGGGCCTTAGTTTTCACAACTATAAAAGTTGGAAGCTTGACTGGATAATCTCTATATGGTCTTCCATTTCTAAAATGGTCTATTAAATTGGCCTCCTACAATTGCCCTTGCAATATATGTATGCTGCCACCAAGTGGCAGTAAAGTGTACTAGTGCCTTTTTTTTTAAGTGGGGAGTGCATTTGACATCAGATTTAGCCATCAAAAGTATAACCTATTAATATAACTATAAAATGATAATATAGTCAGGTATTACTAACTTTAAGTCAGAGGCTTTACATTGTGGCTGTGCATCACATCAGAATCACCTGTGGAGGTTTTCAAACTTAGAGGAAATCCAGACCCCACTGAAAGAGAATCTTCAGAGATGGAACTTGGGCATCGGATGTTATTTATTTTTTGCTTGCACGGGTGATTCTGATGTATAGATAAACAGAAAGAAAGCTTAAAAGCCCCTTTTACACTAACTGTTGACATTTTATAACTAACATTTAGTCTGCTACATATACATATACATAATATATGGATTCATTTATTTGTTTGTTTATTGCCCTTACTAAAGCTCATCAAATATAACTCATTCTAAACAACTTTTAATTCTTTTTCCCTCCAATTTTAGCTTCCTTCTTTTCAGGTTATCCTCTGAGTACCCTAAGGGTGAGATACTTCCATGAAATATCTGTGTCTAATTTGCCACCATTGAAACCCTACTTTTCTCTTTTCTCCCTTGATAGAGAAGTGAGAAAATTCACGTGCCCACACATACACCTTGAATTTTCCACACAATAGCTTTTAGCTTTAATAACTTGCTAGAGGGAATGCACAAAAATACCCACTCTAACTTAAAACAATAGTATAAAATTAGTGCTAAAACAAAACTAAACAGAGAATATAATTTGTGTTTTTCAACTCAGATATGTACAAGGTGTATATCTACTAGGATATTGTGAGGATCTACACCAACCCTGGTCTCCGACATATTGGAGGGTAAGAAAACCTAGTTTTCTAAAATCTTAGCTGGGCCACACTGGTTTAATATTACCATTGGAAGATGCTTAGTAAGTATATATTGAGTGAATATTGTTTCAATTGCTACGTAATCAGGAGAATTCCCAGGCAAACACACATACACATGCATCTGAAACAGTGTGTTCACACTCAGTGTAAACACACTCACTCACACTCGACTCATCTCTCTCTACAGAATATAATATTTCAGTGTAAAATAGATTTTCTTCTTTCAATAGTAATCACTCCTGCTTTTCCCATTTTTTTTCTCTTCTGAGAATTTATTACAAAGTCAATTGTTGAAAGAGGCAAATTTGAAAGGGTCACACAATTAAAAAATACAGCAGTCAATGGGAAAAGAAAATGACCTCAGTTTGTGTTGATGAAAACCCTACATTACGGGAGAAAAACCAAGTGTCACCCTGCAGAGACAGCCAGCTAGGGAAAGAGACACAACAGCAGGCACCTCTTGTCACCTCCCTTCATTGCTCTCAAGGCGCATTTAACGCTAGAGCTGTGTACAGAGCAATCGGAAAGGAGGGGTCAGGTCATATGACTGTTTGGTCTTAAAAATCCAGGAAAGATGAATGAAGTATGTATTAGTGTTCTTCTCACTTTCTCTTCTCCAACTGCCTGTTCATGTCCTGTTTCTTTTGGGTTTCCTGTCTTTTTGCTTTTTGAAATTTTTGATTTTTTTTGACATTTTAGTGTGTTTTTAACATTACACGTTTCTTCTCCCAGCCAGTTTATCAACTGTCTATTTTAATTATGAAGTTCTCTGTTGAGTAGGATATATTGATTTTTATATAACAAAGTTGGGATATTGTTTACTTCAGAATTTGGTTTTTGGGGGGGTTCTATTGAAGAAATCTTTTTCCACTCATAGGGCACTTGTTTTCCTCTTTTAACTTGATAGTTATGCCTTTCACACGGAGGTTTCTACTCCATGTGAGTTCACTGTTGTACAACGTAATGTGATATAAGCATCCAGGTTTATTCTTCTCTATAAAATGCATTATTTTCCCCAACATTGTCTACTAAACAATCCACAGTTTTCCCATTTTTTCTGTAATGTTCATGAATATGAGTCAATTTTGAGTTGATACTATCCAATATATTGGTTGTCACTAGCCTCTTATGGTTTTTGAGCACTTGAGATGTGCTATAAATGCCAAATACATACCGAATTTCAAAGACTTAGTTGGGAAAATTGTACAATATTTCATTAATTTTGTGTGTGTGTGTGAGGAAGGCCAGCCCTGAGCTAACATCTGTTGCCAATCCTCCTCTTTTTTTAGTGAGGGAGACTGGCCCTGGGCCAACATCTGTGCCCATCTTCCTCTACTTCATATGGGACACTGCCACAGCATGGCGTGACAAGCGATGTGTCTGTCCGTGCCCAGGATCCGAACCTGCGAAACACCAGGCCGCCAAAGCAGAGCACGTGAACTTAACCACTAAGCCACCGGGCTGGCCCCTCATTAGTTTTTTATATTGGTCACATGTTAAAATAATGTTTGGTTACATTGGATTAAATAAAATATATTATTAAAATTTATATCATATTTCTTTTTCTTTCTTCTTCTTCTTCTTTTTTTTTTTTTTTGCTGAGGAAGATTTGCCCTGAGCTAACATCTGTGCCAATCTTCCTCTATTTTGTGTGTGGGATGCCTGCCACTGCATGGCTGCTGACGAGTGGTGTAGGTCCAAGCCCGGGAACTGAACCTGGGCCACTGAAGCAAAGAGTGTTGAACTTAACCACTAGTCCATGGGGCTGGCCCTCATCATGTTTCTTTTTTTTAAAAGTATGCAAAAAATTAAACCTCATATGTGGAGTGCACTACATTTCTACTGGACTATACTGCTATATGCTATTTGGACATATTCATTCCTGCACCAGGGTGCCATACTGGTTCAGTTACTAAAATATTGTCTTATTTTCATGTTGGGCAATTTAACCTTCTTTAATTTTTTTTAAAGCTACTTGTGAACTCCTTTTTGAAAGCTATTTATGAATTCCAATTTCTCAGAATTTAAGCTGGCATTTTCATTGTGTGTTAACTGAATTTACAGGATAGTTGGGTAAAAAAGACATCATTAGGTGTTAGCTTATACTGTCCATGAACAAGGCTTATCTCTCTTATAAAAATTTTTTTCTTTTATAGTTTTAAAATTTTAAAATTTTAAAATTTTCTCCATTTAGGTATTGTATTCTTTTTTAGATGTTATATATATTTATATATATATATCCTAAATTGATTATATATATGTAATTTCCCATTTGCTCTTGCTTGTTGTTGGCAATGAAGGTGTGTTGACACGTTTTAGTTGATGTTCTAGCCTGTAACCTAGATGAACTCTAATTAGTTCTAGGAGTTTATTCATTCTGTTATATTATCTGCATATATCTTGTGTCAATAGTGACAATTTTATCTTTTCCCTCCAATCTTTATACTTTTTATCTTTATCTTATCTTCTTATCTACTTTTTATCATATCTCCACTATTAGCAAGAACCTCTAATACTACATTGTGATACTGGATATTCTATCTTGTTCAGAATTTTAATGGAAATTCAATGAAACTTTCTCCATAAATTTCAATGTCGCATTTTTAACTTTAGTTTTTGTTTTGTAATATGTTTATCGAGTAGAGAAAGTTCTATTCTCTTCTTTAATTCTGACAATTTTTATCTTAAATAAATGTTTCCTAAAGATTTTTAAGGAACATTTATTAATATATGAAGTTTGTTTTTTTCCTCTTTCAGCGTGATCAACTTTCTTATGTTAAACCATCTTTGAATTACTGGAGTGAATAATGTATGATTTTTAAATGAATGGCTAGATTTGGCTGGCTGATAGTCTATTTAAGATTTTTTTTCTACCTGTGTTTGCAAAAGTGTGGTCCTGTAATTTTATAATCTTATATTGTCCCACCTAGTTTTGAAAATAAGTTGATAACATGAATCAATCTATCTTCCCCCTTTTAATTCTAGTTATCTAATTTTCAAGACTCTTTACATATTTTGCAGTATATTTTCTAATTTTCTTGTAAAAATTATAAAAGCTAGAAGGAATGATCTATTTCTTGAAAATTTTATAGAACCTACCTGCAAAACCACTTGGACTTGGATTTGTTTGTTTTGTTTTCTTCCCCAGGGGAACTCTTATTTCTATTTCAATTTCCTAAGTGGTTATTTATTTATATATTCTATTGCTACAATTTCTATTTATGTCAAATATGCCACTTCACCCTTTTTTCTCCAGAAAGTAATCCATTTCATGCATTCATCCATGACATTTGTTTCCAAAGAAATTTACTAGCATGTAGTTATTTACATGTTTTTAAATTATTATGACTCTAGTGATTATGTTTGTAGTATTTTTCACATTTTTCATTTAGTATTTTCATTGCATTATCTCCTTTTTGGATTTCTTCAACAGTGCTGTTTAATCTTTCTATCTTATGAGTCTTTCAAAGATACAACACTGAGGTTTTGTTTTTTGGGGGGAGGGGCATCTCTCTTTTAGAGAATTCTGTTCTTACATTTATAACTTATTAGGTTCTTCTTTAAAAAATAGTTATATTTTTCACCCAATTTCTGGGGCAGAAGACTTGTCATTTGTTTTAAATGTTATGTCCTAACAAGCATGTACTTAAACCTAGGCATCTCTGAGTACTACTTTAACTGTCATACAAATTTTTGACCTTTATAGCGTTTTCATTGTCATTTAGTTTTAGGTACTTAAGAATTTTTCTTAATCTCCTCTTTAACTCAAGGCTCATTGTATAGGATTTAAATTATTTTTTTAATAATCAGATATTGATTTTATGCATATGACATTATTTAGGAGACTATATTTTATATGATATGCTATTGTTTCTTTGAAACAATGTGTTTATTCTTTCTTTCTGATAACTTTTTGTGAAACTGTCATATAATTTGGCAAAAAATGGTTTCTTTTTTTGTTGAATGAAAGTTCTTCCTGAATCACTTAGTTTGTACTTATTAATAGCATTATGCAAATTTTTCCTTAGTTTTTGTCTGCTTGATCTATTTGGTTCTAAGACACTTGCACTAAAACACTAATTTTTTAATCTTTTATTATTTTAGTTTTCAGTTTTAACTTACGCTTCTAGCAGTTGTTCTAGCATGTATTTTACATTCTATTTTAGTTACATGTATACTCATGATTGTTACATGTTCTTGATCTATTATTTGTTTTACCAGTATATATAATCTCTCTCTATCTTATGCTATATCTCATTTTAAATCACTACACTGGGATTCTTATAGGTCGTATTGGTTGGTACCTGTTTTTTATTTTTTATTATCTACTTTTTTGTTCTAGGGATGAATTGTGTAGACAACATGTTGTTAGATTTTGTATTTTAATTCAGTCTGCTGGTAATTGAATTCAACTTAGTTTTATTTACTATAATTAATCCTATATCAGGATTTATTTTGGCCATTTAAGTTTATCTTTTCTATCTCTCACAGTTCCATTTCATTCTGCTTTTTTCTCTCTCCAACATGGACTTCCATTGGATAGATTTTTTTCTTGAAAGTTATACAGTGTAGTTTTTTTCTTCTGGTGGTTAAATGAAATTTATAAAAATCTACACTTACATTTATTTCTTCCTGTGACTATTTCAAACATCAATCTATAATGTTCTTCAAACAGGAAAAGTAATCTAACATGATTTTTCCTTCCTCTGGGCTCCCCTTACCTGCCTACATGCTCACCCTCCTCATCAAGAATTTTGGTTCTGAATTGGTATGAATAGGCCCATTGATCTGATCTTTGAGTGTTTTAAGAAAATAAATTATAATTTCCATACCTCCTATATATTTCATAGAATGTTACTGAATTTATTTATTTATTTAGTTAGTTAGTTATAAATGACATACTTTCACAACAAGTGTTTTCAAAGAAGATTCTTATATGGTGACCTTTCTGATGCTTTGTGTACCTGAGAGCATCTTCCTAGTGGATTCATGTATAAATGATAATTTAGCAGGATATAAAATTCTAGGTTCACATTTATTTTTCCTCAAAAGTTTGAAATTATTACTCCATTATCTGGCCTGCATTTGTGATCAAGAAACCCCGGATCCAGATGACATCTATTGATTTAGAGTTCATTTATTCATTCTTTCTTTCTGGGACTTTTAAAATTTTTCTCTGTTTGTGATGTTCCTAATTTTCCTTATAAATTTTCTAAATGTAAGTTTGTTTTTTTTTTAATTTTTCCTAACCTATCTGGCACTCTTTACAGTTTTAATCCAGGAGCTTTTATGGCATTCACAAATGTTTTTTCTTTAAAAATGCTTGTTCGTGGGGATGGCCCGGTGGTGCAGCAGCTTAGGTTGTGCTTTGGCAGCCCGGGGTCCGCGGGTTCGGATCCTGGGCAGTGGCTGATGCACTGCTTGTCAGTCATGCCATGGCAGTGTCCCATATAAAGTAGAGGAAGATGGGCATGGATGTTAGCCCAGGGCCAGCCTTCCTCAGAAAAAAAATAAGAGGATTAGCAATGGATTTTAGTTCAGGGCTGGTCTTCCTCACAAAAAAAAAAAAAAAAAAAAAAAAAAAGCTTGTTCCTGCTTCAGATTATGAATATTCTCCCACATTTCTATGCAAGTATTTAGTATGCTCATTTTAAAATCTAGCAAGGTTTATTTTTAATTACAACTGAATTCATTATTCCAGTATCATGTCTTTTTATAGTATATGTGCTTCTCAGATTTCTCTAGATATTTCCTGGAGCTCATATTCTCCTGTGGTCGTAAGCAGGACCTTCATATTACTATGCCAATTGAACATTGCATTAACGTGCCTGGCTGAGGGGACCAGGGGCCTGAAAAGCACCCGTGCTCCATCACCAGGTTGATGCCCTGGCACAGGGCTGCTTCCTCTCAGACATCAAGGTGAACTTTTCTTCACCCAAAGGTGCCCTTCACCTGGCAAGCCAGGCCATATGGTGCTGTCTTTTCCTAATTCTTGTGTCCAGAATGGGTGTCTATTTCTAATTTTTCTGCCCAGATGTTGTAACTTTGAGGGAAAAAAATTTGTTTACAATTTGTCCACCTTGTAGGGAGTACTTTTTTCTAATTTTTTTCATCCAGAAAAGTGCTTTTATCTAATTTGCACAAATGAAACTTATGGGTAGGATTACCATGTATCTTGGTTGGTTGAGACATTCCCAGCTTATACCCGCTGAGTCAAGGTAGTTATTAATTGCTCCACTTTCACTCTCAGAAGTGTCCTGATTTAGATGATAAATTATGCGATCATCCCACTTGTAAGTTCCCAGTGAGTAGCCTGGGTGTGACTTACTTATATTGTCGTGTGTCCTCAGGAGGGGACAAAGCCCCGGCTCTATTTTGTGACTCTCTCAATGACAACAACGATCTTGGCTTCAATTCACCCGGTTGCTGCCCAACCCCAACTAGGTTTGCAACTCTGCCTTTCCACACAACTCCTTGTCTGAATTTCCTGCACATAGCTCTGCTTCAAGGGCCTTACACCTTCAATCATGTAACATTCAGAATTAGGTGAAAAGTAGAAGGTGACTCTGAAGGCTCCGGAAGTTTATTTACACTTCAGTCACAAGTTAATGCTGCCCTGGAGTTACCTGCCCACCAAGTATGCAGGGCGGGTGCTCCCGATTTTCTCTTTTAAAGCAGAATCACTCCAAAGTTCTCCTCTAACCAATCTCCCGATGGGGGCTCTCAGTCCTACACCTGCTTAGATTCCTTTTTCCATCCCGTGTCAGGTCATAACCACCTCCAGGACCCCAGGAGTTTCCGTAGGAGCTTCATTCATTTTTCAGACTATATGTATTCCTCTGCCTCTTCTGACGTTGCCACAGTTGGGTTTGATGGAGACAACCAGCAGCTTATGTCAGTGCTCCCTCTTTTCAAAAGACCAAAACTCTTTATCTTTTATTTTTGTAGTTCTCTTGACTTTAAACAGCAAGCCTGCACATAATAATTGCAGGGCCAGGAGGAAGAAAAAATATGAGCACCCACACATCATACATCCAAATATTTAGAATTAAATATCTACTCATCTGTTAAGTATGTTCTATCTTCTTACTGTGACAAATATGTTCTTAACAAGAACTTGGAAGGGCTGATCAAAGTTTAGATATAGTGGGAGCTAGTCCCAGTCAAGGGTTTCCCACACCTGGCCCACCCAAGATAGGCTACATAATTTGTAGGGTGCAATTTAAAATAGAAATGCAAGGCCCCTTATTAACAAAGTAGGAAAAAGTGTCAATCAAGACATTAAAATATGAAGCCTTCCCCTTTCTTCTGCGGTCTCTCATTCGTTTTTTCTCAACTTGTCATGGGTGTTTTGGATTTGCTATTTGAGTATAGAAAAATTAAAATTTTAAATTATTGGCATGAATTTAATATCCTTTTATTATGTAATACCAATTTTAAATGCAAATATCTTTATATTGTAAAATTTTTATATTGCACCTTTTTGTATAGTGCAGTACCAGTTTTAAATACAAAATAAGAACATTTAACTTGCATGCAGAATCACTAAATTACATGATTTATATTTTGTAGCTCATATATACATACATTTTTTTCATTGTTACAACAGTGGAAACATTGCACAAAATTAATTCAACATTTTTTAGTTCACTTTTTCATATATATCCACATCCACCAAAAATTTCTACCTTCTGCTTACTGAAGAGTAAGAAAGGGCTAAAAGGGAAAAGAACTATTGATTGCTCTAACTTTCTATTTCCTCCTGCATCATCACTTTCAATGTAAGTGGTTGGCTAAAAAGAGAAGTAACACGAATAAGAAAGAATATGATAGGGTTCCTTGGTCATTCATGTTTCTTAGAACACCAAGGCGTCCTTTCTGCATTTAAAGCAAGTTCTGGTTCAAATGAAAGCATGGCCCCTCAGGGCTCTCGGTGCCCCCACTTAGTCATAGAAACTACATGCTTACCTATGCTTGTTTTGAGTATCCCATGCATTGTGGATCCATTGGAATTTTGTGCTCATGGGCCACTATGGATGCTGGTACGCAAATATGGTAAGAAGGAACAGTGGTGAGCATGCATATTACATGTATCTCCTCTGCTTACATGCACGCTCCATTGTCCTATTAGACTTCACTTTTGAAACACAAATTCAAAAATGAAATCAAGAATATCAAAACATCAATAACAGAGCATTAAACTAAGTGGAGGGTCCTTTCCTGAGCAGGTCCCCATTACTACACAGATTACATGCCCAGGAAGCTGGCCCTGTGCCCCCCTCACTTCTCTTCCTAACTCTAGTTGCATCCTGTGTACTCATCCAAACTATGCCCCATCCCCTATAAACAGCTGTGTGTTGGCCATCTACCCTTGTGAGGACAGATCCAGGGAAGAGGCATGTGCAGGCACTGAAAGCAGGCTTGAGGCTTTGGGGCAGGAATTTCAGAGTCCCAAGCTACCTGGATCATAGTCTAGGAACAAGGGGTCTGGTCCATGTGGGCATAGTCCCTAAATCCCATGATCTCTTCACTCCAAGAAGCAGACCAGAGTGGGACCCTCTAAGAGCACATGGTCCATGGCAGGGAATACACTTGACAATCAGCCAATATCATCTTTGTTCTTCTCATTCTCATCATAACTCATCTTATCTTAAATTTATCGTTTCTCGTGTTTCATCTCATTCTGAATATTAGCTTTATTAGTAGCATTTCCCTTTCATCACATGGCTCTCTTTTCATCTTTCATACATGTCCTTTCTTAAATCAATCTTATTGGAGAGATACTTGAGCAGCCACAAAAGTTTCTGTAGACACCTCCTCAGTTTCTCCCACACTTATAATATTAATGACGGTATTGTCAGAATTTCATTTTCTGACGTTCTGTGAATTGACACAGCTAAGTGAAAGATCTAGAATCAGAAAATTGTAGAACTTTACAGTCTTAGGGGATCTATGGCTCAAGCAGTTATTAAGAGGCTTTTCCTAAGTAGAACAGGTAATTGGAGGCATAACAAATGGTAGGTTTCAGATCTTCCAGCTCCCAGTCTAATGCTGCATATCATGCTGTCTCAACACAGAATTAGCTGGCAATGTCTTGATCCTTTGACCTGTGGCTCATGAGACCAGCTCATACCACTGGCGAAACACAGCTCTGGATATGAGGATCTAAGAGACAAGTCAGACCCAGTATTAGTATTTTGATAGGTATATGAAAATATGTAGTATGTATGCGTATGCCTATTGCTAATCAAACAAAGTCCTCTTTCTCTTGGAGCTTCATACTTCTTCTTTCCATTAATAAACAATGAAAATTGCCACAAAAGATGAAATCTGTAGCTATCCTACCTATATAACTTAGGAACTGAAAATATTATACAGCCCAGAATACATATTTAATATTAAAACTAAAAACAATGACAACATATTTAAGTTAAGTCTAACGTTTTGTAAATAGCCATTTCAAAATGGGCTTTGGTCAATCAAAGTCCTTGTATCAGTCAACAATTGCTACAATAGTGCTGTGTAATAAGCAATCAAAAAAAGTCTCAGTGACTTACACACCAATCACTGATCCTCATGGATTGACAGGAGAGCTGGTGCTGTAGTGCTCCGTGCTGCAAGTCTGCAGGTCCAGGTCTACAACACGTGTATTTTAGGTATCTTGGGCCCACAAGATAACCAGGATTGGTTCTTCTCATGGTGATGTCAAAGGTCAAGAATGCATGTAGATACACGGGACCTCTTAAGACCTAAGCTCAGAACTGGCACCCTGTCACTTCTGCCCACATGCCATGAGCCAATGACGAAGCCCAAATTCAAGGATTGGGGAGGGCAGTGCAGCCACAATGAGACCATATAGTAAGACTGTGGGTGCAGAGACGATGGAAGAATTGGAGACATTCATTCAAACTACCACTGACCGATGCCGACCAGAAGAAACAACGGGAAATAATTGTGAAGTCATGTCTGAAAGTATTAATCCTAATAAAATATATTTGTTTGGTTCATATTAGCCTTTTAAAAAGTCTCTACTACTTGTCAATAAATTGTTCTCTGTGTATGAATATTACTCTTCCTGGGGAATCTATAGATTCTGCCATTTTATAAGAGATGTGGATCTTCAACTTGATTCATTGTCAGCTTTCCTGCAAAATGAGCACCACCCAGAGGCTCCTGAACAGATATCCCTCTACCATTTAATATTCTGGCCATGCCTTTTTAGTAAGACTCTCATCACCCATTTTGGAAACCAAGGTTGAAAGCATGGCTGCATTGGAGTCGTAAAATTTCAGGTCTTTCCTTTGGAAATCCTGTTAGACTCTTGAGATAAAAGTTAAAAAAACAAACAGGGGCCATCCTGGCGGCATAACGTTCACGCGCTCTCCTTCAGTGGCCCAGGGCTCACTGGTTCGGATCCTGAGCACGGACCTACACACCGCTCATTGAGCCATGCCGAGGTGGCATCCCACATAGAGCAACTAGAAGGATGTACAACTACGACATACAACTATCTACTGGGGCTTTGGGGAGGAAAAAAGGAGGAAGATTGGCAACAGATATTAGCTCAGGGCCAGTCTTCCTCAAAAACAAACAAACCACCAAACCTCTAACAGCATTATAAAAGGGAGGTGGGGACAAGAGATGAGTTTGACTCCAAGTAAATAATAATTATACTAATATCTATCATCTTTGAAAAAGGACATTTCTTCTCTCTTTTATCATTCTTTAATGCAATAATAAACATTACATAGCTTTCCCTAACCAAGTTTTAAAAAGTATACTTTTAACGGGAAGGTATAGGGTATGTTTTTGAGGAAGGAGATGGGGGAGGGGAGGAGAAAGGGAAGAGGCTACTTTGGAAATATTCTTAAGCAAAACTAAAATTGCAACATGGTCATGAACTTTCTTTGCTTCACTTTTAAAATAAGCATTGTATTGCTTTAAATTTTCATTTTTATGTTTAAAATATTGTGCATATGGGCATTTTAACAATATTAACTCTTCCAGTCTATGAACATGGGACCATACTCCTCCAAGTGATCTGGAGATTCAATGCTATCCCCATCAAAATCCTAATGGTATTCTGTACAGAGATAGAAAAACAAAATCCTAAAATTCAAAAGACCCTGAATAACCAAAGCAACGTTGAGAAAGAAGAACAGAGCTGGAGGCATCGCACTTCCTGATATTAGTATATTACAAAGCTATAGTAATTAAAACAGTATGGTACTGGCATAAAGACAGACATACAGACCAATGGAACAAAACAGAGAGCCCAGAAATAAACTCAAGCATACATAGTCAGCTGATCTTCAACAAGGGTGCCAAGAACACACAATGGGGCAAGGGTAGTCTCTTCAAAAAGTGGTGTTGAAAACTGCATGTCCACATGCAAAATAATGAAATTGGACTTTTATTTTATGCCATATATAAAAATCAACTTAAAATTGATGAAAGACTTTTATGTAAGACCTGAAACTGTACAACTCAGAAGAAAACGTAGGAGAAAAGCTTCTTGACTTCTGTCCTGGTAATGACTTCTTGGATATGAACCCAAAACACAAGCGACAAAAGGAAAAATGATGATTGGAACTACATCAAACTAAAAAGGTTCTGCACAGCAAAAGAAACAATCAACAGAATGAAAGGCAACCTGTGGGATAGGAGAAAATATTTGCAAACCATATTCTGATAAGGGATTAATATTCAAAATATATAAGGAATTCCTACCACTTAATAGCAAATAACAAATAATCCCATTACAAAATGGGTAAAGGACTAGAATAGACATTTTTTCAAAGGCGTATAAATGGCCAACAGGTATATGAAAAGGTGCTCAACATCACTAATCATCAGGGAAATGCAAATCAAAACTACAATGAGATGTCTCCTCACTCCTGTTAAGAGCGCTATTATCTAAAAAACAAAAGGTAACAAGTGTTGGCAAGGATATAGAAAATTGGAACCCGTTATACACTGTTGGTAGGAATGTAAGATGGTGCAACAGCTATGGGAAAAGTGTGTGGAGGTTCCTCAAAAAATTAAAAATAAAACTACTATATGATTCAGTAATCCCATTTATGGGCATACATCCAAAAGAATTGAAATCAGGATCTCAAAGAGATACCTGCACTCCCATGTTCATCACAGCATTATTCACAGTAGCCAAGATATGGAAACAAACTAAATGTCCACTGACTGATGACTGGAAAAACAAAATGTGGTACACACATACAGTGGAATATTATTAGTCCCTGAAAAAGGAAATCCTGCCATATGTGACATGGATGAACTTGGAAGACATTATGCTAAGTAAATAAGCCAGTCATAGAAGGATAAATACTGTGTGATTCCACTTATATGAGGGATATAAGTGGTCAAACTCAGAAACAGAGAGAAGAGTGGTGGTTGCCAGGGGCTGGGGGAGGGAGAAATGGGGAGTTGTTCAGTTATGCAAGATAAATAAGTTCTCAAGATCTGCTGTACAGCATAGTGCCTATAGTTAACAATTTAGTATTGTACACTTACAATTTTGTAAAAGGATAGATCTCGTGTTATGTTCTTACAACAAAAACAAAAACAGACAAAACTCAACGGGGCAGGAGGAAACTTTTGGAGGTGATGGATGTTTATTACCTTGAAGAGTGTGATGGTGTATGCATATCTCTGAATCCATCAAATTCTATTCATTTAATATTTCCAGTTTTTTAAGTATCACTTGTACATCAGTAAAATTGTCTAAAGAATATTATGTGTATTGCTTTAATTAGACAAATGTAAGATGCTGGATAAGTCTGAAGCTTGGTTATCATTTATTTTTTGGTACCTACTTTAAAATATTGCTTATATTAAATTGAATGAAATCAATAAAAGGAAAAAATCCCAAGCCTTTTATGCAATAGGGTTTCCAGTACAGGCCCAGGCCAATTATCCCTCTGACATCTGCAAGTGGCATTTTAAATGATCAGAAAAAATAGCTGCTTGTGACGGTTTTTCAAAGCCAGCTTGGCTGCACACCATGTCATGATCTCTCTAGAAAAGTGTATCAGAAGGAATTAAATTAATTTTTAAAGGCTCTTTACCCCTGGGTTTACTGTAAGAATTCACCACTTTAACACCTTATGTTTATTAAGTAACTCCATGTTTTATATATGATGTTTATAAAATTTGGTTGTGTGAGGGGTGTATATTTGACTCATTCCATGGCTGCATGAGACAATCAGGTTGGGAAGATGTTAACAAATTAATAAGGAGAACCCTGATCTTAATAGTAAGAGAGATTTAATTCTACGCTATATATAATTTTGTCCAAATATAAAAAAAAAATAAATGAAAGCAAGGCATTTGATTCTACAAACTAATCACAAAGAATTTTCATGTAAACATGAGATAAGACTTCAGAGAGTGGACATTACAGCTCATTATCACATCTTACAAAGAGGCCTTTCTTGATTCTTCAAGTTAAAAGCCTCACTCTTTGTGAAACCGACTATTAATATTTCTATTACTGCTGCTCTTAGTATCTATCTTATAGTACTGTACATTTCTATCCCACATAACCCTTAAGCAACCCTACAAGAGTCATAAAGAAGATATTACTGTATCCATTTCATAGAAAAGGAAACTGAGGCTCAGAACATACCAAAACTTTGCTGGGGAACATACAGAGGGAACAGTAGAGGCGGGATTTGAGTTGAAGCCTTATGACTGAAGTCCAGGGCTTTCTCAGCTACATCACCGGTAGGTAGTATCCTCCCTACTGCGCTGTGCTCCACAGCTCCAAGTGCAGACACTTGCACCGAGTAGGCACCAGAAGATGTAACTGAATTGAACAGGAGCACAGATGGTCAGCACCGCAGAACTGTGCCCACTTTTTCCAACGTGGTGGTATAACAATGGGCAAAGCAAGAAAATTCAGCAAGACACACAAGAGCATCCTCTGAAATACACAGCCTCGTTGTTTTTGACTTTCACCTTCTAAATGGCTTCAGCAATTAGCTGCTTCCCCTGTCATTGAGCAAAGGACCGGAAATGATGCAGTGGGAGATGGCTCTTTCCTTGCTTATAGAGAGCCCTTTGCTCTGGGGGTGAACTGAGCCAGGGGAGGTGGCGCCAGAGACACTTGTGAAAACAGAAAGAATACTTTCTGACTTGAAGTGGGCTTTGGGAGAGGTAATTCACTTTGAGGTCCCACAAATAAAAGCACTTGTAAATTGCACAGTAACAATTAGGCATCAAAATTGTTTCTCATTTTATTCTCATTTACAAAGACTTAAGAGCCATGTTATCCCTGATAACTTACCTGCAAGGTGCAATCTATTCAGCAGACGATACACTGCCTCAGATCTTCCAGTTTTTCCAGGATTAATATCTAATGGGCATATTTTCTACCCATTAGGAAGTTTCTCATTAATTGTTACACACAGGTAATTAATTACGAATTCCTTACAATGAAAATTTCAATGTTTAGTAATTTGACACACTAGTGATGAGATTAAAAATTTAAGAAGAAAGCAAACCTCCTTGCATTATGGAGAGCAAGTCCTGCATTGGCCAGATGATTTCCTAAGTAAGGATTTCCACTTCGTTGATGGAACATAGAGGGCACCTCAGCGACCTCCAAACTTGAAACACTCTGGGATGCATAAAATAATAAAAGTTGCCTTCTTTGTTGGTACCTAATTTTAGTTTGCCAAATGATATGTCATTTGTTACTTTTCAAGAAATTATCTTTCAAGAAAGCACCTTATATATTTTGTTTTACATGATTAAAAAAAAAACAAGAAAGAAAGAAAACTCATGACCTACAGGACAGTGAAATGCAATTAGTAAGAACAATACGAAGTTGGAGATGGATTATATCCTTGCAGAAGACATAAGGGAAAAATGCATGTATATTCTATATATGCTAATACAGAGTATGAGTTATTACGCATGTTTTATTTGTTAAACATATGTACATACATAGTGGGAAATGTGAGGATTTCTTTGTTGTTCAGAGGCACAGAGATTGAAGGAGGACAATCATCCATCCATCCATCCATTCATTCAATAACATTTGAACAAGCGGGTACCATATGCTGAGCACTGACAGATACGACATGGAGAAGCTATGACCTCCTGTTAATAACACTAACAAACCCACTTCCTCTTTCAGCTAGGTAATTTTAAGCAGTGCAAACATCTGATAGATTGAAAAGTTACATTGTTTATTTTCTTAATAGAAAAGAAGTGTGAGATTCTGCCTTTCCCCAAGGCTCCCCGAAGGCTCAGGAGTTGAAATTTGTTGTTTATGGTGTAAAATAAAAACAACAGCATTTGCATTCTCTTTCCACTGGGGGATTAAAACAGAGTGGCCTTTAGCTATAGTTCGGGCAACAGTGTTGTTTTGCCTTTCAACCATTTATCATATTGAGCATTACCACCTTGGAATTAGGAGCTATAAGAGCAGGAAGACAATGTCAGAGTTAGTACATTAAAGCAAATTTCTAATTCTGCGTAACCAGCATGCTTTTACTTCATTAACCAGCAGTTACATTTCCCACGCCTTCAATTAACACTGGTTTCATTTTAAATGCTATCAGTTAAGACAAAATGCGATAAGAAAACATCATTGCCAGCAAGAATTCCTCAAACACAGCTGATTTATCTCTTTGGCAATTCATTAAAATGCAAAATATATTGAAATTGATTTTCAGCACTTTCAGGCAGGAATGTTTCTAATAACGTTAATTTGCAAATTTCCTCTTCTTTTTTTTGAGTCTCTGCTGCAGTCGCCATGTTCAGCCGGAGGCTATTTGTACTGTGCAGACAGAAAATGAACAGCGAACATTTATTTCTCATATCTTTCTGAGAAACCTGAGGCGCATGAAGATGTTTGTGCTGTAACAGGCGTAGTCAATCCCCTTCACTCCCTTTGGTGGCTATACATCACCAGCAAACTCCCAGCTAGTCCTGCTGTAGCAATTAACCTGCCAAAGCTCTCTCCTGTCAGCTCAGTAATAATAAACTCCTCCCCCACCACTCCCAAGAGACAGAGCTACAGATTCTGGCTCGGCAACGTCCATAGAGGCTGAATTATTCAGAATCAGCATGGTTAAGAAGATGACATGGTATTAGTTAAAAAGACATACTTTTTTCCCCCTGACTGAGGTATAAACCTATTAAGGTGGAGGTCACTGAACTTTCCCTCTTTGGTGCACAGTTCTTAAAATAGGAATTCTTGAAAGGCTGTTTAGGATACTTTGTCAATTTCCAAGTTTATGAATAAAAGTATAAATACCAGGAGGGAAGTGTCAGAGTCAAAATTTACAGCTCACATAAACCTAGGAACTGGCTAAAAATAATATTTTCGCCGCAAAGAGACAAAGGGAGCAGGTCCATTTTGAGTAATTGGTCATGTTTCAACTGTTATTCTTAAAAGCAAAGAAAAAAATCCCTATGTTTGCTTTTTTTGGGTCAGTTTCAAGTGGACCAAATTGTGATGAATTATAAATTAAAAATCCGGATATACAATCTGTCAGATAACAAGTTGTTAGATTCTGGAAATAGCCTATTCCTAACAATAAACCTTGTCTTTATGAGGATGGCAGTATTATAAATGTCATAATGGATTGCAAATGAACCAGCTGTTTATATTCTACTCCATACATGAATGAGAGAAGAGCAAGCCAGGAAATAAAAGGAGATGGAGGAAAATTTACTAGTACCAAGTCACGGAAAAAAGCCCAAGGAACTCAATTTTTACGCATTCTCATCCAATTTACCCTTGCTGGTGACTTTTGGGGGGAAGTGTAGCTTTTGAAACCAATTGTATTATTCCACTTTAAGATGCCTTCTAGTATATTCAATAGACCCATCACAGTTATATGTTCCTTTTTCAGTCTCAAGCTGCCCTCACCATATGAGATTGGTTACTGTCAGAGGACTTTCAGAGTAGGATTTGAATGCAATTTCAAAGGCCAGACAGAGCAGCTTTCAAAACACTGCAAGCTTAGGAAAGCAGGGTTAGGAGCCCAGGAGGGGTGAGAGTCTGGCTTTCTGTTTCTCATTTCATTTCAAGCTAAAGCACCTTTGATCCCAACCAGGTGAAATCAGGGCAGCATGGCAAGACTAAGTGAGTGACCCCACCTACCCAAAGCTTTGCAAAATGGCAATTATCTGTAACCACATTATCACCAGCATCATCCACATTAGCCCATGGAGAGCAGAGATTCCCTTTGAGAACAGAAACACTTTGCTCTTCTATGTATGATTAAATCTAGGTCCATCCGTGAGATTTCAACAAATGGCCAGCCCAGTCACGGATGCTTGTTACAGATTGCCATTTTCTGTATATCAGGTATGAATCATATGTGTTTGTTATGCAAAGATCATATTTCGAGTTTCATGTCCTCTTTTCTCAGTGAGAACTAAAATCGAGCAAAAGGATGCAGAGGAGGGGTACGTACGACACGACTTTACAAATTTAGAGTGTTGCTTTATGGGGCATTAGCGCTATTCTATCTAAAACTCCAATCCAGAAGATAACATTACCACTTGTTATGTTTGCATTTTCTGGTAAGGCACCTCACCCTCGGCCGCAGGTCTCTTATCTGTGTAATGTTCATGGAGTGCTAGCTTTTAATTAAACCATCCACAGTTTTATGTAACTCAAAGGATATATTTTACTGCTGCAGGACCCAGTAGTCAAGAAAAATTCTATATTTTAAATTTATTCTTAAAGCCTGGATAATTTTATTGGCAATGATGTCATGAACAGTGCTGCCGTTCCTACAAAGATGACTAACTTTCGTGTTTCAAGAGACATGCTGATCACATCCCAAAAGTTCCTGAGACTCTTGACTTCCACAGATATAATATTTAGATATTTGACTTTGTCAGAAACCCTTGGAAGTCTGTGATATGGAATGATCTGTCATTTTCCTAAAGCATAATTTTATTCACATGCATAGGGGATCTGGAATGCAGCGGCAAGTCACGAAGTTACTGATTCCATCAAACTGACCATCTGTCTTCTTCAAATATAACACACCTTAACTTCCCTGACATTTTCTCAGTCTGTTTTCCTGGTTCTGTTTTTATTTCCATCCGGTAAATGCCAGGTCCAAGGCCATTAACTTCCCACTTTCACACTCTCCCTAGGTCATCTCGTTCCACCCCAGGACTTCAAGTTCTGTGTGTGTGTTGATAACTCCCAAGTAAATCATCCACCCAGATCTCGCTCCTGAAATTCAGAAACACATATGCAACTGCTTTCTAACACACTGGCACTTAAATTCAACATATCCAAAATGGAATCTATAACAATGCCAGTAATATTTAATACGGATTTAATATTTACATTCATAATCTTTACAAAAACCCTATCAGGTAGGAGACTGTCATGTTCCCAGTTTTAATGATGAGGAAACTGGGGCTGGTAGAGGTTAGTTGTCAAGGTCATACGGTTATAAGGAACTATGATTTGAACCTAAATCCATCTGACCAGAGTCTGTGTTTTCAATCACTATCCCCATGCTGCCCAGCCTGGGATTCCTCGTTGACCTACATAATTCATCCTAGTGGCCCTTTCCTGTTTCAGCTGTATAATTACTTCTTCAGGAATGCGTTTTCCAATCCAACCGAGGAACCTGGGTTTTCAGGACTAGAGTTCTACAAATAGAAAATACCTTTTTTTCAGAGAGCCTGCAATTATGTATTTGATTTTCAGTCTTCTCAATAGCCTGGAAATACATAGGGCAGATACAATTGAGTAAACCAAGGGAGATAAATGAATGAGAGAGAGAATATACTAGAAAGAGAACAGCAAGTGTGAAGACCCTGTTGGGGAAAACAATAAAACAAAACTGGCATTCTCAAGTAACAGAATGAATTTCTTTCAAGTCATAGCACAAGGAATGAAAGTGAGGAGGGGAAGACATGAGACCTGAAAGGTGCTGGATTATAGTGGGTTTTACAGGTCCTGTTAAAGGTTTGGAAATGTTTTCTAAGGACAAAACAAGAATGTTTTAAACAATGGGAAATGAAAACCCAAGCTCATTTACCTACTTAATTTTTAGTCACTGATGGGCAAAGCTGACCTTAGAAACTAAAGGTCCAAAACTGTTGTCCAGTGCATGAGAGACACCAACAAAGAAGGGCAGAAGAAAAATGACAAACTGTGATCTTTTTACTTATCCATGAAAGAGCAAGTACTCCAGGGCCCCCTGCATAGCTAAGATATTTAGAGAATAGGACTTGTTTTATACATACACATACACACATACATATATATACATGTATATATATATATCTATACACACATATGTATATATGTATACAAAATACACTCATATGTGTACACATATACATATTTAATAGACTTTATCTTTTTGAGCAGTTTTAGGTTCACAGCAAAATTGTGCAGAAAGTACAGAGTTTGTATATACTCCCTTCTCCCACCCACACACAGCTTCACTACCTTCAACATCAGGCACCGAGATGGTACGTTGTTACAATCGATATTTCTACACTGACGCATCGTTATCACCCAAAATCCACAGATAACATTAGAGTATCATACAGAGTAGTTTCACTGCCCTAGAAATCCTCTGTATTCCACCTATTCATCCCTCCCTGCCCCCTTCGCCCTGGAAACCACTGATCTTTTTACTTTCTCTTTAGTTTTGCCTTTTCCAGAATGTCATATAGTTGGAATCATATGGTGTGTAGCCTTTTCAAATTATTTTCTCTCGCTTAGTAATATTCCTTTAAGTTTCCTCCATGTCTTTTTGCAGCTTGATAGCTCATTTTCTTTTTAGCACTGAACAGTATTCTGTTGTCTGGATGCACCACAGTTTATTTATCCATTCACCCACTGAAGGGCATCTTGGTTGCTTCCAAGTTTTGGCAAACATAAACCAAGCTGATATAAACATACATGTGCAGGTTTTTGTATGGACATAAGTTTTCAACTCATTTGGGTAAACACCAAGAAGCATAATTACTGGTTAATATAGTAAGGGTGTAAGGAAGTGTCATTAGAGACCAAGGCCAAGATTATTCACACCCTTATACTCCCAATTACTATGTACATGTGCAAAAGTGGAAAGTGAAGAACGGTGACAGGAAAAAAAATTGATTCTTTTGAAATCTGGTGTTGAAGGAGAGCTCTAGGGATACCCTGGATGCCAGAAAGACGAACAAGGGGGTCCCAGAGCAAATTAAGCCTGAACTATCTCTGGAGGCAAAAATGATAGAACTGAGGCTGTCTTACTTTGGACACATCATGAGAAGGCAGGATTCTTTTGGAGGACTTTTTAAATGTGAGATGGATTGACTCAATAAAGGAAGCCACAGGCATGAGTCTACAGGAACTGAGTAATGCTGTTGAGGACAGGACATTGTGGACATAACTCATTCATAGGGTCACCAGGAGTCAGAGCCTACTTGATGGCATGTAACACATATGGTAAGAGTATGTTTAGTTTTGTAAGAAACTGCCTAACTGTCTCCCAAAGTGGCAGTACCATTTCACATTCCCACCAGCAAAGAATGAGAGTTCCTGTTACTCCACATCCTCGTCAGCACTTGGTGGTGTCAGTGTTCTGGATTTGGGCCATTGTAATAGGTGTGTAGTGGTATCTCATTGTTGTTTTAATTTAAGATGCTCTAGTGACATACGATCTTTTCATCTACTTATTGGCCAACTGTATATCTTCTTTGATGAGGTGTCTAAGTCTTTTGCTCATTTTTTAATAGGGTTGTTCATCTTCCTATTGTTGAGTTTTAAGAGTTCTTTGTATATTTTAGATAACAGTACTTTATCAGATATGTCTTTTGCAAAGATTTTCTCCTAGTCTGTAACTTGTTTTCTTATTCTCTTTATGTTATATTTTTATAATTATTAAAGTAAGTTCCTGAATTGACACTATGTACTTAGTCCCGTGGAGCATTCAGATGTGTAGATCATTTAGAATCCAATGAATAACAATTGAAACAATAATTTTATTTCAGAGCTGACTGTGTGCAAGGCACTGTATTGTGGGAGGTGCTGTAGGTATACATGTGTCCTATGTCATTTCTGTCCTCAAGAAATTTATAGTCATAATGATGGTGGAGAAGACAGACCCACAAACTCAATTCCAGGCTTTTCATTAACACAGAACAACAATTTGTCAAAAGCCATCCCCATTGTCTTTGTTTCTGTCTCTCTGGTCTCAAAATCAATGTTCATTACTCTCCTCTTAAAGTTTTCATCACCCTGAAGATGCCCTTCCTGACTTCAGGGACCTCAGCGTTCCTATGGGGTTTTCGGCTAAGTAGTCTCCTATCTTTCTGACATTTTATCCCTTCTCCACTGAGCTCATCCTTTTATTTACTCCAGAGAGACCTTCCAACACCAGTCCTTGGAAGCATGAACTCCAGTCCCACAACCATGCAGCCCCAGTTCTGGAAGGGTTAAAGGAGAGATTACTACTACAGGCTGCAGTTATCTGGGAAGATTTCATAGAAAAGAAATCCAAGCCGACCCTTAAGAGATAAATAGGACTTGACAAAAGGAGAGAAAAAAAATATGTCAGAGAAATGAAAAGTTACCAGGAAGAGGAAAAATGCTCAGGGACTGTATAGCAAACCCACCAAACTAGACTCAGCAGGAGATGCAAATAGGGGAAGGGTGTGGACAGGTCTGCAAAGTTAGCCTAGATCTATAATAACACTTTTCCTCTCGATGTTCTAGAGGGCCCTGCACTCCTGATGTACTGTCATGTCATAGTAAATAGCTAACATTTACTGAGTACTTACTAGTACCAGGTGCTTTTCTAAGTGCCCTAACGTACAGAGCTGCAAAGCCTGGTCTCTGGCAGGGAGTCTGATTCTAGATGTCAACCTCACAACGACAGCACTCTGCACCAATTCCCTCAGGAGGGCTCCACACAACCCATCCTCCTTTTGTAACAATAACAGTAACTGTTATGGGTATGCTGAATTCCAGTCTTTTTCCCTCTTCTGAGATCTTATTACAAAGTCAATTATCAAAAGAGGCAAATTTGAAAGGGTCATACAATTAAAAAAATACATTTACAGCAGTGTATTATTGCTAATGTAACAAATTACCACAAACAGCATAAAACAACTCAAGTTTATCATCTTACTGTACTGGAGGTCTGAGGTCCAACATGGGTCTTACTGGGCTAAAACTGAGGTTTCAGCAGGGCTGTGTTCCTCTCTGGAGGCTCCAGGGGAGAATTCACTTCCTTGCCTTTTTCTGGCCACTGGAGGTTGTCCTCATTCCTTGGCCCGTGGCCCCTTTTTCCACCTTTAAAGCCAGCAATGGCAGGTTGAGTCCTTCCCATGTGGTTTCACGTTGAACTTGCACCTTTCCTCACGTCTTCCTCTGACTCTCCTCTTTGATTTCCCTCTTCCACTTTTAAAGATCCTTCTGATTACCTTGGACCCACCCAGATAATCCAGGATAGTCTCCCTATTTTTCATAAACTATTAGCAACTTTAATTCCCCTTGTCATGTAACCTAACAAATTCATAGTTTCTGGGGATTAGGGTGTTCATCTTTGGGGGGCCATTATTGTGCCTACCACATTGCTCCATAAATGTTAGTTATTTATTAGTATTTTAAGTGGAGTAAGAACTTAAAGAAACATGAAGCCATTAGTTATGAAATGATTAATATTGAGTTAATAAAATCTTCATAATATTTTACAACTCTCTTGCTCCCACTTAATTCCACTGCAACAGTTTTTTTAGCAGCTCAAATGTATGAAGTTTGTTCCAAGTATTTAACTTCGCTTTCATAGAAACAAAAACCCCTGTCTTTTCACAGTCAGGTGAGGCCTGGAATTTATACAATCTTTAATTAAATTACATAATGACAGTGATAATTATACCTGGGATAAATGCATGGGGAGAAACACATACAACAGTTGTAAACATACAACTCAGCTGGGGAAGCAGAAGAGTTTGGGCTCAATAGAGGGATGCCTACTGGTGACAGGCACACAGCATGCAGTGAACATCCATCCACGTGCTTTGCAAAGGAAGTGGAAATTGTCCATTAATCTGGTAAACCAGTTGAGGGGAAGTTTTAAGCTTCTACTCTCCTACAAGCAACAGAATACAGGCTCTGCAGGCAGACCTGAGTTCTCACCCCTTCTCACTCATGCCTTACAAGTTGGGTGACCTTGAGCAAATTAATTAATGTCTAAGAAGTTAGTTCTGTTCTCTCCACTGTCAAATGAGCATTAAGATACTACCTACTTGAAAGCATAGTGGTAAATATTAAAGTAGGTCTTGCAGGTAATGTCTTCATTGGGTAACTATTCTGTCAATCACGCAGTATGCAAAACATATTTGCATAGTGTTTCCATTACTTCTTTGAATAAATTCCTTGACTTTAATTGCTGAATGGATATGTTTACAAATTTCCCAATTTTTATATGTAACTACTACCAAAATAACCTCCAGAAATATATACCAATTTCACTCCTAACTACAATGTATGATGATACCCATTTCCTTAACAAACTTGCCAAGACTCCTTATCATTTAAATATTGCCAATTGAGTTGCCCAAATAAATAAAGAGTATCTGAAATTGTTCTTTTCCTTTGAATTTTTGTGATGATTGCCTTTTGGAATGTCTTCACGTGAAATTATATTAACCATTTGATTTCTTCTTTTTCTGACTTGCATGATAATATCCCAACTCATTTTGATAGTGATGTTCATAGTTTTCTCAGTGATTTGTAAGAATTTCAAATATTAAGACGTTTGAATTTTATGTCCTTAATTTTTCTCAATCCTGTTTTTTTTTTCTGTTTTATTTATGTGTCCTAAGGATATCCCTGAAGGACAATTCCGAAATTTCTTCTGTTTCTGAGAAAAAAAAATCAATTTTAAAACACCATCTGCCTGGAGATTTCCTGTGGCTAGTAAATTTCCTAATAAATTTAGCATGTACATTTCAGTATTCATCAAAGAATTCATTTGAATCTCTAATCATTACTTGACTTTTTAAGAAACGACAACTATTTTCAGAAAATGTATTTCTTCTTTACATTCTCCTCACACCTTAGGTACCAAACCAATTTGCATTTGTGATCCCTGACTTGTTTTCACCAATCAATTTCTATTCTTTTTTAATTGCATATTTCACTAGGCTTGCCTTTATTTAGCAACTGTTACCTTAAAGCTTATTATTACAGCACCTCCGTCTGTTGAGTAACGTCAACATCTTTCCCGTCATCTCGGCACTTCTAATCCCCCTCCTCACAGCCCCCTCACTGAATGAAAAGCAAGGCGGTTTTTGTCGGAGGCTTTGAATGAATAATTCATTTGGAAAAATCGTGCGTGTTGTGCATGTTCAGAAGACAGAGCACTTCTCCTGTCAGTCACGATGGCTGGGGTAGGACTAAATGCTGTTCTCTGTGTGCTCCGAGTGTACTGCTGAGGGCGGGCTGCTGAGATTGCCAACTGTGTTAATCCCGACCATCCTTCTTTGTCTTTTGTGACAGGAAGATTAAGACTCAGGGTCTGATTCAGTTGTTGCAGCTAGGCTGTACTTCGCTTGGTTGTTTCAAGTCTTCTTTTAAGTTACCGACAGATTCTCATCACCATCCCCTCGAGCCCTGTGAAATCCCGACCTCAAGTAACGTTCTCCTGGGGTGGTGAGGTTTAGAGGAAAGACCTTTCACCTCAGAGACCTTGGGTTTAAGTTCTACATCAGCCATTTATGAACTTGGTAGTTTGGGCAAGATACATAACCTTAAAGAGCCTCAATTCCCTTATCTGGAATATGGAAATCATTATCGCTACAACACAGATTGTGTGTATGGATGTGTAGATTCTACAAGGAAATATTTTATGGATTCAGCCCAGCACTATGCCTGGAGGATGGCAGGTTTCTAGTGAATGTTCCTGTCCTTTTAATTCGTTCCTTCTTCACCACTGTCTCCATCATCTCCTCTCCAATCTCTTCTCTGTAAAACATACAAAATATTGAATGAACTTACCATGTTCCTGCCTAACGACATTCAATATTTCCTGATTTTCATGAGAGAAAGTCCACTCTCTCCAGTATGATCCCATTCAGCTGCCCCCTCCCCACCTACCCCATGTACTCAGTGGACTATCTACATGCAAATATTATTCACTTTCTCCAAATAATTTCTTGTTACTTCAGTCTCCAGGCCCAGTGGCTCCTGCTCCCTGCCTGGGTTGTCCATTTTCTTATACACAGTTGCAAAAATTGTAGTCCTCTTTTAAGACGCAGCAACATATAATTCACTTCCTCTGAATTTTGCTCAGACTTCCGTCAGAGTCTTTGGCCCCGTCTCCATGCTCCCAAAGACCATGCACACACATTCACTCTCATACTTATCTCATTGTAGGATGATTATGTGGCCACGTCTCCATCTCCCAGTTAGACGGTGAGCTCCAATGAGCATGAATATAGGTCCTTAATGTCTCTTGGTTTGGCTTATAGAAAATGCCTCAAGGAATTTTTGGTAAATGAATGAATGAATGAAGTATTGACTATTTTACGGAGCAATATTATAGACATTAAAAAATACTAAAATCACTATGTCTCAATGACACAGTGACAAGAACATCAGAAAATGCTTGTTTCATACGTTTAATCAAACATCTGTGAAACCAGTTTTTAAAATATGTTAATAAATAATAAGTGTATTGTTCTTACTGTTTACAGGCAAATCTTCCCTCACTGACCCCCACCTCCCTGACTGCTTTCTCCAACTCATTCTCTCTCTTCTTTCCGCCTTTTGAAGAAAGTAGAATTAAGAGGGATTATTTGGAGATCCCTCCAGAGGCTGGCAACCTCCACGGTGACATCTGGAATTCAGCCTGTTTTACTTGCTGGGTCTATGAAACATCCTCACAAATGCTAACTGGTAACCTACCTTGCTCTGCTAACCCTCTCCCTCCTGGCTTGGCAGAGGCTCTGTTCTGCCTCTTGTCTTGGAACTCACATTCATTTTCTCCCCTAGGGGGCATGTCTTGTCTTAACTGGTGCTGGCTGAAACTGCTAAGCAGCAACCCACATATCATAAAAGCCTAAAGGGATTTTTCTCCTGCAGTTTCTATGTGATGTCCATTGATTTTTCAGGAAGTACTCCAGCACTTTTTCTGTCTCCCTTGGGAGAAAATCTAGAGTCCTAGCACAGAATGTACGGTCTGATCAGCCCTTCCATGACTACACTGAATATATTTATGGATAGGGTCCGTGCACAGGAGATCCTATGCCCGCACCAGAAGAATTCAAAACTAATGCTGCCAACATTTGCTTGGAGGAAAAATAACCTAGGAACCCATATGAGAACAAGACTGCTTTCTTTTAACTTATTCCTTAAAACAAAAATTTAGATTAAGACTAAAGAAAAATGCTGTTTGAGATGTGCTACTGGTCATACTTTCTACTTATGGACACTATGCACATAAACTGTGTGTTTGATATCTGTCACTACAGAGCTGATGACAGAGAGGCCCAATATTCTAATGGAGGGGATGAATATGGATGGTTTGATTTTTCTTTTGAGTTTTGCCAATAATGATAGAAACAATGATAATAACTAGCATTAAGAGAGTATACATCGTGTTACACTTTGCATGCAGTATCTTATTTAATCAGCAAAACAACCTGTAAAATAAGGAATTATTATCTCTATTTGACAGAATAGAACTGTATGCTAAAGCTGAATGCTAAAGCTTTTGAGCAGCTTGCCGAATGTCACACAGTTAAGAGGAAAAGGAGAGATTCAAACAGTCTGATTCCAAACTCCAACTCTTACCACTGCACAATACTGCCTCCCTCCAGTTCAAGAATATTTTACTTCTACAGCTTACTTTTCCCAAATTGTTTAAAATACAATGCTATTATAGTGTAATTAACCAATGAGAACAATGACTCCTGGATTTGATAGCTCAGGAAAATCACCTTTTTTGTCACAATGGATTTTATTAAAAAGGCAGAACCCTGAACGCACCAGAGATCTACTGGGTCAGGATGTCTGTAGACAGGACGTCAGAATCTCTATTAAAACACCTCCCCAGTCAATTCTGATGCAGCCTGCCTGGCACTGCTTTGTGGGCACACGGTTGGGAAGCACATCTTAGACTCTCAGCACTTGGCAAGGGACTGCATCTGTCACAAAAGGCCTGGCATACAGTAGCCACTCAACAAATTGTTGTTGAACTGAATTGTTAAACCATCCATCTCTATAGTGATACTCCCCACATTAGAATAATGGTGAGCACAATTTTTCGTCTACCGTTTTGGAAGGGGAAATCCACTCAGCCCCACGATGTAGCTCAACCTTTAGGGTTCAGGGGAGTGGACAGCAGCAGTGGAATCTCAGCAGAGTTTTGCATTAACCAGACAGGCTATGCTCAGTGTAGACATTTCCTTCCTAGGAGAATATGGGAATCTATCCTTAAGGTTCATAGGTATTTGTATATGTCATTACAGTTACTGGTTTCTCCTGGGTCCTGGGGAGAATCAAGCTGAATTGCTATAAAATACAACAGGCTCCTAAGAGAAAGATGCTCTTTAAAGATATAGTATTTCTATAAATTTCAACCATTTCCCCCATCCTGAAAATGCTGTCCTGGGGAGAATGATCACTTAGCAGTCATTGGTTCATTTCCTAAGCCAGTAGGAAACTGACCTCACTCCCAGACCTGGTGAAAGTGGAGGAGTGGGGTCACTGGCGTAAAGGGTGGGAAAAATAGCTAACAAAAGTGACAATAATCTATTTTTCAAATCTGTATCAGTTATAAGTATAGCCTTATCAATAGTTGGCATAATAATAACAAAAACATGGGCTTATAAAACTCCATTACCTGTTCAAAGATGGAATACCATCTTTTTAAAGGAATTTGTTTCATTTTCTGATTTTCCTACCACCGCAAGGACCTAACCCAATTTGACCCATGACAGCCTCAGGGAGACTGATTCTCCTCTTTACTCCTCAAGAAGTATCAGCGGTCTCGATCTCCATCAGATTTTCACAGTAGCTAGCTATTTGAACAAGGACTGGCCCCTTGGAGTTAATCTTTTAAACTGAAAGCCAAAATCCCTTTACTCATCTTGTGTATATGAGACTAAGTGTCTCTGAACTGTTCATAATCTTAGAGAAGTGCTATCTTTTGGCCTGCAGATAAATATAGCACTTCACCAGTTCCTGGTTATTTTATACCCAGTTGGGATGTGATGCCCAAGTACAAATAACATTCTAGAGAGAAATCGATGCATTTTTAGACAGATGAAGGGAGTGTAAATTGTACAGCCCTTTTGAAAAGTAATAGTACAATGTGATCAAAAGACTTGGAAATATTAATAATATATATATTATATGCATTTAGATTATACTTATATACATATTTATATAATATTATAAACAATATAAAATATTTAAAATGTAAAAACAAAATACAAATATGTATTGTGTGTTATGTATATGCAAATCCCTGGTGTATTTATATTATTCTACTGGTGACTTTGTTCTATTCTGTGAATTCTGTGCTGACAACCCCCAGACCTGTCTTCTAACTCCTCATTCCAAGAGAGACCTGCCTTTTCAACGTCTTTTGCATGACTAACAGACATCTCAAAACTGAACCCTTGACGTTCCCTGCCAAACCTGCTCTTCCCTCAATCTTCCCCATCTCAAATGGGAACTCCATTCAACCATTTGCTCAAGCCAAAAATCTCAGCATTATTGTTGACTCGTGTCTTTCTCTCACAGCAACTAAGATATTCCATTGTCTCTACTTTCAAAATAGACCAGGAATCCAGGGGCCAGCCCGGTGGCATAGTGGTTAAGTTTGCGTGCTCCACTTCAGTGGCCTGGGGTTTACAGCTTCGAATCCCAGGCGTGGACTGACACTATGCTTGTCAAGCCATGCTGTGGCGGCATCCCATATAAAGTAGAGGAAGATGGGCACTGATGTTAGGCCAGGGCCAGTCTTCCTCAGCACAAAGAGGAGGATTGGCAACAGATGTTAGCTCAGGGCTGGTCTTCCTCACACACACACACACAAAAGTATCCAGATGCACCTGATCATTTCCATCGCCCCCACTCCTGAAAACCACCATCACCTTGGAGGTCAGAAGAGAAGTCTGACTAGTGTTACATATTAAGGAGTCAGCAGCAAATTGATATATCTGAAATCCTTATGAATGGATGAGATCACCTAGAGAGGGAGCGAGGAGAGAGAAAAGAATATAACCCAAGAAAAGGCAACAAGGAACTTCAATATTCAGAGCTTAGATATAGAAGGTGGAGACTGGGAAGAGTTAGAAGGACAACCCAGGCCCTTCCTTTGTCAGAGGTGAAACCATTGGAGGCAAAGCTGGGTAAGTTTCTGCGGGTGGCGGGGAGCAGCTGCATAATCTTCCTATGGGTTGTTCCAGAAACTTCCTGTCATACAAATAATGCTTGAGCCTAGGATTACTAGGAGAGAGGACTTGAGCCTCAGCAGTTCTGCCCCATCTATTACCAGATTCAGTAGAGCCAGGTCACATATTTTGTGGAACAAAAAGAAAAAAAAGAGTCAGGCCCTGACCAGGTGGGGTCCAGTCTCAGATGGTTGTAGGGAAACCCCCATCTTTAGTGGTATAGACTTCTCAGTCCTGTCCCAAGGCAGCAGCCCCCCTTGACCATCAAATGACCCAAGTTCCTGTTGGCCACCAGGCCACCACCCAGGAGGCTACCCTGAAAGGAAAGACAATGGAATTCCTGAGAGAAAAATCACTGCGAGTGATGTCACAGGTGAGGCTGGACCATACTTGGAGCTACCATCCCCCCAAGCTTCAGTCCTGCAACACCCTGGATTCTCTAGGTACGTACACTAGGAAAGAGAGTCTGTCATGTTAATTTCAAAACTCCAGAGGGAACACCCCCGAAGGCAGTGATGGATGAAGCGAGGAAGAAAAGCACAGAGGGAGACAGAGGCTATAAGCAGCAGAGTGCTGGCAGTTCTAGAAGCAGACGGCAGCAAGCAGTAGATCACCAGCCCCCAGGGCAGAACCAACAGGGAGCCGTAGAACAAAACTCTCCTTCTACCCCCCATCATGTCAGAGATTCCCAGAGGGAATTCATAGGAAAAGAAGTCCTGGGGAAAACTGGATTTCCTCTCATTAAATGGTTAAAAGACTCTGAGGACCATTTACACCTGAAATATTCTTATAAATGTAAGTCCGGGGATGTATCTATCACACATTTTTAAAATTGTCTTTATTAAACACGAACCACTTTTGTTGTTTTTTTAAATCAACAAAAAAAGAAATTAAAAGGAAATGACCGCAGTTTTTGCACTTATATTTTTTCTCTATATTTCTAAAAGATTTACTTACATTCATGTTACAAATCTGATGTAGGATAGCAGGCAAATATCCCATTTCATTGACTGAAAAATGGAGTACTAGAGATATTAATGAACCTTAATGAACACTAAATCCTGGGTATAATTTTTCCCTAAGCACAAATTCCCAATCACCACATGTTCGAGCAATTGCCAAATTATAATTTCTGATTTTGTCCTGGATTTTAAATTGGTAGGGGCTGCACGGGCTGATTTCAGACTAATTATTCAAATATTAAAAACGGCATCTGGCTGTATTTCAGTGAAAATCCAGTTGACTGTGGTTATTTCCCTTTCTTCTGCCTAAGGCTTCTCTCCAGCTCTTGTTCAGCTGGGTCTCTCTTGAGGACATACATCAGATGGAACCTCTCTTTTCCTAAATCCCTTGAGTGGGAACATTATTTTTTGTGAGCAAGTACTTTAGGGGTATTAAGATGTTTAAATATTTTAAATATCCGTGTGGAAGATTACTGATGTGTTCTCGAATGCCTCGCTCAAGAGTCAAGACCATACTGCTCTGTAGAGGAAGTTTGCAAATTTCTGTACGTTGTGCTGCGAAAAATCCGATCATGACTTTAATTTTAAAATCTTGTAATATTTTTCATATATTAAAAGTTATCTATCTTATCTTTAGTTGAATATATTCTTTTGGAGAGATTGTCCACTTTTCACATACTGTTTGAAGTCTGCGAGCACATATCACATTTTAAAAAAGATGGAGCTTTTGAAATATCACAGTAATTTCTTCCCTTCTTACAGTACAATAAATGCTTAGTTGTGGTATGTTTACAAAAACATATTTATAGCATGAGTGAGATACTTTATAACAAATAGAATTTTATAACAAAATCACAGATGCTAGTGCCATTGGGGGCTCATTTACCTAAATAACGTCTATTCATTTTCCTTAAATGTTATGTTTGATGTGAAATTTATATTAGTAAATATTGTCAAAATATCAATGTTTTTGTTTATAGTTGATATATGTATTTTCCTTCCAAGTCCAATGTAGGGGGTAGGGTCAGGCAGGGAGATAAAAAAAGAAAGAAAACAAATCACAAACATCAAATACTAAACTCTCAGTTGTTACATAGTTTTATAACGATAATACCAGAGAACAAAATATGTTTTTACGAAAGTTTCATTCTCTCTTATCCTTTCTTTTTTTTAAAGGTAAGCCCACAAAGTGCCAGTAATTACTCTCGTAGAAAGAATCCGAGAATCAAAATTGTGCTATTAAGAGTTGAGAAGCAAGAAATGTCTTTTAGAAACCATTTAAATGAATATGGTTTCCTATTGAGTTATGGTTTTGCCAGGTCAATGACTCTTTTGACCAATTCTCAAGTGTAAGACTGAAACAAGTAAACATTATTGCTCAAGCTCCTGGCTTAAGAAAAACATACATATAATCTCATATCTACGCTCATTCCACATTGAGCACACGTACAGATGGTCTTCACTTAATTAGTCTGGGGCAGAGGCCAGGGAAGGAGGGGTGGATAGCTAGTGTGGAAGAGCAAGCAGATAATAACTTGATAGGGGAAGAAGGGAATCGATTCAGGAAGGTCTGCCTTGTTACTTCATAGTGAGAGAGGCCAATGAGGTAGGGTGGCAGTTCTGCCAAAAATGGAAGAATCGAAGTCTGATAAGCTTTTCAAGTTGAAAGACGATGTGGCAGTTGTTTAATTCAATCATCTCTCATTTCAACGGAGAGGAATTCCAAATCTGGAGAAGTGACCTGGCTTGCTGAAGATCAGATAACTGGTAAGTGAGAAAGCCAGGCTTTCTACCAAGAGATTCTGCTTTCCATTAAGAGTTCTAGAATTATTCTCCCACTGTCTCTTGTTGAGGTGGAGCCAGATGGTAATGGAATCTACCTGGGGTCTAGTTCGTTTTGCTTTGATATGGTAATTAATGCAGACATTTGGGAAGGATGGGGGAGACTTTGATGACCAGCAGGGACTAAAACTTTGGCTTAAGCAGAAATAAGTTTGAAGATGTTAAATACCCAATAACCAGATCAAGCTGAGGTGGGTGGAGAGGGTGGGGAAGATGGGAGTCAGACACTCATACAGAAACAAAGCAGAGGGCTGAATATCAGGAAGTGATGGTTGTTTGTCAGGAAAGTCTAAAAGAAGGTCTAGGGACAATAGCTTTGCATGTCAGATGCATCTATATAAAGGCTGAAGGTTGTGGGGGAGAGGGTGGGTTTCATTAACAAGGTTCACTGATCTCTGTCATGTGGGCATGTGGGGACTTCCCGAGATCATTTACCTGGGAAGTTTCCCACTTCTGCTGGGTCTTAAAAGTACCCTGTGCTCTGAACAGGGCTTTCCTCTGCGGTCCAATATTTTTGCTTCACTATCAGAAGGCAACAATCAGCACATTCCAACCATCAAGGAGGAGAAAGCAGGTTTAATTGACAGAACTGTCTGGACACGTGAGGTCTTCTTTCTCCTATCCTCAAGCAGCCGTTTCTACACACAACTTTTATTATGTTCTAAATTTCTTAAGCCAGCATCTCTTTTAAAAATTTTTGGCCAATTAATAACGAGTTTCTGTCATGTAGTTGATTCCATTTAATCAACGAAGTCACCAGAAACACTGAATCCAACGTTGTTCTTTAAAACTGTCACCATTCTAAACCACTGATAGTTTCTAAAAATGTCAGATGGGCAGCAACTAGGATAACGATCACTAATGGCAACATAACCACCCGTGTCTTGACCATACTTTAACCCTTAAGATCAAAGTTCAATTACATCAATTAAAGCTCACAAATTCAATGAGAAGCATGGGGCTTAACTTTTTCACAGAAATGGTACCCAGTTCAAATCAGTCGGTGGGGCTTTCCAACCCCATGTGTTTTCCCAATTTCTAGAACAATCCCGCTCGAGTGGTGTGCTTCAACTTTTGGTGCCAATGCCTCTGATTCATTGTGTTCTTCCTGAACTGTAACTTATTACCAATTGTGTTTTTCCAAGTTAGGGGAAAAGAAGACTAGGTAATTAATTTTGTTGGTGACATTGAAAAAGGCTTTTACATAATCTTGCATGCTGCGTAGTGCCAGTTTAATACAATTCCATTATCCCTTATCCAAATTATAAAATATAGAAACTCTGGAACTAGAAATTTTTTTTTTTAGTTAGCGGCATATTTATTTAGTGGCAAAACCTGACTGGAACTGATATGACCCTATGTGGAGTCTATTTATCTCACTTATGTCTAAATGTGGATATCGTGTTCATTGTAAAAATTTTTATGTGTTTGATTAGGGGGAGCTGCCTTAGAACCCACTGAGGGTCAGTACCTAATATATGTGTGTCCACTGTATTCCCATTGTGAAATCTGAAAAAAATGGAATTCCAAAACTCAACTAACCAAATCAGTTTTAGGTAAGGGATTATGAACCCGAAAGAGTAAAAATTGGGTATTTTCTAAGACTGCGGAAAGTGATTTTGAGAATTGCCTCTGTTTAAATAAGCAGTTTTTTTTTGGGTGGTCCATACATTCAGACTCTTTTTCCCCCAGCAGATTTTGTTTGAGTTTGTTTTTCATGTTATTTTGATTTGATTTTACTATTTTCTTTCATTTTATTTTACTTTTCAATTTGTGTATGCATGAAAAACCAACAAACTGAGGACACTTGAGACTTACACACAACAAATCCATGGTGGACATTGGCCACTCGGTCTTTCTGATGCTGTTAGGACAGTGCCTCATGGCTGTTTACCTGGCTATTTCTTGTGATGAGAGACATATTTATTCAAAGAACATTCAATATTTGGCCTCTTTGCTGAGACCTCCAACAAAGGACTTAATTGTGAAAAGAAATGCTGTTTATTTGACCCGTGCTCATCGCCCACCCCAACACCTTGTTTCTCATTCATTTCCACTGCAGTCACACAACCATGAAGGAATCTTACCCAATCTTAAAAATAACCACTTTTTAAAAAAGGAAAAAAATAGTCTTCTATCTTCCCAGGTGTGTTCTAACAATATTGCCTTTTTTTTTGTTTGTTTTCAGTGGATTGCTTTACTTTTCACAGTTTGGACTGGAACTAGAATTCTATTTAAAATCCACATATTAGGTTTTAGTTGCCTTTCACAAGGACAGTGGTTTTATTTTGTGAAAATTGGTACTGAATTATATATGTTACATTTCTGGACAAAGAATGTTAAGTAGATATGATCCCTTATTGATTCTGATATTGAAATCCAAAAGGTAGAGAGAATATGAACAGAACCATAACATCTAAAGGCCCTGTTTTGGTAAGAAGGAGTTTTTAAAATATTCATTATATACATGATTTCCTGTTCATGAAGCTCATCTTGGGTGTGTAATTTCCAGTTAGAATGAGGGAGCAAATGAGAGGGCACTTCTGTGGCCTGGGAATAGTCAACTCAAATCTATTCAATACGACAAGAGGACCTGAGAGTATGAAATCCAAACGCACTGGCTTTTTTTGCCCTTATTGAAAGTGAAAAAAAAAAAAAAAGCACAGGGATTTGAACTCAGTATATTTTCAGGTTATAGACTGGAAACCAGCTGAAGTTAGTTTGGAAGTCGACACTGAGAGGAACACAAGTGGGAGATATGCAACCTACATATATTCATCTGGGTGCATTTAAAATGCATCTCATTTAAAAGAAGACTCTTTAGAAGTCCGCTAGCAGTGAATATTTTGTGTATAGACTCATGAGCTTTCAATAAACCTCTGGTTCTTATGAATTCAGTGGAAACCTCAGTGGGGAGGGAAGCAGAGACCATGAAGCCACAGGGATGTTACTACTGCAACGAATTAGTGCTACTTCAGAAAAACCACCACCAACCTTTAAACAGCTTAAGCAAAATGTCAAGTAAATCAAGTACCTACCATATGCCAAGGCTGTGTTATGAAAATGTTAACAAATAGCTACATGTTAGTACAGTGAAGAGAAGAAAACGCATTGCAATTAATGGCAGTGGAGCAAATTATTAAACACCTATATAAACCAGATCTAAAACACAGTTTGGCAATACGGGAGTGGATTTCATACGCCTTCCTTTCATAGTCACAAAAGTTTTAGGAGTATTTCTATTAATCCTTTAGCCATAATTGTGCTCTTTTAATGCTATGTGAGAGTTGGTATGAATCACACAAAAATGAGCTAGCTAGTGAGACTGGTAAACATATGGCCTGTCTGAAGATATTTGTGAAATGCTCTATGTCTGCATATGAAAGTGATGCACATCCTGGATGCTCATCTGTCTACTCATTTTTCAGGTAATTTCCCTTTTATACATTTAAGCTAAGTGGATTTTTTTCCTACTTTTCTTGGAGGGATATTGACTTAAGAGGCCTATAGAAGTCAGACTATCCATGCTGACATGGTACACTTTACTTATTCTTAACTCGATTTTAGGATTATAATCAAAGTAGGAAATGTCGTGCAAAATAGTGAAACAAATGAAAAATAATTATCCCTCCCATCCCACATTGTCCCCCAGGAACTACTGTTTAAAGGTTCTTATGTATATTTTCTGGAATTTTCTTTGCAGATTATTGTGCACTATGTTACCCTCTTCTACAGCTTTCTGTTTTTCTCTTAATAATATATCTTAGAAAGAGTGATTTGTCAGTATATCAGTACTTAGCGAGGTGCCTCATTTAAAATGACTGCAAGGTAGAGGGTTGGCCTGGTGGCGTAGCGATTAAGTTCACATGCTCCGCTTTGGTGGCCCAGGGTTCGCTGGTTTCGATCCTGGGTGCAGACCCACGCACTGCTTGTCAAGCCATGCTGTGGCAGCGTCCCATATAAAGTTGAGGAAGATGGGCACGGATGTTAGCCCAGGGCCAGTCTTCCTCAGCAAAAAGAGGAGGATTGGCAATGGATGTTAGTTCAGGGCTAACCTTTCTCACACACACAAACACACAAAACAAATATAAATAAATAAAAAATATAAAAAATAAAATGACTGCAATGTAATTCATTACATGAATATACCATAATTTATTCAATCAGTTTCCTATCAATGTGCATTTGAGAATATTTCCAGACTGTCATTACTAATAACAATGGACACCTATCTTTCATACACATGTCAGGACTATCCATAGGATAGATTCCTAGAAATGGAACTGCCAGGTCAAATAGCATCTGAATTTAAAATTTTGAAAGATATTTCTAAATTGTGCTTCAAAGAGATTATACCAATGTACATTCTTATTAATATTGTTTGAAATTTTTCATTTCCCATTTTCACCAATGATGTGTATTACTATTTTTTTACCAATGGGAAAGTGAAAATAATATTTCATGGTTGTTTTAAATTTTAGTATTAAATTATGAGTGAAATTGAGCATCTACTCATATGTTCTTGTGCTATTTGTATTTTCTTTTTTTGTCAAATTATTTGTTCATGTCTTTTCTCTTTTTTTTTTTCCTATGGGTTCATTTTTTTTCTTTCCTTACTTATTTATAATAGCTCTTTAAATGATTAAGGAAATTTAAACCTAAACACAATCATATGTGTTGCAAATATTTTCTTCTTTTTTTTTGTTTTGAAATCAGGGTGTATTCGCCCTAAGAAATGTTCAGGTAGTGACATTTATCAGTTTGCCTCCTGAATCAGTGTTTAGTTGCTTTTTATCAAAAGACAGAGTAATTTTTGCAGAGAAATGAATAGCTATGTTATTTTAAGTAATTACAAACATAGAACAAAGTTTTAGTTGTCCTTCTTTTAAGAATAAATACATTTTAGAGGGTTTTTTCATTAAAAAATATTGGATCATAAGTATTTTATGTAAGGAAACCTTAGTTCTTGTTTTTGAGAGTATTAATATGAACTTCTACAATGAGAAATTTGTTTCTACTGGTTTCCTTCTAGATTGAAAACTAGTAGGCGCCTCAAGAATCTTTGGAGCCTGTGGTACATGGGGCAGATTAAGTAACACTGAGGGTCTTTTATCTAAGAGCATCCTGGATTCCAGTTTGCCCGGTGATGGAGATCTGGTGGAATCAATAGGGCCGACAACATAGTAGGTCACGAGTCAGCCTCTCTCATAGCTCATTTTTCTTGCCCTTTGCATCTTAACAAGTTGTCTTACAGCTTCCCATTCACCTCTGACAACTTGATTGAATTGGATACCCCTGGAGGTTCATGACTCTGCCTCTGATATAAACTGCCTAGGTAAAACCCCAGCCTGTGCTGGAATTTAACTTTTTTAAAATGTCTAAATAGAAAACATAAAATTGTAAAACAATAATATAAGGAGATTCCAACACCAAAAGAAAACCCAACTTGAACCAATGAAATGCCAAAGCCAGCTACAGCTGACAAAATCAGTAGGGGAAGACATGGAAACCTTTAATTGCCATTTGGGGAAAATGGATTCATGACTGTAATAACAGACATCCCCCTGCCGCTTACCAAAGTCAATGTACATTCCTCTTACCTGAGCTGCCCTTTTCTCCGTAAATGTTTGCTGTTTAAAATAAAAACCTCCACAAACATTAAAAAGTAAACTTCTATTGTCTGATGTCTTTCTCTAAACCCATACCACCTCTATATTTAGCATCATTCTGATTTGCACCCGACAGTTCTCTGCTTATGTTATAGGCGTCATTTCTCTCCAATGAAGTCGTGAGAGCCTTCAAGGAGGGGCCACGTTATGTACGTTATCTTCCCACTGTGCCTGGTGAACTGCTGGATAAACAGATCTCAGCATCGCTGATCAGTGGTACTTCAACTAAACACACGTTCACAGGACTGGGATCTAGACAGCCATCATCTCAACAAAAGCTCTCAAAGGTTTATCAGAGTGACAGGATGAAAATCAGCAGAAGTTCACAAAATTAATCACCTTCATCTTCAGGTCGCAAAAAATCTGTGACCAGGGTTTCCTGGTCCTGGAAAGGTAAACTGCCAGCCAGTGTTAGTAGCATTTCTAAGCAGCATGTGGGATAAACTTCTGTACAAATTACCATCAATAGGCACAACAGGGAAGCAGAAGCTGGAAGATTCATTTTCCTCTATTTGACTAGTTCAAATGAGTTTCTCTGCACTGAGCAATATATGTGGTTCTCCTGGAGAAATGAAAAAATTTGAATGCCACCATCTTCATCATAGTTCAAAGGAAATATTAGAACCCATGCTGCTTTCTGTGTGTGTGTGTATATGCATGTGTGTATATGTGTATATGCATGCGCATGTGTGCATCCCCGGCCAGACAAATAACTCCATTTATATTCTCCAAGCTCTGCTCTACAAGCTAGTTATTCTTGGAGATTTTTTTCTGAAAGCACATAGAAATCTCTCTGACCGAGACTAAATTTTGCCTCCATTTTGAGGGCATTCTTGGCGCTGCTGCCTTAATCTGCAGTCTACATGGAGTTTTGGATATCTGGACCTCTGTGTACATGAGGGTTTAACCCTCTAGAGACCAGACTCCTTGTCTGCGCTACTGAGTCCTTCTTACCCCTCCTGTTCCGTACTGTTCCTCAGATCATGTGAGATCCCGGTCCAGGGACTGTGCCTAGAACGCGGCCATCAGCTGTCATGGGGAGGAGATTAAGAGCAGGGGCCCCACAGTCACTGGCTGCGCTCAGGCCTCTGACCAGCAGGGAGACCTGGACAAGGTGCATCATCTCTGAGCCCCAGATTCCTAATCTACAAAATGCGGGTAATCAGAGTGGGGATTAAACAAGATAACCCATTTTCTATGTTTAGAATAATGCCAGGCACATAGTAAGTCCCCCATAACTGTAGATATTGTTCTTTATTTCAGTCCTTAAGGGTGCAAACTTGCATCAGGGCGAAAGTGGCGTGGCCTTGTTCCAGTGACTCCCACTAGGGAGCAGGTCCTTCAGCTAGGTGGGAGGTGGGTGGCACATGGGACTAATCTCTAGTTGACAAAGCCTAACACTGTCGTATCACACTTGTAAATAAGGTATTTTTTAAACCAAGAATTAGAGGAGTTAGTAGAGTGAGAGGCTTTCATAAGAAACTCTCATTAAGGTAGACTAGAAAAGAGAGCAGAAATGCTGGCATCTAGTTGAGAATAAAGGGTAAATGCATTTTTAGAAAGTAGAATAAGGACGGAGATTATCTAAAGAGAGTTGCTACAACGTCATCATAAAACTATTGAAGGAACCCATGACGGGTAAAGTCCATGGGGCAAGCAGTACCGAAGCCCTCTAGAACAGGGGTCTGCAAACTCATTCTGAAAAGAGCCAGACAGGAAATATTTTCGGCTCCGTGGGCCATACTGTCCATGCTTCAACTGCTTAACTGCCATTGTAATGTGAAAGCTGCCATAAGCAATATGCAAGCAAGTGGGCATGGGTATATTCCAATAAAAATTTATTTACAAAAACAGGCAGCCACCGAATTTGACTGGCTGGCGATAATTTGCTGACTCCTCCTCTAGAACAACAACAATCATCATCATCATCATCATAATTATTAATAATTAAATCCTTACTATATGCCAAGCGCTGTGCTAAACTCTTTCTATTTTTAACTTACCTTAGTTTCTCATAACACTGTGAGGAATATACCATTATCCCTGTGTTTCAGATGGGAAACAGGTTTGGAGAGTTTACCTAGTCCATGGTCACACAGATAATGGGTGTCAGCCAGAATTTTTGCCAGGCAATTTGGCTCCAAAGATTGAACTCTTACTTATGCACAATTTTGCTTCTTGGGTGGGAGTTGGGAGGGTTGAGGGGAGAGGCTATTCTGATTACCTGTTCATCCCATCTTGTCCTAAAGGGCCACCATCCTAACAGTAGCAAGGTTTTGGTGATAAGTGTCCACTTGACTCCCGTTTGCTTTGGCTGCTATGCGTGTGCTCAAAAACACTTCACTCCTTAAATGGTCCCCAATTCCCTGCTGGATGTGGCCCAGGCCTAGCAAGCTGGTTTTGTACCACAGTCTCCCTTTCTCTCTGCATTCCAGCTCACACATCTTCCTTCTTTTCCTGGAAGATTCTATTCTGCTTATTGCCTTTGGTATTTGCATGTGATGTTTCCTCTGCCCAGATTATTCTTCCCTTCCTCTTTCTTGGTTGACTTATCTCTGATCAAATCTTAGTTTAGTCATCCTATCTTCACAGAAGCCTTCTCTGACCCTGTGTTCTTACAGCAGCATGTGACTTTCTTTCATAGGACACTGCATACTTTACAATTTTATATTCACTTATGTGATTGTGATCATTTGACAAATATTTTTTTCCCTGCACTAAACCCTACACTAAAACAGAGTTTCTCAACCACATGACAATTCTGTGCTTGTGTGTGTATATGTGTGTGTGCCTGAGTGAGTGTGTATGTGTGCAGTTCTGTGCATTGTGTGATGCTTAGCAGCATTCCTGTCCACAAGACACCAGTAACCCCCCCCTCTTCTCAGTCATGACAATTAAAAAAATGTCACCAAACATTGCCAAATGTCCTTTGAGGGAGCAAAATCTCCCCCTGTTGAGAACCACTGCCCTAAAATGAAAGCTCCATGAGGAGAGGAACTCTGCTGCTTATCTTCCACTTGACACTCACCCATACCCCCTGTCCACCTTTATTCACTATTGTCTCTGCCCCAAGATGCTGACCCATATGGACCATATCAACAGCCTCCTTTGACTTCTCACTTCCAGTTGGGTATGGCCAATGGGAGGCATTCTCGGGAGACTGAAAAACAGGAAGTGAGATGGAGACTTTATCCTGTTTATACTAGGTCATCATTGTTTGACTGCACACTAGCACCCAATGCCACTGTTCCTGTCAAATAGCCCTCTCAGTGCAACCACCCCCCTATCCTTTGAGGTGGTAATGTTTTCTCACTGTTACTAGCCTTGGAGTCCAGCACTGTCCTTTGTTGATTTCCTTAAACCCTGCTCAAACCTATGTAAATAGTTCATTTAGTAAGCTCTCCTCAAATTTTGCTGAGACTGATTGCTGCAAAGACTATGGATATGTTTCTCACCATTGAACATGCAGTGTCAGTTGCAACAAGCTCCAAATGAAAACGTGTCATATGAGTAAATGAAGTGGCATCTGTTTTTCCTCCTTTCTCTGACCTTCTGCTTTTATCTGCCTCAATACTTCACTGGACCCAAACTCACGAGTCTTCACCCAGTTTGATACATGGATTCCAACTCAACTGAGGGCTTCTAAGACACACTCAGAAATATTGCACCTAACTTCATATCTGTTTCTAATTCCTGCTGTGTCTACTTCTGTAACACATTACCTCCACTCCTTTTTTCTGTCTGGAATCTTTCCTGCCAGTAGGCAAAATCGTCGTTGAGTTTTGCTACTCCTCTAGACTAATACCAACCATGGTAAAAAAAAATGCCTTTAGATTAAGTTTTCTCTTGAACTAATAATATCTAATACTATATCTATAAATTAATAATTAAAAGACCTGCCTTCAGATATGACTCTATTATTTTTTTCATAAATTATGAAGACAAAGCCATTCATAGCTTCTGCTCCATATCAGAGGACTACTGGTTCAACAGATATTGTGACAACATTATTTGATCTGTAATATTTCAAACCCAAGCAACACTTCACACGTATTTCACAAACCCAGCTGTCCATCTCTGGAATAAATAGCATTTGTTTTTGAGAAAAAGCAAATACAGACAAGAAGCTAAATAATTAAGAATTTATTATAAGGGTTTAGATCTCTCCAAGAAAAACTCTCAATTTGCAAGCCTTTTTTGTACCCTCTAGACTCACAAATTCTGATCAATACCTTTGAGTCTCCTTCTTTTGGAGAATCAGCAAAAGACAAGTCATGACAACATTTTACTAAAGAGAATATATAGTTTTTCTTTGTTAAAATGGGAGGTTATTTTATTTATTCTCTTTAGTTTTAATAGCTGGAAAATAACAAGTATATCAGTACATTTAAAAGAAGCCTGATGTTTGCTGCATAGTCACAGGGCTTACAATTACAAATGCTTTTATTTCTGTAGCCATTTTGGGAAATGTAGAAAAATGGGAGTAGAAAGTCAAACATGTCTAGATCTCCCACAGGGAAGGGAGAGAAAGCTGCCAGTTCCTGGAAAGCAAAGTCTACACAATACACTGTTGGGTTTTTTTTTCCTTTGGAAAGAATTTGCTTGTGTCCATCTTTTATTTCCCTGTTTCCTAGTCTCTCTTATACCATAAAACAAGAGGTCATTCCAGAGTAATATACATAAGTAAATGTTATTGATATAAAGTCAAGTGTACAAATTAGAAATTATGTAAAAATTAATATAAATAATGACATATGCAAGTTTCAACATGGAAAGCACCAAAAGCATGATTTATAAAAGAAAAAATAGTAAATTGGACTTCATCAAAGTCCAAAACTTTTATGCTTCAACAGATATCATTAAGTAAATGAATTGATAAGATACAGATTTGGAGAAAGTATTTGCAAATCACATATCTGATAAAGGACTTGTATCCAGAATATATAAAGAACACTGAAAACTCAATAACAAGAAGGCAAGTGGCCCAATTTAAAAATGGACAATGGACTTGAATAGATATTGCTCCAGAGAAGATATACAAATGACAAACAAGTGCATTGATGCCATCAGTCATGAGGGAAATGCAAATCAAAACCACGAGATACCACTTCATACCCATATCGACAAAAAGATAGATAATAACAATCATTGTTGAGGATGTGGAGAAACTGAAACCTTGCTCATAGGAATTTGAAATGGTGCAACCAATCTGGAAAACAGTTTGGCAGTTTTGTAATATTAAACATAATTATACCATAAAACCCAGCAATTTCACTCCTGGAAATGAAAACATATGTGTACACAGACTTGCACACAAATGTTCATAACAGCATTATTAGAAATAGCCAAAATGTGGAAACACTAAATGTCCATCAACTGGTGAACTGGTAAACAATATAAGACATATCCATATTATAGAATACTATTCATAGAACTACTCATCACATAGCTGTAAGATGGATGAATCTTAAAAATATTATGTTAAGTAGAAAAAAGCTAGGGACAAAAGGTCATATATTGTATGATTCCATTTATACCAAATGGCCAGAAAAGGCAAATCTATAGAGACAGAAAGTAGATTAGTGGTTGCCTGGAACTGGGTGGTGGCAATAAAAATTACTACAAATTGGCATGAGAAATATTTTTGAGGTGATGAAACTATTCTAAAATTGGATTTTGATGATGCCTGCACAGACAACTCTGTAAATTTACTAAAAATCATTGAGGTTTATACTTAAAATGAGTGAATTTTATGGTATGTAAATTATACTTCAATAAAGCTGTTTTAAAAAAATGTTTCCATAAAGCAAACTGCAGTCCAGATGGCTTCCCTGTGAATTCTACCAAAATTTGAGAAGAAAATCACCAATATTACAAAAACTCTTATAAAGAATAGAAACATATGAAATACTTCTGAAATAATTTTTTGTAGGCCAGCAGAACTTTGATACCAAACTTGAAAATGGCATAACAAGAAAGTAAAATTATAGGCCAATTTCCTTCATGAACATGGATGCAAAATTCCTAAACCAAAATCAGTCAGTTGACTCCTACATTATATAAAAATAATAATATATCATAATCTAGATGGGTTTAGAGTGAGTAATAACTGAAAATTATTTTATGTTTCTGAGAATGCAAAAAGTTAATAAAATTCAAAATTCTTTCATAATCAAGGAAGAAAGACCTCTTGGCAAACTAGTAATAGAAGAACGTTTCTTTAATCAATTAAAAGGTATCTATATTCATCTTACAGCAAACCTAGACTTAATGGTGAAATATTGAAAGCTAATCACCCGAAATTAGGAATGAAATGAGGATGCCTGGTATTACCATTTCTATTTAATATTGCTCTAGAGATTGTAGCTAATGATACTAAGCAAGAAAATAAATAAAAGGTATAATTAAAGGTATAAATGAAGGAAGATTGGAAAGTTGTCATTATTTACAAATGATTGTGTATGTAACAACCCCAAAACTGTATAGTTAAAGAATTAGAATTAATTCGTGAATTTAGCAAGGACACTGGATAAGAATCAGTATATAAAACAAGCATCAATTATATTTCTGTATACTAGTAACTAACAATTAGAGGATGAATTGTAGAAAAGATGCCATTCATAGTAGCGAAGAGTTCATGGAATCTTGTGTGACAGCCAGAATAAATAGCAGAGAACAGAATCAGATTTAGCAGGATTTCAGATATCAGAATTATCAAATGAGGTCTATAAAATAAATGCATTTCTACATTTAAAAATATAAAAAAGCCTTGGGGGCCTCCCGGTGGCGCAGCGGTTTAGTTCACACTGGGCAGCCCGGAGTTCGCGGTTTGGATCCTGGGCGCCCGCTGACGCACTGCTTGCTTGTCAGCCACCCGTGGTGGCATCCCATATAAAGTAGAGGAAGATGGGCACGGATGTTAGCCCAGGGCCAGTCTTCCTCAGCAAAAAGAGGACGATTGGCAAAGGATGTTAGCTCAGGGCTGGTATTCCTCACACAAAAAAATAAATAAATAAAAATATTAAAAAGTCTTAAAATGTAAGCAAGGAAAAAATTGTAAAAAAAAGACTAAAGAGATATGAAAAACAAATATGTATTCTAGAAATTTAAAAAATCGATATAAAAATTTTAGAGGATAAATTAAAGAGCAGATTAAATAGCTGAAGAGAGATTAAGTGTATTAGAATATGGATGTATTTTTTTTCTAAACTGTAACATAAAGAAATAAAGTAATGGAAAATATTAAAAAGAAATTAAAAGACATGGAGACAGGATGAGGACTTGTAGAATGGGGAATGTAATTTTTGAAGAGTTAATCCCTGAGAATTTTTCAGAATACTTAAAAGACACCAATACTCAGATACAGACATGGATAAATATTACTAAAATATTTTTGAGTGAAGAAAATCAGGTCACAAATAAATACACATAGTTTGATTTCGTATGTATAAACTTCAAGGGCTTATACAACTAAACGATCTCATGTTTAGGAACTCGGAGATCATACAGCTATTGAGAAAAGCACGAGAATAGAAGACACCAATCAGGATGGTCATTGCCTTCGAGTGGTGAGAAGGAGATGGGAACCATCCACAGGGTTTTTAGGGCACAAGTAATGTTCTACATGGGAAGCTAGGTTTTAGGTATATGGGTATTTGCATTGTTATTTCTCTTTATGCCCTTCCCAAACATAAGAGCAGGTTCAGGCAGTTCACAGAAAAAGAAATAGAAACTGCTTTTTTAGATATGAATGCATAACCAATGTTACTCAATGTACAAGATATAAATTGAAACAATAATCAAGCGTTTTCACCTATTGGATTTAGATTAAAATTTTAAAGTATAATAATATAGAGTTGACCAAACTTTAGGGGAACAGACACGCATACATTGTTGGCGGAAGTGTAAGTTGGTACAGACACTTCATAGAGCATGGGGTAGTATTGTTTATAACATCAAAAACCTTGCAACGCACAAATGTCCATCAGTGGGTACCACTTAAGTAAACCCTAGTGCATCCACACGGTCTCTCACTATATGACCATCACATGGTCACTAGAAACAATGACGTAGGTCTGTATGTGCTGGTAGAGAATGACCTTCAAAAAACACTATTCAATGAAAATAAGATGCAGAACAGTGTGAATCTTCAATATACTGCTCTTCAGTAAAAAGATAAACTCATGTATTGTATGTTTGGAGAGGTGTGAAGCATGGCTAGAAAGATAGCCACACAAACAGAAGAAAAACCTAGTAAAAAGTCTTAACTCTGGGTAGTAGTAGAGCAATGGTTCTAAGTTGTCAGATGTACTTTCCTTTTACTGTCATCCCTTTTTTGTCTTCTGTATTTTTTATCATACATAAAAATTACCTTTCAGTTCAAAAAAAAAGACATTTTGTGTACAAAGACTCACATATGTACAGAGGTGTAACATGTCTGTAATATGGGAAGCCGTCATGTTTGTCTGAGTCACAGCAATAATACTCTCTATATTTGCAGTTTATTTATAACTAAAGCAATAATTCAAAATCTCTTAACAAAAGTGAGTTTTTGTTTTATCAATATTTCACACTACTCAAGTGTTATCATCAGGAAGAAAAACCTATTGCATGACATTTCTAGTGGTTCCTGGGTTTATCTTGCTCAGAAATAATGGGAAAAAAAATGCTGTTTCAAACACCAAAAAAAAAGTTTGCTGAATCTCTCCTTTGAAATGTATAAATGTAAAAGCAAACAATAGAAATAATTTCAAGATACCCATTTTGGGATCCCCTCTCTAAAATCGGGTATGTTGTTTAATTTCACTTTTTATCAGTTGCTCATTTGGGGTCAAACTTTCTATAGTTCTATAATGGAACTTGCCACTCTATTTTCAGAGGCGTAGATGGTGGAAAAACGTTTCACAAATGAACCATTTTATTTGAGTGGAACTGAATTAGCTTTTCTAACCCACAATTTCCAAATATGATGTCAGATATGAAATACACCCTTCTACACCTTGGTGTAGAAGGTGTGGCTCCAGGAAAATCATGGCATCTCTCAGAAATACAGTCTGCTTCTCTGCAAAATGAGAATCACCAATGCCTTTGTTGTAGGATTGTGAGATTAAATCCCATGGAACATTCCTTTGAAAGTACCTGCAGGCTGCCTGGCACACGTTCGGGTCCCCAGCTCTGGCCGCATTCAGCATCACTGGGCAGCATCTAAAAATACTAATACCTGTCCCCTTGGAGGCCAGTTAAATCATCTCTGGCCCTGGGCCCCAGCATCTGCATTTTTAAAGCTCCCTGGATGATTCTCTTGTGCGGCTAGAATTGAGAACCATAGACTAACTCTGGACCAGTGCTTATCATATCTTCCAGCTGTTAAAAACACTGACATTTTTGCTGACAAAACATCAGTGAAGCTGTGAGGATCCGCAAGCAAACAAACCAGGCGGTAATTTGTTAGTGGTGGCATATGTGCTCCTTGTACATGTTTGATTCAAGCAACAAGAACCGCCTAGGCTAACCTGCTCAGATGCCACCAGCCACCTTATCAGCATCTAGCTGTGTGGCAGGTAGAAGTGACATTGTAAGATAGGAGTAGAATGAAAAGTAGGAGGAAAGAACTTGTATTTGAAAAACAGAAAATCTGCTGCGGTTTTGATGTAGCGGAAGAAACACACAACAAATGAGCACGCCACGGGTGTATGTTGTTCCGGGTCAGAATCCAGCCTCACCTGGCTTATTTCTTTCTGTACAAATGATGGCTCCTCTTTAAAATTATTATCCGTCCTCTCTCTCAGCCTCACTTGGAACTCCCAATGTCCCTTTACTTGCTGTATATTTTTTGCACAACACTTTACTAGTATTTTTATTTGACGGTATGTTTGCACTAAAACATGAGCTCCATGACAGAAGCTCTGACATCACAGTTAGTTCTTACACTGTCGCATTTTCTTCCCAAACTTCTGCAAAACAAGAGACCAATCCCCAAGGCAATAACTTTTTTTTTTTTAATAAAAAGAGATTATGTCATGTATCAAAGTACAGCACAACAGGAAAAACACAAACTCAAGGAAAGTGAAGTGTTTTGAATCAATAATTTAAAAAAGAAAAAAAAAGTGCTCTCCTCGATAATAGCATTTTCCACACGTGAGGCCTTCTTTCCCGTGTTGACTTAGTTTGATTAAAATGTTTGTTTCCAATGCTGCTGGATCCTCCAAAATATTTTCCCTGGCCATTCCTTGGAGATCACTATTACTCTAACTGGTCTCTAATTCTCTGGGATGGCTCTGGTTCCTTTCTTTAATAATTGGATTCAGCTGGCTGTTTGCTAGCCTTCAGCGTTTCCTCCAAAACTAAGTGAACTTGTAACAATATAAGAAAAAGCTTTTCCTCCTTTTATCTTTACTTTCTTCAGAGTCTTACCAAAAATCGTGTTTACTCCTGGGGGCTACAACAAATTATCCTTTCCCCGTTGTTTACAGGAGAAATCACATATGTGTGTTGTATAACTTTAAACAGTTCAACATGTCATTCTGTTAGTAAGGGGGGCGTCTGACCTTGCTCCAGGAACCCTGTATTCGTTTTAGTATTTTCATGGGTGTTCCCCCTACTGAACTGTGTGCATGACTTTGGCCAAACGACTTCACCTGTATGGACCTTGGTTCTAAATCTCACTTATAAAATGCTAGCCAAGGTCATGTCAAATTTTTTTCCTCTATAGTTCATGATTGTTTTATAAAAACAACTTTGCTAAATGTAAATCATTTAGTAAGCTTGCTGAAGTTGGTGGTGTACAATGAGCATTAGCTTTAAGTTTCGCCCACCAGTGCTTTGAAACACTCTGTAGGATAGAATTTTCCCTCCTCCAGACATCGTCTCCAACAGGTCCAATAGATTTGGGAAGGTTCATTTTTGTATTAAAACATCAACTTCAGTCTAAACCTAAATGTTAATATCACAATGTAGGGCTCTTCCCTGTTCCCCAAGTTCAAGTCTGACCTAGGTTTGGAGAGGAGTGAGGAAAGAGAAACAAAAGCTCCTCTTGCAGGCTGACATTCCCCCAGCACGCACCAGCCCTGACAGGCCTCCTTTCAGGTTAGTCAGAGTGCAGGCCCCACCAACTGTGAAATATTTTGAATATCGCCCCTAGCTTTTTCCCTCTCCTTCATCTCCCACCTCCTCCACTGCTTCCGGCCAGAGCTTTTAGCAATCGCTTGGATAGCAACTGTCTTCTGTCTGTCACAGTAAATATCCAAATAAAGGCTCTGCTGTGCAGCATATGAATTGGCTTTTGGAAATGCCCACGCACATACCCTTCTTAGACAAGATCCTTTGAAAATGTCCGAAGCCTGGCTACCTCTCACAGTGTCCTATGGGAAAACACAGATACTGGCTCTTCCAAGCTGGGAAAGCGTGGCTTCCCCCTCTACTGATCTGTCCTCTCTGTTTTTGCCGTCACCTCCATCCAGCCTTGGGCCTTCAGACTTTTCCGAGTGAGAGGCAAACCCAGGCTCTATGCCGCTCCCCAAACTTTGAGGGACACAGTTCAAACTCTCTCAAGATTAATTGTGTCTTCCACTCCGGGAGCAGCTCTGGGGGCGCCTAAAAGTCTCAGCACGCTTCAACCGGACTAAGATGCCTGTCTCCCTCTTGCAGACACCATAATACTTAGTGGTGGGGCCCCACTCCTTTGGCATAGGAGGTGGAATTACTCCCTCCCCTCCCTAAGGGAGAGAAGAGAGAGCTGTTGGTTTCCTCCAAAGGAAATTTCCTTCACCAAATCTGCTTTTGAATGTTTTACCTTCTCTTACCTGGACTGTTGCAGTGATGGTGGCTGAACTGGATTCTACCTCCAGCAAATCTTTAGCCTTCTCTTTAGTGTGTTGGAAAACTTTTTCACTCTTTATACCCTTCACAGCTTTAGAACTTTTGCTGAAATTCCACGATAACAGAAAAGTGCCTTTCCCATTTTATTATATTTCACAATCTTTTCTCTTGTGTGTAACTTTTGTTTAATGCTTAAAGGATACTTAGGACCTTAGAATTATTAACTTTATCATTGAGCAATCTCAGGAAAATACTTATTCTAAGTCTCGGTATATTATATGTAAAATGAGCTTATCAGAAATTACCTGACATGATAATTATAAGATCAAATGAGATAATCTGTGGGAATTCTAGATAAACTTTTTAGTGCTATTCAAAGATTAGCTAGTATGTTAAATATAACCCGAGTAAAGTAGAAAGTCAAGGCAGTTATTAAAGTTATTCAGGCTTACAAAACGTCTACCAGTAAGTAATGCAGATAAGGAGACACAGCTGAATACGTTCTGAGGCGTATAAACAGCACCACATACCCCGAAGTTCAACCTCAACTCTTGGATGAATGCTAAAATGTTTTAAAATTGATACACTGCACATTCTCAAGAAGAAATAAGAGGAGAAGGAAGAGAGGAGGAGTGGGGGAGGGAGAAGAATGATTAAAGAAGAGAAAAAATAATAACACTATAAAATGCTTATTATGACTACACAAAACCCCCTTCTCTTGGCATATTAGATCAGCGCTGTCTTTATTTCTCAAATATCTACTCAAATCTTGCCATCTACCTTCCCTCCTGCCCTAGCATATCTAAAACATTTCTTTCCAAAATGCTAAAACTATCATATATGTAACTTACAGTTTTCCAGCAATTTCATGCATTTGTTTTTTTGTCTCTCCAAATACAACTAAAAATTTGAGATGAAGGCTGGTCTAGTTCTTCTGTGACCTTTGCAATGCATAATAGATGGTTAAGTCCACAGGTGACAATAAATGTATTTTCATCTTCCTTCATTCAAATCAAAGTATGACACAAACCTAGGTTGAAAAACCTCAAGGTGAACTGATTTCTGTAGCAGATTTGATGAATTCTATATAAGATGCTAAGATGCTCAAAAAAATACAGATTGGATAAATATCTAATATAAATAAGCACAGGCAACTGAGTTGACCTGGGAGCCTATAAGATTCTTGGTGCTTCCAGTAAGAGTGAAAATACCATGTGATATTTTTGTACTTCTGGTTTTGTATCAGCACTTCAGAGGAAATAAAGCTTATTATTTATGTACACACACAAATATCTGCCAAATGCAGGTAGCTATATCACTATGTATATTAAGAATTTTTTTCAAAACCAGAAAAATTTACTTTACTTTCAGATTTAGTCTTGATTTGTATCAATCAGTTCATTCTTGCCTACTTTGAAGCACAGACTTATATTATTTCTGTTTGGTAAAGTGTGAATTCCTAAATGTGCAGAGTGATAAACCAGTAGACAAATAAGTTAAACCAAAATAAGCACATAAGAAATTACTGTTTCTTATACTGTCTAGGACTATGCTCTCAGTTTACATCTTTTACCTTTTAAAATAGCAACAACCCTGCAAAATAGTCACAATAGACCTTGAAGAATTAGGTTCAGAGAAGGTAAATAATTAGCAAGAGATCACACAGATCTATCTGATTGCTGAGTTTGGCTTTTGATCACTATTCCATTTTCCACTCCCAAACTCACTTAACCAGGGCAAATGAGTGTTGGCCATTAACATTCTGTTTCTGAGTGAGAGGAAAGAAAAGAGTGAGATCGTGAATAAAGCTGAGAAATGATGAGTTCCCAGCTGGGCCTAATCTACCCCTTGGGTTCATGTAATCTGCCCGCATTATTGTTTAGATCACTTGCTTTTATTTTCATAGACCATCCACAGAGCCTATCAAAGTGTCTGCTCAAAAATCTGGCATATGCCCAGTAGAGACTCCCATCATAGTGAGAGTGCAGGGTGTCTTGGGCCTGGTGGGATAGGGGTGCAAGGAGAGAAGGATGAAAACCCAGAGTTTGAAAGAATCAAGAATAAAGAAGAGTTGGGAGGCAGTGAATCAACTAATGCACACTTTCTAGTCAGTGATAAGACTTGGACAGCATGGACAACAAACTTTCCTCAATACTCTTCCTACAGAAGATGCTCGCCCACTGGCCTTCTGTTTCCTCATTGTCCCAGCTCACTCCTCATCTCTGTCCTCTCTGAATATCCATGTGATTTCTCCCTTTTCTCCTCTCCCACTCAGCCAGCTCTTTCTCCTTCAGTGGAGACCCCAGTGCTGTATGTGTACCTTGTGACTTTTGCTCCTCTGGCCATCAATGAGTGGAGAGTGTGGACTCCTTAACCAAACAGAGTCAAGAAAAATTAGAATTGGGAATTCAAAAGTATTAGACATTACCTCCTGAGTATGATTGTCCTTTTGTCTGTCACCTCTTCAGTCCTAACTTTCCTTCACTTTCTACTTTCTCTGCACCTGAGTCATCTTTTACCAACCCCAAAATGGAATTGTGTTAATAATGACAGCTGTTCCTGCCACTAGCATTTATTAGAAATCTACTATGCCCCAAAGATTTTGCAAGCATAATCTTTAATTCTCACAACTCTGAAACAGAGATATGACTATTCATACTTACAAATGAGGAAACTAGGAGTTGGAAAAGTGAAATAACTCATCCCACCAAAGCCATCCAGCTAAAATGTTCAGAGACACCATATGCACCTAGGTTTTCCTTTTCTTTTTGACAATTTTTTGAGATGTAACTCACATGCTATACAATTCACTCAGAGATTACAATTCTATGGTTTTTAGATATTTGCAGAATTGTGCAACCATCTCCACAATCAATTTTGGAACATGTTCACCACCCCAAAAAGAAACCCCGCATCCCTTACTGCCACCTCCCAATCCCCCATCCCTCCAGCTCTAGGCAATCACTAATGTGCTCTCTGTCTCCCTGGACATTTCATAAAATAGAATCATATGCTATGTGGTCTTTGTGACTACTTCTTTCAATCAGTGTAAAGTTGTCAAGGTTCATCCATGTTATAGCATCTATCAGTACCTCATTTCTTTTTATGGCTGAATAATATTTCATTGTACAGATACACCCCATTTTGTTTACCCATTCATCGGTTGATGGACATTTGGGTTGTTTCCACCTTTTGGCTACTATGAAGAATGCTGCTATGAATATTCATGTGCAAGTTTTTGTGTGGACATATGTTTTCATTTCTCTTGGGTCTATATCCAGGAGTGAAGTTGCTGGGTCACATGGTAGCTCTGTGTTTAACCTTTTGAAAACTGCCAGACTGTTTTCCAAGGTGGCTGTATCATTTTATATTCCCACCAGCAGTGTATGAGGGCTCCAGTTTCTCCACATCCTCCTCTCTACTTGCTATTCTCTGACTTTTTTGATTATGGCCATCCTAGTGAGTACAAAGTAGAATCTTATTTTTGGTTTCTATTTGCATTTTCCTGATGGCTAATCCTAGGCTTTTCCTGAAGTACGTCTTAAAATATTTGTTACAGTTGTTCAATTCGATGTTATAATCTTTGCTCCTAAAGTAGGTTAAAATCAGCGAGAAAAAGGAGTGGATGTATCCACACTAAGCTGATGTGAATGTGTGTGCATGTGTGTACGTGTGTGTGTACATCTTGCTTCCATGTGTGCATGTACATGTAAACGTGTATGTCTCAGAACTATTGAAAGCATGGGCTCTCGAGTTAAATTGTTTGAGGTCAAAACCAGGTGCTTCCACATAATACCGACCTGGAGCAAGTCGATTAATTGCTCTAAGTTCATTTTCCCCATCTATAATTAGGGACAATAAAAATAGCCTACATAACTTGCTTAGCAATAGTGCCTTCTAGGTAGTTTGTTTATAAATATTTGCTCAATATTTCCGTATTCATTGACTTTTTTACAATTAGGAGGTGTTTCATGAACTGCGCAGTTAAAAAAAATCAATGGGTTGTACATTTTATATTTGCACATATTTGTTTCTAAACATTCCCAGCCAATATTTTGGTTTAGCCCTTAAAAGATTCCTTGTCATAGATCAGTGTCCCTTCGTACATAATTTCTCACCCTACCATTCAGAACACAACTAAATTCCCCATACAAAAAGAAAATAAGAAGTCTATTTCTTTATTGCAAAATAGCACCATCAGTTCTCAGAGCAAAACCCTCCCGTTCTGATACAGCTCTCAGAGAGGTCCCTATACAACCAAAAGAGGAAGCGGGAGCTGCTCAGCGCCTGTGACAGTGTGTGCCCTCGAAGGGCAGCGAAACTCTCCTTCGTCTTTCCTCCAAAGCCTCCTCAGTTAGCCCTTGCACTCCCCACTCGTCAAACCCGGGGAGCAGTAGAAATAAGCAGCACAAATTGGCAGATAATGCACCTATTTCCATGTAGAAGCAGGTGCATTTTCCTCAGGATAAGTGGTGCAATGACACTGATCTGCTCTGACAGGCCAGCTGATCTAAAATTACTCGGCACACATTGCCACTGGCTGGGGAAGCTTCTCCCAAGAGCTTATTCCAAAACTCTTCAATCCCCTGGGTGCTAATTAAAATTTACTGGATAATATTTGCAAATCTCACTGGCCCTAGTTACAGCAATTATCAGTTACTAAATGTTAGTGCTGGAGATGTCACCTGATGGCTGGCTTTTTTATTCAAGAGGGTTGTCCCTCCTCCCCTCCCCCTGATTCTTTCCCTCCATTTCTTCAAGAAACCAAATGAGCTAAATGTCTCAATTGGCTTTAGAGGGGGAAAAAAAAAATCACCATCCTACGCTTATAATAATTCTTCTCTCATTGGACCACTAATCACTGAGGAATCTGGGTTTTAAACACAAGCTCCTGATCCCACTATGGAAGTAAGGAACTAAATAAGAGGTTCGCCTCTGAGCCACCACCAAGGAGAAAGGGCCCTGCTCGCTCATCCATTTGCCTCGGTGATTGCAACAGCAGGGAGACAAAAGGCCCTGGCCAAGACCCGCTAATCTTATTATGTGATTGTAAACAATTGCTCTTGAAATGGGAGGTGGTACTTCTAAACAAAGGAGACCCAGCCAATTTAGGGAATTGGCCACTGAACTAGCCATAGGCAAAGGACTCAATCCCCCTGTGTCGTGTTCTGACCGTGGCTCCTACAGACCGCAGGAGGAAGCCGTTATTGCAATGACACACAGACGCATTCGCTGTGTTTAATTGAGTTTGTAATGCACTTGATGGCCTTCATTAAGCAGATAATCTATGGCAAGAAATAAGATGAGCCAGATTCCCTTTAAGGAAATGACCTTAAAATTAATAGTCAAACTTTTTTTAAGTTCTAATTTGGGAAAGACATCAGATCCAAGGGCAGTATAACTGAACCCCATTATCTGGGGCAGCAACAACTGTTACACTTTCTTATATACCAATGGCACAGTTTTACCAAAAGATAATGTTCTCAATCGTTTGTTGGTTTTTTTGAACATTTTTCCAGAGTACTCTTTCAAGAGAACTAATATTTGTAGAATACCTACTATTCACCAGACATTAATCTTTGGCACTCTAAACAAAGAGAGATATCTTTCTTTGTCTTGGCCTAACTATAATGTTGGCTCTTCCTTTTCCTTTTTAAATAAATCTATTTTCAGAAGTAGAGGAAAAGATGACAGCCCCAATTTTTGATAATCAGGGATATATGCAGCAGCACCACGAAACAGTGGAAGAAAGACCAAACTTTAGGACAGAAAACCCAAGTTTATTTTAATACTCTTCCCCATTAAATCTCTGTGGCTGTCCCCAAGGTTTGAACACTCTGAGGCTCTATGTGCCTCACTGGGTCAAGATTAGACAATGCACATAGAGGAGCTCAGAGAGAGGTGAGACACTGTACAAGCATAAAGCAGGAGCCCTTGTACTCCAATCAGGAAGTAGGCAGAAGTGAAATTTAAGATCTTCACAAATGCTGGTAAAGCTCATTGAGATCAAATTGAAGGGTTACTGGGTTAAAAATTACAGCTGTGTACATCCTATGGCAAATGATGATCATCAATAGTTTAATTTTTTCAGTTCCTGATTCCGTAAGGTTTTCTTCAGAACCAAGCAGGTTAAAACCAATTTGTAACCACAATTAATATTCTAGACCATTCCTTTTCTTCCACTTTACTTCCCACTTTATTTATATATACTGTACAATATCATATAACAATAAACTTTGCATCCTTTCAAAACTTTATAGGAAATACATTGGGGCCTAAGAAGGAGAATATAAATTTGTTGCACAGTATATATAAGTATTCTCCTCCTTGAGCCCCTACTATATGTCCTATAAAATTTTGAAAAGATGCAGTAATATCTAGCAAATGCCAAAAAAGGCTTGGGGTCAAAACTTACTTAATTTTTCCACCAGGTTAAAATAATTATTGTATGTCCAGTCTACCAAACCAAATAATAATAATAATAATAATAAAGGACAAGGTTTTCGTCTGTATTTTCAATAGCTGTTTCCCTGGGCTAAATTGTTGAAGCAATTTGCATAGGTGTTACTATCCTTAACCACAAAACATTTATTAAGTGTCAAATATTTGCTGAGAACTTCTTGGGCCTTGCCTACAAATAATTGCAAAAATATGGAGACCTGAAGGATAGGAGAGAGGGAATTAGCCAGGTAAAGAGGGTGAGGAAGAACCGTGCAGGCAAAGGAAGCAGCACATACCCTTGAGTGGGAGAAGTCAAGGCTGGAATACAGAGTGAAATGGGGGTAAGGTAGGCAGGGGTTAGATCATGTAGGACCTTATAAACTCATCCTATTGGTCAAGGTCCTAGGAGGAAACAAAACTCACTCAGATGGTTTAATAAAGAAATTTGAATAAAAGGGAGACTTACAGATGTGTAGGCGCTACCTAGGGAATAAACAAGAGTCAGGCACCCAGTGAGTGTCAATAACAGGAAGCTGTCCCCACCCCGAAGAGACAGGGGAGGGAGTGGAGCTATGGGATGCCAGTGAGATCTGGAACCCTGGAGGCCAGGACACCACAACTGCTGGCAGAGAAGGAAGGCAGAAACAGGGAGGCAGCAGGAAAGAAATGCCTCCAAGCCCTCTCTCCTTGCGCTGCCAATGCCTCCCGTCCAGTGTCTTTCTTGGGACACAGAGCAGAGCAGAGAAAGAGAAACTGGGATGGGAAGAGATGGCAAACAGAGAATAGCCAGCATATTGGATTTTTTATTTCATCCTAAGAAAAATGGGAAGCCTTTGAAAGATTTTGATCTAGGGAATACAGTGGTAAAACTGGGCAGTTTAGGTCTTTTCTGTTATAGATTTTGTGAAAAGACCACAGCATTTAAATGCACATTTTCTTCCCTATTGATATTCACTGGGTAAAAAAAGAAAGAAAGAAAATATGACATGTTTCAGTTTTGTTGCAAGTTTAAAAATGAACAGAAAAAGAATATCGAGACTAAAGGCAAATTTGGATACTCCAGTGATAACCGCAAGCAACACTGACAACTGGGTGATTCTGGATACTCCAGTGATAACCACAAGCGACACTGAAAACTGGGTGATTCGTGGGGCTTAGACAATGGGAATGAACTCAGTCAACGCTCATGTTGAAGATGAGAGATTTAGTTTATGTTCTCTTTTTGAGGAGTTAGCACTGTAAGTTTTCATCAAAGGATTTGCGAGAGCGCAGATGTTTCCTGTTTCTGTAAACTTGCAATGAGAATTACAAAAACTGTTCTTTTTTGAGGGTTTTATGTTTCTCTGTTGGGTGGTATTTGTAACATTTGTTGAAAGGAAAAAAAGTGAAGGACCCTTTAATGCCATTTAGGTTCCATGGCGATGGGTTGATTTCCTGCTATAGTTAACTTTTGTGCCCCATTTCTCTAAAATTGGGATCTGGAAGTATTTTGAGGGAAATTCTAGACTTTTTATTTAAAAAAAAGAACATATATGATGAATATTCTATAAGTGAAGGGACCATGAAGAATCCAGAAAGTTTTCTAAAAAGTGATTCTGATAGCTTGCTACATGTCATATATCATCTAGGGAGATTTCAACACTAACTTCCCAAGGCCCTCTGAAAACCAACTAAACAAAATCTCTAAGACCCAAGATACTACATTTTTAAAAAGGTCCCCTCTGTGATTCTAATATGCAGCCACCTTTGGCAATCACCAAAAATATAATTTTTAATCCTCAAAACCATGTCTATTTAAAAATTCCAGATAATTAAAATGCTACTGATGTTAGCCTAACGAATTTCCAGGTCCTTCCACCTACAATATTCTACTACTCTTGATATTCAGTTTCAAATTTAAATACATAGAGGGGGATTCAAACTTCTAAAGTTCCTAAAATTGAATTGACTTCAATGGATTGCTTCCACATTGTGCAATGACAGTGTGTACTTTTGGTAATGGGCTTTTTAATAGTGTATAATTTTAATTGTTTTGAACTTTTGTGGGTTTTTTATTATCAACATATTTTAAGTGGCTTCTGAAGTTCCTTGAGTATCTAGGCTGGAGGTGGATACATTGAGGGAGTTCTAGAAACAAAATAATTATTATTTACATACCACAGAAAATTCTTGGTCTAATGCTTTTACTTCAGATGTAATTACAATCTCTTCCAATGTAGTCTGCAATGAAATATCAATCATTGTCAATAAATAGTATCCTGAAATCAACCAACATCCTGCTTTTCAACATGGTTATTGTTTTCAAACTTCTTTTTTACCATCAAATACTTGTTTGTGTTCTGTATTTTTGGAAAAAGCTTTGTGTTAAGACTTCCTTGACTCATTATGAAGCATTCTTTTCATTTGTATTCTAGCTCATTCTTTATTACATTGTTAGCTTTCTCTTTTTTTGGCTAACCAAAGACCAAAGATTTACTACTCAACTTGAAATACAAATCAATCTCTGGAAATCTCATGCTTACCTTCCTATGCCCATTCTCTCACTGTAATCGCAACCCCAAAAGTAGACATGAACCATCACTAAATGTTTCTATATAAATTACTTCTGAGGTTTTTGCTCTACAGTTTATGCCCCTGCAACATTATGATTTTCATTACAAAGTTATTAAAATAGAGGGGACTGAGCACAAGCAATGGCTTTCACCCTGGCCCAAAATCCTTTGAAATGAAATGAAAACTGTTTAAAATATTTTGTAAAGAAAGATTCCTTAGGTGAACACAAAATTTTGATGAATTTCTGAAGAATAGAAAGCCAATAGGAATGAAAGAGGAACTAAAGACTATACAGAATTGTAATGAAAATATACAAATACAGAGTTAATAAATGGTATTAAGATCAGAGTGGTTTGGGAGGATACTCAGGATCAAAGGACACAGGTAATGACAATGGAGCTTTAGGTAATCATCAACTTGAGCTATCACTATGTACAAATACCTTGAGAGGAGAAAATAACTGAGTTTGCTTCCCAAAGTATCAGTAAATAGAGCACTAAAGCCAGAGAATTCCAGGTAGCTGCGGGCACCGAGAAAGATGGAGTGAGTCCATTCAAAACTAATAAACAGGCTGCCAGCATATCGTGTTCTGCAGTATTTGTCTCTCTCCAAAGACTAGCTTCTATAGTCAAAACATGCACCCACAAACAAGCAAACGGGAAACGTTCCTGAAATATATGAGCAGATAAACTAAGAATCAGCAAATATCTTAGGGAAACCAAAACTACAAAAGAAAGAACCCCAATTCAATAAGTAAAAAACTAACATATGGAAAAATGTTTAATGGAGCAAGCAGACTAAGTCTGTAATGAGATTATGTGGACTATATAGATTATTTCTATAAAACAAGAAGAGTATTTTAGGAAAAAATAATATGGAGAACATGGAAATAAAGATAAATTCAAAAGGTGAGATGAATAGCAAAATGAACAAGACTGAAGAGTAAATTCGTGAGCTAGACAATCATGCCAAAGGACTTCACAGAACCTGGTGTGAAAGGAAAAAAAATGGAAAGTACAATGAAATAATAGTTGCAGAGAAAAGATCTATTAGACCCCAAATCCATTTAACAGGAGCATCAGGAAAGGGAAACCTAGAGAATAGAGAAATATATATAATCAGTGAAATAATAAAAAATTTTTACAGAGCAGAAGCAAAGACCCAGTTATCCACCTGGAGAATGAGTACAAATTCACAGTTAAATATATCAAATTGTCATTCCATAAGCCAAGACTGAAAAATAACACTCCTAAAATATTCCAAAGAGAGAGAAGAGCTTTCCTACAAAAGAAAAAGAGTCATATTAGCAACAGACTTCTCCTTGATGATAATGTATACTGAAAGATAATTAAAAAATGGCAAATTTCTAAGAAAAAACTTCATCTTAAATATATTTGATTTTTACCTATTTTGAAAGTTATAGGCAACCTCAATATCCTTCAAGATATTAATAATAAGTGGCGGTGAATCAATATTATGAAATATTACTATATGACTTGATAAGGTGACAACAATAAGCATTTGAGGTAGCTTCTATCAAGATGATTATCAATTCCAAAAGCAGTGGCTGTAAGACTGAGAAGCTGAGAAGAGCTTTCAGTAGACTCACAGGGCTGAGACTGAAAAATGGAACTCAGGGCCTGCCAAGTAGGCGGGTCCTTGCAAATACCCATACTTTGGGGTGGTATAGCAAGTAATATTGAACCAGAACCTGGAAGTGAAGTCCAGGTTCAAATAATTTTAAACCTTTTGGGGTTGAGATGACTTGAGGTTGTTAGTGTCCCTAGAATAACAGCGATCAGAAGCAAAGTGAAGGCTCATTGGAGGAAGAAAATACCACCCTGGGCCTCAAATTATTTCTACAGTTTTTCATATACCATCTTTGGCATTCTGAGAAAAAGAAAGGAAGAAAATAATCAGTCATATCAGAGGAAAAGTAGTGACTAAAATAAGAGAAAAAAAATAAAATAGATTCATAGGGTAATCAGATAATGGAGTTATCAAACATGAACTCTAAAATAACTATGATAGATATGTTCAAGAAAAATAGATGGCAAGACACAAACTACAAAATCTTACTCAATAAGAAATAAAGAACCTGAATAATTGTATATCTCAACATAATAGAGGCCACATATGAAAAGCCCCCAACTCACATCATACTCAATGGTGAAAAACTGGAAGCTTTTTCTCTAACATCAGGAACAAGAGAGGGAAGCCCACCCTCACCACGTTTATCCAACATAGTACTGGAAATCCTAGCTAGAGCAATCAGGCAAGAAAAAGAAATAAAAACCATCCAAACCAGAAAGTAGAAGTAAAATTGTCTCTATTTGCAGATGACATGGTTTTACATATAGAAAACTCTTAAAGCTTGACCAAAAAACTGAGAGAGCTAATAGGTGAATTCAGTAAAGTTGCAAGATACAAAATGAGCATTAAAAAATCAATTGTGTTTCCATACACTAAAACAAGCTATCAGAAAGAGAAATTAAGAAAACAATTCAATTTATAATAATATCAAAAACAATAAAATACTTAGAAATAAATTTAACCAAGGAGATGAACAACCAGTATACTGAAAACTCATTGATGAAAGAAATTGAAGGAGCACAAATAAATGGGAAGATATCCTATGTCCATGGATAGGAAGAATTAATATTGTTAAAATGTCCATACTACTCAAAGCAATCTACAGATTCAATACAATCCCTCTCAAAATTCCAATGGCATTTTTCACAGAAATAGAAAAATCAATAGTAAAATTTGTATGGAACCAGAAAAGACCCCAAATAGTCAAAGCAATCTTGAGAAAGAAGAATGAAGCTGGAGGCATCACACTTTCTGATCTCAAACAATGTTACAAAGCTATAGTAATCAAAACAATAAGATACTGGTGTAAAAACAGAACACATAGATCAATGGAACAGAATAATGATCCCAGAAAAAACCCATGCATATACAGTCAACTAATCTTTGACAAGGGGTCCAAGAACCCAAACGAGTAATGGATAGTCTCTTCAGTAAACATTGGGAAAACTGGACATCCACACACAAAAGAATGGAACTGGACCCCTATCCTACATCACGCACAAAAATTAGTTCAAAATGGATTAAAGGCTTGAACATAAGACCTGAAACCATAAAACTCTTACAAGAAAACATACAAGAGAAGTTCCTTGACAAGGGTCTTGGCAATGTTTTTTTTTGATATGACACCAAAAGCACAGGAACAAAAGTATAAAGAACAAGTGGCACTACATCAAACTAAAAAGCTTCTGCACAGCAACAGAAACAATCAATAAAATGGAAGACAACCTACAGAATGGAAGAAGATATTTGCAAACCATATATCTGATAAGGGTTACTATCTAAAATATGTAAGTATCGTATACAACTCAACAACAAAAACAAACATCACAAATAATCTGATTAAAAGGTAGATTTGAAATGTTTCTAAGTGAAAGCCACCAGAAATCAATATTTAAATAATTGACTAATTACAAGAAGATACTAACAATACATGTAACATACAATAAGTTATTATTCAGAATATTTGGAGAGTTCCTGGAAATAAATAGTAAAAATGTAGATACTTTATTGGAAATTTGAACAAAAGATATGAGCCAGCAATTTTCCTAAAATTAGATGCAAATGACTAGTAGCAATCAGGGAAATCAAAATTTAAATAGCAACAAAAATACCGTCCTTCACATTCAATTGGAAAATTAGAGAGGAGGATGATAATATTGGTGAGATTTTAGGAAAGGCACGTTCTAGCTTTTTTTATGGTATTACATTGGCCAGGTCTCTTTGGAGAAAAATTTGGCAATATTCAATAAAACTTACAATATGAATGGCTTATTAACTCAGCGGTTGCATTTGTAGGACTCTATCCTATAACAATAATGTCACATATGCACAAAGACATATTTTAATAATTATTCATTGCATCATTATTTAAAACAGAAAATTTAGAAAAAGAAACTAAACAGCCATCAGGGAAATAGTTATATAAAGGTATAGCAATACCATTAATATATTTTCAATGATTAAAAATGTAAATAAACATGTACTGACATGGAAAGATCTCCATGACATAAGTGTAAAAAGCAAGTTACACAATAATTCAGATATTGTGACAATTATATAAAACGAACTACATACATGCATATACATCAATACTTGAATTTATTTAAAGTAAAGATTGGAAATATTAACACCAAAATTGAAACTGCCGTAGTCCTTGAAGAGGATTGAAAGACAGGACAGGCTAGTGTGTAATTTACTCTGTTGTTGTGTCTCTGCATCTCCTTTATTTCTCTATATTCTCTGTCATGTGTTTCTTTCAAAATGAGAATGCATTCATATAATACAGGGGCAATTCATATCCTTGAAAGTATGCAGAGGCTAATTTTAAGTCTGCATATTACTAATTAAAATATCAAACTCTTGTGGCCATAACTTTAATTAGAAGTTATCACTTCATTTAATTCTAAATGTTTACATCATTGCATAATATGGAAAGACATCAAAAGCGATAATGAAATCTATAAAGGAATGGATTTAAATTTAATGCAAAGTTACTAAAATAAACAAAATAAAAATTGTGTGTCATAATCAATCACATAAAAGTAGGTGTCGTTGTGGATAAAACCAGGAAGAAAACAAAATAAAAAGAGTTTTTACATCAGATAAATAAGACTATTGTTTCTTGTTTTCCCCAGATTTCTCTTTACTTTGGTTTACTTTTCTTACAATTAAAGATTCCATGGAAACAAAACGTGCAACGTATTTTTATGAGAGAAAAATAATTAGTGTCTTCTGTTTTTATACCATTCTTACTTCTGAAAGGTGTGTATGAGATTCAGGTAATTAAGTTACATGGCTAACTTCACACAGAAGGTTATTAGTGAATAATAAGAATTAGGTCACTAGTTTAATTAGCTCATAGGTTAGAAAAATTCAGTGTTTCTCCTACCTTCTAGTCATTCCAAGCAAGTTGTATCTTGGTATCCTGTTTCATACTACCTCATAACCTAATAGATTCTCTTTATTCAATCAGGTCTAGAAGCTACTACAAATGTCCCTGATTTTTCTTATCTTTTCTAGTCTCAACAGAACATGTGTTCTCACTAGGGAACACTGTATTTGCAGCTCATTTTTCACGTTGCTCCTTTTACTTCCCCATATTTCTTCTGAAATGTTTGTGCCTTTCCTGGTAAATTTCCTGGATATTGTCACATTTTGTTGGTTTTCAGTCTGTTTAGCTTTTTACTTTTTGTTAGGACAGAGTGGTGACTTCCAAGCTCTTTACGTGGACAACTGGTTGGTTGCTTTTTAATTTGCACAAGTATAGATGCGTAATATGTATCTTTGATCTATCCGTAAAGAACATAGTAGCCCAGAGAGGGTCAAGAGGTATCTTTGTTGAGAGGTAGAATCGGGGCTTTGGAAATGTTCACACCGATTTCAAGAGGACATTTCCTTGTTTGTGATGAAGATAATTTTCTAAGCCAGTGTTGTCACAATCTTCAGTGACATGAGTGTCCTGAATTATAGATGTGCAGGTTGTAGGAATCCAAAATGAGGGGGTATTTGTGCTTTGTCTACAGATGGAAGGTAGTTAGGACCACTGTTAGATTGTCTGTGTATTACGCTTTAATATATGCAGTGTAATGTACTAACATATAAATTCATTCCTTCACTCTAGGACCTGTTAACACCTGGGGAAATCTATCTGGAATTCTCATCCCAATAGTCAGCTAGCATTTGAAGGACTCGTCAATAATCCATACTTAGAGACTGCTATGTAAGAATTTCAAATATCAATAAAGAGATCTATTGCTAGTGGTTTCTTTTATTAGCATAAAGGATAATTTTTCACTGGTGAAATGAGTGCTCAAAATATGTGATTGGTCAGCAGGACTGTTTAGCCAGCCCCAGAGATTGTTGTGTAAGAAAGGTACAGGAATGTTGCAGGCCCTTGCTCTATTTGGATCTTTCTGGAGAAAACTGTGACTGAACCAACTAGATATTGGCTGAAACGGAGTCTCAAAATAGTGATTTATACCTCGGAGTGAATCCTTCATAGTAGACGCCTGTGGAAGTGCCTGGACAGGGAAAGGAGATTTCCCCACACTTACTAGAATAGGTTGTGCCTGCTCATTGTAGGATTATTTTACTTGGGTCTAAGACTTGTTTTCAGTGTAAAATACCATCTGCTGAAGAGACCTTATAGCTTCCACATATTTCTAATCTTTTCTGATATTTACCAAAATACTTGAAAAATGCTGAAAAGCCAAATTGGCTTAGGTCAATTCCTATCATCCTCTATCTGGAGAAGGATACAAAGATAGTCCAGAATCTCTGTTTTGAGAACTTTAGGGTTTCATTACTATTTTACTTTATTTTATTTTTAATTTGGTATAACGTTAAGACTAGGCTCACTTGGAGGCAAAGGAAGTAACTACTGACTTGGTGGTTCAGTGGCAAGAAGAAGGTTCCCATCCCATACAAGAGTTTCCTGAATCAGTAGGTTGATTCTTTTAAAATTTCACCATTAGAACATCATGGAACTAGCTAATGTTTTTCATTCTGTTTCATAATTGTCTTTGTTATTGTTGGGGTTTTTTGTTTGTTTGTTTTTTGGAGGTTTTTTTGGTGAGGAAGATTGGCCCTGAGCTAACATCTGTGCCCATCTTCCTCTACTTTACATGTGGGACACCACCACAGCATGGCTTGATGAATGGTGTGTAGGTCCTCACCTGGGATCCAATCCCACCAACCCTGGGCAGCTGAAGTAGAGCACGTGAACTTAACCACTATGCCACAGACTGGCCCCTGTTATTGTTTTTAAGAAGGGAATCTTATTGCCAAGAAATATATTCCTTTGGCAATTCATCATGATTGTTTGCTAGGAAATTCTTTATTATTTGTAGAATATACTGTCTGCTTGCGAGAGAATTGTGGTCCACAGATGTGTGTATGTGAGTGTGTGTATATGTTTTGGCTCTCACTGCCTTAGAAAAATGTTTGAAATAGTTATCAATATTAAAATTTGAGAAATTTCACATACAAATTCAGATTTTCATCTAGAATCACTAATTATTATGATCTAATTTCTTTTATGTACTTAAACTCCCCCCATCCTGCAGTTGAGCCTACTTGTTCTTTAAAATAAGATGCATCTACATCCCTAGTCCTTGTCTTAATTTTTCCCCAAAGAGGACATACCACAGAGAGTTCAGCTACGTGGCTTAGCAATGTGGAAATGAACGAACGGTTACAAACGTGTTCTATAGCAGAGGTTGACACGTAGTTTCAATTTCCATCCTGCCCATTTCTTTTCTAATGCCATCCTCAGACTGAGTGCTCCCAAACAAGTTTCTTCCAGCCTGAAAATGGAAGGTTAATTTTCCTTCTTTTTTTGTTCTTAATTCAAATGAAATCAGCAGAGTTCGATGGACTCTGTCAACAGAAAATAGCTCTGGTGCCCTTTTCCCCTTTCTGTTGTGGAATACAAACGCCAAACAAAATAGTTCATTTGTACCGGGACAGCCATCTTCAGATACAAAAAGTTAGCCCTTCTTCACTCCCAAGAATTCACATCTTATTAAATCTAGTACCCAGCATCTGGTGGAAATAAAGTGAAAAAGCAAGCCTAGATGAAACAGCTAGAAAGCTGGGGTACATGACAATGAGTATTAGGAAAAAAAAAAGGAGAGCACTAGTTGAGGCTCTCAGGGGCTACTCATCACTGAGAAGATGCTCCCTGTATGTGGCCTTATCACAGGAGGGAAAGCAGGATACAGGGTGCTTTGCTGGCCCTTCATCTCTTTGAGTTAAGTTGGAGTGTCATAGGGCTTAGTCTAGGACCTCTTCTCTTCTTTATCTACACCCATTTCCTTGATCATCTCATCTAATCCCATGACCTTAAATGCTGTCTCTACACTGTGTATTTGCAAATTTAGAGCTCCAGCCCAGACCTTTCCAGTGAACTCAAGACTTGCATGTCCAGCTCCCTACTCAGCATCTCCCACTGGATGTCCAGTTGGATTCTCAGATTTATCCAGTCAAAAACGACTCATGGTCATCACTCCCAAACCTAGTCTTGTGTTTTCCCCCATGTCAGTTGATGTCATTTCCATCCATCACTCTCCTCTGTCTCTTACACCCCACATCCATCCAGCAGGAAAACATGTTTGCTTTGCCTTCAAAATATATCCCAAATTCAATCATTTCTCACCACTTCTGGTCTGACCATCATCATGTCTCCCCTGCATTATTGCAATGGCTTCCTAGCTTGTCTCTCTGTTCCCTCTTTTAGCATTCTCCCTCTGCTCTCTACTCTCAACACAGCACCCAGAGTGATCATGTTGTCCTCTGCTTAAAACCTTTCAGTTTGGGGCTGGCCCGGTGGCGTAGCTGTTAAGTCCGCCCGTTCCACTTTGGTGGCCGGGGTTTGCTGGTTAGGATCCCGGGCGTGGACCTACTTGCTGCTCATCAAGCCATCCCGAGGTGGTGTCCCACAGAGAAGAGCAACAACTCTACAACTATGATACACAACTGTGTACTGGGGCTTTGGGGAGTAAAAAAGAAAAAAGAGGAAGATTGGCAACAGATGTTAGCACAGGGCCAATCTTCCTCAAAAGAAAAAAAACAAAACCTTTTACTATGCATAAAAGGCAAATTTTTACAACAATCTATGAGGCCCTACACAGTTGTGTCCTCTACCCTCCCACTGGCCATCACCTCTCTCCAACCTCATGACCTTATTTCTAACCAACTCCCTCCTGCCTTCACTCTGCTCCAAGCCACAGGGCTGCCTTCTTCTTCCTTGAATACACTAGTCATGCTCCCCATACAGGACCTTTGTACCTGCTGTTTCCTGCATTTGGAAGGCTCTTCTCTTAGATATCTACATGCTGGCTCCTTTGCCTCCTTCACCTCATTGTTCAGATGTTGCCTTCTCAATGAGGTCTTCCTTGACCAACTTATGTAAAATGATAATGCCCAACCCCCTATACTCTTTATTGTCTATCCTTGATTTATTTTACTCCAAAATATTTGTTGATTTCTAACTTGCCATATAATTCATTTTTAATATTTTTTATTGTCTGTTTCCCTTCAAAAGAATATAGTTTCTATGAAGGCAGGCACTTTGCCTGACATGTAGTAGAGTGTCAATAAATATTTGTAGACTAAAGAAAGAATCAGAAGACCTCCAGTCTCAATTTGACTTAAAACTAGCTGTGTGACCTCAGACAAGTCACTTGATCACTCCGGGCCTCAGTGTGTTCACCTGTAAAAAATGGGAAGATTAGATGGTAACAGCTTGGAAGTGGGGAGTAGCAGTAACGAGGGAAGAGACACAAAAAGATCAGTCCCATCAAAGTCACTGTGGCATAGAATTTGCTTTGAGTTTAAGAAGGAACCGACTGGATTACAAGCATTGGTATCAGTCACTTGAGACTCTGTGCAGCATTATGGGCAACAGGGCCAGTACCGGCAGCACCACAGTGGCAACCATGCCCTTCATATTTGAGCTTGAAGACTGGCTCAGGAGCTGACAGACTCCCCTGACAGACATCACACAGTGAGCAGAAGAGGAGGAGGAGAACCTCAGATATGGCGGCCAAGAAGATGGTGTTCAAAAATACTGGAAACATCCCCTGAGGTCTCCTAGAAACAGTGGGCCAGGTGGGGAATTTGAAAAAGAGGGTATCATTCCTGCAGTTTTAGATAGCGCTGAGCCAGAGAAATATGATTTGGGTAAGAGCATGATCTTATTTATACTCCTCGGATGGTGTGGCCTGGGGAGACATTGGCTAAGACTCATGGCTTCTTTCATTATACCCCATTGCTCTATTAAATTCTATTCCCTGCACCCTCAGAGCAAATAATTCCACATAACACTGTCTGCTTTCTTTGATCCATGTGGCTGGAAGGATGGATCGGCAGCTCCCCTCCCCCACCAGCCCTGCCATAGCCCAAGGCACAATCAATTTCAATATGCAGGGGAAATAGACCACACAGGATCTATGGCCTCCCCACAGGGACCTGACATATTAACTGTTGTAATGCCTCTAATTCAGTCTATTTACTTTGGGATAGGCCTGTCTCTTCTGCTCATCATTTTAACCCATACATCGGCTGTGTCGTGACTATTTAGAGCGATGGGGGTGATCCTCAGGGCGTAGACAGGAGAAGCCTGATGAGGGAACAGCTACAGCAGGCCCACATTGCTGCAGGGTAATGATGACTAATTCCATTCACGTCCCTCACCCCTGCCTGGAAATCTGCTCTTGCCTTTTAAATTGACGTCTGTCGTGGGGAATGAGACTCTGCCAGTGTCACGGCTTGATGCATTGGCCCGGTGGAGGCACTCCTTCTTGTCATGAAGGGAGACAAGTGAGAGGAGTAAAAACTAGCAGAGGAGGGGAGATGGGGAGCCCTCTGGGAAGATGAAAAATGAGCAGAGAGAGAAGGGGAAACATCTTCAACCAAATGCCACTATTTTGATTTGAACACTTTTATAGCTTTTCTGACATAGAAGCAGACTATTGAGATGATCTCACCACACGATGTCACAGCCCTAAATAGCTCAGGTCAGTGTATTTTTCAGAAAGTATCTCTGTGAGAAGCAAGTAAATAGGGGCTTCGTTGTGGCAGGTGATCCCATACAGGCAACCTCTCTCTTTTAAACTGCTTAAAACCTGCAACAGGATTTTGACCCTTGATGCATTCTTAATTAGCCACAGTGAAAGACAATCCTCCAGATGAATATATCTCTAGATCATCAATGCTGAGCTGATAGTGATGTGGTTTACTGTCTTTGGATAACAAATGAATGGGCACAGTGGAGGTCAGGCTTGAAAATGGAAAAATAAAACAAACGAGACTTCCACTTTAAGATGTGTCTCAATTATTTTCTTTTGTTAGAGAGGATTTTCTTCCCTTTTCCTTTTGTTTTTGTCTAAACTATGAACACCTGTAGGTTTTAGAAGACAAGCAGATTAAAGCTCTAGTTTGGCAGAATCTTCTGTCCTCAGATAACATGGTAAATGCCATTAATTAATTTCACTAATCTAGGAATGTTTATGTCTTCCTTTTAAAATGAATAGTCAAACATTCTGATTTTCTTATTACAGGAACACATCTCTGTGATTTAAAACAAATATTCCGTTAATTTGATATAATAAACCTTCAGAAGAGAGCCGTGGTTGACCGTGGTTGAGAAAGCCGGCTAACGTTCGCGGATCCTCCCCTGGCCTCTCAGGGTGGAATAAGCGCTGGCTCGAGACTGACGGCCCAGCAAGACCCGAAAAGGCCTGAGGGAGTCTGGCCCAGCTCCCAGGCCTTTCGGTTGGGCGATTCTCTGGAGACCAGAGTGCTCCCGAGGATAACTCGAGCGGCTCACTGCTGGCCAGGACGAGTCCCGAAATCGTGATCTGGACTCGTGCCCTGTCCGTCCTGGAGAAGACCCAAAGGCAGAGATCCGCTTTAGAATGAGTCTGATCTTCTGCCAGCGGGCACAGCTGAGGTCAAGGGCAGGATTTTCAAGGTCTCTTGTGTACTCAGAGGAACTCCCTGCTCTTCTGCAGCCCAGACAGAGCTAGGCCAGAGGCAGGAAGGTGAAGATAAGCAACATTCCACCGCTGCCTGACCCGCTGAGGTTGAGGGCTTGGGTTCCTGTCCCTTGGCTTGTGGTTCTGGCACACTCAAGGCAACCGATAATGACAGTATTTATTACCATTTACTGAACAGCTTCTCTGCCAGGCACTGGACTAGCTTCATTACAAAACACCGAAGGTAAAAATGATTGCACCTTTGCTTGTGGGTCTTTCCTGTCCGCCTGTTAACTCTTTGAGAAGGGGGCATTTTTTGTAATTGGTCTACTCTTCTCTAATCAGAGCATCTGGTAGTAGTATGAACTCAGTGAAGATTTAATAAGCTCATGAAGGTCACATAAGATACCTAAGTTGACACAACTAGCAAATAGCAGAGTCAAGATTCAAATCTAGGTCATCAAAATGCAAAATGGGAAGTAGCCCCCTGTGCTATACTGCTGTCCTGCCTCTGCCCTCTGTGGGGTCGACAGGCATTTCTGATTTTGGTGCACAGCCCTTGAAGAAGACCTGGAGAAAAGTGGAAAGGAGTCAGTTCACAAAGATGACAGCAATTCTGACATTATCAGCACTTCCACTGTGCCCAGTATGGAGCCACAGAATTGTAACTCATCAAAATGTTGTAATGCTTCTTTTTTCTTTAAACAAGAGACATCCGAGTGGAAGGGAGAAGTTGTCTGCCAGCAAAGTCACTCCTTTTGAATTCTTGGTTTTCTTTTGAGCACTAACACTTAGGTAGATAATTTAACAACATATTCACTTGATTAACTTATTTCTTACTACTTTAATAAAATGGTTAGAAATGGGGTTGAGTCATGTCTATGAGTCCATAATAATAATAACGAAAATATTATTTTTTTTTACTCTTCATAATTTACAAAGCACTTCCATATATATTTTATTTTTTTAGTATCAAAACAATACTTGGAGTTAGGCAGGAAGAGTATTATTACCTCTGTCATACGAGTAAGAAAACCAAAGTCCAGCGAGAGAGACTACATGATTTCTCCGAAGTTACATGGCTAATAAAAAGATAGAGGATCAAAATTCAGATTCGGACTCTAGTTTACTGTTCTTGTTTACTTCACCAGTGGTTCCCACCCCTGGCTAGATATTAGAATGATTCAGGGATTTTTATTCAGTTGGTCTAGGATCAGGCCCAGGCAACAGTATTTTTAAAGCAAACCCAAATATCTGTGCAGCCAGGACTGAGAAACAACCACACTATAATACGTGAGCAGCATATTTGGTCGGGCATAAACTGGGACCTACTGTTTTGTCATTCTCACAGAAGCATCTCGATTGTAACCTAATATTTGCAGAATTATTGATATAAGATATTAGTTTCGCAAGGCCTATTGATTTTTCCAGACACTTTTCAGGTAGTTTGCCATTCTTTAATGTTTGTAAGACTGAAATTTAATTACTGAGTTTATGACCATTCTCTCCATTACTAACCACACACAGAAAAATTTCTCGAGGCTAGAAACCATGTCTAATTAACCTAAGGGTTATTTAGACTAAAGAAAAGAAGACTGAAAAGCAACTTAATGAGTCCAATTATTTCCTTTGAGCCCAGAAAGGGCATTAGCAACATGCTTCCCTTGGACACAAATCAGACAGACGTTCCTCTCAGCCTCCCTGTAGTCTCTCCCCCAACAAACTGAGACCTGGCGGAAGAGAGAGCGATGTGATAGCTACTGATGGTGGTGCTGGTTGTTTTTTATGTGACTTCCAAATAGTAAAAAGGATATGCAGGGGCTGGCCTGGTGGCATAGTGGTTAAGTTTGCGTGCTCCGCTTCAGCAGCCTGGGGTTCGCAGGTTCGGATCCCGGGTGCAGATGTACACATTGTGCATCAAGCCATGCTGTGGCAGCAACCCACATATAAAATAGAGGAAGGTTGGCACAGATGTTAGCTCAGGGACAATCTTCCTCACCAAAAAAAAAAAAAAAAAGGATATGTAGAGTTAGAGTCATTTAATGCAGAGAAGAGCCAAGATTACTCAAGATTAGTATTACAGTATCGGTGACTGTATTAGTCAAGATAACTAGGCTATGCTGCGGTAGCAACAACACAAAATTCTCAATGGCTTAATATTCCTCAGACCCACTATATGACCCTTGTTGGTTGGTGAGGGAGCAGAGGAAGGGGCTCTACTCCAGCCACCCTCAAATAGGAGGCCACCTTCTTGGGATTGGCCATCTGGAACGTGCAGCCTTCTCAGTTGCCATGTTAGGGGAAGAGGGAAAGAGATTAGAAACTGTTCATGGGCTTTTCACTCCTCTCTGTAACTGACACTCATGTATGCACATTTTCCAGGCCCAAACTAGTAACATTACCCTTTCCTAACTCTAAGCAGACAGGGAAGTATAGGACAACTATGTAGAATTTGTTGGGCAATACTCTCTGTCACAAGCCTCTAAAATGCCATATACATGACTCTTTTCAATATTTTGGCCTAGACTGGCTTCCTAGGACACCCCACAAGTAGAGCTTTTCTGCTTTTCTTAAAAGGGGTAGCAAGTTCCTCCCCAATTACTTACCCTTGAGACAGGAATCATGGAAGAGCTGTTGAGAAGCTATTGTTTATTTCTACAAAAAAAAAGGGTAAGTAATGAAATGCTTATCCTACTGGGAAAAGTGACAATGTAGTGGTCCTGGTGCCTTTCACACCTATTTGTTCATTCATTCCCCATGGATTATTGCCTAGAATTTAAAAAATAGAACAGGCTTGCATGACGTGATTATGCACACTCATGCCTAGATTTGGTAGCCTCTTGTGTGCCCTTCCCATTCCACTAAAGAATTGGGATTAGGGGCCGCCCGGTGGCGTAGCGGTTTCGTCCGCCCTTGGCAGCCTGGGGTTCGCTGGTTCGGATCCTGGGTGCCAGTCGATGCACTGCATGTCAGCCACGCTGTGGCAGCGTCCCATATAAAGTAGAGGAAGATGGGCACGATGTTAGCCCAGGGCCAGTCTTCCTAAGCAAAAAGAGGAGGATTAGCAACGGATGTTAGCTCAGGGCTGGTCTTCCTCACCAAAAAAAAAAAAAAAAAAAAAAGAATTGGGATTAGAAGTTTCTCTAAATGAGCCAGGTTTTGCACAGTTGAAGATCATCCATAATGAAGAATAGACTAGACAGTTTTGAAGTCAGCATTACATTAGTTTCTCCAAAATGCTGGAGGCTGAGTTCTCAGGAAGCTCTCTGCTTAATGAGGTATTCTTGGAGAGAATGAGAGGTCTTTTTCATATATCTCCATTTGGCAAACTTGTTTCCAGCCTCCAAATTTCTCTTCATAGAGGTAGTCGGGCCAACAAGCAAGCAAGCAAGCCAATTTGATAACATCAAGATAATTTTTGAAATATTCTACCATTACAATAAGCAAGTTTCAGGATGTTTCCTCTCTCAAGGCTGTCTATGGTACTTTTTCCACTATGACAATTAGGCCTAAAGATCTTTGTTAGGGGCAGAGAATTCCATATGGAAGAAAAAATAAAGTTGAAAAAAAATTAAATGACATTGACATTGATCAACTTTTAGAGTTTTAAAGGAATATTAAAACTTTATGTTTCTTTATAAACTCACATTTAGAGGTAGATAAAATCTGTACCCATTGTAAATCAGTAAGATTTTAAAAAATTCTGTCAAAGTGCTGATAAATGTTATTCATGTAGTGCCTTGTAGGAACTAAGTCTTTAATTACAAAAATTCATTAAAATTACATTGAAACCATCTCACAAAGGAAAGCATTTGTTTGATCAACTATTTTAAATGAATTGGTCCCTATCAATACTGAGAAAACATAAAATCTATGTGAGCTATCCCATACAGACATTTTCGTTTTAATCAGAAACAAGATATTTTACACTTAAAAAAATCTCAAAACCACCCAGTTCTTATCGATAAGTGGTCAGAACAGTGGTTCTCATTCCTGGCTGCACACTAGAATCACTTAGGGAGCTTTTAAAAACTAGTGATGATTGAGCTTCGCCTAAACCACTTGAGTCAGAGTTTCCGGGAGCGAGGCCCAGACAATGATAGTTTTCAGTGCTCCCCCGATGATTCCAATGTGCAACAAGGTTGGCAAGCACCGATGTAGAATGCTTCCTTATCTCTCCAGCTGGCAGCAATATTATGTTTTCCAAACTTCCTGTTTTTACGCTTTCTGCCCTTTATAAAAAGGAGATGTGTACATATTTCCTCTCACCTCTTGAAGAGTAAGTTCCTGGAGGGGAGATGCTTTGTCCAATTCATTTTCGTGATCCCACAGTTTCTAGCAAGACACTGGCAGGCACCATGCTGAATAAGTATTAGGTGACTGAGTGGCATACTGTCTGATCATCTGAATAAACCTAATTCAAGATTTTTAATTTCGTAAACTCTAAGGAGCCCCTTTCAGTGGAGTAGCAAAGTAATGACCCGTGAGGAAAAGAAAAGTGAAAAATTAAGATTAGTAATTTGGTGACTTTTGTCCAGATAACACCTGAAATCTAATTGCTGGTGATTTTCCTGACACGTTCTTGGAGGTAAGGAAACAAATGATGGGATGGTTTTTTTCGAAGACACTCTGTATATAGCACGTTCTGTTCTAACTTTACAGTTGTCCTAAAAGCAATAATATCAGTGAGTGGAAGGGAGGTATTTAGGGGCTAAATAGAAACTTATTTTTTTTCCTTCAGGAGCTATAATAAAAAGATGTTTAATATGTAGTTGTATTTTTCTATCATAAACTAAAAATAATAAATGAATTGATCAAAATTGACCAAAATGAAAATAATGTTTATTTCTCAGTCACCTTTCAGTTTACACATCCAAGAATCTGCTCTTTGTCTTTACCACCTTTCATCTTGTCTAGGCAACTTGCTTGCAACACAGCTCACACCTGATAATGCTCATCAGATGAGCACAATGTTATCTGATGAACCAGCTCCTGCACCAAGGCAGCTGTATATTCCTGTGGCAGGTGTAATGACTCTTCCCTTCACAGTTATGTCAGTCACCAATCCTTACTGCACTATGAACTATAGTCCTTTCATAGTATAGTTGTTCACACACTAAGTTATCCAAGCACTGTATTCAAGATCTTTACCATATATTCATGACTCCTATACTATTTATAACTCATTTTAATATACTATTTTTTTTGAGGAAGATTGACCCTGCCCTAACATCTATTGCCAATCTTCCTCTTTTTTCTTTTTTTCTCCCCAAAGCCTCAGTACATAGTTGTGTATGATAGTGGTAGAGTTGTAGCTCTTCGATATGGGACGCCGCCTCAGCATAGCTTGATGAGCAATGAATAGGTCTACACCCAGGATCCAAACTGGTGAACCCCGGGCTGCTGAAGCGGAATGTGCTACACCACTGGGCCAGCCGCTTGTTTTAATATTCTTAAGACAATTCACTGTCTTTTAGTTAAATGGATTTCAAAGGGAAATTTCCAAATCACTATCATAAATAGAAGGTGACTTTAATAAGACATATATAAATATTAAAATAAAACTTGTTTGTTCATCCTGCACACCACCAATAGTATAAGAACCATCACACAATGGTAAACGCCAGCATAAGTAAAATGACATCTTTTAATTATCAGTCGCATCATATCTACATCAGGTTGCCAAAATTTATGCCCCTGCAAAGATGCCTGAATTTAGAAACACTCCTGAATTTTAATTAATACAGGGTAAATATAGATGGGTAGAGAAACAGTGTTACCCCCTGGCTATTTCCAGGCTCTCGAGGAGGCGAGTAGTAGAACTTAAATAAATTGTATGAAGAGGAAGACCATAGAGCTCCCAACGTGCCCCTGTGGAGGTATTGTGCTGATGACCAAACTGGATTCACAACATCCAGGCAGACAGATATCAGAATATGGAGCACTTAGCATTTGCCATTTATTACAGTCTGTAATCATGTATTTACATGCCTATTTTTTTCTTCGTCACTGGTTTACTAACGGTTCCTAGACCACCACTCTAAGTTCTGTGAGAGAAGAACCACATTCACTATAGTGAATGACACAGTGCCTACTATAGGACCAGTGACAGGCAAATAGTAATCGCTAAATTAACGTTTGTTACATAAATGACTACATATTCTCTTTCACTCTCTAAAAATTTCCACTTCCAAAGCAAAGGTCTTCTTTATTCACGTTCTACTCTGATCTGAAATAGACAGCTTTAAACTCTACTCAGGGATGACATTGTTATAAACCTCCTACGGCAACCCCCAAACCCACACTTTCTCCTGCTCCCAACACCCCATCGCCATCTTCTTCTATAAAATCCTCGCCACCTAGCACTCTATGGCAGTGGACTCCTCAGACAAGCGTCTGTCAGCTTCCAGGAACCCAGACCTCAGCCTCTCAGGAGGCCATGCCATGAGAAGGGGTGACACTGAAAGACACATTTTGTCATCTTACATCATAATCCAGAACAGCACAAAGCACAGGATTGGCCTGACTTTCTGACGTCAAGGAATAAAAATGAGAGAAGACTGGGCAAGTATCCTAAGTGACTTAGCAAAGAGCTTCCACCGCGGAAACAGTATCTTTAATGTTTTTCCCCACCCCCTTTCCATTCATCCTAGTTCTGTCACCAGGAGCATCACCCTAACAAAGAATCCAGGGAAACTAGGGCAGGAGAGAAGCACTGAGAGAGAGAGAGATGGGGAGGGGGAAGAGGAACACACTGCTATCCAATACCCATAAAAAATTTGTTTTTAATTCCCTGGCTATCGCAGATAGAGGCTGCTGCTAGCATTTAAGATAAGATTAGTTGGTGTTGTGCTATCAGCACCTCCACATTTCCCCTGCAGGGATTCCTTCTGACAGGCTGAAGCTGGAGGCATGTCTCAGGATTAACACGAGCTAATGATTATACACTAAAGCTTTGGAACTGTTGGGCTAATAGGATTAAGCAATAGCAGATGCAGGTCCCCGTTCAGGTTAAAAATGCACTTTTTACATTACAAAGTCAGACAGATCCCTTTGAACACGCAATGAATATGGATGTTTTCAATTATCACAGTCTTCCAGGGCTATACGATATGGTAAATTAATCCCTTTAGAACATCGGAAACAGGACAAAATAGCCTTCTTGAAGCTGAAATCCCTCGTTTTAGATTTTCTTTCATGGGGATAAGCAGCGGTGCACCTCACATAATTAATCTTATTACAAACAGAGAGAAAGGGGAAAATTTTTTTAAATGTGTAAAAATTGTTTAAATGTTTGAGAAACTTAGAAAAAAGCACTTTGAAATCAACATCTCTTAATTAATTTCCAAACAGTCAAAAATACAAACAGAAGGCATGACAAGCAACTGTTCTGATGTGTGTGGGGATGGATTTGTATTTCCCTATGCCTCTGGCTGTGAGCGCAACAAGGAGGAAGGGAAAAATTAAGGTCACTTTAAAAAAATGAACAAAATAATAACTGCTGGTAGAAAGCACCATTTCTAAGATATTTGAGTTGATCTGATCTTATGCTCCAGGTCCTAGGAGGAAAGGGGAAGGAAAAGGCCGCAGTGAGATATTTATATTTCGCTGCTGCATGAAAGAGCCTCTGCTTCTCAGTAGATAAAACCATCTCTCAGAATAGCTCAAGAGTAAATCCCCATTAGTGCAATTAAATGAGGTAGGATGTGGACATTAGGTCGGGGGGAGGGGGTGACCTCAGGAGTTCCATGTATTTGATTGACTTAAAGGGAAGGGATAGAAAAAAAACAACTATTTATGGGGTAGACTTTCCAGAAAAAGCTGTCTGAGATGCCAGCAGGAATGGAAGTAGTTTTACAACAATCAGAATAAAGCAGTCTTACATCATTACTATTTTGATTCTTTGACTATTCTAAAGCCAAATATCTTTATATTGGGGCTGAGCAATTGGTATTAAGCCTCACTAACAGGCCCTAGAATCATACTGCCTCATATCCCTCCCCAATTCACAATGTAGACAAACTAATCGCATGGGTAGTTTCTCCAACAAAGAAGAATCCCATTTTTTTTTTAAATGCAAAACAAAAAAAAAAGGAAGAAGGTAGATTACACCAGCTTCCTTCTTTGAGTCCATTCTTCAGTTTTTATTATGCCTAACATGGTTAACTACATGGGTACTTCCATCCAAAATCCAAATAAAATCTGAATGAAACTAACAGCTATCACAACAGAAGAAAACCATGATGTAACTATGGACCATTCTCTCAGATTCGAACACCACAAGTCAACCAAAAACACCCAGGTATCAAAATTCTTCACTTTCTCAGATGATCCAATACAACTGGACACTCCTTGACCAGGATTTTCTATGCTTGTCAAAAGTCTAATGTGCCTGCTCTGTAAAGACTGCTAGGATAGCCTAAAATACGTAAACTAGAGATGCTAACAAACTTCCATAAATAGTCCTATTTTTAAACTTTTGATTGAAAAAGTTACTTCTTGACAGAATGAAAGGAAATGAATTGTCATTTTAACTGGACTATTTGGTATTCTTTATTTTTTCCTTTTGCTTCTCTGTCAGTTGTTCAATAAATTTGGAACATATAAACTGACTTTCAGATAAAACCTGCTATCCCAGGAAAAGGCATGAAGAAAGCTGTTGTGTTAAATATGCATGACCTCGCCTTTCTTGGAAGAAAATGGCAATTGATGATTTTTTCAAATGGACTTAATCTTCCGTAATCATCATGCATATTTCAATGACATACATTAGGACAAGTGCTCCTCGGTTTTAATATGCATGTGAATCACCTGGGGCTGCTGCTAAAATGGACCTGCTGATGCAAAGGTCTGGGGTGGAGCCCTAGAGTCTGCATCTCCAACAAGCTCCCAGGTGATGCAAATGCTGATGGTCCAGGGACCACACTTTTGAGTAGCAACAAGTCATTAAGACACCAAAGCTACTTAACACATTACAGAGTGCAGACCTGAGGGAATGAAGCATGCTGAAGCCATCCAACAAAAGCTGAGGCTTTTCCAACAAAAGTATCAAGTTATCAACTTAGGAGTGAATTTGACAATAGTCAAAACACCATTTCTTGGACTTTGTCCTAAATATCAATCTCTCATCCATTCTACGAGGCATATTTTTAATTGGTTTAGTTACTCATCCTTCAAAACTACTTTATGATAGATTTATCATACAAGTAGCTTCTAAACCATCATCTTAATTAATTGTAAGTCCATTATAATTTTTGTTATTCCTCAACCATCTTAAAAACTGAAAACACTAATTTTATCATTTTCAAATGAGTACTGTCACATCTAGAAGCATTTTGTATAATACGTCAGTTTGATCTGCAATATACACATTAAAAGTTCCCATTAACTCCTAGATAATTTTCAATAGAAAGTAAACTTTAATTTTGATATCAATACTGAACCATGTTCCCTCTGAAATTTTTATATAAAATCTTACTTTTCTTCCAAATTCAGTGCATTTAACAATGCTTATTAGGTATTATGTAGCCCTATATATATCCCCGGCACTGGGAAGGAGGAGGGTAGAGAAGGAAGCATTCATATTACAATTGCAGACCCCATCTTGGCAGTCCAGTAGATCTTGTACTAGTAGGGGAAACAGAGAAATAAACATACATTTACAAATCAATGTCATATATACGATAGTAAAGGTGAAATCAAGGTCTCATCAGAACACAGATAAGTAAGCAAATAATGGTTGGGTAAAGCTAGAGAAAGATCTTGAAAAAAAAAGAAAATATGAGAAAAGTTTTGAAGGATGAATAGAAGTCCAGGGGAAGGAAAATTGAAAATATATTGCATTAATACAAAAAAGACAAAAATACATTAAACAGCATTAAGAAGTTCAGGGTGGCTTCAAAATGCGTTGGGCTACCCATTTCAGCCCAGCACAGAATCCTGCTCAACACAGGCTTTGAGTAAAGAGGGGACAAAACAGACAAAGAAATTCTCTGCTTCATTTCCTTCACTTGGGTCCCTAAGGAACAGGAAAATGGACTGTAGAATTAGGGCTCCTGTTCCTGCTCCTTTAGGTTCACTGTGAGTCTCTGTTTAAAGCATTTATTTTGCACAATATTTAGCACATAGACTTTCTAAGCCAGTTTGTAAGTTCTCATAATTTCAAGAAAAACAGGGGCCAGCCAAACATGGTGCATTGGGAACAATCAGGGCACATGCTTTCTATACTCATGTCTTGTGTCCGTAGATAGGGTGGATGGAGGTGGAGAAGAATCATAGTCTCTTCCTCCTGCTTTAAACTTTGGGCTGTGTGACAAATAGTGTAGGAAAGCAGAATTTGCTACCTCAAAATGTGTCTGTTTGTTTTGATCACTTTTAAGAACAATAGACTCAGGAAAAGACTTTGACTTTCCCCCTAACTGCCTGCAAGAATTTAAGATAGAAGGTCTGTTTCAAGAAGGAGCTATCACCATAGATAACTATAGTATAATATAAACTAGATGTGGTAGACAGTGGGAACCTGGCAAGGACCATTTGATCAAAGTCCTCTCCATGTCTCACTGGCTTTGCAAGGCATGGCAAACATTTGTTTACCAAACATTTGCTTTTCCATCTCCATGTGAATTGGCCTTCCTCTCTTTTGAAATCCCAAACCACTACCCCAACTTCGTCCTTTGTCTTTAGCTGAAGATGGTATTTAAGGTGGTGACTTCAGCCATTTTGGCAAGTTACTCAGTTTTCCTGGGTTTCTCACACATGTACATCTTATTAAATGTGTTTGATTTCCTCCTGTTAATCTGTCTAGTGTCAATTTAATTCTTAGACCAGCCAGAAGAACCCAGAAGGTTAGAGGAATATTTCTTCCTCCCCCACAATAGCAATAATAGTAATAAAATTTAATTTTACACTCAAGAGAGCTTAAAAGAGACTTAAAAAAATCATTCATCAGGGGCCCACCAGGTGGCGTAGTGGTTAAGTTTGCGCACTCCACTTTGGCGGCCTGGGGTTTGCGGGTTTGTATCCCAGATGTGAACCTACGCACCACTTATCAAGCCATGCTGTGGCAGGCATCCCACATATAAAATAGAGGAAGATGGGCACGGATGTTAGGCCAGGGCCAATCTTCCTCAGCAAAAAAGAGGAGGATTAGCAACAGATGTTAGCTCAGGGCTAATCTTCCTCAAAAAACAAAAAAAAACTTCATACATCAGCCTCTGACCATGTTCTCAGCGTGATCTTCAGCAGTTTGAGGGGGTAGTAAGGGAACAAAAGAAATGTGGACTGTCACCAAAGGAAGTGCCAGTTAGCTGTGAAGGTAAGACATGGATAAATGAGAGAGGATATGTGATAACAGATTTGACCGTTATAATTTGGAAAGATTAGACATAAGAAATCGATGCCACAGATGAAAGTCTTTGCATACTTTGTACTAACATCACACAAAGTTTAATATAAAATCAGGAATAAGTTATTACATTTCTTACAATAGGCATGCATTGGATTTAATGACAGTCATTGAAGAGTGAAAAGAAAGATTACGTCACAGCAAGTATTATCAGAGTTCCTGATGTATGTTCAGGCACACAATTAGAAGAAGAGCTACACTCCAAGACTTGAAACCCTGCAGTCGGAGCATGTCCTCCTGTCACAACTACTTGAAAGGAATGCAGTTTTTAAACAAAGTTTTATTACTAACCAATGTGTCATATCGCATTTCCCTAACTGCCCTCCCATGGTACTCTCACACTTCCCTTTGCAATCTGCTTGGGTTGTTGTCTTTGAACTATGTGCCTTTTCAACATGAATTTTGTGAAGCTGGAAATGATTGAGTCCTCGGTGAGTTAAACCCTCTGAACCCTATCTTCTCTAGTGCCTAAATCACTCCTTAAGTGGCCGGCAGACACTTATTTCCAGTTGGAGATGTTCATTAAATAAGTGATTAGAAAGCATGGTAGATGAGGCTAATTGTTGAAGGGCCAAGAAAGGGACATTAAATACATCTTATCTGAAGCTTTCATCAATTGTTAGTAATGTGCTAAATGTCGCCCTGGTGTCTTGAACTAGTTCATGGCATTAAACTTGTTAAGTAGAGTGACTTTGACTCTGGGGAGAAACTAACTCGATATTATTTTTCCACAGGGCTCCAAACCCTTGCACAAAAGCCAGCCAAATGTTCCTAATTCTAGGGAACATGTTATTTTAGCCTTCGTGATGATGACTCAACACTGGGTCTTGCTGCTATGTGAGATTCCAACAGAGATGACATTTTGCAATCCACAGCAGCAACATGTCCCCTGTCTGGAGGCGAACCGAGAAATAGTTCACTTCAAATGGGCCTCTAAACAGCTGTCAGGTCAGAATAACTTTAAGTCATTACCTATCTGAGCCATGTTGAACCGGTGACTTTTAAGTGGTGAAAATCCCTGTCTCATGTTACTAATATCACTGGCCAGCAGTGGCTGTGTCAACAACCAACATTCCCTCTTAGTAAGCAGGCAAAAATAATACACTGCCCATGATTTGGAAGTTAAAGGAGCAGTTGAGAGGTTGAAAAGTTCAGGAAGTGAGGAAGTTGAGAACACGCCTCCTCAGAGCTTTGCCTCCAGAATGATTCACGACAGCCTTTAAATCACTAAGTGCCACAAAAGAATTTACTCCAACTTCTGACCTACTAATGTTAAGTAATGCAGACCTTCCCCACAAAGACACATAAGCTGCCTTCCTCTAGTCATCGTTAGCTCTGGAGCTTGAACCCAATTTCCTGACCAATTAGCAGCTCAAGAGCCTAAAATTAAAGAAATAGAGAGCAGCTGTAAGTCTCTAACTATGATTACTTATAAACCCTTCAAATCTAGACTCAAATATCTTCCCTATAGTTTTGCTCAATTGATTAACTCCAACTGGTTTATCACTAAACCATTCATTTACTTTAACAATCCGCTAAAGCCTTAGATAAAATTCATTTCATGTCCCTTCTTGGGCCTTTAATAATTAGCTGTGTCTACCATGTGTTTTAATCTCTCATTTAATGAATGCCTCCAATCTTTAATAATTTAAAAGGATATCAAGCCAAGTATCAATTAAAGAGAACTATTCTAGGCAGCATAAACAATAAGTGTTAAGTCAGTGAAGAAAAGCACATAGAGCCCTGTTGCTTTCTACTTCAAGAGCACTTGAAAACTATGGGATTATTTCAAAACATTACACTTCACTGCTATTTATTGTCGTTAGCTTACAGGCAAAATTAAATATGAAAAATGAGCATTTTGTACAGATTCAGAAGAGAATCATGCAAGGCAATATCCAATCTAACTCTTGTTTCGGAATATATTACAACTGGCCCCACTCACCCCCCACTGGCCAAGAATGCTAGCTAGCTTCAGCTACAATTTAACTACTAGTTTTTGACCCTTCCAATTTCCTGATCCATCTTAAAACTCTTGATTGTTCCAAATATTTAATGCGTGGAACTGTTTCATACTGCCTCAAAGAACAAAGCTTCTACACCCATTAATGGGTGTGATCCATTGTAAAGAGATCACTATTGGACCATTGGTATTTCCTTATTCCTGGAAGATCCTTGGAAGGAAGTTAGCTCAAAAGGGTGGTTGTCTTTTTTAATAGATCTGGAAAGAGCCCAGGTATCACTGACCAAACTAAACCTCAATCTAGGGCCAGCCCTAAGGAGTAGTGGCTAAGTTTGGCGCACTCCACTTTGGCGGCCCGGGTTGGCGAGATCGGATCCCAGATGTGCAGATTTACACCACTCATCAAGCCACGCTGAGGCTGTGACCCACATACAAAATAGAGGAAGATTGGCAACAGATGTTAGCTCAGAGTGAATCTTCCTCACCAAACCCCCCTCCCCCCAAAAACAAAGAAACAAACTAAACCTCAGTCACCTGAAGGAGGCTTTAGTAGACTGTTTACAAAAATAGTAGCAATGTTTCCATCCCCACATCACAGTCTTTACACCATGACTTTGCAGTGCCTCCTATATTGAGGTGGAGTCTAGTTCTACACCCCTTGAATCTGGGCTGGCCTTGTGATTTTCTTTGGTGAAAAGCATGTGGCAGAAGTTCAGTTGTGCCACTTTTCTGAGCCCAGGCCTTAAGATGCCTTGCACATTTCTGCTTGCTCTCTTGGAAACTTGCCCAGCTGCCTTGTGAACAAGCCTGACCTACTCTGCAAGAGGGTGAGAAACTGTGTAGAGAAACTAACAGTCACAGCTAAAGGCAATCCCAACCCCTAACCCGGTAGCTGACCATAGATATATTGAGAGAGCCCTAACTTCAACAGCAGAAGAACCACCTGTTGGAGCCCAGCCCAAATTGCTGACCCACAAATCATGAGCCAAATAATTGAATATTGTTGTCCTAAGCGTTTAAGTTTGGGGATGGTCTGTTATCCAGCAAAAGCTACTTGATATAATGTCACAGGTTTGACTAGTTGGCCTTTTGGGACTTTTCTGTATAAACCAAGGCCCCAAACCACTCAGCACTAATAAAACCAAACAGATTTTCAAAGCTAGACCCCAAATTTCCAAGTTACTCCCCATCTAGGGGTCACTATATCACAGTCTTCAACAATTTGTTGACTACCTCCAAATGTGATTATCATACACCTTTCTATTTATCCCAAGATATTCACAGTAATGATCCGGATTGCTATAACATCTGAAATCTTAACATTTCCCACACATGAAATTTCCTCCATTAGTCAGAAGTATGTATGTTAGGAAAACATTTTTGATTATAAAAATCACCATCCTTCTCAGTCATGTTAATACACCACACATATTCATTTAGATATCTCAGTAGGAGTCAAAGGATGTTTCTGGGGCTCTCAAACCAACAGCCTTCTTGACATTATTCAGGTACACATGCAGATCACACCATCAGTGTCTTCATAGGCAATTCATTCACAAGATAATAGTGGGAGTAACTCATATGCTTCTTCCCTAATACACCTACTTCAACAAATCACTACCGCAGAGTTCTGATACTTTCTGATGACATCAGGAGATAAGGCTGAGCAGGCTCTGGGTGCAGCCACACCACTGACGTCATCTGGATTTTGCTTGCTGCTAGAGATAACAATGTTGAGATGTCAGTCTTGATGTCTGTGTCTTAATATGCTCAAGCACTGATATCCTTAAACATGGGTCAGAAAAGGAGAGCATGAAACAGGGGGTGGAGGTGAAAAAAAAAATCTTGTTTCTTGGTCTACCCAATCCAGTGAGTCCAGAAGAAGAAAGTCTCGCTTCCCTTATTCCTGAATTGGCGTGGTGGCAATGCTGCCCTACAAGCCCTGGGGCTCCTCTACCTGTATCTTTTCCCTCATCTCCATATCATGCAATCACTTTCAAAAGACTAATTCAGGTCAAATACACCCTGGATTTATATTTTTTACTATGCGCCATTTAGAAAATAAATTTCTGAACCCATCGAGTCCCTAAACACTGTTTTGCTTGCACGGCTAGTCTCTATTTAGAGAATCCAAAATACTACTCTCTTTTGAGCACATATTAAATCGCACAGTTCAACTTTGTTTTGATTTCTTGTTGCATGTTCTAGGAAATAAATATCAATTTTCTATTTGTTTAGATAATTAGGAACTCTCAATAGCTTATTTTTTCTAAAATAGAATTAGTCTTCTTGATATTTCCACAGGTGTAAAAAAAATAGTTATTGCTAATCTCATCATGAAGATGAGAACATAGACTGATGCTTGTGGCCTTGTGTAAATTAAACAATAATGCAAGTTTGTTCTGGAATTTGGCCTTAAAATAATCATTATCTATTCAATAAGTCAAATTAAGACAATGAAAATGCCAAATTTACTGCTCTGACAACTAAACATAAACCTATATTTGAAACAGGAAAAAGATCCAGATCTTCTCAGAATTGTATGTTCACTATTTTTCCAGCTTTGTAAAAATGGGTATACTTTTACATAATAAAACCTGTGATATTAGTGAAACATATTCACTGAACACCTACCATCACGTACCCGAGCCCTGTGCTGTGCCCATCAAGCACATCATCTCTTTTAATTTTTATAAAAACTCTGTGAATAAACCATCATTATTTCTGTTTTCTCGACAAAAAAAGGTAATAATAAAAAAACCCAGAACTTGCTCACTGTCACACGTGTCTTCTTAATAGTGAGGACATGAGCACTTAAGAACATTAGTGCTTTTGAAACGAGATAATATTGTTATAGATGATTTATTTTGCTTCCTAGAATGTTGTGTTATTTTATTAAAAGAGTAATTTTTAAAATCCAGCTTTCTAATATCTATGGAATAAGATAAACCAAATCATTTTCTTCTGTACACTAAACTCTCTGGCTACATTGGCATTGGTTAACGTGCAGCTTTACATAATACCCCATCACAAGCCACTCATTGGTCCAGGATGACTGGGGATGGATGAGTCAGGGTTTTATTCTAAACTTAAGTGGTCTAGCACAGATGTCTTTGAGAGTCAGGGGACACCATCATGTCTTGCCTCTCAGATTGCCCTAATTGTTCTCCTGGAGCCTGGATTCTCATAAGATTGGCTAGGGCATACAGATTCTTAAAATAATAAGATGGTCGAACAACCCAGGTCACAAATGGAGTACACAACATTAGGAAGTGTGCCCATTCCTCAACTCACATAACCGCCGTACTATTTATAGGTTGCAGGATTTTATCGTCACTTTTATCAACATGGAAAAGGTTTTCCAGAAAGATTTTTTTCAAGCAGGATACTCTCATCCCATAGATTACTTATTAATGACAAAGGTAAACATGTACCATTACAATAAAGAGATAGGGCTATCACCACCTTAACCAAATGATAAAACTTAGCAGCTCCAATAGTGGGAGAACCTGACATCACATGTCTCTGTGGTAAAGCAGGAAGAAGTACGTATGGGACCCAAAGAGTGTTCTTACCAAAAATATTTATGTGAATCTAAATATGAGGAAACAAACAAATACAGCATGTGGGACACTCCACAATGCAACTTGCCCAGACTCTTGAAAAAGTTAATGTCATAAAAAAAAATACATAAAAGTGACGGGGTGAATGGTGTTCCAGATTAAAATGAACTAAAGCCAAATAATAATCAATGCAGTGGGTAAAACCTGATTCATTCCTAGATTGGACATAGGTAGTTATAAATGACATTTTTTCTTCAGGCAAAGGGAAATTATACAAGACTGTATATTGGATGATATTACTGAATTAAAATTTTTTATATATGAAAATAGTGCTGTGGTTAATAAATGTCTGTATTTTTACCAGACATATTGAACTAAGTAGCAGAGAAATGTTATGTTTATCACTTACTTTCATATGGTTCAGGGAAAATGCCCCCAGATAGTTGGATGTATATACAGAGATAATGGATACAGAAAAAAATATGGCAACATATTAACAGTTGAGGAATCTAGATAAAGGGAATGTTACTGACGATTGTACTATTTTTTCAACTTTTCTGTAGTTTCAAAATTTTCAATATAAAAAAGTGGGGGAAAAAAAGATAGTGAATATCCAAGATACCATGCTGTGGACTTTCCCTACTAAGTACTGCCCGTCATTTCTAACCCCCAAGACACAACACATGTGGAAAAAAATTGAAGGTCTTTGTATGGCAATAATATTTGAAATTTCACAAAAGCCACTCCTTTCTGAAGATGAAATACTAGCATACATCTTCTGATCACTCCTGGATTTGATTTCTCAAGGAGAAAGGAAGTTTCTGTGTTCAAAGACATCAAGGGAGATAAGAAAAGAAGCAATGGCACACTCTTGTGAAGAAGCCCAAATTCTTCAATGTAACTGAAGTGTTTGTATCATCCCTGAAACATCCCCTGACCTCTCGACTGTCATCCGAGAGCACAGTCAGTGTACACCTCTGGCTCATCTCCCCCCACTCTCATGGGACTCGTCTATTTACTTACTGGCTTCTTTGAGGGCAGTGGCTTATTTCATTTGTTCATTCATTCATTCATTCATCCATTCACTAAAAATTGTTCATTGAATGATTACATATCAGGCACTGTTCTATGCAGTGGGTATACTGCAGCAAAGAAAATAGGCAAAATGCCCTGATCTCAAGAGCTTTGTATGTTAGTAAGGTTGAGAGAGACAATAAACCAATAAACAAGTGAAAAAATTATAGGCTATCTGAGAGTGATGTGTACTATTGAAAAAATAATGGAAATGGAGATGGGGAGGCTATACATTTAAATTGAGAAGAATTCATTAAGGGAAGGACTCACTAAGAAAGTGACATTTCTGAAAGGCACAAAGGAGTGAATTACATGGATATCTGAGGAAGAGTGTAGAGGAAAGAGCGTGTGCACAGACGCTGAAGTATGAGTGTGCCCGGAGTGTTTAAGGGACAGCAAGGAGGCTGGTTTGGCTAAAATGGTATAAATACAGTCAGAACCAAGGGTTTCAAGCAGAGGAGTGACATGATCTGTATCAGGTTCTTAAAAACATCATGCTAGTCGATGTTTCAAGAATAAAAATTGGGAATGGGAAGAAGCTGGGAATATAAGCATAATCCAGGTGAGATCTCTTGGTGGTAAGGACTATAGTGGGAGAAGTGAATGTAGTGAGAAGTGGTCCGATTAGAAAAAATCTGCAGATTGAGCTGACAGATTTGCTGAAGCAGTGAATGAGGAATGTGAGAAAAGGAGGACTCAAGAATGGCTGCATGATTTTGGTCTAAGATGGGCAGACTGAGTTACCCATCTATTGGGATGGGACAGACTGTAGAAGGAGCAGATTTTTGTGAGGAAGACCAATCGTTCAACAGATTTGTTAAACTTGAGGTGTCTATTGTATGCTTGAGGATAGATATTAAGCAAGCAGTCAAATATACAAGTCTGGGGATTAGGAGAGAATTTCTAAGATGAATACATAAATTTGAGATTCATCAGTATAGAGATTGCACTGAAGATACGAGATTGGAAGAGATAAATAGGGTGAGTGATGACAGAGATGAAATGAGGTCCAAGAACTTCATTCCAGGGCAGCCCAATGATAAGAGGTCAGGGAGAGAGTTTGGTTGATGAGATAGAAGAAAAACCAGCAGAATGTTTGTGCTGGAAGTCTAGTGAAGACAGTGCTTCAGAGAGCAGGAAGTGATCAGCTGTGTCAAATGCTGCTGGCAAAACAAGTAAGAATTTACCTTTGGATGCAGAGATATCAAAACCATTGGTGACCTCTATAAGAGCACTTTTATTGGATAGTAGGGTAAAAGTCCATTTTAATAGGATTAAGAGGTAATGGGAGGATAAGTAAAGACAGCAAGAATGGATACTTTTTTGATATGTTTTCTGGTAAAATGGAGGCAATAAAGAAGGCTATAGTTGAGTGAGAAGAGTAATAGGATTTTTAGGCTGTTGGCAATGGGACAGTCAAAAGAGAAAAATTGTTAGGTAGAGAAGAGGGAAGAGGATATGTCCCTGAGTAAACAGAAGGGATGACATCAGGCATCAAAGTGGAGATGTTGCTCTTAGCTTGGGATGAGAACAGCTCAGCAACAGTAAAGGGGGAGAGTTGGTTAGTGGCCAAAGACACAGAAAGGTGGTGGAAGCTTGATGAAATTCTTCAAGTTTCTTTCTGCATATTTCTGGTTTTGCTTTTTCAGTGAAATAGCAACTCATCAGCTGAAAGTTAGGACAGATTAGAAGCACTCAAATGTGGAGGAGAGAGAAGGTACGAAACATCCTCTAAGATAATGGAAGAGTGTGAGCAGGGAAGGTCAATGTAATAGGATTTCAGGGCAGAGCTAAAGGCTCATTTGAGGACCTTCATTTGAAGTGAGACTGGCCAGCATGGTTGTGTTTTTCCCCCACCATGTGTAGCTGTGCAGGTGCAAGCACTGAGTAGGCAGAGAGTTGATTTAAGCAGGGTATTCTTTCTCTATGACTGTGGATCTCTAACTAAGTGGCTTAAAATAACACAAATTTAGTCTCTTACAGTTTTGGAGGCCAGAAGTCTGGAGTCAGTTTCACTGGACTAAAGTCAAAGTGTCAGCAGTGTCAATCTCCCTCTGGAGCCTCTAGTGGAGAATCTGTTTCCTTGCTTTCTCCAGATTCTAGAGAGGCATTCCTTGGCTCATAGCCCCTTCATCCATCTTTTAAGCCAGCAGCATAGCACCTTCAAATCCCTCCCTGCTTCCATTGTCATGTAGTCTCCAGCCTTTTGAGTCAAATCTCCCTCTGCCTCTGCCCTATAAGGACACTTGAAATTGCATTTAGGGCCCACTCAGACAATGCAGGATAATCTCCCCATCTCAAGATCCTTGACTTAATCATATCTGCAAAGTCTGTTTTGCCATATAAGATGACATCCACAGATTCCTGGAATTAAGACTTGGATATCTCTGGGGGCCATTATTCAGCCTACCACAAGCAGCACTGTGGTCTTGCCAAGCCAGTGAAATGAATGAGAGAGGGGCAAGGGGGTGGTTATATGATAGGCCATTGAATTAAACCTGATAAGGAGGGAAGTGAGAGCAAGAAGAAGTGAGGGATGGGGAAATGTAGAATAGGTCCCCCTAGACTGCAGGGTTTTTGGCATCAACAGACTAGTGTGGTTGAGTGGAAAATAGGAGGTGGTGGTTAGAGAATGAAATGATTAAAACTGAGATTATGGAGGGATGAGGCTGAAGTAAACTGAAAGAGACCGTCATTAGAGAAGTCAAGGACCTGGGATCATTTAGGAGAATTAGGAAAATTAGGATTTATGACAAAGGTAGTGTTGAGGAGACTGACTGAGCCAGGAGCTAAAATTTTGGAGGAGGGAAAAAATATTTATCTTTATATCTATAGCATACAGACTAGAGTGATAGATTCAAACTACTTTGAAGTTTAGGGACCTTAGAATTTATTCTGGTATATCCCTCTCACGTCACAGGTGAGTTCTATTAAAATTTAAGTACCTCCACGGCTAGTCATGTTTTACATTTTAATACCATTACATTATCACATGGAATTAAATCTACTGTAAGCCTTAGCCCCACTCCAAAATAACTTACATTGAAAATCTCAAAATGACTACAGACAACATTTATAACGGACTGTAAGCTAAACAATTGCTACTTGAAGTGCAGTCCACAGACTAGCAGCATTGACATCATCTAGGAGCTTGCTAGAAATGCAGAATCCCAGGCCCCAGCCAGATGTCCTGAATGAAAATCTCCATGTGAACAAGATCCCTAGGTAACTCACTTGCAAATTAAAGGTTGAGAAACATGTCAGCAGTGAAGATCCACAATATTTTTGGCCACATCTGTAGGAGGAAGAGATGAGAATTTCTGTCAGAGAATTTTTCCCTTCCACATTGCAACCAATAAAAATGATATGATTTAAATAATTGTGGGGAAGTGAAGCATATGAGTTTAATATCTGCCTGAGGTCAAATTTCAATAATAAAACGAGCTCAGATATCAACTGGTTAAGCAGTTTTGAAGTGAAAGACTGAACAGTCCTCCCGTCAGTGTGTGGCTCCGAGATCTAATAACAGGAGGAGCCTGCCCTGCTTCAGTACACCGCCCCCCGCCCCCCATACATGCACAGACGTCTAGGAAGTGACATATTCTTTCTCACACAAGTCATTCATTTTCCAGTTTTATAATTTATTCATCTCCAGATGAACTTGGGCATCTGCTGTTTATTTCTTGTTGTTGCGTGGTGCCAGTAGATTTACAAGTCTTCAAGCATGCATTCTGGAGGAATAAAATAGATCAGATACAAAGTTGAGAAAAAAGTTGGTATATTGCAAAGTTAAAATGTTTACCAAACAGGACATTAGCAGTGGTACATGCAAAATACGTTATGATTTTTAAGGACTTCACATGTTTTCAAGAGACATTTTTAGCTAGGCAACAATTCTATAGGTAACTGAAACTTGAGTTCCTGAATCCCAACCTGTTTGGGATTTTCTCTGTAGTTTAAAGTCTGAAAATATTTTACTTATAAAGGGCTAAGCACAGATATCTTTCCCAAAAATGAGGACCTGACTTTCTTTCATCCACCATTCTGAATTGCTATATCGTAAGTCTAATACGAAAGTTATCAATTAATTTCTATATAGTTTGTATTTTAATGTTATAAAATTTGGGACCATATGTTTCAATAATCTTGGCAGAGAGCTTTTGAACAACAAAAAGAAAAAAGAAAAATCACTCACATAAGTTAACTACTTTAGTGTTCTCTTCATCAGAATGAAGTTTATAAACTATGTGATGACTTTGCTAAGACAGGCTATTTATGGTTTACACCCAGGCTGTTATCAAAAATGATAAGAAGTGACTATAATAAATAACACATGCATGGAAATATCAATGAAAGTGGAACAGAATATCAAAGCATCAAAAACCTTGGAGAAGTATGGGAAATAAGTATGTTAAAAATATAAACATGTATTATTCAAAAGGGAGAATTAAATCTTATTTGGGGTATTCTGGCAACTGAAACATAATGGGAAACACAATGGGCCAAATAGTGTTGTTTTTTTTTTAATGTTCTTATACCTGATCATTATCCCCCTAAAAATTCTCAATTTATCACATAAGTGTTTGTATTGCGTCTGATAATGTCTCTTACAACGAATAAACAGAACGTAAGGAACTTTTCCCATACACCGGTCATAGGATGGTCCGCATGACGGATCATGCATTTCTGTGGCAATTCTGTGTCACTGTGAGCATCAGACTACTCCCCTAAGGCTTTATGTACTTCAGGGCCACACCTGCTCCTGGGAGGACTCTTTGGAAAGAAGATGTTTTGAGATTTACTAACTCACATGACAGTTTCAGTGGATAAATTGGAGGATGACAAGAAGGAGAACGAGGTGTTTTTTTGAGCCACATTGTTTCAAATAAGGCTAACTTGACCCATTACAGAGCAGAGATTTTTGAAACATTTTCACTTACAATTATTGCTTCTTAAAATCTATTCAATGCTATTGAATAGTGTTGTTTAATTCTCATAAAATATTCATCAAATAATGTTGCATACTTATGAAAGAAGTAAAAATGATTGGAAGAAACCTGTTTTATAATTTTCATAATTAGCTTAAAGTCCTTTTTTTTATTTTGCTCTAAGTATTTTTAGATTTATTAAAACTAACCAGAGAATACAAATCTATAAATTGTAGAACTTGTACTTAATCCCACCACTGTGCAAAAATTAGTGAAAATATAAAATAATTTAAACAACGTATACAGAATTGCTGGAGCACAGTTTAAGTGGGTTGATGGTGCTTTTTAGTTCATATTTAATATCTGATACATTTTCCATTTCAAAATGAGTCTCATTTGGGTCATTGCCTCCACAATCAAGGCACCAGTGACACATCAATCTTTTGTAGCTGGCTAAAAAACAATTGTCCCTCACTTTAACATTCTCTTGGGAAGTTATATTTTTCTCACTCTCCTCCTCCTGTCCAATTTTCTACTAAAAGCTAGTTCATGTACAGCTCCAGATGAAAAACGTTAACTAATGTTGGGTTAACCATCTAGACAGGGGATTCAATGCATAGCCAGGCTGAACTCCACTCTCTCGTTTAAAAGATAATAAAATGATGTCATGTTAAAAATAAGAAATAAAATGTTTAATAATTTGGTATTTTATTGTTATAAAAATTCACTCTGGCTGTTAATACTTTAATTAATGGCAAATGTGTGCATGCTGGGAGACAGTTCCATCCCTGTAGGCCCATACAGCACCAGCTGTTAAGACATGGAGACCGCAAGCCTGTCCGGTTCTCGGTCTCCTCAGGGACAAAATTGATATGTTCCACCTCAGACAGAGATCATGAACCCCTCTGTCCCTTAGCTTCTCCAGGATGAGGGAGATCAGCAGGCATTCTTGGAACCAGAAGTGGACAGAAGCCACCCTGGTTCTCCACAAATCCTGAGAACCACAGGCCCAGAGCTCTATTGCTAGCCTTTGGCTGACCACTATTCCAGAGGGGAATGGAATTCTTCAGGCCTGTTCTCTCGCGTTCTCACTCTCTTCCTCACTCATTATGAGAGCTGGAGCATTCTCAAAAAACTTCCAGGCCCCTGCAGCTGCTCAGCTCAAGACTGGACTAGATTGGAGCTGGGAAGGGAGGATGCCAGCAATGCATGAACGGACCACCATCACAATCCCTTCCAGCCATTGCCCCTAAAACCAAACTTCCCACAGAATAGCATGCTTTCCGGTTCCCCAATAATTGCTGTGGATTTGAACTTATAACTTCCTATTTTTTGGTCAATTTGCCACATTCCTCTCTTTGCAAAAGTTTTTTTAGAGCACCTACAATGCTTTAAGTGATTTGAATTCAGCATTCCAGTGCAGATCACTGGGGTGTGAAAGAATCAGCGTAGGTAATCAGAGGGTCAAAGAATGAGACACCAGCCCCCTATAACCTTCTAAAACAAATGAAAGAATGCTCTCAGTGTTAGGTACTAGACAGAGGTTTCCAGGGGTCAGAGGGTCTATATTGTACCTTCCTATGAATTCCAATTGAACATAAACAAATTGGAGCTGCCATCACCTTACACAGCCTTCAGGCAAAGGGCTGTTTATTTCTTAGATTAATCTGATTGATTACACTCAGCCCATGTAGAAATCAGGAACTAAATATCTCATCCAAAAATCCACTCCCTCCCTACCTCCCCATCCCAACATGCACACATGGTAAGACCAGAAAGGCAGGAAGATGCAGATCACAGTTGCCTTCAAAGCTTTGAAAAATCTGTGGAAATTCATAGCCATGGTTTCCAGATCATATTTTTAACCTGATTCTGAGAACTTGAAGTCACTCTTACTCAGATCTGATGTGGGAACAAAAACACTTCTAACTTTCTAAACTTAGAAAAGTTTTTTTTTTTAAATGATCCAACTTTCTTCCAGCTTGGAAGGGCTAATTTACATAAATCCTCTCACCCCCACGTTACCTCTGACAGTGGAATTCTAAACAAAGCAATCAGACTGGCAGATGAGTCAGATTTGCTGATTATGTTGTACGCACGCATGTTAAAGAATGGTACCAGCTCTCCCTTGTTATTTATTGGTGTCAAGAGGTACAATTTAAAAATCCTGCTCTTTAATTTTTCCCCTCTCCTATGACGGGCAGATTGCTTCCCCTACACCTCCTTGAGCACTTACTAAATATTTGAGCATTAAGCAACCCTAATTTTTCCTCTTAAAACTAACTAGAAACATTTATGTTGATTTAACTTTTTAGACAAAGCCCCCTTTGATTTGGGGGCTTTCAGGTTTGGGAATAAAACGATTTTAAGTAAATTAGCTGCTCAAATTACTGTTATTATGCTCATAAAAGCTGCTAAAAATAATCAATTCACAGGGCAAAAAATTCACATACTATAGCATTTTCTTCCTGACAGAGATTTCAGAAATTTGGCCTAGAATAGAATACGTGCATTTTTTATAAATTGTAACAATTAAATTATCAAGAAAATGACTATTACATCCATAAATCTTTAATAGTGCTGATATTTACATAAGCTGGACTTGCCAAACACTTAAAATGATAAATTCCAGAAGGCAATCTGAACCATATCTGTCTTTGTTTCTGATCCAGCTCAAGAAATATAGGTAAGAAATAACAAACTCCAAGTTGCAAGGTGCTTTCTTTGTATTCTAAATACTTTATGTTTTGTTGAGCAAATGTGTCCTTCCCTTGATTGAACAGGGGCCACCCCCTACCTCTTCTCAGACCCCCTTAGAGCAGCAGCTATTTAAACATGAGAAACAGAGCTCTTCCAAAAGACAAATCTTTGCTCATGTTTTCAAGCATGGAGGCAAACATTGGCAGCAAACATGAACGACAATGAAAAAAAGTCATTTGGAATTTACTTTATTTTTCCCCCTTTAGAATCAGCAAGACGTTGATTGGTGTAGTCACTACAGAGCCACCCACAGCAAGGAAGTGCACCCTGATGGGATGCGCACATCTCATGTCTGTAAAGGGAACAACAGAGGTTGTTCTGTTCTATACCCTGTGCCTTGGGCTAGGGTGGCCCATCTACTCTTCATTTCCAAAATATCAGCCCTCTGCCTTTTCCTGTCAAATATACAAAAAATGAGATAATAAAACCTTGCTTTATAATTTATTTCAACATATTCCAATCCAGAGATTGAAGAAACTCTAATTTCTTACCTAAATTCCATTTTTGGCAATTCCAGCCTTTCCCATCTGTCTACAGAGTAAAAACATATACTCGGTGATCTATAACACTCAAATTATTTATTTTATTTTTTTGCTGAGGAAGATTGGCCCTGAGCTAACATCTGTTGCCAATCTTCCTCTTTTTGCTTGAGGAAGGTTGTCACTGGGCTAACATCTGTGCCAATCTTCCTCTGTTTTATATGTGGGACACCGCCACTGTGTGGCTTGATAAGCAATGTGTAGGTCCATGCTTGGGATCCAAACTCACAAACCCTGAGCCAGCATGCAAACTTAACCACTATGCCACTGGGCTGGCCCCTCAAATTATTTTTTTAAGAAATATTAAACAGTCTAGTCAAATGTGGTTTGTTTGCATTATTTCAAGTTGCCTTATATTTGTACAGTACTTTATAACTCAGAAATAGTATGTCAGATACAATCTCATTTGTCTCTATGAACAGCTCCCAAGTAAGGCAGAAGATGCAAATATAGAACCTGAGGCTCTGAGACATTCAATGACTTGCCTCAAGAAAGTAGCCATGTAAGTTCAGGGTCAAGACCAGTGCTGTCTCTTATCTGAATCCCAGTCCAGTTCTGTCCCCTCCAGCAAATTATCTTTCTTCCTGAGTCCCATCTGGTACTTATTTCCTTTGAACCTTCTCAAACTTCTTTCACTTCGGAGAGAAAACCTAGAGCAGGATATGGTGGTTGTATATAAAGGCATTTATATAGAAGAATGTACATACTGCTAAATAATGGCCTTATATTTTAGCACTGCAATGGTGAAGTGGATGCAAGTTGAAAATCACAGTGCCTGCAAATATTTTTCTAACTTATCTACATAGTATTAGTCCTTGAGTGATCAACGTCCTCAAATTGTATTTGTGTGTTTTCTTCTCTGAAATAAATAGTGGTGTGAATCTGAATGACAGTTTCAGGAGGAGAATGAAAGAGATGGTGCTGAGAGGGCTAGGTTCGGTTCACTTTTAACTGTGTGATCAGAAACCTTACACATGAACAGACGGACCTTTCTTAAGGTATGTGTTTTTATGTACTCCCCTTGCCGTGCCCTCTGAAGAGAAGGGATCCTTTAATGATGTGGAGATCCACCCTGCGCCTTCGCAGCTGCCTTTCCATTTGGTGTGCAGTCAACTGTGTATTTACTGCAAATATTGCTTCAGGATTTCCAGAGCAGATAAGAAGGTTGCTGATGTTACAGTGCAGTGCAAAGAGACTCTGCACACAGGTAGCCCAGTGAAATTTAGCGTGGTGAATAATTACCATGATGATCGTAATTAATAATTATCTTGTGCCAGTGGAGAATTGTACTAATTAGTAATCTCTTCTCTTAAAAGTCCTAATATTTTATTTCTTTTTATTGCTAACTATCAAGTGGAATGCTAATGGAAATGTGGATGACTGGTATTGTAATAATTATAACTGTAATCACATTCAGCAGCTAACCTCTAATTAAAATAAATCAGATGATGTAGCGAATTAGCTACATACAGTTGTGTTTCCAATAATATATCTTATTGGGAAAAAATTATTTTCTCCCACAGAAAGCCTTTGAAGATCAGATTAAAAATTATGTGGATGTGTTGCATTTCTAAGGAGTTGTTTTCTGTGGTAATAAGTAGGTTAATTGCATATTCATCAGGTGATGGAATTTCAGGATAAACACAAGATAGCATGTAATAAGTACCACTGTTTCTAATGGAATTATAGTATTGCTACCTTGCAATTATATGCAGGTCATTCTTGGATGTTGAGCTAGTAATGAATATGTGTATACAAACCTGAGATTTCTTGACTGAACTCTGAAAATCAATCAGACAAAATTATCCAAGTGATTTTTTTAAAACATTGGATTGTGTGATTAGGGCATGATAATTTTTTTTGTGTATGTGTGGGGAAGACCAGCCCTGAGCTAACATCTGTTGCCAATCCTCCCCTTTTTGCTGAGGAAGACTGGCCCTGGGCTAACATCCGTGCCTATCTTCCTCCACTTTATATGGGACGCCACCACGGCGTGGCTGACAGGCAGTGCGTCTGCGGGCGCCCGGGATCCGAACTCGCGAACCCTGGGCTGCCAAGCGCGGACTAAACCGCTGCGCCACCGGGCGGCCCCTAGGGCATGATAATTTTTTATTTACAATTCTCAGCATTTTTCAAAGTGATGTCTACAATTAACAAGTATATACATATATATGCATATATGTGTATATGTGTGTGTGTATCCTAAATATCAGTCAAACTATCTTTAATCGCTCACCATCAAATAATTGCAAGACAGCTGACAATAAATGCATATATGTTTATCTTCATGTGGATGGAAATAGAGGGCAGAATAATCTCTTGAAATGACAAATCTGAGTTTAACTAAATTCAGTATTTTTAGAAACATTCTGTGCTGCTCTCTGATCCTGTATCTCCCCACTACACAGCCCATTTTCATTCATTTGGTCAACAAACTTTTTTCTGTAAACGTCCAGATAGTAGATATTTTAGGCTTTGTGGGCCATACAGTCTATTGTAACTACTCAACTCTGCTGTTGTAGAGAAAGCATCCATAAACAGTATGCAAAAGAGTGAGCATGGCTGTGTCCCAATAAATCATTATAAAAACAGGTGTTGAGCTGGATTAGGCCCACAGACCATAATCTACCAAGCCTTGATATATTACAAAATATTTATGAGCACTTATGTGCCAAGTGCTGTTCTAAGTGCAAGAGGTAGAGGCAGGGATAAGAGAGATAACACTTCTTTCTCATCCAGCTTCCACTCTATTAAATGAATACCTACTAACATGCATGGTAATATGCTAGGGGGATCTGATAGAAATGAGATATTTACCTTGCCTTTCAGAAGTTTAGAGTTTTGGAAAGGAGTTAGATTCATACACTAATGCCAATAATTCATGAATATGCTAATAGTAATAGCATATAGATCAAAAAAGTGTCTACAAAGGGTTAAGAGAGTTCAAGTAAGGAAGATATAAATTGTTGACCAAGATTTCATCAAGGTGGTGTCATTGGAAGATTTACAGCAATAGTTGTATCAAAGGCAAAGCGCTGTGAAAGACAAGGGTCTGGTGGAGACCCAAGGAATATTCAAGGAGAACACTAACTATAGAAGTAAGAATTAATGACAATGAGTTGGGAAAAGTAGTTTGGACTGCATTGTGGAGGTCTTCAAATGCCATATTAAAGACTTTGAACTTTATCTGTGGTGACTGGTGTGGGAGAAAGTGGAGGATCATGGAATGTTTCTAAGCATTAAATGGCATGATAAGATCTGAGGTTCAGAAGAATGAGTGTGGGGAGAGTATGGAAAGTAGATTGGAGGAGGAGGGCTTTGTAGGACTAGAGGTTAAGACCACAATTCAGAGTGTCATATAATAACCCTGTAAAATATAATGAAGGCCTGAACCAGCTCTCTGTCCAGGGTTATGAAGAAAGAGGTGGCTTTTAGGGGCTCCTTCTAGAAGAGGGTTAGAAGATCTCGGTCTAAAGCAACTCATCTTGATCTGATGATGCTGACAATCTGTCTAATGCTCATACTTGAGTTCAGCTCTCATATCACACTTATTGTTAGGTTTCAATGAGAGAAAATGAGGAAAGAGTAAGTGATGGCAAACAGCACTTAAAGACAGGTGTAAAACTTCACACACCTTTTTTCAAGTCTGATTGGGAGCAAGAGAGAGGGCCTCAGAAGTTAGTACATGCCATCCTTTTTTTTTTTGAGGAAGATCGGCCCTAAGCTAACATCTGTGGCCAATCTTCCTCTTTTTCTTTTTTCTCCCCAAAGCCCTAGTATATAATTGTATATCCTGGTTATAGGTCCTTCTAGTTCTTCTATGTGGGACACCACCTCAGCATGGCTTGATGAGCAGTGAGTAGGTCCACACCCAGGATCCGAACCAGCAAACCCCAAGCCACCAAAGCGGACCATGGGAACTTATCCGCTATGCCACCAGGCCATATGCCATCCATTGTTAATAGGTTTGCTTCCTTCCTAAATGTGCCTGAGTGCATCTTCACCCCCTTTCCCTTTCCACAAAAGCCAAATAAAAAACCTATCAGGTACTCTTGCCAGCTGAGGAGAAAGCCACGTGATCTGGGGTCATTGGATCCTAAGGTTAGCTTCAGAAAGGACCCTGGCACCAGGTATTGTAGACACTGATCTTTAAGTTTCTTCAGGCTCTGAGTGGCTGTTGAACTCTGGAAGTATGATAAACGTGGCTGTGAATCACTGGCAAAATTTATCTCTTCAGAAAAGTAACCCAACTGGAATGATAAACTATGGAAAACTATTTAAGAAAGTGATACAATATTCAACAGATTTGAATTCAGGTACTGTTTATTGACCTCATCTATTCACATCATCAGATTATTTTTATTTCTTCTCTTTGCTCTCTGGGAACCAAAAACTCTAAAGTGTTACATTAACATGGACAATTGGCCAAAATGGGTATAATTCATATTCTACAAATATATGGGGAAACTTCTTCACATGTAGAAACACATATACATGAATGTTCATAGAAGCTTTGTTTTTTAAAGAGAAAAATTGGAAACTACCTAAATTTTAATCAACAGGAGCCATCACTACGTTTTATAGGGTTGTTGTGTTACACTCTGAATTATGGTCTTAACCCCTAGTTCCACAAGGGCCTCCTCCTCCAACCTTCTTTCCTTACTCTCCCTACACTCATCTGGTACTCATATCTTACGCCATTTAATGCTTCATCTCTGATCCTTCATTTTTTCCCACAGCAGTCACCACAAAAGTCCAAAGTCTTTAGTATGGCACTTGAGGGTCTCCATATGCAGTCCAAACTACATTTCCAAGCTTGTTGTCATTAATTATAAAATGGGAACATATATAATAGTTAAAAGAAATGAACCAAATGTCTATCAACATGGACAGATCTCAAAAAAAATGCCATGAAATAAAAAAAGAAATTACAGAATGGCATATTTTATTTGACACTGTTTATGTAACTTTCAAAACACAATAACAATACTCTGTTGTTGCCAAGACATGCAGGAAAATGTATGTAAATTATTAAAAATGTATGAAAGTAATTGCCTTTGGAACAAGACGAGGGAATAAGATTGATGAGGACTTCGGCTTCTTCTGCAGCAGTTTTTAAGGGTTTATTCTAATTAGATTTGGAAGAAATGTTAAAAATTATCAGATCTGTGTGAGATTATTCTTTGATTGCAGAGTTCTCAGAGGCAAGAAATACATTTCCAACCGTTTAAAAAATAGTTATGTTTTAGGGCTGTACAAGTTGATTTCAAGCCAACTTTGTGTAACGTGTTCTCTAACTTTACATTTATCCAATTTATGTCATTATAATCATGTTTTACTTAAATATTATTGATTAAAACACATTTTTTTCCAATTAATATTGTTGTTCAACTAAAACTTCTGTATAATAAGAAACTTTTTTAAGACCAATTTTTGACCAGTAGTATTTACCTAGAACTTGGCAGTTTGGCTCAATAATATGGAAAGTGCTTTGGAACCTATTTTTAAAAACAAGACAACAGGTGCAAAATGGAGTCGCTTACTCTAAGCCTCACATCACCAAATCAAGATTTGATTTAACTACAGTTTTCATCCCAGAAATGGAATCTTAAATCAGTCAATTGGGAATCACCTGATCAGCCCTAGTTAGGTAATCTGCCTGAGGGACTGCTGCCATCCCCTAAAGGAAAGTGACCTTGCAATAACCAACCAGCTTTTTTGTCTAGTATAACTTACTTGTCCCAATCCCTTCTGCCTATAAAAGTCTTTCATTTTGTACAGTTCCTCGGAGCTCCATTCTATCTGCTAGATTGGATGCTGCCCGATTTGAATTGATATTTGCTCAAATAAACTCTTAAAATTTTTAATATGCCCCAGTTTACCTATTAACACTATGGAAGTAGAGTTTTGCCAGTAAAATCAAGGTATATTTTGCTCTCAACTGAAAACCACACCAAGTGAGCACCTAAAGTATCAGCCAAATAAAAGCACTAACGCACTAACATCTGCAAAGAATTTTATATATATATATATTTTTAAATCATTGAAATCCCCATAATGGAGCAAATCACAACATTGTTGTACATTTTTGGGAAACACATACTTTACAATTAGTTTTTTGTTTGTTTTTTAATTTTGAACCTCATATGGTTGGTTGTTCCTCATAATCTTTTCCATGTTCGGGACATTTTAATCTAGTCCTCTAATGCCTTTTGACTTTTCAACTCCACTTATGGAGAGACTCTTCTGGACTTTTCAGGGGCTCTTTGGAAAAATGCCCTCTTAACGGGAATCAGCTAGCTCTGCCTTATATCAGTTTGAACTTTCCGGAGTCCAAAGTCGGTACAGGAATACAGAGCAGGCTGTGCCCACGGGTACTGCAGAAGTGGCCTTGAATTCATAGAGCTGAAGGGACATCTGCAGCCCAAAGCCAAGAGGATTGTGGGAATGATGAACACTGGCCAAATGTCCCATACAGACGCCAATTGAAAGGTAAAGAAGCTCTTCACCAGATGATGCACCCTGGGAAAACAGAGAGACACTTGAAAGGTTTGACTCCAGTGTGTCTGTTTCCCACTTTGCCTGTTATCTCGTGGAGGCTGCTCTTTGTTTTTTCGTTGGAGATCATGCAGGAATCAACTGCCAAACATGCCTTACACCTCCATGCCATCTAATTATAGCCTGTGACACTGCGGAGTGCTGACAGTGCTGAGCTATTGACTCTTGACACCCTCTAAAGCTCTTAATTATCTTTTCACATAAGCCCCTTTCAGACCTGTCAACTTCTTTGTATTGTTTATGGAGAAAAAAAAGCAGCATATTAAGATTTCAGGACTATGCACTCAGAGGAAAACTTGCAGTTACACTTATGAGTGCTCTTGAATGTCTGTGCACTCACACACACAGACAAGTGAAGAGGGGTTCAGATGGTAGAGCACAGCTGCAGGATGGCACTTCCGATGCCAACTCGCAATAGGAATAAATAAACTTATCAGGCAAAATGAAATTTACCTAAACCTTAATCAATCTGTCACTGAAGTCATTTTTAACCTTTCTCTTTCTTAGAGTTCAAATATACATATACATATGTGTGTATGCACACAATGTATACATACATACATACACATATATGTATACATGTATGCATATATATACACACATATACATGTGTATATGTACATACACATATGACTAAACTTATAAACAGTGTCTGATAAAAGTTTTAAAAATTCATTCAAAACCTTACTAAGTTTTTAATTCATCATGGGACGTGGCAATTTCAAAGATGTGTCCATGTTTTATCCTATTTTAGAAATTATTTTTATATTACTTAAATGTATAAATATTGAAAAACTACTTGCACATATTTTATCTTGTTGGATATTCAAATAATGCTGAGAGACCCAGAAAAGTGGACACTACTACTAACTGTGACAATTTGAGATGAAGAAATTGTAGCTCAGAGAATTGAAATGATTTGCCTAAATTCCTCTAGTAAATGGAGAAATAAGACTATGCTTCATCTTATAAGGGTTTAGGTTCTAAAGTTAGCATGTATGGCAAAAAATCATAAATAATTAAAATTATCATTGAAAATCTCGTGTCATCCATTGTTGTTGACTGAATGATTGTGTCTCCCCAAAATCCATATGTTGAAGTCTTAATCCCCAACACATTGGTATTTGGAGATGGGGCCTTTGGGAGGTAATTTGGTTTGAATGAGGTCATGAGAGTGGATCCGAAATGACGGGATTACACCCTTAGTAGAAGAGGAAGAGACGCCAGAGCTTTCTCTCTCTGCACACACAGATACTGAGGAAAGGCCATGTAAGCACACAGCAAGAAGGCAGCTGTCTATAAGCCAAGACGTGAGTCCTCAGAATCGAATCTGCCAGCACCTTGATTTTAGACTTTCAGCCTCCAGAACTGTGAGAAATAAATGCCTATTGTTTAAGCCACCCAGTGGAGTGTATTGTTATAGAGCCTGAGCTAACCAAGCCATCCATAAAATATAATATACAGATATACTGTGTCCCAGTTAGTCCAACACAGTCCATTGCTGGTGTTGTCGTTGATGTTGCTGCTGCTGCTGCTGTTGTTTCCCCCAGCAGTGGAACCCACTGCTGCCTCCTTGGTAGAAAACCAAGTGATATGGTTGGTTGGCAGTTAGGCACCATGCTGTGTAAAAAATACATCTGCAAACCCCAGAATCACTCCCCAAATGCTAAGATGCTGACATCATGACAAGGTAACAGAAACTGAGTCCAGCTGAAGCAAGAAGAGATTCACATTTCTTAGTGCACCCTCCCTCTGGGGTAAACTGTCATCCTCCAGCATCATTTATTATGACACTCTCCTCTCTTCCTCATTTTTTCCTTTGCGGATATAGATGGTTGAAGTCATGTAAGTTAAATGGATATATCATGCCCCTGTAGCATACTAGGCCTTTGACTCTGATTTTCATCCTCTCGTCATAAGCTCTTTCATTCGTCTCTACCTTGTTGAGCTAGGGAAGGAAACGGAACAGAGTCTGACTCTAAAAGAACAACACAGCCTTCTATATTTTTCTCACTTGAACAGGAAAACAGTGAAACTTACCAATGTCAACAATGAATGTTTCAAATGCTTCAGGCCTGGAAGTAAAAGTGGGACAGGAGAGCAGGAAGAGACCAGTGGCCATGAAATGTGGAGGAAATACTCATTTAGAACTTGGATTATGATTTTTGAACTGGAGGAGACAGCTTTTTGTTTGGAAGGGTTATCTCTAGGTTGATGACTTAAATCCCACTTGAATGAAGAGCAAGGAGCCTTAGCTTGGATAACAATTAGTGATGTGCCTAAGAATAAAGAATAAAGTCCAGGTCCTTGATGGCCAAATTGGGGCATTTTGTACCAAGACAGCCAGAGTAGTGCAAAGAGAGGAGAGCCAAGCAGACCTAGGTGTAAGCAAAGTCAGACTCTCACTATGTGCTGTTCATCAAACCACCTAAGTCCCTGAGCATCAGTGTTCTTATCTTTAAATTCAGAATGATGGTACTTAGTTCACAATCTTGCTGCAAAGATCAAATGTGGAAATGCATTTAAAGCACCTGTAACACAAGGTTTGGCAATGTCCGTTCTCATCTGCTTTCACCAAAATCTTTCTGGGGAAAAAGGGACACAAGAATTCATGATAAAGTGACCAAACTATCAAATGCATCAACTCTAATCTTACAATCACATTTAATATTGATTGAGAATAAAGATAATTCCACTGACATAATAATAACCACTGTCATTTACATTATACTATAATGGAATTAAAATTATAAGAGTTATAAGAATGGGATATAAAATTGTAGGATTGTTTTTGTTGCTGACATATGAAAGGCGTCTATGAAAAAAGGAGCAATCATATTTCAAGGTCAGTATGAGACTGAGTTGTCAGTCTTCTCATTTGAGACGTGGTTATAGAATCAATTTTTAGACATTCTTTTATTTCTTGTTTGTTTTAAGAAACATGATTTTTTATCATTAAAATACTTATAGGTTTAAAATCTTAAAATTTAATTAATAATAACAATTAATAATCATAATTATTATTGAATTTTAATCTTCAGGCAGGTGGGTGACAGTCCCACTGTATAAAGGCAAAAATGGACCCCTAGGATGGGAATGTGTGTGCACCCATGCTCAGGTGCCTGAACACCCATGTGTGTAACTCTCACTCTAACATTTGTGTATCCCTGTAGGTTTCTCTTTCCTGCCAACAGAGATAATGCAGAGTGGACTTCAAAGAGGAAAGCCCTGCTGTAGCTCTGGCTGGAAAAATTCACTGTTAGGTGCAGTTTTAGATTCTGAGTCAGAAAAGGAGAGGACGACTCCAGGCGGGAGTGAGCAGTAGGGAGGTAAAGTAGAGAGGCAGCAAAGCTCAAAGGAACAAATGGTTGGGTGGAGAGGTAGAAAACTCAGCTTTAAGTTTGCATCTACCACTCAGAAGTCAGCTCCCACCAGCTCTCACTGGACGTGAAACGAGGCACTTCCTAGAGCCACTTTCTCGCAGTGGCGTATCATTGCCAACATCCCACCTTCACTAAGCTCCTTCCTAGGTAATTTGGCTTTATTGGGAGTTTGATGATACATGAGAATATAAATAATATTCAGAATAAGTGAAAAGACCAAATGTATCAGTTAGGATAATGGTCAACATAGGCAAATGGTAGATATTTACTTTTCAGCTCACAAACAGGTGTGTTAAAAATATCTCTGTAAATCAATGTTTCAGAATTTAGAATATGTATCTATTGGTGAGGAAGATTGGCCCTGAGCTAACATCCATTGCCAATCTTCCTCTATTTTGTATGTGGGATGCCGCCACAGCATGGCTTGATGAGCGGTGTGTAGGTCTGTGCCTAGGATCTGAACTCGCAAACCCCGGGTCACCAAAGTGGAGTGCGTGAACTTAACCACTATGCCACTGGGCCAGCCCCTAAAATATTTTTTCTGATAGAAACAAGATCATCAATAATGGTAATTTTTGAAATTTATCTCCACATATCTATTTTACCCACAATCAACATATTATTTTGCAACGTGCACAGTATAGGGAACAGTATAGAGAAATAGGGTATGAGGATAGGTTTGGCTTAATTCAAATGTTTTTCCTGAAAAAAGTTCAATAAAGATATATTTTTGAAGTCCAAGAAGAGTTAAGAGAATCCCATTCTCCCCTTCCTTCTCCAGTTGCAGACATCGCATAATAGGAGAAAAGATAGTAACTTTCAAGTTGCCTTATCAGTGCTGAAACTCAACTAAATGAAAGTTACAGAGGTCTTTGTGGGCTGGCCTAGAATAAAAATAGACTTTAAATTATCATTTTTGTCTAAAAACTTAGTCTAAACTACAATCAACATATTTGCTGATAAACCAGCCTTGTTCAGAATTTGACAATTGGCAGTATTTGTTCAGCAACAATTATCTCTCTTAATTTGTTTACTAATCTGTGTTAATTGCAGAACAATCAGAAAACAAGGACATGCAGGGAAAAAAAAATCACATTTAATCTTGCCTCTGGAGATCCTCTTACAATCAACTTTTGATTTTTCAATTCCAATTAGAGAATATGGATACAGACCATTCAAACTGGTATGAAAGCCAAAAATAATCTCTATTTGGTTTTGGAAATTCCCTCGGATTTGACTTTTGAATATTAGGAAATCATTCACACATCAAATTACTATTATCTTCCTGCCTTGAGAAAGTAATTATTTCATAATAAAGGACTTCTTTTCTAGCTCCTTATGGACTAGAATAAATAGCAGCTCTATGTCTCCATTATTAATTCACATAAATAAAATACAATTTCAATATGATGATCTTCTCAATGCAGAGTCTACTTCCTCATCCGTACTGATAGGCAGATGCAAACCCACAAAATCGTCAACCCCCCCCCCACCCCCCGCAGACGCACACTCACCCAGGGTGCCCTACCATCTAGTGTGTCAACTCTGCACTCCTTATGACATAAGAAATGATCACTGAATTGTGATTGTGTTTTTATTACAAATGATATATATTTGGAAGCAGGTTTAAACACTTTCCCTTCCAAAATTTTACTGCCATGAATTTTTACATCTTCTGATGTATAAGAATGGTGGTGTTAATAAAGCAAAACATAACAAATTATCTCTATTTCTCCCTTCATGTTGCTTTGGCTTCCCTTGTTATCTTTCCCTGGCCTTGTCCATTTTTTTTCCCCTCATTATCTTCTCTTTCCCTTTCCTTCACTAGTTCAAAGCCCAGTAGTAAAAATCCCTGTTCCTTCACATACTCAATTACATGGTCTTTTCTGGCTTTTGCCTCTAATTTACTGCCACCACCGAAGTCTATTGTGGGTATTCTCTAATCTTACCCTCTGTTAATCTCACAGAACAATTTGGTTTGGAAAGCACTGGTTTGGTTTCTATTAGGGAAAGAGGATTGTGAATTGGAAAGAGTGAGCTCTGAGATAAAACACACTTGGATTGTAATCCCAACTCTTTTGTTAACTAATTACGTGACTCAGTCAATAGCTTAAATGCACTGATCCCCAGATCCCTCATCTATAAAATGAGTACAGCAATGAATACCTTATAGATTTGTTGTTCTTTCTGTTATTCAACATAACATAAAGTAGAATCCGAACCTGAGAAAACTATCTTGAAGAAATAGTTTCCCTTTGACCGATTGTGGTCACCAGAACTTCAAGATAGATTACTTGTCTTCTCATCTGCTGCTTTCTGTCTTTCTCCTGCTCTCCCCAACCTTCTCTTCTACCTCTGCCATGCCCTCAGCTCCCTCCCACATCTCCTGCTCTTGCCTCCTGTCTAGCTACCATTATCCCAGACTGAAGCTCTCTGGATGGATCTAGAGCCAGTGAAAGTGTAGGGCACTGGAGCCAAACACAGCAGGATCCAAATCGGCCTCTACTGCTTACTAGCTATGTGACTTTAGCAACTCATTTAACCTCTTTGAGTTGCAGTTTTCTCAACTATAAAATGAAATCAATAATACCAACCTCTCAGGGTTGTAGTGAGACTTAGGCATTATAACTATGAAGTGCCTGGTGCAGTGTCTGGAATGCAGTAGACACAAAAGAGCTGGGGTTATCTCTTCCAATGCCCACAAGTTATCTCACCCATTTGATCTAAATTCATTCTACCCTTGCTGACTTACTGACATAAATAAGAGGAGCAAATGTTCTTCCTGACAATGATAATCATGTGATAGTTTATTATGTTAGGAGTCACAGAAAACTCTTTGTACATACATTTGCACAAACATGAGCAAGTCACATTAAATCACTAAGCCTATATTTTCTAAAATGTGAGGACTAAATACATCAGAATTATTGGGTGTGAGGTTGGTATTAAAATCCAGATTCCCAGGCCTCACCCCAGACATTGATTCAGAATTTCTTGCATGGGCTGGGAGCCAGGAATCTGGAATTAGGACACACTTTTCCACAGACTTTAATTTTCACTAAAGTCTGTCAACTGCTGCTCAGTGAAGGTCAGTCAGTGAGTAATGAATTTAATGTGCAAGGTCCCCCATGTAGGAAGTCATCCTCTAACCACATACACAGTTTTCTGTTAAGAAAAAAGTTATGAGGAATAAAAATATGTGGGAGCCTGTAGTCAACATTGTTATATTTGTTTGTAAATATCTTGGTTGAAATGCAATTATATGGTACTTAGAGGTGCTAATAGTTCAATGGTTGGATGCCTTTCATTGTTGTGCCCCCCACCAACACAATGGGCCAGTTTCCTTCATTCGTGGACCTCCACATCATGAGTCCTTATATCCACATACCTTCAGGAACCACAGAATCATTTATTCATGAACAAGACATTTTCTGAGGCTAGCCCTTGACCACAAAATCTCTCTTGCCTGAATGTTAGACCATGAGACTGCTGTCCACATATAAACTATTTTATGGTTCACATTTCTCCCCCCAAAAATAGGAAATCAGCAGGGGCTCTGCTTTGTTACTGTGCTTTCTTATATGCCTTTTTACCACGTTCCTGGAGTGGCAATTTTTTCAGAAAGTATTGCTGGACAAAACAAGCTCAAGGGGTCATAGAAGCATTCTTGACCACTGGAGAGCAGAGCCCTCCCTCTCACAGAGCCAAGCAACTCAGCCAGCTCCACTGAGAAGACCAGAGGGAAAGACAGCATGTCTGAATCAGAGCCACCCCCTGCTCTTGCCTCTCACAAGCACGCACATGCCCACTACCGCTGAACACAAGCTTTTTTTAATGTCCTCTGGGGATTTGTGAAAAGTTCGGTCTTTCTATCCTCATAAACTGAAACTTTAATCAAAATGATCAACATGCCTGTATTATAGACCAGATATAATAATTTAAGGTTGTTGTTCTGACCCTATATTTTAGCAGACACTGGCTAGCTGTTCACCAATTCCATCTCATCTTCTCCCCTGGCAAGGAAAATCAACTGCATTCCCCAGCTGTCCTTACAGAGAGTTGTGGCTGTGAGCCTAAGTCCTAGCTGATGGAAATTGAGTAGAAGGGAGATGTGCCACTTCCAGGGCTGGCTCATAAATATCTTCCATGTCATATCTTCTGTATTCTCTCCCTTTCCAATGTCTTCACATGTAGCAATGTTGGAAGTCATGTGTTGAAGATGATGAGGCCAAAGCATAGAAGAAACTCGGTCCTTGAATTATCCCTTGGAGGAAAACAGCCCACCAATAAGGAACACCTATTTTATATGTGCAAGAAATAAACTTCCGTTGTGTTAAGGCACTGAATTTTGGGTTTATCTGGTTTAGTGGCTAGTTCTACCCTAACACATAAATCTTTAGAGGTTGGAAACAAACCAGTTACAGTCATCAGACACGGAGTCCCCAAAAGCACTCTTCCAACTCAACTGCACAAAATAGGTTTTTTAAGGGTTATTACTGAGAAATGAGCTCAGCTTTAAAATAAGGATAATTCTTGGCAAGAGTTTACAAAACATCTTCACACTGTCCTCAGGTAGGCATGACAGACAATGTTCCATTTTCCAAGTAAAAGATAACTAAGACCATCTGCAACAACATGGGTGGACCTTGAGGGTATTATGCTAGGTGAAGTCAGTCAGATGGAGACAGACAAATACCATATGATTTCACTCATCTGTGGAGATAAACAAACACATAGATACGGCAAACAGATTGGTGGTTACCAGAGGGGAAGGGGGTGAGGGGAGGGCAAAAGGGGTAAAGGAGGACATATGTACAGTGACGATTGGGAGCCAGACTATTGGTAGTGAACACGATGCAGTCTATACAGAAGCCAAAATATAATGATGTTTGAAATTTATATAATGTTATAAACTGATGTCATCTCAAGAAAATAAAAAAAGAAAAAAGAAAAGAAAATTCTAAGGCCAAGGGAGGTGAAATGACATTTCCAAAATAACCAAAATGACATTGAAAATGATGAGTGGAGGAACTAGCATTCAGACCTTGGTTTTCTCTCCCTAAATCTAATGCACTTTCCCCCAAACCAATGTTGCCTTTTGCACTCTTGATGAAAGCTCTTACAGCTACTTCTCACGGGAAGCAAAATCAGGTCAGCCTTGTTTGCCGTCAGGCAGATGTAGTAGACAGCATCCCTATTTAGTTTCAGGGTCTATTTGTAATTTGAACAGAAAAATCAGGAAGTTGGGAGTTTCCTGCCTCCCCCTAAAAGTGGATGAGGCCCTACTTCAGACTCTGATGTACACTTTCAAGTTTCCAATGTTGTCTTCAAAGTCATTGATCTGATTTGAGGTTCCAAATTCCAAACTCTGGCTCTGAAATCATATTGAACTTGCTTCTGACTAACGTTCTGATTCTAAAGCTATTTCATTTCACTTAACCAAGTTTCCTGAGCTGAGACTACATTTTTGAATCACCTTTTTCATGGAAGGCATCATAACAAATGTAAGCGGCCAAGTTTGTTTTGCTGAGAACCAGTGGAATGACCATGGCTGCGTTTGTTCCCTGATTCCAGGCTCAAGAACCTCTCAATCTGTCACTAATTTTGCGCTTTCTATAAAACTTCTGCTGGCAAAGGATTAGATGTTAGTTTGTTTAGTTCCACAGGCCTTTTTCTTTTAAGCCCCGTAGACTTCCTCTCTGGGAGCTGCACTGACTTCTCAGCTGACTCTGGGGCAGTCTGTCCCACTGGAACACCCAGTCCACTTCTCAGTGTGTGAGCAGCCGTGGCACGCCAGCACCGTCAGGATAATAATTTACAGCTGAGGTTGCTGTATTCCCAGCCCTTTTAATGTGACTGTGTATGCAAGTATAAATACGCCCGGAGACAAGGGAAATATGTTCAGTTACTTTATTGCATTATTTTACAATGTACATCATGTCCCCCCAGGCGTGGAAAATAGCCCAATTAAAACGAAAATAAAGGTAAATCCTGTGATCATCAAAACACGGGCCAAACCCAAAATATGCCTTTGGTTTGTGTTCGAATATGTCAGGTGGAAGATTATTGTCTTTTTCATCTTAAGTCTGTTTCTTTTGTGTTACATTTAAATTAATTATACACGGAAATATTTCTACAATGAGATATGGTGATGATTTCCTGAGAACAAAGCTCAGTGGAAAATCCTAGATTTACTTGGGGAGACATTTGATGCAAAATTATGCCACCTTTTATTTAGTTATAACCCTGAAATCTAACAACAACAAAACACTGCATGTGGTAATTCTCAGTCAATCTTGTTTTCTCTTGTTCAAAAAAATGAAAGAAAGAAAAGAAGGAAAGAAGGAAAAAAGAAAAAAAACAAAACCATTATAGTAATGATATAAAGGTCAAATTAAAAAATTGTTATAAAACCCAGAGAATGGGGCTTGGCAATCATGGTTTCCTTTCTCATATATTATATTATTTAGCATTTATCAAGCATTCTTAGCTTACAATATGTTATTTACAATATAAGAAAGACATGAATAGTTTCCACTTCTAAGTGGAACACAAGTACATCCTTTATGTTATATAAATAGACTTCTAAAAGTACTGGATCCAACTTTAAAATGCTGACTTGAGCCATATATAAGGTGAACATTCCATTTCTTTTTGTGTGTGTGTGAGGAATACCAGCCCTGAGCTAATATCCATTGCCAATCCTCCTCTTTTTGCTGAGGAAGACTGGCCCTGGGCTAACATCTGTGCCCATCTTCCTCTAATTCATATGCCACGCCACCATGGTGTGACTAACAAGGAATGCATCGGCGGACGCCTGGGATCCGAACCCATGAACCCCAAACCCCCGGCTGCCAAAGTAACTAAACCTCTGCGCCACTGGGCGGCCCCAAACAATCTGTTTCTAAGATAAAGAGACAATGCAATATACCCCACAAAACTCAGCCCCTGTAGAAAAGATGTTCAGAGAACCAACCTGGACATTAAATCAGTGGGAAACTGTCCAAGTATTTCATTAGTATATTTCCTTAATTACCATAAACAAAAAAAAAGATGAATAAGAATTGATAGAAGCTTTAAATAGATTACAGATGTGTGATAACTAATTGTTGAATAAATGCATGGAGGGATGAATTAATGAATGATTGAGTGAAAATAAATGGATTCTCGCCACTGCGTAGATCCAAGTCTGAGCTAACGTCAAATGTGGTCATAGATGGAAAGAGGTATGAGGAAATTTCCTACAAAGACCTTGCTGAAGGGGAAAGAGCCCACTGTGATGAGCAGCATCAGTAGGGAGGTGTCACAAATCTAAACGAATTTCCTCTCACAGAGGAGGTCTGTTATTCTGCCCTTCATGACTCTTCAGAATGATATCCTAAGAAAAGAAGTCTTCATGGAGCAAATTGGAAGACAATGTAGAAGTCTGAAAAAGGGGTGAGATTCGGTGAATGTTACCATCAGAAACACCCATGAAACCACAATGAGATACCACTCCACCACATCCATTAGGATGGCTATTATTAAAAAAAAAAAAAAAAACCAAATACTGGCAAGGATGTGGAGAAATTGGAACACTTGTGCATTGCTCTTGGGAATATAAAATGGTGTAGACGCTATGGAAAAAGTTATGAAGACTCCTCAAAGAATTAAACATAGAATTACCATACGATCCAGCAATTCTACTTCTGCGTGTATATTCCAAAGAAGTGAAGGTAAGGACTTGAACCGATACTTGTATGCCCACATTTATAGCAGCATTATTCACAATAGCCAAAAGGTGGGTACAATTCAAGTGTCCATCTAGATAAATGGATAAACAAAATGTAGTAAGTACATGCAATGGAATGTTCCTCAGCTTTAAAAAAGGAAGGAAATTCTGAGACATACTACATCATGGATGAACCTTGAAGACATTATGCTAAGTAAAATAAGCCAGTCACAAAAGGACAAATGCTGTATGATTTCACTTATATGAGAGGTACCTAGTGCAGTCAAATTTATAAAGACAGACAGTAGAATGGTGGTTTCCAGTGGCTGGAGTGGATGGGTGGGGGGAATGGCAAGCTAGTGTTTAATGGATACAGAGCTTCATTTAGGGAAGATGAGAAAGCTCAAGATGGATGGTGGTCATGGTTGTACAACAATGTGAACACACTTAATTCCACAAAACTGTACACCTAAAAATGGTTACAATGATCAGTTTTGCCTATGTATGTTTTATAATAATAAAAATAAAGAGATATCCTTCAGAGTAGAAGTACAATGGTACAACCAAATACTATTCCAGAAGAAATCCAAAGGCTAGGATTTGATGACCTTTGTAAGTGTCTGTCCCCACTGAATCTTTCTGAGTTTTCTTCTTAGGTTAACACTTTTTCTCTTTGACTATACTTATTCACAGAAAAACTCTAAAACTCTAATGCCTGTGTGCTGACTTTTAAGAAGAAAGAAAATAGGAGACTGTCTTCAACTCTGAAGCAAGAAAGAAAGAGGTAGACAACGCTGACGGAATTGATAGTTGCTATCATGGCCAAGAAGGAAAGGAAAACTAAGACCAGAGTCCTATGAAAAGAAAGAAAAAGCACCGTATTACATTATGTTTTACATGGCTTTTCAATAACAGTCCAGGGACAGCATACAAGAGACCAAAACTTAATTAAGGAAAATAGAAGCAGGAGGAATGAAAAGGGCACTTAGGAAGCAGAACATAAAGCTAAGTTATCACAGCCCCACCAGCTCTTTGTTTTATCTTGATTATGGCCTCCTACAGTGAATTATTCTTAGATGCATTTGTGCAGATCTCCCTCTCTAGGCTTGAAATTCTCTTAGTTGTTATGTGGTAGTCATTCAACAAACATATACTGAAGAAATGCACAAGAAATAAATAAATACATGAATATGCTAACATCAGTTGGGATTCAACTCAATCCATAAAACCGTTTCAGTGCCTGTGATGTGCAGTGAATATCCTTCCTCAGGAATGGCAGCATATCAGGAAAGTCAAATATATAAATAATCAATAGTGGCTGGTTGTGATAAATAAGTAATAGAGTTGAGAAAAGGTAAAAAATTTTTTTAAAAAACTAGAAACACAAGAAGGCTTTGGGGGGAGGTTAGACTACATTGGGCCTTTGAAAAATGGGAAGTTTGGTAGGTAGCTAAGAAACTATTAGAATTCCAAAAAGAAGGAAAAACCAGTATTCTTAAGAATATAGAAGCAGGAAAAATGCAAGCTATAGTTAGAGCAAATACAGTTCTTAGCCCTGTAGATTCAAGAATGTATTAGTGAAGGTCTTTTGGGAGTTTGGGGAAATTTGTAGATGTCAAATTACAAGGCTGAAGAACTGCATACTATTTTTCATAAAATGGGAGTTGATTGAAGGCTTTTGAGTAGTAAATAGGCTTGGTCAGCTTTAAGCTTGGGGAGGATCACCCTGGAAGCAATGTGGATTATGAATTTGCAAGAGGAAGTGGCTGGAGAGATAAACAACAATAAGGAGGATATTTTAAAAATCCAGGAGAATCATCATGAAGGACTCAATTAGGGTAATGGCAGTCGAGATGGGGGTATATATGAACCTCCTTCATATGTGTCTTCCGATTGGTTTTGGAACTTTAGGAAACAAACATATTGAGCATGACCACCTGGTAAGATGGGAAATATAATACACAAGAGGAAAAGTTTGAAATAATTTTTCTTTTGTTATGTAACCATTCCATCCTCAGGAAATCACCTTAGTGTAGCCCCTAACAGTCCTCTGCTGATTGGTTCTTTCATCTCATATTGTTTCTGCACTGACATCACCCAAGCACTCATCAGTTTAACAGCACTGTCTTCCTAGGAGAACATAATCCATCTGCACTGATCAGAAACAGCTGTGGTTCCTTGTTTTAGTCCTGAGAACATGAATGTCATCATGAGCTGGGACAGTGCCTGGGGTGCTAAGAGGATTGGCACAGGACTGAAGAAAAATGGGAACGGTTCACCTAGAAAAGGAGGGAGACTTGGAGAAAAAACTTATAATACGTGGGCCAGAAGAATGCTGGTTTTGGCTCCTTTAGCTTTGTTAAACCTCATTTTTCTTGCCTGTAAATACTTACTGTCCTTACCTCGGAGGGCATGTCAAGCAAGATTCTTTTAAAGTGCTCCGTAAAATTAAAAATGAAAAAGATGTGTGAGTTGTTATTTTTGTTGTTATAAGAGGGGGTCGTGAGGGTTTCTGAAAGATCTCTATGTGGAAGAGACATGAGACATTTTCATAGCCTCTTAGAAGCTTTGAGTCCAACACTGGAACAACTTTACAGTGAAAAGACTGCTCTGAAAATGGTGTGGTTTGTTTCAGGCGATGGTTAGTGGTCTGATGTGGATATAGTAAAGCACGGCAGTCTCTTGGCTGCGGGACTGAAGCATCAGATGGAGAACTGGACTGTGTGTTTCTTAGAGCCCACATTCTATAATTCTAAGAAATGTTTCTCTCATTATAACTGAGCAATGCTAGATATCACTTTAAAATGGGAAGCCACACAGGTTTCACATGAACTAAAAAGAAATGTCAAACAGCTATTTTCTTAACAGTGAAACAAAACAAAACAAAAACTTCTCTGAGAAGCTAAAATAGGAAGAAAGAAGTCTAGTTTGTTAGCTGTTCTTCAATCTGGAAAACTTGAATGCCAGTTCCTTCCTGAGGAATGAGAGAGTAAGTGAAGAAAATGGAGGTCATCTCTCCCACCTTCTTCTAGAATAATTTCCCAATGATTTGTATGCCACATCCCAGTGCTAAAAGCATAATGAGACAGGGTAGATAGGGCCTGGCTTCAGAATCTGCAGTGCTGCTCACTGGATGGGACAGGCTCTAAGGAAGATCCTTAAACTCTTTAAGGCCAAGTTGCTCACCTGTAAAAATCAGGCAATAATGCCTAACCTGCAGGTCTATGATAAGTGTGGCAAAGCAGGGTAAACGTCCAGATTTAGGTCTTAGTGGTATTCATATACAGTTTGCCATGTCTAGCAAACAGTTGGCCAAGCCTTCCATAAGCACACTGGAGTAGAAGCTGAGGAGCTTGCCATGAAAGAACCCAAGCTCAGTTCGCCACCAGGTTCAGATACACGAGAGGACACATCCGGTGACCTGGGGAGACTTGTACGATCAAAATCTCTTTGCAGAGAAGCCAACGCTATTTCTTGGGAGCAAAAGACTCATGCAAAATGAGACTGGAGCCAAGAATCTAAACAGTCAAACGATAACAACAACAAAAATATAAATAAACAAGGTTAGTTAGTACATCCATCACCTCGCTTCATTACCGTTGTTTTGGTGTGTGGTGAGAACATTTAAGATCTACTGTCTTAACAACTTTTAAATCTCTAATACAGCATTGTTAACTATAGTCACCACGCTGTACACTCAACCCCCAGAACTTATTTGCCTTTCAACTGGAAGTTTGTATCCTTTGACCAAAACCTCCCCATTTCCCCCACCTCTCAGCCCCTGGCAACCACTCAATTTACACAGTGTTATATGTCAATTATAACTCAATAAAACTGAAAAAATATATAAATAAGTAAAATGAAACAAAACTAAAACCTCAGTTTATGGAATGAAGGAATGAGATGGGGGCTCCCAAAATCTATTTGTAGCAGCAATTAAGAGCCTTCAGGGGGAAATGTCACCTTAAGCAGCAGTGAAGCAAGGGACTATGAACTGGCCCACTAACAAAGCCTTAGTCTTCTGAACGATACCTGATATTCAGAGTGCCTCCTGACTCAGCAAGAGGGGTGGTGGGAGGGATTAAAAACTGAAACAATTTATTTAAAACCCTTATTCTGGATAGGACAAAGCAACAATGTTTTGTGATATTTTCAACACTGCGCAATCAACAAAGGAGAAATATTTTATTCCATTTTGCCCAGGACGGTTGTGCAGTTGTATCATCATGAGGGCTCTGAGAATCAGCTTAGAGACTCCTCTGGAGGGGGCATGAGAGCACCTTCAGTGGGGCAGGGAGGATCCGTAGCAGGTGCCCAGTGGGTAGGGGCTCAACACAGCATGGTACCAAGAGGGTGGTGCCCAGCAGGAGCCCTCGGTGCTGGTAGAGGAGTGGAGTGCCAGGAAGGGAACTTGAACCATCCCAGAAGAGGGCAACATACTGTAAGATGAAGTCTCTGTTTAATGAAGATGTTCTCTCAAACCCTCATGCACAATACAGTCAGTATTTAGAAACCCAAATAAGAAAAAGTCACATATCAGAGACAAAAAACCCACAAAATGTTCACCCATCATTTCTTAAAGAATTTTGAGATTTTCCTAATGTACACAGAAGTTGACTGACAGAACTAGATGTCCTTTTATAACTCATTGTTCCAAAGGAAGTTGGCCCAGTCACGCAGAACTGACAGAACCAGAATAACTAACACGCTAAGAATCCCCAGGGTTTCTAGTTCTTATGTTTCATGTGACCTTCAAGTTTAACTTCAAGTTTCAGATTTATGTGAACTTTAAAACAGATTCATGAGTTTCATTTTTAAGTCACTGTGATTTTCATGGGTTTCTCAAAAAGACATTAACAACAAATCACCCAGGGCTTATTTCAATCACACCCCACTCTTTGGTACCTCTGGAACCTAAAAATGCAAGAGAAGTTTGGGGAACCGTGTTTTAATGTATTTATATTTTTTGCCTGCAGACATGAAATGGGCTGGGAGAAAGTAGTCAAGTTCACGATTGTGTGGCAACGGTTTTAAAGGAGCCTAGCTCTTATTTCAGTCACGCAGGAGATTTATGGGTTGATAAGACTTCATTGATCAAAAGCATACTTTAATTTAGTATTTAGTGTAAGAATTTGCAAATGAGCTCCAGATGTGTTTATGTGAGCCAAACACCACGGTAATCAGACTGTGAAATAAACCTGCTTAGGCGATGTCTAGGTGAGGCCGAAACAACTGGTTGATTCAAAAACTTTAATTACTGGACGAGACATTGGAAAAAAAAAAGCTATCAATTCATTGCTAAATTTAGCTAGCCATTTTGGTCAAAAAGATTGTTTTCTTAGACACAGCCTTTGAATTATGAAATTTCTAACAAGAAAAATAGTGGTATAACAAAATACTAAATTTCTTGGATAGACAGAGAATTGCCTACAATGAGTGCACAGTTTTGAAACAGAAAATACAAAATGCATAGTAATTTCCAGGAATAGCACCAACAATTTCAGCATTTTCTAGAGAAGCAAACTAAATGAAAAGATGTATGAAAATTATTTAGGTAAAATCTAGAAACTGTTTTACAGCAGTCCTTGATTAAAACAGCACTACCATAGCATAGGGCCAATAGGAAAATGCGTTGTTCTAACAGCAGATATTTTTCCCAGTCCTAGTTTTGGAGATTTAATGGATAGAAAGAAGATCTTCACCGTGGCAAAGGGAAACTCCATTTAAGTGACTCTCCATTTGTTTACAAGGAGACTCTTTACTCCTTGGGTAACATGTGGTCCATGGAGCCCTTAATACTGATAGCTAGAAGATGCCTTTAGCACATCTACCCACGTCTGCTATCACCTGTCGACCTGCATGCTTAATAAGAACCAGTAGTGTTTGTTCCCAAAGCAAATAGTAGTGTTTGTTTCTATTTCAGGTAGTTTTAAAAAGATGAAATATGAGGCCAATAAAAGAAAAATTGTCATTTCTCAAAAACCATGTTGAATTCTTAGCAAAAACTCAATAAAAAGAAGTTATTAAAAAATGTTATCACATTAAGTGTGCGGAAGAAAATTGTAATGTTTCCTCTTTTAAATTGTTCTACAAGTATCTTCAAATTCTCATTAATCTTTAAATAAGCCAAATGTGGAAAATGTACATAATGGATTATGGGCATGGTTTACACAATAAATATAACATTCTAACTGACGATGCCAAATTCCAATCGTTGCAATAAAAGAAGTTTGATTAATGCCAAATAAGAACTTGAAGTGTGTGGGTTGGCCAAAACTCTCTCTCTGTATATATTTCACATTAAAATAAAATGTGTGAGATCTGTGTATACATTGTATGATAAAGTATGTGTGTAGATATAGATATATATTAATGTATGAATCATGCTGTATCATTACCCACTTTAATTGGAACGTCTGCTTAACTGGTCGAATACTGAGGGCAATCATTTATAAAAGAGGACTTCTACAGGATAATCGTGCACTGTCTTAAACTATCAGCCTAAAACTGACAAAAATTCAAGGAACTCGAGACATAAGACAATTTGTGTGATTCAAGTGATTTTCTTTCCCAATTAAAGGGAAAAAAATGGAAGTTGCATGGGAATGTACAGTTTAACCCAGCCTTGTTCCAACACATTGTAGAGAAGAACTGTGTACAAAAATACATACAAAACAAGAAACAAAATATAAAATTCTGAGAAAACTGAAAGATCAAAAGGAAAATGTGAACGTAATAGAAGCGAAGAAATTGAAGTATAGTGTAATCGAGTGGACAGGCAAGAGCTCAGAGTCGAAGAGTTTGAGTATCAAATCTCCCGTATGTATAGTGCTGGCCTTCATATAGCGAGTGATTGTGTGTGTGCCTACGTACATATGTAATACAGATGACATAGAATTCTAATTTATTATAAATGTATACCATATAATTTATTTTATACACACACATATATATATATATACACATATTGAATGTGTGTCTGTGTGGAAAGTTTCCTCTACAGTCCTTAAAGCTTCCAAGCCCACAAACACATTTTGCCTAAGATGATGAAGTTCTTAGAGAGTGCTGCGTACAACTTGTTCACAGAAGCTTCTGCCTTTGGAATGGGATACCCAGAGAACTTAGAAGTCGCTCAAGTCAGAGTCTCGTAAACACTTAATCTCTCTGAAACTAATGAAAGAAAACAATGAAAGAGACATGAGCACTAAAACACATCTTGCCTCCAAAAGGAAAAGAAATCTCAATTTTGCTTATTTTAGTGAATTACTGGGTCTTCCAAAAATTGATGAAATTCTGTACGTAATTTTAAATGCTTGTTTGGTAATTTATTTGGAAAGTTATTAAAATAAATTAGCACGATGGGTACATTATGATCTTTCATTTTTTTGAAAATACATCTGCATATAAGTTTTCATATATATATGTAAAGGTAAGTGTAGAGATATACATGGTGAACATTGGCTATTTCAAGGGGCAGAGATTGGTCAAGGATGTGATGAAATGAGGAGGGAAATTATTAGTTTTTTATTAACATATTTCTATATTATTTAACTTATTAGAGTAAACATCTACTACTAGTCTAACTTGAAAAGTCTGATGTAATGAAATGAATAGAATTCAACCCAGACAGATCTCTACAGTGATTGACTTGGGTAAAATCTAGTTCTGCATTTTGGGGTGGCAGGAAAAAAATAACTTTTGTTCATATTTAAATAATTCTTATGGTGTTTGATTGCAGGAATGATATCCGAGACATTTCATATTAAATCTCCCATTGAGAACAACTTGAAAATCTGGACAAAATAGAAAAAATTTATTTGAATGCAATGGAGAACTAGCATTTCAGTGAAGAATTATGGTGTCACAATTTAAGAAAAGAAGAAAATTTTGAAAGTTGAACTCAGCATTTGAGATTGCTTTTCTTCTCGGAGTATCTTTCAATTTCAGAAAAGATGACTAAAATGCTAAGCTATTGAGCTGAGTGACCAGGTCTAGGGAGATGCAAATTAGAATTGGGGGCTTGGCAATGGGGGAAGTAGGTTCCTGGAAAACCCTCTCAGCTTTTCAATTAGGGTTCTGAAGGCCACATACTCCCTATGCACAAGGGTAAACCAGAAATAAACCAGTCTTGGCAAGGTCTAAACCTATCCTGGGATTCTCTCAATTTTTGATTGGACGAATGTAACCTGGGATGGCTACTATACCTAACCACCTTCCAGACGCAAGTGTAATGCTGCTCAGAAGGCAGACACCACCAACTAGACCTCAATTTATCTCTTGAATTTTTCATATACAATGTGTAGCACTCAATCAAAACTAACCAGTATATGAAAAGACAAGACAGTGTCATCAAAAATTAAGAGAAATAGGAGCTGGCCCGGTGGCGCAGCGGTTTAGTCTGCACTTGGCAGCCCGGGGTTCGCGGGTTCGGATCCCGGGCACCCGCTGACGCACTGCCTGTCAGCCACGCCGTGGCGGCGTCCCATATAAAGTAGAGGAAGATGGGCACGATGTTAGCCCAGGGCCAGTCTTCCTCAAGCAAAAAAAAAAAAAAAAAAAAAGAGGAAGATTAGCAACAGATGTTAGCTCAGGGCTGGTCTTCCTCACATAAAAAAAAAAAAAATTAAGAGAAATAGAGAAACTATAGAAACAGACAAAAAGGGATGCTAATCAAACAGAGATACCACGCACAAGTTTTAAAATACTTGTGCTTAATGTGTTCAAGAATATCAAAGGAAAGACCCAGAATTTCAGTGGAGAAATGAAAACTATTTAACAAAAATAATTCTCTGTAAAATAAATTACCTCCTTCTATATTACATAATCTTTTATGACTTTCAGAATCCTTTGAAGTAGTCACATTAGTAACTAAGAAACCAACTAACCCAAACTTAATCACCTTTACAATTCTTTTATCACAATTGTCTGTTTTCTTAGACATTTTTAAATTTGGAGAACCCAGAATTTCTTTAACAACATTCATTTCATACTTTCCAAACAGTACAGTTCTTTATGATCACTTTATATTTTGAAAAAAAATAGTTTTACTCTTCTTAATAAGTGACTCATTTCACCCAATTGTCAATATCTTTCTTCTTATTCCTACATGTTTTTCGTTTTGGTCCCCTTTCTATTGGCAAAGCCTTCTAACACATTCTTAATTGTAAATATTATGAATGTAAATGAGTAGCTACAGAAAAGCCATACAATATATGTGCTACAGAGAATATAATGTTAAATTATAAAAACTGAGAATTTAACTACAGAATAAGCAAGTGTTGAAAAGGCATAAAATTACACGAAAATAAATTAAAAATTAAAATCAAACTTATTGTTTCTTCTATTTAGAGAACAGCAGCTACTTCTATGTTATCTTTATTTGAGAAAATTTAATTCTATATTGATATCTCAGCTTTATATATGTATGAATACATGCACCATCATCATGTTTATAAACTATGGAACCCCCCCAAAAAACATGATGAATTGATGTAGTTTATATTTTTCTTCTAAAATACCCCTCTTTGGACTGAAATCAAAGATGGAGGATTTCATCCAAGAAAAACAAATTCTAAAATTACAAAGTTATGACATATTTGGAAGTACAGATTTTTAAAGAGGGCTTCCTCTTCTCAAACAACTTAAATGGATACATTTTAGAGGCAATCATATTTGAAAGAATACCAAAATGGAAATAAATATTATCAAGGTAATCTTTGATAATAAATCATATGTTAAAAGGTTGACCAGGCGCTTTCTACTTTTTGCTTGAGGTTGTAGCTTACAGCATGCCAGTGCTCCCAGAGAAAAAAATTTAAAAGTCTCATAAAATACAAAACATCTGTTTGTAGGCATCAGAGTGCCACTGTGACAGAAAGGATTTAAAGGCCTAGATTGTAGAGAGAAGGAAAGATCATTGAAGTTAACTCAAATTTCTGCCTTTTGGTATATCCTAGGACATTTGCTGAGCTCTAGTATGCGAAGATGGGCTGGATAGGAAGGCAAAGGTAGTTGATAAGAGGTGGAGAATACTTTAGGTAATCTCGTAGGCCTGGGGAAGACAAAACTTGGAGGTCAAGCTTGCCAAGGCAGCTGGGTATAGAGGAAACAAAATCCAGGAGAGAAGTGAGGTGCAGAGAATTAAGCCTAACAGTTGGAGCTCATTTTCTTCTTGAGTCATTTGCTAATTAATCTGAGAAAGACAAAAGGCTAAGAAGCATAAGATGAAGATGGTTGAAAGGCATGAGAGAATTTTAGTCATCCCTGTGTGCTCAAAAGCAAAAGTTGGAGTTTATTATCTACAAAGGTGAATAGGCCTTAGGAAGCTCTAGGCTTGAGTTAAAACCACTGAAGGTGGATGAGTGGCAGACAACCAGAAGTAGAAAGAGCTTTACAAGGATTGCAAACCAGCCTGAGTCAGCACAGTCTGAAACTAGATTGAGTTGATCCAACCTTTTGCTGTATGCCAGAGGATAGGATGAATCCTCTCTGGAGGAAGATAACATTATTCAAAGCCTCTATAATTTTTCATCACAATGTCTAACATTTAGTCAAAATTACCAGGCACACCAAAAAATAAGGCTAAGGGAAAATAGAGACAATTAAAATAAATCCAAAAGAGACCTAGATATTGATATATATTTCAAAATAGGTAATTCATATGTTTCAGAAAGTAGAAAATAGTGTGGAGAACCTCAAAAGAGGACATTAATATGTGAAAAAGATTGAGTGGTGGGGCCAGCCCCACGGCCTAGTGGTTAAGTTTGGTGCGCTCCGCTTCAGCTGCCCAGGTTCGGTTCCCAGGTGCAGATCTACACCACTCGTCAGCAGCTATACTGTGGCAGCAACCCACATACAAAATAGAGGAAGATTGGCAACAGATGTTAACTCAGGGCAAATCTTCCTCACCAAGAAAAAAAGGATTGAATGGATGTTAAAGAAATTAAAAAATACTGTAGCAGCAATTAGGACACAATGCATGGTTATAAAAGCAAATCGATAACAGTTTAAAGAGAGGTTTAGTGAGCTCAAGATAGCCAGCCAAAAATATCTAGACTGAAGCCTGGAAGCAAAATGTATGGAAAGTATAGAATTAATTTTATGAAAATTACTGTAATAATAGAACATGTGACTTATTCTCTTATTCTCACTGTTTGTTACCTACAATCACTCTGCTAGCATCTCTACCAGCTAGCTCTTCTGTCTGTTGTGCCAAAGCCATCAAGCCATCACCTAAATACTTTGCTTATTTGTGTCATTATTTACACTATGCTTGTCATTGACAGTAACTAAATACATCACCAGCTTAGAAGAGCAAGTTAAAGAAATTAAAGAGATTATTGACCAGCCGGAGACAAAATGAAAACTGGTTGGTGCAGATAGAGACGTAAACTATGGGTTCCTAAGGTTAAATGTTTCCTAAATAAGCTTTGACTGCAGCACTGCAAAGTTAATCAGAATCATTTTACACTTTGCAATCAATAGCTCTTCCTAGTTAGAGTATCAAAAAAAGAGGAAAAGGGCTCTGAAATTTGTCCAGGTGAAATAAAACAAGCTTCAAAATCCTGAGTGGAATCTTTTCTATGAAATTGGAATATCACCACATTATAAAAGGCTTCTGCTTTTCACCTGACATTCTACTTGTTGATATTTAAAATGAGTATTGAATAAAATTTAAGTGGGCACGACAAACTTCTTCCTTGGACTGCTCTTCCAAGTATTCACCTTTGCATCAGATATCTAGAGTCTTCCGTCCTCTTCTATATCTCCACGCTCTCTTGAAGTGATCTGAAATTAGGCATTTATACGTCAGGAAGAATATATTTATGATGCCATATAATATACCTTATTTTTTCTCTCAGTGAAAAAAACTGCCAGTGGCTCTTTGTGTAGACGGAAATAAAAGGTCACCTTGGAGTACACCATAAATAGTACCATTTGATAAAGAGAATGTACACAGAACAGGTCCTGGCCTGGGAAAGAGCAACATTAGTTTGGATTAATGAACAAAATTATTCAGTGTGGAATGAAGGCCCCAGGGGAAGTGAAGGAAAATTTTGTAAAGGAAGTCAGGAGTGTTTCCAGGAGAGAAAAGAGTTATACGCAGCAAACTTCTTCTCCCTAAGACTTACAGTTAAGGAGATAGGGGAGGACTGCCACAGCTCAACAAATGTCCATTAAAGGAATGAAGACTTCAGAATAAAACCACTATGTAAACTATGTGTATTGAGAAACATGAACTTCTCTCTGATCATTGCTGCAGCCAAAACATTCCACATTTCCTACAAGCTACTCACAGCAGTGACTGAAAGAGAGGAGTCAGCTCCAGATGTGTCAGACAGACCCAACCTACCTTCAGGGGCCAACTCCACCATGGTGAACAGCACTGACTCACCAAGCCTCTGCTTCAGGATCCAGAAAGTACAGCTGCCCCTTCTACTTGCTGCATAGCTTCACTCTGCCAGCAGAGGTCCTGCCACCTGTCAGATTTGACTTAGGCTTCCCGGCCACCTATTTAGCTGTTTCTTCCCAAGGCAGGAGCATGCCCAGTGTGTCTGCAGAACATCAAGAAGGCCAAGTAGTAAGAAGGGACGATACGAGATGAAAAAAAGAGCAAAAAATGAGAGCCAGATCTTACATGAACTTATGGTTACTATATGGATTTTAGCTTTTATTTTGAGTGAGATGGGAAGCCATTGGCAGTTTTATTCATAGAAATGACATCTTCTGACTTATATTTTAATGGGATTATTCTAGCAGCCATGCTGAGGATAAATGACAAGGGAGAATAGATGAAGCAAAAATATCAGTTTACAAAGTAATGCATTAACAGAGGTAAAATATGATGATAGTTTGGAGTAAGGTACTAGCAGAGAAGATGCCAAAACCAATATTTATATTGTTTAATGACTACAGCTTTTTTAGTATATTATGATATCTGCTCTCTATTATCACTCTCAATCATTTCTAGATTTCTCTTGATGCATTTTTCTTTCAGATGAATGTAGGAGTCTGTCAGGCAGTTGCAAACACAAAAAAAATCATGTTTGGTTTTTAATTAGGATTACCTTGATTTGAATAATTTTTGGAGAACATACATCTTTACATTAGTGAGGCATCTTATTCAAGAAATATTATATCAATTTGCATCAATAAAATTTTGTAATTTAAAACAAATTTTATGCATTTTATTTGAGTATATCTATACATAAAATATATTAATTGTTGTATGTTTATGTGTATGATTATGTATCCAACTTACTAGATTTTTTAAACTAGTTTTAATAGTTTTAGGATTGCTTCTCTAGGCAAATGTAGATTAGCTGAAAATGTCAGGTTCAACCTTTTTTTTACAACATCAAGATGACCTCCAATTGAATAACAGACAAAGAATTTAAAGAAATTATGATAAATATGCTTAAGGACTAAAAACATTTTCTTTTTTCTTTTTCTCTGAGGAAGATTTGCCCTGAGTTAACATCTGTGCCAATCTTCCTCTATTTCATATGTGAGCCTCTCCCATAGCATGGCCACCAATGAGTGGTATAGGTCTGCTCCCAGGAAGCAAACCTGGGCCACCAAAGCAGAGCATGCCTAACTTAACCACTAGGCGAAGGGGTTGACCCCTAAAAAATGTTCTTAATGAATAAACTGATGGAGAATATCAGCAGAAAATTAGAAACTGTTTAAAAGAACCAAATAAAATATAGAACCGAAATATGTAGCAGTAAAGTTAAAAACTTGCTGGATGAGCATAGCACATTGGACATAACAGAAGAGTGGGTCAATGAATGATAGATCAATAAAAATTATCCAATGTAAAGAAAAGAGAAAAAATAATAAAATAAATAGAAATGAGTTAGTATAAAGCATGTAATACACGTGTAATTGAAGTCCCACAAGGAGAAAAGGGAAAACATGGAGAAAAAATAAGTATTGTAAGAAATGATTGCCCAAAAATGTTCAAATTTTGTTCCAAAAATATAAACAAAATATCCAAGAATTTCAGACATCTCAAGGTAGAATAAATACAAAGAAAACCACAACTAGGTACATCAAACTCAAATGATAAAAATCAAAGAAAAAGAAAAATCTTGAAAGTAGCCACAGGACAAAAAGACACATCACGTACATAGAACAATATGAAGGACAGCTGGTTTCTCATCAGAAACAATGGAAGCCAGAATACAGTGAAACAACACCTTTAAAGTACTTAAGTAAGAAATAACTGTCTCAAGAGAATGAGAAGACAAGCCAGAGACTGGCAGAAATATTTGCAAAAGACATATCTGATAAAGGAATGTTATCCAAAATATACAGAGAACTCTGAAAACTCAAATGTAAGAAAATAAACAACCCAATTAAAAAATGGGCAGAATACTTGAAGACACACCTCACTGAAGAAGATATTCAGATGGCAAACAAGCATATGAAAAGATACTCAGCATCATATTTCATTAGGGAATTCAAATTAAAACAACAATAAGGTACCACTATGCATCTATTAGAATAGCTAAAATCTAAAACCCTGACAACACCAAAAGCTGGCAAAGATGCTAAGGAACAGAAACTCTTATTCACTACTGGCAAGAATGCAAAATAGTACAGCCACTTTGCAAGACAGTTTGGCAGTTTCTTACCAAACTAAACATTACTCTTATGGTATAATCCAGCAATCATGCTCTTTGGATTAGCCCAAATGAGTTAAAACTTACATCCATAAAAAAAACTTGCACATGGATATTTATGGAAACTTTATTCATAATTGCCAAAACTTGGAAGTAACCAAGATGTCCTTCAGTAGGTGAGTGGATAAATAAACTGCGGTACATCTAGACAATGGAATATTATTCAGTGCTAAAAAGAAATGAGCTATCAAGCAATGAGAATGGAGGAAAATTAAATGCATATTACTAGGTGAAATGAGTCAATCTGAAAAGGCTACACACTATAATTCTAACTACATAGCATTCTATAAAAGGCAAAACTATGGAGAAAGAAAAAGGATCAGCGGTTGCCAGGTACTGGGGATGGGGGAAATGAATACGCAGAGCACCAAGCATGTTTAGGGCGGTGAAACTATTCTGTATGATACTACACGGTGGATACATGTCATTACACATTTGTCAAAACCCATAGAATATACAACACCAAGAGTGAACTGTAATGCAAACTATGGACTCTGGACGATAGTGTGTCAATGAAGGTTCATCGACTGTAACAAATGTCCCACTCTGGTGCAGGGTGTTGATAGTGGGGGAGGCTGTATGTACATGAGGGCAGGGGGTATATGAGAAATCTCTGTACCTTCCATTCAATTTTGCTGTGAACCTAAAACTGCTCTAAAAAATAAAGTGTCAACCCATAAGTCTTTATCCAGTGAAAATGTCAATTAAAAAATGAAAGCAAAATAAGATATTTTCATTAAATGAAACAAGAGAATTCATCACCAATAGATTTAGCCTTCAAAAATGCGGTAAGAAATACTTCAGGTTAAAGAAAAATTATACGAGATGGAAACTAATGTCTACAGGAAGAAATCGAGATTTCTGGAAATAGTAGACATATTTTTTGTTTGTTTGTTTGCACTATCTAGTCAATTCTGATTCCTAGCTCCCCTGTGTACAGCATAGCAGACTCTGCCTGGTCTTTTCACACCATCCTCTCGCCTTCCGTTGCTCTGTCAGACAATGCTCTGCTGCTATTCATAGGGTTTTCATGGCCAATTTTTTCAGAAGTGGGTGACTAGGTCCTTCTTCCTAGTCTGTCTTAGTCTGGAAGCTCTGCTAAAACCTGTGCACCATGGATGACCCTGCTGGTATTTGAAATACCGGTGGCATAGCTTTCAGCATCATAGCAACATGCAGCCACCACAGTATGACAACCAACAGATGTGTGGTATGGTTCCCTCACTGGGAAACAAACCAGCGCCATGATGGTGAGAGACCCGAATTCTAACCTAATTAGGTCACGTGGCTGATAGTTTTGTATAGCTACACCAGTAAATGTATAGATAGATATAAAAGGCCTTATTTTTCCCCATCAATATTTTAATTTATTTATTTTATTTTTGTGAGGAAGACCAGCCCTGAGCTAACATCCGTTGCCAACCCTCCTCTTTTTGCTGAGGAAGACTGGCCCTGGGCTAACATCAGTGCCCATCTTCCTCCACTTTATATGGGACACTGCCACGGCATGGCTGACCAGCAGTGCGTCAGCGGGCGCCCGGGATCCGAACCCACGAACCCCGGGCTGCCAAGCGCAGACTAAACCGCTGCGCCACCGGGTCGGCCCCCCATCAATATTTTTAAACAACATATGACAATAGCACAAAGAAAGAGAAGAGAAATGGGACTACACTGTTTCAAGTTTCTTACATTTTAAATGAAGAGGTACAATACCAACTTTAAATCAACTGTGATAAGTTAAGGATGCATATTATAATTCCTAGAGAGAAAACACTGGAAAAAGAAGGCAAAATGAACAGAAGATCAAAAAGCAAGTGGGGCAAACAGAAAAATAATAGCAAAATGGTACACCAATGCCCAACCATTTCAATAATTATGTTGAACATAAATTGTCTAAAATACTCAAATTAAAAAACAAAGGTCAGAATGGATAAAATAAATATGACCTGGCTGTATACTATCTACAAGACTCACACTTTGTATATGAAGAAACATATACAGATTGAAAGTAAACAGATGGAAAAATATGCCATGCAAGGAGTAAACATAAGAAAGCTGGGGTAGCAATTTTATTATCAGATAAAGTAGACTTGAAGAGTAATACCAAAGATACAGAGGAACACTTCATAATAATAAAAGACTCAATTCACAAGGAATACACAATAATGACAGCTGTGTATGTGTTTAATAACAGAATTTCATAATATATTAAGCAAAAATTGACAAACTGAAGAAAAAATAGAAAAATCACAATTATAGTTGATGTTAGCACTCTTCTCTCAGTACTAATAAAACAACCAGACAAAACCATCAGAAAATACAGAAAAGACCCAACCAAAACTATCAGCCACCTGACCTAACTGATATTTACAAAATAAGACTCCCAGTAACTGAAGAATATTCATTCTTTTCAAGCACACAGGAAGCATATGCTTGACCATAAAATGATTCTATAAATTCCCAAATGTTGAAAGCTTACAGAGTAGGTTCTTTGACAATAAAAGAATTAATTTAGAATCAAAGGAATAAGACACCTAGAAAGGCCCCAACACGTGGAAGTTAAAAATCACACCCAGGAGTTAAAGAAATTTTAAAAATTAAGAAATATTTCTAATTGAATAATAAACATAAGATATCAAAATTCATAAATAAATAAGAGAACAAGGAATGTTCTTTCTTACAGTAGATTGTCAATTGATAAATATGGAGGGAATGATGGAGTTAGACGTATCATCTAAGGCTAAAGGGGTCTTAGCTAAAGGCTAAGGCTCTTAGCTAAGGCTAAAGAGACCAATGACAGACAAATGAGAGGCATACTTGTGGGTTATACGCTGGATCAGAAAAAAGCTACAAAGGACATTATCCAACAAATGACAAAATGTCTTATATATTAGATAATAATATCGTATCAGTATTAAATTTTCAAATAAAAATAAAAGTAAAGATTAGAAATTGAAATTCATCAAATATTTTTTCATCTGTGGAGGCAGTCACATAATTTTTTTCTTAGTTGATTTAATACAGCAATAAATTTTTATGTTATGATTTCTATGCTGTCGAAACATCTTTGCATTCCTGACATAAAAATGTAGTATTCATTTAACACATTGATGGTTTCAATTTACTAATATTTTAGTTAAGATGTTTACTTCAACCTTTTAAGTAAGATTGACCTATGTTTAGGCTATATGTACAATTCTGGTCCATTTAGTTTATCAGTTACCTCGGAGTGGCAGGAGGATTTAGAAAAAGCTCCATGCTTGCTTTACTCCAGAACAGTTCATCAATGTGAACAATTTTGTTCAACAAATAATTTTGTTATTTAATAGTTTCCTAATACCTTATGCATTTGATCCAGATTTTCCATTTTTTATGCAAAAATATACACAATGTTTTCTTTTAAATTTTGTATCTTTTCTATGTATAATTGTGCCTCATTTCTATTTCTTAAAATTGTTTTTTATATCTTTGTTTTTTATCATATTTTGATGTTTTCTATATTTTACTCTTTTCAAATAGCTTTCAGTTCTACTTATCAATTTTTTTTTTTTTAATTTCACTAATTTCTTATTCTTGTTTAGCAAATGTTTCCTTGTGCTTTAGGTTATGTTCTCCTAATTTCTTGAGTTGAATGATTGAAACATTTTTTCCCAGAATTCTCATTTTCTAACACAGTAATTTTATCTTTTCTAATAAAAAAATTTACTTGGATAATACTTTGGACACAACACATAGCTTTTATTATAGAGCAACCTTTCTAACCCAATAGCTATTTGGAAGACTGGTTTTTAATTTCCATGTAGGTAGAGTTTATTTTGCTATCTAATTAACAGCATTAACTTTTTAAAAAATTTCATCTTCTTGGAATTTATTGAGAGCCTCTTTGTGATCTCACATACAGCCATTTTTTAAACTATTTCACTGTAATTATGTAGACCTGATTATGTTTGACTTGCTTATTTGCTTGCATTTTTTTCTTGTACCAGAAATATTCCTCTTGAATTCTCCTTTTGATTTGTTTTCTCTCCTTACATTGTATTCTTTAGTAAACATTCTAGATTGTATCTATGAGTGGTAAACAATTCGGAAAATGTGTTGTTCTCACTCATGAATGATAGTTTTGTCAGCTGAAGAATCTTCTGTTCAAAATCATTCCCTTAGAATGCGGAGCCTGTTGTCCTATAGTAGTACTGTCCAATAGAACTTTTAGTGATCATGGAAATTTTCTCTATTTGCAAAATCCAATATGGCAGCCAATAACTACATGTTGCTTCTGAGAAATCGAAATAAGGCTAGTGTGCTTGAAGAATTAAATTTTTCATTTTATTTAATTTTAATTAATTTAAAATTTAAAACCCGCATGTGCTAGTGGCTGCTGTACTCATCAGTTCTACAGTATTTTATTATCTAGTATTGTCTTGATATGTATGATGAATATTTAATGTTTTTTTAATAGACAACTTTTTCATATGATTGTCTTTGTCTCTGGAAGTTTTTGACATATTTGCTTCATCTTTGGAGGTTTAAAATTTTACCAGATTATGTACCCAGATATAGACATTTTTTTTCTTTTGCTTTTCATTTATCTTGACAAGCGCTTAAGGAGCTCTTTTATTTACTTCAATTCTGACAATTTTTCTTGTATTATGTTTTTTATTATTTTCTCTCTTCCATCACCCTAGTCTCTCCTTTTTAGCTTCTACGAAAAAATATTGTAAATTCTAGACCTATTTTCTCTGCCTTTTAGCTATTTTTTCAAAGTTATTATTATTTTAACCTTTTCTGCTAAATACTGGGATAACTCTGTGGCTCAATATTTACATTCAACAAGTCACCTTTCAGCCGTGTCCATTCTGCTATTGAATGCATCAGTTGAGTTTTTGTTTATACCCATGATGATATTGTTTGGATCCTAAGTGCTACTTTTTTATACAAAAATTGTTCTTTCTTACAGAATGAAATATCTTTTCTTATTCATTTGAGTATACTAGTTACATTTCTTTTACGTTTCCTATATTACCTTCATTGTATTGATCATTAACTTTTCTACTGAGTTTAGTACTTCTTTAAAACAATGTTCATTTTACTTAAACATTAGTAGTGTGTGTGTGTCTGTGTCTTTGCTAATTTTGAATCAGACATTCCATGTTCATGCGTTGATAGGGGGCTGTGTGTCTACGTGTTTATTAACATATTTAATGAATTCTCTAGCCAGTGCTAGGGGAGTGGTTTATTCAAATAGTCAGACCTTTTTGACTTTTTCATTCAATTATTCTTGAAATTACTTAATCCACTAATGAAACCTCCCTGTTTTCCACAGCTTATTCTTGTATTGACGAAATATCTCTCTTTCACAATTTCTAGAGATTTTTATGGGAATGAGTATGCAGATGCTCATACCTAGTCTTCTAGTTTGATCCATTTTCTGTCTATAATGTTGTAATAATCCATTCATTCCAGAAGGCAAGATTTGCTTCTATTAAGCATCTAAAAGGAATAGGGAGTTTTTTGCTGGTTACTGGAAGATAGAAATTATCTAAAGAGCTCAGAGTTTAGGGAGATGGACAAATGCATAAACAGACTATTATATCAGGTGGCATGTATGAAGGTGATAAAAATATGTACAAAGTGGACCAACAGTGTGCCAAAGAGATTGGTGGAAGCAGTTCAATGCCAAGGAGTATTTTATTACTAACACTGGTTAATAGTGACAGTTAAAGCAGAGAAACCGTTTTATTATTATTTTTCAATTCTATACAAACAATAACAACAAAAAAGACTTCTTGCCTGCACGTGTGGCAGACTATTCCCCCTGTTCCTCCTTGTTGTGCCACTTGTGGGGGTTCAGAAAGGGAGGTGAATCACTCTGCTTGGTCACATGGCTTTACAGATGAAAAGTCACAGTAACTTGTTAGGAAAGTTGGGGATGGAGAAGAGGCGATAGACGTATGAACCTCAAGAAGCTAGGCATGAGAACACAATGACAAATTGGGTGTCCAGGAGGAGGGAGTGGGCGGAGTCTTGGATGACTCTTAGGCTTCTGATTGGCGTGATGAGGAAAGGAAGACACAGGTTTAGTGGGTGGAGCACGGGATGAATATGAGATACCTGTAGAACACTCAAGGGAAAGAATTAATAGCTGACTCTATAAACAGATTTTTAGGTTCAACAAAGAGATCTGAGTGAGAATATAAATCTTGCTTTATTAACATGTTATAAACCAGTGATTCTGAAGCATTTTAATGTGAGAAGAACAACCAGAACCCCTTGTTTAAAAGGCAGATTCCAAGGCCCCTCTGGAAACTCGCATGCAGTCAGACTGAGGTGGAACACGGGAGTCCGTCATTTTAAGAAGCGTAGGTGATTCTGCTGAAGCTGGTCGTCTGAAGACACTTGAGTAAAAACCACTATAAACACATCAAATTAATAGCCCAGACTAAAAGGGCTCTCTCTTATATGACACCAGCAATGTAATAAAGTTTGTCAACTCCATGAATAGTAATTGACTGAATCTAGCTCGCTCAAATTGTCACAAGTCAATTAACTGTCCCTCCATGCCATTGTTTTACACTAGTATTTAGAGCTTATTTTGCTGCTGTTTTAGAAATAAGCAACTATAAATAGGTGTATCACATGGCACTTTTTAGCAGAACAGAAGCAGTAAATAGATACATTATTCATACTATTCACAAACTAAATATATGCACAATTAGATAAGGTCAAAGTACAAGTTACTGAGAGTCCAGGAAGCAAGTACAATTAACTTACTTTTATACAGACAGAAAAGAGCTGAGGTTATGAGAATATGTGGGAAGGAGTGAAGGAAGCATTTTGGGAGAGTTTGGGGAGGACATGAGGATTTTAGGGACAGTGACTTGAAAGGATGTGCAGGATTGGAAGTGAAAATGCCAGTATTTTCACTTTTTTATGTGATGCTATAAATTCTTTTCAAGAAGAGTTTGAATTGCCTATAAATAAAATAACACGCCCTGTCATTTCCCTTTGCAAATATCTGTAATGTCTCCATGATGAGAGATCCCGAAGAGTCGCTGCTCGACAAAAGGAAAGAGATGAATACTGCCAGTGACAGGAATTTGATACACTTTTTATTTTCCAAACACCTATTAAAATTATCAATGGATCAATTTTTTTTTTTTTACTGTAGATTCAAAAAAATAATGTTAGGTAGTGGGCTTGGTAAGCTGTGGGAATCTTCTTCAGTTATCATTTCTGTGCTACCTGGGAAATGTGTTTCTTTGTCCCAAGAAATTGTGGTGCTAGAGTCAGTTTTAAATTGAAAAGGAAACAACAGTGCTGGGGGAGGAGTTTGAAAATCTATTTTGAAAAGTTATTTACATATTCTCCAAAGCAATTGCCTGTGTCTGGCAAAGGAAAAAGTATTTTTATTTATTGGGGGGGGGGGGGATTGAGGCTTTATATGTTGAATATCAAATTGACCTAAAATAAATATCTAGTATTCTTTTAAGAAATCCAAAAGGGTTCTTTCCGGCTACGTAAATAAGAACAGAACTTGTAGGAAATACAAAATACCCATTCATTATTTGAATAATGCCTTTTTTAAAGTAAGAGAACTATATTTGGTTATTGCCTCTTCAATTAAAATAGGATAGAGAGAAATTAAAGCTGGACAAGCAAAATAATACCACTGAAGTTGGTATATAATGTCCATAAGGAAAACTGCATGAAAGTATAAAATTTGGATTTGAGAATAAAAGGCTAAAAAGGGGTTCTCTCCCAATTGCCTTTAGGTAGAGAAATGGAGCTTAATGATAATTTATTCTCAATTTATATTAAGGCAAATGGAACAAATGGAAAAGAGAGGCCGGAGTTATGCATATGGAACACTTACTAGCAAAATGATCAGTAGATATTCAAATATTTTATCAAAGAAAGTTATTGAAAACATGGCAAAATCATAAACTCTGCATTATCTATTGTTAAGGCCTCAGGGGTATTATTTTTAGAGGCAGAAAAAAACTGGATTGTCTCCCCATATTCCTTCTAGGCTTAAAAATTTTATGATTATTTATAGCAGTCTGTATCTTTAATGGAGTTTAAGGTTTATTCCAAAGGTCTTCCCTGACCTCCATCCATGTAACAGGCCAAATGCCCCTCCCTCACCATCAACATGATATTTGGATTCATTTTGCCTCATTCGTAGTATAGTGTCCAGTCAGGTGCATCAACCTGACATGCAGAGAATCCCTCCTGTCCAGTTCTCCTTCTTTGCAGACACATCCCAGCCCTCACAGATGCCAGCATTGCTTCCCTACCCCACAGGCCACTTGCAGCTGGCAATGGCATCAACATTCTTCCAGTCACTTGAAAATAAAATATTGAATTAGTTTTGATGTCTTCCTTCCTTTCCACCTACCACCTCCATATATCATCAGAGACCAGGTCAATCTTTTCTTCCTTATCTTGAATTACTTGCCATTTTCTCTGAATGGAAGTTGAACTCCTGTTCCTTTAATATAAACATTCTTTAAATTGCTGTTTCGTGGGCTGTAACTCAAATCTCATCGAAATAAACATCACTGAAACGTATTTTACAGCCACAAACAATGGTCTACTTACTTCAAATCACATATGATAGTAAAGAAAAAGTCACAGGATTCCCCAAATAATTTCACAATAGAAAACGATTTGCTCAAAGTCAGAAGTCCTAGATTCTGGTCTTGTTTCTGCCACACATCAGCTTTATGACCTTGGATCTTAGTGTAATAATCTGTACAATGACTGGTTAATAAGATTCAAGGACCTCTTACCTCTTAAAGTCTAGGATCTTTTGATTCAAGTCTTTGAAATTAGTTCCATTAACCACTGAGATGTGCTTTTCTGGCTCTTCTTTCTATAGCAACCATGCCCCATATCTTCTGGACCTATTGCTTTCCTGTGCTGACAATTTTTCTTAGTTTCTACTTAAGGTTCTTCCTTAGTTTACTTTGGTTTTCTTGTTGTATTTTATTTCTCCTCTATTTTTTCCTTCCAGACTCTTTATATCCATACTGGGTTTTGGCCCATGTAACATCCTACACATTTATTTATCATAATATTTATCACTGGGAGCACAAAAAATGTCTTACTCATATTCACATTTCTAGTGCCTGGCCTAGTGCCAGAAACATAGAGATGGCTCACTAATCTCTTGTTGAGGGGAATTAATCCAAGAAGATAAACACTACAGCACCATCAAATGGTTTCTATTAGGCATTGTCAGTTCAGATGGATCCACGGCAATTCTACCATAACAAGAACAAACAGCAGACTGCAAGACCCTTCTTTCCCATGAAACTTTCTAGAACATTTAATTTTAGGTGATCATTCTTCTCTTCTTTCCCAAGCAACGTGGTGACAAATACATCATTTGAAGTACCAACAAGGAAATCACACCTGAAAATCAGGAAAAATACAGTCATGCACTGCATAACAACGTTTTGGTCAACAACGGACTGCATACATGGCTGTGGTCCCATAAGATTAGTACCATATAGCCTAGATGTGTAGTAAGCCATACCCTCCAGGTTTGAGTAAGTACACTCTATGATGTTTGCACAATGATGCACTCGCCAAACAATGCATTTATCAGAACATATACCTGTCGTTAAGTGACGCATGGCTGTAGTTACATATTCTGAGACTTGTCACTTCCTATCTTTCTGCATGTTTTATAATCAGAATTTTTATATAAACCTTAAGTTGATGTGACTTCTAGGTCTTTAGAATTTTGGTTGAGATAAGAGAAAGTTTTACCTTTGATCGGCTGATTATATTACGTTATGAGAATAAGTCTAGCATAATCCTGACAGTTCAGTCTCTTATTTTATTCTGAGCTATTATTTTTGTAATTTTGGTATAAAAAAATCATAGACTGTTAGGGTTTTAAAGAACCCTTAGGAGCCTTGTAGTATGACAGTACCTAAGCTGGGTTATCACAGATCACTTAATTTGTAAGCTTTGGTAGGTGTTTGAAGAAAAACTTGAAATGACTTGAAAAGAAAAGAAAGAACTGAAGTTCTGTGAGCAAAAATATTTGGGAAATGCTGAGTTTTTAAAAAATCATTTTGTTTTTCTTATGGCACTTCTCAGTCTTTAATATTGTAATATTCCTAGTTAATTTCCAAGACTGTACCAAAGGTATTATCTCAGTCAGGGAACCACACCATCCGTCTGTCGGTTGTCATACTGTGGCAGCTGCATGTTGGTGTGATGCTAAAAGCTGTGCCACCGGTATTTCAAATAGCAGGGTCACCCATAGTGGATACACTTCAGCGGAGCTTCCAGACTAAGGCAGACTAGGAAGCAAGACCTGGCCACCCACTTCTGAAAAAATTGGGGATGAAAACCCTATGAATAGTAGCGGAGCATTGTCTGATACAGCGCCGGAAGGCGAGAGGATGGTGCAAAACGACTGGGCAGAGTTCTGCTCTGCTGTCCACAGGATCACTGGGAGTTGGAATCAAGTCAACAGCAGTAACAACAAGCCAGGGATATTACACAGCATTTCCCTGACTTTTAGGTCATAGAAATTATTCTTAATGAAATACATGTTAATATCTTCAGAAGAGTTTTCTGAAGAACAAGCTGAGAAATTCTGAGACCCAGAAGATTGTAGCTTTATCTATGAACACATTTGGTTAGTTAGCAGTAAGGATAGTATTAGAACCCAGGACTCTTAGATCCCCTGTTCTGTCTGCTCCCCATGATATCATGGATTCTAATAACAATCTACACTGCTCTCCAATATTTTATGCTACTTTAGCAGAGAGCACAATACCCCAAAACAAAAAAATGCTACAATAACAGTAATCATTTCTAGCTAATATTATAAATATTTAGACCCATTTCTAGTAGTTTTACCTGAGAAGCCAAAAGAGCCAATCAATTAAAAAGTCTTGAAGTTTTCTGGCAAATGACTTACAGCATTGGAAAAAAATAAAAGAATTATAAGCAATATTTTATATAAACTAAGTAAAATTTTATGTAAAACATATAAATTTTATATTAAATATAAACATGTATATATAATATATACAAAGTTTATGAATCTGCCCCATTCCTATTTTTTTAAATAAATATGAATTCTTGATTTTTGAATGGATAAAATATGTCAATTAAAATTGTCAATTATAGGGGCCAGCCAGGTGGTGTAGTGGTTAATTTCACACACTCTGCTTCAGCAGCCTGGGGTTCACAGGTTCAGATCCCAGGCATGGACCTACACACTGCTTATCAAGCCATACTGTGGCAGGCATCCCACATATAAAGTAGAGGAAGATGGGCACAGACCTTAGCCCAGGGCCAATCTTCCTCAGCAAAAAGAGGGGGATTGGCAATAGACGTTAGCCTAGGGCTACTCTTCCTCACACACACACACACAAATTGTCAATTATAGAAGCAAATAATTTTGTGGTATTTTCTAATCTCTCACAGATTTGTTTATCATTTTCATTGTGTTGTGCAGGATAAACCAATTAATTTACAGTTTTAAAAAACATCCTTTGAAGACAAACACAATAGCAGACCAAACTTTGAATTCAACCACGGCATGTGGTATGAGGCATCTTACTACTCTAAAATTGAATTTCCATCAAATTTCCCAAATGTGAATATTTACAAAGAGGAATCACAATGGTTTATTGCCAGGATTAAAAAAGAATAACACTACACTTTCTTTTCACAATGGCAAAATGCTTAAAGGCCAATATTAATAAGTAAGGAAAACATGTTATACAGTTCAAGAGAAATGGAAAAGAATTTGGCCACAAAATTGACTCTGCTCCTCTATGGCTGCAGAAATCTTACAGGTGAGTCAAGTCAGATACTTCCTTAGCCTTTGACTCCACTGAGTGTGGGAGAAGTTTACACGGATACTGTGGGAAATTCCTCCACATTTAGGTAAAGAATATAAGGAACAGAGACTCATAGAATCCTAGACCTGGAAAAACAATTTAAAAAGAGCATGTGATGTCTTGATAATAATACTCTTTAATAAGGAAAAAGTACTGAGATCTTGTGAGATATGTTTGGACAAATATTTGATTGAACAAAAAAAACACATCCATTCCAGATTCTGGAATCTGGCTAGACCATAATGTAGATGTTGGCCAAAGTCCCAAGTCAGACAGACTCATCCAAAATAGAATGAGGTGAGGTTGGGGGTATGGAGGAGAAGAATTCTTTCCAAGAACAGCACCAGCAAATGTCATGCATTACTCATATATTCATTCATCTAACAAATACACATCAAATATCTTCTTAGTGCTTCATTTGAAAGCTGATATTCAGCAAATATTTATTGAGAAGCAGTATGCACCAGACAACATTGTAGGTGCTGGAGAGTCAGTAGAGAAGTAAACAAAGTCCCTCTTCTAAAAGAGCTTACATTCTACCAGGAGATAATCCATAATCAATCTCAGACAGTGAGAAGTGCTCTGAAGAAAATAAAAGAAGGTGATGCGATAATGGGTTGGAAATGGACCATCTAGGGAGATGGCATCTGAAAGGACACCCAATATACATGAGGAATCCATCCACAAAGGAATTTGGAGGGAAAATATTCCAGGCAAACAGGATGGCAGATGCAAACAATCTAGGACAAAAACTAATTTGACGTGTTTGAGGTACAGGAAAAGGGCTACCAGGCAGGAAGGAGGTACAGGATGAGGGGGTGAGATAGACTGGGCCATCATGCAGGGCTTTAAGCAATAAGATTTTATTTTATGTGTGATAAGAAGATATCGGATGATTTTATGCAGAGAAATGGCATGATCAGATTTATCTTCTTAAAGAGACTGCTCTGGCTCCTGTATAGGGAATCAACAGTGGACAGCAAGAGAACAAGTAGGGAAAACAATTAGGAAGCTAGTGCCATAATTCATTTGAAAGGGTAGTTTACAGACTTACACCAAGGTGTTAATAGTAAACATGTGGAGAAGAAGATAGATTCCAGACATATTTTAGAGATTGAATTGCTTAGACTTGATGGTGGACTCAATGAGGGATAAGAGAGGAAAATAAGAAATGATTCCTAGATATATGGCTTAAGCAACTGAGCAGATGAGGGTGGGAGGGAGCTTTAACTAATACAGGATGACCTGAAGAGGAAGGGATCTGTGTGTGTGTGTGTGTGTGTGTGTGCGCGCGCATGTGTGCGTGTGTGTAGGGATGACTTATTTATCAAGTGATTTTTTTTAATATGCTAACTTTAAGATGCCTATCAACATTTAAAAGAAGATGTCAAGTGGCACTTAGATCTAAAATCCTGGAGTTATGAGGGAAGTCTGGTTTGGAGATAGAAATTTGAAAGTTATTAGCATAGAGATAGAAATTTAAAGCCAAAGACCTAAAAGCATTCACCCAAGGAAATGGGGAAGGCCGGAAGGCTCAACGGCAAGCCCTAGAGCATCAAAACATTGGAGCAGTCACGAAGATGAGGAGAAACCAATGCAGAGGCTAAAAATAATACAGCTGTGCACCCATCTGTGGTCATGAATGGAAAGTGTGACCAGTCAACAGAAAGTGGGTTTTTCTTCAGTAATGTTTGCAGGGTTGGTTTCTGTCCTCACTAAGCGGTTCTCCACGTCCTGCCTGAGTAAATGGTCTTGGATTTAAGCTTACTTCATAGCCCTGGAATAAAAAGGGTGTCATGGACCAATCCGTGGACCACTCTAAACTAGACTAGACAACTTGGACACATACTCATGTCTACCTGGGGAGTAACTCCAAAAGCGGCTGACTGCTGCAATGGATGGAGGAGAGATGGAGGGAAGGAGGGAGAAGAAGGAGAGGCTAGTGCTCAATGTTAGAGTACCTTCCTGGACTGTCCTTTTTAATGGCATTGGGCTCCTCCCCATCTGTGTCTTGCTCTCTGGTTTCTCTTAAGCTGATTAATTCCAGACACAGTAATCCATAGGAAGGACTTTTTGTCACAGAGATAATAGCCAAACATTCATGTGATCTGTTGTTGTTCTGTTGCTTTTTTTAAGTTCTCATGTCCTTGGATCAATTTTCTAATAACTAATTGTCATTCCTTTCAAAGTTCAGAAACCTTGAGAAGAAAGTTAGTGAGACCAGGCTACAGTGAAGTAGTTAATTTCTGTCTTTTGATTTTTAATACACGCATCTGCTGCTTTTCGATCTATCAGATTTCATGCAGTCTGACGAACATGTGATAGAACTAAGAAGTATCCAAGCAAGAAAGGTATGGTTTATTCCTTTTCTCAGCTATGACATTTGAGGAAGACTGTGCAATTAGAATCTTATGATCATACTGATGCCAGATTAATTCTCTACCACTGTTTCTTGAGGTAAAGGTTTATGAAAACAATCCATTAGCTTTGACTGCCTCCATTTTCCTTAAGGTTCTTTTGAGGGCTGTCATGAATATTAATGCTTGTTGTTACCACTTAATTCTGTAGCCCGTACCATTTCTTTTTCTGCAGAGTGCTTTTTGAAATTCACGGGGCAGTCCCTTCTTACCAAGTTCACCTAGAAGAATTGTGATTATCAGGGCAACAGAGATGTTCTGTTTAATTGGATTTTCTTATTAACCAGGAGTTGGCCCCAAACAAAGCAAACAAAATGGTGAAATACCCCCTCTTCTTGTTTAAAACAGCAATCCAGACAGTGATCTGGCTGCCTCAGGAAAGCTTTTTTGTGTAAGGCTAACAACAAACGGGGCAGTGGGAGAAAGGCTCAGTCTCCAGATAAACCAGCCTTTAGTGCTGTAGCCAAAAGGAATTATTCAGCCACAGAAGAGATTACCCCACCAGAATAGTTCAAATATTTAGTTTATTTTTCTCAAATAAGAAGAAGTCAGGAGGTAGGTAATTGCTGCGGTTGGTTCTGGGCTTCAGCCTTAAAAGATCTTGCTGCTTCTCTTTTGCCCTTTTGGAAACTAGCCATCATGTGAAGAAGTCCTGTCTCCTACTGGAGAACAGGTCACAAGAAGAGAGAGTCCCTGGAGGATGAGAAACCACATGGAGAGAGAAGTCATATGGAAGAGACTAAAGAGCTCTAGCAAACAGCCAGCACCAAATCCCAGTCATGTGAGTGAGGCCATCTTGGATCCTCAAGCCCAGTTGAGCCGCCCCGGTTGACACTGGGAAGCAGAAATGAGTCATCCTCCACTGAACCCTGCCATCGTTACTTACTCACAAAACCATAAGCAATAAAATAGTTATTGTTTTAGGCTATTCTGTTTGGGGGTGGTTCATCATGCAGTAATAGAAAACAGAAACAGAGGGTTTGAGTAAGTTCTCATAGTCATATATTTCTCTTGGTAGAGCTCAGTCTTTTCTAGAACTCTCTCTGTTTCTATCTCATTACATCAAGGATGCCCATTTAGATTGTGTTTAGTGTTATCAGACTACCAGTTGCTAGAAATCCTATGTTTGTGTGTGTGTGCATGTACTTGTGTAGGTTTGTGCACAAGGCATATATATGCTTTGAATAAAGATCAAATACCTCTTGATCTACCAGTGACTGCCAATAGCAAGGAAAAAATGATGATAAAATCCATGTGTTTATTTCATTTTTGTGTAACTTCCTAGTTTCAGGAACAAATGATTTACTTAAGGATTACAATCTTGTTTATATTAGTAGTAATATCTGGCATGTTTCTTTGAAACTTCTCTTCCGAAGGCTCTGCTCTGTGTGAGGTAGGCACTCTATAAATAACACTAATGTCAACAATCAGGCCTTCATACTCTACTTGAACTTTTTCAACATGTTTTCAAGCCACTAGGTAACGTCATTTAGTTTTTTAAACAACCTTATCAGGTAGACAGTACAGATTTTATTATCCCCATTTTGCATATAAAGTAAGTAAGATTGGACATTGTATGGTGAATCTAAGCATATTTAGCTACTTAACAACAGGCTTTGCTAGAGCAAAGTTGGTCAAAGCCTTAGCCCAGATGTCCCCCTTTTAGTCTGTGTCCTTTGACACCAGAGTTAGGAAACAGAGCATCTAAGTGTGCTGACATCTCATGGCCCTCTCTGTGTTTCCAAGAGAATCAAATTCTTTAAAGACCAACCTTTGTAAAGCAACATATGATAAATATAAGCCTTTTACCTCAATGGGAAACACCTATAAAACTGTTATGATCTATGTTTCAACACTCAGGGTCTAACATAGTTTTAGCAGCAAACAAAATCAGCTCAGTTTTACAAAAAGCTTTCCAAAACCATTAGGCCTGCCAAAAATGCTGACCAGCCTTTTATCAGCAAATTCCTATTTTACCTCCTTCTATTCACCCAATTTTCTACTCTTTCATTCTGTCCCACTACGTATCCATAAACTGGCGGAGAAAACTCTGACCCCAAGACAAATGCAATTCTGACACAGATTCCTAAAAAGGAAAGAAAGAGAAAGAGGGTCTCTATTAAATTTCCTTTTGGCTCACTGCCTGATTCTCATTAAGCCCACCATGGTCACATGGTACAGAGCAAGGAAAATATAAAGGTTCAGTTTTCATTTTACAACCATGGAGAAGAAACATAGCGTTATATTTTGTAACCCAGACGTAATTATGAAGATTACCACTTAAATGTAAAACTGAACCACTTGGGCTTTCACATCTTTATTAGTCATATGAAGAAAAATGATTAAGCCTGCCTTCTATTAGGTTTGCTTTGATTTCTTTTAGGCTCTGGGAATGTGAACTAGTGTTTGTTTTCATGGCTGCCAACGTTTAAACCTTCCAAGCAATTTTGGAACTGAACACATTAAACAGCTAATGTATAACACACACTATGTTCTCAGTCAAAAACCCACAGCAACTACTAAAACATTTTAAGCCCCAGCTTTTGTCACAAAACTATTGTAAACCTACATTCAAATCTTGTTTAAATTTTGTTTAAACCTTTCTGCAGGAGGATGCTCTTTTAGAAAATTGTTTCTGAAAGTGTTTATATCAGAGGCACTTCTGAAAGCCTGAACCAAGGCCATTGCTAGGAACTGAGTAAGGCTAATTGCTTTATTTCTGTTTTTCTGTCAATATCCCTCTATGTACTAAGGAGAGTGCTAAATGGAAAATAAGTCTTCTGATTAAAGAGAATGGAAATAGGATGTGAATATGAGGGATTCTCAAGTTTTCAATAGGATGACACTTTTCTCTTTCTTGTCTACTCTCTCCCTTCTCTTCCAATTTCTGCCTCAAGGATCGGATAAAAATGCCCAGAAGGAAACTTGCCTGTGAGAAAGGATGGTCATAAAACTGATTCTTCAGAAGAAAAGGGCAGAACGTTGATAATAGTTGAAATTGACTGAAGGATACATGGGGGAGGGGAGTGCATTATCCTAATTTCCTACTTTTATATATTTTTGAAAAATTCTATAATAAAATGTAAAAACTGTTTTCTTAGGCAAAAAGCTGGAACCAATTTACCAAAGCAGATAATACTGGTAATGATGTTGGAAAACAGAACTGATGCTGTGTTTTCTACTTCCTACTTGAAAAAAACAGACAGTAAATTTTGATGTTCCTTGATCTGGACAGTCAAAAGTCACAAGATGTTAAAATGTTAAATGTTAAAATGTTTGAAGATTTGGTAATCATGGGCTATTCGGAGGATAATTTTACTCCAAAAGTCTGAGTTAAAACTATTTCCTGTAGATGATAAGGAACATTTGTGCTTATTTTTTTCTAAGATTACCTTTTTTAGTTTTGTCAGTAAATAAAATGCTAACTTATAATGTGTTCCAGTTATCTATGGCTGTATAACAAACTGCCCTGAAATTTAGTGACTTAAAATAACTGTTTCTTTTGCTCGTGAATCTATAGATCAGAAATTTAGACAGCAGGAGTGTTTCCACTTCATGATATCTGGGGTCTTGACTGAGATGACATAAATGGCTGGGAATGAGCTGGACAGTTTGACTAAGGTTGTAGATCTGGGGCCTTGCTTCTTACTGTTGGCGGGGCTTCTCATGCTCCTCCCTGTGGCCTTGCCACATCCCTAACTGGACATATTCACAGCATGGAGGTCTCAGGGGGAGTTAGACTTCTTATATAAGAGCAGGTTCCCTAGAGGAAAAGAAGTCAGGCTTCATAAAGGCTAGGCCCAGAACTGATATAGTGTGATTTTTGCTGCATTCTATTGATCAAAGTAAATCAGAGGGGCCAGCCCATTTTTAAGAAGGGCATCCCCTGTTAATGGGTGAATCAGCTTGCCTACATAGACAGGCGAGGGTTTGTCTGTGGTCATCTTTGGAGACTGTCTATAACATACTGTTTACTTTAGATGGCCTTAAAAGGGCTTTATATTTGCAATGCATGTTGGATGTTGGATCTTGAGCACATTGGAAAATACCATCATCTAGTGGCAACATATTCATTTTCAGAATTTATCTAAAAGGGGAAAAAATCTTTTGGGTAGTGAAGTGGTAAACATCTTTAGACTATAAAATGATGCCCTTTCACACAAATTAAATAAAAAGTACTAGTGTAGTAAAGACAGAGTTTAACTCATACTGCAATGCAGATGTAGGGGAAAATGTAATTTCATTATTCAGGCTCTAATCTGGCTTGCTCTCCAAAAGCCTACCCACTGATGAGCAGGGAAAAAATGTATTAAATATGCAATCTGGCTTAAAGCAATGATCCATAACCTGAACAGTCCACTAGGCAGTGTTCAGTCTCTCCCCCCTCCTCTGTTTGTCTTCCAAAGAGCATCTGAGTGTGTGGGGAGCGAGTATCTCATGTGTTCCCCTGGTGTGGAGGGAAAGGGGCCTCTGAGCTTGTGCCAGTCCTTGGACATTTGCCTGCTGGAGAGATCTCCCTTCTCTTCTTGGTCATCATGCCTCCTATTGGCCTCTGGTGTCTATGGCTGATGCACTTGTGGTCCATTCTTTTGCCTTGGGTAATGCTTTGGATGGTGTTCCCTGGACAGCTTGGCATCCCCTTATTCCTGCTTGCTGCAGACCCTGACTCTGCTGAGTCCTCCAGTGAATCTTGTCTACCCCAGCCTCTCCTGTAGGATCATGCCTTCTTGCACAGCAGACTCCATGGCAGTCCTGTGGTCTTTTAATGCAGCACCCCTGCCGCCTGAGAACCAAAGGCTGCCAGGAAAGTCTGTCCTCAGAGCCTCTCTGCCTGATTGCCCTCTGTGCGAAAAAGAGTTACAGCAGGCCTGAGACTGCTGTCCTAAGGCCTGTTTACCCGGTTGGCCCTTGGCTAGCATCTAGGAACTTGGATTTAGGGAGGGCCCCCACCATACTGACTGATAAGAGTGAATCAGTGTCTCTAAACTGTTTGTGCAAACAACATGGCTTGTGCTGAACACCTGTTTTCCTTCTGGGAGTCTGGAATTTTGATACGTGCCTGGAAGAGGATGCCATCGTGACCAGTTCCCAATAAAACCTGGGGCACTGATTCTCTAGCAAGCTTCCTGGAAGACAACATTTTGCATGTGTTGCCACAATTGCTGCGGGAATCAAGTGCACCCTGTGTGATCTGCTGGGAGAGGAAAGCTTGCATCTGGTTTCCTCCAGACTTCGGCCCAGGCATCTTTTCCCTTTGCTAATATTGTTTTGTATCCTTTCACTGTAATAAATCCCAGCCATGAGTGTGACTATAGGCTGAGGCCTATGAGTCCTCTGAACTAGTTATAGAACCTGGGGGTGGTCTTGGGGACCCCAGGCACATCCTCTGCAGTCATGGTTACTTTGATCATGAGGTGGCACTTCAGAATGCACGGGCCAGCCTGCAAGGTGGCTTTCCCCAGACCCCAAGTGAGTTGGAAGGAAGTCTGGAAAAGGTAGAAATCAGGACCCACTTACCTTCACTTCTTTCCTCTTTCTATCTTCTGCTTCCTAGCATTCCTCGCGTCTGGAAAGAGAAACACAATACTTACATGACCGCCAGATCAAACTGCATCACCTTAGGCAGGTCAGGCTGCCATGGACTAAAGGAGCAGCTTCTCTACTCCAGATTGGAAAATCCTCCATCAGGCCAATAGCCTGCCTTCCAAGTTTTTAGCTCACTGCGTAGTCCCAGTTTGCAGGTTGAATATCATCCATCTCCTTCTCTCCAGTCCCTGTGCAGACGGATGTCTTGGGTGGAACAAGATTAAGAGCTTGCGCTTGCAAAGGTAAGGACTAAGGCACAATAATAAATTTTCATAATATTATCTACATTATATTACCTTAAAGTTTGCTTCATCTAGTAAACTTTAGTATGCACAAAAAACTGAGTCTGTTCTTGTGTGTGTGTATACACACACACACACACACACACACACACACACACGTGTCCCCTCAGGCCAATAATATCATATGAATTTCTTCACTTTTCATGTGTTTGTAATTTTACTTCCTAGTTTTCATCTTTTGTTTTTCAGTTTGGAAAAAAAGAGGTAAATTCACATAATTAGAAGCAAACCCACTGGCAAATTTTCCTTTGTAAAGCAGTTTTAAATAAAATGCTGGATTTAAAACATCACTAGAAGGGGATGTTTAATGTTGTACATGATTCAATAATAATGTTTTTAATATATTGTCCCAAAAGTAAATTTCCTAAATGATGCTAGAAATAATGACCGGGCTGAGTCATCAGTGTCACCTGGTCCATGGTGTCTGAGTGGTGTGGGTGGTGTGAGCACTGAGAAAAGTGCAGAAAAGTAAACCAACTAAGGACAAGCACATTCCTATGATGGCTGGTGGCCACGTCCCAGGGAGAGCACCTAACCCTGTATTAATCCCTCCTTTTTTCCCCCAGTTTTATTGAGATATAATTGACATATAACATTGTGAAAGCTTGAGGTGTACAACATGTTGATTTGATACACTTCTACGTTGCAAAATGATTACCACTATAGCATTTGTTAACATCTGCATCACATCACATAATTACCGTTTTTTTTTTGTGAGAACATTTAAGATCTACTCTCTTAGAACATAATCCTTTCTTCCACCTCATTCTCTCCTTACTTTCTTTCCTTCCAAAACAACCTTCTCCCCTATCTATTTACCAAAACAAACAAGTAAACAGCTAGCACTTGGGAAAGCAGATATTATCTGCTTTTCCACTAGAATTATCCAACCCTGAATTTCACTAACAAGTAAGGTAAAACCACAGCTTGACCAGGGTCTTTCCGGGGGCGGGGGGGGTGGTTGTTCCCATGCAGCATAGCTTGATTTTATGATCAAACTGCTTTTGTTTGGAATTAAGAGGAATCTAAAAGTAAATGAACTGTGTCAGAAACACTTGATGAAATAACGCTGAAAGGTCCTGCCTCCAGCTGGCCACTGTGCCGAAGAACTCGGCCCCGTGTCCCCACCTCCCTCCTCGATGCCCCCTCCTATGTGAGAGCAGCTCACGTCTGCTGCCAGTGCATATTTAACATGAAATTCTTCAAGCACCACTGCAAAGCATCCAGCAAACACACCAACTCTAAACTTAGTCTTACATATGTAGCCAGAGACGTGGATAAATATAGAGACCCAGAAATACATACAGAACTCCAGAAAAACGTGCTCTTGGCCAGAAACATATTGTGAATATGCAAATATCTCAGTGTCTGGTACTGAAGCTTTGCCCTTTAGCACTTGCCTAACTCCATCTTTCTCTCTCCACCATGCCCCTCCCACCAGTATCTTCCCATCTGTTTATTTTTTCCAAAATTCCATTTTAAAAAATATGGTCTCACCTCTTAAAAATAAGAAAAATATGGTGCCACAAATACCACTGCCAGGTGTAACATATGATGCTGCTTCTGGGAGTTGGGGAACAAAATGTCTAAAGGAGGCTGCATTCAGATTTTCTTACAAAGGTTACCGGAAATTGATTTTATCCATTTGGTCTGAACTCTGTTCGTTCCTGGTTAGATTTCAGGTCTGCTTTGTACTTTAAAGAAATTGTATAATCCAGGCCTTGTCATCAGCTTTCTTAATTTATTTCTCTGAAATGACAGGCCTGGCAGAGGCAGGCCTGCCTCTCAAATGTCTGGATTACAGTGTAGCTATGGAAACAGGTGTTAAAGTGCCTTGAATGTCAAGTTACACTGGTACTTTGCACATCGCGTTCTATACAGACGGCATGTTATTTTGCATGCTGACCAGTGCGGCTGCATCCCTCCCCCAGCTGACAGGAGACCATCACAGAGGAGGAGATTTGTCCATATGAACCTCGAGGTCTTCTCCAGGGTGGAGAACGAAGACTGAAAATTTGTTGTGTTCTCTGAAGTTCTGATTCCAATTCTCTATTCTGCCAAAAATAAAATAAAATAATTAAATTAAAATTAAAATAGGAGAAAGAAAGGGAAATCAAAACAAATTTCTTTTCCAGGTGCTAATATTTCCTCCTCTTGTCTAAAAATGGAAAAAATGAGAAGAATCCTATAAGAACAGATCTTGCTCTAATTCATGCACTCTCTTTATAACTTTCATGAATGTTTCTATTCCCAGCATTAAAGATCTAGTAAATTTTGGCATCATTATATAGAAGTGGCTATTTTCAATAACTTGCTAAAAACATTGCCGTTAATTTGGCCTGCTTGGAAAGAAAAGGGAGCAAAGAAATGGGTAGCTCCGGAGTAGCCACCACGTGCTGGCCCAGCGATCAGACATGAGTTATTGTATTTCATTTCATCTTTACAAACAGCACTGCGGGGGAGACATAATCCCTGTTTTATAGGAAAGGAAACTGAGACTCAGAGAGGTTAAGTAATATGCTCAAGGCCCCAAGGTTACAAATGCGACAGCCAGAATTCAATCTGAGATTTGTCTACAAAGCCCATGTTCTTTCCACTGAATCAACCTAGACAGCAAGTGTAGGGCATGTAAGGCCAGACTGGCCTGCCCTCTCCTTGGCGTGCTTCCTCTTCAGTGTCGCTGGTTTAAAAAGACAAGGTGTCACATCTCTGGTCACAGTCATTAGGTGTGGTCCCCTGACACTGAAATCATGTTGGCCTGGCTCCAACTTCTATGTTAGCATTACTCAACTGAAATTTTATCCAACCCTTGATGAGTTATTAATCAAAGTCTAATTTAAATGGATGTTGAGAAACTCTACACTTTTTTAAAACAGTGGCATAAAATCTAATGGATCCTATTTGCTCCCTTTATAAACACTTACTTCTTGTGATTTTTGTTGCATCCCTGGCCTTATGATAGGCAAAAACAGGAATTAGAACAGAGCTATTCCTAAACCCACCTCTTTGTAAAATAAGAAAAATATGTAGAAGTTTATACTTCTGAAGGGGCAAGGTGAGCTACATTTGTATTCTGATTAATGTAATCATTTACTTGTACAAAATGTCAAATATAGACAAAGCTAAATGATTACAGGTAAGTGTTTATCCTTGTGATCTCACGAGCAGATGAGAAAAGAGCATCAAAATAACAGAACCCAGAAGAATAGGGAAGGATGTTGTGAATTGGCTCCTGGAACTAGAAGCAATTGGAGAAGTTTTAGCAAATTCTGCTTTACTACTTTTGTCATTCCTAAAGTTTCTTTTTAAAATCTGCACTAATTCATAGGAAAGATGTAAAGCAACATTACTATTAATGCATTTTGGCTTTAAGTTACAATATTCAGACTACATATCTTTCAATACTGAGGAATCATTGCCACAATCTAGGCAATGTGAATCCAGTTCAAAGATGCAACTGTACTTCTCCAGTAAGATCCATTTTCCCCTTCCCTGGAGTAGAGACAGTTCTGGAGAGGCTACCCAGCAAGACTGAAAGAGTGGTGCTGATCAAAGGAAGAGAAAATGCATCTCAATTCTCTAAATAAGGAGCTTCCTTCAGTATATTATTTTGGAGTCAATTTATATAGATTGGGAGGTGGGGGGACAGTGGAGAAGCACATGTGTTATCTATTGAAGGAGAGATGGAAATTCATGAATTGTAGTGACATGGTTGGTGCGGACTGCTGAGTCTCCCTGCAAGTTCATGCAGAGTCTGCTTTGTAGAATAGGATCCTGGTGGAACAAAGAGGAGAATTTATGCTGCACTCAGATAAACACCATCCAAACCACCTTTGGAGACATAGAAGGAGGGAGCTAATATTCCATATATGCATTAACCTTTGGACATTTATATTGCCATGGAAGATTGGGCTGAGTATGACCATTGTCCAAGATCACAGAGCTAGTAAGTGGTGATGTCAAAATTTGAACTCAGGGATGCCTGCTGCCTTCATGGCCCCTGCTTTGCTGTAAGACTGTGGGGATTGTCTCTTCTGCCTTGCTTGAATTGTAGTCATTCCAAGCCCTTCCTTGAGTGTTGAATGTGTCAAATGCACAAATGAACCCAGACTCTAAGTCCATAGCATTCGGAATTAGCAGGATTCTACAGTCAATGACTCCTCCCATATCCTCACTATTTTATGTCACTCACCAGCTAGACCCATATCCCATGTTGATAAATATGATTTCCTCTTCATTTTGTCTCTGCTTTGGAATAACCCTTTAGACTTATTTAGGAAACAACAATCTTGGGGGAGGGAGGAAACAACAAATTCTTCATTTTGAGCTTCAGAAGGATTTATTTGTAGACATCCATTCATTCCACATTAACTCAAAACCTACTAATATGTTCAATGCTGTGGAATGCAAATGCTTTCATGTAGTTCACAATCTAGTTGGAAAGACAAGTAATTTTGTGGGCAGTACAATCATAGAGGTATGCATGGAATATTTTGAGAACAGGAAAAAGGGACAAGACAATTCAACATGTGAAGGTGGGGAAAGGGGGTTAGAGACATCAAGACGATGTCTTAGAGGAGGTGACGTGTGATTCATAATTATGCATTCTCCATTTAGGTTGGTTATTGCATGAACCATGTTCATAATTCAGTGCTTATTTTGTATGTCTCTGTGTGTATGTTTTCAAAAATTTGTGCCAGGTTATACTGTATCATCATCTTAGGAAATAAAAGGTATTCTGAGGTTGTGTTTTTTTCACCAATGTCAAGTTTATGGGGGAAAAGTCAGATTTATGTGAACCTTCTTGCACACACGTGCATGCACACACGTGCATGCACACACGTGCATGCACACATACACACACACTTGTGGGCCCACCTGTCCCTGGGTGGAGCAACAGGCTGCTTCAATCTCTCCAATCCCACACTAACTCACATAGGGCCTCCGGAGGATAAGCTTCTACTTCCTCTACATTTTCTTCTAATAACAATCAAGTATGATTAAATTAGGCAAGGCAACATGGATCTGCAACTGACCAAAGCCAGCCAGAGAAACGATAGATGAGCATCATACCCAGGAGTTCTCTTGAATGCAGAGACTTAAATTAACTCTTTTATATATAACTCCAAGTCATTCCCCCAAAGCCTAACCCTTGGTCTATAGCACAAAACTTTCCAAAAACCCTCTCTAGACCATCCCCCAAAGTGGAGCTGGGTGGACCACATTGGGCAACACACACAAATAGCATTTACTCAGATGGCATTGTTTTGTCTTGTCATAACAGCTTTTTCACAAAGTATGGCCCCAGTGTCCAGAAAACCAGGAGAGACACAGTTTAGCACACATGAACTCTCTGCTAAGTTTGATTAAATTCCAAGTGAGTTCTTGCTTCTGGTGCTAACAGGAATGCAAGAAAGCTCTGGTCTTCCCTCTTTATTTTGTCTGTTTCCCCAAAGGTCTTGGTGACCATCACATGTTCCCTAGGAAAGTACTGATTTCACACATTCCATTGTACTGCATTACCCAGAAACATTTCCCCTCCTTCCATGGCACAGGTATCCCACCCCATCAGTACAAGCCACTCAGCATATGTAGGTGTCCATATATCAGTAAGTGATGAATACTGACTCTGTATATATGCTTCTGTATAATAATAGATTATCACAAACCTTTTTGCAATTATAATCTCCTTGCCATTTGGTATCTGAAAATCAGTTGGTATCTAGAATAAATTTTCATCCAGTCCACTGATACATGTAATTGGTATATGTGCAAAAATGTATCTTTTCCATATTTCTTGTAAAAGTAAATATCTTTTGATACTCTAGATAGCATTTAAAAGCATATGCCTCCTCCCCTTTGCTATCCTTAAAGATAATATGCTCTAGAATGATTTTAACTGACGATGTAAGTGCTGAAGTAAAGATGATTTTAAACTCAGCCAGGACACAGAAGTGTTGCATTTTGTTCCCTGGATTCTTTTTTGTATTTTGAATTGACTACAGTTGATTTACTAGCCTGACATACGGAGTGCTATTTATTCCCTACCCCCCAGTCCCCCTAAGGAGCTACTGTGCAAACCTTGTCTTTTAAACAGAAAAACGCTTTGCTGTTCTGGTCAAATGGAAGGCTGCAGTGCATACTTCAGATGGCTGAAGTTTTCTCTGCAATGAAATATAGAAGCCATAACTCAGTTTCTCTGGCAATGAACCATAGAGGCCATCTATCAGGATGTGGCAGACATTTATCTCCTCAAATACTCCAAGGCAGATGGAAATAGCATCTAGCCTCCTGTCAGAATAAATAACCCAAATATTGCCTCCCCTCCCCGCCACCCGTGAAAAGACCCAAACAGATCAGTGGCCATAGATCAGCTAGAGGCAAACCAAAGCAAGTCAGCTGTAAACCTTCGCTCCCACTCCCCTCATGGGCATCGGTGGTCTCCTTTCACAATGGGCTAGCCTTCTAGAACCATAGCCTTCTGGCCTCTGGGCCTGTGTTCTGACCCTCTTTGTAAGGAGGCCAAAGCTAATATGTTATTATTTACTATAAAGTTCCAATCTTGTCTTCTTTTGAATTTATTGGAAAAAGGACTTTTTCCATTTTCCAATCTAAATATCAACATTTAAAAATTACCTCCTCCAACGAACAGTTTAGGACAAGCTTTTCACATCATTTAAAAGCAAATCAGTCTTTTACACTTAAAAATAGTTAAGATGGTAAATTTCATGTGATATATGTATCTCAAATAAAATAAAACAATTTTTTTAATTTAAGAAAATATTAGTTTTAAAGAAACTCAGGAGCAGATAAAATTAATAAGAATGCCAGGTTTTAAAATAATGGCCCTTCTTGATTTCGTCATATTGATAATACATTTAAGTCCTCTGAAAGACAGTCACAGTGGTAAACTATCTTTTTTCCCCTATAATGCTGGCCTTATGTCAAAATTGTTTATGAAATTTCTGAGACACTCAAAGCTACATAGTTATAGTTTAATTTATGAAGTTTATAAGTTTATGGCCAATTCCAGGCCTTGAAGAGGTTTACCTAAGAATTCTACCCAGTCCTTCCTCGCTCCATACCCAAAGAAGATTTTTGATCTAAATTTTGCATCTTTTTACTGGTCTGTGTGTGTCTGTGAGAAAATACTCATCGGACCTCTTGTGTCTTAGCTAAGAAAATCTCTGATTTTAAAATTGAAAAGTCACAAATAACTGAGGCATTTTTTTGTTTTGTTCTGTATAAAAACACAGCTTTTTCCCCAAAGTTCCCCCTACGTTTTTTCTAAGTAGCCCCGTTAGCATTCCTGAGAGATTATGAACACTTTAAGAAAAGATGGCCATGATGCACAGCCTCTGTAACTCCACCTTCCATAGCATTTTCTCACACACACACACCTTAGTAGGTGTTCAAGAAGGCTTATTGGATTGATTTCAATTGGCAGAACAATTAAACATTTCTGAAAATATATTTTGGCAATGACAAAAGTAAAAGCATTGCCTTGGATGAATTGGTGTCCATTAAGCAGCCAAACTCCCTGAAGAATGAAACATCCAGAAAGATGGCCAGAGGGCTTCCTTTAGTCTAGGCTCGAAAGTTTGGCCAGTGGGAAAAAAATTCTGACATTACAGTCAAGCCACACTTGAACATCTCTTTGTAAAGGGAATTAAGGGGTATGAAAAACAGCTTAAGCACATGTTCTCCAAGTGAACTGGAAGAATATCTGTAGGTTCCCGGCTATGAAATTAAGGAGCCCCAGATTGTTCCCTTGGAGAGTAGATCGTGGGACATTTACTGAACTGTTTTCAGCAGTTTGGGATTTTCACTCTCATGTGTCTTTAAAAATTTAATATTGAGAAATGCACAGACATGAAGGTTCTGAGAAATGCATTTCTGCTTTCAATATGGAGTTTGAAATACAAAGAATCATTAAAACCTGGATTTCCTCTGAAGAGCTAGATAATTCCTGAATGCAACATGAGCCCTGAAAATCCTTCAGTGCTTCTCCAGTATCTATAAGATAAAGTCCAAGCTTTAGGCTCTGATTTATGTCCACCCCTCTAAACTGTTACCTACAACCGCCCCAGTCTAAAGCTATGTTTGTTACTTTCCAAGCAAATCATACTCTCGCACCCTTGTGTCTTTGCACAAGCTGCCCTATCCACATAGAGTATTCTTTTCAACATTGCCACCTGGAAAACACCTACACACCTTTACACACACACTCAGTGAGCTGGGAGGCTTTCCCAGATCCTGCCTGGTGAGACTCAGGGGATCTCTTCTTTTTCTCCCCATGGCTTCTGTGGGTGTCACAGCTTGAGCACCTCCCATCATCCTACAATTGTTTGTGCACATGTCTTTGCACCACTCCCTCTAGATTATGAAGTGTCTACAAAGCAGAGAGTCTCCTTTATATATCTGGAAAGGAGGGGAGGGAAGAAGCAAAGGAAGGAGGGAGGAAAAGACTCACGCATACTAGTAGACCAAGCAAAAGTAGACCATTCATTTGTTCATTCACTCACTCATTCTTTCCTTCACCTGAGAGACCTGGGTCTAGGGCAGTGCTCAGAGGAATTGAGCGACAATGCAAGCTGGTGTCTTAAAGCCAAAAGACAAGATAGAGTCAGGGAATCACTGGCATCAAGGTCAAAATCAAGCTAAAAGTCCAGAATCCCAGAAGGCAGTGAAGTTAAGAGGCATGAGGTAGGGCTGGATTGAGAGTTTAAAGATCAGGACACTCAACCAAGTAGCCATTGGTAGAGGACTACCAAGTAGTCCTCTTCATACAGGACATGTGTGGTTTTCCATTTTCTGCAATCCTTACCACCCCTTAACGCTTCATCTACCTAAATTCATTCAATTATATCACCGATCTAGATTCCGAAGGTGTTTGAGTTTGGACCTATGACCCAGGGGACCCATTTAACAAATGATTTTTTGGAACTCATCTGATCCACTGACTTGGGTGCCAAGAATTTAGACACTTCTAAAAGAAAAATAGCTTATTACTGACAATGTTTTTAAACCACAAAGCCATAAAGCCTTTGGTAATATCTCTAGCTTCATTCATCAAACCAGGCATTCTAATAGTTGCTTGAGGGCAAGGAGCACTTGATGACAAATGACTAGCAAAACACATAAACACACAGACACACGCACCGCCACCACCAGCCTCACCACCACATCCACAAGAACAAGAACAAAATATATAGGCCCTTTTCCTTCATGACACTGACTTCCTTCATTCTACTCCCTCCAAAGAAAACTTGACAATTTTGTACACTATACAAGCTCCTGTACGATACTAGAAATGGCCTTTTCTTAGTTCTCTCCTAATAAGAATTATCATCCCATCATTCAACACAAAAGTACAGCTGCTATCACAGGAGCATTGTTCATTTTCAAGCAAAGCTGAAAAGTGGTTGTGTTGAGTTCATAATGTTTTTTTTTTTTTTTTAATGAGGTGGTGTCTACTTTTGCCTCCTTGAGAGCCAGGGCTGGTGGAGATGGCAGGGAGCAGGAAGTCCTTGAAATCAACTGGCTCTATGAAAACAAAGGGTCTAAGACATCCTTCATTTGCTTTAACCATAATCCATTGGACTTGTATTTTGTGCTCTGTCTATCAAATCAAACTTTCCCCGAGGAAAATCTGATTCTTTTAGGCCCCGTCTGTGCTCTGAAAGCGCAAACCACATGGCCTACTTCAATAAGTCCCCATTACTGCCGACTGCATTGGTTTCAGAGCCAAATCCCAAGGGCTCCCAAGATGGATCATTCAATCTTCTGAGTAATCAATCCCAAGAGCTTGCTGATCTGGCCCGCTCGGCTGAGCCGGGGAGCGGCATGCCTCCTGGCCAGGGAAGGCGGCGGCAACACACCACCTCCCCTTTCAAAAGCCTCTCCATGGATACTTGGAAAGGGCAGGAGGAAGGTGTGAAAACAGAAGCAGGGGCTGGGGTAGGAGGCTGGGAGATTCGATCCCAAACAGGTTTAACTTAAAAAAAGAAAACGGCTACTTGACCCATTGCAAAAACCTCACGCCCCGCAGTGCCCTTTGGGAAACTTGAACCTCCCAACTATGTTGTCACACACTGAACCCACACCCAGAGTGTTAAGTATCACTGGCTCTAGGACAGAAAAATGTCATCATTCCCTCCTCCTGGCTGGTGTCTTTAAATAGCTCCTCTTATTTACGGGTGTACATAGTGTTAATGTCCTTCAGTTGCTCTATTTTCAAGGATGGAAAAGCAGTTGCTAAGCATTTCTAAATGACAGCCCCAGTGTTCATTAAAAATATGGCAAACATTTGCTAAGCTCATTAAGTGCAATCTTTGTGTGTGTGTATCAGATTCCTCCTCCGCATGTTCTGCGTGACCAAACATCTATTAACCCTAATCCCATTGATGGGTCTGATACATTCAAACCAGCAATTAGACAAAACAAAAGGGATATTTATGGAGAGACTCCTAAATGGGCTTTCATATTGGTCTAAGCTGTTTCAAAACGACAGTTTAATTCCCCTCTGTTAATCCCTCACTTCCAGAGCACTCCCTTTGTTTGATTATAGGCTGTCAGATTTAAGGATTCTGATTGAATCAAAATTTGAGGCAAACTAGAAACACATAATAATTACGCCATTTAAGCACTGCTGCCTACTGTATAAGCAGAACGAAGTGCTCCACAAATGAAGCCTCCTAGGCACAAAAGCTTTCCAAAATGTGCTGCTTGTACAGTTAGAACCCATAGAATATGAACTAGGTGGTTGTTTCTCTGGATCCTTCCGAAAATTCTCCCGTTGATGAATTTGGTGGTAAAATATCACACATTAAATCTGTTGACTAGGCAAAAATATTTTAAGACGGGCTCCCTCTGCTCTTCCTCCCCTCCACGCCCTCACCTCCTGCGCCAACCGCAGCTGTGGACTTGTCTGACCCACAGTAGTTAATCTGAACACCGGCTCCCATTTGGTCATTCCAGCTTTCCATTAACTCAAGGCCACGGTGGTGTTATTATTAGAGGCGGAAAGGATTCTGCATCACTTACATGGTGTAAAGCTGGACAAATAAACAAGTACTGACCGTGGATGTCTCCCAATCGCACTGGGCCTCAATTTTTGAATGCGCTCTTTCAAATAGCAAAATGACCCTCTCTAGCTTGTAAAACCTCTCTTTGTTTTCCCTCAAAGAGAAGGAAACTCACCCAGAGGAGTGGACTTTTGACAGAGTTCCCCAGCAGTAACATCATTTTCAAGTGGCCCTTGACCAGCTGAGCTTTTTCAAAGTGTAACTTTTATAGCCACAAAGGATCATGTCTTATTTGGGTTCATTAAATTTCCTCTTACTTTGCAAAGGGCTGACCAAACTCACAGCTGCCGAGAGAGCAAAGCCAACCCTTCATCATTCTTCAAGTCAATTCAGCACTGGTCAGGGCTCTATGTGAAAGCCCTATCCAGATTTAGACCTCATAATTTAGTCTCTGTTGGAAAAGAAAAAAAAAAAGAATTCCCTTGTTCTGGTTAGAAATGGACCTCCTTTTGCTACAAAAGCACTGGTGTTGCGTGTTAGCATGGCAACGAGATACAAGTTGACTTAGGAAAGTGCTGCATGAGTGAGACAAGGGTGCCGGTACTCACAGCGAGAAACATTATCTAAGAAGCAAGGAGAAAATAAACATGAGTACAGCAAGAGCCAGACTGTCAACACAAAATCATCTTCACCCCCTGTGCTCTCTCCCCTGGGAACTACACTTCCCAGAATTCCCTACCACCAGGATTCCAGGTCAGATGCTTCCAAGGAAAGGTTCTCACTCAGGGTTCGGAAAGCAAAGAGAAAAGCCACTTCTCTCCAGCAGCAACTGAGGTCCCGTGACTTGCAGGTCCCGGTGTCCTATTGAAAATCACTTGAGGCTGCCATGGCTTCCCTCTGCTGCCCTCACTTTCAGATTTCTTGAGCACCAGCAGTTCCCTCCTAACCTTGGCTCCCAGACCTTGTAATGGATGTGCAAGCTCTAATTCCCGGTGTTGAAATACTTCCTGCTTCAAATACCTATCCGAACCCTGACTGATACAGGTAATAGATGCCCAGGGCTGGGAAAGAGAGCTGAGTTGACTGAGGGCAGTCCACTTTGAGGAATGGGATCTGAAGCTTAGTGTGGGGAGCCTTTTATCTCATCCTTGCATATAAGCATCCTTTCAACAAATCCCTACTGAGCACCTACAATATCCTAAACCCTCCAGTAGAAACTAGTGATAAAGAGATATGCTCCCTAACCCATAGATCTTATAGTATAACAACAAGAGGGAGGGGGCAGAGAGCTACAGCTGCCAATTATGGGGAGATTGGCAAGAAAAGAATAACAATAGGAATGTAATTTAGGAAAGAAAACAATTAGTTGGGAACGAGACAGACCCGAGTTATAATCTCAACTCTATCATTTCCTAAACATGTGGCCTTAAGGCAATCAAATCGGTTTACTCTCTGAGTGTCTGTTTTATCTTACAGGGTTGTTATGAAATTACAGACAATGCAGGTAAAGCACTCAGCATGGTAACTAAGACATAGTAGCCACTCAGCAAACAGTATTTGTACCTTTCCCCCTACTAGGCTCTAGGCTTTCTAAAGGCAGCTGCCATGTTTTACTGACTTGACGTTCCAAGCATTTACCTAGCACAGTGTCTTATGTTTAAAAGATGTTCAATAACTCATGAACGAATGATGGAATAAATGAATATATGAATAAATTGTGTGTACAAAACTCACGCTTGAAAATTGAGCTATCCATATTACAGTTAAATGTAATTAATATACCGTAGATACGTAGTAAATGCAGTGGGAGCAAAGGGGAAGAAAGTCTTAGGGGAGGCAGAGAGGGAAGGGAACATTTGAGCTGAGAGTTGAAGGATGCGAAGGAGTTAGATCCTACCGTTTGGACAGGATGATGGCACATCAATACACCCAGTTGGAAAGAGTGCCCTGGATGCTCCTTGCCTGAGCAACTTCAGGCCCTCATTCTGGATGATGACTGAGCCTTGCCTCCTGGGGCCAGGGTGAGCCGCTTGTGACTGGTTAAATTGACTACTGGCCCTGTGATTCTATGAGCTCTCAGGTAGGGAAACCCACACATCACACAAGAACGCGCTGTGAGTGACGCAGGCTCTAATTTCTGCTCAAGGAAATGAATTCAGAAAGAAAATGATAATCTACAGGGAGTAACACCCACACAGTTATCGCTCAGATGATTCCCAAAGGCTCTGAATCTGATTGGAGCGATACTTCATAAACTTCCTTTCAAGGGGTTTCTTTATCATCTTAGTAATTATGAAAGACTTTTATAGTCTGATTAAATATATCCAACCCCTTTTCAATTTTATACTTATTTTTAAACGATACCCATTGTTTCTCTTTTTCTAATTTTCTTTTTCTTTTTTTTCTTTGCCTATGCAGCTTTAATTTCATGGATTTTCCCCTTTTTTCTCCTTCCCACATCCTCCTTCTCACAGCCCCTCACCAAATGTCAATAATATTCCCAGATCATTTCCAGGTGGCCTCTTCATTCGCGGTATGTTTTTCCTGGTCTTCTTCTGGCAGAGTCTTAGATCTGAACGAGGGCTGCAGGCCTTGCTGGTTTCCTTGCTCAGTCAATCAGTCATTTATTCACTCCATAAATAGCCACTCAGCATCCACGATGTGCACCGCACTGCTCTGGGCACTGAGAATACAGCAGTGAACAGATCAGACAAGGTCTCTGCATATGGAACTTACCTTCTGATGGGAGCACACAGGTGCCCTCTGGATAGATTATAAAAGAAGTGAAGGAAGTAAGTAAAGTTTTCCATTGGGCCCTCTCTCTTCCCCCTTTCAACAACTTTTTTTGTCCTGTGTTGCTTCCTTTACTCTGCCCACTGACAAAAGTTCTCTCTACCTGGATCCCCCACCTGGTCCTCAATGGAGGCCCCCAGTCAAGCATGCCCGCTTCATGTTGGACCTAACCCATCTAACTCAAATTAAGTCAATCTATCCTGTACCCCAATGCTTCCCAAATTAGGATATGTGTGCAGTATACTAGTCCAAAACCACATCTTTTCCTGCAAAAAGATGCAGGAAAAATCCAATGCATCTTCCTGGAGCATGAATCCATCGGATGATAAATAGGGATATAGTAGACCACAGAATATAAAATTAACATAAAAATGTTAGATACAACAAGGAAAAAAAGACATCATGTGGTTGGTTGCTTTAAACTATGCCTCAGAGTCCTCAAGAGCAGTAAGAGAGACACAAATGAGAACAGAAAGAGAAACCAAGAGAGTCAGAAGTGAGCTAGGGCATGGGGAGGTACACATTCTTTCTCCAGAAGGATCACATCAGGAAACCCTTGAGAACCGTGCTGGATTCCGTTTCCCAAGGGCCTGGATCTCCAGCCTTGTGATCACGCTACTGTCCTGCTGAAAGCCCTCCAAAAGCTTCCCACAGCAATCAGAAAACCATCCCAGACTACTCTGCACCATCTGCCCTTGCCCACCTCTCAAAACTCATCTAATACCTTTCCTGCTACCTATACTTCTTCAGCTATTGGGTCCTTCTTTTCTTCCTAAATGTAACCATCTTGTTCCCTCCTTAGGATTTTTGCACTAGCTGCTGCTGTCTTTGCTCACAATGCACCCCACCCCATACCATCCTTACCCACATAATGTCTTCACAGGGTTAGAATCTTCTTTCCTTCTTGTCATTCGCTTTATGCTTAAATGACACCTTTTCAGAGACATGTGATAACATTGCTCTGAAGGAGCTTCCAGTCAATTGCTGCAGTGTCTCCCTGTTTTAATTTTCTGTATAGTATTTACCACTATCTGAAAAGATCTTTTTGTGTATTTCACGTCTAATTGCCCAACCTACATTACAAATCCCATGAAAGTAGGAACCTTGCCTGTCTTATTTCCTGACACATGCATTCTCCGAAGTGTCTTGGATAAAATAGGCACTCCATTAACATTTGTTTTTTAATTAAAGAGTGAGGTAACACACTGGACAAGCTTTTCCTGAGAGAAAATTAAGAGAATGGTATAAAAAAGAGGAGAAAAAGTTGTATGAATGAAGATTTGTCTCTCTTACTTTATAGTTGGCTGTAGAGCTACATCAACATAGCTCTTTCTATGGGCAACTGATTATGCCTACTAATTCTCAAGAACGTTTCATTTATTGTCAGCTTTTTAATTTAGATTTATTGTTCTAGACATTGTGTCAGGCACTGAAGACCTAGAGATGAATGCTACATTATTTATACCTTTGAAAAAGCGGGGGAAAAGTTACTAATAATCTGGAGAGTGCTTTGATGGAAGTGTGTACAGATTATTTTGAGCAGAAAGGGGACGAGGTAAGTCTTGTCTAAAAGAGTTACAGAAACAGCACTAACATACGTTCGGGGTTTGGGAAGATAAGAAGAAATTTTACAAGCAGAGATGAAGGGAAAGTTCAGTCTAGGTAGAGAGGCAAGAACATGTGCAATAAAGTAAAACTGTAAGAGGTGCTGCTTTTACAACCAGGGGAAAGGTGAGTGCTTCTCACATGGCGGGAAGTCAGGGAGTAAGAGAGAAAGGTGATGGGAGATGGATTTTTGAAGGGCCTTAGCCGTCAAACTACAAAATTTGGACAATCCTGTGTCCACTAAAGAGTTATGGAGAGGTTTTAAGGGGAAAAGTGACAAGATCAGGCCCGTGTTTTAGAAAGGCAAGTGGAGGCAGTGTGAGGAATGCTGGTCCAATAGCCGTGGCTACGACACAAGGTGTATTGACACCGGCAAGAGATGGTCAAGGCGGTGCACTGGGATGGAGAGAAATCAACCCAGAGGTAGAAGTGACAATACTCACTTACTAATTAGAAATGTGTGGTGAGGAAATGAGAGAAATCATGGACAAATGGGGAATTGTCACCGTGGTCACGGTAGAAACACACCAGGAAGATAGAAGAGAGACAGGTTCGAAAGGAATTCTCCCAAGTGCTAATATGGTTGAATGCATGACTCATTCCAGCAGTTCTGGCATTTTATTGGTTGTTAAAGACTTCTAAACCTTAGCCGGTGGGTATTTAAAGGCTGAGATAAACAGCATCATGACAGGCCAGCAGGGTAGGTATTTTTAAGACAGGGTGTCTGTCCCAGAATCCCCACCAATTGCCCACAAAGACTGCTGCCTTCATTAACTGAACATAGGCCAAGCCTGCTGCCAGCCACCACTAACCACCCCCCCCACATCCCCATTGTCATATGTTATAAGTTGTTTCGATCCATCTAACATAATGAGACCACTTTGCGATTCCATTATGATTCACTCTCAAGTTTAAAAGCTGTAGTCAAACCACGTTGAAGGAAAGGCATTAGGGAAGTGCGGTGACATCCTTCGGAGTTCCACATGCTTCCCTGGCAGCCAAGCCAACCTTCTGAGCATACCCCTTCCAGGGCATTTGCCAATCTCTTTCTCCAGGAGTATTAGTAAAAATCTATAGCTCCCGGTTGGATACCAAATGCAGCTGCCACATTTCGTGTTGGTGCCAGCAAAGTACTTCGCATAGACAGACAGCTTTCTGAGGCTGCTTTATTTTTTGTCAGCCTTTCAAACCTCACTCCAACAGGAATCTTTTGTATTTAAGCTAGTGGCCACAAAACCGCAATGTGTCTTCTGGTCAAATGTGCCTTTTATATGTCCTACCACGTTTCTTCTCCTCTCTGATTTTTTTTTTTAGATGGAAAAAGTGCAGTTGGTTTTTCCTGATGCCACTTTCATTACGGTCACAAACATCCTAACAGAAGCATATCTGTTCACATTGAGACTTCTTGTGCCCAGAGAAATGTCATTCACAATTCAATGACTGTAACTGCCTTATCGCCTTGGAATACAGTCTTCCTTAGTTTAAATTTTCTGTGAGGCCACTGACACATTGTAAGAGTTTGATTAGTAAAATGAACCAATAAATCTCTTCTTTTTTTCAACAATGCTTTGTGTAGTCCAATTCTCAGACTGTCTAGGGTAATGTTTGCAGGGGTTTGAAAGAAGAGCCTTAGAGCATTCTTAGCCCAGCCCCTTCTTCTACCACCATGTTGAAACTGGAGGTTGTGGGTTTCCAGATCAAAGCCCTGAATTGGCGTGAAGCCTAGCTAATTACTCTGCTGGCACTGAGCCCCTTGGGAGATTGGATAGGCCTTCCTCACCTTCAATACGGCTCAGAAATGGGGAATTAAATACTGGATAAGGAACTGAGAGGAAGCATTCACTGCAGACAGAGTTGAACAGAAGTATCTGTTGGAGGACAGGGGCCCCTTGGCACCATATCTGAGGCTCACAAATGACAAAGCAGATGTGAAATGCCATTGGGGGCAAATGGATTGGGACCTTTCCCATAATGCTAAATCTCCCTAAGAGACGGAATAGTCCACCAAATGGAGAAAACTTCCTCCAGCCAAAACTAGCAAATTGAAATATGCAAAACTTTTGTGTTTCAGTCATAACACTCCTTTAAAAATACTTTTTCGGAGCACATCTATAAATCCTTTGGCTATCCCTTAAAGAAAAACTCTCCAATATCCAAGAAAACAAATATCTGCTCACATTCTCCAATGAATAACACATTGTGTTAAGATCTATGAGGTCTCAAAAGTCTTGGTCCCTGCCCATTAGAGCTTGAGAGTCTGGGGAGACAGACAGCCACGCCATTATGAAAATGCACACAGAGGTCGCTGGAAGGAAAATAGATAGTAAAAATACATGAAGACTGAAAGGTTCTAGGTGTCACGGAAGAGGGGAGATTGGATATGAGCTCTGACTGATAATTTAAACTTCAGTCAACAAGATAGGGAAATGGAAGACAACTGTATGTGGGAGGGACAGTAAAAGAGAAGGAAATATCTGAGAAAGTTCAGGGCATGTTGAAGGAATAGGGAGTGGAATCGGTGTGTGGAATGCGTGGTTGAATCCTGTGGAGGGGTGGAAAATGGGAAATCGCAGGGAAGGCCAGCTTTAAAGTCTGAGAATTTGGGGATTTCTTCTGTATGCAGTAAGGAGACACTGAATGGCTGTGAGGAAGGGAAAGGTGTGGCCAGACCCCAGCTGTAGGGTGATAATGGGAAGCAGTGTGTATTTTGGACTGGAAGGGAAAGATACTAGAGATAGAGTCCAGTTATAAGGCTATTATAATATTCCAGGCACGAGGTGAGGCAAAGATGATGATAACAAGAGAGAAGGAATAGTCAAGGATGTGCATGATAGGCCAGATAATGGCCCTCCAAAGAGATTCATGTCCTAATCCCCAGAACCTGTGTATATGTTACCTTAGGAGGCAAATGGGACTTTGCAGATGTAGTTGATCTTGAGATGGGAAGATTACCTTGGATTATCAGGATGGGTCCAACTTAATCACAAAAGCCCTTCTATGAGGGAGAGAGAAGGATCAGAGTCAGAGAGAAAAAGTAACAGTGGAAGCAGAGATCAGAGAGGAGGGAAGATGCTACCCTGCTGGCTCTGAAGATGGAATAACGGGCCATGAGCCAAAGAATGCCCGCAACCTCTAGAAGATTGAAAAGGAAAAGAAGCAGATTCTCCCCTAGAACCTCCAAAAATAATGCAGTCTTGCTGACACCTTGACTTTAGCCCCGTGAGACCCATTTTGGATTTCTGACCTCTAGAACTATAAGATAATAAATTTGTGCTGTTTTAAGCCACAAAGTCTGTGGTAATATGTTATAGCGGCAATAGGAAATTAAAACAACGTGAGACACATTTCCCAGGTAGTACTGATAGTATTTATCAACTGATTAGATATGGAGACTGAGAAGAATGAAAAATTGAAATTGCTTAGTAAAATCACTGATAAAATTGATTAACCATTAACAGAAGGAAAATTGGGCAGAGGAGAGTATGGTGAAAGAGAATGAAATTTGAAGAGAAAGAAGATAGAAAAAAGAAGAGAGCTTAGAACAGAACCCTGAAGAACAGTACATTGGCCTTTTAGAATGAGGATGACAGATGTCCCAAAGGAGGGGAGGAAGGGGGACTAATGTCCTGAACCTCACTCTGTGCCTAACGATATGCTAGGAAACTCACATTATTGATCTTTTTAAGGAGTTTATAATTAATCACTTCTAGATCTTATAAAACTTGTGCCAGGACCAATTACAGCTTAATTTTCAGTAGATTCTTCTGCATTCTGTGTGTCCCTTTTCTGGAGTGCCTGTTCTGATTTATATGACCCCTGTTATTTGTGTAACTTAGATTTCAATTTCCCTTTGTCCTCTTCAAGCTCACCAGAAAGAACCCACCAGAAGCCACTAGGCAGTTCTATTCAAACCTGTCTGCTCTCCAAACTCCACTAGGCTAGACCATTCTTGCCAGGTCCAGCTCTCCTGTAACCGTTCCCTCTTCCTTAAACGTTCCCATAGGAATTTCCAATTTCTCACCCTTCTGTTAAGTAAAACAGCATCCCTGCCCCCCATCTCTGAGAGCGAGGCATCAGTGGGCACTCAGGCCCTGGAGTCACTGCTTCATTTCCAAGTGGTTTTTCAAAGAACTTTCCAAACAAAGACTTTCCCTTCCTCTAATGAGAGATAAGAGAATAACATTCCCCCCATAGTGTTACAAGTATATTTGTGATACGCAACCTCAAATTTCTTTGGAACAAGGTGGAGTGCAAATAAAGTCAGTGCCCAGAGTTTCCACCTGCCTAGGATGGGAAACTGTCCAGTAATCAGAAGACATTCAACCCATTCTTTTCCCTTCTGTTGGGAATGCAATTAAGTAAACCGTAGAAGCAACACACTATTCTAAAACTGAACATAAGATAATAGGTCATTTGTTCACATCTTCCAAAACCTTTCCTTCCAAATTGTCTAAACTGGCTTAGCAACTGTCTTCCTTGTGGTGGGCTCAGCTGGGAACAGCTGCCTTATCCAACTGGCACCACAGGCACAGTGACAAGAGCCTGTGAGCTATTCAGGGACCCATGGAAATGCTGGAGACCTGAAAAAAAAGTTATTGCCTCTAAAATACAAAAGAAAGACTAAAATTCAAAATTAACAAACCTTTAATTAATTGCCTATAAAATATTATACTCAGCTTTACCAATCATTAAATTTAATATCTGTAAAATTTCACTGAAACTTGAAAACAACCAGTATGTATATTTTCTCACTTAGGAAGAATTTTGAATGCACAACGATTTCAAAGAAACCACAGTTGATCATGAAGTAAATGAGGTACTTGATGTCAAATAATTTTGTAAGTCAGTCATAAAAACCTTGTCACTTTATTTACAACAAAATTTATATTTCATTTTGGAAGTGGGTCTATATTAACGTTTGATACTCTGTGGTATGGAAGCTCCAAAAATAAGATTCTTTAGGGTTTATGAAGACTAAAAATGGCCTTGACTGAAAATATTATATGAAAGATCTACTCTACCTTCATCCTCTAGTGATATTTATAAGGGCTGCTCCCCACTCACTCAGACTTGCCTATTAAGCAATGGCTTTACTGCCTTTACTTTTTTTTTCACAGCCAGAGAAATTTATGTTAAAATAGAAACATACATATGTTAAGCTTTAAAACAGTCAAATTTTAAACAAAGAGGAAAAAAGCCATTTGATCCACATCTATACAGAATGGATTTAAAGAGGCGTGTGAAATTCACATAAGAAGCACTTAAAAACAGCTTGAAATGGAAATCCATGCCTCCCTGCCTCCAGTGTCTGGTTGGTGGGGGGACTCTGCAGTGAAGGGTGCAGCCCTCCACCCACACTGGACACTTCTACGCCAAGCACCACCAACCGTCTAGGGTGACTGCAAGCACCCAACAGCTCAGTGACCGAGACAGATGTTTACACATTGGGGGAGGCGTCATAAGTGCTGCCATTTCCTCTCAAACACAACATAAAAGGAACTCAGGAGATGTATGAGAAATGTTCAAAGGGATTTTGGCAATGCAGAAGATGTCCAGGAAATCCAACCAAAAGCATCCAAAACCACTCAGTTGGCTGTTCAATCTTTGCCGTGTGGCGGTGGCCCGCGAGGAGCCCCAGCTAGAGGGGCTCAGTCCATGTGGGGTTTTGGCTGGGGCTTCTCCTTGTGGGACTCCCCAAATTCATTCACTTTGCTCTTATCCACAGGATAAAGCCATCGTTGGTAAAGAAAATAAGTGTCAAAAGCTCTTATTAAAAACTCTTGGATCTTTTGCTTGCCCTCTACCTGCTCCCAAGAACATGTCTCTTCTAACATCCATTCAGGCTTGCTCTGATCTTCTGAGGCATCTTGAACTCTCTTTTGAAATCTGCCTGAGATAGGTACCCAGCTATACTCCAGATTCTTCAGAAGCACCTGAGAAAAGCATAGTGGTTGCTGGCGAGTTCCAGAATCATTCTCATGTTACTTCCTCTCTCCATCTAAAAGTGTAGTCTGTGCCTAGTGACACAACTATAGAAAGTGGAGGTGTGACTTGAACTCAGAATCTAGCATGCTCCATTATCAGCTGTCGCAGAACTACTCAGGGACGAATTCTTCTCTGGTCCCGAGCTTCTAGGCTCCACATCCTCTGAATAGGCTATCCTTGGTGAGAAAGGGAAGCTTCCCTACCAAGCTTTCCTGAGTCTAAGATAGCCCATGATTGCTAGCACCGTGAATTCCCATGTCTGGCAGCCTTGCACATCCATATAAAAGTTTAGCTGAATATTCCACATGACAGTGAGCAAGACATTACCTCTTCTGCAACATAAGGACTTCTGTTTAATCAAGGACGACCAACAGCTCTGAGATTCACTAGATATTACAATGACTCATCGTACCTACCTATCCTACCTATCTACCTACCCAGATCCCAAAGCATACCCAAAATTCTGTTCACCTCTTCTAGTCAGTTTATTATTATTCTAAATATGGGAGGTAACCCATCTTTAGATAACCCATCTCCAATATTTAGAATATCTCCACTCAACATTTGAGTTTAGTGTGTCAGTTGTAACAGGGAATCTATGGATAGGTACCTTATGATATTTGAGAACCGGGAGTTAGGAGCCGCAGAGCTATCCTAGGAAATCTTTCTACCATCCAGATACTTGAGTAGATGACTGAGATACGATGTGGGCAACAAACTGATACCCCATGCAAAGGACTTCAAGTACATCCCACAGCGGGCCACGGATCAGTACAGGATGTACACTGTCCCAGAAGAGACCATCCACATGGGTGACCCCATCTGACTCACAGTCTATCCTGCCCACTTTACTCATTCATATTAGAAGTTGGGGAACTGGGACTTGGAAAGTCAACCCTGTCCTTTTGGAATCCTGTGGCTTCAAATTCCTTATTCCGTCTGGTTTTCTAAATCTCTCTCCCAGACCGAGGTTCCAGACCCAGGCCCAAAAGGAGTTGGGAAGTTGGAACATTTAATCAGGTAGAGCTGACCTCCAAGTGGTACTTGAACCAGTTACCTCAGGCCCCAAGAGAAAAGCCAGCCTCCAGGCACCATCATGATTACTAATCGTGCATATTTAGAATGATCCTGAGAGGACTAAAGCTTTCCACAAGAAACAGTGAGGAAGCTCTTGCTCTTTAAACGGAGAAGAGAGAGGGACACCCAGAGTTCAAAAAGTCTACACTCTCACTCCATCACTTAGCTCTTGGAGACTATAATCACTAAATTATCCTAAATATATTAAACTTTTCTCCTGCACACAGAGGAGTGGAATGTATGGTTTGTAAATGGACCCATTATCTTCCCCAGTTTCAAACTTAGGTTTTTATGCAGCACTCTAAGGCCACGGAAATGAACAGTCCAGATTTTTGAACAATCCCTTCTGTATCCCAGGGCCTCCATAAGTAAAGCACTAAATATACTGCTTGCTTCAGTTCGTGGCATCCTTGCACCCAGAAAGGCATTTTGTCTGGGGGTTATTGGTATGCTTTGCAGCCTTCCTGAGCCAGCCTTCATTTTTGTTGTCGCTTTTATTTTGCTGGCCTGCCTTCCTCAAGCACTTGGCAGAGGGAATGCTACATCACAGCAGCCTGGGAACCTCCACCTGGACGTGCTGCATTCCAGTCACTGTTTTGCACTGGCTTCTGTTAAGTGGCTGGCAGGTCTTCTTAAAACCCCATCTCCTTTCCCTCCCCTTCTAGATACTTATTTCTCAACATCCAAACAACAGAGCCTTTTCCCTTCTAAATCAATCTTCATTTTCATAACCTACTCTACATTCCTGAGGTTGTTAGCAAATGCCTGTTTTTATCAGAGGTTTAGTATTACAGTCAAGATCTTGCCAGGCTCTTAAAGTGTGGGTTGTTGGTTCACTAATTCAGTGGTGGAGCACCTACCACCCGGACCGAGGAGAGAGCTGCCTTCGGATTCTCTTGTGGATTCTCAGTCTCCAAAGAGTTTTGAGTTAGCTGACTTCACGTATGGTTGTTCATAGGCAGAATTCCGAAGCTAGAGATATTAAGCTGACTGTGACATGAAAGAGAGAGTTGCTCTCCCATTCCCCCTTCTCCTCCTCACCTCTCTTTGGTCTCCACCCCAAGTACTGGAGGAAAACAAATGGGAAAGGAAGCAGCCCTGTGAGTGTTCTAGGGTCAACCAATTGCACAAGTAAAGAAAATGCCAAACAGCTGCTATATTCGACTCATTTAAGGACAGGCAATTCATAAATCAGGTACAACTATACGCATAAAGCAAGGGGGTGATGTACTATCGAGAGAGGATTTTGTTGTAAATGAGGCAATTACCAGCAGCTCCAGAAATGGCCTCCAGTGCTCTCTCTTTACACGGCAGAGACCGCTGGGCAGCCACTGCTTCCTGGTTGCATAATCTTGGTGAACCACAGGAGATGGTAATTACTTAGGAGCCTTATTCTTCCAAAGCTATTGATATGGAAGCTTGTCTCAAGCTTGAGTAATGTTTTCTCGAGAATTCTATATCCCCTATCCTCTATGCCTTTATAGTCTCATCTTTTCTTTAAATATTTGAAAGCTTATGAGCCTACTTTCACCAGGCAATCTATTCATCCCTATAGGGCTTTTCAGAAGTGAGATTAGTATAAGTGAATGGATAATATAAAATATGCCACTAATTTTATGCAGCGTTATATTTAGAAATATAGGCGGACTCTCCAAATTATACTAATTTGCATTAAAATGCGAAATGGGCTTTTGTTTAAGGAGTTTTTGTGCTCTTTCCACAGAAAATCTTTAGCACTCATTGAAATAGTTAAATGAGAAAAACCTTTAGAGACTGTTCCTAATATTACCAGATTTTAACGTCTTAAATAAAAGCATCCTAAAACCTTTCCCAAACCCTCGATGCAGTTTCCAAGGCCTAACTCAATATTGTGCTCTTTTACTCATTTTGTAAATCCCAATATTAGAGGCTAAAAAGAAAAGAAGATGCATTTAGGAATTGAATTACACAATGAAAACAATTGACATTGTGCAGTTCTGAATTCCGTAATAAAGGAACACTTCCTTTATGAGGAAATAAAAATACAACATCGTGGTAGGTATCACAGAAGAAATTTTAGCTTTATATCCACAGTTTGGAAATAATACCTTTTTAAAATCATAAGTTGCGAAAATAACATGTTAGAAAGGAAAGGAACAAATAATAGGATTTATTTGCAATGTTTTACTGCCAGTGGTGGAGAATAAACAAGATATCTACATTAAAAGTGCGCTTGTCTTAGGCGGTGGAGCCGCCAGCCCCAAAGGCCTTCAGGCTCAGTGATTCCACAAGACTTGGGAGATTTTCCCACTGGCTTGCTGAATCTAATGCTAGCAGGAGTATCCTTCAACTTGCATAGCTCTCATTTAAATGCATATCCTATTACAATGGAACAGCAAGTTTCTAGATCTTGACCAGGCTGGCATTTTACTCCTAAGAAAAACAGAACAAAATGGCCCACAAAGGCACCATTGATGTTCAACTGGGTCTAGCTAAATCACAAGCCGCTTGTTAGGAGCAGGTGATCAGCTTTGGTTTCCTGAGCATGCATCAGCACCAATCTGGAAAGGACACAGGGCCAAAAGGGAGATATGGACAAATGCCAGCCCCTTGTCATGACTCCTTCTACAATAGAGGGGCCTTGTGTCAACCCTTGCTCTTGCCTTGAGAAAAATTATACAACCCTGGGGAGTTAACAAAAAATAATCTTCAAATTTTCAGCCTCATTGTTGACACGGAATAATATTTTTCTGTAGCTTTTTTTTTTTCCTGTTTGCCAAGCACCCTGGTTGAACTAGCATTTATTGAGCAGAGTGATATGCTAGGCAGCTTCACAAATATTATCTTGTGTCATCAGCCAATAAAACTATAAAATAGGCACTCATATTCCTGCTGTGTAAGTGAAATATAGAATTTCAAAAGATTAAATGACTGCCCAAAGTTCACCACTAGTAATGACGGGATCAGGGTGGAATCTGTGTCCTGAAAGGCAACTCCCATGTCCTATCATCTATAGCCCAACTAACCACCTCTCGAGGTCAGTGTGTCAGAACATAGCAAGCTGAGTCAGCAACATTTGAGTCCCACCAGTCCTTCAGGTTGTAAACTGTCCAGAACTTTTACAGAAATTTTTCCCCAGAGTTCCCATGGATCTTTCATGCTGTCACAGAAAACATGAAAAAGCCTCAGATTAGAATTCCAGCTGTGACACTAGCCATCCGTGGGATCTTGTACAAGTACTTATCTTTCACGCACTTCAGTTTTGTTACCTTGAAATTGGGGATAATAATTGTGACTAAATGTGGTTCTCTTCTTCCCTCTGTCCTTTTCCATTCTCACACCTGGTGTAGACAGGGTTTGCAGTATACATATCCACGTTAGGCTGGCTAAGGCAGCAAATATTAGTAAGAGAGAGGTTTGTCTGTTTTGCTCTTAAGAATCTGAAGATCCTCCTGATTATAACAAATCAGCCGTGAAAATAGGATGACAATACAGAAACTTGAACATTACCTTTATATTGAATGATTTTAAAGAATTATTGTTAAAACTTTTAGATGTGCGGTGGATTGTACCAATGTAAATTTCCTGGTTGTGATATTGTACCATAATTATGCAAGATTTTACTATTGGGGAAAACTTGGTAAAAGGATACACAGAATTTCTTTATAATATTTTTTAAAATTATAGATGGATTTACAATTATCTCAAATTAATTTTTTTTAAATTTAGATGTGTTAATGCTATTTTGGTTCTGCTAAAAAAATCTTTTACTTTTAGAGATAAATAATGAGGTATTTATGGGTGAAATAGTTTAGAAATATATACTTGGCAAAAAAATACATTTTAAATGCTGTTTTCACATGCTTTACCAAAATAAGATCAGAGTTTTAAAAGAGGGAATTAAAGAAAATTACTAGTATAAACATCTACCAAACTGCTAAAAGCTGTATCATAATCCTAAAAATAATTCGTGCTTTTGGTCTCAGTGTTCCCATTTTTGTGAATCAGTTGTAAGTGAACATATACATGAATATATATATTCAAGAGAAATGTACATAGCACAGATATAGAATCGATCTACAATCACTTGCAAGTATGTCAAAATGAAAAAAAAAATAAGTACGATGTGAATAAAAACTGTGTACAATTTTTTGTCAATAGTATGATTAGAAATGTTGAAAGGTGAGCATATAAAATTATATTTCAATAATCTTTTTAGAAAAAGAATTCAGGGAAAATGAAATGAGACTTGTTGGCTCAGCCATGAAGTGGTGGCAACTTGCCCTTTGGTCCCAGGGCAGAGAAAAAAACAACCAAAGAATCCAGGCTCAAAACTAAATGCTATACATGAATTAGCCTCATTTAATCTTCACAAGAGGTAGATAGTACTACTGTTATACCCATTTCACAGATGAAGAAACTGAGACACTAAGAGGTGAAGTAGCTCACCCAAGGTTACAAAGGTAGTCAGTGACCGAGCTGGGATTCAAACCCAAGCCCTCTGGTTTCGGGGCCTGCATCACCAGTCAAGACAGCTAATGCCAGCAAGGGAAGGTTCGCTTGTTCTGTATATTCTCCTCTCAAGTATTTGAAAGACTTAAAGCCTTTTCCTGCAGTGCACATAAGGATATTCATTGTAATTTAAACTAGAATCTATTTATCAGATGAAGTAGAAATTTCCAATGAGAAGATAAGCACACATACAATTAAGGACCCTGCATCTCCCAAATCAATAAGAATTGATTGAAAAATAAGCAATCACCCTTTATCTGTTACAGTCAACCGCAGTCCCTCTTCTACTAAATGGTAATGAGAAATGTAGATGGAGCTCAATGGTTTCTCAGAAAATAGACACATTTCCAATGTGGACTGGGTTGATGGAAACACAGGCAACTCACTTGAGTTTCCACTGTAGAGAAAGTCAGATAAAGCCTTTCCAGAAGGAAGGGAGGGACAAGTTCCTGGTTCCCTACATTCACTCACCCCATTTCTCTGGGGTGAAGCAGGAATCCTAAACAAAAGGGTGAAGTAGGTTAAGTTTGCATTCGGAAATGGGGCCCTGCACCATTTAGGTGTTGTATGGACGTGTTGATTTCATATAATTTCTCATTCCAGAGCCCTCCTTTCCTTTATTTTGTTGGGAGTCATCCCTTACTCACATAGAAGCCCCAAGGTTCCCAATATTTGGATATTCTCTCCTCCTTACCACCATTAAAAATCTGCTCTTAGGAAACGTTCTGACCAAGCCATTTATCCTAACCTATAATTGACTGATTAACTTCTTGTGTGTTTGAAAGTTTTAATAATAAAATTTGGGGGGAAAATATAAAAGAGATTTCCAATTTAAAATATTATCCAAAACAGGACACAACTGCAAGGGGCTCTCAATGGTCAAATCTGGGTCACTTTGATCTAGGTCACAAAATAGATAATGATTGTAATGCACACCGATGAGTGCACACTGCATAAATAAAGAGTTGTATAGATATATAAAAGGAGAAGAAGGAAAAGGTCTCACTGCAATAGAATTCCAATTAACAAATGTAGATGGAATGATGGAAACAGAAAATCACCAATTTGGCAAACACCACGGTAATAATTGTCATGGGCAAGAATTACTAATAGTCATTAAAATTAGTGTCAGTACCATCACTGATGAATACTAAAATTAGTGTGCAAAAAATGAGAAAGAAGATATTTACATAGTCTCAAAGTATCTCCCCTCAAAACACTTATTAATTGCAAAGAGAAAAATAGTCACTTTACAGTGGAGAAACCTAGAGGACACCATTTTAACCTTGTGGTCAAAGTTATCGTCACCAGTGACAAGACATAGCAATAGCACGGACCTCCTAATTATGATGTACTAAGAAGGACACAATATCATTTTGGTGATATTTTGCCCAAAATTCATAATTTGAATTTAATCATGAGAAAATCAGACAAACTCAAATTGAGTACTCTTCAAAACTGTCAAGATCATGAAAGACCAAAAGACTAAGGAACTGTTGCAGGTTAAAGCAGACTAAAGAGATGTAACAACTAGATAGTATATGTGATCCTGGGTCAGATCACGGTCTAGAAAAAGAACATTCGTTGAACAACAAATGTGGGAAAAAAACTGAATAAGGTCTGTAGATTAGTTAGAAGTATTGTGGCAATGTTTCTCTTGATTTTGATAATTATACCGTGATTATGTAAGATGCTAACATTTAGGAAAGCTCAGAAATGGTATGAAGGAACTCCTTATATTGTTTCTGCAACAATTTTTATGAGTGAAATCACTTCAAAATGAAAAGTTAAAATATTTACACCTTGTAGAAAGAAAAACTAGCAGTCCCTTACACAGCCTACTCCAGTAGTTTACGAAAATGCCCATTAAAAAAAAAGAAAACTCAACACAAGGAAAGCTAAGAAGGCTGACACCCATAAAGATTTGTTTTGAAGACTGAATGTTATGATGCATGTACAGTGTTCACCTTAATTCCTGACCAACAGTAGTGAAAAAAGTAGTAGTCATGATAATCAGAATAAAAGTAATAATAGCTAACATTGGCTGAATATTTACCATGCAGGAGACACCAGATCTATATTGTGTTTATCACGTTTAGTTCTGATAACAACTCTATGGAGTAAGATACACTCAATAAATGCTGACTCTCAAAAATGCTAATTTATTTCCAGCAACTGGGAAAAAAACTAACGGAGCCAGAGGCCATGTCTTCCTTGTTTAGATATATGTTACGAGAACCAAGCAAAGTGTCTTAAATGTAATAATGATCCAACATGCATATTTGTTGAATCAATGAGTTAATAAATGAAGAAAAATAATATGTGATATATCCATCCTTTGCATCATGAATAAGCAGCTCTGCTCATCGCCCCTCCCAAAATATACGAAACCAATTTTCACTCCTCCACAATTGATTAGCATTCTTTATTAGATATTTAAAAAAACTGAGATAGCCTTCTCTGTGCTATTAGGACTTTGCTTTGCATCCTTGCCTCATCTTTTTCTGTCCACCCAGAGGCCACTAGTCTCAGAAAACAGGTTGAGAAACATGGAGGGAGAGAGCAATGGCATATTGCTCTGATGGAAGTGTAGTCACCCAAGGTAAATTATTGTGGATGGGGGGCAGACATTGGAAGAAACCTAATGCAGCTCACGTTAAGGAAGTCTATTTTTTATACACCATATTATTTTGAATCTCAAGAAAACTGAGCAGTGATGCAGAACAGGAGGGCATTTAATTTCCTTCAACAGAGTAACATTAGATGAAAGCTTGTTCAGCTTTGGGAAGTAAGCTGGAACTCTACAGATATTCCAGTCTATACAAGAAGACGGGGTCTCAAGCAGTGCCTAAGAGATGGAGAAGGAAGCCTAAGTAACCCCATTGGCCCTAAGGGTTGGTAAACTGGACTGAGCACTCCCCACTTGTGGATATGTAAAGAGACAAAAACAAAATTATGCCTATTCAAAACCAAAAGTATCAGAAAATAAGGTAAATGCAATTTCATACTAAACAAACTTCTGAAAATGATTTACTATGGGAATCAGAAGAAAATACTACAAGGCTTTTTGACATTCTCATAAGAAATTTCTCATAAGAAATCATCAAAACCAAAGCAGCTCTGTCCTTTCTTCTTTGCAGGTGCATGGACTTCTTTCTGCTTTCTCTTTATATCTATTTCATTCTCTTTTTTCCTTCTGACTTTCTGCTCTGTGAAACATGAGTGTATAATGAAAAGGAGACAATGGGCTAAGATTAATTATTTATAATTAATTTAATAAGTAGTTATAGTAGACGAATGGCATAGATTACAAGCTAAGATAAAACATTATATAGGAAAATGTTGCACAAAAATCAAATTTAGACTAGCCAAAGTTCCAATGTTGGTGATAAAGAGGAGATTGATATTGCAAATAATCAACAGGGAAGACGAACATAGGAAATGCTCTTCAAATTTATTGAGGGGGGGAGAAGAAAATCTTTGAAAGAAGATGACAGATAAGGAAATAAGACAATGGAGATCAAAACACTTATATATGTTCCACAGGGGAAAATGTGAATGATTGGAATAGAGGGAGAAATCATAGATGAAGAATGTATTCCATTGCTGGTTTTAAAAAATTGATTGAATACGCTTATCAGAAGTGTCAAGGTCGTGAATCACTGTCACAGATTGGAGGTTTCTAATGAGGCATGACAATTACATGCATTGGATTCTGGAAGAGAAAAAGAACAATAGTAGAAAAACTGGTGAAATCCAAATAAAGCCTGTAGTTCAGTTAATAATATTGTACAAATGTTATTTTCTTAATTTTGATAAATATACCATGGTTTTATAAGATGTTAACATTAGGTAAATCTGAGTGAAGACTATATGGGAATTCTGTGTGCTATTTTGCAACTTTTCTGTAAATGTAAAATTATTTCAAAATAAAAAAGTTTTAAAAGTAATTTAACAGTCAAATCAAAGGAGTTGATTGTGTTCCTGGAAAAATTATTGAAAAGAATGCCACATCTGCATATGTTCAAGCAAAATTTTAATTATTTAATTAAAAGGATAAAAATAAAACCCTACACACATCCAGAGAAAATAAGGCAGTTAGCTCCAAAGACCTAACCAACTAAGCATCAAAATATTACAGTTCTATTAGCTTTTAACTAATAGAAACTTCAAGAAAAGGATAGGAAAACATTTGTTGTGGGAAATTTTTATGTAACCCTTTTTAAAATCTAATATAGATTTTTAAAAAGTAAATGAAGATATAATTTGAATAACAATTTTTAAAAACTCGTGTATATATATATACACATATCACACATAAAACATATGTATACATGTATGTGTGTGTATATACTTATATGTGTGTATATACACACATACATATATATAAAACCTTAGATTTGCAAAAGACACACTTTTTCCAATTGTCCATGAAATATTTATTTATAAAATTAGGACATTCATTAAGTTGCAAAATAGAAGAAATTCGTGGATCATAAAGGAAATCAAGGGTAAATTACAGACTGTTAGAAGAGTGGAAACAAAAGAACTATATATAAATTTATATGCTTAATTCTATCCACAATTCTATCAAAGTTGTAGTCAGAAGTAAATTCATGATCCTTAATATAGGTAAGAAAATACTAGAAATAGAATAGAATTTAAGAAGATACAAAATAATTTTCAAAATCTTATAAAATCTAAATAAAAATAATTTTTATAAAGGAAAAATTAATAAATTATAACACTATAAAATAACTAAATAAATCCAAACACTGGTTCTATGAAAAAAAAAAACATTAAAATGTTTTAAAATGCTGGTGAAACATAATGGCTAACAAATAAATAATAAAGTGTATATTTGTATAATAAATATTAAAATACGGATTATGAAAATAGAAAATACTCTATGATTGTAAAAATAAGAACATCTTGATAAAATACTCGAGTTTATGGGAAAATACTATATTATCTAAAATAATTCAATTGAAAATTTTAAAATACAAAAAGACAATCACAGGGAAATTATTTTAAATTTTATCTAAAAACTACTTTTAAAAGTAGTTTATCCGCAAATTCTATAGATTTCCAAAAAACAGATCATTCTTGTGCTACAGAAACTACTCAATTTTTTTTATAAGCTAACAAACCCTAAGGCCAAAACTAGACATAAAGAGTACCCCCAAAATTTTAAAAATACAAATCTTATTTATTAATATGAAGACTTCAAACTGAATTCATTAGTACAAAAGAATTAGCCACCATGACTAAGTAGGGTTTATCCCAAGAATTCAGGCATAGCATTGGGAAATCTCTTAATATAATTATTTTTAAAATAGGCCCAATAAGATAAAACATTTAATTTAATCATTCAGATGTTTCAAAGGCATTCAATATCCAGTCCTTGTTTTTTAAAATGTTTTAAAAACCTTGGAAAATTAAAAATAGAAGAATATTTCTCAACATGGTAAACTGGAATAGACAATTCAATAATATGAGAAGCAGACAAAAAGAAAAAGGTGATTATTGGAAAGGAATTGTTTTAAATCATCATTAATGAAGGAAAATATATTTATTTATTCAGAAAGCCCAGTAAAATGTACTCTACAATTCTTAGGATTAACAAGTACAATAAAATATAATATAATACAATAAAAAAACAAGATAAATATACATGGTTCATTATTTTTCAGACAAAAGATCAACAATAACATTTCAACAAAACACACACACGCACAAACTATTTTGGAAAAACCTTAATTAGAATCCTGGGGTGTAAATGTCAAGGAAATATTATATTTTCTCAAGAGATATAAAAATGACTTGTGTAACCAGACTGGGTATTGCAAGTGTTTTCATTCATATTTCTGTTAATTGCGCTCTCCTTATCCTAGTCTAGTCACACAATGAAAATACATAGCAGACAGTACATAGTACATACCCCGGGGCAAGATCCTGACTAAGGGAGGTACTGCATGCCCATGGTCATGAAAAGGTGGCTGCTCGCTGAGATTTAAACAACAAAATTGACTACCAGTGCAGTTTTTCTCAAACCGGAGATCACAGGAACTTGCCAGATACTGTGCTGGAAAACGTGGTGTATCTTTCCTGAAATATACATCTTGCTCATTATTTTGAAACATCATTTTTAGTGTAGCAGGCTATAGAAAGCTGTCTTTGTTTAAGAAAATACCATACTAGACCACTGATTTTGACAGGGTTTTGAAAATATGATATGGAGACAGATTGAGAGAAAAGGAGAGAGTCAAACTGTTCGAGACCCTGAATGTTCCCACTGACTCAAAGATGAGTCATTAGGAAAAGTCCAAGAGTGGGTAGCAAAATTCGGCAGGAGTATGGATGGAGTCTACAGGAAAAAAATGTCGAGTAATGAATTCAATTCAACATGATAGAATCCTGAAGCATCTGAGGGCACAGTCGTCTAATATTCCATTCTGAAGTCTTTGCTATATAATGCTGCGCTGTTAATCTCTGTGCCTTCTGCCCTCACATCAACTCCCCAACACTTCTATCCCATCCTCATCCTAAAATTTCAGGATTCCACTACAAGGAATGTTTTGGGTGAACAATATTGACGGAAATTAAGAAAAGTGTCTTTGCGCCACATACAGGTCAATGTGGTGCACAGAGAAGCCCTCAGAAAAGGAGAATCCCTTGGGAATAAACAAGACATCAGAACCACTACTTGAACAGAAGAACATAAGCCTCCAACTATCATACAATTCTTGAGGAGGCCTTAGACGTCTGTGTGGTCCAGGGAAACTAGCTCAGTTTTATATCAGTCTCAATGGACAAGGGGACAAGAATCAATAGTTGGATGACATTATTTTATGGGGTAAAGTCTAAGTTTATAGAATTACAAAGAATAAAAAAATAAATTAAAAAAATATTGAACTTCCCACATATTCCTTTAGACCTTCTCCTCAAATCTGCAGAGGAAAGTTCACTTCCCTTTACCATTAAGTTTGGCAGACATTTCTGTGATATACTGAAATAGATCAGTAGAGCTAAGTGTACAAAATCATGCAACAGAATGACTTGATGTCCAGAGCAAACCTTGCTTTCAATTTGTCCAAATAGCCTAACATATTCTGGAAATCATCTGGCCAATTTGGCACGTAGAAAAAGAAGTTAGGCAAGCACATTTTAGCAGTGCGTGTCCAGCATGACTTAGAGAGCAAAGAGGACCCTGGTAAAGAGAGGGGACATTCACGTCCCTTAGAGAAGACTTTCCTCAAATACAGGTGAGTGTATCACACTGGCCTATGGGCAACATTCCTCAAATTAGACTAACTCCTCTTGTTCTGAGGCCACACTCCTTAAGCAAACTTTTGATGTAATTTGACAGTATTTTGGTTTTCATAGCAGCTTGCCTACTGTAAGAGAAAGTGTTATCTGCTGCCATGAGAGTAATAGTCCTCTTATCTGTTGTATTTCTCATTGGACATTAATAAATTTGCATTCAGACTGAACACTCTTCTGTGAATTCCCACAATGACTGAAAGACTGATCCCCAATCAATGAAACAACAAAGTTTTGGGCCTGGAAAGCTAAGAGCCACAACTAAATTAATCAAGATTGTATCTCTTTGTTTTCTTAGTTGTGAATGATGCACCTCACTGCCATTTTGTGGGGAAGACCAGCCCTGAGCTAACATCTATTGCCAATCTTCCCCTTTTTGCTGAGGAAGACTGGCCCTGGGCTAACATCCGTGCTCATCTTCCTCTACTTTATATGGGACGCCGCCACAGCATGGCTGACAAGCAGTGCGTCGGCGGGTGCCCGGGATCCGAACTCGCGAACCCCGGGCTGCCAAGCACGGACGAAACCGCTGCGCCACCAGGCGGCCCCTATACCCATTGGGTTTTTTTTTTTTGCGAGGAAGACCAGCCCTGAGCTAACATCTGTTGCCAATCCTCCTCTTTTTGCTGAGGAAGACTGGCCCTGGGCTAACATCCGTGCCCATCTTCCTCTACTTTATATGGGACGCCGCCACAGTGTGGCTGACAGGCAGTGCGTCGGCGGGCGCCCGGGATCCGAACCTGAGAACCCTGGGCTGCCAAGTGCGGACTAAACCGCTGCGCCACCGGGCGGCCCCGCGTTCTATCAAATATTTAAAGGGACTCTACTAGCATGTCTGGGTTGAAGAATTAAAAGGGGAAAATGGGACACCTATGGGTAAGATTGAGGGTGCATTGGGAATGACATCCTTTCTTCTTTCCATCACAGCCTCAGAAAGTTCTTCTCAACTATGTAGCTCAGTTAGCACTTCTTACCAATTTCCTGTTTTGATCGAATTCCATCCTTAATATAGAGCAGCAGTTCTCAAAGTATGGTCACCAGACCTTCAGTATGCGCATCACCTTGAAAATTGTTAGAAATGCAAATTCTTAGGTCCCACCCTAGACCTACTGAATCCAGAACTTAGGGGACAGGGCCCAGCAATCTGTTTTAGCAAGCCCTCCAGATGATGCGAATGCATGCTAGAGTGTGTGAAGTGGTGAGGGCCTTTGGATATTTTCATTAACTTCACTAATTGCAGGTGGCAACAGTACCACTCTCTCTCCAATATCAGACTGAACTTGCCCTCCCTGAGGTATTTTGCAAGAGTAGGGTCATTAATTTAAACTGATTTGTCTCTTAATGTCATTTATCACCATTAGCAAACCACGTTGTGTGCTCCAATGGGAGAGAAAAAAAATCAGTCACCACTGCTTGGTCTGAAGCTGAGCAACCATTGCAATAAACCAGAATCTAGACACCCATCTGATGTCTGGAGCTCAACTGCATAGCAAAATCTAACTAGAAGATGAAAATGAGGAGTTGCTGGTTTTGAGGGGTTGTGAAGTGTACTGAAAAGATCCCTGAACAAGAAGTCCAGAGACTTGGATCCATTTTACCTTATCGCTTTTAGCTTCAGCACCTTCACTTATTTAACATAACAAGTTGAGCGGTAAATTAATCTGAAAATAACAATTCTCTTTAAAAAACAAATCAAGCATAGACTCCTGGATTCTAAATATCTTTAACTCCTGATTTCCCTCAAACGTACTTTAAATAATTGTTTCAGTGCCTTAACAGTGATGTGGTGCTGGTGGACATCAGAGACAGTAGAGAGTAATAAGAAATACTGTGCAGGGAAGTGTAGATTTACTTTTATTTTCTACACTTGACTAAAGTGGTGTGACCAAGAGCAAGTGTCAACTCCCATGGGCCCTCGCCACTTCATGTTTATGGGCAGAACTCTTTCAGTTGCAAACAAACAGAAACTTGAGTCATGTACTGGCATGTAGAAAAAAAGAAAAGAGTGTATGTGTGTGAGGAGTTATTTATTGAATATGTACCTGAACATTCTAGGGTAAGTCAGGACAACTGGATCCAGGTGTTTGAACAACGCATTAGGAGGCAGCCCTTCCGGGTCTGCTTCTTTTCTCCTGCAGTCGGCTCCACATGGTGGTCCTCGCATTTTGAGTCTTCCATCCTCACTGTTCCAGTTGCTTCAGAAAGAGTGATTTCAGGATTGCTGAGAAGATGGCAGTGTAGGAGGACTCCAAACTCACCTTCTCCCACAGATACAAAAATTCTACAACTACCTGTGCAAGAATTACCTCTGAGGGAACTGGAAACTGGATGAAAAGAACCCCCACAACAAGGAACTACACTGACAGAGGTAGAAGAGGCAGAAATACCTTTTTGCCGAGGAAAAAACCATATTCTAGCCACAGTGCTTCATGGCTGGAAGCATTCTTAAGGTATGAAGCTTTTCCTGGAGGAGGGGAGGGTCTGAGTGGGAGAGCTTTGCCACAATAAGCAGCTTTTGAATTCAGCACAGCTGAGATGAGTGTCATAATACCTGGCTTTGCTGGCAATTAAAACCAGTGGGGAATACCTGCAGAAAAGCTATTGAACATAAGAGAAAGAAAAGCCTGATCTTAAAGGGCCCACACACAAATTCAGCCATTCTGGAAACCAACACAAAATCACCAGAAAGAAAGGTGCATTGTAATTTGGTAAGAGACTCACTTGATAAGCTCTGAGGGCATCTCAGAGAGGCAGGAGGTGACTGGGACCACCTCCCCAGGGACTGAGACACTGGCGGCAGCCATTATTGTGACCTAGTACATGTATGCTAACATAGATGCTGGCAGATGCCATTGGAGCACTTCCCCTGGCCTTTCGGTGCAGGAGTTTGCTCCACCCACTAGAGCACCCATTTAATCCAGGTCAGGCAGGCCAGGCAGCCTACCTCAAGGACTGGCCCCACCCACCAGCGATCCCATGGGGAACTTGTGGGCCCATGTAGGTGGGGTGTGTGGGACCTCTGCAGCAGGGCAGGTGGATCTGCCTCCATGGGGAAGGGCATGCACAAGGGGTGGGCCTGAGGGCAGCAGGGCTTGTTGGCTGCAGCAGACTTCTTCTGTTGACCTTCTCAGACAGCCACACAGGGGATCTACCTCACTTTCCAATGCCTGAAGCAATTGTGTGCTGCCACACCTGGGGCCAGCCCCACTCAGCTGCACTCCTGAAAGAGCTGACAATAGTCTTGCAGGTTGGAGGCCTACAGCAATTGTAAGCCCTTGAGCCTAGCAACCAGCCATGCTGGGTGTCTGACTCACTTAAGAACAAAACCAGAGCAGGTGTGTGCTGTTAGACATTTCAGCCAGCTGTTCTGGGGCTCCCTCCACCCAATACAGTGACTAGAGGGACCATAGCAGCCACACACAGCTGAACCTTACAACCAGCTAGCCAGGGGGCCAGCCTAGCCTACTCATGCACCCACAGCAAGAGTAACCCTGCCACAACAGAAGGGCACATGTAGCCCACACAGGGGACATTCCTGGAACATTTGGAACTGGTGACAAAATGGAAGCACATTGCTGGGCCTCATAAGGCATCTCTTAGGTAAAGCCACATCTCCAAGATTGGGAGACATAGCTGATCTACCTAATAGACAGAAGCACAGAGAAATAGGCAAAATGAGTAGACAAAGAAATATGTTCCAAATAAAGGAACAAGAGAAATCCTCAGAAAAAGAACTAAATGAAACAGATAATCTACCTGATAAAGAGTACAAGCTAATACTCGCAAGGATGCTCACTGATCTTGGGAGAAGAATAGATGAACACAGTAAGATCTTCAAAAAGAACTGGAAAATATACAAAAGAACCAATCAGAACTGAAGCATACAATAACAGAAATGAAAAATTCACTAGAAGGAATCAACAGCAGAGTAGATGACACAGAAGAACAGATCAATGAAATGGACAAAAGACTAGAGGAAATCATCCAAGCTGAACAGAAAAAAGAAAAAAGAATTACAAAGAGTGAAGACAGTCTAAGGGACCGCTGGGACAACATCAAGCACACAAACATCTGTATTATAGGTGTCCCAGAAGGAGAAGAGAGAGACAAAGGGGCAGAGAACCTATTTGAAGAAATGATAGCTGAAAACTTTCTTAACCTAAGGAAGGAAATAGACATCCAAGTACAGAAAGCACAGAAAGCACCAAACAAAATGAACCCAAAGAGGCCCACGACAAGACACATTATAATTAAAATGTCAAGAATTAAAGATAAAGAGAGAATCCTAAAAGCTGCAAGAGAAAGACAAGTTACATACAAAGGAACCCCCATAATGCTATCAGCTGACTTCTCAGCAGAAACCTTACAGGCTAAAAGGGAGTGGCATGACATATTCAAAGTGCTAAAAGGAAAAACATACAGCCAAGAATACTCTGACTGGCAAGGTTATCATTCAGAATGGAAGAAGAGAGAAAGAGTTTTCCAGACAAGAGAAAACTAAAGGAGGTTATCACCAATAAACCAGACTTACAAGAAATGTTAAAGGGGCTTGTTAACAGTGGAAAAAAAAGACCACAAATAGGAATAAGAAAATTACCAAGGGGGAAAAAAATCACTAGTAGACGCAAATTTATAGTAAAGGTAGCAGATCAACTACCTATGAAGGTCAAAAGACAAAAGTAATAAAATTATCTGTTTCCATGATAAGAGGTTAAGAGACACACACACACATAAAAGAGATTAAAAATGATATCATAAACATAAAATGTGGGGGGAGAGGAGTAAAAGAGTAGAACTTTTAGTAAGAGGTCAAACTTAAGAGACCATCAACTTAACATAGATTGATATTTACATAGGTTATTATATAAGAAACTCATGGTAATCACAAACCAGAAACCTATACTAAATACACAAAAATTAAGAGAAAGAAATCCAAACATAATACTAAAGAAAGTCATCAAATCACAAGGGAAGAGAGCAAGAAAAGAAGAAAGGAACAGAGAAGAACTACTAACACACCCAGAAAAAAATGTAACAAAATGGCAATAAGTACATACTTGTCAATAGCTACTTTAAAAGTCAATGGACCAAATGTTCCAATTAAAAGACATAGGATGGCTGATTGGATAAAGAAACGAGACCCATATATATGCTACATACAAGAAACACACTTCAAACCTAAGGACATTCACAAACTGAAAGTGAAGGGATGGAAAAAGATACTCCATACAAATGGTAATGAAAAGGAAGCTGATGTAGCAACACTTATATCAGAAAAAGTAGACTTTAAAACAAAAACTGTAATAAGACACAAAGAAGGGCACTACATAATGATAAAGGGAACAATCCAACACGAGGATATAATACTTGTAAATATCTTAGCACCCAGCATAGGAGCACCTAAATACGTAAAGCAATTATTAACGGACATAAAAGGAGAAATAGACAGTAACACAATAATAGTAGGGGACTTTAACACTCCACTTACATCAATGGATAGATCATCAAAACGGAAGATCAATAAAGAAACATTGGCCTTAAATGACACATCAGAACAGATGGACTTAGTAGATATACACAGAACATTCCAACCAAAAACTACAGAATACACCCTTTTCAAATGCTTATGGAACATTCTCCATGATAGATCACACATTAGGCCACAAAACCAGTCTCACTAAATCTACAAAGATTGAAATAATATACCAAGCATCTTTTCTGATGACAACAGTAAGAAAGTAGAAATCAACTACAAGAAGAAAACTGGAAAAGACACAAATATGTGGAGATTAAACAAAATGCTACTGAACAACAGTTGGGTCAAAGAAGAAATCAAAGGATAAGTCCAAAAATACCTGGAGACAAATGAAAATGAAAATACAACATGCCAAAATTCATGGGATACAGCAAAAGTAGTACTAAGAGGGAAGTTTACAGCAATACAGGTCTACCTCAAGAAGCAAGGAAAAACCTCAAATAAACAATCTAACAGTTCACCCAAAGAAACTAGAAAAAGAAGAACAAAGAAAGCCCAAAATTAGTAAAAGGAAGGAAATATTAAAAACCAGAGCAGAAATAAATGAAATAGAGACTAAAAAAAGAAAAAAAAATCAATGAAACTAAGAGATGGTTCTTTGAAAAGATAAACAAAATTGACAAACCTTTAGCTAGACTCACCAACAAAAAAAGAGAGAAGGCTCAAATAAATGAAAACAGAAATGAAAGAGGAGAAATTACAACAGACACCTCAGAAATACAAAGGATTATAAGAGAATACCATGAAAAGCTATATGCCAACAAATTGGATAATCTAGAAGAAATGGATAAATTCTTAGAATCATACAACCTTCCAAAACTGAATCAAGAAGAGAGAGAGAATTTGAATAGACCAATCACCAGTAAGGAAATTGAAACAGTAATCAAAAACCTCCCAGAAAACAAAAGTCCAGGACCAGACAGCTTCCCTGGTGAATTCTACCAAACATTCAAAGAAGACTTAAAACCTATCCTTCTCAAACTCTTCCAGAAAATTAAAGAGGAGGAGAAGCAACACACAAAAAAGATAATTACAGGCCAATATCACTGATGAACATCAATGCAAAAATCCTCAACAAAATACTAGCAAATCGAATACAATACATTAAAAAGATCATACAACATGATCAAGTAGGAGTTATTCCAAGGATGCAGGGATGGTTCAACATCCATAAATCAAAGACCTGTACACTGAAAACTAGAAAACATTGTTAAAAATAATCAACGAAGACACAAAGAAATGGAAAGATATTCCATGCTCTTGGGTTGATAGAAGTAATATAGTTAAAATGTCCATACTTCCTAAAGCAATCTACAGATTCAATGCAATCCCTGTCAAAGTTCCAATGACATTTTTCACAGAAACAAAATAAAGAATCCTAAAACTTATATGGAACAACAAAAGACCCAGAATAGCTAAAGCAATCCTGAGAAAAAAGAACACTGGAGGTATTATACTCCCTGTCTTCAAAATAACTATAAAGTTATAGTAATCAAAATGGCATGGTACTGGCACAAAAACAGACACACAGATCAATGGAATAGAATCGAGATCCCAGAAAGAAACCCACACAACTATGGACAGCTAATTTTCAACAAGAAAGCCAAGAACATGCGATGAAGAAAGGAAAGCCTCTTCAATAAATGGTATTGGGAAAACTGGGAAGCCACATGCAAAAGAATGAAAGTAGACCATTATCTTATACCATACACAAAAATTAACTCAAAGTGGATTAAAGACTCAAATCTAAGACTGGAAACCATAAAACTTTTAAAAGACAACATAGGTAGTGCACTCTTCAACATTGGTCTAAGTAGCATCTTTTCAAATACCATGTCTCACTAGGCAAGGAAACAAAAGAAAAAATGAACAAATTGGACTACAACAAACTGAAAATCTTCTGCACAGCAAAGGAAACCATCAACAAAACAAAAAGACAGCCTAACAATTGGGAGAAGATAATTGCAAACCATATATCTGATAAGGGGTTAATATCCAAAATATATAAAGAACTTACACATCTCAACAACAAACAAATGACTCAATTAAAAAATGGGCGAAAGGGGTTAGCTCCGTGGTGTAGTGGTTAAGCTCCACTTGCTTCACTTCAGCGGCCCGAGTTCACGGGATCAGATCCCGGGTGTGGACCTATGCCACTCATCAGCCATGCTGTGATGGTGACCCACGTACAAAATAGAGGAAGGTTGGCACAGATGTTAGCTCAGGGCTAATCTTCCTCAAACCAAGAAAAAGAAGGAAGATTAGCAACAGATGTTAGCTCACAGATCTTCCTCAGCAAAGAAAAAAAAATGGGCAAAAGATCAAACAGACATTTTTCTGAAGAAGATATACAGACAGTGAATGATGTTCAACATCACTAATAATTAGGAAACTGCAAATCAAAACTACAGTGAGATATCACCTCATGCCTGTCAGAATGGCTATAATGAACAATACAAGAAAAAACAAGTGTTGGAGAAGATGTGGGGGAAAGGGAAGCCTCATACACTCCTGGCAGGAATGTAAACTGGGGCAGCCACTATGGAAAAAAGTGTGGAGAGGCCTCAAGAAATTAAGACTAGAACTACCATATGATCCAGCTGTCCCACTGCTGGGTATTTATCCAAAGAACATGAAAACATGAATGTGTAAAGATACACGCACCCCTATGTTCACTGCAGCATTATTCACAATAGCCAAGACTTGGAAACAACCTCAGTGCCCATCGAGGAGGAATGGATAGAGAAGATGTGGAATATATATACAGTGGAATACTACTTGGCTATAAAAAAGATGAAATCCAGCCATTTGTGACAACTTGGATGGACTTGAGGGTATTATGCTAAGTGAAATAAGTCAGATGGAGAAAGTCAAATACCATGTGATTTCGCTCATAAGTAGAAGAAAAAAACAACCACAACAAACAAACACATAGATATAGAGATTAGATTGGTGTTTACCAGAGGGGAAAGGAGGAGGGAGGAGTGAAGGAGGTGATCAGGCACATGTGTACGGTGATGGATGGTAATTAGTCTTTAGGTGGTGAACATTCTGTAGTCTACACAGAAATCGGAATATAATAATATACACCTGAAAGTTATATAATGTTATAGACCAATATTACCTCAATAAAAAAATTAAAAAAGTTAATCATCTTGAAAAAAATTTTTCTTACCCTAAAAAAAATTCTTTTCCAAGAATTCCAATAAAAATCCCAGTATAGAATCTCATTGGTTCTGATTGTGTCTCATGACTGCCCCTAGTGGGAGGAAAGCTCTTTGACCAGGCTTGGGTCAAATGTCCATCCCTAGAGACAGAGACTGGATCAGCCCTACTGTTTCTAAGCTAGGCCAGGGTTAGGGTCCTGAGACAAGCAGGCATCTATTTAAGAAGGCACTCTGCCATTGCCAGTTCTGTTCTTGCACTGACAGTGAGTGCCTCCTTAAATTTTCCACCCTAGGTACCTCACTGGCCCCACCCTAGTCCCAGTGGCCCTGCTACTGAAAGTTAGGTGAGAGTAGTTTCCCTAAAGGAAAATCAGTATGCTACTACCTAAAGAAGAGGAAGGAATGATACAGAGACCAAAATGTAACAGATGTTTACCTTAACATTATCACATGAGTGAAGGCAGAGGACTTGACCAGATAATTACACAAGGTCCTTCCTTGCTCTAAGACACATAGTGCCACGACCTGTTCTTCATCACTATCTAAATGCAAGAAAGAACCAAAGGCAAATTTCTCCAAAAAAGAGAAAAGAACAGCGAACATCTAAAGATGAGAGTCAATTAACCTCTAGGCTACTTATAAAACACACTATATCTCCAATCCTTTCTATTCATATGAAAATGAGATAAAATTCACCAGTTCCTTTAACTGGCAGTCACAAATGTAACAGAAATAGATAGGCTGGCCATTGGATGATGCAAGGATGATCCTAGGTCCAATAAGGACATAAATACATTTAACTCCAACATAAGGCAGAAATGTAACTAAACGTTATAATTAGCATGACCATTATAAAGTAATAATTAAGCTGGGATCACAGGCATAAACAGAGACTGTCCAGGGCAAACCAAGACATATGTCACCCTAGTTTAACAGAGATTTACATAAAGGATTATGAGAGCACAGAGGAAGAGGCTTTAAATGAAGACTAGAACTCAGTAAAGGCAGTTTTAACCAAGGCTCTGACTAATGAGTGGAGGGTTTACAAAGACAGGGAAAAAATTTGATACCAACAAAAGCACATGGATGGAAAAGAATGAAAGAATAGGGTAAGAAAATATAAGCAGGTGAGTTTGGCAGAAATTTAAGGGAGATAGAGAAAAGACATGGACATTAAAAAAGGTTGGGTCAGATCAAAGAGAATATTAAATGCCATAAGAATTTTCAGTTTATTCTAAAAGCAATGAGGAAGAGAAGAGGAGTGACATGCCTAGCCCTGTGATGGGGGACACCATAATCCTAAGTAAATTATTCCAGGACAACAAGCATCAATTTCACCAGAGAAACAGAATAAAATAGAATAAAACAGAACAAAAAGTCATGATTCCCTAAAGCAATGGTTACAAACTTACTGCCCTGGTATCCAGTTGGGTCCACAAACTTATTCTGAGTAGCTGATGTGATGGTTAAAAAAACACACAAGGGGCCAGCCCAGTGGCATAGTGGTTAAGTTCGCGCATTCTGCTTCAGCAGCCTGGGGTTCCCCAGTTCAGATCCCGGGTGCAGACCTACTCACCACTCATCAAGCCATGCTGAGGCGGTGTCCCACATGGAAGAACTAGAAGGACCTACAATTAGGATATGCAACTATGTACTGGGGGCTTTGGGGAGAAAGAAGAAAAAGAGGAAGATTGCAACAGATGTTAGCTCAGGGCCAATCTTCATCAAAAAAAAAAACCTGAAAACTAAATTTGAATGATTTTAGGCATGACATTCTAGTTCAACCACAGACTCCACCATTCCCAACTGCCTCACATTGAATAGATAAACACACTTAGCTGATGAGCCTTCAGAAATTTGTGTCTGAGAGAACATCTTAAAATAGATATTTCCTTTTTTATCCTCAAGTTATTTTTAAGATTTTCTAGGGATAAAATATAGTTTCTTTTCATCTGCCACAGACTTAAAAAAAATTCACAATGCCTTCTTCATGAGAAAGTTTAATGAATATAAGATAATGGAAAGAAAGAAATAGACATTTGTGAAATGTATTTCTACTGATATATTTATTGCACTCTGCTATTGCAGAGTATGATACAGAGGAAAGCATTCCAATGGAAGAAAGAAGAAAAAGAGATGGGAGGAAGCAATGGGGAAGAAGGAAAAAAAGATGGTAAAGTAAAAGGGAGAAAGAAATCTGAAAGTAAATTCAGTACCTGGGGAATCCAAATTGGCTAGATTTTATTTGCCAAGATAGAATCTCCACACAGATGGAGTTTGGATAGCCCCAAATACACAATATTTGTATCACCAGATCCCTATAAAACATAAAAATAGATGTGAGTATGAGCATAAATAAAGAGAGGGTGGGAGTGGAAAGCAATCCTGTCTCCCAGATTGAAGAATAGAGTGAAAATAAGTTGTTTATCTCGGATTTCCAATCTACGAAAAATAAAAAGATGTCAACCGCACAGCATGGTGGATGGATGCCCAGAGTAATCGGTCAAGGAAACAAACATATGTCATCAAAAAGACCCTGTGAGCTTGAGAAAGCACATTTCTGCATACCCAGATAAATATGAGCACAGCTCAGTGCACTGACAGCATGGATAGCAAGAGTTTCAGGAAGCATCCTTCATGTGCTGAGAGATCTGCAGAGATTCCTCAGTAGCAGCTGGAATTCTACCCTCACTGGTGGTGGTCCCAAGGCCTAAGCTGCACAGGCCTAGGGTCAGATGGTTGATGGAATGCTCCCAGGACTCCGTAGCCCAGGCATTTGGGGTCAGGAAGGGGCAGACCCTCTGGCTCAGGCACGCTCTGATGCTCCAGTTGAAATGGCCATAAAGGAAGGCTTCTACTGCCCTGAAATAGCTATTGAGTTCTCGACTCTGCTCAACATTTATTTTCCTTTCCCCGGCCATCTGACAATTGTTTGGTTTGGGATGCTGGCTGCCTGCCATTTTCCTTGTCAAAGCACAGCTAAGAGAACGCCCCACACTATAAATCTTCTTGGGTGGGCCCCAGGACTGTTGCCTGCACAGGCTGAGACATCTCACAAAGGAAGGCCATTCTTAAGTCAGGGGAGGACGCTCAGTGGATGGGGGAATGAAAGGAAAGGGCCAGGTTTAGAAAAGAAACTTACAGCTGGGTCACTGAACGCTAAGGAGCAAAGAAACTTCAGAAATCTGATCCCTGTGCAACTGGAAAAAGTGCTTTGCCCAATGTGGCACAGTCAATCATCGACAGGCCTGATACTAAAACTGAAGACCCATGTCTCTAGATTTAATGGAGCAGTGTGTTTTGGGAAAGGGCACAATTCTGAGCATCATGGTGGGCCACTCGGAGCTGTGTGAGTTTAGCCAAGTCATTGACCCCCGAGTGGTTTCAGTTTCCTGGTCTTGAAAACAAGAGTCTTCAGTTATGATTTCCAAGGCTGCTTTTAGTCCCCAGATTCCGGAAGATCATTCTGGATATACTGTGCTCTTCACAACTTTTCTCCAGGCCCCGCCGCGCGTATATACCTGCTTTCATCTGGGTATTTTCAAATAGAGTCCCCTGCTTGATTTTTCGTTGGACTGTGTGTTGTATCCAAGGCATGTGACATTTGCTCAGTGGATCATGGGGAGCCATGAACTTTGTACACTTTTAAAGGGAGGTCAACAGGGACGTACTTCCCGAGGAAATGGCCTTCTGTGAGCCTCATCAGTTTATTCTGAAGCTAAAGGGCTTGCATTATCTCAAGCCTCTTGCGAGCTGAGTTGTCGTAGAGTTTTCCCGGTGGCATTCAACTCCTCTATTATATTTTTGAGCAGGTAAAGCTGTGCTCTCCCTTATTAAAAAGATGGGAGTGGGATGTTTGCCCTCAATCCTAAGTGTACAGTTGCTAGTTTTGCTTACTCTATCTCCACCTTCTCTTCCTTATCCCCCACCTCTAAAAATACTATCAGTGGGATAATAGTGATGCTATTTGTTAATAGTATCTAATTCATTTAGCAATTGAAATAATAAATTCACACACTACAGAGCTGAGAAACTGTCCTTACTTTAGTAAGCACTCAAACAACATATCTATTGCATGTATTGTGCCACCAGCCTAGAGGGGCACCTATATTCTAAAAAGGAAGAAAATGTTAATATGTTTTTAAAGAGAAATGGGTTATGTGGTCACTGCAAGTCTCCTATGCATATAGGAAAGCTGGCGGGGCTATGACCCTGAATCATGGGCTTTTATAGGAAAATGTGAATTACTTCTTCCTGTCAAGAAGGTGACAAAAGTGCACCAACCAGATCACTGTAAGAGTCAAGTTTGCAGACAGATTAAATGAGCCAGAGAGGGAAGACAAAGTCAAGCCAAGGGATTTAGAAAGAGAAAATGGGGCCATGTCCTAGATATGACCAGAGTGCTAAAGCACAATGAATGAAAGCTAGAGAGGTCAAGATGACAACAGTTATCTTGACTGAGACTCAGAAACTAAGGCCGAATATTAGCAGGGCTGTCCCATACAGATGTGCAGGTTGAGCACTGCACAACTCTGCAGGGCACCATTAACCGTTCACACAATAGTCACCACAGATTTACTTATTTATCACGGCAATTTTCTGGTAGACTCTATTAAAGAGTCATGAGGAAAGGACACCTTTTCCTTTTTCTAACCCGCTCAAGATGCAGTATGTACTGGCAGCAGCCCTTGGTATTAAACAGGTAATGGGTGTATCCTCGGTTAACATTAGCACCCTTGCCTTAGTCAGTGGCCAATAACCATAGAAAGAAATATTGAACCTCACTAAAAAGAAAAGAAATACAAATTATAATAATGAGAAATAATATTTATTTATCAGCTGGTAAAGAGGTAAATGACTGTCAATGCTTTAATGCTGGTGAGAGTATCAGAAAACAGGAACTCACAAAGTGTGGCAGGAATATAAATTAGCATAACCTTTCTGTAGAGCACTTCAGCAATGTATATTATAATCAGAAAAAGTGCACACCATTTGACCTATAATTCAGACTTGAGGATTAGCAAGAAATGTGTGCGCTGGTATACTTACACACACACACATACAAAATATATACAAGGAGGTTCATCACAGCATGAATTTTAATAATGAAAAAATTGGAAACATACGAAGTTCACTTATCAAAGCCTAGTTAAATCAATTTTCATATCTCCATACCATAGAAAACATACCACACCGTAAAACACAGAAGGAGGCTCTTCTGCAGGTGTGCCAAAATGAAAGGCATTGAAGACACACTAATAAGCCATTTTTAAAACATTGCCAAGAAGTGTGTATGGTACGGTCATTTTTAAAAAGAGGAAGATGGATGGAGGAAAAGAGGGAAAGAAGGTAGGAGGGAAGGAAGGGAAGGAAAAAGTAAAGGATATAGGGTTTTATACGTATAGGGAAACTTCTGGATGGAAACATAATAAACTGTTATGAGTGGCTATCCCCGAGGAATGAGAGTATAGAGACTTTTATCTTCTGTATTTTATATTTTCTTACTTCAATCCTTCACAACGTCCACGTGGTAATTTTGCCAACATGTGTTACCTGTGCACTTGCCATTTCTTTTGCAGAAACACTCTCCCATCCCAGATATTTGCACAGCCCCTGCTTTACCTCACTTGGGTCTCTGCTCAAATGTCATTTGTCTTAGAAGACTGCCTTGACCACCCTAAATACAATAACGCCTTTCACCAGGCTCTGTCCCTTCATACTGCTTCATTTTTCTTTATGGCATTTATCAGCGCCTCATATTATGATGTGATAACACAAATTTATGATTGCTTATTTATTGTCTCTCTTTCCCATTGAAAGGTCTCTCTGTGAGGACAGGGGCTCTGCTGTGTTCCCCACTCTATTCTAGTGCCTGGATGCCCCTAAGTTACTTTAAGGTACTTGAGCGTATAGAGTGAGAGATGGTGTAAGTGTCACTAGGCTTAGGCAAAGCCTGGGAGCTTATCCGGAATGCACAAAGGGTGACGAGTCACGAACCCACAGATGGAGCACTCAGCACTGTGATGAGAAAGAGCCACCCTCCAGAGAAGGCCACAGCCCAGCTGTAACTTATCACCATCCTCAACCAAGGCTTTGCTGTTTCTTCAGAGGGAATGTCAGGAATAGGTTTTAAGTGTGATGTTAGCACAGTGAATATGAGAAATGAGTTCTCAAGGTATGCAGGATCTATGGATAAGCTAAAAATACATTCTAAACACTTCCTAACCCCGTGCGTAAGCAGAATCCAAGAATCCAATACACCCTTGACAACAGCGCCCAAGCTTGAGCCCTGCCCAGCCCGGTACCCGGAAGAATTTGTTTGTCTGACAACAGCTAGAAGCAGAGAGCCCTGCCTCTGGAAAGCTGGATCAGCCTAGACAGGGCCTTTCATGTGAGGAATGCTGGGACCATCTCGAAGAGCAGAGAGCTGAACTTCCTTGAGCTCATGGAAGAGGTTCCATAGACCCTTTTGGGGTGTCATACAGAACAATATTGGAGCCTGATGCAAAAGGAAAAACCAGTAATATTGATCTTGTTGCTATTTAAAATGTTTATTTTGTTTCATCATGAATCTGTTGTATTAATTTTGACCTTAAAAATAATACGTTCAGATATTATTTATCTTGATTACTGAGTTTTTTGGCACCCTCTTAACTTTGGCGTCCTAGATAAGCATCTCATTGGTCTCACATTAGCTCTGCTCTGCTTGTTGGTTCCTCCTTTTCCAGTGCATGTTTGTTTAATAGCTGTCTATGTATGTGACAGAATGTAGTCTGAGACTTGCTTTCATTTTACCAAGTAGTGGCATTGTACGGAGTAGCTAAGCCTGTGCACCACCAACTTCTTGGTGGCTTATTTAAGCTCATCTAACCTTATCTACACTTACCTAATCAAAAGAACCATGAAGTTTTGCATGACCAGATTGGCTCAGGTCGGTTCACAAGAGCCAACTCCCATGCAGCTGGCAGACAGTGAGTAGGCATCAAGAATGCAGATATATTTGCTGTAAAATGAATGAAACTTCATCTTTAGAGCAACTCACTCACTTGCATTGGCTGCTACCAATGCCCTGGAAGAAGACCTCACAATTGTGAGTTGTAATTCTCTAATGTTTTTTAAAAAAGAACCCCATTCACAAACTTCATACCTATTCTTAAACAAACCAATAGTTTAACATTCAGGTTTACAAACATAATAATTTGTAAAGATTATTTACTTTATAAAACAATATAAAATATCATTCTTTGGATATCTAGCTCCTATTTGTGCATTTAAATTTTGGATTCAATTGACATGCATTGATTCTGTCCCAATAAATCAATGCCATTTATTACATAGTAAGGCATACCTAGGAGCCCATGCTTAACTGATACAGAAACTACTAAGTTGAGTATTACAAATTTCTGTTAATTTAAAGGTTTATGTGAAAAACAGTTTTTTAAAAGTTGTCTAGTTTGAAATTTTTCCCATTGACTGTTGAATTTTTTTAAAGGAGAGATTGGCCAAATTGGTTATACAAACTGGTCTAGCTTAAGTATAAATCATCTAAGTGTGCAAAATTCCAGTTACAGGGCCTGCACAGAATCTAGTACTCAATGCACAATTCATTGAGCAAATATTTATGAAGTGCCTACTTGTGTGAGCACTCTACTAGGCTCAGGCAATAAAACATTAAGTTATCATAATGAGGTTCCACTTGTTACTCCTGACACGTCATACTTTACATAAGCTACTTCTTCCTTGATATAATGGAAATAATAATATTTGTCCTGATAACTCACTGTTTCAAACTGAGGATCAGTTGAGGTCACAGTTTCTACTCTTCTCCATTTTCCCTGCCCGCACATTCCCGCCCTTCTCTTCCACTGTGTGCTCCAGGCTCTGCATCACTGTGGTTCTCTCTTTTCTTTTCTTTTTTGTGAGGAAGACCAGCTCTGAGCTAACATCTGTTGTCAATCCTCCTCTTTTCGCCAAGGGAGACTGGCCCTGGGCTAACATCCGTGCCCATCTTCCTCTACTTTATATGGGACGCTGCCACAGCATGGCTTGACAAGTGGTGCATCTGTCCGCACCCGGGATCTAAACCCAGGAACCCCGGGCTGCCAAAGCATGAACTAAACTGCTGCGCCACCACACCAGCCCCACTGTGCTTCTCTTTTACCAGCTGCCTTCCCGTTGTTTTAGGCCAATAGAAGGCACTGGCAAGAAATGGGAGAAAGAAAGGAGAGAGAGGGTGGGGTATTTCTCCCCTGCTCTTCCTGCTTCTGGGCCATTCTCTATCAGCAGTGTCATTTTACGATGACTACTCCTGTGTGGGCCCCTCTTCATGATGCCAAGTGTCACTGGATTCTGGTAATCCTCTTCCCACCCTTTGCCCTTCAAGCATTAGAGGTCAAAGCTTCAGCCTCCAGCTGCTGCTACCTACCTTCCGGGCGCCTCGACATCCATCATTCAGTGTGTGTTCCAACCCCTTCCTACACCTCTGTTAAGTAGTCCCATTTTTCAAGTTGCCTTATTTAAACCATCTCAGTAGATTCTGTTTCCTACTAGGACCCTGACTGATACATCCCATATGATAAATTTCTTTTAAAAAGTTTAAACAAATACAAAATGTACGGGAACGGTTAAAATAAATAACAACACTGATGAGTTAGGCTTATAGGGAAAGTACTAAGCAAACACGTGTCACAAGAGCATTGTCTGTGGGCTCTTCACTACCTGCTCCCTCCAGAGCTGACATTCCACACTCGGAGCCCCCTCCTCGGTTCCAACTGTGTTCTCATCAAGATTTTGAGTTTAATTGTGAACATTCACCGTGGGCCGAAATCTGGCCATGCTAAATCTACATTCATTCCTCATTTAATTTACTCCTCAAAAAAACATTGAAAAAATTTATTTTAGGAAGTTTTAACATATGTTAGGCTAGTAGATGTCTACCAATTTGAATGCTGTTATGCCAGTTTTAACTGATATATTAAACACCTTAATAATCTTCTATCATATGTGGGAGGAGAACTACTTACAGATTATGAAGCATGATTGAATAAAATACTTAATATTTATAATTGGTCCTTCTAAAAAATATTGGCTAAATATCCTTAAAAATGTTTTCCATTTCTGATATGACTGACCTCACAATGTTAAGTAACTCAACAAAAGAGCAAAAACCCCAGAGAAGCAATCTTTTCTTCAATTCAACAAGGTAGAATTGACTGTGAATTCTTAAAAAAAAAAAAAACATGATTTATTACTTGATAAGAATGTCATTCTTTGGGGTCTTAATATTTTTCTGGCTATTTTAATGAAGTCTATAGGAGGGCCACAAATTTGCCTTCAAGGATTTGTGGAATTTTCCCTTGTCTGTGAGTATGGGCTATAAATAGTCCTATATATGTATTATATTTATATTTTACAGAGTATATAAATGAAATTATGCAATTGTTTACAAGGAGACCTCCCTTTTCCTCTTGCCTGTCTGCTGGGTCCGGAAAATCGAGATATATCTCTGAGAAGACGTCGGTGCACGGAAGGTGCCTGCAACAGTGCTACACGCCAGGTGAGTGCTCAAGTTATCATTGTTTTCTGTTAGTGAAATTCATTCACTGGACCAGAGGCAAATTTACCCCAAAGCTGATGAGTTTCAGCTTCAGGGCATCTCTCACACTCAAAGCTGAGAGTGTCAAGAGTTGCTGGGAGTTGTAGAATGTTCTAGGTGGCAGGGGAAGCCAGCCTGTAAGAGGAAGCATTTCTGTGAAGTCATTTCTGGCCAACTGCTTTAAAGGACATAAGACGAAAAGAGCCTGAATACCTTAAGCTCTAGTAATTTGTCTTGATTTCTTTTCTCACTCTAAATAAATATTCATTTTCTTACCTACTTTTATATGGAATTTTGTATTATTTTTCTTAAAGAGAGTCCACCAAATTGTACAAACTTCAGATCAGGGATTACCCAGATTATGTTTTCCAAATACAGTCTGGTCCAGAAATTTGGGTTTTACAAATTACTTGTCTGAACATGGAAAGTCTTTTTGCCAGGGAGTAGTGACTTACAGACTTGATCATCATCCAATAAAGAAAACACATCTGACAGCAAAAGAAACATGACTCAGAAGCCTGCAGAAAAGCAGTACTGGCAGTAAGAGGAACTTCAACTAAAGCCACAGGGTAGCGTGAGGATCTGCCCTGGAAGAGGCGGTGGGCCACCAAGAGAAAAAGAATTTTCATTGCTCAATATAAATCCCTCTTGTGTTGAAAACCTTAGCTTAAAGGAAGATAACGCCTCCTGTGGGCAGCCTAAATATGCATTCAGCAGCATAACCCCTGTCATGCTAGTTCCTGAAAATATCCAAATATTCCTAAGAAATACACTTCTCGATTGATGATTCACTTTTTCATCACACTCAGATCATGATAGTGCTGAAAGTCAATGGCATTTTACAATTTCTAATTTCACAGGTGAATCTGAGGCAAGGAAAGGTAACGTGATTTTCTTGAAGACCCAACAGATGCGGTGAAAAATTTAACTCATTTTCCTCCACGACTTCATTATTTTGGATACGCATTAGATAAAGAAAGGCAACCATTCATTTTGTAAAATATTGTAAATCTGCCAAAACTTTCAGTTAGTCATTTATTCTGTGGGCATATTCTGCAATATTGATTTCTTTGTGTTACTTTCTCCTCAGCTTTAAAAAATAATTGTGATGAAAATGATTTTGCTTATTTCCAAATAAATATTCAAGCATATGCATGTACTTCAAAAATAATGAACATATGTGTTTAAATTAAAACGGGATGTGGGGGGAGTTCATGAAAATACATACACTAGCAGCCATTGTAAGGTCTATCTCGTTATGTTTGCCAAACTTTGAAGTCTGGGCGAGCGTCCCATTTCTGTGCCCGCTGGAAATCCTGCAAGTAGCTGATTCGTGAGACAATGCCAAGTCATCCAAAAATGGAGGGACGCGATTAGGTTCTGTGTAACACAAATACTGTGATCCTATCAATATGATCTAGCTGCAATCCCTTTGTTTGTCTGTCTAGCATGTGATTAATATTGTATTTCAAATCCGAAAGAGGAGGGAGATAAGAGTAACACAAATAAAGAAGCTATTACAAAGAGGAATAGGAAATCCCAAGACTTGTTAATTAATCATCTGGATAAACAAGATGTTGTCTCCTTACATTTGAGCTAGTTTTCCCATTCAGATGTGTGTTTTCAAACAATTATCTGTTGGTGTGGCAGGGATATACACAGAGATCCAGAAGACATCCTCTCTGCTGTTTTTAAAGACATGGCTCCTTTCTTAATTAGGAGAAGAATGAGAAGGAAGACGCTGTGTTAACTATTGGGAGGAATATAAATTAAGGCATATAGAGTTGCCCTCACTTTTTACAAAGAGAATGTGATTGAAAAACCACAGAAATACATTTGTCTATATTTTAGTTTTGACTTACTGATCTGCAATAGGCTATTGGTTTAGCATCACACTTTTCTGCCTTGTATTTGTCACCAACCATGGTTAATAACCTCCTGCTCCAGTATTCTACTGCAGCATAACAAATCATCCCAAACTTGGTGACATAAAGCAACAACCATATTGTTATGCTCATGGATTCTGTGGCTCAGGAATTTGGGCAGGGCACAGTGGGGTAATTTCTCTGCTCCATGATGTCTGGGGCCTCATCTGGTCAGACTCAAGTGGCTTTGGGGGACTGAAACATCTGGGGCTAGAATCATATGGAGGCTTCACTCACATGTATGGCGTCTGAAATGGGATGACTCACAGGCTGGACATAGATGGGACTGCCAAGTGAGTGTCTACATGTGGCCTGTCCATGAGGCTTGAGCTTCTTCACAGCAGGGAAGCATCAGGGTAGTTGCTTTTTACCTGGTGGCTCAGGGCCCCAAGAGTGAATGTTTCAGCAAACAAGGCCCTTCATGATGAAGTCTTGGAAGTCACGTAGTGTGATTTCTGCTGTACTTCATTGGTTGAAGCATTACCAGCCCACCTACTTTCTAAGGGAGTAGACATAGACCCCACCTCTCGATGATATACATGTCAAAGAATTTGTAGTCATGTTTTAAAATTGCCACACCTATACACTCTTAAATGTAGATAAAGTAAGGGCAGAAACTAATATTTATTAAGTGCCTGTTATGTACCATATACTGAATTCTAAATACATAATCTTATTTGCTCTTTATAACAGTTCTGTGAAGAAAATATTATTACCTCCATTTGACGAGTAAGGCGTCTAAAGCTCAGGGTTATGAAACTTATTCAAGAACACACGGCCTTGTACAAAACCCTGGTCTATTTGATTCCAAAGCCTGGTACTTTCTCACTATTCTTTATCACTCTATGTTTACTTATCTTTTTAACAAAAATTCTTTTCCAAATGAAAAAGAGTCTTTTTTTCCCATTAATTTGTATGGGAGGTATAATGTTTTGACCATCATGCTTTAGTTCGCATAGCAACCAAAAACTCATCAAACACCAAAAACCAAATAATTTGAATGCATTTAAGATATTTATAAATAAAAAGACTATTTGTTTCCTTTCACTGGTGTAACAAATTACCACAAATTTAGTGGCTTAAAACAACAGATGTGGGGGCCGCCCGGTGGCGCAGAGGTTTAGTTCGCGCTTGGCAGCCCGGGGTTCGCGAGTTCGGGGTGCCCGCTGACGAACTGCCTGTCAGCCATGCCGTGGCGGCGTCCCACATAAAGTGGAGGAAGATGAGCACGGATGTTAGCCCAGGGCCAATCTTCCTCAGCAAAAAGGGGAGGATTGGCAACGGATGTTAGCTCAGGGCTGGTCTTCCCCACAAAAAAAAAAAAAAAAAACAGATGTATTATCTTACAGCCCTGGACGTCAGAAGTCCATAATGGTCTCACAGGGCTAAAATCAAGATGTTAGCAGACTGAATTCCTTCTAGAGGCTCTGGGGGAGATTCTGTTTCCTTGCATTTTCCAGCTCCTAGAGGCTGTACGCATTCCTTGGCTTATGGCCCCTTCCTCCATCTTCAAAGCCAGCAATCACATCACTTCAACCTCTCTGACCCTGTGCCTCCCTCTTTCATCTATGAGGACTCTTTTGATTACATTGAGCCCAGGTGGATAATCCGGAATACTCTCCCCATCTCAAGACTCTTCAGTTAACCACAGGCAAAGTCCCTTTTGCCATATGAGGTAACATATTCACAGATTCAGAGGATTAGGATACAGACGTCTGGGAAGGGGAGAGTCATTATTCTGTCCACCACAAAGACTATTACACTAACATAGCATAAGTGCACACATCATCTATATTCTCCAATTAAACAGCCACTATATTCTGACATCCACTCACAGGAATGTGTTATGTTTACCAATTATCGGGCTGTAAATTACATTTCCTCTCTTGCATCCAAATTAACTATCTCATCAAGCTCACATTCGTTCAGCAGTCCTAGAGGCTGCAGACAGTCTCACCCAGCTCCACACTTTCAGCACCACCGAGGTGAACAGTGCAATGTGCTCTATAACGTGCAGTGTTCCCACCACCCCTCCTTCTCAAATCCCATGACAGACAGGCACACCTGTGTGCGCAGACAAACTTACCAACTCATGGAGTTCAACCCAGATTTGCAGAGCGACATTAACACCCCCTTCTGCAATGCACAACATGTCTGATTATGCCCAAGAGGTAGTGAGGAAACGCGAGATTTCAAGCGCTGTGTCATGTCAACATGACAGGTAAGTTTGTGCCCTTCTCTACACTCACCACCATCCCTTATCAGGTGTTGTTTTTCACCCCCCACTCCCACCTCCAATAAGAATAAAAACGTGGTAAAAAGTCAGAAGGTTGAATCTTAAAGTCCTGATTTTCATGCAGATGTTCTCATTTGTTTAAGCTTAGCATTTAACCACAGGCCATGACTGGAATTTATTAACTTGCTAAAACTGATACTGTGAGGTCTTCAGCCATTGTATGGTGACTGTTTGCTTAATTATCCATATCTAAAGAGTGGCTTTGGCTGATTTGTGATTCTTTCAGCTTTCTAGGGCTGTGCAGCCCTCTGTGTAGCAATAGCACAGGTCATTGAGTACCTACTGGAAAGCGTCCTCCAGAAAAACCTGAAGGACTCACCAGCACGAGGCTGGTGCATCCTACATTCACAGAATTTGTGGCTGCTGGTGCGAAGCTGAGAATCCACTCTGGGTGGGCAGTGAAGGGCTCAGAAACACCAGCAAATGCCAGAGAGAAGCTGGGTAATTTTATTCCAATTATACTCTTAGTGCTGTGATGTCACAGCATAAATTTGTACTTTTGCATGCAGCTCATGCTGGTGTGATGACAGCTCTTAAAATATTGAGTGATTGTGGGCCCGTCAGCATAAAATTATTCTAACATGGTGCCTTTATTAGTGCTTCAATAAATGCCATTCTTCTTGGGTTCTGAGGTGGCATTTGCAAATGAGCTAATTTCTCTGCAGTAAAATAATTGTGTTGCATTTATTTTGCGGGGGAAAAAACAGTGCCATTACATAAAGGGGGCTCTTTTTCCATCAAAACCACATACGCTGTAGTTAGTCAAGTTTAAAAAAGAATGCATTAACTAAATGACTAGGTAATTATTTAAATGAACTCGCTGCTTTAAAAAGCTGTAGATGGGATAAACACTTAAAAAATCCCTTGTTATTACAAAAAGATGTGGCAAATTAGTCACAAGAATATCCATGCTCCAAGTCACAGGGGGAGAAGGTGTTTGCTGATCGGTGACAGGCTTTTTTAGGGGTTCGATGTGGGCCTCTTGACTTCATGCCACACTAGCTTCATTCTCCAGAAATAGTGGAATTGGGGAGCGGAGAGGAGAATAGGTATCATTTTAATTTTTCCCAATGCATTTTGCTGCCTGCATCCTCTGGCCTAGAACCCTAGACTCCTAGCCTCTCTAGAGCAAGGACCCTTCGGTGCATTGCTGATAACGCTGCCTATGATGAGCAAGCAATGAGCTGTCTCTCAGGAAGGTCTCCTGTAGATCACGCTTCAACTCCTCTTCCTGTAATTTAGGAGTCTGTGCACCAGGATGAAGAAATAATTAACTACCTGCCCAAAGTTTTTGTTAGCCAATGGTAAGACACTCTGATGCTACTTTCCTTTCCACTTGCAAAGATAGAGAGAAGGAAAGAAAGGCTAGAGAGAGGGCAAGAGGAATGATCAAGAGCAAGAACAAGGCAGAATTAATAAGAAAAAAGAGAAAATAGGAAGGAAACAAATACAGGAAAATAATCCTGAGAGAATTCTCTCAGAGAAATTGCCAGGACCGAGAAATAGGAAGTTGTGCTTTAAGATGAAAGCCAAGCAAATCCCACTGTAAGGATAAACTATGAAGTTTATTCAGGCTAATACTTCCTAAATGAAATATGAGACTCCTTCTTCCACACTGCAGTGAAGATCCCCGAGTTCTTTCCTCCCTTAGGCGTCGTTCCTCCTTTGTCACCGCCTGCGAACTAAAGGAAACTAAAAGGGCATTTAGCTTTAAGAAGAATTTAATTTGTTTAAAAGAAAGCATAAATCATAAAAATTAAAAATAGGAATTAACTAATATTGGCTGTCTGCCATGTAACCAGGCTAGGAGATTTGCATTTATCCATTTGTTTACTCATCACCACCACCTTATGTGGTAGCTCTAAACTCTGCTGAGATTTGGGGAGCCCTAAAGAACATTTTCCTTACAACTTGAATCTGGAACCAGTTAAGAGGTCAGACTCAGACCTAAATATCAGCTTTTCAACTGGATTGAAGAGCATAGCTCATATGTGAGCCTTCAGCAACTTTCCTAATACTTCACCCTGAGTCATACCTGGCCACCAGCTGAAACCTACCGCAGGGGTATTTGAGGGCAGAGAGACTGGCAGGGAGGCAGATGTGAAGAGAGAAAGAGCTTGAGGTGGACATGCTCAGTCCCATCACCAAATTCACTAAACAGCTAAGCCTCTCTTTCATCCCAGGGAGGGCGGGAACCAGGGTCAGGGAGAAGCAAAAAATGTCCATTCTGCAATCTGACAATTTTCCCTCCCTCGGAAGTGGAGTGGAAACCATAACCCTTTTATAGAAGCATGGGAGGTAGAGAAGGTGTTGGCCCATAAAAAACATTCCCATTTTGCAAATATGAAAACTGAGATCCATAAGAGTTTATTTTGCCCAAGCTTGTACAGCCAGTAAATAGAGAGTTGAAATTTAATCTCGGATCTATGTTTCTGACTCTGAGGACTGCTAGTACCCACTGCGATGTATTATATCCTTCAAAGCAGAAATAGTATAAGCAAGTGGGGATAGGAAGTCAATCCTCTTAACAACTGAGAAAATATTATTTACTTTTCATCATCTACATTTCAGGCAGTCGTAGGCTTAACAAACTACAGACGAAGAGTCTAAAGAGTGGTAGGAGTGGGTTCCTGTTCCTCAGAGGCAAAGGACTGCTTATACAGTCACTTTAAGCAGAACTTTCCTGTAGACCAGTAGTTCTCAACAGGGGTCATTGTGGCCCCCCAGGGGACATTTGGCAATGTCTGGAGACAGACCCCCCCACACACACAAAAAAGAATTATCTGGCCCAAAATATCAATATCAAGTTCTGAAGTCGAGAAACTCTGATTTAGAGAAAGTAGGTGGACAACCACAAGGTATGACTTGGAGAGGCAGGAAGGTCTTTAAGTCACTCATCTCCAGTGAATGCCCAAAATTCCACAATTAGAGAATCTTTGGGGTTGTGCTCTGTCTTCAAAAGCCTTTACTTAAAATAAAATTCTCTCAGGAATAAATGTAAGCAGAAATTGCTTTCAATGTGAGAGCTAGCTGACAGAAAAATGAGATACCAAAAGTGTAAGGAAAGGGGGAAGGAAGAGGCTGGGACAGGCCCAGATGGACGCAGTTGTGGGTTGTCTGAGAAACAGCACAAGGACTCTGTGTTCCTGGAGGAACAGGAAGAACAAGCGAGAGAGGGATGGGAGACATACCTCTTCATTATTTTGCTCAGGGCTGATCTTAAGTCCAACAATAACAACGACAACGACAACAACCGCCCCCCAAAATCTAAGAGGTTTCCAGACAACCTAAGCTGCATTTAGCCAAGAGTTGGGAAGCAGGGTATAATGCTTTGCAATCTGGCCAATCTGAGCTTGAATCTCAGTACTGCCACTTTCTAGATTGTTTGACCCTGGGAATGATATTTAAACTCCCTGGGCCCTAGTTTTCTCATCTCCAAATTTATAGTCTCAACACTAACTGAATCAGATTATTGCACAGACTCAGCAAGATACCTTGAGTCCCTGGCCCACAGCACAGGCTCAGCAATTGTTATTAGAGCTTCTATGGCTCTGACAAGACAAATTCTAGAGCAACGAAGACCTCTGCTAAAATAATTTTAAATGGCCTTAAATCCTCTATAGAATCAGAGAAGATATAAATAAGTAAACAGGCAAAATGAACCTTCCCTGGGCAAGTGTCAGACATAAAAAGACAAAACTGTCATGTGGTTTCTGTCAGTGGTTTTCTCAAAGGTCCACGAGACACGCGAGTAGCATTTCAAACAGCCTTTGAAAGAAAAGATCACACGCCCTCCAAAGTTGAAACTCTACTTAATGGTCCATAAGTTGAGCTGCGAAAATGGAGAAAAAATTTCTCAAAATACAAGGCAATTTTAACAGATTCTAGACTGATATGCCTGAATCCACATCCATAACGCATACATTAATTTTGAGAGCATGGATTTCCCTGGTCATCTCATCTACATAACCCTTCTCAGGGGTGACTTTAATGCCAGAGGGGCAGGGAGACTAGACTCTATGCTATTTATACACTTATTCAATAAGCACAACAAGCTTATGAAATAGACTCGATTAGCATCCGCATGTTAGAGATGAGAAAACTCAAATTTTAAGTGACTTCCCTAAGGTCCAATGGCAGCACAAACATTTGGGGTTTGAAATCAGGCAGTCTGGCTTCAGAATCTGTGTTCCTAAATACTATACCTTAGCATACTACATACTATACACTGTATACTAAATGCTGCCTCTCTCAGAGGGGCTTCATCCTTTCTGGTTTTATTTAATATTTATGTCAGTGGTATTTGTCTTAAATTCATCTTAAATAGCACATCCCTTTGTTTCTCTCCATTTCTCTGTTTCTTTCAATTGTTTCTCTGAAACAATTTGTGCAGTTAGTTAACCACTTACTAAATTCCTAGTAATAACAATAATGTAATATGTTACCAAATTCTACTGACATCACAGAAAAGAAACCACCATCGAAAACGTCTTCCCACTCAAGTTCCCTTGAATGGGACTGTTGCATTTATACTAGTTTTTACAAGATGTTTACATTAGGTTTGTACAAAATATTTGAAAATCCACTTAGATAAATTATCCCGAAAGGTAGTTAATGACCCTATTATGATTCTGTGAAAAAAATCAGAGCCCTTGGCCATTTTTACCATCCTAGAGAGAAAAGGAACAGCAACAAAATGACGCCGAAACAGCGCACGGGGCTTCTGAAGTCATAACAGAGATGGTTCCTATCTTGTTATTCATACTCTGTCACAGGTTAACGGCTTAAAAACAGGCAAGGGAGCATTCAGGCTTCTTGCAAACACAGTGGGTAGAGCCGCCGTCAAAGATGGCTGCAGATGGGAGACGGGAGAAGGAGGGCAGCGGAGGTTCAGGGCGCATGCGCGACAGGGCACCAGTCTGCCTGCGGGATGCAGCTGTGCGAAGAGACCACTTCCCCGAGACTCCCTGCACCACACTCTTCCACGCGGACCCCAACTCTCATTTCTGGTGGCTTTCTCTGTGATGCATCGCCCCTCTGAACACACAGAGCATTCAGAGCCTGCACTCCCACTTGGCCTAACCCCTGACAAAGGATGCCATGCATTTTCTCCTTGTGGGAAGCAATAGAGCTTATTTAAAATGCAGCCCAGAGACAAACTTCGCAAGTGCAGATTCTAGCAGTGCCACTTGCTACCTGTGTGACTCTGACAAGCTTCTTAACCCCTTTTAAGCCTCTGTTTCCCTATTGGTAGAAGAAGGAAAATAATAGTTTCCGAAGCCTAGGGTTATTGTGAGGATCATTCCAGCTAATGTGTGTAAAGTGCTAAGTGAAGTGCCTGGAGTGTGGTAAGTGCTGGATACATGTGAATTATTTCTGCCTAATTAGGTTGTACATTCCTCCCCTTGTACTTCTTTCTATCCTACGCAGCAGCACAGTCATAGCAGAGCAATTTCCATAAAGTAGGTGCTCAAAAAATGTTAGAAAGACACATTGGCACGTTTTTGTCAGGCCCGGTTTGCAGACTCGTGATTTGCAAATAACTGTCAGAGATCCAAGGGCCAGCTGCGTTCCAATCGCTTGGGAAGCTTCTTAAAAATACAGATTCCTACCTCCTGCCCCAGAGATTCTAATACTCAATGCTTGAGAAGAGACCCAGGAAAATGGCCTAACGTACTAAAGCCAACAAACTGCCAAGCAGCCCCCATCTACCTGAACTCTGGGCCCAGCTGCTCCTTTTAGCAGAGTCTGGTCCTTTCTGATTTTTATATAATGAGACTGACTTGAAGCCTAACTCAGAGAAGTGAGGCTGTGAGGGCTGGGAATGACGAGGACGTGGGATAATTGGGGGTAGAGGAGTGGGGGAGTGGGGAGCAGGAAGAAGAAATCTGCATCCCACCAGTGAGCCAAAAACACTTATACCAGAGGCCATGGCAGGCCAGGCCCCTGCTGGGGCACTCCTCCTGGTTAAAGTTGGTCCTGACGGCCACATTTGGTAAAGAGTAGGATAGTAATACCACTAGATCTTAAACAGCATGGCTTTGCCAGACAATAGCCCTGCCCCAGAAAAGTCCTGACCGCATGCCAACCATGAAACTGAAATTCCGGGCAAAGTTCCCGTGTATAACTGGCTCCAGCTCTGGCTGTGGCTTCTGCTCTACTTCCATTCCCTGCAGGCTGAAGGGTATTTGAACTGGCAAAATGAAACCAAATACTGTCCTTCGCCCTTCATCTAGGCATAAAAATTTCAAACAATGCTTCATGCCCATGTCTGATAGAACCCTTCCCAATTCGCAATCCCTAACAAGCCTAACCATTCCTTTGCTAGAGGGAATAACTAACAAAGAAAAGTACGAGGCATATAAAAAAGATATAATAGTTCCAAATAAAGATATCACCATGAGAATTCAGAGCAAATATCTTCCTATAATATAACAAATTTACTGCAAGGAACAAGAAAGTGCTTTAGAACTTCTATATTATGTGTCGACAATAGGAGTGAAAAAGACCTGTTTCTGTGAAACTATACCAGACATGGAGATGAAAAGCACAAATAACAAACAAAATTAATGGAAGATGACCAACAAGTTAGTTTTTTTAGAAATTCAAATTTGCAAAGTAGTAGACAAACTCTAGAAATTCTCCCCAAACTCGGGAAAAGCAGATAAAGAGATTTAAATGGTTAGAGAAAGATAGTAGACATGGAAGATAAATGTAGGGAAATTAATTAAGTTGCAAAGGAAGTCTAAGAAGAATAAAATAGGGAAACAGCACTGACGCAACCATTAAAGGAATAATAGAAGAAAATTTTATTACCTGAAAGAGTTGATTTTGAAGATTGAAATATTTTGCCAAAAAAGAGAATTTAATGAGAAAAACAACACCTGAGTGATGTCAAAATTTTTTTTCCATTTAAAATATCCCTCAAACAGTCAACTTGTGTGCACACAGATACATAGAAATAGCCACCACGCACAAATACACATTCACATACAAACATACAAACGAGCAAAAATCGGCAGATGATTTGCTTTCTCTGTAATACAAATGAAAAACGACAACAAAGCAAAGACTACTAAATTTTGAGAGAGAGTGGCTTCAACTCAAGACAAGTTTTTGATCAAACCTAAGGAAACAAAAGGAAAGGATATAAATATGCAAGAGATCAGACAATACACCACTATGTATGGTTAATGAGAAAATTACTCAGACATATTCTAGCTACCAATATATGAATTAAAATAAGCCTATTTGACTCATAATTTTACTAGACTAAATCTAGTAATAGTTCCAGATATTTTGAGTTTTTCTGAATACCAAGTTCCCATGAACCCTCATCTCATTTCAGAACCCTCAAATATCTGTATCCTAATAATAATTATAACAAAAATATACTAATTAAAATAAGTGCTTACTACTCGCTAGGCACACTATATTCATTATCTCAAATCTTTACAATAACACTGCAGGAGATTCTATTTTCTACCTTTCAGAGATGAAAATAAAATCATTCCATAGGGAGAGTAAATGACTTTCCAAATGTACTCTGTTAATAAGTGACAGGGTCAGTATTCAATTACAAGTGCTTTTTGTTTCCAAAGCCCAAGCATTTCCTACTGTCCTAGTCTACCTGCTCCCACACCCACAAGTCTATAGGTTGGGAATGGGGATGCCTATGATTCAACTTTGGTTAGAGAGAAAAAGGGAATACATGTGACTAGGGTTCTAATTCCTACAATAAGAATAAGACAAGCTGTGTACCACAGAAGTGTATTAACCATATTTCTAGCTTTTATAAACTTGACGCTTTAACTTATGTGTATATGCTAGACATGCCTTGTTCTGGACAACCCAATGATATGCCTAAACCACCTTGCCTTAGCCTCCTGCCTCCCTCAGCATCCCCTTCCTTGGGAGGATTCCTCTTCCTGGGGCCATGCTTTTCAAATACAAACCAACCAATCCAAAGTCTACACCATCAACACCTTCCTTGTCTGATTCTCACACTCTGTACACTTGCCCAAATCACCCTAGGGCCAAGTCTCAGACAACTAGGGACAGCCCCTATGCCCCAAAGCCCACTGAAATTATTCAAAGTTGCCAATCCTAAACCTGTTTACCCTACCTCACCTGCTCCTCCCCGAGGAAACCACAATAAAGGCTCTTGCCCACAGTTCCTCTCTCTTCTACCTTGTGATTAATCTCAGCAACTTCCTCACATGGCCACCTGTGATGGTTAATTTTATGTGTCAACTTGACTGGGCCACAGGGTACCCAGATATTTGGTCAAACGTTATTCTTGGTATGTCTGGTGTGTCTGTGAGGGTGCCTCTGGATAAGAGTAACCTTGGAATTGGTAGACTGAGTAAAGCAGATAGCCCTCCCTAATGTGGATGGGTCTCATCCAATCAGTTGAAACTTGAATAGAACAAAAAGGCTGACCCTCTGACAAATAAGGGGGAATTTCTCCTGCCTGAGTGGTTGAGCTGGTACATTGGTCTTTTCCTGCCTTTCGACTTGAACTGAAACATCGACTCTTCTTGGGTCTCAAGTCAGCTGGCTTTTGGAGTGGAACCACAGCATCAGCTCTCCTGAGTCTCCAGCTTGCCAGCTGCAGGTCTTAGGACTTCTTAGCCTCCATAATCATGTGAGCCAATTCCTTATAATAAATCTCTTTATTGTACAAAGATATATATCTCCTATTGGTTCTGTTTCTCTGGAGAACCCTGACTAATACGACGCCCCATGGTGTGGCAAACCCCTCCTCTTGGGAATTGTGAGTAATAGAGGATCTTTTCAATGGCAGCTGTTTCCTGACTGCCTTACTATACCTCAAATTTTCTATTAATACACTATGTTTTAGGCAGCAGGAGCTACCTTTCGGCTATGTTAATCTTTCACAGTTATATTTTTATAAACTAGAAATAGTATATGATCCCCACCTGCTAGCTTTATCATGTCTAGGGCATTTAATCAGAAGTGAGGTGTTTTCTCTTTTCAGTTTCACACTCACAATTAGATCTATGGAGTGAATATTAATGAACCAAATACTATATATGGCCTCACTTTCCCAGTTTTACCTTGCCACAATCTACATATCAGAGGCACTAAAGTTAAAAGGCACCAGATCAGCAGCAATTCTTCAAAATGATTGGGAAATCATTTCATCAGAGAATGGTCCTGTGACTGGCTGTTCTTCCCCAGGGAACAGTAAAACTAAAAGGAAAACTCATATGACTAAAACCAGAAAAGATAAGTGTGACACTCTGCTGAATCAAATTGGTCATTTTAAAAAACAGAGTGAGAAAGGAAAGGTGAGGGAGCTGTGCACGTGCGCTGCTGTCTTGTCACACTCTATAGACCTTGAGTTTCACTGGCCTCAGCCTGAGTGTTACAAACGCCCAGGAATGGAAAAATGCCTTGCAAAACTGGGACTCAGAGCAATTGATTCATGTTAAGCCTATGCCTGCCTCTGAAAGCCCGAGGAAAGGCTGTTCACTCAACTAAGTCAAACACTGAACCATGAGCTCTAAGAGCTGTTTTGTTGTGGCTTCACCACTGTCTCATTCCAAGAGGCTAGACAAACATCCTTTTTTGTATTTGTAGTTGAGAGTCTCCTATAAATTTGAGGTGTTTTTTAATAAAAAGAAAGTATTCAAATATCAATACTGTTCAATCAATCTAGTTCCAGTCAGCAAAACAGAAACCAACCCATTATTTTAACAGAAAGAATTTAACATAAGAAATTGGAGGCAGAAAAAGGCAAAAAAGTGACACTGAAATATCACAGAAGTAATCGCTGCTGGGGAGTGAATACCAACACCATCCTTCATTAGTTTTGAGACATTGGGCAAGTTACTTAGCCATCTAGAGTAGCCTAATAATACACCCAGAATTAGCCGAACTGTGAGTTTAAGAGCACAGTCCCCAAGACTGCCCCTCCTCCTGTAACTGCAAGTTTGGTGGGGTTTCCAAAACCTCCCTCAGCTTCATAATTCAGTAGAAGAATTCACAAAACTCACTGAAAGCTACTCCACTCACAATTCTTACGGGGAAAAGATATAGACCAACATCAGCCAAAGGAAGAGATACATAGGGCAGAGCATGAGAGGGTTCCAGACACAAAGCTTCTGTTGTCCTAAGGACATTAACCTCCCAGTATTGACGTATGGCAGTATGCAGGGAGTATTGTCAATCAAGGAAGTGTGCCTGGGCATCAGTGTTCAATTTTGGGGGGGCTTCATTACGTAGGCATGGCTGATTGATTGCCCACATGGTTGAACTCTGTCTCTAGGTCAACTGATACCCAGTTACCCAAAGTCTCCACCCTAAATCACATGGTTGGTCTTTCTGGTGTGGTCAGCCCCACCCTAAAACTGTCAAGTATGGTCAGCCCCATCTTAAGATCCACTGTGGCCAGACTCTGGCCTAAGCAAAGATATTCCTATCAGGTGTGACATAGATTACATTTTAGAAGTCGAGAGCAAAGGCCAGACCTCTGTTTAAACAAGGCTGAATTCTATACTACATATAATACCTCTTAGGTAGAGTGATAATGTGTGTTAGTTTGCCCAGGATGGTCCCAGTTTACTCCTAAAGTCCTGGAGTAATTCCTTAAAGATAGCACACCCTTTTCCACTCTCAAAAGTGTCTCAATTTGGACAATAAACCATGAAGCCATTCTACTCATTGGCCTGGGTAATATTAAAGATATTTATCAGCTGGTACAGTACAGGCATCAACCAAATTGAATAGATACTGGCAGCAGACAAGTGAGGCTGCAGCGACTATTGCACCCTGGTGAATACCACCCCTTGCTCATCAGCTTGTTATGAGCATTCAATGAACATGTGCCTATAAAGCTTAAAAACAGTAACTAGCAAATCTCTTTTAGAATGAATAATATTTAATGTCTACCAAGCATCTATTCCGCATTTCCACTTTCTTAACAAAGTCCTAATTTTATTCTGAATTCATAACCTACACTCATGACTTTTGACCCAGCAGAAGTTGCCCCAATCTCTAGCTCAATGGATGAATCCTGGTTAGTCTAGGCTGGTGCTTCTCCAATTGACTGCCCATTAGAATTATCTGGGTAGTGCTTAAAACATCCTGATACCCAGGCCTCATGCCCAGAAATTCTGACTTTCTTGGCCTGGGAGAGGCCCAAGTATTAGTACATTTCAAAAGTTCTTTTGTGATACTAATGAGTAGTGAGTGCAGAGAACCAACAATCTAGCCCAATCAGAGAAATTCCATACCCCTTGCTGGTGATGGTGTGGAAATGGGCATGTGATACAACTGCAGGCCAATGAGACAAAGGTATGACAAAGTTCCTCCTCCTGCTTCTAGAAGAGTCTCCTGCAATGTCTCTTTGTCTACCTGTAGATAAGAATTAGCAGTGTTGCAACCTAATTGCTTCTAACAATTGTCCTAAGACCACAAAGGAAATCACCCTTAGGATGAAGCTGATGGTTTGGACATTACAGTGGAAAGAGAGAAGCTGGGCCTTTGATGACATAGTTGAGCCACTGTATCAGCTCACCCAGAAGCCCCTCCTTCCTTTGACTCACAGTCACATGAGCCAAAACAGTTCCTTACCGGGTTAGGTTTCCTGATGCAGCTGAAAGCCTCTTAACTTCTCATCATGTTGTGTATTAATTTGTGTGTGTACAATTATTCTCTAATTAGCAATAAAGCAATAAAGGCAAAATAATATGACAGCTACAAAACATACTTTATTCTATTGGAAAATATTCCATGCTTTCAATTTTGTCCAAATTTTATCCCACAGTATAGGGTATAGTATTCAGAATCCCTAATGTCCTTCCAAGCCGTAGTAAGAATTGAGACCAGAAATAATTAGACCATAAATACCAAGCAATAGAGGAAATTACTAATACTTTTGTATTCATTTGGCAAATGAGGAGATTTGGGGCTCAGAGCAGGAAGCGCCCAAAGTCACATAGCTATGGATTCATAAAACTTGGACTATAACAGAAGTCTGCTGATGAAACCTCTTGGTATAGTTCCACTAGGCATATATAACTCTTTTCACAATGTGCATGTAACTTGCTTCAGACCTTTGATAACTACGTAGTAGTTAAGAATGTGGATTCTAGCTGCTTAACTACCCATGTATGAATCCTGGTTTCACCACTTACTAGCTCTGCATCCTGGAGATGGTCACTTAACCTCTCTATTTCAATGCCCTTGTTTATAAAATGATAATACATACTTCACAGGGATGTCGTCAGGGTTAAATGAGCTTATACGAGTAGAGGACCTAGAAGAGTGCTAGTCATATGTGTATGAGCTATGTTGTTGTCACTGTTGTTAATCTTAATCCAAGGGCTTTGTTTTACAAAGAGTATATAATTGCAATGATTATAAGGAAACTTCATTACCTATGCCCCTCAACCTTTACCTCTTACCTCAAGAGAGTAATCTTGAATCTTCCACCTTCCAGACCCCCCAGGCATGTTACAGGAGTCCTGGGAGCCATGTTCTCCTTACACATATATCTTTAATCAAGAAAGAAAGACCAAAATATAAAATACTAAGAACTGGGAATGTATACAGGGAAATGATCTATAGGGTACTTGGCTCATAGTGGATGCTCAATAAATTAGCCCCCCACCCCAACTCCATTGATATTTTCCCATGTGATGCTTCGTATGCTTTTCAGATAACTTTCTCTCCTTTCGTTTAGTTCTTCTTGAATCTGAAGCTACTTAAGCCAGAAGTCAAGCTCCCATGTGTAGGAACTGGGAATGCACAAATTCTGGTAATGACAGCCGGGGCTATCCTCCATCAAAGCATCATTCATTTGGGCTAAGATGCTGGATCATGAGGAAACCTGGGAATTTCCAAAACCCCTGGCTGGTCAGCAGGTAAAACCGTTGTTGGCAATTAGCACTTTGTATTAATTAGTTTATTTTTCCTACACTAGCACTTTCTCCCTCACACTTCTTTCTAGTGTCCTAGGAATCACAGGAAGTAGTTGCAAGAATACAAAGTATCATGAATGTATTGGAATAAGGAGTAACAAAACATAACTGTAGAGTACCTACAAGTGGCATCTGAGTAAGGCAAGCAGGAGGAGGGCAAGACGGGGGGAGGGGACAGTGCGTACCCAAACTAAAAGTGGAAAAGGAGACATCACACATTTCAATTATGTATCAATAAAACTGAGGAAAAAAAGAAAAAAATCACACATTTAAGCAATTTGTCCAAGTCCTGAGGGACAGTCCCTAATCACGGAGGCAACCAATACCTATGAGTGAATGAACAAATCCCACAGGCAGATCCCTGCAAAATGGGAGAACTTCCGCAAATCCTTGTGGGAGGCTGCTCTTGCTCCTCAGTCTCATTAAAGACTCTATCTAATCATTTTTCTAATGCTCCCTGAGTCCTCTCCAGCCTGCTCTGCTGCCCTTCCCTGTAAATGCCTGGCTCTAGTGCTCATCTTTGCTCCAAAGCCTTCAGGACTCAGTGATTCTCTTTTCATTGCTCTTTGAGCCTTGTGCCCAGGGAACTCTGCCCCGAAATGGACAGGGCTTTCTTGCTCATCATCTTGAAACATCATTATGTATCAGCAGGCAGGCTTTGTCTTCAGTGGGCTGGACTGACGTGATCTAGCGAAAAAATTAAAATGTGCTCCATGCACTTCATTCCTGTCTTCATGGGAGAGCAGTGACATCTGCCAAGTATGCTTCTTGTATTTAAAATGATGTCCTAACTAGTTCTTCCCCTCAGCTTTGCCCATAGAGAAAGGGCACCAGGCTTGGAGACAGACAGACCTATTACGAAATCCAACATGAACCCTCCCACCTTGGGAAAGCCACAGACCCTCAGACTCTTCATCTGTAAAATGGCAATAATTGCACATACATCTCAGAGTAATTGCGAGGAATAGATGAGATCATGTTTATAACCCAATTTGCAGAATTTGTTGGCATTTAATATACATAAATGTTGTATATGTATGTAAAATAAAAACATTCTTGCCAACGTGAAGGTCAATTTTGCTGCTACTGGGGGCACCTTCTCAGACTGGCAACTCCTATTGAGTAAACAGCACCATCTCCACCAATTTGTTGCAGCAGGGATGGTCTCTTGGCTCCAGTTGGGTAAATCATGTTGCAAATTATACTCTCTTCCCCAGGAATTGGGAAACAGAACACAGAAACCACTTCACTGTAGGAAGCTGGGCTGAAAGAATAATATGGACACTGAGGTGACTGTCATGGGCAAACAGATGAGTGAGCAGAAAAGGCAGCAGGTAGAAAGAGAGGAGATCAAAACAGAAACAGAGGGAGAAGCAGAAGTGAAAGATATACGTAAAGAGAGGAGAGAAAAATCTTGAAGCCCATTCCTATGACCTGAATCTGTATAATAAATATACTTGTATTTTAAGCTTCTTTAAGAGCATTTCTACTGCAATCAAACAAACCTCAAGACAGATATCGAAGCAAACTGAGTCAAACACACAGGGAAAGGGACAGAGAGAGACAGACAGACAGAGACAGAGAAAGAGAGAGAGATGAAACCTCGGCCACATAAACACAGATTAAATCCTCCGGCCCTCTAGCCTTCCATGCCGGAGCAGACTGGTATCACTTTGTCACAACAGATAGACATATCAGTGTTGCCCTAGGGGCTGGGAGAGAAGAAATCAAATTGGATGGTGAAGGAAAGTGGGCTATTTTGGGATTGCACCCAAAGAGCAAAAATAGGAACTGCAGCAAAGACCCACAGGCATTGCAATCAAAATGCATCACACACACTCCTCTCGTCACAGTCGTCCTTTCCAAAGAGCAAGCCTTGGGCTCAAAGCCTCAGCTTCTCACACAGAGGCAGACAAGTCTCGAGGGCTTTGGGGGGAAATACATCAATCAAGCCATTCTCTGGTAAATGTGAAGAACGTTGAGATGTTGGTGAGGCCGGTGGCCTGTTATTACCATCAGCAGTAATATGTACTTCCACGGAAGTTCTCAGATTAGGGGAATTTTATAAAAACAGCACCATATTATTATATATTATAATGAGGAAGGAAGTGTGTGGGGGGAGCAATTTTTAGAAAGTAGGATGACAGAGAGATTAAATATTTTCCTTATGGGATGCCAAAAGGAACACAATTGATCAGAAATTGGTAAAAGGGATGACAATGAAGTGAGGGTCCCATGCGCTCTAGGTTCTGCCATTTACTAGCTAGGTGACCACACGTAAGTCACTTTACTGCCCCGTGCCTCATTTTTCTCATATGTAAAGTGAGGATAATAATAATAAAATACTTACCGTCTAGGGTTGTTTTAGCAATTTGATGAGAATTGTCTAGTACCTGGCACTTCCCACGCCCTCGGTCCATCAGCTGTGATTATCGTCTTTAGTAGGGCTTTCCCTGAGAGTGACAATGATGCTAAGATTTGTGTGCAAGTGGTTTATTTGGGAGGTGATCTGAGCAGAAGTGAGATAGAAAAGGTAAAGAAGCCACCACAGGGAGCATTAACAAGCCGTCATCACCGTGAGCAACTGCGTTCAGTCTAGTCACAGGCCACTGTCCCTCCATCGAGGCCTTTCAGACAGTGGGAAGGAGAGATATTTCGGGGGCAATGGAGCCATCTTGTTATCCCAGAAATGTCGCTACAGGGTGTAGGCCAACCCACCTTTGATTACCTCTGGCCAGCGTTTTCCTTAAGAGAGCTGAAATATCTAAATCTATAGCTTTTGAGTTTGAAAGTATGATTAATAAAAATCCAAGCAACCCAGTTGTTTCAATGAAGCATGTACATCCAGTGGGAAGAAAATCACTGTGAATTCCCAAAGGGAAATTAATGTCCCTTAACTTTCTAAACGCATTCAAGCAAGGGCCTAATCAATGTAACCTGACATTCCTCATGGCTTTTACCCCAGCTTTGAGGACAATAGGGTCACCCTAATTTTTAATGACCCATATTTCACTGGATCTTCATCTCTCCTCTCAAAGTTTTGTTCTATTTTTCATCCTTTTATTTCTGGAATTCTCACATTGGTTTCTGAATCCGTCAGTTGACGACTCAGATCTACTACAGAGCACCTCCCTTCTGACACTGTGGCTCTTTTCCACTGTAAAAACATTGATATTCCCCCCAAAGTAATTGTCTATGGATGATTCCAAATGACTTCTTCTCCAGCCTCCAGTGTAGGGCTGTGTTTCCTACACTCTCTGCTACAAAGCCCTGTTGTGCTCTGTCAGCTCTAGGTGGATGCCCGTCTCCCTGCTCTCTAGCTCTCCACTGCCTGACATCAAAGCAGGAAAGCTTGGGTCCCTAGGTCTCGCTCCATCCCTCTTTCTAAGCAGCTCCTTCAACTTTCCACCTCTTTATCCACAGGACTCAGGCACAAGCCAGTCAGGCACATAGACCCTAAGGGGACCACTGTAGCCTGTAGGACCTCACATGATTCCGTCCCTAGTTTGCTCCCCAACACCTTCTCCTTCCACTTTCCTCTCACTCACTCAGCTCCAGCCACACTGGCCTCCTAGATGTTTCTAGAAAACAAAGAAGCTCTTTCCAGATTCAGTAACTTTGTGCTTGCTATTCCCTCTGCCTGGAATGTTCTCTCCTGTGATCCTGGAAAGCTGACTCCTTCATGTCATTTTGATCCCAGCTGAAATGTCATCCTTATCTTTGGTGCTAAATTGTCTGCTGTCCACTCAGTACCAAACCACTATTCCCACCTAAGGCTCAGAACTACATTTCCCAGAACCCCCTTTTTGGTATGCTTCTGCGTTAGGGTTTACCCAGGAGAGGAATTTGAGCAAGATTTAGAAGGCAGAAGTAATTATTCTTGGGAGGTTGTGAAAGTCAAAGTGGGTGACTTGCAAAAGCCCGCTTCACAGTCTTACTTCGAGAGCTAGTCTTGTGCTACTTCCTGCCTTTGCTTTGAGCTCTGGCTTTTCCAGGTGAGCCAGTGACTGCTTCTCTGGTTCCTAACCTGAAGCTTTCCAGACTTTCACTCTCCAGCTCCTCCCACATTCACTTAACTCCTTATTCTTGCAATGCTTGTATTGACTCTCTTTTCATGCAAGGAAACCAGGCTGATACATCACCTGTCTGAAGTAGTCCCCAGACATTCTCTATGTCATCTCTCTCCTTAATTCTCTCCTTAGCACATCTCATTGATATTTTCCTTGTTCATTTATCCGTTTGCTCTCTGTCCCCATTGACCCCCCACCCCTATACCACAAGAGTACAAATGGAAACTTTGGCTGTTTTGTTCACTGCTGTACCTCCAGGGCATGTCTTATAATAAAGTCCTACCATTGAATAGAAGTATAATAGTTTCATAATTGCAAAACTGGTAAGACAGAAGTATAGTAACAAGAAGGATATCTTTACCTGAGAATCCCACTAAATATATTCACATATAGAGTATAAACGAGTATGATTTTTTACTTCATTTGCAAAGGAAGGACAACTGCATTTATTAAGCACCTACTGTAGACATGCCAGAAACTGTGAGGCACTTTTTCATAAATTACCTCTTTTACTTGCCTATAAAATATAGTTTCTGCATCACATTGTGCCTAGATAAATGTAGTATTCAATAAGCTGCTCAGCAAACTCAGACCAAATGTCTCATCTTGAATTTCAAGATTTTACTTGGCCCTGGTCCTGTTCTCTCTAGCCAGCACACAGCAGCAGGCTCCTAGAAGGAAAAATGAACTTTTTAAGAATTTCCTGATGGAAGCAGAGGATCATGGTTTGATATATGCTTGGAGAGTGGCTCAGAGCCTGCTAGTTGAGGTTAGAATTTGTGTCTCTGCTGATGCCCCATCTTAAAACCTAAGCATTTTTGGCTGGTCATCCACCAGAACAAGATTGAAATAATATTAAAACTCTGTGATGAAATACCTGAGATAAGTAATAAAGGCCCACCTAACGTGCTCCCTTTTGATGAGCTCCTTTGCATATTTCAATCCCTGACTTCCAATGGACTATGGTTCTGAGTGCACTGTTCACCCATTTGTGGTTTTCTGCTCCTTTCTAGGCACATGGGACTACACTTCCCAGGCCTCTTGCAGGTGGATGGAGTCACATGACTATTCATGAGTGAGAGTGATTTGTGCCACTTCTGCTCAAGGCACTTAGGAGCAGATGTGAGTGCTCTGTGCTCTCTTCCCCTCTCACATTGACCCTGGACACCATGTTTTTGAGATGGCAGCAACACAAGATGGTGGAGTGCCTTCCTCTTATGTGTGAGTCCTTGTTTGGAGCAAAGCTTTCCACTGTGGACCCACGTAAGATATCCATGTAGGATATATTGAATAAATGAAAATTAAATCCTTTGTCTGTTAAGCAACTAAGACGTGGGGACTAATTTGTTGCTACAGCATAACGTAAACTGTCCTGACCACTATCAACTCCAAGATGCTCCTTCCTCATAATAATTTCTACTGATAAGTGAACAGTGTTACTGAGATTCCAGATGATGATTTTGAAGGACACTGCACTTTTCTCTCAGGTATACAAAAGCACTTCTTATAGATTGTCTCCTTTATGCATATAACATTCCTGTGATCAAAACTGGAATGATCATTTCTATGTGAAAACTAAGGTAAAAAGAAGTAACTTGATTATCCATAGATAACCACAATTCATTGGAAAGAGCTAAAAAGAAAAATCCATATGGACTTATTCCCAGCATCAGGCCTTTTTCATTCACAAAATAATCTCTTGGGCCTTTCTGGGCTAGCATCCATTTCTTGCCTCTTACAAAGCCCCTTACCACAATACCACAGTGCTAAAAGAATTGGGGGAAAAAAGTATAATAGCTTTTTGGATATAAAACCTGAAGTAATTGTATTGTATGGCATGTCTGTGGCCTTAATGTAAATTATTTTATTCTTTTGATTCCTTCCCATTCTGCTAATAGCAAGCCCTCCAGAGTAATCAAGTTATCCCGCCAACTGAGCACTTGCATTTCTAAAAAGTATTACACGAGAACAGCATGCAACCACTAAAGCTTTCCCCCCATCCTGTGAGAAATGTAACACTGGCTACAAAGGAAAGCCATTCTTGGAACCAGTTTGAAGTTTGTTGGTTTTTTTCCTTCTCCTCAGCTCATACTAACAAGTGAAAGGTTGAATAAGAGTCAAGGATTATATTCAATTCATTGTCAAGACTGACTATTCAACTTCTTGTTACCCTTCAGAATATATATATATATATGTAAATGGCTTTAATATTTCCAATAGGAGCCTTTTAAAAAATATAATCAAATAGGATTTTTAAGTTTGGATAAAAGTAAAAAATAAGTAATAAGAGGGTTAAATAAGATAAATTTATTTTTAATAATTATCATATTCCATCGACAAATTTTTTGGATCCATCTTATACAGAGTAGATTCATCAAAACAATAATAAAGAGGGTTGGCACTTTAAGAAATTATTAAGTATACTTCCTCTTAGTATTTGTCCACTCCACCCAAACCAACTCAAGAAGCGTTGTAAGCAGGAGAACTCTTAGTAGAGAGAAGCCCCTATGATACCCGAGGCAGAATCTGTGTACCTGATCAGTCTGTGTATGAAACATACAGCTGGACCTCAATAAAATGGGCTATTTGATGCCATGACCCCATTTGCTTTAATAAATGTGGACTTTCTCAGCTCACAGACGATTTCTGTTCCCTTCTGCCTGCCTCATTTGTGTATCTTCCCATCTCCTAACTTGGGCTTCAGCTCGTATTTCTGAGCTCATGCTTGTCTTTTGAATTTGATGATTGTGTCAGGCAGTTTTGTCTGTTTCTTTTGCTGTCAGCGTTTTTGGTTGCTCTCTGATCCATTTCTCTTCCTTCCCCTGCTCTGTTCTATTTCCAAGCTTCTTTGACAACTGACTCTTACCTAGGTCCGGCGAGGGAAGCTCTGGTGGAAGATTAAAGGTAGGAGAGTGGAGAAGCTAGGTAGTCTCTCCCCCAACCCTCCACTTTGGAGAGAGTCTCTAGAAGAGATTTGCATCTCTGGTGAGTTCTAGATTCCAATAAGAAGCTCCAGTTTCTACAATCCTCATATTGCTTTCTAGAACTTTTATCGTTTTGCCTTTCCTATTTAGACCTATCATTGGATCTAGAATTGTTTTTCATCTATAGTGTAGTGTACAGGTAATATTCTTTTTCTAAATATGTATAGCTGATTGACTCAGCATCATTTACTGAAAAGACCATTCTTTCCCCACGGTACTGGAGTATAATCTTTATCACAAATCAAGAGACTTTATATAGGTGGGCCACTTTTTGGACTCTCTTCTGTTTCATTGATCCGTCTATTTTTATATCCATATCACACTATCTTAATTATAATAATTTTATGATGAATCTTGATATCTAGTAGTATTGTCGTACAACTTTGTTCCTCTTCTTCAAGATCATTTAGCTATTTTTGCCCCTTTGCATTTTCACATGCATTTGAGAATCAGCATGCCACTTTCCATGATAGATGAAAGAGGGAGAGATGATTGATAATAGATAAACAAAACCAGAATTGCATTGAATCCTAAATCCACATGGGAAGAACTAATGTCTTTTTTAATATTGAGCCTTCTAATATGTGAACATGGTTTATCTTTCCACTATTTTGGTCTTCTTTCACATCTTTCAATAGATTAAAATAGAGTTACTTAATTTTTAGTGTAGAGGATTCTCACATCTTCCCTCAGATTTATTCTCCGGTATCTGATGTTATTTGATGCTATTGTAAATAATATGTTTGTTAGATTATATTTCATAATTGTTTTGCTAATATATAGAAAAACAATTGATATTTGTATCCTGACACTTTATCCAGTGTTTTGCTCAATTCACTTTTTAATTTTTTGTAAATTCTTTTCAATTTTCTATGTTCACATTTATGTCATCAGTGAACAATGAAAATTTTATTTCATCATTTTCAATCCTTATATTTTTTATTTCTTTTCCTTGCCTACTTTCAGGTGCTAGGACCCTGTGTTGTTTCTGATATAAGAGGGAAAACTTTCAACATCTCACCATTAAGTATGATGTTGGCTATAGGTATTTTTCAGAATACCTGTCATAGTTCATTTGGGCTGCTATAACAAAATACCACAGACTGGGTTGCTTATAAACAACATAAATTCATTTCTCACAGTTCTAGAAGCTGAAAGTTCAAGTTCAGGGTGCCAGCATGGTCAGATTCTGATGAAGGCCCCTCTTATGGGTTACAAACTGCCAGCTTCTCGCTGTGTCCTCATGTGGTGGGAAAGGCAAGGGAACTCTCTTAGGACTCTTTTATAAAGACACTAATCACTTCCCAAAGGCCTTATTCCCTAATACCATCACTTTGGGCATTAAGATTTCAAAATCTGAATTTTTGAGGCACACAAACATTCAATCTACAGCAATACTCTTTATCAGGCTGAGAATGTTTTCCTTTATTATTAGTTTCCTAGTTGATAGTAAATGTTTCTATCATGAACCATTTTTAACGTTATTAAGTGCTTTTTCTGCCTCTGTTGGGATAACTATGTAATTTTCTTCTTTATTTGGTTAATTAATTTAATGTCAATTATTTTCCATGTTAAATTAATCTTATGGTTTTGAAATAAACAACTTGATTGTGACATGTTAGCCTTTCCATATATCACCGGATTTACTACTTAAATATTTTTGTTTAGGGTTTTTGCACTTACGTTCAAGACATTGACTTATGATTTTATATATTTTGTTGCCTTTGTCCCATTAGGTATTGATATTATATGTTGGCCACATGAAAAGTGTAAGGCAGTGTTTCCTCTTTTTCAGTTTCTGGAAAAGTTTGTCTAAAATTAATGTTATTTCTTTTTTAAATATTTGGAAGAATTTGGAAGTGAAGCCACATAAGCCTGGAGATTTGTTTGTGAAAAGGGTTTAATTGTGGATTCAATTTCCTCAATAGAAAACGTTTTGATATAAAACTTTTCAAGTACTCTATCTTTTCTTGAATCAGTTTTGGTAAGTTGTAGTTTTCCTACAAATTTATCTATTTAACCTGAATTTTTTTACATATATTGAGATAAACTTGTTTGTAATACCGTTATGAGTTTTTAATGACTGTATTATCTGTAGTGATGTCCCCTTTTCTACTCCTAATGTTAGTAATTTGTATTTCTCTCTTTTTATCTTTATCAGTTTTGCCACAGGATTATGAATTTTATTGGTCTTTTTAAAGAGCCAAATTTGATTTTGTTGATATTTTCTATCATACGTATGTAGTTTATTTTACTAGTTTTCTCTCATCTTTTTATTTCCTCTTTTTGACTATCTTTGGTTTTAATTTGCTATTTTTATTCTAACACCTTCATATAGATGCTCAGATCATTGACTTTCTGGCCTCTTTCCTGTCTAATATACACATTGAAAGGTATAATTTTCATTCCAAGCATGCTTTAGCTGTGTCCCTCAAATTTCAACATGTGAAGTTTTTAGTAACAATCAGTTCAAATATTTTCTAATTTCCATTGTGATAATTTTTTTGACCTGTGGGTTATTTCAAAAGAGAATTGCCTAATTTCCAAATATTTGGTGACTTTCAAGATACCTTTTTTATTATTAATTTTTATCATAATTCTATTGTGATACAGAGAACATACTCATAATTTCAGTACTTTGATATTTGTTGAGACTTTATGGCCCATGATGTAGTCAATTTTGGATAATACTCCATGTGCATCTGAAAAGAATGTGTATTCTGAAGTGCAGTGTTCTGTGTTTGCTAATTAGGTCAATTTGGAAAATCATGTTATTTATATTGTCTCTATTCTTACTGAATTTTTGTTTCCATATTGTGTCAGTTAAAATTTTTAATATGATAGTGGACTTGTCTATTTTTTATTCTAGTTCTATCAGTTTAACTTCATACATTTTCAGGTATCGTTATTTGATACATACAGAATTAGAATTATGATAACTTCCTGGTGGATAGACTTTTTTTTATCACTATGATATGTCCCTCTTTTTTCCTAGTAATACTTATTCTTTAAAGTATACTTACCCTGTTACCAGATGTCCTAAATTATATTAGTACAGCCCACCAGCTTCCTTTGGTTAGCATTTGCACAGTATGCTTCCTCTATACTTTTCTTCCATCTTTTCTGTGTCGTGTATTAAAGTCACATATCCCATAAACATATTTTGATTTATTTTTTGCCTAGTCTGACTATTATGGTCTTTTAATTGGAGTACTTGCTTTATTTCCATTAAAGGTAATTATTGAGATATTTCTGCTTAAATCTCTCTTATTTGTTCCCTATTTGTCCACTCTGTTCTTCATTTTGTTTTCTCTTCTTCTTGCTTTCTTTTGGATTTATCAACCAGCTTTTATTATTCCATTTTTCTCCTTTGTTAGCTTTTAGTTATGCCTCCTTTTATGATTCTTTTTAGTGATTACCATAATTCTCTCCCCTGCTTTATCTAATCTCCTGTTAAATCAATCTATTGAGTTCTTAATTTCAGTTCATAAATTTTGCAGTTATAGAAGTCCCTCTGCATTATTTTTTATAGGTTCTAATTCTCGGCAAAATTCTCCATCTACCTCTTTCTAAAGATATTAATGTCAGTACCTGGATCACCTATAGGTCTGTATCTTTTGTTTTTCCTCTTGGTTTTCAGTAAGTTAGTCCTCTTGGTATATCAGGTAATTTTTTTTATTGCCAGACATAATGTTTAAAAAAAGGTAGAAGTTTTGAATGACATTTTCTTCCTTCAGGGATACTATACTTTTTTTCAGACCCGCAGTTGGATGAGGGGCTGATCATCTTTATCCAATCAGGGACTGAGATGATTTAAGGTTTGGTATCTGTTGGGGAAGATTTAGTCTATTTTCAGTTTATCTTTTTTTTTTTTTTTTTTTGGTGGGGAAGACCAGCCCTGAGCTAACATCTATCGCCAATCTTCCCCTTTTTGCTGAGGAGGAAGACTGGCCCTGGGCTAACATCGTGCTCATCTTCCTCTACTTTATATGGGACGCCGCCACGGCATGGCTGACAGGCAGTGCGTCGGCGGGCGCCCGGGATCCGAACTCGCGAACCCCGGGCTGCCAAGCGCGGACTAAACCGCTGCGCCACCGGGCTGGCCCCTATTTTCAGTTTATCTTTATGCCTAGGGTTTGGCCCTTCAAGAGACTCAAGTTAAAGTCTGGGGCATTTATCATAGCTCCTCCAGTGCATGTCTTCCCGGCACCACGATACTGTCACAAGCTCTGTGCCTCTTCTGCTGGAGATTGTGGTTTCTGCATCCCTCTAGATAGAATTCATGTTTGTTTGCCTTCTGGCATGGGCCTGGCAGCACTTACAACTTGGAATTTCTCTAACTGATGAGTTTTTCTATTGGTGATTGTCCCTTTTCTTTTTCAAAATCTCTGAGAAGACTTTATTTTTCTTGTCAAAGACAAAACAGGCAAGTATCCTTATGGAGGACATATATTTTTTCAAGGTACCAAATGATGATGTTGACTAGAGCTTTATGTGGAAGATGCTGATCTGCTATCCCAGTCGCCCCAGGTTACAGGCTTTGTCTCCTGTTCCCCACATGTGAACCTTTGAAATCTAGAGTCCAGCCTACAGACTTTGGCAGATGTCCTCAAGGAAAAACCCCGCTCCAGTTCTCTTACCTCCCTTCCTTCTCACTGTCTCTGAATTTCAGTTATTTCATACACTTTAACCCCAGCTCAGTCACACATCTTAAAAAATAAAAGGGATTTTTTAATGCATTGTATCTAGTATTTTCAGCATTGTCTACTGTGGAATGGACTAAAATATACCAGCTACTAATACTAGTTTTGGGAAAAGGAAGAGAGGGAGAGTAGAGAGAAAGATTATTAAGTGTTTCTGTTGCTTTGTATTTTTTATATACATTTTATAAATTTGGGAGAGAAAAGTAATAAGAATTTTGCAAAATAACTGTAATATAGAGAAAACATTTTTAAAAATATTTATACAATCCATTAACTTCTCTAGGTACTTGCGTCCTTGAAGTGAGCTGAACTACCAGGAAGTTATATGTTTGGTACACAGGAGGGTTGTCCCAAAGAGAATAATGTTTACCTTCAGCTTTTATCAAATGTCATTGTATAGTCAAGCCATATGAAATTTAGTGTTTTATAAGTTATAAAAATGTGATTGAGGTGAGTGTTTATTACATCACTCACTGCCCTCCAGGAATTATATAATGGCTTAGAACCAAATTTGCAAGCCAGCTATGGCAAAAAGATTTGAACCTTATGATGTGTATAATTATGCTCTTCTTTTTTATTTGATCCTGATATTTTATTTCTTTTTCATCACTTTCATTTTGGTTTGCTGTGTTATAAGCTTTGCTGTGTTATAAGCTACCTCAAATCTTCAAAGAAAAAAAGGCAAATATATATTTTTTAAAATGTGTCTTGGGCAGAAGAGAATTCTAGATTTCACAGTTAAATTTTTCTAAAATATTATCACGCTGAGAAATAAGGGTTGAACCATTATTTGTCCTGTGGATCTTTGTGGGTCACAGAAAGTGACCAGAAAATTCAAGAAAAAAAGTGTTGATGTGGTTTCTAATAAAAGATATAGTTCTGTATAGGTAAGTGAAGAAATGCTATGACCAAATCCATATTAATTAAATTTGGGTTTGGAAACAAAATTATAATTAATATCCCCTCTTATAATAAAGTGAATATAGTCTCAAATACAAAAGGTGGGTCGTCTGTACCATTGCATTTGTCTGACCATGCCATTCAATTTTGTATTAAGGTTTTTATTTACTAAACAGAGATTAAAAGCAAAAGATAAAAATAAAAATTTGTATAAATTAGAATGAGCATGAATTGAATTCCTTGAAATTTTTCCTTTCTCTTAATAAACTTCGAAATTGAACCTCAAGGAAAGTCAAATCACAAACACTTCGAGACATTATTCTCTCTTTTATCATAATTATTTTTATATTTCGTATAAGCAATCAGACAGCAAAATTTATACATTAAGTAATGTGAATCCTGGTTACAACTCCCGGGTTCAAAAAGCAGCTTTATAAGACCCACTATATGGGTGATTTCTGTGGTATTTACTGAACCTTTCTGTGCCTCTGTTTCCTCAACTGTAAAATGGAGTTGCTGGTGGTGTTGATGTCATAGGATTGCTGTGAGAAGTAAAATGTTAATGTCTGTATAGCACTTAACACAATTCGTGGGACTTAGCCCCAAATAACTATTAGCTATTATAATTATTAAACAAAACTTTTCTAATAAAAAGTATGTCAGTAAATATCACATCAGTAATTTTTGAAACATCTGTCTTCCGCCTGTTAAATTAACCAGTAACCTTTAGCATAATGACAAATTTTGATTGAAATAATTAGGAGTGAGGTACTTATTATTTAATTCAAACTTCCTTATAAAGTGGTACAAAAAGTCAGTTTTTACTCATGGAAATAGTATAAGGAAGAAAGTCTGTAGACAACTTCCAATTCTGAATTAGATATAACCTTGGACAAGTCATGTAACTTGATTGTGCCTGGATTTCTTCATCTGCAAAATAGAAGTTATCAACGTCTGCTTCTTCTACCTCACAGGATTATAGTAAAAGAATATGCATGTGCGCGCGTGCGTGCACACACACACACGATACATTTTGGAAAGTTTGTTCTGATTCTAATGTAAGGGAAAGGAAAATAGCATTTACTGTTAATTCTGCAAAATTATTCACCTACATTATCTTGTTTAATCTGCACTCCAACTCTATTAGGTAAATACTATTATCCCCAGTTTGCAGACAAGAAAACAGGCTCAGAAGATTTAGGATGTTTGTCCACACTTCCATGGTTATTAAACAGCAGAGCAGGATTTCAAACTATACCAATTACAAATGACTCACACATTCATTGTACCTGGTGAAGTTCTTCATAGAGGAAAGGTGTTCAGTTATTGTTTGGGGCTTTATTTATTGCTTAACACAGAAGGCAAAGCCTTAAGTTAATCAATCAATTATTTTTGAGTTTCTATGCTAAAACTTACAAATCTTCTTGAAACTTACATCCTTTAGTGGCACTTCATGAGACTAATATTTTAATGAGGAAGGACTTAATGTGATTGTTTCTGGTTTGTTGCCATAATTGCAGTTGAAGGGTAATGCAAACAAGCTTGTTGCTAACAAGGGCAGAGATTGAGTTATTTCTCTAACTGTTCCTAATTTAAACCAATTTCTAACACTGCAATGTAGGAAGCCACGTAAGAGTTTTTAACATTGGAACACCACTCTAGTTTCATATTTACAAGCTAGCTTGTGAGAACTAACAGAAAACCTCATGTCAAAATAACCATTTCCCAAGTCTGAGAAACCTCTCATCCACATACCTCCATTGCTTTTTCCAAAGGGCAAGCACAACATTTAAAAACTGAATGAAAAAATGCAAAAGGGAGCTTAATCATTGAAAAGTGGTAGAAATATTAGCCATGAGCTAAAGAGATGACAGCCTTGGAACCCCTTTTGAAGCAAACCCAGGTGAGAAAAGCAATTGGTATCAGCGGGAGAGCCTGCCTAGTCCCCTTCTCGGTCCTTGCTGGAAACTCTTTGCTGGATCTTTCTAATAACATCAAGCCTGAATTTTTATTCTTCCTATACAAGAACTTGTTAACTCATTGTCAGGGAACAGTGGTAGTATTTGTCTCTCATGCCCCCAGGAAAATGGTTAATACCTAAAGATGCTCATAGCTTCTATTTTTAATGGGAAGGTTTGATAAGCACAATTTTATGGACATGGAAGAAGGAAGGCGATGAATTCTGAGGCAGTCCAGCCCTGTCAGGAGCAACATCACTTCTAACCCTGCCCAAGCAGACAACATGATTGTATATCTTCATTAATGCTATAATTGGTATCTGGAATCTGCTCAAAAGTGCCGATTTACTTAATAGCAAAGGATTATGGCTGAATTTGGAGTTCTTTATGGTCTGTAGATGCTTGTGACATTCAAATATAAAAACTGTCACTTAAATATCTCATGAAAAGCCGTCCCTCATACTAATCCAAAGGAACATGAACAAGTGCTCGAGGGGATGAAAATCCACAATGTGTTTCGGTAGCTAACCACTTACAGAAATATTAACATTCCTGGACTGGGTTGCTCGCTGAGTTTCTAAAGTAACTTACGAGCTATCAGGATTCAGTTCTTAACAGACTTCAACACAGTAGGGGGAAAATTGTCAGTCACGAGCCTCCAGTATTTATGAATTATTAATGTTGGCTTTCTGGGGTTTTTTTTTTCAAGTTTTGATTTTGTATGCATGCTCAGCTGAGTAATTCAATAGACTGATGGAGACATGAATAGATATGCTAACTAGCACCAGGGTTAACCTTTAAAGTTCGTTAAAGCTGTCAGCTTTCAATGAAATATTTTCACGTTCCTTTTTTTTCGGTGAACTGGAATATAAACATTATTTGTACACTGGGATCAGAGGTGCTCGGGAGAAAAAGAGACCCCAGCCTGGTACCAAATTTTTTTTTTTAAATCAAGACAACACTAATAGATTCATCAAGAAAGACATCTTTAAAAAATTTCTCATTTACAAACCGTGCCACCAGAATATATTCGTGGCCTACATTTATTTCAGTATTTTTCAACCAAAAAAAAAAAAAAAGTGATGACATGACCCTATTGCTACAAAAACACTCTTAAAAAAAGGCCAGGATTTGGAAAAGGAAAGGATAGGATTTGGGGAAGGGAAGATGGAGACTAGGGCAGAGGGCTCTGACAGCATGCAGGTTGCAAAAGAAACAAAAACCACATCTTCCATTCACGGTAAGGATGGAATTTAAGGCTGGTAACAACCTTTTGTTAAAACAGGGATTCTTTTTGGAAAAACAGGGAAATGAGGGAGCCCATAATTAAACCAGTTGAAAACCAAGGTTTTCAAAATCTTCAAGGATTATGTATCTATGTTGCTCAATGAATCTAAATAATAAAGCCCCGTAATGAATATCATCCCACTCGGAAATCCTCCCTGTTATTCTTTAACTATAAAGTGCTCTACTCTTTCTTGCTGAGGTTTGGCTTCATATGGAATCATCTGTGACCTAATGTCATATGCCAGGGCTCTCCTCCTGCCCTGTCTAATGACTGTGCATTTCTAAGGCCTCCTTTTATCTCAATCCTGACCAAAACGAGAAGTGAGAAAATGTGAAATGAAATAGGAAGACATACTTCCTTTCCAAGTCTTTAACTGCTCACCAGTTGGCGAGGATTCCATTATTAAGGATACAGAATAAGAAAGCTACCCATGCTTGGCGTGTATCAATAAATGTAATAAATTTAATATCTCAACCTTTTTCTAAAGGGGTCTCTGTTCTTCAGTTTTTTCTCTCCACCACATTCCTTTGAGGTCAGCAAGAAAGATAAGAGGATGGCTTTATCAAACTTCACAAAAATGAAGAAAAAAAAACTGAAGCAAAGGAAATTAGGACTATGTGCCATTGTCCTAATACTCTTAGAAACACTTGAACTCAATCCTTGAATCCTTTACCAGATCAAACACAACCAGCTCATAGCATAATCCACATCTAATTTTCAAAGTAATTTATGTCTACCAGTAGATGCCCCATAAGGGCGCCCAAAATATGGCTCAACTGTTCTTTCTCAGCATCCGTGCCTTAAGGACTTCCCCCTGCAACCAGGACTGAAGAAACCAGTTTGAGCACTTAAAGTTTATTGTTTACTCTTCCTCCTTTCCTTCAAGGCCATTTTCTTATTTTCCCTTGATTTTCTAATATGTATCTTTTATTGTCATTTGTAATATAGCAGTGTATATTGGAGACAGTTTTTAAATTATTAATGTGCTTTATTTGTTTTGCATTTCCAAGTGCATGCCCTAGAGTATGCATCTGCTTGGGGAGATGTGTTTGGGGAGAGAAAAATAAAAATAAAGGCTGATGCGATATTCAGCATCTGACACAGGAATTAGGATTTAGGAGAAAGTCGATAAACTTAAGAGCCACGCATTTTTTAGAGAGAAAGACTTTCTCAGATGCTTTTATTTCCTCTTTTAGTATATCAACAACCAATCCTGGAAGACCCATGCCCTTTGAGTTCTTCTTAGTGTTGAGAAAAGTCCATTCCCACTTGTGGATGCAATGGCAGGAAATCCCTTGCTCAATTGTAGAAGGAGATCAAAATGTCGTCAAAAAGCAAAAAACAAATGCCTTCCCATTTCCGGTTTGGGGAATTACAGGGAGCAGAAGAGGAAGAAAGACAAGAGATTCAGGTATTTGGTCTCGTGTTTCCTGATGCACCTCTCTCAGACTTTTGCCCAAAGCAGATGATTTGTGCTATGTAAAGGAAGAAACTAGGAGAAAACAGGACTCTTGCTCCCTTTCTTCATTTGGGATTCAAGAAGGAAATGACTGTGCAGAAGGCCCCACACCAATTTACAGCCACTCAGCCTAGTTAAGAAAGCAGGTCATGTGGTTAGACAGAGGGTGATCTGATATCATTTTTGATCCTCCCTCAAGACCCATGATGTGTGACCATTGGAGTTGAGAGCCAGCCAGACTGATGTGAGGCCTGTCATGTGAGGCAAAGTGATACCCCAGTAGAAGGTGGAACTGGGAGGCCTGGTCAGAGGGCCAGGTGGGAGGCATAGTAAAGAACAAGGGGTCTGAAACCAGTCAACACCCGAGAATCAGAAAAGGGCAGGAGACACCTAAACCTCATATACCCAGTGCCGTCCTAGGAAGGAAAATAAGGGGAGACAGGGCATAAGCAATTTTACCTAATAGGAGTTGAACACTAGTGAAAGAAACAGTTTAAATTTTTTTGATCAGACCCAACTAAACTGGATATTTTGTCACATTTCTCTGTTCACTTTCAAGAAGTTTCAGAATTAGCTCCTTAGTTGATTCTTTTACACATTAAGTTTAAGAGCCATTACCCACCTATCTAGCCATCTTTGCAAAAATAAAATAAGTTGATCTCTGGATTAATTGGCCATGAGAAGAGTAGATATTCTTTGTTTTTAAGTTAGTCAGAAATTTCTTTCCTAGAGTCCTCCTAGCAAAAATCCTGTGCAATGTTTTCAGTAGCAACCATTCAATAGACACACAAATGTGCTTCTTGAGGCTCTTCTAGAATATTCTTTGCTCTATGCTGATGACACCTCAACAAAAAGCAATTTATTAAACACAGTCTAATGCTGAACCAACCCTATACAGCAGGGGATCCAGCTTACTGATGGAGCTTGGTCAGGGGTAAGCTTTAGAATATCTGATAGAATTGATGAAATGAATGGCCTTTGAGCAAATTTCCCTCTGTAGATGTTGTTTCAGCTTGATTTTTGCTAAATGGTGGATGGGCCCCAAGTTCAAGAGGGTGCTCTCTGTGAGGCTAGCTATATCACTTGTTAAATACAGACATATATCTAAACAGGCAATAGAGGTTGGTTTGATATCCTCTAATAAAATTGAGTCATTTAATAACTAACAATGATGTGTTAGTTTTCTAGGGCTGTCATAACAAAGTACCAGAGACTGGTGGCTTAAACAACAGAAATTTATTTTCTCACAGTTCTGGGAACTAGAATTCCAAGATCATGGTGTCAGCAGGGTTGGTGTCTTCTGAGGCCTCTCTCCTTGGCTTGCAGATGGTCATCTTCTCCTTGTGTCTTCCCATGCTCTTCCTTCTGTGCATATCAGTATCCTAGTCTCTTCTTCCTATAAGGACATCAGTCATATTGGATTATGGCCCATCCATACGACCACATTTTACTTTAATTACCTCTTTAATGTTCTTGTCTCCAAATATAATCACATTCTGAAGCACTGGGAGTTAGGATTTCAACATATGAATTTGGGAGGGACACAATTCAGCCCATAACAAATGCCTAATAGAAGATCATACCGCTGGCTACAGGGAGGGGTTCAGGGATGAGCATGTCCCTCAAAGCCAGACCAATAAGATTCTGTTTCTCTGGGGAAAATAAGGGTATCTTTATCCATTGGGATTTTCTAGTGTGGTAATGTAGCCAGGAATTGGTCAAATGACCATTCCCATATCCGAGATGGATTGGAGTCAGTCCACCTGAACCTCAGGGACTAAGAGTACGTGGAAAGTGTGCATATAGTTGTGCAAGTTCAGGGCATAAAGGCGCCAGCTGAATGGTGAAGTGGGAAGATAAAGCCAGGATGTGTTCCCACCTCCAAGGCAGGTGCTCTTGTCTTGGGCATCTACCTGGAAGGAGCATCTTCTGTACATTCACAGAGAATCGCCGTGTGCACCAGCAGCCCTGGTATCCTTAGGAGATTAGAAAATGTTTGCAAGGCAGGCAAAACTACCCAATGTCTACTACACTTTTCCATATCTCCATAACCCTTCTGTTGCAGCCCCCCACCCCTCCATAAATTTCCTTCATGCATATTCAGTGTATTCTATGGGTCCCAAGTTCATAAACTTTGGACCACTAATTGCATGTATTTAGATACGTGCTTTATATCTCTCTCTATGTTAAACTACTCAGAGCCGTTGTGTCTGGAATTGTGCCCCATGTTCCCAGGTCGATAGGGTCATTCCCCCTCAGGCCTCAGGATAGTCCCATCACTTGTCTCATACATCTCACACATCTTGCACACAGGCCCCTATACTAAAGTGTCGTTCAATCTCCAACACCAATCCTTCCCTCAGTGGTGGAGGACTTGCTGCTATGTGCATCTTCTTGAAGCTTCCTTTCAGGTTCAATATGCATGTGTGTGTGTGTATACTTTTCTTTTTCTTTTTTAACAGCATTTGATTGGAGAGAAATAGAACTGCTACAAATGGTCTCAAATAGGAATTTATTAAGTTGTTAGACTGTACATAACTATAGGAGCAGGTGAAGCAATCTATGCAACTACTATAGGTCAGCCAGACTGCAGCTGGGAAGGCAGCTGGATGAGAATGCAAAGAAAGAAAAACTGGAACCCATGAGAACAAGCTGGAACTTGCATTTGCTTTTCACCACCTCCAACCCGATGCCTTGGAGGATCTGCAGGAAAAGCTGTGCCCTGACCACGAAGCTGCACGCACACGCGGCCCAGGACCGAAGAAGCTGAAGGAGCAGATCGGTGGGAGCTGGGGGCAGGATGGATGTCGATGCTGCCACACAGCAGCAAGGTGAGCTGGCAGACCAGCGACAACGTATGTGAGCTGCCACCGTGTCTGGCACGCTGTACCAACCTTCCAAAAATAACAAAAGGGCTGTGGCTTCACTTTGGCCTTCCAAATCTTGTGCGAACTTTTCTAGTGGCCAACTTGAACCGGAAACCAAACAGGAAAGCGTATTGTGGGAAGTGTAGTTCCACTTAGCTACACTGGCACAGTACAAGCCACCAGATTAGTAAATCTGCACATACTCATTTGATTATAAAGCTTTGTCCTCTTTTCAAACTGCACTATTAATAAGTCCATATTAAGGCTCTTCTAAGAAAGACATACTCAAAATAAAACTGCATAAACCTTAGCTAATGGTTAGATATAGGCTAATATCTTCAGCTGGAATAAATCATTAACACATCTATATTGAAAAATTGTCATTTCTTAGCCTAAACATGTCATACTTCGTACATTTAATACAGTTTATACAATGACTTCACATGGATTATTACTTAAACATCTAGTCCTCCCCCAAGTTCTGTAGGGCTCAAGGCCCTCTGACCAACCGTATAAGCCTCACAAGGCTTCCAGCCCTATCCACTTGGACCTTCCATTGACTTTATTTTTACTAACAGCTTTAGGAATCTTAAAAGGTCAAATCTAATCTGTTTCCAAGTTGATATGTTGGTAGAGTCTTCTAATATATAACGTAAATATCCAATTAGAGGGGACTGATTTAAAACATTTTGATTCATCTATATAATGGAGAACTATTTTGCTTTTACCACTGATATTGTAGAGAAGCGTATTTAATTACTCAGTACTGTGTTAATTAAAAGGAAACAGGTGACATAAGAAGACAGTCTGATTTTTGTATTCTGTGGCACATATGTGTGATAGAACTGTCCACATGCAGATCAGTTGACTCCAGGTGCTTGGCAGTAGTATTTGTGGCTGGCAGCCGGGATTCATATGAAGCAGAGACACTAAGTGTATGATACAAACTAACTTGGGAACTTGGTTTGTCTTCTATTCTTCCACTCTATTTGGCTTTAGAAACTTCAAAAGCTGCAAGACGTGTAAAGTTTATCTGGATTATCTTGTCATTTGGAGCACTCAAGTGTCTGCTTCAATATGCCTTAGTATCACAGTTGCCAAATGAGAGCGAAACTCTGTGCTTCTCACATTGCTTCTTACCAAGGATCCCAAAGCACCAGAGAAGTGTTACTTTTGCCTCCCTCTGCTTCTCTGAAGAAACTCAGGATAAAGTCCCAAGCAATTTGACTCTTAAAACTTATCAATTAATCCAAAGATAAACTGACAAGGGCATGCTTCTACAAATAGATGTGTTCTTATTCTTAGACCATTCTCCCAAAAGATGTGAATCCGACAGAGCTATAAGATGCCTCCATCTAAAGAGTACATATATAGACAGAAGATTAACTTCTTGTATCTAAAAAAATACCAAACTTCTTGGCCTTCTATGAAACATACCATACTTTTTTTTCTTTCTGCATCTTTATGCTGGCCTTTCAAATTTTTCTTTCCTCCCCAAAGCCCAAGTACATAATTGTATATCCTAGTTGTAGGTCCTTCTAGTTCTTCTATATGAGCCACTGCCACAGCATGGCAGCTGACAGATGGGTGGTGTGATTCCATGACCGGGAAGTGAACCCAGGCCACTGAAGCAGTGAGCGCCAATCTTTAACCACTAGGCCATGAGAGCTGGCTCCCCTTTCAACCTTTAAAAGCAAATGACAGTCCCTTACTATTTAAATTCATAACAAGAATGGAACCAGAGATAAATGATTTCCTTAAATATGTCTGTGACTATGTGATGCTGATTTATATCAGCTTTAGTGATTACTGAGAGGAAGCCATTCTTTTTAGCCCGTGGCTTTCATTTAGGAGCCTGAGGCATCCACATGGTCCACACCTTGCCCAAGCTTATTCTGCAACCAGTGGCAGTGACTAAGAGAAAGACCTTGGTCTCCTTACCCTCACTCCATATTGCTAAATACCAAATTATTTTTTCTTTTTTATTTTCATTCCCAAGTTATGATTTGGTCACATGAGTTTCCTAAATATACATTTATTTTATGTCAAAATGCAGGATATTTTGAAAGACTGAATCATCTTCATTTATAGTCAATACTTTAAAGCCATTTATTTGATAATTGGTGCAATATATTTTGTTTTGGTTGATTTTGGCTTCAATTAAAAATTTGCATTAAATGTTTGTTTATTTATATGGATAATTTTAAAAGCCCAGGAGTTCTAAAAAACCAAGAGTACTGTTATCTGTACATGTTTAAGAGACCTACACACTAATTTAGTGAAATAAATTGCAATAGAATTTATACATACTGAATGAATATGTTTTATTTTAAAAACTGGGATTTTTCTCCCTCGAATGTGGAACTTTGGGATTTTATTTTTATTCTACACTTTTAATTTTGAAATAAATAGGTTGCTACATACCAGAGCATTTGTGGATGGACAGGGGTCACCAGGAAACAATAAAACTGTCAACACAAACTAACTACAACTGAGCAGAGGGTAGCAAATAGGACATGAGTGTTTTATGAGAAAAGGTCAGGAGGGCCGAGTCACTGGGAAGAAAGATGGGTTTTGCCATCCAAACCGAACACACTTTACAAGTTAATTAGGCTTCTAGAACTTGTTTCAGATGGTGGAGAAATAGCGTGGGAGACAGATATATGCCGGCGATGAAGGAGTCAGGGATGAAACACCAAAGAATGTCTTATATTGAGGAGATCAGGGAACAAGGGGATTAAGGAGAGAAGAAAACAGAGATGTGGGGCCTGGAGCAATAAGAAGAGATGAGGGCAATTTAAAGCCAGAGATGAGGGCAATTTAAAGCCAGAGATGAGGGCCAAGAAATTGCCCAGGGGACTAGGAAGTGGGAAAACATGCTGGTCTCGAGGCAAGGCATGCCGGCCAAGGCCACGGGGACATACAGTTAGCTGTCTTCTTCACCCGCTCTTCTTGGCCACCCGGTACAGACGGAGACAACAACTAAACCTCAGAAGCGGAGGTGGCGCCATGCAGCAGGATTTCCCAGCCAAACTAAGAGGTGTTGAGTCAAAACACGATGCATGTATATTCAGTGTTGCTTAAAAAACAGATCAGCAAACACAGGCTTGACACATTTGTCTAGAACAGGGGCCTTTTGCCTGAGGTCCATTAGGAAAATGGGCTTTGAAAGTACAGAACCCTCAAAATTGATCGCAAACTCTACATGCACGTTTGGGCGTGTGTGGGTAGAAGGCTCATGCATTTTTTCAAAGTCTTCTTCAGATTTGGTTCGTAATCACTGCTCTGAAGACTGTTATAAATGGCAAAGGTTATCCTAGACTCAGCCCAGTAAAACATTTTCTATAAAAGAAAATATCACTCATTGGGATTTTAACGTGGTGGGCATTTCACCAATCTGGGGGAATTTCCAGCGGCACCAATGATGTTGCCCTTTAAATTCTGTTACTACTCTCAGGCCCAAGTCTGTCCATAAGTGTTCTAGAGTCAAGTATTCCGCTTGTGTTTGACAGCCTGGAGCCCTGCTGGTGACGAATAGGAAATAACATCAAGGATTCCATGGTAGAGCACCTTACAAGCAGCCCTCACCTCTGGCCATTTGGCAACTTCACCAGTCCTTCGAGGAAAAATGTCTGCATGTGACCTCTGATGGTGTTCTCTTTACCTAATAGTGCACTTTCCCCTCACCCTGCTCTCCACTTTGCCTCCAAAGTTCCTGCACACTCAGCCCTACAGGTCTTCACAAGTACATAAGACAATGATTCTGGGTACTGGTGGGAAACTGCATCGTCTACCCCAGTGCTTTCCACACAGAACCAGGGGATGAGTAGAATGTCAAATGGGTCAGATTTTACTTTCCACCCTCACCCCTGCCTCCTTCCACATACACACCAGAGAAATATTGGTGTTCTGTGTGATACTTAATTTGGGGGAAACAATAATCACTGTTGTAAGAGTGCATTCATTTTGCAGAGGAAGAGACAAAGCATTAAGTCACTGTATCACTCAGGAATCTTTAGTGGCAATGATAAAAATGCAAGTCAAACTGCGTTAAAGGGAAGAAAGAGTGGAGGGATTTACTGGTTTATTAATAAAATCACAGAGTCCTGGGGATCACTGGCTTCAGGCAAGGCTGGATCTAGGGTTCACACGGGATCCTCAGTACTGATCTTTCTCTATCTGTGGTTCAGCTCTCCCTGTGGTGACTTCACTTGCAGTCTGTCCCTTCACTCTGGCTGCCAGACAGCTAGGGAGAGCCCCAGGCACTCACCTCCACGCCTCAGAAGTTTCAACAGAGAGCTTAATTGCTCAAGACTTCCAAATTAAGTCCTGAAATTGAATCTCATTGTCCAAGTCTCTGTCATACGTCCATTCTTGAGCCAATCATTGTAGGCAGAGAGCATGGAACATACTGATTGGCCAGACCTGAGTAACATGCCCATATCTAGAGCTAGGGCATCAGATCAGCCTCATCCAAACAGTGGGGACCGAGAGCAAGTTGCAATTATTTTCTCAGAGGAAATTCAGGGTGCTGTTAGCAGAAGAAAAGAATATGACTCTGGGCAGTTTAAAATAAACAAACATACAAAAACTGGACTCCATTACAAATGAGAAGATTAAATGATATGCCCAAGGTCGACAAGAACTCAGGAGTGACAGAGATAAGATAAAAACCCATATTTCTTTTGTTTTTAATTGAAATATATTTAACTTGTATTTCTTTACCTCTAATCTAGGTGGATACATTCATTTGCTAGGGCCGCCATAGCAAAATACCACAGGCTGGGCGGCTTACACAACAGACATTTATTGTCTCACAGTCCTGGAGGCTGGAAGTCTGAGATCAGGGGTTCAACAGGGTTGGTTTCTTCTAAGGCGTTTTTCCTTGGCTTGCAGATGGCCGTCTTCTCCCTGCGTCTTCACATGGTCTTCCCTCTGTGCATGTTTGTGTCCTAATCTCCTCTTTGTATAAGGACACCAGTCATACTGGATTAAGGCCCACTCTAATGACTTCATATTAATTTAAGTACCTCTTTAAAGTCCCTCTCTCCAAATACAGTCATATTCTGTATTTGGAGGTTAGGGCTTCAACATATAAACTTGGGAGAGGGGAACATGATTCAGCCCCTAACAATGGGTTTCATTATACCAAGCAAGTTGTATGTATTTTACGTAAATGAGTCAAGATAAACACACAAAAAGTGACCACATGCACAGATATGGGTATGAATGCACACCTGCCCTGGTAATATACTCATGGGGGACAGGCATTTGCCATCTGGATACCTTAGTGAGTATGTATGCTCCAAAGATGGCCTTTTTCTGTCACAAAGTTCACCAATCAAAGATTCCATAAACCATACTTGCAGCAATTCCAACACTATTTTCCAAGTAAACTACTTTAAAAAGTAGCAAGTTCTCATGAAATTTTTATCAAATAAGATAAATCTTTTACACCACTTATACAAACGTCAGTTTCAACATTATCTTTTTCACACTCCTTATGCATAGGGCAATAAGGAATGGAAAGAACAGAGATTAATTTAGGTAACAATTACCATAATTCACAATTGCATTAGCACCTATTAAGGTTCATTGTTCTGTGGAAATTTTAATGACACATTCCTGAATGAATAAAAGCAGAAGATGATTGGAAATAAAATTGTTTCTATGTATGCTGACAGGACTGCTGAGTGTAATTATACATTTCAGAGGCGACCTGTTTGGAGTTTACTCCATAATTTTATGTAAATGTTAAATAACTTCGTGTGTTCTTCCTCTCGGGTTAAATGCTAATTTGTGTTATTCCAACAAGGGGAGTGCTGCAGGGTTATTAACGGACTTGCTCTGCCAAGGAAGCCGACTTCCGAAAAATAGCTCCACATACTTCAAAAAGATAGAGATTTTTTAGTTTTTCTTTATTTTTACATCTTATTAGTGGGCTGCCAAACTTTTAGTTCCAAAAACAGCTGTTCATTCTTAAAGTTTGCAGCAAAAACCCAAGAAGTGAGAAATTATTCTCCTAAATATAATCAAGTTTGTTCGTAATGCTGGTTTGCATCAACTTCTTCAGTCTCAAAAGAAAACAGGTAGATAGAAATCCTTGAGATACTCCTAGGTACAATAATTTTAATATGTAGATGCAAATGGCCCTCTATGTCCAGATTTCTTCCAATTCCTAGAGACTAAAGTAGAGTCACACATAGTAGGTATTCTTAAGTATGTGCTGACTGCAGGAAACTCCCAATCTTTACAAACTCTCATTAAACAATTGAAAATACAATCGACTGAAGCATAGGGGGCTGTTTTACTCCTGCAGAAATGCTCACCTTATTGTCCACATATATATGCCCCCCAAATCAATAGAGAACCAGAGCAGGCACACATGGAGAAGGGATAGAATATAAAAAGCAATACATCCCTTCAAGAGGGTTGAAAAATAATACTTTCTACTACAATTTCATTATCAGATCCCAAAGTGAGACAACTAAAACATTCTGCTTTAATATTACAAGATATTTTGGAGATGAGGTTGGAAAACAGTCAGATCGTTTATTTTGGCCTCTGAGTGCCACAGGGAGGAACTGTGGGATGTGAGCTTTCGCAGGAGCCTCTAAGGTCATCTGGTGAGAAAACACACCCAGGGATATAAGGACCGCAGCCTGATTCACAGAGCCAGAGCAAGGCAGAGGGTGCTGAACTCCCAGATCTGTATCCTTCCTCTTCTATACACGGCCCAACCCAAGGGGGACTAGGCTGGAATATCCTTCCTGCTTTCTCTTCTCACCACAGAGCTGTGTTGTGGGGTAAAAAGAACAACGGCCTTTGGTTCAGATGGTTAGGATGAGTCTCAGATCTTCCACTTACATGCCAATTACTGACTTGTCTGAACTATACCAACTCTTCAGCAAGGACGTGTGAACCATCAATAGGTTTTTCTGTTATGAAATAGCGGCAAGGGTCTGGGTGGCCCAGAATGGACTGAAAATGGGGGGCAGGGGGGGCAAAAGAATGCAAAAAAAAAATCCTATCTTTATCTGCTGAGGTTCTCCTGGGACTGGTCGATCTTTCAGTCACGGAGGGAATTGGGAATTGGTAGGATGGAGAATTAGTGAAAAGCTTAACATTCATTTGAGTTTTTAAAAATAATTATTAACAAAGCATTATAGAAATTGCAGTGATAGCTATCCAACATTCTGTGTAAGCATAACTATATTGTTCAACATGACGAAAATCTATACTCTAATTTTCTTTATTTGTTTGCACATTTTCTAGTTCTACAACACTCTGGAGATTAATATGCTACGCTTTGCAATTACTTAGTCATATCAATTATTTCTCTCTTAGATATTTCAGTATCTAAAGCGTGGGTCAGACTGTCGATCTCTCTATCAGCGTACGTTTGCCAAGTCAAGTCCCATTTTGAGAAACATTCCTCAAACAGAATGTCACTGTGAATATTGTCATCAAAATCACCATCAACGAACATTAACTGACTTCCTCTACTAGGCAAAGGGTTTATTCCTAAAGGAGATTTTAATCTAGCTGCTGGAGACCAAAATTGATAATAAAAGTCTATAGTCATTGTCTAAACTCCAAAGGTTGTTGGCTGAATTACATTTAAGTTCCTAACTCACATTTTACTTTCCTTTGTGAGATCCTATTTCTCCAGCATCTCTTCGCCTTCTCCGTTCTCCTTCTCTCTGTTCCAAACGTGCTTATGCCTCCTGTTCTACTAATGCAAAAACATGTTTCATAGATAGCTTCCTCCATCTCAAGTTTTGCCAACCTTATCCCAGTTTCACAAACACATATACAGAGATGTCACATATAGTGATAACATGGCCTAGAGTAAGATAAAACATAAGCCAATAGTGGATAAATTTTAAAACAAGGCTCTATTTTGGTGATTCAGATAGCAGATGTCAACTCAGAATATATAGTGACACATATCAGGAGGCACTGCTGTTGAGAATTTGGGAACTACAAATAACTATTGAATCATTTCCCAAACAACTCGCCATGCTAAGGAAAAAGTCAAAAATAGAAGTACATTCAGTACTTCGGTTTGTCTCCAAAGTTAGGGGCACTGATTATACTTATTTTTATTTTTAAACACTCTTTTACCAATATGAGCTAGTCTGTGTTTATTGCTACCAGACCTCATAGTGCCCTTCCTGTCGACATCTGTCTTCTTACCCAGTTTTATTTTCCAAAAAAGTACTTAAATTCTTGAAAATGTAATAAAAATTTGTTTTTAATCTGTCTTTTCCATTAGAACCAAGCTGAATGAGAGGAGAGATTTTCTCTGTCTTGTTTGTTGCTGTATCTCCAGGACTAGAAGAGTCTCTGGCATGTAGTAGATGCTTGATAATATTTTTGAAAGAATAATTGAAGTGTGCCTAGTATGTAGTGGCAGAAGAGTTACTGAGATTACGACCTGCAGATACCTGGAATCAACTGTCTAGGAAAGGCAGAGCTTTGGGTGACCAAGTAGTTGATGCCACAGAACATTTTAGTGGAAAGAAGAGATTTAATGGGATTGATTAACTGCTTCTAAGTAAACTAGAGAATGTAGGGAAAGAAAATGATGAACTCAGGGCTTTGAATTCCCAGCTCAAGGTCTGGATAAGAGATCAGAATACTCCTGTCACTTCCCTACAAAGAATCTTTTTCCCTGTAGACACGGGGCCAAAAGTTCTGAAAAACAGACTCAAAATCAAATCTTTCTGGTAGCTGAATTACAAGGCAAATTGAATTCACAACCCTGAAGGTTTCTTATGTTAAAGTTAGGACATTGATTAAGAAAAAGCCACATCCTGAAAATTAGAATTGGGACACATGGACAAATTCCAGTGAGGCTGGAAACCATGAACCCCTAAATTTCACTGAGGTTCCTTTGCAGGTAGAAGCACTTTCTCCCTGACTGGCATCAGTATTCCTAAAAACTCTGCAATAGTTTCCCCTGAGGTAGTTGCCTTGCACGGGATTGCTGATCCTCCTGAAGATCCATCCTACTTCTCCTTGCTTCTGTACTTGTAAACAAAGTCTCACCAGGCCCCAGGGTGTGAGTTGTAAAGTGTGAACCATGAAAAGATGTGAATCGCACTAAAATACTGCCATCTATATAGACAGAAACCTGACGAACGTGTATGGAAATGGAGTCTAGGGGTGTTGGATCAGGATGGAAGCAATATAACGTTGGACAAGGATGAAATCATTGATACGAGAGTTCTAAGCCAAGATCCTGGATTCAATGTGCCAGTTTGAGTGGCTCTAAGAGTTTGCTTGGTTAATTAACTGAAACCTGATAGCTGAAACACTAAATGAAGATGCAATGCCAGAACTCCATTGGTACGTTGTAGAAGACAGTATCGAAGGCCCAGGGAAACTGGAATGCTAGAGTAGATCTATCGTCGAAGAATTGCTCACCCACCTAGAGAAGACCCTTCACCAATGCCCTGAGAAATACAATTGTAAAGGGAGCGGTAGCATCCTGGAAGATCTTCAGTGGCTCTTCTCTGTGGGCCAGTAATGACCAAACTGCTGCGACTGAACCGGGCTCCCTGAATTCAATGCAGGTGATGGAGTCTAGGGTGGAAGAGAATAAGCTGAGTGTGGTTACTGAAATAGGCAGTGAGCTGAGGCAGAATCTGATGGTTTCACCCACAGAGATCGTTGTTGGCTGATTTATCATATAGCCTTAGAACTGATTTGATTAAGCAAAAAAGCTCTCGGTGTGGTGAATAGAAGTCTACTCTCAATCACCACCATAGGCATTTTCCAGACTTGGGCTTCTTTTACTTTCCTTCTTTCTTATTTGTAGTCTTGAAGTTCTGAGTCTGCTGGGGTTCTGTGGAAAAATGTTTTTAACATTTTATTTGGAAATAACTACAAACTTACAACAAAATTACAAGAATAATAAAGAAGAAACTCATACCCTTTACCCAGATTCTCATATTTTTAATATTTTGTCAGATTTGCTCTCTCTCTATATATATATATTTTTTTTTCCTTAACATTTGAGAATAAGTTGCATACAACATGGTCCTTTACCTCTTAGTACTTCAGAGCGTATATCCAAGATAAAGATATCTTTACATACTGAAGTTATCAATTTCAGTAAATTTAACATTAATACAGAAATTTTATTTAATCTACCCTCTGTATTTCATGTCTGTTGATTTGTCCAATAATGTCCTCCATGGTATTGTTTTCCCTGGGGTACACGACCCAGCATGAGATCAGACAGTGTATTTAGATATTATGCCTCTATGGTCTCTTTTAATATTTAAAATTCTTCAGCCTCTTTTTGTCTTTTAGAACATTGACAACTTTTAGAAATATACTTCACAGGCCATTTTTATAGCCCCTTTCTCACCTGGAACTTTCTAGCTCTCTCTTTCTAGAGCTTACCTATATTCAAACTTTGCAGGACGTTTTTAGATATGGGCGTCCTGGGTTTTTAAGGTCAGTCAGGGCCAAAAATCATGCCAGAAATGCAAAAGCCAGAAATGCAAGAACGGGGGAAGGAGGTCACTGCAGAGCAGAGCATCATCTTGTAGTGAAGGAGAGTGAGAAGTAGTCCTGAGGTGTCTGTCCTGTGCAGGACAGGGGCTATGAGGAAGCTGCTGTTGCCAGAGAAACAAGCAAAGAAGGAGCTATCAACTCTGATAAGGCTTCATCATGTGCGAGGGAAAGGTTTGGGCAGGGGTTGATTCATTAGAGTTATCATGGGAATTAATGAGATCAAAGCAAGGAAATGATATGAAACTTGAGTTCAGCAGAGTGTGATGTTAATAATGAAGCTGTAAGCATCACAACTCTGTGCAACAGTGAAAAGTCCACTATCAAAAACAAAAACAGCCCTTATTTGTACCATTTGCCAATTTTCCATGGTGTAAGTACTCCCACCAATGCCCATTTCAGGGCACAAACATTGCAGCACTGCTTATGAGCCCTGGGAAGACATGCACAATGGCTTTCATGAGCCAGCACACAGATGAATTGCAACCCTTTTTATGCCTAGCTAATCCAATATATTAATATGGGGGGATAAAACACACACACATGTGTGTGTATGAGTATATGTATATGTGTGTATATGTGTATGTGTGTACGTGTATGTATATGTGTATGTGTGTGTATACATATATATGTGTGTGCATATGTGTGTGTGTGTGTGTGTGTATGTATGCATACACGCACACACACCATAAAGCAACCCTTCATAGAAGAAATAACCATTGGTGTGATTTAAAACAAAACAAAAAACGGGCCGGCCCAGTGGTGCAGCAGTTTAGTTCCCGCTTGGCAGCCCGGGGTTCACAGGTTCGGATCCCAGTCACCTGCCGTCACACTGCTTGTCAGCCATGCCGTGGCGGCATCCCATATAAAGTAGAGGAAGATGGGCATGGATGTTAGCCCAGGGCCGGTCTTCCTCAGCAAAAAGAGGAGGATTAGCAATGGATGTTAGCTCAGGGCTGGTCTTCCTCACCAAAAACAAAACAAAAAAAAGGGCTTTACATCACTGCACGGCTCTCTACATCACATCATTATATTAGGACAGATAGGGCCTCACACCTGGACTTCGAATCAAGATGGCATTAGGTGTGCAGGTTGGGAGAGGGATGTGACAGCTGAGTTGCTCTGTATAAAAACAGGAGAATATTTTATATTGTTGAAGGGAGAGAGGAGGGACACCTCCAGATTGGGGACTGCCTGGGTGTAAGGAGGAGAGTTGAGAGCCTTCCTTGAAGGGCTTGCAAAGGGATGCAAAAGGGACTTAGAAAGAAAACCCAATCACAAGGAGGGGATTTTACATTTTTGGCCGTAGGAGTGCTTGCACCTCTCTCCCTCTTTGTCACCCTAACCTTAATAAAATCCACTTCATTTCTGCTCCCTGATGCTTCTTTGTGAAAATGGATTCTTTGGGGGAAATTGGGAGAGGGGATGCTGAGTTCTTTGTCTAGGTTGATGTCAGGCCAATAAAGATTATATGGGGAGCTGTGGTTGAGGAGAGAGATCCTGAGAGTGTAATTTCCTGGGAATTAGCAAAAATTCCTGGGAAATCTCATGGAAGATGGTAAAGTAGGGGGCTCCGAGAGCCTATCAATCCATACAAAGATGAAAAAATCAAGAAAAACTGTCAGAGGCAACTTTGTCAGAGCTCTGGGAATTACTCAAAGGACGTTTACAGCAACCAAGGGAAAGCTGAATGAAGAAAAAGGCAACTTAGAGATGGCAGGAGAGCTTTGCAGAGTGTTCACTTGCTCTCGCCCCACCCCCTCCCGATGGCAGTCATGAAGAAAGCAGTCCATGTTCCCAGGGTGGGGCCCTGGTCCCTGGTTCCAGAGGGAACAGAGAAGACCATATTGCCAAAGAATTGCATTGGTCTGTTCTAACCTGCGGGGGTTACCTGAAGGACTGATGCAAGAGTTTGCCTCTGTTTCACCTCACTCAGAACTCACTCAGTGCAGAAATGCAGCTCTGGCTATATGAGGCCGGTCCTGGATTGGGGCAGGGGGTGGGCATCATAGGGAGCGGAGTGAAAGAAGCCTTGGGGTGAGCATAAAAGAATACAGTGAAGTCGGGGATGTGAGGGGATGTGCACTTGGCCACAGTCCTGTCCCCCACAGTGGTCCTGGCTTCAGCTGGTGCCTCCTGCCTCCTGCCTCCTGCAGCCACCTGGGGAAGCTCTCTGTTGAAGGCAGCTTCGTACAAACTTTCCACCAAGATCTCTGAAGACAGGGGTACTGCAGAATGACCAGGGGAGCTGAGCTTCCTGTGTCATGGGAACCAGTAGAAGATGCTGTTCTGGCTGCATCCCCCTGGGAGACCCCAGATCCCCTGCCAGAGTCCTCTGACTTTGACCTCTTCATCTCTGGCCTCCACCCTCTCACATCACCCACCCACCCCATCACTGTTGCTTTCCCTTTCAATACTGGATGCGTGTCTGCCATCAACGCCCATTTTACCGTTGGATCTCAGTTTCTTAATGGACTGTTTTCACCCCGAGAATATGACATTCCCTTTTTAACCTCAGAGCACACTTGGACACTGGATCCTATTACCCAACCAAACTTCACTTGGTCCCTGACTCAGTCTCCATACCTGACCCCACTTTGTCAGGATGTCCTCTCCCACCTAACTTGATCCACCCCGTGAGTCACCTGACTGTCATCTGTATGCTACCCTCTCTGCTAAACCTTAGGCAGACTCCACTATAACTCAGACTTGATCAAACTCAATTTCAACCCTACTGATCCCCATGCCTTTTCAGTTAGGCCCAGGTGGCTGGCCTCCTCTATCCATGCAGTCTCAGCACAGATGGCTTAGCCTTCCCCGGAGGTGGTGTCTCCCGTGAACACGGTCCACCCCCATCTCTCCCTGCGTTCTCCTGCAGAAGCTTGTTTCTCTCCACTCACCAGAGGCCTCTCTGGGGAAGGCCATGCAAGCAGCACATGGAGGCTGCTGGCCTCTTTCCTCCTCCTTGATGTCCAGGAGCACCTGGAAACACCAATCATCAAGGGAGAGGATTTCCAAATTTGAGAGAATGAGAAGGGGTTATCATTTCCAAAACTCCTGCAGTCAGGGTACCAGGGGAAGTCTGGGAACACCTTAGACTCACTTGTTGACAAGCAGGACACCACAGTCATCCAACCCTTTGTGAGCAAGGAAGGCAAATGAGGGCAGGTGCACAGGCCGTGGCAGCCCCACATCCTACCCATGGGCTCCAGGTGCAGCAGACGCAGAGCCAGCTCCTCCAGGGTGTCCTCGTCTGCACAGCGAGTCTGGGTGGCGATTGTCCTCGTCTCTGGTGGTTCTTCCCCACTAGAGTCCCCTCAGTCTTACTCAGGGGGACATCTCATGGCCCCTCAGTCCTAATGCAGGCTAAGGTATCCCCACTCCTTCCCCTGCCCAGAGCCTGCCCTATGTCAAAGCCATGCCACAGTTCCACTGCCACCCTGCTAGTTACCACCCCACATCTGGCCCAGGTACAGCCCCAGGCCCAGCTTCAATCCTCATTCTCACTCATCCTAACTTCTTCTCCACCACAGATTAGGGTCCATAGAGTTCCCTCCTCTAGAGCACTGAATGAGGTATGTCTATCACCTCCACTGAAACTGAACAATCGAACATCTTAAATGGTACTTGCTGCAAAAGAAGATGCAAAGTTTGTGAAGTTTACTCCAAAAACCTCAGGAATCCTTGAATCTTCCCACTCCCAAGCTTCCCCAGTACTGCCTTGCCTCCCAGATCCCTTTGCCAGTTTCCATCCTCCTGGACATTTTACTATCAGCAATAAGCTGGGGAAGTAACTGGAGTGCCACCTTCAGAAGAGGCTCATCCTACACAGGCACAAAAAATAACACAATAAGGGACATAGTGAAAGTCATCAGTGCTGTAACACTCCAAATATCTGAAGTCAACAAATAGTGTCCTTCCCAAGACTCCCCTCCTGCAAATTAAACATCCTCAGTCCTTCAGACTTGCCTTCTATGTCAAAGTTTCAAGAACAGTCCCCACCTCTGAATATGCTCCAACTTCTTACTGTTCTTCCTAAGAGCAGCGCTGAAGAGGAGTCATTTGTTCTACATTTGCTGAAGAAGACTTGTAACAGATGTCCAGTGCGGCTAGAAGAATTCTAAGACAACCCCCAAGATTCCCCATCTCCCCTGGCGTTCATTCCCTGCACAAGCCCTGGGACCATGACATGATGGATTTTAGCACTGTGACAGCCTGCTGAGGGTGTCAGAGCCTGGGAGGATGGGGCGGTGAGAGGCCATTCACGCAGGGTGGGGCAGAGGCAGCTATGGGAGATTAGTTACATACAGGGGGATTCATCCAATAATCAATATATTGAGGATAATGGGAGTCAGATTTCTCACTGTTGGATAAGAAAATTATAAATATGGAAAGGGAGAAAAATAAAATAAACTCTATAGTGTTGAATTGGGATTGCAAATATCAACATGAACTCATAGTTTTCAATAGATAGATAGATAATAGAGAAATAAACACAGACTCTGTGTGTGTGTGTGTGTGTGTGTGTGTGTGTGCGCGCACGCGCATGAGCCCTAGCTCTGTTCACTAAGAGGTCCTGGGAGCAGTGACACCCTAGTAGGCAGTAAGTACACCTAGCACTGGAGTCTTGGCTTCCAAAAAAATCCTCTGCCGACTCACTTTCTTGGTGTTGGGTGGCAGTAGGGCCTGCAGCTAATCCAGCTTCTGAGGGATCTCCTCCTTCAGCTTCCCATACGCTTAGGTCAGGCACGTGTCAACTCTTCGGTTAAGGTCACCAGCTTTGTTCTACAGGACATCTGCATCATTGAGAATAGAGGTGGTGAGAGTCAGACAGAGTCAAGTTTGTCTTTGCGGATTCCAGTTTGTCTGACCGTCTCCTGCTTTACCCCCAGTTTTTCTTCCTGATTGGCAGCCATGCTGACCAACAGTGACCTCAGGACCATCATCAGATGAGGGTTAACAGCCTTCTAAAGATTTCTTCCCAGCTTCCATAATTGGGTTAATGTCTAATCAATAAAATAAATCTTTTATTCATATTATTCATAGTAACTCTTCCCTGAATGAGATTATAAAATGCATCCTTACATTATTAAAGGACAACTTAGATTCATACTTTCACCTCTTCTAGACAATGCTAGAACTTTAGAGCACATTTACCACCTTCCTATCTTCTGTGTTATTATTATCAAGCATATTGTTTCAATATATATTTTAAGTTTGAAGATTGTTTCATCTGCAATATTTGTTTAGATTTATCTGCATATTTACCTTTTCTGCCCTTCATTCTTTCCTGCATTTCTGTTTTTCTATCTAGGATCATTTCTCTTCTTCCTGAAGAAAATCCTTTAGGATTTCCGTTAGTGCTCATCAGCTGATGACAAATTTTCTGTTTTTGTTTATCTGAAAATTTCCTTATTTCATCTTTGCTTCTTTTCCTCTTGAGCATAATTCACATACAGAGAATGCTCAAATTTTAAGAATACCATCCAGTCAGTTCTAATGCAAGCATAGCACGACATAAAACTTTTCGATCACCCCCCAAATTCCCTTTTTTTCCTTCCTAGACAGTCCCCACCTCTGAAGCAACCACTGACATGATTTCTATCACCATAGATTAGATTTTCCTACCATAAAATTTCATATAAATGGAATCAAACAGTATGTAAATTTTTCATTTGGCTTATGTGACTCAGCATGATATTTTAGAGATTCATTCACGTTGTTGCATGTATCAATAGTTCATTCCTTCTTATTCTGTAGTATTCTAATTAGTATTGCTGTATGAATGTACATTAGTGTATAATGAGTATCTGAACTGTTCCCTGGTTTGGCAATTATGAATAAAGCTGCTATGAACATTCCTGAATAAGACTTTTTGTCTACATATGCTTTCGTTTATCTTGGATAAATATGTAGGACTGGAAATTTTGGGGTCATAGAATAAGTGTATTTTTTAACTTTTAAAGAAATGGACAAATTGTTTTCCAAAGTAAATGTACCATTTCCACTCTGGCCAGCAATATATGAGAGTTCTGGTTGCTCCACATCCTCTCCAAAGTTTGGTACTGTCTGTGGTTTCTGGTGAATTCTCTTTTGCCCATTTTTATTGGGTTGTTTGGCCATGGCTTGCCTTTTATTTTTCTTAATGGTGGTTTTATTTTTTGATGAACAGAAGGGCTTTTTAAAATGAAGTCCAACTTATCTGGGTTTTTTTTTTTTTTTTTTTGGTGTGGAAGACCAGCCCTGAGCTAACATTCATTGCTAATCTTCCTCTTTTTTGCTGAGGAAGACTGGCCCTGGGCTAACATCCGTGCCCATCTTCCTCCACTTTATATGGGACGCCGCCACGGCGTGGCTGACAGGCAGTGCGTCGGCGGGCGCCCGGGATCCGAACCCGCGAATCCCGGGCTGCCAAGCGCGAACTAAACCGCTGTGCCACCGGGCCGGCCCCAGTCCAACTTATCTTTTTTAAAAATTTTATGATTCATGCTTTCTGTGTCTTATCTGAGAAATATTACCTAAGCTGAAGTCACAAAAATGTGCTCTTATGTTTTATTCAAGTAGCTTTATTGTTTTGCCTTTTTTTTTTTAGGTCTATGAACCATCTCCAAGTGATTTCTATGTGGTGCAAGAGAGGGGTAGAGGTACACTTTTTTGCCTATAGACATCCAGTTATTCTCACATGCTTTGTTGAAGAGGTCTTCCTTTCTCCATTAAGTTGCTTTTTCACCCTTGTGGAAAATCATTTGACTATATACATGCAGACTCTCTCTGATGTTTCATTGATCAATTTTTTTAATCAATAATTCTACATTACCAGTAATATACTTGCTCGATTGTCGTACTTTTGTAATAAGTCTTGAAACCAGGTAGAATAAGTCCTCCAATTTTATTCTTCTTCTATAAGATTGTTTTGGCCATCTGTATCAGTCAGGGTTCTCCAGAGAAACAGACCAGTAGGATATATACATGCACTCATGCCCTGCATTATGTTTTGGTCAATGACACATCACATATACAATGGTGGTCCCATAAGATTAGTACCAAATAACCTAGATGTGTAGTAGGCTATACCTTCTAGGTTTTAAGTAAGTACACTCTGTGATGTTCACACAATGATGGAATCACCTAATGACATATTTCTCAGAAGGTATCCCCATTGTTAAGTGATGAATGACTGTATGTACATAGAGAGATTTACTTCAAGGTGCTGACTTACACATTTGTAAGGGCAGGTAAGTCCAAAATCTGTAGGGCACATGGACAGACTGTAAACTCTCAGGCAGGAGCTGATGTTGCAATCTTGAGGCAGAATTTCTCCTTCCTCAAAGAAACCTCAGTTTTACTCTTAAAGCCTTTCACCTGGTTATATGGGGTCCAGAAACATTGTCAAGCATAACCTCCCTTGCTTTAATCAACTGATTGTGGATATTAACCACATCTACAAAATACTTTCACAGAAATTAGTCTTCAACTGAATTACTGGATACTATAGCCTAGCCAAGGTGACACATAAAACTAACATCACACCGTTTGTGGTCTTTGCCTTTCCAAATCATCTTGTTAATTTCTACTAAAAATTCTGCTGGTATTTTGGTTGAGATTGTATTGAATCTATAGATCAATTCAAGGGGAATTGACATCTTAATGTTGAGTGTTCCCATCCATGAGCATGGTACATCTCTCCATCTATTTAAATCTTTAATTCCTCTCCCCAGTGATTTTTTTGGTGTAGAAGTCCTACACGTATTTCATCATCTATCACTAGGTATTTGATGGTTTTGATAGTTTTTAAATTTTATTTTCTACTCATTTATTGCTAACATACAGAAATAAAATTGAATTTTATATGTTCACTTTGTGTCCTATAATATTACCAAATTCAGGTATTAGTTCTATAATTTTCTTTTAGATTCCACAGAGATTCTTGTTACAAAATTATGCCATCCTCAAATAAAGAATTTTACTTTTCCTTTCCAATCTGCACACTCTTTATCTATTTTTTCTTCTTGCACTGGCTAGGCATTCCAATACAATGTTGAATAGAAGTAGTGAGACTGGACATTCTTGTCTTATTTTCAATCTTAGAAAAAAGCATTCAATCTTTCTTTGTTAAATATTACATTTTCTACAGGATTTCTATGAGCATCATTTATCAAACTGATGAAGTTTTCTTCTACTCCTAGTCTGTTGACACTTTTTATCAGAAATGGGTGATGTATTTTGTCAAATCCTTTTTATAAATCTATTAAAATGATTATATAATTTTTCTCTTTTAAGCTATTAGTATGGTGAATTATATTAATTGATTTTCATAGGTTAAACCAACCTTGCATTCTTGGAATAAATCCAGTTTAATCATAGAATATTATACATTTAGTATAATGTAGGATTTTCTTTGCTAGTATCATGTTAAGGATTTCTGGGTCTACATTTACGAAAGATGTTATTCTGCACCTCTCTTCTCTTGTAATGTCCTTGCTTGGTTTTGGTATGAGGGTTGTATTAATCTCATAAAATTAGTTGAGAAGTGCTCCTTCATTCTCTACTTCCTGAAAGAGTTTCTATAGAACTGGAATTAGTATTATTTTTTATTATTATTTTCCTTAATGTGTGATAGAATTAACCAAAAAGCCTTCAGGGACTGGTTTTCCTTTATAAGAGAGTTTGCAATTACAAATTCAATTTGTCTAAGAAACGTGGGGTTACTAAGCTTTCCTATTTATTTGTTAGTCAGTTTTAGTAATTTGAGTCTTTTGAACAATAATTTGTCCATTCCACTTAAGTTGTATAATTTATTGGCAGAAAGTTGTTCATAGTATTTCCTAATTTTCCTCTGAATGTCTGTATGATACATCATGATGTCCCCTCTTTTATCTCTGACATTAGTAACATGTTTTCTTTCATTTTTCTTGGTTAACTAGAGACTTAACCAATTTCATTCAGCTTTTCAAAGAACTGACTTTTGGTTTTACCGGTTTTCTATATTTGTCTATTGCATTGATTTTCACTCTTATTTCTATTATATACTTTCTTCTGTCTTAGTTTGTATTTTTTTTTCTTGCTTCTTAAGGTGGAAACAGGGTCATTGATTTATCCTTTTAATTTGTAAATTAATCTTTTAAATTTGTAAATTTAAAGCTACAAATTATCTTTTAAAGATACCTTTAACAGCATCCTATGAATTTTGATAAATTGTGTTTTTATTATCATCCAACTTAAAAAGTTTCCTAATTTCTTTTGTTAATTCTTTCTCCCAGGAGTTATAAGTTAGCATATTATTTCATTTCCAAATATTTGGAGATTTTCCAGGTACCTTATTTTTATTGGTTTCTAATTTAATACCATCATAGTCAGAAAACATACTCCATAGAATTTCAATCATTTGAAACTTAGTAAAGCTTGTTTTATGACCCAGTGTTTGGTCTATCTCATTGAATGTTTCATGTGCATTTGAGAAGAATGTGTTTTCTCCTTTTGTTGGATGCATTATTCAATACAGTTAAATTAGATCAAGTTCGTTGAAAAAGTTTTTCAAATTTTTGTATCCTTACAGCTTTTTGTCTACTAGTTCTATCTATTACTGAATCTCCAACAACAATTGTGGATTTCCTTATAATTTTCTTTAGTTCTATCAATTTTTACCTCATGTGTTTGGGAGACTTGATTTGAGTGCATATAATGACTTTCTAGTTATGCCCACATGGGTTCTTTTTTATTGATTGCTTTAGAGATTATATGATTTTGAACTTACAGTTTACACTCAAAAAATATTCTTTTTCTTCAAGGAAATTTTAGAAACTTTATCAAAATATATTTTCAGTTACTATCTCCCACCCTTTGTGTTCTTGTTGTCATATATTTTAGTTCTACATTTTTTATAAAACCTATTTTTATGTTATACATTTCATATATATATGAACCTATACATATATGTATGTATATATATATGTGTATATATGCATACATACATATTTATGAATAATTTTTAAAGGGCCTTTATATTTACTGACATTTCAGTCTTTGGAAAGTTCTCATCCATCATCTCATCAAATATTGCTTCTTCTCCATTCTCAGTTTTCTCTCCTTCTGAGATGCCAACTACATGCATGCTAGATGTATTTGCCTTGTGTCTTGTCATCATATATGGACTTTCCATTTTTTTCTCTCTGTGCTCAAATTAAATATTTTTACTGACTCATTTTTAAGCTCATCAATTTCCTTTTTATCTGTTATACCACCTGGTAGGTTTGTAAATTCAACTATTACATTTTCAATTCTAAAAATTCATGTGACTATGTTTTTATTATCTATTTTTTACTTGCTCCTAATTTTTGGAATGCCCAACAATTTTTCATGAATGGCTAGACATTGTGAATGAGAAGTTTCATGGTCCTGGATGATATCTTCCTCCAAAGATAATCTTCCTTTGCTGCTTTCAAGGGCAGACCATCTCAATCTAATAAGGTCACAGCTGACTTGAGGGTAAGTTTCTAGCCCTTGTAAAGCTTTGTTTAGTTCTGGTTTGCCCTGATTCATAGGTAAAGTCCTCCAGGGGGTCCTAATTGAAACTTGAAGGTGTTTCTGAGGGGCCCTCCCTCTTGGTTGGTGCTGAACTCCAATGACTGTCTCCCGGAACCATGAGACTACTGGAAACTCTGCTCTGATTTTCAGCCACTTTTTATTCAGCTTCTCAATCCCTTAGCAGTCTATTTTTAATCTGCAAATTCTCAATCTTCATCTGCAAATTTCTTGAATGAAAAACCAGCATCTGGGTCACGTCTCTGCATCTCCCTTCTTTCCTGCATCTTGGTTCCTCAAATGCTGGCTACTGAGTCCGTCTTGAACTTTAATTTTTACTCCCCAATCCCATGATATTGCCCAAATCTACTGGCTTCTTTACCTCTTGGAAGTTGCCCTCTTCCTGGCTTATCAGTATCTTCCCCAATGCCAAAAATTGGAAAATTCCCCAAGGGGAAATAGAACATACAGAAAGTTGGGTTTGATGAGTGTCCCTTACGTCTGAGAGCTTGTCCTTTAAATTCTGGCTACTTTGGAAGTTCTATGATACCTTTGAATAGATTTATTTTCAGATTTTGTCTAACTTTTTGAGTCATTCTTAATGAGAGTATTGTTCTGCTATTAGCTGTTCCATTATAGGCAGAAGTGAAAATTTTCCAGCTTTATCCTCAGTTTACAGAATATCGAGGTAGAATTTTTACTAAATGAAAAATAAATGAACATCATCCAGAAAGGCACAGGATGACTTGTGGGACTTGGAGTCTTTCCAGTTTGGAAGATGGTTATAATACACATTAGCTAAAAATACGATATTGTTACTGAAAGTTTTGGAATTGAAATATTGGTAGAAGCATGTTTCGATGCTAACAGTCAAAGGAATAGATTGTGACAAATTGGCTCTTGGCATGGTAGTACCATATCTACATCCTTCTCCATTCTTTCCTCTAGCTCAGGAACTGAAAGCCAAGGAACTACATTTCCACCAAATCCCTGGCTAACTGGGTTTCAAGAAAAAATCTACCAATGAGAATCTCTAACATGGGATTTGAAAGTGGGAAATCAGAAAAAACAGCAACAAATAGACACGTGGACTTCAGCAGATATGAGATTTTGAAGCTGCCTCCAAGTATTTCTTAGTAAATCAACCACCTCAGTGCCTTAGGCAGCTGTGATCATTGATCATCATGATTCCTCATTCCTACAATTTCCTGACACTCTAAAAGCTAATTGTCAGCCTGAGAACTCACAGAGACTTACCCAGATCTTCACTTCTTTATCCCTAAGGGTCTAACTCCTGAATTAAATACCTTCCTACATTAAAAACCTAGAGTGTATACTGTTTCCTGATTGATCAGAATGATCCAAAGGTCTTAACTGACACAAGATCCTGATTGCAGCTACCAATGGTCCATAGAGTACTATTTCTTACTGTTAAATAATTTATGGGATCCTTATAAAGGAAAAAAATTATATACCCAAACATATGGACTGAAATTACTCTGATTTTAATATTATTTAAGCATGTAAAATCACAAAAGTAGGAAGAAACTCTTAGAAGATATAGCTCTTGCCTTACAGTGAAACCAGAGCAAGTTTGCAAATTAAATCAAACACAACTTTAAAACTAATATGAGTCAAAGAAAATTTATTCAACTTGAGGAATTAGATGGTCCTGTTTTCTTGAAACACAATTGCAACTTGGAAAGCTCATGTGATGGCGAGATGGCGACAATGACACAGGATCTTTAACTGAAGCAGGCAGCCCCACAATGTTCTAACGGTAAATCGCTACTCTCCAAGCCGTCCTCTATTTGAGGTGCTTGGAAACTTTCATCTATAGAGCTCACTGTGACATCATGAAGGTTTTTGTCAATTTGAACATATCTTTCCTTCAAAGCTACCCCTGCTCTTTTCTCATTAACTAACTCCAGATAATCAAAGTAGTACTATTTTTTTCCAACAACCTATCATTTTTATGATGACAATTGCGAGTCTCAATTAATTAAATAACATAACTTTAAAGTCTTATTCTATGAAAAAAATGCCTTCAATTGAGAACTGTTGTAAAGGAGAGACTTTGTATTTATTAATAATAAAAGTATTCAAAATGGGTACTGTGGCAGACGTGAGGAAATGATTATCATTTTGATATGATTGCTTTTCACCTAATGGCAACTAGATATGTTTAACAACAAGTTAAAAGTTAACACTGTTCACTCTGGATGCTTACTTAGCAACAACATAGTTGTATATATAAACACAAATTAGATTTCTCAGGTTGTAAGACAGTATCCAGTTATAAGATGGTTATCCAGATAATTCAAAAGGTGCTTACATTAAGTTTCCAAACTCTCACTGAAATAAAAACACAGTATTTTAAATTTCTGAGAGAGAGCACTTGAATCTCTGAAAACATGTCTATGGTTGAATCCCCTGAGGATCTACAGAACCCAGCTTGAGATATACTATCTTAGAGGAACTTAGCAACTTCAGACAAAGTGCTTTACAAATATCATCCATTTAAATGATGAAAAAGTAATACAGCATATATGGATATTTTGTTGGTTACTTAAGTTATTAGTCTCTTATTATGGCAAGTAATCATTGATTTTTTTTAAATAGACTTTCTTATCTGAAAGCTAAATTCGAATCAAAGAAATTTGTGACTATTTCTACTCTGTCCTTGATAGATATAGGAAGAATTGTTATTCTAAGATGATAACAAAAGTCAGAATCTACATTTTTTTAAAAAGGAGAAGAGAGGAGGGGAGAAGGAAGGAGAAGAGAGGGGAGCAGATGGAAGGAGAGGAGAGGAAACAAAAAGAAATTCAAAAGTAAGCCATAAGGGCATTATCTCCCAGAAGCGTGCAATACAGAGACTACATAATGCATGCGAATAAATTGTTTTAATGACAGCAGGCATATGAAGTGTAAGTCAAAGCAATACATTATATACAAATTAAAAGGAGAGAAAGAGTCTCTCATTGATGAGGTCAATGAAGCCTTCACATGGAATGAGAGCTTTCATCTGGGCCTTGACAGGTGGCTACAGTTTGTGTGGGAAAAAGAAAGATAGGAAGAACATCCTAAATTATGAGGGCTTGTTGGAAGAGAGATGAAGGAAACCAAAGTCCATGAAGCAGGAAGGCAGACGAACAAGGATGTAAAGCGTACCCTGCCCTGATGATGATGAACACAAGTGATCAATAATACATTTGTCTGACAACTGGTCTTCGATGTAATTTTTCATGACTTGCTCACATTATTTTCTACAGTTTGTGTAGAAAAAAATTACATCAATTTTACCTTCAACACTGGTGAAGAATATATTTTGTTTTTCTTAATGACTTGCTCAAAAGCAATTTCTCTTCAATCTTAACATCATTCTGTATCCATCTGACCATATTGCTTCATGAGTACACAATCAGAAGCAAGAATTAGAAAGTTTCTACAGTTGTCATATTTCACAGAATGTATGTAAATTGAAAATTCCCTAAATTCACCTGCGTGTGGTCCAAAAAAATCATTTCAATGGTGATCCCCAAAGTCTGGGAGATTAGTCACTCCCAAAGCCTTCAGCTATCCCTTCTGTGTCTCTTGAATAGTCTCTAGACTGAAGTCTTGAGGATGAGGAGATGTCACACACATAACCAGAACTTCTGCAAGTGACTTTATATTATCGGCTTGTGAGAGTTCTTCATTAAGCTGGACACACTGCAAACATCTACTTCATTTTCTCTTTGGTGTCTTTAGATGAAGGGAAATTCTTTACTTTTATAAACTAGAATTTACCAGCTTTTGTTTGCATATTTTACATCTAATTTAAGAAAGTCTAACTTTGAGCTGATAAAAGTATTTGCTGACATTTTCTTTTAAAAAATTTACTTTTGTTTTTTACATTAAATTAATTTTTGTATATAATCCAAGGTGAGGATCAATATCTTTTTTTCCCAAAATGGTAGTTGATTGTACCAGTACCTTTTACTGAATAGTCTATAATTACCCCTACAAGGCCACTGCCATCATTCATCAGATTTCCACATTACATTAGTTTATTTCTTGGCAATGTATATTGTTCCATTGGTCAATTTCTCTGTCTCTCCTACAGTAGAACAAAATGTTATTACAGCTTTATAACAAATCTTGTTATTTAGTAATGCAACCCCCACACACACAATTTATTTTTGTTTCAGTAGGGTCTTGGCCATTCCTGGCATTTATTTCTGACTTAAAATTTTAGAATCAGAGTTATGTCAAGTTCCTCAAAAATATCCTATTGGTATTTTGAGTGGAACTTCATTGAATCTATGGATTATTTGGAGAAAGCCATCATCTTTAACATACTGAGTCTAACCAATGAATATATGTCATTATTTATTTAGGTCTTCAGTAATGTCTTTCAAATTATATGTACTATTTTCTCTAAAAGATTATACATCTTTTATTTTTATATACCTGTTTTTAATCTTTGGTATTGCGAATTTGTTTTGGTTAATTGGCCTATTATAATTTTTCCATCATGTTGTATAAAACATTTTGTATCCTTAAAGCCTGTCTAATATAATAGTATGCAGCAGGATTTTCATTTTGTTTTGTACCCAATCTGACAATCTCTGTCTTCTAACTAGCTAGTTTAGTACATTTAAGCTCTTTGTGGTTATTAATGCAGACTCGTTTCTCCCCTTTTATCCTTTCTTTTGCTTTCTTGCCTTTCTTTTTAATTTAACTGTTGTTTTTGTTTGCTTTTTTGTTTTCTTCTTTCTTTACCTCTACACTGTTCAAAATTTATATACACTGTTTCCATTTTTCAGCCATTACTCTTAACTTATTACCGTACATGCTTAAAAAAAAAGTTAATATCTTAATCCATCTTAAAAACAATATGAGAAATATAATGCCTTTAACTCCATCTCTCCTGACTTGCATGTCAGTACCTGTATTTTTTTTTATTTCTGTCATTTTTAATCCTACAAATTAAACAGCTCCTGATTACTCTATACAGTCATGGCCTAAATATATTTAGCTGCATGTTTGTCTATTTCTTTCCTTTCCCATTCTTTTCACATTTCAGAATTTCATTCCAATGTCATTTTTCTTCTTTCTAAAGAGCAAATTTTAGAAAATGCTTTAGTGAAAGTCTATTATTAACGTTCCTAGTTTTTGATTTTCTAAAATAAAGTCTTAATTTCACCTTTATTATAAAAGATGTTTACCAGGGTACCAATTTGGAGTCAGCCATTATTTTTTGTCTTCTAATCTCCATTGTTGCTGTTGAGATGTCAGCTGTCGAGTAATTTCTACTATTTGGTGGATTATCTTTTCTTTGTCTTTGATATTTTGCAGTTTCTCTACAATGCATCTAGGTCTAGATTTCTTTTCCTTTACACCTGTGAATTCATTCATTTAATCAGTTCTGGAAAATACTCTTCAAATATTACCTCCTCTCTTTTCTCTCCTTCTGCAAATATGATTAGACAGATGGTAGACCTTGTGGTTCTATCTTCCATAAAAGATTAGCATCTTTTCCTTGCCTCTATTTCCTTGTCCCTCTGAACTGTATTCTGTGTGATTTCATCTGATCTAGCTTCCAGTTCACTAAATTTTTCATTTGTGCTAATCTGTTGTTTAAATAAGCCCTTGAGAACATTTTTTACTTTAGCAAATACATTTTACATTTCTAAAAATATATGCTTTCTTTCAACTATGTTTATAGTCTCTCATTGCTTGTTTAAATTTGTAGTTACCTCTTTTATTTTTAATATCTAACCAGAGTTATTTTAATACTCTGTATCTGAAATATTTAATATTAGAAGTCCTTGAGGGTCTGTTTCCGTAGATTTTCACTTTCATGGCTTATTTGGTATATATTTGGAGATCTTTGCTTGTGAGTTTATATTTGCTTGGTTGACATTAATCTAGGTTTTACCTTTGTTTCTGCCTAGAACCGGGGGGACCTTCAAACCTTGGACTACTTCAACCTTTTAGTATTCTGGTGTTATACAGGCAACACTGGGGCAGATTTACTACTTTACCATTAGCCTGAGGTTTAATTCACCTGATCTGATGTTGGTATTAGTATTTGCCTTTAGGGAAATCCACCTTTTATTTATTTGCCCCTCGCCGCTCTGGTTTCAGCACACAGATTTTTGCCTCTGTTTATTTAGATGTGCTTAGAGATCTCCTTCATTTCTTGGAAGTCCAGCACTGAATCCAAAAGTATATGTTATGAGAATCCAGTTGACTTCCAGCAGGAAAGCTCTTGAGGCACTTGCTTCGCTACACTTGAATTTGAAGGCTGGCCCCTCTGCCTCTTCAATCCAGGAATATCATCAGTAACGTGCTGTTCAGGCCACACCTACAGATGCCCTGACTCCAAAGCTCCAGGAGCACCTTATTTCAGTGTTTTCACACCCAAAAGTCCTCACCATCTGTCTTGTCATCGCCAGCATTTAGTTCTCTCTTATTTTCTAGTCATGTAGGATGTCTTCCATTAGAATGATTAAGGCCTCCATTGAAACAGTCCAGTCTGTTCCATCTGGAACCCTCTGGAAAGAAAACCAAACCCCAGTAGAATGTCTTGGGTCTCCAGTGACACAATTCTTTAATCTCTACCAACAAAACTCTCTTTTTAGCAAAGTGTTTAGGCAGTCTAGAAGGAAATAATACAGACTATATTCAGTCACAGTCTGACTCTATACCCAAAAGCATTGCTCTCTTTTGAAAATTGTCTTATTTCTGAGTCAGCCCTAGTACATCTAATTCCTCCTGCACATTCAGAGAATTTCACCCGCTGTTTTCTTTGAAATATGACTTCTATCATGATCTTTCCAATCCACTAGTTTGTCTAAATCGCAATAATGATAGTATCCAAGTTATTTTCCTTGAGCATCTTGGACCCCAATAAAATCAGTGAGTGTGGCTTTTTAATTGGCAGTTGATGCTACTACTTGTTCAATCACATGGAGGAACTTTAGGGGAATGATGGTTACCCATGAATAGGTAAATCTAACCCTGGGTTCCAGCCCAGCTAAAACTCTCTCATGCACATAATTTTACCCAGGGCCAAAAATTCCTTCTTGGTAGTGATTAAGTTCACAGTGGACACAAGTGAATCTTTCAGAATGCTGGGATGTTAGCAATTTTGTGAACTGAATCATGTACTGAAAAAAAGCTTTAGGGGCCAGCCCAGTGGCATAGTGGTTAAGTTCATGCTCTCCACTTCAGTGGCCCAGGGTTCACAGGTTTGAATCCCAGGGCTGGACCAATACTCGCTCATCAAGCCATGCTGTGGTGGTGTCCCACATGCAAAGAGTAGAGGAAGATGAGCACAGATGTTAGCTCAGAGCCAATCTCCCTCAGCAAAAAGAGGAAGAAGAGGAAGATTGGCAACAGATGTTAGCTCAGGGCCAATCTTCCTCACCAAAAAATAAAATAAAATAATTAAAAAAAACACTTTACTATGCTTACTCCCAAGAGTGGCAATGAAACTGGCAACATTAAGTGCCATATTATATGAGTATTTTTTAAGCTACATTAATTATTGGGGGATGTAGCAACATAAATTTAATAATGAGATGGTACAGGTGTAGATTCATTATCCCAAAGCATATTTACATATCCCTCTTTGAACAGTTTTAGATATCACAGTAAAATAAGGTCTATGTGGAAAAGGGAATATTTCAGAATCAAAGTAATCGTGCAAGATAGATTTCTAAAATGAACAATTAACCCTTGAAATTTCACTTAGCATATGTTTCTGTATGTTTTGATAGTGAACAAATATCTAACACATTAATGCTCTCCTTTTCTCTTTAATAGTAAAATTGGATATGCAAAAATTCACTTTATTGTATTTTTAAAAATTCATAAACATTATTTAAATCTTTACAAGTTTCTTGCATTTTGCAAAACCAGCATTTCTGTTAAAAAGGCATTATATATTAACTTGAGGCTTTTACTGTAATTTCTTACTGGCTAAAAGCTTTTTAGAAGGGAATACAACCTACAAATTTGCTAACTTTATAAACAGGAATTAAAAAGGTTTCATTGTGATTATATTTCAATCTAAACATCTCCGTTGTCAGCTATGAAAACACAAAATGCAGTGCAAATCCTATAAAATCTATGATAAAATTTTTTTCCCTACACATTAACTTGATTTAGTAATATTCTGTTAGAAGGGTGTTTTCTTCCTTTTCCTTGGTACACTAAAATTCTTGATGTTAAATCAAGAAAAAATTCCAAATGAATTTTAAAATATTCTCATGCCCCCAGCAGTCAATAAATAGGTGTAACTTAAGACAATTGTACAGCCCAGTTTTTTAGAGGAGTCCTAAATTCATGTAATTTTAATCTTTTTAATAAAGAAAATTCATCAAATGTGATTTAAGTTTTATATCATTGTGAGACTTCTTATATAAATAAATTCACAAAGCACAAAATACTCCTTTAACAGACCATGTTCTTTGGCATAAAAATTATGGCCAATTAGAGTCACTTATCACTCAGCAAATAGTTATTCATCAATGTTTTCCAAAAAATGCTTCTGATCTATTCGTGTAAAGCTTAACTTTTAATAAAAATTCAAGGACATTTCTAATTTGAGATTGGAGATCTAAGTTCAAACCATATTTTTGGTCCTCCATCTAATTGCATATAGTTCTGGTACACGGCCCCACATAAGCTCCAATCTGGTCTTCCATCACCTCCGAGATTTGCATTATATCAGCTTTAAATCTTGTTTAACTGAAGCTCAAAACACCATTTGCCATTCCTGTCTCCCAATTTCAACACGAACCTTAAAGGTTGAAACACTGCACGTGGCTTTTTTACACTGGCTTTTATTTTATGTTGACTTTACAGTCACTCATCTGATAATATATTAAGCTTGAGAGTAAATAGTCAAGAATTGTGCAAAGCACAGAACAAACTTTTAAAAATATCTCTTCTTCCTGTATGAAAACACACATGCACGTACATGCACACACAAACACACACCCAAATTATCATCTTCTATAACATCAAATAATGACTTCTTTATTTTAATTACCTTTCCTTAAACTAACCCTATCAGATGCAGGCATGCTCATATAGGCAGGTAGTGAAGACTCAAAAGGACCATTCTGTGTTCCCTGCAGGAACTCTGACATAACACTAGGTCAATGTCCCCCAAAGTATGTTCCATGCAATTGCTGTTAATAAGTGTTAAATGGTCAAGTGATTTGAGAAACACTCAAAGTTAATTTTTTTTTTTTTTATTGCAGAACTTCTCAGAGTCTTTAATAGGGTAATGTGTATTGTGATTCTGCAGAAGTGCTTTGAAGATATGTTTCCCAGTTTGTTTTACTTTAACCTAGAGCATCTTGAGAGTCTGAGCAAAACCCACTTTGGGAAAGGATGAATGGAATGGACTTTCCTAGGGTTATTAAAAGAATTAGACAAGAAATGCCTCTCACTGTGCCTGATACATATTGAATGCGCAACAAAAGGCTTTATGATCAGAACTTTGGATAATATTATGAAAAGTTGTACCATTTCAAAATTCACATCAGCAGTGCATAAGGGTCCCAGTTACCCCACTTGTAATTTTCCTTTTTTTTTTTATAGCAATCCTAGTGGGTATGAAGTGGTGTCTCATTGTGGCTTGAATTTACATTTCCACAACAACTAATGATGTCGAACATCTTTTCATGTGCTTCTTGACCATTTGTGTGTCTTCTTTAGAGAAATATCTGTTCATATCTGTTCATATCAATAAATGTTCATGCCCATTTTTAAATTTGGTTTTTTTCTTTTTACTGTTGAGTTGTAAGAGTTCTTTAAATGTTCTGACCACTAGTCCCTTATCAGAAATATTCTTTCCAAGTATTTTCTCCCATTTTATGGGTTGTCTTTTTCACTTTCTTGAAGTGTCCTTTGATACACAAAAGACTTTAATTTTCTTAAAATCCAACTGATCTATTTTTCCTTTGGTTGTTGGCTTGCTTGCTTTTTAGAATCATCTGATTTTATAGTTCTTCCTCTCACACTATCCAGTTGCTTCTAAATGAGATCAGTTATGCAAAGTCCCTGCCACAGCATCTGACACATCATAGAATTTCAATAAATTTTAGTTCCTTCTTTCTGTACTCAGGGAGCCAGGGAGAAAAGGAGCTTGGATGGGACAAATGGCTAGACTCACATTGAGAGAAATGTCCAAACTGAGAGAAATGTCCAAAACCTAAAGTGAAGACAGAGGAAATAGGAGAGTAGAATCAACTGAATGTGAAAGCCAATTACTTACAGGGTAAAGAGACATTCAAAGTTGTTGCCAAGTTTTCTTACCAGGCACCTGGCAGAATGGGGTTGTTATTAAGGGAAGTCAACCTGAGATACAGGTCGGGACAGTCAGGGGAAGATATATAGAAGTCAATTAGAAATAGAAGCTTCATGCAACGGAATAAGGAGATTTACTTATAAATTTGAATTTGAACATAAATTTCAAAGGTTATAAACTGAAAAGTAATGTGACATTTTAAAATCGTGAATGAAGTCTAATTTCCTTGCCTCAAAATTGTCACTGTTTTCCTACGGCACTTAGAACACAACGAGGCACATCACCTTGGTTTGCCAATCAGATGTACCCACGGAAAATTTGGAAGTGACCAGGCGTCAAGTGGGAAGATCATCTGGCAGTCATGGGGGCAGAATGTGAGCAGGTTCTCCTGGGGTAGCTGTGGGGAGCTTCTGGCACCCAGGCTCTCATACATTTAGTGTTATATGGAGGCGGTGGCAGTGGCGATGTTTCACCAGAGCGATATAGAGGTGTGCTTGGGTGTTTTTTCTGGCTGCAATATCTCTGGCTGTGTTGTTCCTGGCAGTCTCCCCTGGATTCCATAAGCTACCTAATATCCCTTTCTGGGAATATTTGTCATTTCCTTATGCTTAAATAACAAGAATGGATTCTGTCATTTGCAACTAACTTGATCAATATTAAACCTCTTATAGCATATATTGTGGTGTAAATTTATTCTGGTTTTGTATCTGTCTCTGCCATTAGACTTGAGAGCAGTGATTTTCAACTGGGAGTGATTTTGCTCCATCCCCAGGGGCCATTAGACAGCATCTACAGACACTTTGGGTTGTTACAATTAAGGTGGAGAGATTGCTATTGACATCCACTGGAAAGGGGTCAGGGATGATGCTAAACATCCTACAAGGGACAGGACAGCCCCCCACAGCAATGGATTTTCTAACCCAAAATGTCAATAGAGCCCAGGTAGAGAAGCCCTGATCTAGGGTACGTGAGGGCTGAAACCAGGACTTGTGCATCGTTGTATCTCCAGATAGGCATCCGATAAATTCTTAGTGAAAGAATAGAAGAGGACCAAAGGCTGTACTTCGTTGAAAATCGTCATTCAGGAAGTGGTCGAAAAGAGCATGCACTTCTTCATCTGACTTCTATGTCACTCACAAGATTCTTTCCTTTCCAATCCATTAAATGTTAGTGTCCCTGAGGATTTTCTTTTTGGCCCTTTGCTCCTCTTTTATTCTCTAATTTCCTCTTTCCCTATTCCCTTGGGAGTCTTCTGCTCGCAGACTCCCTAAATAATCTCTTCCATTTGCATAACTCACGACTAAATATATATTAAAAGATCACAAAGTTTTATTTTCAGCTCAGACATCTCCCCAGGGCACTAGAATTGCTTATCAACATGTGCATGTTCTCATACACCTCCTCTACCAAATCCTTTATGCGCACTATGTGTAGTAAGTAAGCAGAGGCCACACAAATTGTATCTCCTTCCCGAGCCCCTATTTCAGCAAATTAATGACCAAAAACTCTGTCGCCCAGACCAGACAGCTGATCTTCTCTCTGTCTCTCAGCTCCATATTCAATCCTTACCGTGTGTTCTAAATTCTACTTCTTAAGTATTCTAAATAGATGGCGAATTTATTCATGCCGTGCTCTCCAACTGTACCCAGAGAAACACATTTCTGACCTGGAACCTTCCCACCATCTCTAACCTGACTTTCTTGTCTCCTGTTGTGCCTCTTCCAATCCTTTTATATAGTCACCTGCTTGATCTTTCTACAGCACATAGCATGTCATATCCCTCTCAATCTTAAAATCCTAAGACTTATCTATCTGGATAAAATTCAAACTTTCTAGCTCTAAAATGCAAGGGAACTTGTGATTTTTGCCTCTGCTTATTTTTCAACCCACCCTTGTAAACTTTTCCCCCTTCATTCTGGGTTTCTTCCAATTCCTCTTTGATTATGCTGCTCCCACTGTCTGAAATGCCCTTCCCCTTACAATGACCCAGCTGTTGAAGAAGGGTAGACATTTCTCCTCACTACTTGTGATGATCGGTTTTATGTGTCAAATTGGCTAGACTATAGTACTTAGTTACTGAAACACTAAGTGGAGTGTTGCTGTGAAAACATTTTGTAGATGTGATTAACGTCTATCATCAGTTCACTTTAGGTAAAGGAAATTATACTGGATGATCTGGCTGAGTCTGATCCAAGCAGTTGAAAATCATGAAGGGAAGAACTGAGATTTTCCCAAGTAAGAAAAAAATTCCCCTATGGGGGCAGCATCAGCTCCTGCCCCAGAGTTTCCAGCCTGCCCTTCCTGACAGCCCATTCTATGGATTTTAGACATGCTTAGCCCATCCCCACCATCATATAAGCCAATTTCTTGCAATAAATATCATTTTATATGCAGACACACACTGGTTCTGTTTCTCTGTTGGAACTCTGACCAACACAGTACCCATGCTGCTCTATCTGGCATTCTGTGCAAAAGATGAAGTATTAGAGCAAACACTTAGTACTCGCCTAGTCCCTCTCTCATTTACTTTTCCCCATGGAAGAAGCAGTGGTCAATTGAAATAGTCAGAGCCTGGTAGTCAATGGCTCATGTTTTACTAATTTACAGTTACTCCGTCTTGTAATTTGGAAAAAGACAGGCATCCTCTTTCAAATCCCATGCCCAGGCATGCGCCCCTGAGTGGCACCCACAGCCTGCCTTTTACAGTAAGCTTCTAGTCCTTGCTCATGGAGCTGCTTGGGTCAGAGGACCAAACATTCGCTTGAGCAAGTCCAGTAGTGGCCAGGAATGCCATGGGCTATAGTCTGAATGTCTGTGTCCTCCCAAAATTCATATGTTGAAATCCTAACCCCAAAGGTGATGGTATTAGGAGGTGGAGCCTTTGGAAGGTGATTAGGTCATGAAAGTGGAGCCCTCGTGATTGGGATCAGTGCCTTATAAAAGAGACCCCAGCGAGCCAGCTCATCCCTTCCACCATGTGAGGCTACAGTGAGAAGATGGCCATCAACGAGGAAGCAGGCCCCCACTAGACACTAAATCTGCCAGCACTTTGATCTTGGACTTCCAGCCTCCAGAACCATGAGAAATAAATATTTGTCATTTATAAGCCACTCAATCTATGGTAATTCATTATAGCAGTCCCAATTGACTAAGCCTCCAAGGCAGAAACTAGGCTATCAACTTCCTTTTTCACTTCTCACATTACTTCTTTCTTGTTCCATTTGTTGCAGTGACTGAGATGCAGACCACACCCTTCTCTCTCTGATCCAATTCCTTCACCTCTTACAGGGTGGATGGCTAAGGCGGGTCTAGGATATCAAGGCCAAGGAGTCTGGACCTGGTAATCACAGGTTCCAGCAATCGAGAATGATCTGCATCTGAGCCAGGTATCCCCAGGTGGGCAGCCACAGGAGGAATTATCACTAAAAGGGACACACTGTTGATGTGGAACCTCAAAATGAATGAGCAGGGATCTGGTCAAGAGCAGAGACAGAGATTTTCCATCTGGCATCAGCAAAGTCTTCTCTGGGTCACCTCACTTCTCTAGGAGTTCAGGGTCTCACAGAGTGTTTGACAGACCCAAGGGCCCTTAATAGATCTAAGGAGGTTCACCTCCAAAAGGCCTGGGGATATGTGCAGAGATTTCAATGCATGGAATTTTGGAGAACTGAGCGTATTAGACACAAATGACATTTGCTTGGTTTTTCCCGTTTGTCCACAGCTGTGGTCTTAATGTACCAGGAAATGGGTGGTTAACAAGGAATTTTGTCTTGCCTGTGAGTAGCTAAATTTATTCAAAGCCTGTGGAATTAAGAAAAAAATTAAGAAAAGGAAATGCTTTGGGGGTCATTATTTCTCAGGGACCAATGAGGCACAGGTTTGGGGGATTTCGATAGCAACAGAGAGCTTCAGAACTCCACTGTTACTGTCTCCCGCAAGTTTTGGGGGACAAGCATGCAGCAAACAGAGGTCTTTGCTTCTCCTCAGGATTCTGAAGGGGAAAGTTCCAACAGCAGTGGCTCAGGCGAGGAAGCTTTGGCCTTATGTAAGGCTCAGGGAGGAGCATATGGCAGAATGTGGAAGCTCATGGTGGAAAATTTTCCCAATTGAGTTTAAGTGAACATGTTGTATACTCCAGACAGCTGGCATGGAGTAACCGGCACCCTGGCAAATCTAAAGACAAGATGATTTTCTTCCTTCATACTTTCTTTTCTCTGTGCTACTTCCTCCACGAGCTCTCAGCTTCGATCCATTGCCGGCTCAAGTCAGAGGGGAACATCGCTTCTATTGTGAAACGCTGTCACTGGGGATCACATATGCGGGTTGTTTGTATGGGTCCGATGCTCCGATCGACCGTCTCATGAGTAAGGTTGACTTTTTGACCCTTTGGGAACATGGGACACGTTAGAGTTCTGAGGTTGGATGAATCCATTCTTAGGAGGGTAGCCGCGCCCCCGGGAAGATGGCACAGCCTGCAGCGGCTGGTCGAGACTCTCCAACTCTGAGCAGAATGGGAAATGGAGGAGGAAGGTATTTTAGAATTAAGTGTCGTGTTTACAAAGGAAAGGAGATTTCCATTTTGACTTCACTTTGGAACTCTAATTTCTTCTAGGACTTTAACTGTGAGAGAAGTGATCCATTGTTCACATTTGGGGAATCAATATTGTATTATTTGGCTCCATTCCATAATCTCTGGTGAGATGTTTTGGCTAATGTGCTTGGGTATAATTTGAGATAAGAATTCAGCCTAAAATTCAACTTGGCCTCTGAAACAACTTACTGTCCTTTTACGAACCTTCTATATTCTCCTGGGGTAAAAGCTGAGCTACACAGCTCACTTGGGCCAGGAAATGACACTCAGAGTCTTGCTGGGTGTTGCAAGTGGCTCACAAGGAGCAGAGCTGCCCTGCCATGCTGCTGGCTTCTTCTCTCAGGGGACGGCCTCATCCTTGGCTGACTGTAGCTTTGAGCTTTAGTGCAAAGGTTTGAGAGAGAACAGAAAGCTGAGGAGAATTCAGGAATATCTTGCCACCTCTCCCTTTGTTTGGGCCTCAGGCACAGAGGAGGAATCTGCTCTGTCCCACCACATGAGAAAGTGCTGGCAAAGAAGATTCTGTTGCTTTCTCTGCTCACACCTTTATCCACTCACCCTTCAGGGAAGTTGCTAGTCTTACAGGGGACAACTTGAGATACTCATGTAGCCTCATTGCACTGGTGGGTGAGTTCCTGGGCTCAGGCTCCCTCTCCCAATGTCTGGGCCCAGCACTGGGGTACCAAGGGGAGTGGGAGGAAATAGTAGGAGATGCTCATGCTTACCATGGGAAATGTTTTATCACTGACATTGTCTAGAACTGTCAGTGCATAATGATAACAAAAAGCAGAGGACTTTTGATGAGTGCTGTTATTATCTTTAAATTCTCTACAGACAATGCATCACTTATTGGATGGATCACTCACGACACCACCTTGGTCCACCATTGGGAAGGGGTTCCCTAGGCTTCCCTCACTTACACCAAACCATATCCCAACTCTGTTCACCTCTCCCCATCTCCATCTCTACAGTCTAGCTGACACCATCACCTGCTCTCTCTTCTGGCCTTCCGTAAAGGCCTCCTCATGTCCTTCCTGCTTCTTAGTTACCCATTCCATTCCGTTCTCCTCAGAGCAATCAGAGTGAGATTTTTAAATGTCACTCCCCACTCCCCATATCTTCCCATCATGCTTCGAACAAAAGCCAGCCTCTTAACCTCGGCCCTCTAGCCCTTGTCATCCTGGCCCCTGCCTACACCTCAAACTCTATGTCCTCTCTGTCACCTCCTCGTCTCTAAGCTTCAGCTGCACTGGTTGTCTTAGGTGCTAGGACTGCTGTAACAAAATACCACAGATTGGTGGCTTAAACAACGGACGTGTATTTTCTTACAGCTGTGGAGACTGGAAGCCCAAGATCACGGTGGTGGCAGGTTTGGTTTCTCCTGAGGCCTCTCTCTTTGACTTGCAGATGGCCACCTTCTCTCTATGTCCTCACACAGCCTTCCCTCTGTGCCTGCGCATGCCTGGTGTCTCTTTCTCCTCTTATAGGTACATCAGTCGTATGGGATTAGGGTCCCACCCTTATGACTTCATTAACCTTAATTACCTCTTTAAAGGCCCTGTCTCCAAATAGTCACATTGTGGATTCGGGCTTCAACATATGAATTTGGGGAGAACGTAATTCACTGTATAACTCTGGTCTTCCTGCCTGCTCCAGGATCTTTGCCTGTGCTGTGCTCTCTGCCTGGAGGGCCCTTTCCATGGCCAGCTCTTTCTCGTCATTCAACATGCAGCTTAAATGTCATCTCTTCAGGGAGACTCTCTGGCATCCTACCTAAATAGCCCCCCAGTCACTCGCCAGCACTTTACTTGTTTTGTTTCCACCACAGCACTTATCACCTCCTGCTGTACATCATATACCTGATTCTGTGTTTGCTTGTTGCCACCTTCCCCCACTAGACTAAAAATTTTGTGAGAGTGGAGGCCTTGTCTGTCACATCCACCGCTATTCACCACCATGTACCCACGGTGTTCCCAGTTGCAAACAGTGGGTGCCTAATAAACATTCATTAAATGAATGAAACAAAATGCCTGCAGTGTTAAACTAGTGAATCCATCCATAATGAGGCAAGTCAGACAGCTTTCCAAACCAAAAAATAAACTATAATGAGTGCCTGAAGGTCTTCCTCTAATCAAGTGAGCAGAGTGTAGCTTGAGGCCAAATGGCGGGGCATCAGGGAGGGAAAACACTGGCGAAGCTATTGCTAAAGTACCTTCCAAAACAGTGACGATCACTCACAGCGCCATCAGCAGAGAGGCCTGGGCAGTCCCCACCCTCTCACCCATGATGTGGGAGATCAAACTTATAACTATTTATCAATTTTGTAGGGAAATGGTATCTTGTTTTAATTTTCATTTCTTTAATTATGCATGAGATTAGGTATCTTTCCATTTGCTTGTTAACCAATTGTATTTCTTTTCCTGCCATCTACTTTTTCCTTTACTTAGTTTTGTATTTTCTTATTCATCTTTTACTTATTGATTCACAAGAATGCTTTGAACGAAAAATAAAATGCCCTCTTCATCAAGCTAAAAAAAATACATGTATTCTTTGACCCAAGAATTACACTTCTAGGAATTTAGCCCCTAGATAGACTTGCCTTAGGGCACAAAAATGCATGCACAAGGGGGCCGGCCGGTGGTGTAGTGGTTAAGTTAACACACTCCACTCTGGTGGCCTGGGGTTCACAGGTTTGAATCCCAGGCATGGACCAGTGCACCGCTCATCAAGCCATGATGTGGTGGTGTCCCATATACAAAATAGAGGAAGATGGGCACAGATGTTAGCTCAGGGCTAGTCTTCCTCAGCAAAAGGAGGAGGATTGGCAACAGATGCTAGCTCAGAGCCAGTCTTTCTCACCAAAAAAAAAAAAAACATACATGCATAAGGATATTCACTGCCATTTTGTGGTAATAGCCCCAAATGAGAGCCATTTTGATGTTCACAGGGATGCGTTGTATAAATTCTGCCATAACTATACGTAGAACACTAAACAGCTGAAGAAAAGATTACAGGAAATCTTCATCTCCAAAATACATTAAATTAAAAATGAAATTACAGAATAATATTTACAGTTTGATTCCACTTGTGTTTTTTAGAATGATGTGTTCTAAACACAGACATTATCTGGAAAAGACACTGTTACCAGTGGTTAGTAGCAGTAGTACTGGACGGGTGACAAAGGGACTGACATTCCACTGAAGTCCTCCTGAAAGCTTCAAAGGGTTTTTGGTTGTGTTTCTTGTTTGTTTTTGTTTTGTTTTGTTTCTTAGAACAGGCCTTGGAGAAATGAATCTCTTTCTCTTGTCCCTCCAGTTCTCTGCATATTCTCCAAGTTGCCATTGGCTGTCCAGAGATTCTTCCATTACCCATTTCCTTGAAAATACCTAATTTTTCTTTAAATTCTTCTAGAATAGATCTTGACTCATTAAGACATATTATTTCTGCATCCATCCCCTCCTTGGCCACACATTAAGTCTAGATGTGAGGGGAGAGTGCCTTTTCTAATGGGGCTTGTCACTCTACATACAGTATTATGCCACTAAAGGCACATTACAAGAATTCTAACTGCATCCGAGCATTTTCACACAAAGCAATGGCTTACAGTGTGAAAACTGAGCGTGTACAGCCCGGAGACCTTGGGATTCTTGCCAGACTTGAAGAGGTTTCCACTGGAGTTAGCTGTTCTGAAAGTATTTGGCATCCAGCACAACTGCTTTTTGGGTAGTCCTCATGTCTGCGCTCCAGGTGCGCATCCCCAGAAAAGTATGCGTTATTGCATGCTAGGCACCCTCCTCACACCCAGGACCCATGCTCAAGCTACCAAACCACGCTGGTTCCTAACGGTGTCTCTTCATCAGTAAACAAACCAAATGACTCCTCGTATGCAAACCTGCCAGGACAAATGAATGGGGCACCAACATGGAATGAAGCAATCTCTCTTGCTAGAAATTACACCAGTGAATACACTTGAGGTGTAATCATTGCTTCTCGCAAAATTGAAAAGATAAATGGACACAAATTCAGTTGTTTTTTATATCTCCTTTTTTCTTTTTTACTTCCAAGGCTTAAAGAAGACAAGAATAGATAAGGGGAACTTCTATGACCACCCCTTAACTTTTGAGTTGGGCATGGTTTGGGGTGTTGAAATTAAATTAGCCTTGACTCATCTACTCTTCAACTCATTTCCAACACCATTTTCCAATAGACGCTTTCAAATCTACTCCAATTGGATGATCATTCACACATCCAATTGAAGAAGATCACTCTTCCCTGGTCCCCACACCCCTCCTAGATTTCCAGATTCCAAGGACAAGACTGTCCATCCCTGGCCTCACATCACCATTGACAGGAGTAAAGAGAGGGTCTCAGAATGCTCTTGGCAAGACCCCTGCAGCTCACAACCCTGCAACACTCCCAGCCTTGTCCTCAATATCTGCTCTGATGACATCTAGGCAAATCTCATTTTGCCCTGTTCTCTGATGTATGTCAGGCTCCACAAAAAGCCTAGGACTTCCAATCATCCCTCATCTCCCTGGACTTTTGTCTTCAACTGTCTCTACATTTGCCCTTTTCTCATCCACTCTATAACTCATCCCCAAATCCCCAGTGCCTTCTGGAACTTGTGTTCCATCATCAGCTTCTCCTCAGTTCTTCTCAGAACTTTCTTTTCACCTCTTGCTCTAAATGAACTGAGTGTCCTCTCAGGAAATGACATGCTTTTCACCCATCCCTCTGAAGTGATGGCTGCTGTGTCTTGCAAGATTATTGCAATGGCAGGCCTGGAGGTGGGGGTAGGGGTCCCTCTTGTTTCATATTGCTTCCCTCCCAACACAAGAACAGCAACCAGAAAAAAATCCTTATCTTTGAATGTCATGTCATTAGTCTTTATCAGTCACTGTTCTGATTTGTTGTTGGTGACTGCAAGTCATTCCCCTGATTCCTTGAAGATTTTAGCTCCTGGCTCACTGCCACTTCTCCAACACATTTGGTGACTTCGATACCCATATATATATGATCTTTCCAATATCCTAGACTCTCAGTTTCTTGATGCCCTCTCCTCAACTCTCATGTCCCCTACCCTGCTTCAACCACTCACTCCAAAGGTCATACCCTAGACTTGTCATTACCAGCAAATATAACCCCTCCATAACTGCAGTTTCAAATATTGTCTTTTTTATCTTATTCTCACTAATACCCTACTCTAAGAAACTTTGGCCCCACTAAGAGCTGTTAACCATTGATTGTATATTTTTATGGTCCCTCAGTTTCCCACCTTACCTAGCTGGTGATGGTCCCTCGTTATATTACCCTTTTGCACATATTCTTAACTACCTTGTTTCATTGTTCTCACCTGGGAAAACCCCAGGCCAGGTTAAATCTAATCAGTTTACTCTGTGCACCCACAGAGATGGTCATGGCTGGAGAAAGCCACATAAGCTTGCTGACGGATCTCATTTTAAATTCCTGTCCTCAAGGAGGTCCTTCAATCATACAACATTCCCATAATCCAATCACTCCCTGGTTACACTGATCTAGTGGTTCTCGAATTTGAGACTACCACAGAATCACCTGGAGGACATGTGAAAACTCAGATTGCTGGGCCCCATCCCAAATTTCCTGAATCAGTCAGTGCGGGGTGGGGCTTGAAAACTACCCCTAACAAGTGCCCAGGTGATGCTGATGCTGCTGGCTGGATCACACTTTGAGACCCACTGCCCTAGATGACTGTTTCATGACTTTTCTTTCTCCTCAAACCTACAACACATACTCCCCATCCTTACTCTCAGCCAATAACTTTACTTACACACACACACACACACACACACACACACACACACAAAATCAGAAGAGAACTTCTGAAGCTCCCAAAACCAAGTCTCCCTTCTTACCTGGAGTGGTGCCCACGTGCCCTTCCTTCCCTCCTGCTACAATGGGTGAACCATTGAGGCTCCTCTATAGCCAACTCTCCACCTCTCCACGTGTATACTAGACTCCACCTCCCCTCTCTTATTTGACCCTAACTCCTGAAACTTCACCTTTCCCAAGTTTCTCCCTACATCATGAAATTCTCCCTTTCTATTAGGTTATGCGCATCAATGTCAAGAATCTTGAAGAGATCCTCTATCATGACCCCACATTTCCTTCTCTGTCACCATTTACAGCAACATTCCATGAAAATCTAGTCTCCTCAGTTTTCTTCAGACTCACCAGGCATACTCCTATCTCATAGCCTTTGACTTGCTATTATCTCTACCTGGAAGATTCTGCAAGGCTGACTTGATCATCTCCTTTAAGGTCTTGATCGGATGTCATCCTCTCAACGACACCTTCCCTAACCCCCACTCCTCTCTCCCTCAAAGACCTGCAGTCCCCACCCCTCTTCTCTCATTTGTTGTTCTGGATCTGAAATTCAGTCTCAGTTGAATTCAGGTAGTAATTGACATTAGGCAAAACTAGCAACATCTTTCAGACAGACCCACTGCGAACTCTCTTTGAACACATCTAAATTATTAAGGCCTTCCTATCCAAAATATGTTTCTGATGTTCCTTCCTCCTCTTTGTTTCCACACTTTGTGATGAGTTTTAAGACCAAGTAGCCACTTTGCAACTTTGTCCTGAATGATATTTAAATGCCATTGAATCTTGGGGACTGGCAGATTCCTCCTGAGGCCACATCAAATGTAGTTTAATTCTTAATGTTCCATGTGGCTATGGTTAATTTAAAACCCGGATCTATGAGACTTACCTTATCTTCCTTTCTGCCCACTCACTCATCCTTATATTAAATCCTACCTGGATAAGCCAGGCAGAAGAAAAGAAAAAAAGACTGCAACATGTTCTATCCTAAAGGAACCCCAGGTCAGTGGTATTAGAGGAATTCCCATATCATTCAAGAGGTGCTCAAGTGATCTTAAGAAATCCAGCATTGGCTGCAAGCCAGCTCCTTGGCACATCATATCACCTGCAACACTGTGAACCAGACAGGAACGAGTCCAGCTGAATCCAGCAGAAAGCGTATGCCGTGTGGTACCTGGGGAAGAAAATCATCAGTCAAAGCGACATGACTGATGGATTAATCTTAATACTGAAGGACACACCATTTCCCCTCTACACAGTGCCCAGGTAAAGAAGAGGTCATACAAAAACCCCAGTAATTAAAGAATGAAAGAATCACAATTAAAATATTTGTGGAAATTCCCTGTAATGAGGACTTGGCTACTTTGGCTGATGAGGATAGTTGCTCAGTAATAAGAAAAATGAATTCTTTTAAAAGATTAAAAAGTAGGTGGATTTTAAATATCCCAGCTCCTCTACATGAGAGATCTAAAAAATAATAAAGAAATAAATAAATAAGGACTCGCTGAGGCTGTAAGTGTTGTGTGTGCCCCCAAGCAGAAAGATCAGGCTTGGTTCAATCATTACATAGTCCATCACTCGTGTGTCATGTCATTGAAGGTGTCATGGAGAGAAAAAGAAATGTGTCTCTTCCTTCGTGCTGGCTGAGGTGACAGAAATCAGTGTTCAGAACGGAAATGATGAACCCTTCAGATTAGAAGAATGCACACCTAGAGCTTCATGCCCTTTCAGTTCTCTTACTTAATAAAATAAATAAAATAAAAATACAAATTTTAAAAAGAAGAAGAAAATGCCATGGCGATTTGATTGGGAAGGCAAAATCTCATCTCAGGCACTGTTCTGGAATATTCTGAAAGAGAAATTCTGCACTTGTCAGGGACGTCTGTTTTCCCAATCCCTGTCTCTCAGGGGGCGGGTGTTTCCCCAGCAGAGAGGAGAAGGACCTGATTCTCTCGAGGCAGCAGACGCTCAGCGGAGGCTCTGTTGCAGGTGCCTGTAGGAAATTTCCTTTCCATTATTGCGCCAAATGAGTGTTAGGCTAATCAGAGCCTCTTGGGAAAGAAGGAAAAATAAAATGCCCCCATCACCTAGAGTGAGGCGTTGAGCTGCTCTGAGCTGCATTTACAGCCTTAATAACCCAAGAGATTTCACAATCCACGTGGGAAACTAAACCTTTCTTCTGATGGAATATTCACTGAGTTTATCATGGAGAAAAGGAGGACAGACAGGTCTTAATAAGCATATTCTTCCATCTATTGTGTTTGTTAGAGGTGCCAAAGAGAGGTTTCAAAGTAATTTTTTTTATTGTTGCTGGAGAAAAAACATGTAATTTTCAACATAAGCAAGATGACCATAAGTAGAATACAATTCTTGCCTGGTGCTGCTTAGGTGTTTGGTGAAGAGGAAGAAAAATCTGTCAAATGCTTCCTCCTGCATCTCAAAAATGGATGCACCCTTACCTTGCCAACCATCACTTGGTGTGGGCCTTCCCCATTCTGTAGCTGAGTGAAGGATTTTGTTAGGTCAAGGGGCCGCCCGGTGGCGCAGTGGTTTAGTTCGCGCTTGGCAGCCCGGGGTTCGCGTGTTCGGATCCCGGGCGCCCGCTGACGCACTGCTTGTCAGCCATGCGGTGGCGGCGTCCCATATAAGGTAGAGGAGGATGGGCACGGATGTTAGCCCAGGGCCAGTCTTCCTCAGCAAAAAGGGGAGGATTGGCAACAGATGTTAGCTCAGAGCTGGTCTTCCCCACAAAAAAAATAAAATAAAAGGGCACACGTGAAAAACCAAGATCCCAAAGCAAGTGACCAGTGAAAAACACAGGAGATGGTGTAGCTGGCCCTTGGAGCCTTGAGGACATAGAGAGCCTGTGTCGCTTCCAGCCAACCCGAATCCAACTCACGAGAATATGGAAGGGAGGGCTTAAAACTCCACCCACTTCATGGGTTCTCTTTTATCTAATGATCCATGTGTCTTTAACCCTCACCTCATACTGGGAAAAAAATAACAGACTCATCATTTTATTACAGGCAGATATTCTTACTCCTTTTGTTTTGGTGAAAAGTTTGCCGATACAGCACTGAGAATTTCTCAGCCTCCAACTGCCGCCTCTTCTCCCAAGGGATAAGAAAGCTGTTATCACTTCCATGCTAATAATAGAAAATTTAGCACAACTGCCTTCTGATCTTTCAAACCTCTTCAATATTTTGAAAAACAAAAAACAAACCCCCTTGGCTCCGGGGAAAAAGAAAAGAAAGATTACAGTTGATCCGATCTGAAAGCAATTGTCTAACATTTCTACGTAGCAAGTAATCATGCTTTTCTTCTTGTAATTAAAAGAAAAAAATTTCACCCTCTAACTTTTGTCCTTATCTATTATGCAAACACAGAGGCACCAACATTACACCCAGCAAGCTTTCCTGCATTTCCTGCACATCCCAACAGGCTATTATTTAACATATTTCTTCCTTGGACATCTACTCTCATCTGGGAAATGCTGGTACAAAAGAAGTGTGATTTATAGAAACATTCATGTAATGCCTAAAGAATTTGCTGAAAAAGAAGATCTAAATTTTAAGTGTATCTATGGTTCACATTCCAAGTAAGTATAGCTTATTGGGTCACACAAATTCTTTGCCCCTCGATAATAAAAATTAATATTGTTATGAAAATATAATCATGGCACCACTTGGAATCTAGATAATACTTTTCTTCTTAAGAACTCAACATACCTGTAAATAGATGACCTTATTTCATCTTCATTATGGTCTTGTAAGCTAGAAGAGGTGTAATATGCTAATATTATCCCTGTTTTATGAAGGGAGAAAGAGGAATCTAAAAACTCAAGCAGCCTACGTACATAGAACGGAATTGGAGCACCAGAGTTAAAATATTATGTGGAGGGGGCCGCCCGGTGGCGCAGCGGTTTCGTCCGCGCTTGGCAGCCCGGGGTTCGCCCGTTCGGATCCCGGGCGCCCGCCGACGCACTGCTTGTCAGCCACGCTGTGGCGGCGTCCCATACAAAGTAGAGGAAGATGGGCACGATGTTAGCCCAGGGCCAGTCTTCCTCAGCAAAAAGAGGATTAGCAACGGATGTTAGCTCAGGGCTGGTCTTCCTCACCAAAAAAAAAAAAGGAAAAAAAAATATTATGTGGAAAATTCATTGAACTGAGGCTACTCAATCACTGACCGAGTTTGAGACTTTGTAACGACCCTCAAGTGGTGCTGAAAGCTTACACCTCCAAAATGTACTCAACCCTCCAGATGAGCACGTTTGCAACTGTGGATTTTCTAACCCAAAGAAGGAGCAGCTGAACCTACTGAATTAGAGTTCTACGTGATCCTATTAGCTGGCCTTGGTGCTGCTCCCTCAGGGTCGTCCCAAGATGCCCCTCTGATTTAAGAACCTCCACTCCTTACTGGCAGGCGAGGGAGGGATTGGGAGAATCATTAAGAAGGGTACAACTGAAGTGCTCTGAAAATTCATTTTTCCTCTCCTTTACTTCTCAAATGTTATTGTAAATGAAATCAAGTCAGAGTAAAGCACTAATGAACCTAAATGCTTTTTTTTCCTCCTCTGGGTTGCAGCCAGACAGCTTTACCCTGGCTAGCTGTGGTTTCGCAGCCCAGGTTTAAGAGGAAATGCAGGTATGCAGTCATTTACTTTCAGCCTGCAAGTCCTTTTGATAAAAGAAGCCCTTTGCAGAAGCATTCCTCTCCTGTCCTTATAAATCAAATAAATAAAAATAAAACTTTCTGCCAAGCCATATGCTTCTGTTCCTATCCTTCAACCGGCCTAAAATAAAAAAGATTACCCTTTTCTGTTCTTTTTCCTATCCCTTTACCAGGAAAAAAAAAAAGAGCTAAAGAAAGAGAAAGAGAGAGAAATCAAACAACTGTCTAAACAAATCAATCCAACATTTCCAAGGGCTTTTGACCTGTGGCAATGTCAACCCCGTCCTTTTTCCTCCGTTCTTTCTTTGAATCAACATAACCTACGATTCTGATCACTCCAATATGTCAGTGCCTGCTGAGGGCAATTTTATTGTTCATAAAGCCCCAGACGATAATGAAAAATAAGCAAGGAAACGATAAATTCATCAAAGTTGCGAGAATATTCGAGGAAAAAAGGAATTTCCTGAGGTAACTGTCCTTGACCTGGCTCTTTAATCGAGTGAAATTTCATCACTTTATCTAATATCATGCTTCATGCTTCAGGCTCCCAGCAATTCTATTTTAGTGTGGTCTAATGGGCAGCTGACACATCCACTCAGCCCCAGACTGCATAATATGTGCTGACATACTGTGTGGCGAGCAGTCTTGCGGGGGCTGTCTGTTGGGGCCTCGAAAGGAAAAATGTCATTGCAAAAGCGTTCTTCCTAACAATTTGGGGCTCCGCGTTCTGGGCCTGGGTGAACTTCATATTTTAAGAGGTCCGGGAGCCCTTGTGGGCAGGCAGTCACTGATTTGGGTGGCTGTGGGCATCTGACTTTAGGTGAGAGGTTGGAAAAGCCCCGGCTATGGTTGTCTGAAACCTGAATCTAGATAGCGTAATGAAGAGTGTCATTCTAACTGCTTTGCAGGCGGCTCATCTCAGAACCCCTGATTCAATTTGATATTCTGAGGTTAACGTTCTGTATTGGGCCTGAAAATAGGAATGCACACGAAAAGCTTTTATACTTATTCAGTTCAGTAAGCATGGCAAACTCATCAACAGCTATTTGTACACTGTGGGCATGGTGGGACTGACTTTGATGTTCTGATTTATGCTTGCTATTTTCCCCCCAGTATTACTTTGGAGTCGAAATGCATTTTAAAAAAGTCAGCTTTTGACATAAGAGCTGAGGATATTATCATAAATGAAACAACACAATCACACACACACACAAATATGGAAATGCCGCAATCTTTGACTCTAAATTTCCAACATAGACAAACATCAAATTTCTCTAAAAAATATAAAGAAGACTAAAGAGACATGATAACTGTCTGAAATATGTGACCCTGGACTAAATTCAGTACTAGAGAATGAAAAATGCCATCAAGGACATTATTAATATTAGAACAATCGACAAAACATGGACTGTAGATCAAAGTATTATATCAATGTTACATTTTCTGAATTTAATAACTTGCTGTGGTTATGTAAGAGAATATGTTTTCCTCCACGATTCACAGTGAATTAAAGGTATTAATGGATATAATGTCATGACGCATGCAAATTATTCTCAAAGGGTTCAGAAAAATTTAATTAGAAAAAGAGGGAATGATAAAAGTATACGTGGCAAATGTTAAAAATTAGCGAATCTTCATGGCAAGGCAAAATAACTCTTGTCTAAAGACTCATAAATAAATTTTGTCAAGTAGATGTTCAGTTAGCTTCCCTCCCCCTTGCAGAAGAAGCCAGTTTTGCATCCATTTGCAAGTTCATTTCCATATTCCTGATCTATAAATGAACCTTTGACCCAATTGTAACATTCACCTGTTTCCCTCGTTAATAATGAGTTAAAATCTTTAGCGTGTTTATTCAAAACATAATTTGTGAATCTGGTAAAAGCTATACAGTTCTCTTAACCAACCTTGCAACGTTTCCGTAAATTTGAAATTATTGCAAAATGAGAAGTTTCTAACATTACTATAAACAGCAAATGGCAGTGGGTGGGGACTGGTGGAAGAACGAACACCTGCAGTGTGCACATATTAAACAGAAACGTTCTTCTCGGGAGACAGTGTGTTCCATCCAGAATTGTAGCAACTGTAAGGTTAAGCAAATCATCACCAGTCAAATACTGCCACAACTCTAATCATAATGAAGCTCGTGATTTGTGGCCTCATTAGAACCTGGGACGCCTAGTTACATCTCCCTGTGTGCTATGCCTTGCTTCATCTCACATCCTTTATATTTAAGAAACTGGAGCACAGCAGCTTCACATTTTGGAAAGAAGATTAAATTGAATCTCAAATGAAGTAAGATATTTCATTTTGTAGGAGATAGAACAGTCACACTGGGACTGGCTTTGTAGTCCTCGTGGTCCATCTATGGGGGACAGGTCATTTGTCACAAAATACTGGTAGTTGCAGTTAGAGAGGAGGAGCATTGAGAGGGTTAAGAATAAAGCGGTGGAGGCATCAGTCCATCAAGGGTTGAAAGCAGGACATCTTATCAGTGATGACATAAGGACATGGTTCTATCTTTTGAATGCTACATTTTCCATTTTCAGCAGGAGTACTTTTAATACAACTGCTCAAATATTCCTTCCGCAGTGATTTCCAGCTTTGCTTCCTCTCTAAAGCAACAGGTACCAGCAGAAGTACAATAACAGCTACTGTGATAATAGCCCTTATATTATGTCGAGGCTTTATAATGGTCCGTACACTCCATATACAATATCACATTATCCCCTTTAATCTTCCCAGTTCTCTGAGCCAGATATTATTGGCCCCATTTTGCAGATGAGTAAACTGAAAATCAGGGAGCCTAAGAAACTTGTCCCAGGATGCCCAGAGCTAATTTGTAGCAGAGTTAGATTTCACATCAGGTTAAGTCTGGTTCCAAATCCAGAATGCTTAACCTCTACACTAAATAACTCTAGAACACATATTTGATGAAAACGAGTTTAGAAATTGCTTTATTAAAAGCTCATTGAAGAATACAAGTTAGGAGTTCACAGTTTGATACCGTCTGTCTATGATACCAACTGTCTTGGGTAGGGGCATGCTAATGAAATAACTAGTTTAAATAAAGCATTTAGACTATTTAGAGCAAAAAAATGCAAAGCAGGGTCATTTTCTTAGATTATTTAAAGTTACTAAGAAAAGGAAAGAAATGAGGAACTACTCTTTAATTTTCCATTTTGAAGATTTTAAAACTCTAGTCAGCAAGACTTCGTACTTTCTAAGAGTATGAACAAAACTGACTGCCAAATTGTGACACTAAAAGTGGATGTTTTAAGTATTATTGTTTTAGTGATGGAAATAAACTATATCAACATTTTCTCCACTAAAGATAATAATTTTTCTAAGTCAAAGGATTTTAGTTTATATGGTTTTTGTTAGCCAAATCATAGCTAGAAGTGTTCAGGGTCTGATATTTTAAATAAATTGGTTGTATCTTAAATGTTAATCCCCTCCCCCATTTTCTGTGAACCCCAATATTCTTTAATCACTGGAAAATACCAGGTCTCACTAATGAGGCTTTGAAAGGGTCAAAAAGAAACTTAATCCATTAAAATGGTAACTTTGGGCGCTATTTCATTTGTCGTCTGCCTGATAAGTCCTTCACCCAGCTAACATTTATTGAATCAGCTAACCTTTATGGAATGTGTGTTGATACTTGCCCTCAAGAAGCTTAGAATTAAAAGAGTAAGATTCACGTGAACAGTGAGCCATAACAGAGGGCAAAATACTAGTATCCACTAGAGGATGTCGTGAATAAAAATCACTTTCTTCTTCTTGCTGACTCTGCAGGATTCTGATGTGCCTGTCCATCACGTGGCCCCATCTCCTTCACCATAGGAATGAGCGTGTGACCTAGACTGGCCAATCAGAGAACTTCCCCGAGACAGTGATAGAGTCAAGGTGGAAAAATGACCTGAACAGGGACTATCAGTGTCCTATGGGCAGGGGGCAGAATGTGTTTGTTCAGCGCTATGGAAGAGGATTTCTCTCCTGAGATTAAGAGCTAAAAATACCATGTAAATCTGGGGCTTCTGAGAACCACTTTACTATCATGCATGAGTGAAGGGTCTGCTGAAGACTGAAATGAACAGAGAAGAAATCAGAGCCAAGAAATATACTGAAGGACAGACCCCTGAGAACATTGGCTGGGCACTACACACTCAACCAGCTCAACTATGGGATTGTTGGTTATATGAGCCAATAAATGCTTTTTTATTTACCCTAATTTGTTTGGTATTTCTTTCGTTGAAAACTAAGTCATTTCTCTAACACTAAGATGATCCCTAAATGGAGTTTGATTAAACAGTAAACCTTTTTCCATCTCTAATATGTTAATTTACTTCAGGTGCTATAGGAGGAGAGAAGGAAGAACAATTACCTTCAGCTGGAGGATGTACCCAAGGCTTCCTAACGGGGTGCTATTTGAGTTGAGCTAGGGTTTCCATAACTATAAAAGCAGAGTTAGGACATTCAGGATGAGAAACTAGCGTGAACAAAGACAAACAGTTGTGGAAGCGTCTGGTGCATTTGTGGAACTCACTGGAACAAAAGTCTAATATATGTAGAAAAATGAAGGAGAAGTTGAGGTTGGGAAGGTATTTGGGAGCTAGATGATAAAAGCTCTTGAAGCAGTTCAGTTTTTATTATGTAAGCAAATGAAAGACACTGCAGGCTCTGAAAGAAAAAAAAGAACTCATGATTTATCCTATTTCTTGGGAAAATAATCTTGATAACAGCCTAAAGAAATAACTACATTAGGAAAGATTGGAACAGAATTCAACCCAGGACATAGTAGCAGCCCTGGCGAGAGGTGTTCAGGGCATAAAACAGTGCCTGGGGCATGGATAAAAGGGGATGTAGTCGAGATTTTTAGGAACAAAATTAATAGGGCAAGGTGACTAATGTTAGACCACTTGAACAGTAATATCTGCCAATAGGGAATTTGAAAAAAGAAATTGTGATCTGATAAAGTTTTGATGAAACACTTTTTGATGGTTCAAAACACCATCTTTCAGGCAAAGTGGAACTAACCTTTGAGAAATGCTTAGAAATGATCCAAAACAGGCAGATGGACCACGCTCACTCTAGTATCAGGAAGTGAAAGAATTTTACTTCTAAGTTTTGACTTTATAACACATTTTAAACTGCAGACAAATGAGCTGGCAGAATGATAGAGTCACAAAATGAATTGCAAGTTGAATGTGTAATGATGCTCGCTTCCTTTGGGTTTTGTGTGGTCGGGTTTAATCTCAGGACAGCAACCAAACGCGGATGCAGACTGTCTTCATTTCCTTCTCTTTTCCTTCCTCTTTCTCTTCTCTTTCTTTCTTTCTTTTTTTTTTTTTTTCCTCTCTTTTCTTTCTCAGTCTTTCCTCTTCTCTTACTCCCCCATTATAATTAAATTCTTAGCTAGGTTTAGAAAGAAAATTTTCTTTTCATAATGGAAACAAATCAGTCTGCTATTTAAAAATGGCAAAAGAAAAATCAGAAAAGCTTTCTACGGTTTTAGCAGTGGGCAAATTTTTAAATTTTAATGCAACTGATATTTATTGAACACTTACCATGTGGTGGGCACAATGCCAAGCGGACTTTTTCATCCAAACTAACCCTTTTCTCCAAAGATGCAGTGCTCAGAACCTTCGCTTGGAGAGATGTGACTCTTCTAATTTAATAAGTAGAAATTTTCTCTGTCAGCAAGATTATACTTCTAGTCATAATATGAAATTTTAGAATGATTTCCTTTCTTGAATTGATTATATTATCATTTGAATTCAAATAGGGAGTGTGGGGATATTCCAGAAATTTCCATAATAATCTTCTCTAAGGGGATACAAATGTTGATGTCAACTTGTAACCCCTGGGTTGGGGAGGGGAGTCCTCACAGCATATTTTAACTTTCAGATGGATATTAATCATTAATCATTCATATTTAGTTAGATATTGAACTTAGTATCAAACTATAGTACTCAGTACTGAGTATGAAACAATGTGTGCTCATGTCAGGAGAGGGGAAGCAGGTGGTGACTGCAGGATGATTGATAGTCTTTGAAGATGAAGGGAAGACAAAAGGGAAAAAAATGGAAATCGAGTCTTCAGTGACAGGAATCAGCTGGCAACAACAGCATGAAACCCACCATCCACAGAGTATCCTCAGAGACATTTTTCTGAATGTACCTAAATTCATTACATTAAAAAAGGAATCAGAATTAAATTTTTCTTTATTTATATCATCTTTTCAGGTAAATATCATATACTATTGTTATTACCCTAGGTAATAATCTAGGAGTTTAAACTATGCACAGACAATCTTTTCATCTTCAAAATGCAGATGGAAAAGAAATGAATTCTTGTACCATCTCCAAATCCCCCAGACACAAAGAAAGTAAGAAGTTAAGATACAGGACAAGAGAAAAATCTTATTTTATAAATTAAAGGTCAAGTAAAAAGGCCAAGGGTGAGTAAGGCATTCTTAAGGAGACCTCAGTCTTAGAAATCAGTTCTGAGGGATTTGAACATGGTTTTCTTACATATAAAGTTGGACTCATTAAGCTGTCCTAGCTTAGCAAACAAGTTAAAACTATTAAAAGCAATTTCCAATAAAATATAACTTCTAAATTCCAATATCACACAAATGCTTTAATTAAAAAATAAGATATATTTTACTGAATCAAGGATACCTGAGTTTTCAGATCTTAAAGAATATGTTCTTATAATTTCCTCTTGAAACATGATAACCAACTAATGATTTAACAAAAGGAAGAAGGAAAGAGAGATCTGTAATATATATTAAGCTTTCACTTTTGTTAGCAGAGCAAACATCGAATGAACGTGCTTTTCCTAGATCTGCTTGACCTTGGAGTGCCGCCGTTGTGTTCACTCGCCCTGGAAGTGTTAAATGGCAAAAACATTCCTGGTTTCATTTGCAGTCTGAATGAGTAAGTCAGTGATACCAGTGACATCTGAAATATTTGTGGTTTTGTGCAACATTTCCTCTGAGAATTATAAATCAGCCAAAAACATTGAACAATACAAAGAAGACCCTCCTTAAGAATCATAGAGGAAAACAAAACCCAGTGAAAAAGTCACTTGTTTCTGCAGTGTAGCCTCATTCATAGTGGAACTCACATGACCCAGACTTGGTTTTTGGCCAATTAATTCATTAATAATAAATTTCATTCAACATCAATGGATTGTCATCTAGGTCTCCACTTCTGAGCTAGTAGCAACCTTTCTTCATTAGTAGTAAAATTCGGGGTTTGTTTGTTTTTTAATTTAGGCTTATGTAGCTTCTACAATTTGTTCACAGAAAACAAAAGGAGGATCAAATAGATTTTTACATATATATCTTTTGTTGTCACCTCTATTCGCCAACATTTGAGCATGGCAAGTGCGGCATGGTATATAATGTTCTAGTCAAAAGGGTATTTCAGTAAACTGAACCTAAATCTACGTGCTATATGTAGGCATATTTTTAAGGTGTGCACACAGTATTAGTTCATCTCCCAAACTGTGTATTTTTAGATAGTAAGCATTTATAGTAACTACAAATCCTTTATGAATTAGCCAGACCATCAGCCACAATGTCAAAACACTTTAAAAAAAACTTCGTAAAAATACCAAGATTAAGTTGTCTCCTTTACCTCTGGCTAAATGAAATAAAGAAAAAGAAAATGTCCCTGAAGCCAACACATAGGCAGAAAACAAGACTTCAGAAATCCAAGAAGAATGACACACATTTTAAAAATAATACCAGATTTTAAATTAAAGTCTTAACTAAAGGTGGTTCTAACAATCAATATGCTATGCTTCAGGGCAAGAGGGAGAATTCCAACACAGTTCTAAGTACACAGTAGGCACTCAATAAGTCATTGTTGATTGATAGAAAAGCAGTGACATTCTAGAAGTAGAAACTGAATCAAGGTTTTCTCTGTCTGAAAGTTCACATTTATTCTGTGTAATGTGGATAATCCAGAGAGTGTAATTCTACTTAAAAGGGTATAAAGGAAGTAAAAAGGAGGCACTTAGAGAAAGGTGTGAAAGAGGGACTTTAGAATTGGCAAAGACATGAAGACCAGCTTCTCATTTCCATACTGCCTTAAAAAAATTTTTTTAACCAAAGATATTTTCTTTGTATTCTCCATGACATGCAGAAGAAATCTGGGAAGGGCCCAAGCTCTCCCTAATCAATTGTTCTAGAAACCAACTGGATAAGAAAGAGATTGCTTCCAGTTTTGAGTAGTTACTGATTCCCTCACCTCCCCAGAACCTCCTCAATATCCAAAAACTAAACAAAATGGAGTGACAGTGGGACCACCTGGGGAACTCTCTCCCTGTTCCTGTAATCTCCAACTGAATGGCACCTTCCAGTGCCCAGATAAGTATTATTGCTCCATGTTTGTGCTTTGCCTATATGTACAGAAGGTGTAGCCCTGAGGAGACTAAAGTACAGAGAAGCTAAATGATTATTGTTCTAGACAACGCAGATTATAGGTGGCACTTCCATAAAAATTAAGGCATATTTTTCCAGGTGCACTGTTCAAGGTGAACATTACATGCACATCCATTGGATCTTATGCAAAACCACCAGTGTTTCCCTGTCTTACAGGGTTACCATTAAAAGGGAACCATCCTACTGAGGAAAGAGGGCCGTGTGTATTTAACTTGAAAACAAGATTTGACAAGGTGACCATCTGTGTCCCCTTTCCCACTTAATTACAAAAGGAATGGTACTTGAAGCCAACCAAAATATCCAGGAGGCGTTGGGATTATGACGTACTCATTTTCTCTGCACAGCACAAACCTAACACTTGCACATACAACCGCTTTGAACAGCAGCAGGACTAATGCCCCTGCGATGATCCTGCACCACAGCCACTCGGTTGGAAGCCAGTCAACCTCAAAACAGTGACATTACTCAAACCACTGGTAAAGCCTTCCCTAGGGAGGGACAGGTGCTCCATTGGGTGACACCTTATTCCACCAGCTTGCATAGAATCATCTTCACCCACAGTCAGAGTTTCTACCAGCTGAGTTTGTTTGGTGTGTATTTGTCTTTGAGTAAAATATGCTTAAATGCAAAAGTGGAGAAATAACTCCTTGTAATGAAAAGCACAGCAGACTGGAAATCTAAAGATCTAGATCCCAGCCCCAGGCAAATGTCTCCTTACCTTGTGACCCTAAGCAAGTCACATAACCTCTCTGAGTCTCAGTTTCCTCACCTGTGAAATGGGGATAGCAGTACCAATTCTACTTACCATATAGGATGTTTGGGAAAGTTTCATAAGATAATTGGAAACTGGTAGGTAAAATGTAAAGTATTTACAAATACAAAGTATTAATAACAACATCAACAAAAACCCATCACAGTGAACAAATGAGGAATCCCCTAAGGGGCCTCTCTCTATCACAAGTAAATACCCCATATTGTGGTAAGATAGTTTTCCAGTTGCCCCTTTTTGTTTAAGCAGAGATTTGCTGACCTGCTTCCGAAAGACCACGAGAATAGTCAAATTGTCTCAGGGAAGTAATTACTTCAGAATTTGCACTTGTGTAGACATGACTTTTGCAAGAGCAAAGGTCAACTCTGTGTCCCTTACCTCTTTGGTATTTTCCTGAAAATATAGTGACTTTCATTCTATAGAGTGGCTGCACTCTCCAGTAGGGGAGCCACCCACCACATGTACCTATTTAAATTGAATTAATTAAAATTAAATAAAATTAAAATTTTAATTGTTCAGTCATACTAATCACATTTCAGTTGCTCAGTAGCCCCAGGTGGCTAGTGACTACCATATCGGACAGTACAGATAGAGAACATTTCCATCATAGAAAGTTCTATTGGACAGCACTATTAGTGCATAAAAAAGTAAGACTTTACTGGGATGCAAGTGAGGAAGGAAAAACAGCATGTGCTTTCAAGTCCAAGCTTTGACTAAATTCTGCCTTTTCCTTGGGCAAATGATTTAAAGTCCCTAAGACTCAGTTTTCTTCATCTGTAAAATGGGCACAATAACAGTACTGCTTCATGGGGTATTAATGAAGATTAAGTGAAATAATATAGGTAAAGTAGGTAGCATATTCTACACACTCTATAAATGTTATTTATTACTGTATTTTATCAAGTCTAAGATGCAGAACTTTTCACATTTTAACAGATCTCAAATTCATATGTAATTTATAGTCAGTGCCAAAAGAGACTTGGCAGAGGAGTGAGTTGTGACATGGATGTCAATGCCTGCACACGTGCAGATTAGCACATGTGTAGAAGGTTATAGATTCATCCGGGTCTCACCTAAGCAGAGATATAAGCCTTGCTGGCACGGCATGCAGTTGAACCTTATTTTAAATTTGGATCCTAATTGTCATTTAAAATGTCTTTAAAAAGAATATATTAAAATTTAACAGAGAAACAAATAATTGTCTTTGCAGAATATTGTCATGCTCGATGCAGGATAATTAAAGGCAGTAGAAATTGCCAAATCTTTTGGCATAGGCATGGGTTTCTCAAAACTGTAAAGGCTTGATGATATCTATTCCTGCATGCCAGATGGTTATCTATCTCTCTGGTACCTGATCCATCTATTGGAAATCCCCAGCTGACTTTTAAGAACTGTTTAATGTCCATCAATATGTAATTCAATTAAGAGAGAAAAATGTAATAATAATTTTAACCACAAAGGAACTGTTCATCAAGCCTGGAATACTGTGATATCCCTTGAAATCACTCTTTTGTTCCCAAATGTGTTAAAGAGGAACAGATTATAAAAGATAGGTTATGAGGTGTAGTGGAGGAGGTCACTGTGACACTACAAATGGTGTCCAAAATAGACTGAGGAAAACATTTGGACTCTGAATGTGAAAAGACTTAGGCTCAAACCAAAGTTACAAACTGAAGAATGTATGTTTATGAAAAAAAAAGTTTTGTAATTTTATAGGTGCTCTTTTTTCTGAAAAGCTATTGTAAAATTCACGATGTATCTAACAACTTCTGATATCTGATGTGAAGGAAATGTGGGATTATTAATAAGAAGAGACATGAGGAGAAAGAAAGAGATAAATCCCTAAATCTGCTAAACTTAGCTCTAGAAGACAGAATTTTTTCAGTTTTTTTTTATTTTGCTGTTAGTAATATATGTCATCAAATCTGATGACTTAGTTGAAAAAGACACAATTATTTTAAGAGCCACTAAGGGGGAAAAAAAAAAACCTTTGACAATTAAACTGATATAATGCTTTTTAAATCATTTGGAATTTTTATTTTATACTTACTTTATATTATACTATTTTATATTATATTTATTTTATCCTTATTTAAGAAATGATTTCTTAAAACTTAATTTTTTACAGATATTTATGTCACTTATACTCCTATGTATTCACAAAAAGGCAAATATTAGCAAAAATGCTAATGATTAAGACACTACAAAAAATTCTTCACGTAACGAATCTAACAGGCCTTTCTGTACGCCAGACTCATCATGAGAATATCGCAGCTGAGTTATCTGGGGGGAAATGAACAAGGATTGGAGAACATCCCTCACCAGACAGCACCGAGACAGTTTCAGAGTCAGGGGTGCGTGGGGCGCTCGCCAAGCAGGCAGAAGGCAGGGGTCCATCCACAGGAAGACTGACACAGGCCTCCACAGTCAGGAAATGAAACTCACCAGCAACCTGCAGGCCTGAGAACATTCGTAGCTTCCCTTACAGAAGCCATCCCACAACCTAGCAGGTCAGTTTTCTGACGTGGTGCTTTTACAAAAATAACACTTACTGGATTTTTTTTCCTGATTTTAAAAGATACTCTTCTTCATTGTAAAGAATTCGGGAAAACAACAACAAAATATAAAGAGAAAATAAGTGTCCCAGAATCTCATCAATATTCGTAGCAATTTGATATATTTCCCTCCAGTCTTTTTCCTGTGCACTAATTAGGCTAACACTGATTGTGCAGTTTTGTTTATATTGTCTTCACTTAGTGTTTCTCAAAACCAATAAATGTTCTACAAAGAGAGGGGCCAGCCCGGTGGTGTAGCGGCTAAGTTCGCACGTTCCCTTTTGGCGGCCTGGGGTTCGCTGGTTCAGATCCTGGGCACGGATCTACTCACTGCTCATCAAGCCTTGCTGAGGAGGCGTCTCATATGGAAGAGTTCCACCTCTACAACTGTGATACACAGCTGTGTACTGGGGCTTCGGAGAGAAAAAAGAGGAAGATTGGCAACAGATGTTAGTGCAGGGCCAATCTTCCTCAAGAAAAAAATTTTTTTAAACCAAAAAACAAAAGAGAATTCAACAGGAAACACTTTTATATTTAAAGCCATTGATTTCTGTGTTTTTCCACACGATTTTACTGAAAGATAACGCGTATCTTGAGTATAACTTGAAAGAGTGCTCCACTACTGACCACAGAATTTTCTTCCAAGGACTCTTACCCTATTGGCAAGTGTTGATGCTGGTACTTTCTTGATCCTTTTCAGACAACATCAGGACTCATATTTCTTCTTCCAACATCCTTTCTTGGTTTGTGGTCTGAAACATCAAGGGATTACAGTGGTCCAGTCATGAACGAATCGAGTTTACACCCTCTGTTCCGTTTCTGTGTTATCCTGCACACACTGACCGTCCTTTCAATGCACAATCATAGTGTAATCTTTTTGAAAAAAAAATTTAAATAGCAATTAAACCCAACACATGTAGTAGTAACGATGTCCATAATTCAACTGAAGTGAAAACAATATAAATAATCAAGACAAGTTTGCACATGTTGAAGCGATGCCAATAGTATCATAAATGTCACCTGAGAAATTATACAATGCTTTTGATGGTAAGATGCACCCTGATTCCAACGTGTGAAAAATGCCATCTTAAAAATAAATGATTATCAATTTACAAGGAAATATTAAGGATATGATAAACTCACACTGCAGGGAACCAATCAGTACAACTCAGACTTCAGGAAACTCCACAGTCAAATAGGCTGGTTTCTCCAAATAAATTCTGAGGGGGGAGAGAAGAAAGAAGAAGGGGAAAACAATAGATTAAAAGAGACTTAGAAGGTATTTTAAATTATATCAGGGCCAGCCCAAGTGGCCTAGTGGTTAAGTTTGGCACACTCCACTTCAGTGGCCTGAGTTCAGTTCCCAGGCATGGACCTACACCACTCATCTGTCAGTGGCCATGCTGTGGCGGCAGCTCACATACAAAAAGAGGAAGACCGGCAACAGATGTTAGCTCTAGGTGAATCTTCCTCAAAAAAAAAAAAAAAAATTAAAATGTATCAATCTACCTCAATGCATTATATATTCATGCAATTGGAAATTTGAACACTGGATATTTAAAAATATTAAAGAATTATTATTAAATTTTAAGTGTAATAATAGTACTTTGGTTATATATTTTTTGAAAGAGCCATTATCTTTTAGAGATACATGTTGAAATATTTACAGAAATGATATGAAATCTGGGATTTACTTCAAAATAATGTGGGAGGGCAGAAGTGAATGGGGGTGTGTATGTGTGACAGGCAGTCTTTGAAAATATCCCCCAATGATCCCCACCTTCTGCTGGTTACACCCTTATGTAATTCCCTCCTCTTGAGTGTGGGCTGGACCTAGTGACTTTCTCTAAAGAGAAAATTCAGCAAGGATGATGGAATACCTCTTTGATGATTAGGTGACAAAAGACTGTGACTTCCCATCTTACTTGCTCTCTCTTGCTCTCTTTCTTGCTGTCACTCTGCTGACACAGCTGCCATATTGTGAGATGCTCTGTGGAGATGCCCACACAGAAAGGAACAAGGGAGGCCTCTGGCCAACAGCTCACGTGTAACTGAATCCTGCCAACAACCCCTTGAGTGAGCTAGGAAGTGGCTCCTTCCCAGGTGAGCTTTGAAGTGACGACAGCCTTGTGAGAGACCCAGAGCCAGAGGACCCAGATAAGCCCTATCTGGAGACCTAATCCACAGAAACTGTGACATAACAAATGTATGTGTTTTAAGCTGCTAAATTTTGGGGTAATTCATTTTCCCCCAACAGATAACTAATAGAGTATGTGACAAGACCGGCCATGCTTTGATGACTTTTGGGGTGAGTGAAAAGTGTATGGGGTTCATCTACTATTCTTTCTCTTTTTGTGTATGTTTGAAATTCTCCATGATAAAGAGTACTTTAAAAGCAATCAGGGAAATATGGTAGTGACAATTCACTGCCTCCCCTGTCTGCCACCATTTAAAGGCAGTACAGTGACTTTCCGTATGGCTAGAGTTCTTCTACACCTCTGTTTTGACAATGTGATTCCTACTCTGACGTGTCTACTGGGCTCCATAAGACAGTAAATATTTACTGAGTGTCTGCTAAGTACCAGTGAAGAAATGACCTAATGCACCCATTTTAAAAAAAAGAACTAAGAACAAAAGACTCTTCTTACATTACTTTTTAATCCGTTTGGGCAATGGCAACAGAATAAATGAAGATAAACTGAAGTGATAATCAAAAAGAATATAAATAAAGAAGGGAGAAAAGGAGCTCTGGTATCAGCCTGAGAAAACATAGATGAGGGTAAATTTGTGAGTTCGTTTTCCAGGCTGTGGGTTAATTGATGTCTCTGCTTTTGTTTTGTTCAATCTGCCTGACTTTTGACTATTTCACTAGTTTTTAAACCACCACTAGTAGGGCAAGAGGGAAAAAAATGTAATTCACTAGTCAGATATTTCTCCCTGTCAACTCAGGTAGAAAATGTTAGAGATGATGGAAGCAAATAGCAAAAATTAAACATTGAGTTAATTAACACAAATTAAATCTAGAATGGGAATTTGAATTCCTACTGAGCACGCCGCTTGCCAATACATTATAGGTCTAAGTTTATAAGGTCACATCTCGATAAAATGTAACAAGTGTTTGAGAAGAGATATAAAATGTTTTTTATCAAACCCACATGTAATTTTCTTATCTTCTTTTGACAGGGATAATTTTAAATTAGCGATTTGCCACTTTGTTCTCATAAAACGATTATAGGATGTGACTCACTGAGGCCTAAATTATGTGAAAGTGCTAGAAAGAAATCTGCTGAGCATCAGCGGTTGAGGACCAGTAACAGTTCGGTCCACAGAAGCAGGTTTCCCTCTGTTGTGATCCAGTTCATGTAGGGAGAAACTATGCATGTAGTTCAACATACAAGTTCTAGGTGGCACCACCTGATTTAAACACAAGCGCTGTTACTTACTAAGGGTGCAAGCTGGGGCAAGTGCCTTAAATGCCCCAAGCTTCAGCATACTCATCTGATAAGAGTAGGATCATGTAGTTAACTTCGATTTGTTACAAGGATCAAGTGAAATAGCACAGATAAGTGATTTAGCACAGGGTGGGGCACCATACTTGTCCCTCAGAAAATGAGAGCTATTATGATATTATTATCAAAACCAACAGAAAATAATCTTAGACCTTTGGCTACCCAAACCCATGCACTTAGGATGTGTGAATATGAGTTATGATATAGAGTGCAATAAACCTCCCACCCTTTTCAGTTGATATTTTGATGTTAAAACTTGGAAGATAAAGTTAGGAGGATGGGTTTATGCATATAAGTTGCTTCTTTATGATATTGCAATGTAATATATGTCTAGGATCCTGATATTCCCCTAATTCAGTGGTTCTCAATTGGGGGCAATTTTGCCCCCCTGTGAGTCCCAGGGGACAACTGGCACTTTGGGACATCTGGAGACATTTTTTATCGTCGTGGCTGGGAAGGTGCTCCTGGCATCCAGTGGATAGAGACCAGGGATTCTGCTAAATATCCTACAATGCACAGGACAGCCCCCATCACACAGAATTATCCAGTCCAAAATGTCAATAGTGCCGAGGTTGAGAAACTCTGTTGTAGCTGAAGCCAAGATCAGAATTCTCCTTTTAGTTGGCCTCTAAACGTTTCGGGCAAGCATTTAACAACAGCTAAGACTGCTTTTAAGCTCTCTTACTTTCAGCCCCTGAAACTACTCGTGATTCTTCAATTACGCTGACCAAGACCTCAGAGGGCCTCTTCCTGATGTTGTTAGCTAAAACAGACTTTACTTTTTGAGAAGAAGGAGGAAAAGAACAGATATGCCATGAATATACTAAAATTTCATATTGTTTCTCATTATTGTGACCTGGGCAAACTGATACATATTATATTATGTATTTTATAAATATATGACATATAAATAAATATGATGCACAATTTATACCTCCCTATACCAAGAATTTGTGGCCCAACAGACCCAACATGGCTACGTTAAGGGTGGGGAGGGAAAGGTAGCAACTGAGCACCACTAAGATTTCTTCAGTAGCTCTGATCTTCCAACCAACCCTCCTCTCCAATCCAATCAAAACACTTCTAACAGTCTCTGTGGATATTTCTCCACTAAAAACCAACAACAGACCCCTGCCACCATCAGCTACCATGGCATTTCACACCACCTATTATTATTTGAAGAGCTTGAAACCAGAAGCCCTATTTTTCCACACTGAAAATATTTGAATGGGCTGTCAAAAAGCCTCTCAGAAATGCGCCCCATCCAACAGCAACAGACCCTGTGCAAACAAATCAAGTGGTGCAGAAATCCTTTGCACAAGATGATAGGGGAGGCCTCCATGCTGACACTGTAGGCGAGCCAAGTTTTCATGTACTTGGATGGCTGACCTCCAACTTCTGACATATTCATTATATTCCAGCATGTCGGCTGCAGATTGCATTGAAGTGATGACAGCTACAAGACAGCCAACGAGGAATATGGCCATTCTGGCAACAGGTGGCCTTTCACTTGTACTGGGAAAGTTAATCTAGTTTATCATCAAAGTATATTATGTTCAAGGAGTGTCATGTTTTGAGAGTTCTAGTGACAGATCAAATAGAGAAAGCATTCTTCCGTGGAATGTGACATTTTGGGGAGACCAACCCTTTCAAACCACTTCATTGTTTATGCTTGATTCGGGTCTGTTAAGTTACTCTGTTGTCTCAAGGTTTACATTACAGGTTCCAAATTATGGCTTGTGTCCCCTGTCAAAGGCTGCGAAGGTATCCACAATCTCATCCTAAACAATCAAATGCCTCTACTGCAAGGAATTTTTAATGGTACTAATTTGTCAGCAGAAAAATATATTGAAGAGAAAGCCAGCCGCAAAAGTATATTCAGATCCACGCAAACTGACCATCACATTTCCAGACGAATTTTCAAATTATAGATGTTCAAAATCAAGTCTACCTACCCCCATTCAAAACATAATTTTTAAAAATAGTCAGTGAAATGAGATCATATCCAAGGCTCATAATGGGGAAACAATGGCCCCTGGAGGGTACTAACTTCTCTTTGGGTCTAACCTTGGATTTTGGAAGGAAATCCCTCCACAACCCCTCTCCCATTCCCACTAAAGCCTGAGATAAATGGTGCTATGTGGTAATATTTATTCAGTCATCCCATTCCATGGCTGCCTTCCAAGTTGGATGATTATGTTTTGCTGCACTTTGGACCTCATTTGGAGAACTCTTAATACTTCTAAAACACAGGGAGGCAATCAAAATGCTTATTTGCCTTGTGAAAAATAATTTTGATTTTCTTGAAAGTCTTCTAGCCTATTGGGTCATTCTTCATGAAGAGTCTTAGTGTAGGAGGAGTAAAGTAACACTGTTTATATTTTTTTCATTCTGTGTGAACTCCTTTTTGCCTAAGGACAGTCTAAGACATTTAAATCTCTAAAAGCAAATTAGTCTCTCCAATCCATAGCTATTTTTCTGCACTTAAAAGGATGGCAATAGTCCTATAAACATATATAGAGAAGGCCACCTATTCATAATGCTTCTCTCGTGTCCTTGGGCTCTACTGAAGAATCTAAGAGTGGGCATCAGCCGACTCATCTCAGATGTTGATGATTCTGAAGCATTAACCTTCCATCTCAGCAATCTGGCAAGTGCTTCCTTGGGATTGGTCAAACTGAGTACCCTTCAGGCCAACAATCTCAGATTATGTAGTTCTTCTGATTACTGAACACTTCAGAGAAAAAGAAATGTTGCCACAGGTAAGGAAACAAATGACATGATTTAGTTTTGTTCTATAACTATGCCATCCAATTATTACTTAAAATATGGCTTAAGTATTTTATTTAATCTTGAACAATCACTTACATATCCATGGGTATGTGCTCGACACAGTTCTCAGTACTTTTCATATATATTAAGATGTTTCATCCTCATAAAATCCCATGGGGTAGATACTGTCATTTTTTCCTTTTTGCAGATGAGAAAACTGAGACACGAGAGGATAAGGGACTTCCCACAGCCAAAGAAGAGGAAGTGGAGGGCCAGATTTGCACCTAGTTAGCCTTACTCCAGAGTCCATGGTGTTAACCACCGTGTTATGCCATCTCCACCAGTAACATAAGAACCATATTAATAATATCTAAAATTTAATGAAGCAGGCTGGCCACTGTGCATGACATATTTAATCCTCACCACAAACTAGTGAAGAAGGTACAATTAGAATTTCCATTTTACACATGAGGAAACCAAGGATTAAGGAGGTTCAGTCATTTGTTCCAAAACTCACAGCCAGAAAGTGGTAGAGCTTGGACTGGATATTGCAGAGGTAAAGAGATAAACAGAAAATAATTTTGTTCCTTGGGTTTCTAATAGTTTATAAAAGGAGGTGTTCATTGGTCTGGAAGCATTGGGGACATTTTTAGAAGAGTAATCTTTACTCCCCCTAGAAATGGAAAGTGAAGCCGAGAATCTGGTTTGCTGGCCTTCCTCAAACATTATAAATCTTATTCCTAAAGAACTTGAGGATTTAATCGTTACTGCATTTGGTTTATAAGACCCATCTTTAAAAATATCCAAAGCTAATTCACTTATGGAAAAAACGTTTAAAAATTGAGTTCTTTCACAAAGGTAAAATTATATGGCCTTTAAGAATCTCAACATTTATAATTCTTTTCAAAAAATGATAATAATTAGAAATGTAAGACATTGACTTCAAGAAATGTAATAATATCAGGAAGTAAATCATACTAGCAAGTGAGATTGTTTTACCAGGAAGAGCACAAGGCTTCCAGTAAAAAAATAACACAAATGAAAAAACAGAGTAAAATATTAAGTTTAAAGGCTACACATACGCTGGAGTGTTATGCAATCATTCAAAATTGTGTTTGCAAAGATCTTCACAGGTTTGGGATAATATTTATTTATGTTAAGGAACAAAGTAGCATAAAGTCTGTATGTAGAGTATAATCCAATTCTTTTTTAAAAGTCTGTTCATTTGGTCATTTATATGCATATAAATTTCAGGTAGGAAATGCACCAAAATGCTAACATAGGATACCCCTAAATGGTAGAATTACAAGTGGTATCTATTTTCTTCTTTATATTTTCCAAATTTTCTACAATTCAGCATATATTACTTTTATGGTCAGGAAAAAATAACCTCAATTAGAAAAGTATGGAATAACAGTCCCACCCTGCACAGGTCCCCATCTCAGGCAGCTGTCATGAGCACTGAGCTTCTGCAGGCCAGGTCGCAGCAGAACTGGAGACAGGTTCTTGAACTAGACTGAAACCTAGGTAGAGGCTGTTCAACTGAGGAAACATACAATATAAAGGAGCAATGGAGATCACTGCGGAAAGAGCCAGAAAACAAATCAAGTCAATGTGGAAACGTTCTATGCAGGAGCACAATAGTATCTACCCCATGGGATTGGTAGAGCAAAGTCGGTAGCCTGGAAGAGCAGAAGCAGAAGAGGAGAGCCAGAGCAGAGAGGGAGTAAGTTCAGAAAGAGGACCAGGCATTGCAGGAATCTACAGAGCTTCCCTTTTGTGACTCGTTAGGCCTTATTTCTGAAGTGGTCACAGTAGCTTAAGGAAGGCATGCAAGGCTGGACTGGCTCATTTCTGGTTCCCTAACACAATCATGTGATCCAGCCACATAACAGGGAAGTACAGGTCATTGACACCAAGACCAGAATAACCCCAGGAGCTCCCTATTTCCTGCCATATCATTAAATTGGGACAGCTCTAGCATCCCAAGGACCACTCAGACTCAGGCTTGACTAGAACAAGCTTGGCAGGCTCAATAGTCATAGCTACTTTCAGGAAGCTAAGATGATGTGGATTTTAGGACAACTGAAAAAGAAATAACAAGTGTTGGAGAGGATGTGGAGAAAAGAGAACACTCATACACTGCTGGTGGGAATGCAAACTGGTACAGCCACTATGGAAAACAATATGGAGATTTCCCAAAAAATTAAAAATAGAATTACCATACAATCCAGCTATCCCACTACTGGGTATTTATCCAAAGAACATGAAATCAACAATTCAGAGAGATTTATGCACCCCTATGTTCACTGCAGCATTATTCACAATAGCCAAGATGTGGAAGCAACCCAAGTGCCCACCAGTGGATGAATGGATAAGGAAGATGTGGTATATATATACAATGGAATACTACTCAGCCGTAAAAAAAAAAAAGTCAAAATCATGCCATTTGTGACAACATGGATGGGCCTTGAGGGTATCATGTTGAGCAAAATAAGTCAGACAGAAAAATGACAAATACAGTATGGTTTCACTCATATGTGGAAGATAAACACATAGATAAGGAAAACAGATTAGTGGTTACCAGACGAGGAGGGACTGGGGGGAGGGTGAAAGGGATGAAGTGGTACACATATATGATGACGACAGATAAAAACTAGACTATTGGTAGTGAACACAATGCAGTCTATATAGAAACTGAAATATAGTAATGTACACCTGAAATTCACACAATGTTATAAGCCAATATGACCTCAATAAAAAAGAAAGAAAAGAAAATTGTGAGATTTAGAAATTCCAAGGAAAGAGTCACCCTTAAGTAATTTGCCCAAGTTACAGGGAATCCTGGGAAGTTTCAGGAGAGGGCAAAATTAGCCTAGTTCAAGGGAACTCCTGACTAAGAACCAGGCAAGATGTAAAGACTTTCCCACAAGTCCAACCAAAGATGTTGAGCTTGTCAAGATGTAGCTACAGCTTCTCAGAAATATTGTTAGTTGATATTTCATTTGTCCAAAATCCTTTTCTTCCCAGCCTGCTATCTTTCTTTTAGTTATTTTTCAGCTCTCCTTTTGTTCTTGATTTTGTTGTGCTTAACGTATGTGGTCTGTAGATTACCAATTCTTGAAATTTATTGAGACTTGTTTTATAGTCCAGTACAAGGACAGTTTCTGTAAATGTTGCATGACATGCAGGAGTCTATAGATTTCATGAAATAAAACTTCTTAATTCTACTGTTCAAATCTTTTAACCCCGATTTTTGTCTACTCAATCAATTCATTCCTGGGAAAAGCATATTTCAATCCACACTATGACTATTAAATTGTCCTCTGCTCCTTGAAATTATATCATATCTTCTCTATTAGGTATTCATGTCCAACTTTTAATTTTCCTATCCATACCTGCTCCTTCTGTGGTCCCCATCTCAATAACTGACAGCTTTTATTTTTCCACTTCTCAAACTAGAAGATGTGGGGTCGTTATTGTCTCCTCTTTTTCTCACATATCAGATCCCAAAATGAAGGACTCTGTTTTGAAATCTCCCTGGAATCTGACTCTTTCTCATCACCTCCAGTGGTCCTAGCTACAATCACCTCTCCTCTGGACTACTGCAATAGCATATAAACTAGTCTTCCAAAAAAAAAAAAAAATGGTCTTCCTGTTTATTTCCTTGCCCTCCTACAGTCTAAACTCTGCACCACAGCCCAAGTGAGTCTTTCAAAACAAAAGTCATATCAGGTCACACATCTACTCAAAGCCATCTCATTTCACTCTGAAAAAAAAATCCAAAATCACTACAATGGCCTCAAGGTCTGCATGATCTGACTCCTACCTTTCTGACATCATCTCTTGCCACTTTCTTGGTTGCTAACTCCACTCCTATTGCACTGGCCTCCTCGCTGTTCCATGAACACAGTAAGCATACTCTTGCCTCAAGGTCTTTGCACTTGCTAATCCCTCTGCTTTGAAAGCTCTCCCCTATATATCCATATTGATTATTCCTTAACTTCCTTTGGGTCTCAGCTCAAGTGTCAGTTTATTAAAGCTTCTCCTTACCCCCTATCAAAAATAGTACCCTCATATTGTTTCTTTTTCTCCCCTCACACAATTTCATTATTTTTCATAGTACATATTACCTCTTTAAATTTTTCTTTGCTTAGTGCTTAATTGTCTATCCTCCTCTCACTCCAAAATTAGAATATAAGTTCTATGAGAAGGAATTTTTGCCTGTTTGTTCAACAGTGTGTTCCCAGCACCTAGAATGGGCTCTGGCACAGAATGGCTTTCAGTTAATACTAAAGAAATGAAAATTGGGGGGACTCTACTATAAGTGAATACAGTATAGAATTATAGAATTCCAGGTGAACTAAAATGTTAATGATTATGTAGTAATCTCTATCCTTAAAGATACTTTTGGCCTTGAAGTTTATTTTGTCTGAATTAAATATAGCTGTGCTAACTTAATGTTTGGTGACTATTTCTGTGGCATAACTTCTCCCTTTCTTTCCATTCAGCTTTCCCAAATCCTTATGTTTTCAAGATCATTTCTAAACAAATATACCTAATTTGATAGTTTAATGCAATCAGAAAAGTCATTGACTTTTAACTGTCAAATTTAGACCATTTACGTTTTTAATTGTCATATTTGTATTTATTATTTTGTTCTTTATAGTTGCAATACTTTTCCTGAATGTCTTCTACTGGTGCTTTCAAGAAGTTTGCTGACTATTTAAATGTCATTACCTTTTAGGTAATGTATCTTTTCATTCTGGCTGTTTTTAAGATTTTTCCTTTGAAGTTGATGTTTTCTATGTTTTACCGTGTTTCACTATGAAGTATATTGGTGTGCATCATATGTTAGTCATTTTAAAGTCACTTGTTTTAAAGTCTCTCTTTATTAATTCTATTCCCTCAAATTCTTGAGAGTTTAATTGTTTGTTGAATCTGCTAATTCTTATTTTTGTTGTGTTCTTTCCTTCTGTGTTTTGTAATTTTGAATTATAAACTCATGTTCACTTGGACTTTATGGATGGGATTATTGAGGAGATGGGTTGATACTGTATCCTTTTAAAAATATTTTGTGTTTGCTTCTGTCAGACCACCAAGAGATATTACCAGAGACAGACCAATTTTTATCATAAGTTCTTGGCTTACAGGTTACCAAATCATACAAGTAGTGTAACACACCCATGTGAGGGTAGACCTATAATTATGAAATCACTGGGGAGACTTTTCCCCCTACCCAGAACCCAAGTCAAAAAGACAGATAACCTTTTTTTTTACCCCCTCCCTAGGCTGGTAAGTGACTTTATGGTTTGGTGTTCATTTGTTTGTTTGGTCCCGCTCCCCTACTGCTGTCATTTAGGGTAACTCCTTACAGACTCCTATATGTGGGAATTTGGGGTAGAGTCAGTTTCTCTTCCAATTCCTCTCCTTACATAGACCAGAGATCCAGTTCCTATTTTCTGCCTGGTTGCCATTAAAATGCATGCCCATGATTTTCAGAACCAGCACCTCATATCCATCACAAGACAGACACAGGTTAACTCCCACATTCAGCTTAGTTTCTCAGTTTTCTTTTCATCTTTGGTTCCTAGGATTTCTTTAACTTTCTTGAAGGTTCAACTCTTCATTTAGAAGTATGTTTGTCATATTTTACCAAGCAATTTTGGCTGTTTGTAGTCTAAGATTTTCTTGTTTTTATATGATCTAGTCTGCTATATATTGTCAGCAATTGAAATCTCAGTCATCTATCTTTAAAATATATTATTTCCTTTTCCTTTATAAGCTTTTGCTACTACAAATTCAAGCACCCTTTCACATGTAATTTACTATCAATCCTACTATGGTTGGACTCAGTACAGTCTACCTCTGCCTTGATTTTGCTCTATGCCTGGCTGAGATTTTTCTCAGTGGTGCACTGTGTTCTGAGGCTCTTCCAAACCAATCTTCCTTTCCTCCCTCTCTCCTTTCATAGGTTTCAAACCTTATTATGGTCTGAAGACTCTTTCCACCTAATCTGCTCCCTATTCTTTTATCATTTGCAGACATCTTCCCCAATATATCTCCAGTGCATTTGATTCTGCCTTGATGTCTACTTCCCAGAGGATTCAAACTAGCACACTCAGTGAAAATGTCTGTTTTTTATGATTGTGTATCTTTGTTTCATACATTTTATGGTACTTTTGCCTAAATTGCAATAAGCTGTCTGAGATTTCTATATTTCTGTGAAGGTGGCCTACCATTGTTATTACCGCTAATCAGGACTTATGTGCTTCAAATTCTATTTTGAAGAAACTGTATATAAAATACTTATGATCATTGTTATATTTGTAGTATAATCTTCCTGAATACTCATGGAACCTCATTGCAGAATTACCAGACTAAAGCAACATTCTAGAACCTCCTATGGCTTGGTAAAATGAGAAGTGATTTGAGCAAAACGCTCTTCATGGTCTGCCATATAGGAAAGCTTTGTTCTATACATTCCTCCCATGAGTTCTCCTCATAACCACTGATTAGGGAAGTTTTGATAGGACAAAAATCCCTTTCCTTTTAGTAAGTCTCCCTGATACACTCGCTGGTCCACTCCTAAAGCAGTTAGGGTGTTTTTCTCAGGTATAGTCTCTGGAATAATTTCTCTCAATGTATAATTTCTTTACCAAATTACATCTCATCACAAAAATTTGATTAAAATTTTTATATTTATGTAGTATTATTTGTGATGCTCAGATGGTCCAATTCTGCAATTAAACTGAGGTTCAGATAAAATATTTAACTTTCTATGTGTTTATGCCTTGCATTTTTCATTTAAATTATCCTTTGACTGCAGTGAACTTACTTGGTATTTCTTTGTATCCCAAACAACACAAATAATCATTAAATATTTGATGAGATGTCAAATTAAAACCTAAGAATGATTTACTTTCCCATTGAATTCCCATTCCCTAGACTTATTCATGAGATTTCTCAAAACTTAAACTAATTTTAAAAAAGAAATATTATGTGGGGATTAAAGCATTTTTATTGGAAATGTTCATGGGTATCAAAAATTCTGAAGTCATAATAAATCTTTTTATTTTATACGTGATTCAAAATCATCTTTATTTTTATTTTTACACAAATTTGTTCATATTTTGAAATTACCCATAGATGTAATCTTTTGGAAAAAATTGTTGATATACTACCTATTAGTTTGCTAGTGGTTCAGAAAACATATTTATGAAGGTAATCACATAATTCAGTTTATTTCTTCAAATTAAGGCATTTTAGTACTAAACTACCATATTAACTGGCTAGTTTTCAGTTAAAAGGATGTACTTTTAATTGAATAAACAGGAAATTGTTTCACCAACATGTTCTATTAAATTGTAACACAATACCAAAATAGGAAGACAAGTAAGGGAATAAGTACTCATTATCCTTTGGTATCTTAGTGAAGCAAATATTAGTTAGATTGGTTTTTAATAACACCACACCAAAAAGGGAATTATGTAGATTTCAAAAAAAAAAATAAAGAAATGATAAAAGGACAATGTGTTGATAGAGCCTCTTTTTATAGAAAACTTTTTCTTCTGAAATACTACCTTAATGTTAAAATCAGAAAAACTATACACCAAGTTGTTCACAGCAGTCTTATTTATAATAATTCAATTGACCACAACTCAAATATTAGCTATAGTTTGAAACATTCAGCAAATTATTTGACACAGATGGAATGGAATATAATCAGAAAAAAAGATGTTGATTATATTCTTCTAACATATAAAATACATATGATCAGCATTATTTTGATGGGATAATCTTCCTGACTACTCATGGAACTTCTTTTCATAAGTACCAGTCTAAAGCAGCATTCTAGAACCTCCTATGGCTTGGTAAATAAGAATTGATTTGGGTTGGGCACTCTTCATGGTCTGTCCATGTAGGAAAGCTTTGTTCTATAAATTCCCAGAGCAGGGAGAGTGCAAATGCTCTCTTATAATAAGATCAAGTTCAAGATTATTAGTTCACATTGAATAAGGTAAAAATGTTGAGAAAGAGAAAAGAAAATTTGTCAAGTAATCCACAAGGGAAGTTTTGAAAATCAAATAAATTCCAACTATAGTCCAGAGTCAAAAGTTTTTCTCCCTTTTCACCACTCCACCCCTCAAGACCTCTGCAGAGCTAGCAGAAACCAGGAAAGGTGAGGAAATTTTGACATTCACTGGGCAGATAGAGGTTGTAAAATTGGCAAAGTACAAGAGAGTCCTCTGAACATCACTATTTCCATATTGAGGGGTAGCCCATTCTAGGAAACACAGGAGATGGGGAGAAAGGAGCATTGAGGGCTGGGGAGAGCACTATAAAGGAAGCAGCTGTGGGTCATGGGAAGCAAAGGAGAGAAAGGGCAAACTCAAAGGAGGGAAGTGCAGGGGAATGTGGTTGTTGCCTTGAGTTGACATTTGCCTTTTGGTATTAAGACTGAGGATCCAGACTGAATAGAGGCCAGATGTTTGTTGACACTTGGGCGGCAAACATAATTCAGAAGGTCCTTTTGGATCTGTGCCTAACAAAAGATCAAAATTTCTGTGAAATTCACTTCCCAAATTTTTGGAGTCTCTCCCTCTCATCCAGGCTCCCACTTAGTGCTTTAGTACTGAGGTTCTTGTGCTATACAGGGTAGCTAGATTAGGTATAATACTTGATTTACCTTCCACCTTCATTCTGCCCCATCTTTGGGAGAAATGCTGGGGAGGAAATATTTGGCCCATGGAGAAGAATGGTCCCCTTTCTCCATGGCAACTGATAGAGGCTGACTATGCACTTAGAGATGGTTAAGGATATCATTCTGTGAAGAGCTATGGTCCCCTGGGTGTTGAGAAGTCTCTACCCATGGTTGATGGACAAGCCCACAGCAAATACAGTAAATTCAACATTTCTGAACTCCTCCTTACCACCTCTCCATATCTCAGAATAGCTAGAAATAATCCTGAAAGAGGGAATGGGGTGGGAGAGTACATGTTTTTAATTCTTGGAGGTGTTAAGAGGATTCACTAAAGCAAAGGTTATAAAGAGACAGAGAGATTTTTTTAGAAAGATCCCAGAGATCCTCTAGAGCACTGACTCTTCATTTTTACATGCTGTAGATTCACTTTCCCAAGGGCTGGAAAGACCCAGAAGTCTCCAGAGCAGTGATTGTTGCACTATTGTCTTCATTTTGAAACATTCAGGAGACAGAAAGGAAGGATCCTCTAATTAAGTCATTTTGTAAATTTTCAATAAGTTGTCAAGACAGAAAGTATTCATGCAATACTCCAGAAGGCATTTTAAGAAGAGTGCTAAAGGAAACATCATAAGATGAAATAGCCATCAATAGACTAAATATACAAGTGAACAATGGCCAGACCATATATAAAAACACACCCTTCAGAAACCTGCCCAGGAAACCAAGCCCTTATCTACAAGAATCAGCCCAGGAAGCCAGTGTGCTATAAGTCAGACTTGCAGGAAGCCAGATTGCTATCTCTAGTAACAATCTAGGAAGCCAAACAATAACTTCTGTAATAATCAGTACAAAATGGCCAAAAATTGATTAGTAACTGACAGCTTCCCTAACTTCTGTCCCTGCTTCCTACTTAGGACCAATCAAAGAAAGCCAAATTTTCACCTAACCAGTCATATAGGATGCACAACTTCCAGCGTATGGGGCAGTTTCAGAAAACATGGCTCCTGCTCCCCCACAGCAGTGGCAGGTAAAATCTGTGACCTGATGCTATCACAAATGTGCTAGCAAAGGATCATCAAACAACATGAAGAACTACAGTAACATTTCAGAGCCAAAGGAAAATGACAAGTCTCCAGAAACCAATCCTGAAGTCACAGAAATTTACAATCTAAAAGACTGAGAATTCAAAATAATTGTCATAAAGAAACTCAATGAGTTACAAGAAAACTCAGAAAGACAGTTCAATGAGCTCAGGAATAAAATTAATGAACAGAAGGAATACTTCACCCAAGAGATTGAAACTCTTTTTTTTTTTTTTTTTTTGTGGGGAAGACCAGCCCTGAGCCAACATCCGTCGCCAATCTTCCCCTTTTTGCTGAGGAAGACTGGCCCTGGGCTAACATCGTGCCCATCTTCCTCCACTTTATATGGGACGCCGCCACGGCATGGCTGACAGGCAGTGCGTCGGCGGGCGCCCGGGATCCGAACCGGCGAACCCCGGGCTGCCAAGCGCGGACTAAACCGCTGCGCCACCGGGCCGGCCCCCGAGATTGAAACTCTTAAAAAAATAAACAGAAATTCTGGATATGAAGAACACAATTAATGAAATAAAAAATTATCTAGAAACCAAAAAAAAAAAAAAATACAGCTGATGTTATGTAGGACAGAATTAGTGAATTAGAGGACAGAAATATAGAAATGCTTCAGTTAGAGGAGGAGAAAGAGCTAAGATTTTTTAAACATGCAGAAATTCTTCAAGAAATATCCAACTCAACTAGGAAAAGCAATATAAGGATTATAGGTATTCTAGAGGGAGAAAGGAGCAGAGAGTTTGTTCAAAAGAATAATAGCTGAGAACATCTCAAATCTAGGGGAAAAAAATTGGACTTACAAGTACATGAAGCCAATAGAACTCCTAATTACACCAACACAAAAAGACCTTCTCCAAGGTCTCTATATAATATTACAACTGGCAAAAGTCAATGACAAATAGAAAATATTAAGGGAAGCAAGGCAGAAGGAAATAACCTACAAAGGAACCCCTAGCAGGCTTTCAGCAACTTTCTCAGCAGAAACATTACAGCCTAGGAGAGAATGGAATGATATATTCAAAATACTGAAAGACAAAATCTTTCAGCTAAAAATACTTTATCCATTGAAACTATCTAATGGAGAAATAAAAGCTTTCCCAGATAACCAAAAGCTGAAGGATTTAATCTCCACCACACCTGCCTTACAAGAAATGATGAAGGAAGCCCTTCTACCTGAAACAAAAAGGCAAAGGTTTACAAAGCCTTAAGCAAGGAGATAAATAAACAGAGAAAATCAGAAAATTGCAGCTCTCTATCAGAAGGTTAGCAAACACTTAATTAAAACATAAAAGTAAAGGAAAGAAAGCATCAAAAATAACTATAAACACTTCAATTTAGTCACAAACTCACAACACATAAAAGAAGAGTTTGTGACAACAATAACTCAGAAGGGGAAGAGGCAAGGGATGGAAACTGCTTAGGCTAATGGAGATAAGAGATTATCAGAAAATGGACTGTCTCATCTATGATATCTTTTATATAAACTTCATGGTAACCAGTAAACAAAAATCAGAATAGAGCCACAAATCATAAACAATGAGAAAACCATAACAGAAAACCACCAACTGAAATGACAGTCAGAAATATAAGGGAAGAGAAACAATAGAAACATAGAACTGGAGAATAAGAGATAAAATGGCAATATAAGCCTTCGTATATCAATAATCACTCTAAATGTAAATGGATTGAATCCTCCAATCAAAGGTAGAGTGGTGGGATGAATTAAAAACAAGACCCAACAATATGCTGCCTCCAGGAAACATATCTCAACTCTAAAGACAAACATAGGCTCAGAGTGAAAGGATGGAAGATGATACTCAAAGCAAATGGCAAAAAAAGAAAGCAGATGTTACCATACTTATGTCAGACAAAGCAGACTTCAAGGTAAAAAAGACAATGAGAGACAAAAAGGGGCAGTATATAATGATAAAAGGGACATTCCACCAAGAGGGCATAATGGTTATGAATATATATGCACCAAACACAGGAACACCAAAGTATATAAAGCGACTACTAACAGAACTAAAGGGAGAAACTTACAGTAAAACAATAATAGTAGGGGATCTCAACACCCCACTTACATCAATGGATAGATCATCCAGACAGAAAGTCAACAAGGAAACAGTGGCCTTAAATGAAACACTAGACCAGATGGACTTAACAGTATATAGAACACTCCAAAAACAGCAGAATGCACATTCTTCTCAAGCACACATGGAACATTCTCAAAGATAGACAATATGTTGGAAAACAAGGCAAGCCTCAATAAATTTAAGAAGACTGAAATCATATCAAGCATCTTTTCCAACCATAATGCTATGAAACTAGAAATCAACTATAAGAAAAAAAGCCAGGAAAGCCACAAATATGTAGAGACTAAACAACATGCTACTGAACAACCATTGGACCAATGAAGAAATCAAAGGACAAATAAAAAAATACCTGGAGACAAATGAAAATGAAAATACAACATACCAATTCTTATGGGATGCAGCAAAAGCAGTTGGAAGAGGGAAATTTATAGCAATACAGGCCTACCTCAACAAACAAGAAAAATCTCAAGTCATCTTAAACCCAAGAGAACTAGAAAAAGAAGAACAAACAAAGGCCAAAGTCAGCAGAAGAAAGGAAATAATAAAAATTAGAGCAGAAATAAATGAAATAGAGACTAAAAAAACAACAGAAAGGATTAATGAAACTGAGAGCTTGTTCTTTGAGAAGATAAACAAAATTGACAAACCCTTAACCAGATTCACTAAGAAAAAAGAGAGAAGGATCAAATAAATAAAATTAGAAATGAAAAAGGAGAAATTACAATAGATATGCAGAAATACAAAGGATTATAAGAGAATACTGTGAAAAACTATACGCCAACAAATTGGATAACCTAGAAGAAATGGGTAAATTCTTATATTCATACAACCTCCCAAAACTGCATCAAGAAGAAAGAGAGAATCTGAATAGAACAATTACAAGTAAAGAAATTGAAACAGTAATCAAAAACCTCCCAAAAAACAAAAGTCCAGGACAAAATAGCTTTTCTGGAGAATTCTACCAAAACATTCAAAGATTTAATACTTATCATTCTCAAACTATTCCAAAATATTGAAGAAGATGGAATGCTTCCTAACTCATTCTATGAGGCCAACATTACCCTGATACCAACACCAGACAAAGACACCACAAAGAAGGAAAATTACAGGCCAAAATTGCTGATGAACATAGACACAAAAATCCTCAACAAAATATTGGCAAACTGAATACAGCAATACATTAAAAGGATCATACACCATGATCAAGTGGGATTTATACCAGGGATGCAGGAATGGTTCAACATCTGCAAATCAATCACTGTGACACACCACATTAACAAAATGAGGAATAAAAACTACATGATCATCTCAAAAGATGAAAGAATTTGACAAGATCCAACATTCATTTATGATAAAAACTCTCAAGAAAATGGGTATAGAAGGAAAGTACCTCAACGTAATAAAGGCCATATATGACAAACCCACAGCCAACATGACACTTAACGGTGAAAAACTGAAAGCTGTCCCTCCAAGAACAGCAACAAGACAAGGGTGCCCACTCTCACCACTCGTATTCAGCATAGTACTAGAGATTGTGGCCAGAGCAATTAGGCAGGGAAAAGAAATAAAAGATATCCAAGTTGGAAAGGAAGAAATGAAACTCTCTCTGTTTATGGATGACATGATTCTATACATAGAAAACCCTAAAGAGTCCACCAGAAAACTATTAGAAATAATCAACAACTACAGAAAAGTCGCAGGGTACAAAATCAACCTACAAAAATCAATTGCATTTCTATACACTGATAATGAACTAGCAGAAGGAGGAGTCAAGAATACAATCCCATTCACAATCGCAACAAAAAGAATAAAATATCTAGGAAAAAATTTAACCTAGGAGGTGAAAGACCTACACACTGAAAGCTATAAGACATTATTGAAAGAAATTGAAGAAAACATAAAGAAATGGAAAAATATTCCATTCTCATGGATTGGAAGAATTAACATAGTTAAAATGTCCATATTGCCTAAAACAATCTACAGATTCAATGCAATCCCAATCAGAATCTCAATGACATTCTTCACAGAAACAGAACAAAGAATCCTAAAATTTGTATGGAGCAATGAAAGATCCCAAGTAGCCAAAGCAATCCTGAGAAAAAAAACAAAGCTGGAGGCATCAAAATCCCTGATTTCAAAATATACTACAAAGCTACAGTAATCACAACAGCATGGAACTGGAACAAAAACAGACACACAGATCAATGGAAGAGAACTGAGAGCCCAGAAATAAACCCACACATCTATGGACAGCTCATTTCCAATAAGGGAGCCAAGAACATACAATGGAGAAAGGAAAGTCTCTTCATAAATGGGAAAACTACAGCCACATGCAAAAGAATGAAAGTAGACCATTATCGTACACCATATGTAAAAATTAACTCAAAATGGATTACAGATTTGAATGAAAGACCTGAAACTATAAAACTTTTAAAAGAAAACATAGTACACTCTTCGACATCAGTCTTAGCAACATCTTTTTGAATACCATGTCGGACTAGGCAAGGGAAACAAAAGAAAAAAATAAACAAATGGGACTACATCAAACTAAAAAGCTTCTGCATGGCAAAGGAAACCATCAACAAAATGAAAAGGCAATCTAACAATTGGGAGAAGATATTTACAAACCATATATCTTTTAGGGGCTTAATATCCAAAATATATAAAGAACTCATATGCCTCAACAACAAACAACCCAATTTAAAAATGGGCAACAGATCCGAACATTTTTTCCAAAGGAGATATACAGATGGCCAACAGGCAGATGAAAAGATGTTCAACATGACTAATTATTAGGGAAATGCAAATCAAAACTACAATGAGATATTACCTCATGCCCACCAGAATGGCTATAATTAGCAATACAAGAAATAACAAGTGTTGGAGAGGATGTAGAGAAAAGGGAACCCTCATACACTGCTGGTGGGAATGTAAACTGGTACAGCCACTATAGAACACAGTATGGACATTCCTTAAAAAATTAAGACTAGAACTACCATATGATCCAGATATTCCACTGCTGGGTATTTATCCAAAGAACATGAAAACACAAATGTGTAAAGATATGTGTACCCCTATATTCATTGCAGAGTTATTCATAATAGCCAAGACTTGGAAACAACCTAAGTGCCAATCAAGGATGAATTGATAAAGAAGATGTGGTATATATATACAATGGAATACTACTCAGCTATATTAAAAAAAGATAAAATCGTCCCCTTTGCTGTTGCTGTTGGACGGACCTTGAGAGTGTTATGTTAAGGGAAATAAGCCAGGCAGAGAAAGACAAATACTGGATGATTTCACTTATATGTGAAAGATAAACAAACATATGGATAAAGAGAACAGATTAGAGGTTACCAGAGGGGAAGGGGGTGGCAGGGTGGACAAAAGGGGTAAAGAGGCACATATGTATGGTGACAGATAAAAACTAGACTATTGGTGGTGACAGAAACTATACAGAAATTGATATATAATAATGTACACTGAAATTACACATTATTATAAACCAATATGACCTAAATAAAATAATTGGAAAAAAAAGACAAAGTAATTTACTTATTGCAAAGTGTATATCATGGACTTTATACCTAAATATGTCATATAAAGTAATAAGCAATCTAAAGACTATAGAGCACCCCCCTTGAGAATCTCTGAGCATCTCTTTTTAATATATGTTCTCACATACAGTGATCTCCAACCATTTTTAATTCTGTACACCATTAATAAATTTTGGCAAGCATTCCCAAAATATAGATACTTACACATTTATACATATAACAAATTTAGACAACTTAAAGGATTAGATAAAATGAAATAAAACTACTTTTAATCACTCTGTGAATCATGATGACTTGGCACTATCGGTAGCCAATCCCTTTGTTGTGGGTGTAAATTCACATGTCAAAAAGCTTTCTTGATAATTTCGAAGCTTTATGTCCAATAATTAGAGATTAGATTGTTTTTATCTCTTAAATGGCTAAATATGAACTCATATTAGGGGTGGGTAAAATGTCAGCCCTGGCACGTTCTTGATGCTTGTCTGGGCTTAATCATTGTCATTATTATATTTTATCAGTGGAGTCTTTGCAGGAATCTTTTTAGTCCACTTTCCTTCTAAAGACTGGGGTGCAAACAAGATAATATTCTCTATAAAACCACTTGAACAGGCCCATATAGACTGTAAAAGTTTGTAGATTGCCGAAAGCAAACAGATGGTCAACCATCTACCAACATCCGATCTTTTGCGGAACGCTCCAGAATAAGGATGCCAGTGTCGATCAATAAATTAAATACTATAAACTTAATTTATTTCTCATTTTAGATAATATGTTAATAGAACTAGAAGGTTAATAGATAAATAGGAGTTCTAATATTTTCTTCCCACAGTTCAATAGATTCTTCTGTGGAGACACTTTGTAGACTACACAGCCTACAGATTATTTCCCTGAATTTAATCAGCAAAGTTTTTTTCCTTTTTTTGCAAATAAAGGTGATGAGGAAATGAGATGGCAAGAGTTCTTACATCTCCTTAGCTTAGATTCACATTAGATAAGGGATTATTCATAACTTCTTATGACTACTGGCCTTCTGAGCTAAAGGAGGGAGGGGTTCAGTCTGAAGACAATTCAAATATATGTTATTCCAGTTCTCCTGCTTTCCTTCTTTGAAAACTGGCAGCTCCAGAGTTCAACACATTTAGGTATTTACTTCATGTTAAATCAGCACAATCATCTTATAAAAATTATGCATCCTAAGCGGTTTGGTAAGCACGTTAGCTGATTCTCACATTACCCAGGAGGAGGCACGTCAACCAGATGTGCTGATATATCTAAATTCAGATTTTCCAACCACAAACAGTCACTTATCTGCATTTTTAGTAGCCATATTTGCAATTTTCTTCATTATTCATAGTGATCTAAACTTCCCTCCTTTATTTCTCTTAGTAGTGACAGAATTTAAACACCAATATCTGTCATTTTAGTCATTCATATTACATCTATCTCTACTGATTACTGAACTGTTTAAAAACTTTTATCTACTTCTTCCCTGATATATTTGTGAAAGTCCCATTATCATTATCTCCTTCTGCTAACAAACTCCATTTGCTTTTTGGCTATTATCTTTTCCTTGTCAGTCATAACTAATGGGGCAGAATCTTGTTTAATTTTTTTCCATCTATTCTATTCCTGTCGTGCTTTTATTTCCCCCTACATATAGATCTTAAAATAAGTCAAAGGAATCAGTTCATTAAAAAATTATTTGAATGCTTTTCACAGCACACAGGCTTTCATTGGGGTGTCGGTTTAGATTCTTCATCTCATTCTTATTCTCCCAGTTGGATCTTTCTCCTAGGACAGAAAACAAGGAAACTCTTTAAAATAATCTCTCTTAAAGTCTGATACCCAACGTTATGATGTAACACCAATTAGTATGATAGTCAGCCTTCAGTTAGCCATGGTAACTGGGGAAATATTGGCTTGTTATGATTAATTAAAGTTCTTGAAAGGAGCCAGAATTCACGTAAGGCACAACTCTTTACCTTCCACCAAACCTGCTCCAATATTCGAATAAATTATATGCATTTGAGAGGTTGTATTCTAAACTTTTCCATCTATTTTCCAGTAGGCATGCTAATAGATATTAAATTAATTGAAGGCAGAAGATCAAAAATAATAGCCAAAACAGCAGCATAGACTATTGACACCAGTTCTTAAAAGTGATCACTTCCAGAAAGGAGTGTATGATTGACAAGTGGGACAGAAGATGAAGGGACATTCAATTTCCACTGTATCCCCTTCTGTATCAATTTAATGTCTTATAGCAAGCATGTATTTTCTAGAATTTAAAATAATATAAAGAAAAAGAGGAGGGGATATGAAAAATAATCACCTGTGTAAGTTAACTACCTGTATAAACACCTATAAAAATAAATTAATTAATTGCCTGTATAAATAATTAGCTATTTCCAGCAGAGAATATATTCTAACATTCTGGCCAAAGCACTATCTGTGTTCGTGAGTTTAATACAGCTATAATATACTTAAAATATATTAAGTTTACATCTATAATATACTAATATACATTAAAATATATGTTTATAAGTCAAATACAACATTTTTACATATTGTGTGTTTTAAACCCTTTTCTGGTTGAAGTCCGTAGAGGCAGTAGTTAGATTCCCAGATGCTGGTTCTACCCCAGGCTTTCAGTTCCCACCTGCTCCACCCTGGAGAGAATGAGGATATTTATCCAGAACACTTAAAACACAGGCTCCAGACTTAGTGGTCCCTGGCATAGCTGATCATTGGGATCATGCAAGAAGCAGAAAAGAGGGAGATTACAGTGAAAATGGACAAACTAAATGGCGATCTCCTGGTCCCTTCCCTGACTGCCTGTCAGAATGCTGGCAGGCGGTCTCCTAACCCAGCCCAGGCTACCAGCAGGAAATTTAGATGACCCAGTGAAAGTGTCACAGGACCCACTAGCGAAGGCCGGGCCAGCAGTTGATAAAACCCTACCATACAACCAGCGCCTCCCATTCTCCTTTAGTGCTTCATTCTTAAATATGACAGTTTGGCCAGAAGTCACCAGTGTTTACCAACAACAATTATGAAAGTTCAAGATCAAAACAAACAAATAAGAAAAAAAAGAGAGAGAGAAGAACACTTAAAAAAATATAATTAAATTTTCAGGACACTAGAGAAACTCACATCTATGGAACAAGAACAGAACGCTATTTTTTAAAAGGAACCTGGCAAGAATAAGAAAAAAATTCTTATGAATTATAATTTGACAGGGAAAAAAAAGAATGATCTAAAAAAACTTAACCTCCTATGGTCATATTCTCAGAAATCAAGTGGATGATGTATTTCACCAAAATGAAGAAATAAATTAAAAATAAGGTGTACTTGTCAGATGATTCATTTTTGTCCTTCTTTCCATCTGTCTACATATCTATCTATTTATCTAATATTTTATGTACTATCTTGCAGGAATGATATCATACTTTGCACACTTTTATAACTCACTTCTCTCACAAAATAACATATCAACATCCTCTCATGGTAATAAATACAGATTTACCGGTTTTCATCATTATTTTTAAACTCTGTCCAGTAAGGCTTATAAGCATAATTATACTTTGATATCATACTTTGCACACTTTTATAACTCACTTCTCTCACAAAATAACATATCAACATCCTCTCATGGTAATAAATACAGATTTACCAGTTTTCATCATTATTTTTAAACTCTGTCCAGTAAGGCTTATAAGCATAATTATATTTTATGAATCCCAATTTCATCTACATACATGAAAAAATTATAGCATATAAATTATGGAAGTGTTTTTAATTGGGTCTCCAGATGTATTTGAATGTTTGGAGTCACAGAAATCACTGGAATATCTCCACTCCACGACTTCTAGGGCCCACTCACTGCAAACGACAACATTACAGGGGACAAGCCCATTAGCAACGCATAGGAATAAAAGTCCCTTAGTCATGCATGTCATTCATTCATTCAACAAATACTCATTGAGGACCTATTGGGTGACCAAGCATGGTGCACCTTAAGGGAGTAGGGCCTACAGGACAACAAGGTACCGTGAGCAGCTTGGGGCAAAAGGAAGTGGGGTTGGGGGTAGGGTAGAAATAAAAAAGCTAAAATAATAAAGAAAACATACTTGTGTCAAACTTTCGTGACTTGGACAATTTACAAGGGGCAGTCATGCTTGAGATTTGCCACATAGCTACCCAAATAGACATGGCCTTTCCTAGACTTCCTTTCTTCCTCAGAAGAGACAGCACACGTGTGGACCAAGCCTGGTGGGAGATGTGCCACTGCTCATGTTGTGGAGACCCCACACATTCAGGGGCTGGAGTCGGGATGTCTGTGGTTCCTCTGTAAATGTTTGAGGGGCAGTTGGTATAATCACCTATATCATAGAAGGAGTTGTTTTTATGCTTTCCCAGATGTCACTATTCTCTTTTTTGGAAAAATTTTACAAAGTAAATTTGAGCAGGGGAGCCAATGAGGGGAGGGGTTGGTAAGAGATTGGTAACTCTCCATTGATAGTTGAACTTTCGGAAAATGTTAATTCAGACCTGGCCACAGTCCCCAGATAAAATGCTTTGTACACATATCTCTCAGCAAGATAATCCTACACGAATGAAGCCTGAGTCAGAAGCACTGTGGAGCAAAGAGGGAAGTGCTCCTGCTTTACTCAAAAAAATTAAGTTCTGGCAATTCTGTAAATTCATCCTGAAAATGACATCTTTATTTTGATGAGTGACAAATAATATCTTATGACTGAAAGCAGAAATGTATGTGTATGTTCCCAGGATTAAATCATTCAAGGTAAAGCATTTGAGAAGAAAAAAAGTGCATCTCTGCCCCATGCTTCTTATTAATAATGTTGCTAAGTTTGACAACAATGTGCCTTAATGTGCTTAGGAAAATTACACAGAGGTGCATCGGGGAAAGCACTGAGCTACCCCGAGGGACACAAAATAGAAATTGGAATAATGTCATCCAAACCACAAGCAAAACGCATCCTGCCTATCTAACTGAATTACCTGAGAAAAAGATGATTAGACTCAGATGATTGGACAGTATTTAAAGTAAAGTGACTGGAAGGTTTGGGTGGCAGTGACATTTGATGATGACCATTTGAATAGAGATCGCTCAAGAGGTGAAAATATCCATCCAATGGAGTCTGAGTTCTGTGCCTTCTTTCTCTCTTTCCGTCTATTGATCAGTCTGTCAGTCAACATGCCCCACACCAACCACCTCATTTAATCCTTACAAATCAACCTATAAGCTAGTTTTAGTAACTCCATTTTAAAGATAAGGTAAGTAAAATCAGAGAATTTAAATAAATAACAAGTTTATTGAATGGGACAAACTCAGGAAAGAGCCTTTACATATTGTCAGCTTTTCTTTCGCTGCCTCTGACAATACTGAGGCCGATTCCATAACTTTCTAGTCATTTTTAAGCAACAAAAGAGTTGCATTTTCAGGCGTTAAGAAGTTCAACTCATCACAAAAAGTAACTTGAAATGGATTAAAGACTTAAATGTAAGACTGGAACTGTAAAAATCCTAGAAAAAAACATGGACAGTAAGCTCCTTGACATGGACGTTGGCAACGAATTTTTGGATATGACACCCAAAGCACAAGCAATAAAATAAAAAGTAAACAAAGGAGATTACATCAAATGCAAAAGAAATAATCAACAAAACAAAAAGACAATCTATGAAATGGGAGAAAATATTTGTAAACCACATATCTGATAAGGGATTAATATCCAAAATATGTAAAGAACTCATACAACTCAATAGCAAAAACAAAAACCCCAAATAATCCAATATAAAAATGGGCAAAGGACCTGAATAGACATTTTTCAAAAAAGGTATTCAAACAGCCAACAAGTACTTACAAAGATGCTCAACATTACTAATCATTAGGGAAATGCAAATCAAAACCACAATGCAATAATCACCTCACACCTGTCAGAATGGCTATTATCAAAAAGACAAGAGAAAAAAATGCTGGTGAGGATGTAGAGAAAAGGGAATCCTGTGCACTCTTGGGGGGAATGTAAATTGGTGCAGCCATTATGGAGATCAGTATGGCGGTTCCTCAAAAAATTAAAAATAGAACTACCATATGATCTAGCAATGTCACTTCTGGGTATTCATCTGAAAGAAACGAAATCACTATGTCAAAGAGATGTTTGCACTCCCACGTTCATTGCAGCATTATTCATAATAGCTAAAAAATGTAAACAATCTAAGTGTCCACCAACAGATGAACTGATGAAGAATATCTGGTGTATATATACAAAGGAATATTATTCAGCCCTAAGAAAGAAGGAAATTCTGCCATTTGCAATAACATGGCTGGACCTTGAGGACATTATGTTAAGTGAAATGAGTCAGAGAGAGAAAGACAAAAATTTTATGATCTCACTTATACGTGGAATCTAAAGAAAAAAAACAACTCAGAAAAAGAGATCAGATTTGGTACCAGAGGCAGGGGGTGAAGGGATGGTGGGGAATTGGGGGAATTGGAGGAAGGTGGTCAAAAGGTAGAAACTTCCAGTTATAAGAGAAGTAAGTACTGGGGATGTAATGTACAACGTGATGGCTATAGTTAACACCCCTGTGTCGTATATTTGGAAGTTGCTAAGAGAGTAAATCCTAAAATTTCTCATCACAAGGAAAAAAACGGTTTTTTGGTAACTATGAGGTGATGGGTGCTAACTAAACTTATTGCGGCAATCATTTCACAACATATGTATGTCAAGTCATTGTGCTATACGCCTTAAACTTATACAATGCTGTAAGCCAATTATATCTCAATAAAACTGAAATAAAAAATAAAATATGAAATTAAAAAAAGAAGTCTGACCCAGTCCAAATCAAAACTTCAATCCTCGACCAATTGAGAATTTCTCCCCTCCTGCAGCCCTAATCCTAACCCACAAGTTTACAGACCATGAGTGAAGAGGGGGAGGGGCGTGGTCTCTTCTTTTCCTCTCCTTAGTCCAACTCCTCGCTGACTCATGTTGATGGCTCTTGCTCCGCCATGACCAAGAGCAGTACATGGAATCAGTGATAAAGAAGCAAAAGCTTCTTTTCTTAGTTGATGCTTTTTATGGTTCTCTTTTATATGTCTAACGACCTTTGCAAAGCAGTCATTCCAATTATGGTTCTTCTTTGGGTTCATTGTCAATTTTTCCAAGTCCTCCTCAGGGACCTTCCATTGCACCATCCCTAAGGGCAGGGAATGCAATTTCAGGAGTAAAATGACCTCTTTCACTCCACCTCAATTTCTGCCCTCTGTTTGTACACGTGATGCAATCTCTTTCTGTTAGGACTCCCTCATCTCAGCAAACACTCCTCCGAGACAGGCTTCTTCCAGTAGAGTTCGCTCCTGGCTATCCTTCTCATGATCAACTTGGCCTTCAGGAGACATTGTGAATGCTCATCCAGCAAACAAAGTGCAGGTTTCTCGCTGTCTTAGCCTACGTTCCCAAAAAGTAGGGCCTGAGACAGAGGCAAGTAGCTTACTTGGGGTTATGATCCCAGGGAGCAAGAAATCAGGAGAGGAAGAGAGAAACAGAAAGAGGCAAAGCCAATGCGGGTATGCTTTATCAAGTTGGCCCTTGTGAAGGACAAGTCTGGGTATCCTGCCAGGACAGACTTCAGACCTTTATGAAATGCATCTCAGAGAAGAGGGGCAGGAGGACTGAGGAAAGCAGAAAGCATTTATCTATCGTCTCTCATCCCCCATCTGCCACGTGTGGCCCTGCTGCTGTTAACTCCCCACAATTCCAAGCTGAGTATAAATGAGTTCAGGGCCACTCTATCAGAGAAGCCCTACGGCAGGAAGGGAAAGCTATGCAGTGTGGGCCAGAGGCCAGGCCCCGACTCATTGCACCTGCAGGAAACAACAGCAGGGACTGGAGTAAGAGGTGAGTGGCCGGGAGAATTTTGAAGTGATGCACAAGATGTGCCCAACACACTTTCTCTAATGCCCCCTCTTCTTTCCTGGATGTTAAAGGATAAAATCACAACTTTGACAAAAATATAAAATGAACATGCGTTAAAGATTATCCTTAGCTCATTCATTGATAAAGGAACCAGTAAGATGTCAGAACCAGTTCAAGGGAGAATCCAAAGTCCAGATTCATATTTAGGCCCGCAGGAATACTGAAATGAAAAGAATTTGTTTAATAGATATAAAACTGGCTTCTTTGGAGAAGAGGGAGGAATCAACTGCATCTCCATCAGACAGAATTCACTTGCATCTCTCTGGACAGGAATAATTTGCATTCTATAGGTTTTCTATAATTTACAGAGTTGTAAAGTCAACGAAAGAAAATGAATTCTGCCAGAGAATCACATCACCAAGGAGAGTGGTCTAGACAATTCCTTCCTTCCATTTTAAAAAGACCCAGTTATCTTTTTTTGCTCATCTCAAAGTCTTTCACAATTTTTCTGGACAAGATCATCGTGGGATACTTGAGTCTTAATTTTCCAACATGCCCATCAGACATTCTTCCAGGAATTCACTTGTGATCCAATCCTAAAGAACTTAAAGATCCCTGAATCTGTAAGTCAGGGATCAGCAAACTATGACCCACAGGCCAATCTGACCAGTAGACTTTTAAAGATAAAGTTTCATTGGAATACAGCCGCATTTGCCTGTCATCTAGGACTCCTCTGCTCTCCAACGGCAGAGTTGAATCGTTGCAACTACGACCACATGGCCCACAATGCCTAAAATATTTACTACTTGGCTCCTTATAGAACAAGTTTGCTGACCTCTGTTCTAGGTCATTAAGCACGCGGCAGGATTGTGAAATGTCACTTTTACTTTCCATCCAACGGCCTCTGTCTTTAATGATGGTTTTCCAGGATTTGAGGCCAAGAAGGAAGCACAGGGGAAACACCTTGGCATTTTCCAGTCCTGTTCATACCCTTCAAAGAATCCCTCCACTCTCTACTACAGCATCGAACTTTCTCTTATATAGAATGGAGCTGGGGAATGGGAGGAAAGAGTTCAAAGACTAGTTTCACCGCTTCCTAATAAAGTCTACAAAGAAATGTCTAGACCTCTTCTCACAAGGTATGGGCACTTACCTCCCATTGTCTTCAATTTATGAGCCTTAAATTCCAAGATCACATGAAAGGTCTTGTTCTACATTCTGTCCCATCACTAACCCAAGACAAAGCTGCTTATAAGCCATTAGGGCTGAAATTCAAATCCAGGGCTGACCCAGCTCACAGCTTGTCAGGCTCTCAGGATAAGCGTGATTCACAAGTTTAGGGCCTTAGGGACTTACCTCCCACTAATGCCATCTACTTTCAGAACCGTTTTGCTATTATTTTAAATGACATTGGATGTGGCAGGAGCACTGGGGTGAGAAAAAGTGTTTTAGGCAGAATGCTTGATAATACCTCCTTGCTGCTCCCCCCCATTCAGATGGGGGAGGAGACAAGGCTCGGCTTGCACACCAGCCTGGCAGCGGGAACAGACATCTGTCTCGGGACGGTATTTCTTACTCTTGATAGCAGCCAGGAGGGCTTTCTGATCCAAAAGAAAAATGTGCCTCAGCTAAGAAACATGAGATTAAAATTCAAGCATATTGAAACTAAACTTTGAATTAAGTTTCTTTCTTTCCTTTTTTTTTAAAGAACTAACAACAAGAAAGAAAAAAAATTTCACATTTCTAAAGCACCAGGTAGAAGTTTCTAATTAAGTCTTGGAGGAAAAGCATTCAGAAGCCAATTAGTGGAAGGTGAGGGGCAACTGTACCATTGAAATGCAGCATCTTCACAATCATTCATCTCATTCCCTCCTTTCAACACACAGAAAAACCAGCATAATGCTTCCCTTTTTCTGTGGTTATAACAGGAGAATAAGAGACTCGGGTTTGGGGTGGTTGTTTTACGGCATAAATAGGGATTGTCAGTCTGATCGTCAAGACTGTTTCTCGGCCTGACGTTTGAAGACCTTAAATTATCTCCCTCGTCTTCTGTGAAGGTAATTCCTCTGGTTGTTTTCACTTTGGGAGGTCAAATGTCACATTTCAAGCAGTTGTGAGGATGTCTTGGCTGACTCCTGAGGCATCATGATATAAAATAGTCGACGGGTACCATATATAGTTCGGTGTCCAGAGTATCCTGGAAAAAAGCAAAGGTTTTGGATTCAAATTTGGGTTCAAATTCTGGCTCTTTCATTTACTAGCTGTGTGATCTGGCACAAATTGTTTCACGTCTTTGAACCTTAGCTTTCTCATCTGTGAGTTAGGGATAAATATCATCTCCTAATTATGTTGTGAGATTTAAATAAGAAAGATTAAGAAAATCTTAGCCCAGAGCCTGACACATGGTAGGATTTCAATAAGGTGTTCGTTCCCTCCCACTCTGCTATACCCAGCAGTTATCACGCTTCAGAGAAATGTTATGAGTTTTGATATTGCCACTACTCAAAGATGCACTCCACTATATTATGAATTTCTTCTATTTCTATCCCATCCCTATCACAAATGCATTTGTGTTTCTCTTCAGTTTAACTGGCAACTTCTTGACCAAAAAAAACAAAAGGAAACTCAAATTTGCTGGCTGCAACAAAACCCACCACTAGGGTTGGGTGTGATTTAATAATTGGCCTATAGATCTTAGGTATTAAAATACTAGAAATCACCTCAGGAGACTGCAGTGACGCAGTTGAAGACAATTAGTAATGACTGGCATTTGAGAGCAGTAGAACACGGATGTAAGAAGAGGATGCTAAGCTTTGTAAAACGTAAGCACTCTTTGTGTGTGTAACAGAACACCGGCTGCTTTTCTAGAAGATAGGATCAGAACAAAGCCCTCTGGTGCCTTGAATTCAAAAGGAAAAGGAGTCCTCAACAGCATGATAATGAAAAATAAAAAATATCCAGAAAGTCTAGAAGCAAATAGCCTATGAAACGATGTTGACTATTTATTTTGATTTAGATGAACTTAAAAAAAAAAAAAAAAGAACTGTCTTTGGGTTTTTTTTGTGTGTGTGTGAGGAAGATTGGCCTTGAGCTAACATCTGTGCTAATCTTCCTCTATTCTGTATGTGGGACCCTGCCACAATATGGCTTGCTGAGTGGTGTGTAGGTCCATACCTGGGATCCAAACCCTGGGGCTACCAAAGTGGAGTGCATGAACTGAACCAATGGGCTGGCCCCAGGTTTTTTTTTTAACAGCACTGGAAGGGGTGTGCCTTCAGGTTGATTTTTAAGCTCTTCAATGAATTGAAAGAAAAAAACTACATAATTTAAAATTTGCTTTTCTGTATCTTTCCAAACCAAATAATTTTGCAAATTACATTAGGGTTAGAAGTTGTTGGAAGCTAAGAATGTCCTTATATATAATCCAAAATAAGACATAGTCTTTGCCCAATATAAATATCACCAAAGATGTCTGCTTTCAACTGCATGAATGGTTTTATGGTATTTTTCCTAGTTATTCCTCTGGAAAGTCCCTATTAACACTACCAAATAAGTTCAGTCCAACAAAGAAATCAATCATGATAATCTAAAAGCTGGAAACCCGGCTCACAGTGATCCAGGACAATCCGCAACACAGGAGAGCCAAGTAGACCAGAGTAAGACGACACTTTCTAGTTCCTTCCTTCTTGGCCTCTGCCTCAAATAGGTTTTCTGCCATTAATAGCTGTCATCACAGAGGACTTCCCAATTGCATCCTACCCAGTGCAATATGTGTGAAAAGGGAAAATTATTTTCTCATCAATCGTGCCACCTTAATACCAAGGATAAACACATACTCTTTCCAAGTTGAGAAGTCGGAAAAGTCTGCTGGCTCAAGCTGCTGACTAGTTAGTCATTCTTTCCCAAACACTCATCGTCTTCAGAACACATATTTTATGTTAATGTAAATTTATATAATAATATTTGAATTTCTGTGGTGATCACTGCCAATTGAAAATAAAATTCACAAGTATAAAACCACTAAAAATGTTAAGCTATAACTGTATCCCCAGCCCTTAGAAGAATGCCTGGCACACAGAAGTCACTCAATAAATGTTTGTGGAGTTAATGACTGTCCACAATAAATAGTGATTAAGCCAAAAGAGGGAATAAGATCACCCTTGGAGAGTGTGGGGAGGGAGAAAGGAAGGGAAAATATGGGAAGAAAAAGGCATTAAAAGGAAGAGAAAGAGGCTCTTGGAAGTAACCATGGAAACCACCAAAAAGTAAGGGGTGCACAGAGCAAAAAGAGGCCACAAAAAGACTGAGTAGGAGAAGCCAGAGAGATAGAGAAAAACCTTGCAAAATAAGAGCTTATGGAAGAGTAAATGTTAGACTATTTTAGGATAGGGTACAACATGTCCCCCTTTTTCACCAGTCTTACTCTTTCTCTTCAGTTTTTAATAAACAAATGGATCCCTTTTCAACTTCAACTTTCATTCTGCTGTTTTGTACAAATGAATTTCACATATCCATGACTCCAGTAGTGAAAGAACGAACAGTGGAATAGAACTAATTGCAATAAAAACATTTTCTCTCATTTTAAGAGAGAGCGATTATAGATAGATAGATGATAGATATAGATAGATAGATGGACAGATAGATAGATGGATGGATGGATAGATAGAAATAGAGATAGATAATAGATAGATAGGTAGATAGATAGATAATAGATAGATGATAGATAGGTAGGTAGGTGATAGATGAGAAAGAGATAAGATACGTAAATGGTTTAGTTCATCTTTGACAGTATCGATTTCATTTTTATAGAAAGTAGCCTTAATAAAGCAAGAGTGTTCCAGCAAACCATGCAGAAGTTGCCTCACCTTTCATGTCTTGGAAATCACAGAGCATCCCTTTTGCATATTCTACTGGTCGAAGCAGTCACAAGTCCACCCAGTTTCAAGGGGAGAAAAATTAGACTCAACCTCTTGGTAGGGGAATAGAAGACCACGTTGTAGAAGAGCATGAGGGACAAAAGATGTTGTTTGGCCATCTTTGGAAAATACCATCTGCCACAGTGACTTTCTGAAGCTCCAGGTGGGTCAAAAGTCTGAAGCCATCTTTTCCACAAGCCTTAACCCTGCTGCTTTTCCCTGGGAATGCTCCTTACTCCTAGACCAAGAATTCGTCAATTGCCACAGACTTGCTTGCTCAGCCGGAGTTGCTGTATTCAGTACCATCAACTTAATTCCTCAATTACTAGGTCTTCTGACCACAGGAAAAAAAGAAAAAACTTTCTTTTCCATGCACAGGTGTTGTGGAAGAGACATATTGCCATGGACCAAAACTCTTTCTGCTAAACACAGGAGGAGAAACTCTTCCCACTCCACCCCTGACAGAATTAGTCCCCTTTTTCCTTAGAGCCTCATTCTATCGCTCTTATTATTGTCTTTACCAATTTGTACTGCAAAGCTTTCATGACAGGACAGACAGAAGGTCGGTCTCCCAGCTGAACCTCCCAACCAGCCCTTGAAATTAGGGATGGTGTCTCATTCATCTTTGTATGTCCAGGCCTAACCGTAATTAACCACTTCTGTCTTAAAAATCATAATGCTGTAATGTAAAAAGTCAAGACCTCTAATCTAAATCTCTTCAATACACCAGCAGAATGACGGTGGCCAATTCACTCAACCTCTCTGAACCTCAGTTTTCTCATAGGTGACATGGGGATATGACAAACCTGACCTGCCTATATCACACAAGGGTTATTTTGAGAATCTACTGAGATGATACGCTATAAAATTACAAGGCATTATTTTCTAATATTAGTTTCTAAATGAATATAGATCTTTACCCTTTATTGCCAAAGCTTATAAAACTTCAGTACTTTATACTAAATATTCTCTCCTCTCCATCAACCATACCAGATTTGACATGCTGTTGACTTTAAGTGTTGAGGGTCATAAATCTGAGCTACACAGGAATATAACTCTTAAAAATGCATTTTAATGAACCAAGTAAGAGTTTAAAACAGATATATAAAGTGGTTCTTCCACATAGTATTTCAATGCAAAGCAGAAAAAAATTCCTAAATAGATAAAGAAAGAATTCCTAAGGAGAACAGAAGAAATGAAAAGCGCAGAGTGGATCACTATAAACTTACTAAAGAAATATGCAACCTCTCCCCAGGATTTTGCTTGGCATTTTGCATTTAGAAATGGTCTTCTTAAAAGCACTTGTCAAGAAAACATATCATCAGCCCTCACTTATTGTATATTACATTTTTTTCAGAGAAATAAATAAAATAATTTACCCTCAAGTCAATGAATATTTGCTACTTCAAAAGCAATAAAAATTAAATCATGCTAACAGCTACTTCCCCTTCTTTCAATCCTCAAATATTATTTTCACAAAACAAATACATATCAGAAAAATTATGAGGTTATTTCATTTAACAAAAGCAGGAACTAAATTCTGAATATTCCACACTAACATAGAATTGTTATGATTTCTCTCTAGGGGAATTTGCAACTCAAAGATATAAGAGAATATACGATGAGTCAAATAAAATTTTTGTATTAATTATCTCTAATGCATAGAAATGTTGGTTATAAAATTAACAAAATGTAACTGAGATAAATAGAGATTAATTAATATTTCTTTGCCATTAGTTTTCATACAGGAACGTTTCAACCAATCTTAATTCTATCAAGTCGCGTTCTCCCATCAGCCTAGCGTGTATCTAAACCCGTAAGGAAACTAGCTCAGGAAGTGGATTTCTGTCTCTAAAGTAGATACGGACCAGGAGTTCCCAGTCCTCACAGGGAACTAAGGAACGTAGAATATCGCCAGGTGCTCCGACACCCTGACCTGAGTTACATTCCATTTGCCAACTTCTTCCTGCCGCTCCTGCGTCTGTCTTTCAAATTCTCTTAACTCTCATTTGACACTGTGCCTCCTTCTTCTAGCTCATCTAGTTATTCTTTCTCACATGTGATTCTGCACCATAACACCCTGCTATTCTCAGAGTTCACATCTCCGGTTTTGACTCTTTGGGACAATGGAGGGCCAAAAGGTGATAAAATTTGTCATGCTGCCAAAGCAGGAATTTGAATCTTCTGTATTACAAAGCTTTATGAGGGCAGGAGTCACTTCAGCGGGAGTATGTCCACTTCTCGGCTCCTCCTGCAAGCAGAAACTCAAGTCCTCAGAATAAAGTTAATGTCTACTGCTGGTAATGTAGTGCGAAGGGGCACTACGAAGGTGATGATCTTTAGCTGGAAAATAGAAGTTTATAAACCAGCCCATGTGATAGGTTGATCGCATCACTCTACCCATCCCTAGATCCTTTCCTTTTTCATATAACTTTGCAGTGCCTTCTACTGTGGACAGGGTGATCTGCCCTGCTCCTCCACTCTAAACTCAGCCATGTGACTATTCTGGCCAATAAAATGCAGTATAAAGTTGACAGATTTAGCAAATAAAAAATACAGGACATCCAGGTTGGAAAGAGGTGTGTCAGTTCCAACCTTAGGCCTCAAGAGACCTTGTATATTTCTACTCACTTCTGTGCCTCTATCTGCCCAAGCTAGCCTGTTATAGGAGAAGATATAGATGCAGCAGAGCCAGATCTCCCGTCATTCCAGCTCAGGTCAGCCTAGATCAGCCAGCACCCACTCAATCTCCATTCAAATGAGTGAGCCCAGCCAGATCAGCAGAACCATTTGGGTGATCCCCAAAGGACCCCCTGAAGCGTGAGCAATAGACATTGCTTGTTATAGGCCACTGAGCTTGTGGGTGTTTGTAATGTAGCATTACTGTATTACTAGACAGCCAATATAGCCCATAAGGGGAAATATCATGCTATGGTGGGACTTGTCAACTTGCAGATTAGAGATTCTGATTAGTGATTAGAGCTGATCAGTGATTTCCCTCTAAATGCCAATGAACATGCACCTCTCCCTTTCCACCTCATCCTGTACACTAAAATACTAGGGGGAAGAAAACCTCTCATTTTCTATTCCTCCTCTCACAGAAGTGATCCATCCTACCTGTCCATTACCCTCCCCACCTTTACCTCCAATAATTGGGTAGAAGTACTGGCATTGCCTAGAGCAATATAAATATAAATAAAAAGGACTGGTCCCAACAGGCTTATTCTTTTGTGGCTTCTGAAGTTAGCAGGCCCGATGGTCTTTCTAATATCCCAGGGCACAGCAGATTGGAGGCACAGGTCTAGCTAATCAGAGCTGCTTTGGATAATATATGCGGCACCGTGTTAGAGTTAAATTCTTCCAGCCTCAGCTTCGACTGGATAACACGACAGATGCCACACATCAACGTGAGAGCAAGACATGATCTTCACCTCCACAGACAAACGGATGGAGGAAATGGCCTCAAAACCTTGTCCCACAAATCTTGAACCTTTAGCCAGATCAAAAATATAAAAGAAAATCAGAGAGGGTGGGAAAAGGGAAATTGGCCAAGTGTTTTTCCTTTTCTTCTGTTTTTCTTTTTGTTTATTTATTTTTTGGCAAGAGGTGTTGCTATACTGTGAACCCCCATCCTCCCTTCTGACAGAGAATGATGGAGGACATCACCTTCTATCTTAAAGGATATAGAGTAACAGTCTGGTAAAGAGTTTCAAGGACCCCTCAGAAAGTTTTGAAATGCAATTGATAGACACAGAGGACCAGTTTCCAACTTATGACTGAGAAAGCCAAAATGATTTACTGTCTGAGGTCCACCTTCTACTGGGGAAATGTTGCAAAGGAGCAAAGAGCTGCCCCACTGTTTCGGTGATAGAGCCAGGAGAGTGCTCTGTGATGGGGTCATCCTGCATCCTCAGAGCTAGTTGGGCAAAGGGTCCCGGGAACTGATATGAGCCATGCCAGAGAGAGACCCAACTTCTTGGGTCCTGCCCAATAGGTTACATAGAAAGTGAGAAGACCCTGGCAGGAGTTGGAAGGGTATCGCTGAGGGAGGAGTTACAAATGGCCAGGTGAAATAGAGATGAAGCCACATAGGTCATGGAAGACGCAGGGGGAAGAGCTTAGCAGAGTACCTCAAAGAGCCAAAAAGAGCGGCCATGGAGAAAAGGTCTGTTTTAATCATCAGCAACCTAGTTAGGGACAGCAGCTCTAGGCCCAGGGATAAGAAAGCTGCCAGCCTAGTGAAAACCATAATATTCCCCTCTTCCTCCTTCTCCTGTCTTTGACCAGCAAGGAACCAGCAGGTGAGGAAAAGTGTGCAGGGAGGAAGAGGTGAGCAAGGAGGCCAAGATTAGCAGAGATGGAAGGTGAGCAGAGATTGGAGGTCAGCAGAGAGGGGAGATGAGCAGGGAGGGGAAGCTGAGGAGTCAAGACTGGAGGACCATGCCTGAAGCAGGTCAGAACTGAAAGAAGCAAATGATTGAATGCTGTCACATTCAAAGTTTTGATTAACATCTCTACCGTGACGTTCTAATTACAGAATTGAGATTGTGTTTGCAACCTCAAGTGATCTTGGAGTATCTTTTATGTAAGTCTGGAGACAAAAACAGTAAGATCTGCCAGAGCTGACATCTGGGGCAGGGGAAACTTCAACCCACTGAATCAAGCTCAAAGGTGTGTTGGGTGAAAGACTATAATGCTGTGTTTTGTTTATATCACAGGTGTGCTTGTTAAACTCACCAATTACATACATCTTGTTGAAGCTGTGGTTTCTACTCTTGATGACGTATACATTCTTCCCAGTGTCTTGTCCACACTTAGGTACAGGTGAAATTCTTTTGCCTTTCAGTCACTGGATCCTGGTTGTGATCAGCAAGAGATTGCAGAAGATGAGAATTGTTAGGGATCAAAGAACATCGGGGTCTAAAATATACAAGGTGAACTGGAAGGACCAGGGGACATTTCACACCTCCTCCACGTTTCTGCTGACCATGTGACTGAAGAGATGTGTCCACTCCGGCCACCTATTTCTGAAGACCTCTCTTCTTCTGTGTCTTCCGCAGCCCGATGGCCCAGCTGAGTCACCAGGAGCAGAAGAGAAACCCCTGGCCCAGGTCCTCAGATTTTGTCTCCAGGTAATTCTTTAAGATTTACCTACCACAAGAATTCTATCAAAGAGCCAAAAGCCAGGCTCTCTTAAGAAAGTAGAGATGAGAATTAGTATCAAGATGGAGAGATTGTCTAATACTTCAGCTAGGGGCTGTTACAGATACAGAACATTCCCTAGGTTTTAAAACAAATGGCAAAAAAAAAAAAAAAAAATTGAAACAACAGAATAGAAACAGAAAAGAATCTCTATTCACATTTTATTTTTGAACTATTGGGCCCTGTTCTTAAGATATACAAAAATGATCCTAGATTATTATTTTAAAACAGCAACGGCAAGCTTTGCCTTGGGGCTGGTAAAGCTAATCCTCAACCAGCTGACATGAAGCATCACTTGTTGCTTCTGTGAGCCCGTCTTCTCCTCGGGCCACACAAGTCCAAGCCTGGTGGCTGGATCAGAGCCGCCCTTGAGGGGGAGAGTTCACCTCCACACCCCACACTAAGGCTAACTGAGCGAGAGAGGAGGAGAGCAACCCTGTTGGATCCCAGAGAGGCCCTCCCCTCCACTGACAATCCAAGCTCTCTAAAAAACAAAGGAGGTGCTAGTGAGGCCTTTAGAGCATGCCAGAAAAAAAGAAGGCTATTTAGTTAATCTCTGAAAAAGCAAGAACAAAGAGACCATCCAGGAATAAAAATGGGAAGGATCGATTGCTTAGAGAGGAACTAGATCTGGACTGGCTTGGTGTATGGACACTCAGACCTGCAAATGTCTCTCTGCCATGGAGGCCTCATCTATGGTGGCCTCAGGCCAGAGCACAAATCACCAAGTTTTCAGAAATGTTTGATGTTCTCAGTTGAACCTGGACTATGGAAGACTTTTAATCTACTTCAACAAGAAGTTATTAAGCATCCACTTTGTACAAGGCACTGTGCAAGGTGATATGAAGGCGGCAGTGATGACAAAACACAAGTCCTCCCCTCAGGGAGCTTTCAGTCAAGGTAAGACATGAACACAAATAATAAAGATAAATACAAGAAAGTCTTTGGTGTGTGCTGTAATACAGGAAGCACAAAGGAGAGAAAGATTAAATCCAGCTTGAGACAGGAGGAAAGAGAAGGTTGTGGAACCTCAGAGACAAAGTAGCCTCTGAGATGCACACTGAAGGGTATAAAGTGTTTTAAGAGGTGCGGGGAGAGGGAAGTAGGGTGGAAGGGCCTGTTGATTAGCCTGAGGATGGCTGAAATACTAGCATTTCCAACCTGCATTGGATTAACCCATCCTAAGAGGCCAAATGGACAGAATTCCCAAAGATCACAGCACTGGGGGGAAATTGGAGACACAATGCATTGTCACTGGGATCATGGAGTAAGAACAGAGCGGAGAATCAGGCCCTGCTCCTTCTCCACCCTTAAAGATGCCAGTTGTCTTGGATAAGTAAGCATTTCTTTGGCTCGTAATGAGCTAGACCAGTGCTGTCCTGCCTAGTTTCCTGGCAGCCCTTTACCAACCACTAAGGTGTAAGCTAGCTACTGTGAAAAAGAGCAGTGACAACACTTGGGATGAACAGCCTAAGTTCTGAACCCACTTGTCTTAATCAATTTCACCTGCCCTCCACAACCTTTCTTACTCGCTTAACTCCATTTGTCAATATTGTCTGCCAGCATCCTGACAATAACCCCAGATTGTCACTCCATTACAGTATTGTAGGTGCTTTGAGAATACTGTCACAGTTCACCCAGCACCTGACTCTGGGTATCCTACCCTGGTCACACCTGCAGTCAAATCACCCGCCAATTCTGCTGAGTTCAAAGGGCAGGAGTGGACTATAAATGCTACCATCTTGCCCAACTTATTCCTCATTTCCAGTGGAGTAACTGCTTGTTTAATCCCATTTTGTTAATCTCCCTTTATTTGTTTCAAGGTCACCATGACAGAAGATACAATATGCAATTTGGAATTTACTCCGCAGATGTATTCTAAGTGAACGGGCCGTTGAAACTGCTTTATAGAGTCATCTGAGAAGAGATGAGCACTGATGCCTTTGCTTTGGAAGGAAATGTGGGATGTTTTACAGAACCACAGGCTTAAGGTCAGAAACTCATAAAAGATCTGAAAACTACACCTGTCCTCTATAAACGTGGCCATCCAGGCCCCCTGCTCCATGGCATAGAGGGGGCTGACACCAGTGATACCTCCCATAGCCCTCTCCCTCGCTCTGTCTGGATCGTCTATCATTGTCTGAAACAAACATGGTAATTGCTCAGTGAGCAAATGGTTCAGGCCGGATAGCTTAGGAAAAATTCTCCAGAAATTGCCACCTTCAAGTCAATAACTGTAAAACTAAAACGATTCCTAGTAACAGAAGGGCGCAAAGAAACTCTCACCTCCTCCTGCCTCAGTGTCTCTCTTCGTGCAGCAGGGATAAAAATGGCGCCCACCTCATAGAGATGCTGCGAGGAATAAATGAGTTAAGACCAGCAGAGCGCTTAAAAAACAATACATGGCACATAATAAGCACTCAGTAAATGTGCACAGGGGATGAATGAAGAAAAGGTCAGCCATCAATCTCTCTGTGGCAGGCTTAGTTTCAGAATTAATACCACACACACTGCAGAATGCCCTGCCTGACGACACGGAGCGATGGAGGCTGAGCAGAATCCGATTCCCAATTCTTTGCTGCTAACCAAAACCACACACTGAGAGAAACAGGAAAGCTTTCTAAAAAACAATTCCTCATCAGTAATAGCTTCAGCTCTCCCTTCACATCCAAAGCCACCCCTCTGAGCTGTTGCCGTCCCAACCACAGTGTGGTTATGTGGCTTTGCAAATGACCACGTGCCCCACCAATCCTCTCCTTGGCTTTACAGGCATCTTAGGTGAGCGCACGCTCCATTGTCTCAGACCACAATCAATAAGGAGATGTTGGAAGTTTGGAGAAGCCTCAAGTCGATCCACTTCCAAACCTTCCGTGATCACTCCTGAACAGGATTAGACCAGTAGGACTGTGCTTTACAGGAATGCACATCAACAAGCCTGCTCTATAAAGGAAAACTCAACATTCCGAAAGTCTGGCATGGGATATAATACTTTTCACCCCCTCTTCCCTCATTTCCTAGGGACTTCTAGGAATCTAGAGAAAAAATGTGCCCATCAGGCTCTGTAGAAGGCTGCCGTAAAGGAAAAGAGAGGAGAACTAACCTTGTGGACCCACGACCACGCAGCCCACTTGACTGAGCTCTCTTCTATCAATTGACGCAACTCAACTTTACAACAACACACTATTAGAAAATCTCTCGATTTTGATACTAACTTCCATTTCTGCCTTCTAGAGTGAGTCTGGTTTTCAGCTATTAAACAGAACATGTGTAGTAAATCTTGAAAAAAATACATATGGAGATTAAGTCTGAGGGCCTGGGGAAGGGGTTTCTGTTGGCTCCTGTTGACTCAGCAGGGGCATGTGTATATCCATTTTACACATGAGGAAACTGAGTCTCAGTGAGGTTAAATGACATCTGAAGATCACACAGACGCTAAGCTCACAAGCACAGAGGATTGAAACTGCTGTCTGTCTGGCTTCACGTTCAAAGCTCTCTCCATTCCCCTCCTGGTCCTCCACTCCAACCAGAGTCTATGGTTCATGAAGCAACTGAACAAAAGGCAGAACAGAAAGTGGTTACCAGATCTCGTATGCAGGGGTCTTTCTGGCAGAAGAACAAAGGCCGGAAGCACCTGGTCTGTGGTTAGGTGCAGTTCTGCTGGTCATTTCTGAATCAGAAAGAGGAATTATTTGAAGTTTTCCAGCATGAAGATAGATGGAGGCAGAAGATGGGCCAGAAACACGTGTGCAAGAAGAAAAAGCAAAGCAATACTTCAGACGTGAGTCTGAGGGGGGTTTTCTCTGCTCCCTTCCTCCAAGTGGAGCACAGCAACCAACCAAGTTCAGCAACCAATCTGGGGAGCCCAGAAACCAGGCAAGCAACACCCCGATGCAGACATCCATCGGAGTTTTGAAGAAGTCCCAAGGGGGCACTGGCCACGTCAGAGCTGGGAGTGTAGACCCCCAAACAATGCAGCCTTGGATGAGGAGTCCTGGAAAGGGAGAGCCCTGCTTCCCAGAGGCAGAGAGTGAGAAGAATGGACCACAGGGCAGATATTCTGGGCAGAAAGGAGCCGACAGGTGTAGTATAGTCATACGTCGTCTGTATCTATATACGGTTTTCCCTCTGCTAATTAAATTTTTCTATAAACTTGCATTTAGAGTGCTGATAAAGGATTTTCCTATCCCTGCCTATCTGAAGAAGACATTCCCTGGGAATGGAAGAGAAGACAATCAACCTGAACTGGGGCTCTGATAGCACTTCTGCATGGTTCACCTGTCGTGGCATAATCCAATAGAGATGGTACTCAACACTCTGTGCCGACTTGGGCTTTCTTGCCTGCTATGTGGACTCGGACACCTGCCAGGGCCTTTCCTCCCCACAAAGTAGCAGCATGAGCTGCAAATAAAACCGGGGCTTCAGAGCTACTGAGTTATTTAATTGACTGCTCACGAAAAGTGGACTTCTCCATGGATTCATGGGTAAAGAAAGATGCCACATTCAAATCCAGGAAATTTTCTTCCTGAAGGAAACCAACAGAATAGACCATTAAAGCAGGTTTTGGTTTTTTTTCTTTCTTTCTTTCTTTCTTTTTTTAAGATCTTATAATGAAAAGACAGTCCAGATGAAAGGCTGGTTCTCCTTGTAGGCACTTTTTCTACTTCTCTGTGTTATTAGAGGTTAAAGCTGTTAGGTATGAAGTCTGGCCTACTTCAAAAGCTGGAGGGCTTGCCTTAAGGGATCATAATTATTTTAGTTCCAACTTTCCGTGGTATCATAGCTACAGTGTAAGAAGGGAAAATGCCTGGAGGTGAGATTTTTTTAAATGACACTAAAAATTTACAAGGTATAAACTAAAAAGTACACAAGGTATGAACTCTAAAATGTGAAGAAAAAAAAGATGTGTCAGAACTATGATAAAATATAACAGAAAGAAACATGGAAGGCTTGATCTTGTGTAAACTAGAACACCATTTTAATTCCTTTACTATTTCTTTAGAAAATATTTTTCTTCCTTCAGGTTATTCATTTTGACTGTTAATGTCAAAGCAGTAACATTGAAAAAACAATGTTACACTGATAAAATTGCATCTATTTTATTCAGACCCACGATGGGAGTTTGAGCTGGCATATCTCACTTTATGTAACAGATGGATTATGTGAAATTTTGAAGTAATTTGGGCACAGTATTGTAAATGTGTAAGGAAATGTCACTACTTAAAGGTATTTAGGTATTCAGCAAATTATTAGGTGTTCAGTAAATTATTTTGTAAAGAGATCAATCTTTGTGTAGAGGCATTATTACTCTAAATATATCTGAATTTTCACATACTGAGATTTTCTACAGTAAGGCAGGACTGTGTTTTATCATCTTATTACTTCTGATTGGCTTGATTTTTTTTTAAGAGTCTTGTCCAATTTGTACTTCTCTGACCCTCTAAGTGAGAAGAGAATAAATTGGAGGCCACTGGGGTACAATTTGGTATATTAACTCACCCCTGATTTAAATTTTAGCCTAATAGAATGAAGTCACAGCTGGATGCAGAGGACAATGGTTTCCTGCCAGTCAGAGTAGCTGCCAAGTCAGGAGAGCGGGGGACCACTTGCTGTCCTGTGGGTACTAATATGGGCAGAAGGCTAAAGTTTCCCCATTCACACACCTCCGCACGGGCACACACGTGCACCAGCCCTACTGCATTATTTAGAATATAGGTTTAGTTGTGGATAACAAAGATCCAAAATAATAGGGGTTTTAAGAAAGTAATTTATTTCTCATGCATAAACGGACAATTCAAGACTGTCTGGCAGCTCTTCATTTATCTGGGACTCAGGATGCTTCTAGACTTTATCTCCTCCATCACCGGGAAGTGGCTGCCATCCTCATGGTCCAAGATAAGGGGCCGACAATTATTCCATTTTCCAAAAAGCATTATAGAAGACAGACTGTGGAAGGAACTTCAGTTTGTTGTCTAACATCTGTCTCCCTGTCCAAGTAATGGAACCGCATGGCCGCCTGGAATAAAAATTCCGTGCCCAGTCTCTGTTGCAGCTAGAACTTCTGGTTAATGGGATGTGAGGGAAGGAGCTATGTGCAACTTCCTGGTTGTGTCACTAAAGGGGGTGGCTGTGTACCACTTCTTACTCCCTTTCCTCCATCAGGGACAATGAGGACAAAGGTCACTGGGACACACAATGGCACCACTACACTCCCCCTGAACTGCCTACATTTAAGACTTTTACATGAGAGAGAAATAAACTTCTATCTTTTCAGCCCCTGTCATTTGGGTCTCTGTTAAATGCTGCTGAAACTAAAGCCTACTGAATACACCCATCTTAAGGGAAATTTCAGGAAGGATAAAGGTCAATATTTTAATTTACTAGGGTGCAATGGTTAGCCCCAAAGTCTGACTGCTAGCCCTTCATTTGCACATCTAATAAAGATTTATCTGGCCTCTGGAGTGTTCCGCCGTATGGTGTTCCAGGCCTTTAGGGCAAAGCGAAATGACTGTGCCCTGGTCCTCCCCTCAAGGAACGTAATATCCAATAGAGGAAGGAATTGAGGGAGTAAATGTGATTGAATGCTGGTGATACGCCAGGCACTGCTGTAGCTATTTTCACATGTTTTATATCATTTGCATCTTACAAAATTTCTATGGAATCTTCATTGTATAGATGTGGACACTGAAGCTCCCAGAAGTAGTAAGGTTTGCCCAGGACCACACCTACAACAAGCAATGGGATCAAGCTTAGGTTTGGATTTCTAACTCATGAGTCAACCAGTCACCAGACTGCTTCACAGAGGTGAATATGAAAAGCAAGAATGCAAGGCTCCATGTGACAAGAGCCAAACATTTCGGATGCTTCAGCTGATGTGTGACTAACTTCTTGAGAGGCCACCTGCCATTATAGTTTTCTCTTGCCACTATGTGTCCTGGATCAAGCACAAGCTTATTCCTCCCCTTCTGGAAGGGAGAGTAAACCCACTTAGGGCCACCCTAAAGGTCCCATCACTATGACTACAATCTGCATTGTATCTCCTTTACTCACTGCCCCTCCCCCCCCAAAAAAATTTCACTAGACAACTCCCTTCCTGACCATCATTTTTGTCTGCTTATCTACTTCAGACTCTAGCCTTTTTCACTCTGGATATTGCTCTTCCACATACATAAAATAGCATTTGGAGCCTGTATCCCCCTTCATCCAATGGGCTTATTATGCCTAATTGACCCTAAAGCATATAAAGTAGCCTGTCCAGACATTTATAGAATTATTATACCATCTCCTAAGTCATATCACAGCTTTTGCTAAAAATACCCAGCTCTTATATCATTTGCAGAGGTCAGTCAATGTTCAAAATCTCAGACGACCAGAAAGTCTAAGTGGGATGAAATTCTTTAAATCAGTTGAAGCATTTATATGTGCTCAAATTATAATACTAACACTGAATGATCACCCAGTACATGGGCAAATCCTGGTTGCCTTCCCATTTTAAGGGTAGTAAGAAAAGATGACAAGCCTCTCTTATATACCAGGAGGACTTGCCCTAGGGAATTATTTGAATTCAACCCAGCAGAGTTCGTTGCCAGCAGTAGCTTTGAAAAAAAGGGGCTGTGATCCCTTATATTATTTATGGAAAAGTAACACTGGCTGATGAAACTAACACTCAGATCTCACTGACTTCACTAACTAAAGACTTATTTCTTGCTCATATCATCATCCAATTGGGTGTTCCGCCGTCAGCCTTCAATGAGGTGATTTGGGGACCCAGGTTCCTACCTGGTTGGCTCCTCAGAGTGGACCCTCTGCATTTGGCCCAAAGACAAGGACAGTGGCAAAGTATGGGATATTGTGCTGCTGTTTTATGGTCAGGTCTGGACATCACATCATGTCCACCATGTTCCATTATCCAGAACCCAGACCCCATGGCCCTAACCTAATTGCAAGGGAGATTGGGAAATGTAGTTTTCCAAGGTGTTTTGGACAAGGAATGGGACTGAGAGCAAAGAGCCAGTCTCTGGCCCAATCCTGGGGACAAGACGTTGGAGGTCGGCTTCCCCACCCAGGTCAGTGGTTGGCATGTATTTTCTCACTCTCCTGATTGCCTCGATGAAGGTCTGTCTGACCCAGATGAGGCTCTGGTACTCTGACATAGAGATGGAGCGGATCCTGGCCATAAATTTGCAACTTCTGGTTGCTGTGTTTTCTAATAAGCTTGGATGTCTATTGGTATCCCTGCGAGTCATCCCCTGCCCACCTTCATCACCCCCACAACATGCCTTTTCCCTGCTCTGGGAAGTGGAACACTCAGTATCTTTACCTTCTCCCTCCACAGATAGCAGAGGATACCCTCGCACATTTATCCTGATAAGAGGCTTTTGCTCCAAATGTATGGCTTTTGTTTGGAATAAGAGTGTCCTATCTTCAGAAGGAATTCTCTTCTACACCATCAAGGAAGAATCCTTCCCAGTTCAGCACTTTGTATCTTTATCAGAGTTGTAATGGTAAATAAGCCTAAATGTGTGTTCTTCTGGAGCTTTGGATAGGACAAGCAGCAATGACCCCAAAATTCGGCTACAGTCATGTGGTAGTCATTATAGTCACTAGATCTATTCACACATATTTAGGTTCTTTCCAGAGACATAGTAAGATTGCCCTTCCCTAATACTTTGGTGTTAGCAGGGCCATAGGGCTTGACATGGTCAATGAAATGTGAGCGGAAGTGACGTATCATCTCCAGGTAGGAATTTGAGGAGCCAGAGTTTGACTTGTCATGTTCTTTCTTCCTCTCCCCTTCCCCACCCTCAGTGATGATCTGGTGATAATTTTTCCCACAGGCAGTTATAGAAGCTCTTTTCCATAGAAGCTCTGTCAGCCTGGGTCCCTCAGTTACCACAGTAAACAGAGGCCCCTGATAAATCTCATTGGACATGTAGCTGTGGGAGAAAAATAAAGTTTGCTTCACTAAACCACTGAGACATTGGAAATGGTTTGTTACTACAGAATAATCTAATGGGACAGAACAGTTATAGGTCTCGTGGTTTCTTTTTAGGGTATACTCTTTTTTCATTTATTTTTATTTTGTTATGAAAAAAATGACATGCTTGCAAATTATATATAACTCATCTGTCTGACTTTAAAAATGCACCCATGTATGCACTACCCAATTTCAGAAATAGAACATGACCAGTTCCTCCAAATTTTGTGTTTCTCTCCTTTATTGATTGCTCCTCTCTTCCCCACAAAAGATAACTATCTTATTTTCTGTTAATCCACTTGCATTTCTTAATCACATTATCTCACATACGATTTGCTTAGTTTTGCACATTATTTAACTTTATTCAAATGAAATCTTATCATATGCATTCTTCTAGAACTTGCTTTTTTATCTAATATTATGTTTTTAAGATTCATCCATGTTGATACATGTAGCTGTATTTTATTCACTTTTGCTGCAGTTGTATAAATGTAACACTATAAATTTATCCTTTCTCCTATTAGATGGCCATTTGAGTTTTTTCTTGGGAATTTTTGCTATCAGAAACTATACTAACAAGCATGTGCTTATTTCTACCCTAGTGCACATACACAAGACTCTCCAGAGGGTAGACACCCAGGAAGGGAAATGCTGAGTTGTAGGGTGTTCACATGCTCTACTTTCCTACATATGATCAAGTTGTTCTCCAGGGTGGCTGTACCCATTCACGCCGCCACTAGCTTGTATGAGAGTTCTCTTTGCATCACACCAAGTATTGTTGACCTTTTTCTCTTTTTTTTGCCACTCTGGTGGATATAAGATGGTATCTTATTGTGGTTTTAATTCACATTTTCTTTAGGGCATACTGTCATCACATATCAATTCAAGAAACCAAGATGAGAAACCATTCCAAACGACTTGCCATAGGTGTTCTTAAAAACTGGATAAACTTCACAAACCAGGCCCCTTCTTATAGAAGAGGTCAAATAATTGAGAAAGGCACAATTATTCATTTTCAGACACTAGAAAATACCAAAAGTCTTATGCTACTGTTTGCGCTGTAGGTTAAACAGCTATTTCTTAAATGCTTCTTTTAGGGGGTTAACAGTATTATCTAAAGTCATGGGAAAAGCAAATACATTTCAGGGAAATTATAAACATTTATTTTATCTTACCAGATAAAGAGATTTAGTGTAAATCCTAATGCACCCACTTGGCTGTACACAATTTATAGCAGATGAAGAGTTTGAAACACTTTCGTGTAAACAACCATAGATTTTTTCCAAAGGTTGCCAAAAGGCTGTTTGACACTCTTTGTAAGTGGGTAGCATCTCAGAGTAAGAACTGGTTCTGGATAATATCAGAATTCATTTCCCTCTAGCAAAGCAGCTCCATTAAGCACTGTTTTCATCTCTGAAGGCTTTACTTTTATGTAATGTTTACATCATTGACACCTTCTCTTACTGAATCCCTGATATAAACAAGGGGTGTAATAAGCCCTAATGTATTTTAACAAGATTTTAAGAGATGTGGCTATGGGATGAGGATAACCAAATGGAGAACAGATTAAAGCGAAATTTTTATAACACCTCAATCTCATGTGACAAAGTCAACTCTGTAATATAAGTCCGGGAGAGAAACATTCTCTCTGTGTTTATTCATCAATTAGAACTTGATGGACTCCAAAAGTCACCTGACCAGCCAAATTCTATAACACAGCCTTTTAGCAGAAAATTAGAAGCTCAGTCCTATTTGGAAGAGAGACATGAAAATAAATTTACTTTGCTCCATAATATCTACGTACTCGTGGCAACTGTGAGTTTCATGAACCACAGCAGTAGTACAGGAAAAGCAAATCTTTGTAATTCACCATCTTAACGCAATAAAAGACAATCCATCCATGACTAAAATTTTGCCTGATTTATTTCAGCTGAAAAGGGTTATTTGAAAGTGTGTTTAGTAACTGCCTGACCAACCTGGATAGAAAGGGTGCTTTCTGATTAACTCTCATCTGCATGTCTTTACTCTCTGTGAGGCTCAGTGGTGTTCTGTGGCGAAGATCCATGAGTTCCAGAAGCAACAGTGATCGTTCTGGAGTGAGGAAGGCCAGTGTACTGGAGAGGTATGGCTTAGATGAGTGCTACTCAGAGCATGGTCCACGGATTGGGCCAGCCCACGAACTCACTCTTACCAGTCTCCAGTAAGAAAGGTACACAAGTAGTGAGGAGGTATTGAACGCTTTTACAGCAAGGGACATTGATGCAACAGCCCAGGGATTGACAGCAGACTTGTCTTGATGAACAGGATGTTTTAGAAAAGAATGAGTTAGTGACAAATTTTTTTTTAAAACTTGCGGGGCCGGCCCAGTGGCATAGTGGTTAAGTTTGCACGCTCTGGCTGCGGCGGCCCAGGGTTCGCAGGTTTGAATCCCAGGCGCGGACATATGCACTACTCGTGAAGCTATGCTGTGGCAGGCATCCCACATATAAAATAGAGGAAGATGGGCACGGATGTTGGTGCAGGGCCCATCTTCCTCAGCAAAAAGAGGAGGATTGGCAACGGATGTTAGCTCAGGGCTGGCCTTCATCACACACAAAAAACAAAACCAAAAAACTTGCTCTTCACCAAAGATAATTTGAGAAGTACTGATCTAGGGATGTTGTTAAAATACAGATTCTTGATCACCAACCCCAGAGATTCTGATTCAGTAGATTGGAGGTGAGGTCTGAATTTGCGCTTCCAACAAGATCCCAGGTGATGCTGACGGTGCTGGTCAGGACTATGCTTTAAGTAGCACTGGTCTAGATGAATCAAAACGCAGGACAGTCCCCACCATCTGTCACTGATGATCAACACACCTGGACATTTTATTAGTGGTCTCGGAATGGAACACCTTTTAGATATTTATATCAGACACCTTCTGTGCTTTTAGGAGAATGCGGGAGTAGCCATTTGTCATCCTCACAGTTCTGCTCTTCAAGACTTTTCCATCTAATCACCGTCTACCCTCTCAGAACTGGACTATGGTGACATTCTCCTGAATTTTTACAGCTTCCTCTTCTACTGTTTGGAAGACTTGCCAATGTGTCAACAGCATAGAGCATGCTGGGTCTCATGACAGCGGACAATGCCTTCTGGAAGTAGACGTGGATTATAACTGGCATCAGTTCTGACCCGAACTTTTAAGACACACTCATAAAAGACAGGAAAGGCTTGGTCTCTGGTACTGAAAACCAACAGTGCCTGCCATCCAAGCTGCTCAAGTAATTTTTGACGACTCACCTGAGTTTCTCTGTTGCAGTTTCTAGAACACCAGCCAATCCAAGTTCTCTTTGAAATGAACAAAGACTACCACTTAGGAAATTAACTGCCTCAGAATGCAGTATCACCTTCTCTCCTTCTGTTCTTCCTTCTAGGAAGAACAATCCTGCAGCTCCTGGGCCACTTGAAGACGTCCATCAGCAGCACTGCCATAGAAATGTAGGAGCTTTCTACAAGGGCAATTCTATCACTAAATCAATTATCACAGGGTGTGGCAGGCTTTTAGAGAGATTAAACTACCCTTTTGACTGGGAGAAAATGATGAATTCTCAAATGGGACCCTTCTAATAATCCATTTGCTCAACTGCAGTGTACTCCTATTGGCCAATTATCTATTTTGATCCATATTGTTTGAATAAATGCTTTAGAATTCTGCGAAGGGATGCACAATTCAGAGAGCCACTTGTGCAGGAAAACGGGCTGGTATCGTAAGAGGATGAAAATGTTCTCAAGAGTCTGAGAGATTGATACCAAATCTCTAAATGGAAGCCACTTAAAGAAAGTTCTGAAGGACTAAGTTTTAAATTCTGAGTATATCCCAATCCCTTTCCTTTGATTTAGCTGCTACTAAATATCTGTGTGTGCGTCTCTGTGCCTCAGTTTCCTCATCTATAAAATGGGGATAATAATAATAGTACTTACCTCATAGGGTTTGGGTAAGGATTAAATGAATTAATAAATGTCAACTCTTGAAAATATCCCCAGTACCTAGTAAGCGCTACATAAAATTTCCCAGGATTTCACAGTTAAAGGGTCTTAGTGATTTAACGCATCCCCACCCCATCCCCACTCCTGGTAACTTGCATCACCTAGCCTAAATACGAATAGTATCCATGCTGGGTATGCTGGAAAGAGCATAGACCAACTCTGTCCAACAGGAATATGCCACATACATAATGTCAAAATTTTTAAAAAGTAAAAAGGGGTGAAACTAATTTTAATATTTAAAAATTTAACCCAATACATTCAAAATGTTATCATTTCAACATTTCATCAGTATAAAAATTACTAATAAGATAGTTTACATTCCTTGTTCATAATAAGTCTTCAAAATGTGTCTATTTCATACTACTGCACATTTCAGTTTGAATGCTAAATTTTCACTGGGAGTGTTTGATAACTATTTTAGATTTCATAAAATTTACAGTTGAAAAGATAGATTCACTTACCCAAATTGTTATGAATGTACTTGAAACTTTGCCAGTAAATGAACTGAGTTTTCCAATAACTGAACTGAGTATCAGTTTTTTAAGTTTAAATTAAATCAAATTGTAAATTCAACTCTTCATTGACACTGGTCACATTTTAAGTGCTCAAGAGCCACATGTGGCTAGTGGGTACCATATTGGATGGCACAGGTGCAGACTGAAAACAGACAAGCTGGCCACTTAATCATACAGTTTTGGACAAGTTATTTGACTTTTCTTAGCCCCAGTTTCCTGATTTACAATTTACAAATTTATAACAGAAGAAATATAATATCTTCCATAAATTATTCTCATTAGTATTAAAGGTATATATATATATCTAAAATACATTGAACAGTGACTAATAGATTGTGTGTAGTAGGTCTTCAATAAACAGTGACTATTTTTTCCTTAACTTTTCATTAAGAAAAAATTGAAACATCAGAAAAGCTAAAGAATTGTACAGTTAATCTTCCCATACCCACTAACTAGATTCTACAATTGTTAACATTTGGTTATATTTGCGTTATCACGTATCGATCTGCATACCCATTTATCAGTCCATCTCACTCATGTATTTCAAAGTAAATTGCAGACATCAATACGTTTCACCCATAAAACTCCAGCATGCGTATCCTTAACTAAAGTTCAATATTTGTCTTTTCTTTCTTTCTTTCCTTCTTTCTCTCTTTCTTTTCCTACCTTATTTATTTTTAGGTAAAGTATGCATATAGTGAAATGCACAAATATTAAATGAACTGTTGAACGAGTATTGACAATGAGTATACCTGTGTAAGCCAAATCTCTATCAAGATATAGAACATGTCCATTACCCCAGCCAGTTTCCTCACAGCCCTTCCTCGTTCATCCCGGCCCTCACCGTCCTGCTCCATTCCCCAGGCAACGATTGTTCTGGTTATCCCGCGTAGATTAGTTTTGCCTAATCTAGAATTTCAAGTAAATGAGATCATACAATATATTATCTTTCGTATAAGGCTTCTTTCACTCAGCATAATGTTTTTGAGATTCATCCACGTTGTATGTTTACTCCTTTTTACTACTGAGTAGTAATTGTGGCTATTTCTAATCAAGTGAATTCCTGACCTGACCCCACCCCCCCTCCAAGCAGCCCATTCCATTCTTTCACAACTCAAAAAATTTCTTCATTCTGTCAATCCAACATGGACATCTCTAAAGCTTCCAGCTTTTGATGCTAGCTTAACCCTTAGAATTAATGAAAGAAAGTAGTTTTTCACATGACATCCTTTAAAATGTATGTGCAGTGAAGAAGCTCTCCTGAGCCTTCTGTGGAGAAAGCAAAATCTTCCCAATTCCTTCAATTCTCCACGCAACAAAATTTTAGATTTTTTTAACTTCCTGGTCATTCTCTGTTCACTCTCAGCACAATTTGTAATTCATATTTATTTGTTTGTTTTGTTCATTGACTAGCTCCCCTATTGGGCTGTAAATTCCACAGCGCAACATAAAGGCTATTTTATGCACCAACGCACACCCAGCACTTAGTATAATGCCTGCCCATTAGAAGACCCTCAGCAAATATTTGTTGAACAAATATAAAGTAAGGCAGGAAGTCACCTTTAAGCGTGTTCAATTTTGTCTCTATGTTAACTATATATGGGGCAGCAGGCAAGTGTTGGAGGGGGCAAGTGCTCGAGCTTGAAGAAAACACTAATTTTGAAGAGATACATGTCAGGGAACACACCCGGTGAATGCATTGACTTCATTCCTGGCCAGAAGTATAACCTTGAGTCCCTGTCTCCATCCCTCTTCCAGTGAGCCAAATGGATAGCCTAGACCAAAATCTGAAATTCCGCTTAAAACCTAAAATCAGTCATAATTAACCGTGCCTCTGCTTTTATTTTGCAACCCTCCTTAGGTCTCCAGAATTAAGCAGACACTGCCCTCTTTCCCTCACGTCCCAAGTCCAAATGTGTGAGATAATTTTTTTAAATATTGATTTATTTTGCCTTTCCTGTATTTTTCTCTTCCCTGTTCCAAGCAGATAGCCAGGCCTTTGTGCCCACTTCCTTGCTTTAGAGGAGTTTGTGATCCATAAAAGTAGACATCGCCTTTAGAAAATTTGATTCTCAGGCTTGTTTTTCCAGAAGCACAGGATTCCTGAAGGAATCATCCTGGGGATGGTGAAGGAGGGAGAATTTGAAAGTTGCTAAAGGAAGCAGAAATATTTCCCCCAGACTGGAAAGGAGTTGGGGTTGGCAGACCCCTCAAATGGTGTGACCCACATTCAGCTCTCCCAGCACCTTGGAGGGTGGCAGGACCCCAGATGGAATGGCTGTGGGATCCTGGAGAGGCTGGACTCCAACCACCAAGCTCCCAACAGCAGCAGTGACTGAGACTAAGTCCCAGCTTTGCAAGGAAGCTGAGGAACTGCCAGCCTTCAGTGAGTCACCTAGTTTGGGACACAAGACTTCAGTGATCAATCTGATGTCCCGAAGTGAGAGGGCCTTCTTCTGATTTCTGTGTAAGCTTTCTAATTTGTTAAAAGGCCCTAGAGAAAGAGAAAGAGGAAGAGAATTCCAGCCTCACATCCTCCTCCATGATGACTAAGATTGGATTTTTTTGCCATCTGGGAGAGATGGAGACTCAGAGATGGATTTGGTTTAATTTCACAAAAATAAAGAAATACTACATTTATTAAACACTTGAGATTATGCAGTAAGATTTACAAGGACAGAGGAGAGAAGAGAGGATAAGAGGGAGAAATAAAGCCATATCAAAGGAGGAGAGAGGAAAGGAAGGGGGAACGATGGGATAGAAGGCAAAATGTGGGAAGAATTCAAATGGGAGTCCATGTGCCATAGATGTAAATGATTATAAGATATAAAACAAGTTAACAAGCTGCCAAGGAATATACATTCTATCCCCATCCTTGACAAACAAATATTCACAATGATAGAATGAACACCTTTGTTTAAAGCTGTGATTCTGTATGAGTGGAAACCAACCAGCTCTCAGTGACGACTGGATTGAACGATAGTGTGCACGGCTGGGTGTTCTCTTGATGGGCCGTCATGCTTGATAAGGAATAAAATAACTCTCATTAATTCCCAAATATATTCCCTAAGATTTGCTTTTCTTGCCTTTGTTTAAGCAAAGACACTAATTATGTTATAATCAACACTTCCACATATTTTGTAGTCTGTTGACAGTAATGCTAAAATAGACACTTTTCTTGAAACATTATAGGTCTCAGGTAATTTTTTTACTATTAATTTCTATTTGGAGACCATTCACTCTACTAAAGCAGTAGCAACTGGAGTTGTTAACATCATTCCTTTATACATCATGTGCAACCATCGTATTTGAGTACATATGGTAGATTATTGTTATCGCAAAAAGTATTACAACATATTTTAATTTCAATATATAAATTGTCATATCATGATTTCCACCATCTTTTAAAGCAGCATCTAGAGCCATATAATAATGTAAAGAATAATACTTCTCACATTATATCTAGACCCACATCCAAACAGATTTGGTGGTTATTTGGATTATTTAATTTTAGAAAATATTGCTCAGTCTCCAAGTGCTAGTGCTCTGAATCCTGTGCTAATTTGTAAAGACTCCTGGAACTACGAAGAGGAATAAGAAAGTGGATGCTCAGCATTACTGAGAAATGATATTTGATCACACGAGACTCTATCACATTCACACTATCAAAGAAGAATGATTTGACAAGTTAATTAATTTGTCTTTTCTCTTACCTAAGCACTTCTGCTGCTCAAATCTTTTCACACACTCCAAAGCAGTGTTCAACCTTGATGTAAGTACAGCCCATAAGTCTTCACAACATTTGGATGGAGTTACCTTTTTTTGTTTTAAGGACAAAGGGCAAGGATAGAGAAATATTTCCCTGGGACCTGAACAGTGTTAGTTATGAAGGTGGATGTTTTGGGTTCCACTGTCTCAGCACTGAATACTGGATCCCAAGTGACAGAGGTGCCCATTGTTCTTTAATTCATTCATTCTCTCTGTGATAAGTAGGGCTCTCTAAAGTGTGGGGCCAGGGAAGGACCCCTTTTGTCTAGTCTAAGCTCAGTACTGAGCAGAAGGGGGAAGAAGAGAAGGAAGGGGACAAGAGAAAAAAAAGGAAAATAGATGGAAAGAGTCTGAAGCTACCTCTCCCAACCCCAAGAAATTAAAGCCTCTGACCTTAATGGTCTCAATCAAAAGTACCCCTAAGCTCTAGAGCACCCAGTGAGAAATCTTCACCTCATCTACATTCAAAGAGTTTCTATAAACAAATAGATATAAATATGTAAATGTACATATTTTATGTAACTTACATAATACATAATTATATTATATGTAATTTAAATATATAAATATGTAAATATATGTCCTCTTCTTGTTTTTCTATAGCAAACGAGATTATTTTCTTCTTCCCAATTCCATCTGCTTTACCCTTCTTAGAATCTCTCCAAAGATGGGAGTTTGGGGATGAAGGTGTGGGATGGTGGAGATGACAAATATCATATTTGGCATTACTGGGTTCCAGATTTAGGATTTTAGGGAATAGTAGGATTTTTTTTTTTTTTTTTGGTAATTTTAGGAATCCATATGGAATTGACCATTTGCTGTGGGGGAAAGGGTACAATAGGTCATTGAAAATGAACATCAACACTCTGTAATGTTCATCAACTCATGAAAAAGACATTTCTAATATACATACATACAATCATGAAGAAAGTAAATTTAGACTAAAGACTATCTCTTTAAATTGATTAGTTTTTTAAAAACTTATTTATTGAATTTATTTATTCATTTGTTTGTTGCCAAGATCTGGTGAAAGCTTCATCAGGAACATGATCTTGTCCTTGGACCAATTTTTGGGATCCAGTGCCTGGGTGTGTCCAACCAAGCCGAGCCCACGAAGCTCCTACAAGATCTCTGCTGAGACTCTGCACAGCTACGATACTGTGGGACACATTTTTTATGAACAGGTTGGTGAGGAATTTATTACCAAACTGATAGAAGTCTAGAAATCTTGAGTATTATTCATTGCATTGGCTTCAAAAATCCCTATGATGGTGGTCCTGAAACATGAAGCTATCAAGATGTTTTTGGCTTATTTAAACATTAAGCAGGAGAAAAACAGTAGTATATCCATCGAAATTTAAGAAGGGATTAGGGAAGGAGAGAGAGAAACACAGATGTCGCTGTGAGAAATATGGCCAGGTGAACAGCACAAACTCTTGCACTTTAAGGGCCCAAATGACAGCTGGATGACAACAATCCCAGAGGGATGAATGAAGACTTCTTGCTCACCCTGAAAACTGAAAGGCTCACAGAGTGTTGACAAATGGCTTAATAATCCCCTCTGTAAAGCAGGCCTGGTGCTGAACTACAATATGTGGCCTCTCAACAGAATTGCCAGAGAGTGGCTGGCGGCTGAGCTCCCACTGCTCCTCTGTAGAAGGACAAAGACATAAGTCACACCCCAGGCTACATGGCAAAGGCTCATTGGTCTCCTAGAATAATCAGGCTCTCGGTGCAACCCACAGGTGCGCTTTCCTCATGGGAGGACAAGGTGAAGCAGCTGATCGTAGGCTGTCAAGTTCGATTTGGGTAGACTGATCACACCACTTACTGGTTAGAGACTTTGGGCCAATCACTTTGCTTCCCTGAACCTCCATTTCCATGCACTTAAGTTGGCCTGATGCCGCCTACATAATTGTGTTACTGTAGGAATTAAATAAAATGCTGTAAATGCAGTAACCTACTCAGCACATACTATTACCTCTTTTCTAATGATATTATTTTCCTACCTGAATACAAACATCTCATAATCCTCCCAAAATTTCTATAGGCCCATCATCTCATAAAATGACTACCACCATCAAAAATTAAGGAAGCGAAAAAGAATGCCTGCCACAACGGAAGATGAGTTGTCATCAAATATCTATGGGCAGTTCTGGGGCCGCCTGGTGGCGCAGCAGTTTAGTCTGCGCTTGGCAGCCCGGGGTTCGCAGGTTTGGATCCCGGGTGCCTGCCGATGCACTGCTTGTCAGCCACGCCGTGGTGGCGTCCCATATAAAGTAGAGAAAGATGGGCATGGATGTTAGCCCAGGGCCAGTCTTCCTCAGCAAAAAGAGGAGGATTGGCGATGGATGTTAGCTCAGGGCTGGTCTTCCTCACAAAAAAAAAAAAAAAAAAAATATCTATGGGCAGTTCTGAAGCTCTGAGACACTCCAGAACTCCTTCAGCCTCCTCTGTGTCACCCCAGCCAGCCCCGCCATCCTAACCCAAGCACAAGGATTTCTGCTCCAGGAAACATCCCAACTCCTCAAGGAGCACATTCAGAGAATGGCTATTTGCTGGGCCCCTTTCTCCCTTCTGTCACTACTTGCCAGCTCACGACAGCTGAGCTGTCCTGTCAGATACATACCAGCTGCCTTCACACACATGCAAAAAATCAAACGGAAGCTCCCCATCTATGGCATGAACCAGATTCCTTCTATTTATAAGCAGCAGCCCAACAGGCAGGCTTCCTTCTGTAACTTGCAGTTCTCGGCGAGCTGCACCAGAATAGAGATGTGTTCATACTTTCCAGTCACCCAGATTGCCACTTCCAAAAGAGAGTGATAGACAAACATGGTGCAACCCGTTTATAACATTTTCCCATGTTTAACTTCCAAATTTGAGAGTCTTAAGCACAGTTGCCAAAAGCAATTTTTTCTAAATGCAATATTTTTTTTCTTGGTCTCTTAGTAAATGGTAACTGAATTTTTTTTCCTACTGTTTCTTCTCAGAGGCCAAGAGTTTTTCACTCCCGGTCTGCAATACCCTGCCTGGGCTATCACCCAAATGGCTTTCACACTTAAAGTGAGAAAGAATTAAGTGCTTCTGCAATTGAAAAATGGATCTGTCTGCCGTGGAGTCACAAAGCTCTCTTTACTGAACGAGAGCTTTTAGATTCCAAAACTAAGTGTACCAATGAGCCTGCGATGGTGCCAAGAAAGTAAGTAGAAAATGAAGACAGTTCCATTGTTTCTCCATCCGGAGCATGTCCAGGTATATTCACTTCATTCTTCCTCCAGATGTTTTGGGGAGGAATTTTCACAGTTGTTCTCTGATTTTCCTACAAGCGAGTTTAGTACAACCTCAAAAGTTGTCATCTTTATTTCATTTCCACACAGTAACAGTCTAAGCTGATTGCTGACCACATTTTCATAAGTTAGTTAGAAGGAGATTTCACCTGTGCTTTTAATATGATATTGAACTTATCTTAAAGACAGGAAAAAGCAGATACACTGATCTCCATCAATGATTATTCTCTGGAGGGCTAAATAAATCTCTTTATATCTCAAAAGTATAGATTATCCTGTAATCTGTGCAGGTCTTTTACAAAGCAAGCTTGCCAAGGAGAAGAAATATTTGACTCAATTTGCCTTAAACATCCTTGACTATTTCACTAAGCATTACTTCTTGTGATTCTCCTGTAATGGTAACCTTATAAATTCTAGGTTTTGTTTAAGGGCAACCTGAGGGCTGAGGATGGTGACCTGACAAATCTTTCAGGAGTTTCCCAATTTGTAACCAACTGCAGATTTCAGTTCTTTGTTACCATGTTTTCTTTTTTAAAAAATTGACTGTAAATGTTTAAGTCTCATTTCCTTTAACTGTTTCCCCTCACGTAACTTCTAAGAAAGCCTAATGAGGTTTTTCAAAAGCAACTTAAAAATTTGACAGAAATCAGTGAGACCACTAAACAGTACAAAAGTAGAGAAAAGATCTATATTTGAAACTGAGAAAGGGACAGCCCTGAAAATCACAGAGTAGTCAGTTTAGTTTTCATACCTGAAAAATACTAGAACAAATCATCAAAAAATCAATTTGCAAACACCCACATGATCTCAGAACACTAGGTAATAATCAACATTGCTTTGTGAAGAACAGTCTTGTCAGAACCATCTAATTTCCTTCTAAAACAGAGTGACAGGCCTGGTAGATCAGAGGGATGAAGTAGATGTAATAGAGCTTGAATTTTACAAAGCTCTCGATTCTGTCTTCCATGATACACTCATCAACAGATGACTTCAGAAGAAATTTGCTGTAAAGGTTTACTAAAAAGCACAGCTCTCAGTGTCTCAGCATTCAATTGGTGGGAGGGTGTTTGGGTAGGAGCTATTTGGTGTGATATTTGGCTGAGGAATGAGTGGTTCCTGGATGCTTTAATAGGCTCATCAGGCCCACAGTCCTAGCAGGAGCACAATCAAAACGTGTTCAAGGAAAGAATGATGGGTAGGATAGCTGCTGCTCGTGCATTACCATGACTCTAAAATGAATGGGAGGGCAGAGACCAGCATATTGGAAAAGAAGGAGATTTCCTCCCTACGAAGAGCCAGCTCCCTAAGGGCACCTGGGAGGATATTAGGTAAAGGATTCACATTGTTTGGGATAGATTTAGTTACAAATTATTTTGACAGGTTTTATAACTATGCAGAAATAATGGTATAAAATTTATTTTGGAGAAAATCAAACTACATAAACTCAAGCTTTATAAAATGCAAAAAGAATGGTACATGAAATGCTGGGTAAGTGAAAGACATGCCATATCCTTAAGACATCTTGGGGTAAAATTTTAGAGAAAGATTAGACGATATAAGAAGCTAGTACAGGGGGCCAACCCGGCCAGTGGTATAGCAGTTAAAATTCACGCATTCTGCTTTGGCGGCCTGGGGTTCACTGGTTCGGATCCTGGGCGCAGACCTACTCACCACTCATCAAGCCACATCGAGGTGGCGTCCCACATAGCAGAGCTACAACTCTACAACTGTGTACTGGGGTTTTGGGGAGAAAAATGAAAAAGAGGAAGATTGGCAACAGATGTTAGCGCAGGGCCAATCTTCCTCAAAAAAAAAAAAAAGCCAGCACATAGGAGTCAGGGTTTAAAAATTGGCTTGGCTACTTGTTAGTCGTCAACTTGGGTAAGTTATTTAACCATTCTCAGCCTTCCATGTCCTTGTATGTAAAATGGGCCTCTTAAATCTTATGGAGTTGAAATCAGAAATAAGATTCTATTATATCACATATATTCATATATACAATATATGAATATACATCATATATATTCATATATACAATGTATTTAGGTGTATAGATACCTTCCCCAGAGTTAGGCATACTGCAGGCATGTAATAAATATTATTTCCTCACTTCCATTCACGTGCAGGAAAGTTCACCACGAGAAAGTAACTTAATGGCAGGGTTCAGTGACATACCTACCACCTTCCTGTCTTCTGCCATCAATCTGAAGTCACCAGTAGCTGTCTGATGTTCACTCCATGTTTCTCATCCCCCATCCCCAGTTTCCATATTTTAGACACCATACTCCATCTAGTGTTTGGCTTATCACATGGAAAAAACCAACATTTTCCATTGGATATCTGTGGGGCTGCCAGTCCAGTCACTATACCCTTCCCCCTTTGCCAAGGCTACATGGCTATGACAAAAACTTCTGTTTTTTCTCATATCCTCACCATCTTGCCCACAACCAATTCATCTGAATTGGGTACTGGAGTCAATATAGGCCAGTCACCACCACCTCAATTGACTATTCCATAGCTCGTTCAGACTGGGCCTTCAGAGTCTTTCCATAGAATCGTTTTTGAACTAGACCTCCGAGAGATTGAGATTAGTCAGCCTCTCTTTTGTTAAGAACGTCCATTGGACCAATCAAGATGTTTACCACCATGAGGAAAAGCCAGTCTGTCCTAAAAATAAAAGAATACTCAGAGAGCAGCAGATAAGAGGGACAGGACCAGACCTGGCAACATTGAAACCCTGGTGCCAACTGTTCCTGAGCCCCCGTTGCATTCATGCCCTTCTGTAGCTCAGCTCTCCAAACCTCTGGATTCCCCCAGCCAAGAAACTCTCTATTTTTGCTTATGCCTTTTCAAGTTGGGTTTCTGTCATTTGTAAGTGGATTTCAAAAAAAGATCACAATTAAAATCCTGTTTAAAAAATATTTGATTATATTCTCAGATATTTACTTAGAGTAAAATAATAGAAATCGTATTTTTGAGTCAAAGCTTATGTACATTATTAAGATGACTGAATTGCATTTCCAAAGTCTTTCAGAAAAGTTTTATCAATTTCAATTCTCATCTGCAGTCTGTGAGAATGGCTGTTATCTAGCCCTCCTTAACATTGAATTTTTAAAAATTGTTTTTACCAGTTTGACAGGTAAAAAATATCTTTCTTCAATTTTTATTTATTCAGTTATAAATTCTATTAATAGGATGATTCCTCATCTTTGCTGAATAATCCATTTGTGCACCCAATTCTCTGTTAGTACATTTTCTATTTGATTTGTAAAAGTTTTTATATATAAAAATATTAAAACTTTGTCAGATACGTTGCAAATATTTCATGCTCTTTTGTTATTTGCATGGTTGCTTGTGCTCTTTTCCATAAGGGTGAATTGAAGGTTAAAGAACTACAATCCCCATTCCTTTTTTGAGAAATGGTACTATAATTGCTCTTTCAGAGAATTCTCCAAAGCAATAATACCCAGCAATTCTTAAATATCATTAAATTATTTGAATGTAATCAACACTTTAAAGTTTTCTTTAACTACTTAAAATCTGCAGATTTCCTTTAACTTTCCACCCTCCCAGGGAAACATAATGCAGTTTCCTTTTAAGAGTTGACCATTTTTGCATGAAGGAAAAGCTCAAGTACCATTAGCAGACTCTGCCCAATCATGCCATCTTTCCATCTTGACAACTTTTCTTCCTTCTTTCTAGAGGTCAATTTCCTTGGTCCTCTTTTCTCCACTATAACTAAAGAAAGTCTTCTTTGTATAGCTTACTCCTTAGTTGTTAAAAAAATCTATTTAACTAATAAAAATACCAAGAAGTTACAGTTATAGGACTATTAAGTTTACAGAGAAAAATAAATAGACATGACTAGAAATGAGCAAGTGGCCCTGAAAGTCATTATTAGTTTAAAAATAATTTGGAGAGAGATCAGAAATAAAATGTGATACAAAGAGAACTGAGTAGTGGAACTGAATTAATGTAGGAGGGAAAACAAGATACAAGTTATAAATAGCGTGTGTAACAGATATCTATCGATGTATAACAAATTACCTCAAAACTTAGTGGTTTAAAACAGCAAAAATTTATTATCTCACAGTTTCTGAGGGTCAGAAATCTGGAAGCAGCTTAGCCAAGTGGTTATGGTTCAAGATCTCTCATGAATCCACAAGCAAGGTGTGACCTGGGGCTGCCATCATCTGCCGCTTGACTGGGGCTGGAGGATGTGCTTCCAAGCTCACTCACATGGTGGTTGGCCAAAGGCCTGAATTGCTCATTGCATGGGGTTCTCCATAGGGTGCTCAGAACATGGCAACTGGCAGACTGAGTGATCCAAGATGGAGAGAGAGAGCAAAACAGAAGCCACAGTGTATTTTATTACCTAATATGCCATTACTTCTGCACATTCTATCAGTTACACAGATCAGTTCTGGTACAATGGAGGAGGGAGACTATACACTGGTGTGAATAGCAGGAAATAGGGATCATTGGAGGCCATCTCAGTGGAGGTAACTACAGCCTGTGTCCAAGTTATTTTAGCTCTATTTTCTCTTAGATCTGCCCATTTTAATTCTGAAGATTCTGTCCAAGCCTCCCTTCCTCTCCTACTACACACTATCCTTACACCATCTCCTCAGTTCCCATGGATTCTATAACCTGTGAATACTGAGAACTAGCTCCTCGGCCAAGATATTTCCTAGTTCTAGACTTTCCTACAAGACCTCTTCATGCGTATGTTCAATACTAAATGCCATTTCCCACTGCTCACTTCAAACATGCTCCTTGTCCTGTCTCAGAGAATGATCCCACAATTCACCCACTTGCCCAAGCCAGGGACCTGGGCCTAACACTTGACCCCTCTCTCTGCCCACCGCCCCCACATCTTTGGGGCTACTGCTTTTGTTGGCCCTGCTCCTATTCCTTCCACTTCTCTGGTAACAGAACATACCAATCCTTGCTGCATGGGTGGGAGTTGGATCGAAGCTGGCCCATTTAGATTTTCTTTCCTGAGACATTGAATTCTGAGTGAATACATCTGAGAGATGGGAGATGGTTAGAACCAACAAATTCTACAGCAATACTCTAGAAAAAAATGGACCCTTGGGCTTCTGAAGACTGTAAAGAGATGAAGCTCTCTGCTACCTGGATCCCCAAGCTTTTTGTTTGGCTTTCTCTTTGATTCTGTGACCTACCCTGATAGCCTTCCAAGAGATCCCTTTTTTGCTTAAGTTGGTCAAAGACACTTTGTTTTGCTTGCTAACAAAAAGGAAGAACAAACAAATGCAAACCTCGATTCAGCATGCAATAGACCACCCAGTTCTAGTCAGTTCTATCCCCTTCACTGTCTCTAGAGCCTATTCACATCCCCATTGTCACTATCTTTGTTCAGGCCCCCACCATCTCTCACTTGGACCCCTCCTAAAGCTTCCTAAATAGTGTCTGCCTACAGTGCACTCTCTTTCTTACCCATTCCCTGAGGGTGAGTGATCCTCCCCAAATTAATATCTGACAATACTACTCTTCTGCTTAAAATCCTTCATAGGTCCTCATTGCCCTTAGTGTAAAGTCGTAAATCCTTACATGGCCTTCATTGTTTTTAAGCTCTACCTATTGCACTCCAACCACCAGCCATACCAAAGGGCTTCCACCTTGTCTGAAGTCTCCGTGTTCTCTATCATCTCTGGGAATTTGCACTTCTTCCCTCTGCATTGAGTTTTCTACCATATACACAAACTCCTTATCTGACCAATCCCTACATATTCTTCAGGTTTTGGCTTAGATGTCACTTCTTCCAGAGGCCTACCCTGACCCTACAAGTCTGGGTTAGTTCCCGTCCACGTGGTCCTAGAGTGTTCTGAACTCCCCTAGCAACCATCCATTAAACTATGTTGTGATCAATTACTTACGTGAAGTCCTATTCCATTCAAAGCATAGAGGTCAGGGGCCACCTCTATTCTGTGCATTTCTTTATCTCTAGTGTCTATCTAGCTCAGTTCCTTAAAATACAGTGTAGCTATGTAATAAACATTTGTTGAAAAATGAATGAATGAATGGATGGATACTTAACTCTTCTCAGATTTGTTCTCAATTATCTACCAACTTATAATAAAACCTAATCATCTTCCCAAGTCCCCAAATCCCCAAATATGTGTGCAATAGAATTTTTACAACTCAGCTACAGCAAACTTTGTTTTGAAGTAAGAATTACTTAATTTGAGCCACATATATAATGCTAAAAAACAGAAACATCTTTTTCATAAAGATGTGTGGCAAAGAACGTGGCCTCTGAGTGAAAGAAGAAAAGTTTGCCATCAATATCCCTTTAATTCTGGTAGCCCCACACATCTGATGGGGTAGGTAATTGCTTTAACATTAAGATATGGTATTTCTTAGAAAACATTGGAATAAAAACTGAACTTTCTTTTTAAAAAGGTTTCCTCCATCTGCGTTGTAAAAAGTTCTGCAAATTTTTCTTTTTCAACACAGTTGCCAAACTGAATATTGCCACCTTTTACATGGCAACTTCTATACATATGTTAGTCAAATAATAGTCCCGAGAGCAAATATCCACTGAAATTGCTGTCTTATCTAACAGTGTGAGGGGAGTTGGCTGAATCGGGGGAGAGCTAACATTTATTACTGTCTGCTGTGCCAGCCACTGGCATCGTATACAATCGTTATCTCCAAAGAGAGGGGGAAGTGAGCAAGGTGTCAGTGTTCAATTCTGGACATAGTGATACCTCCCTGGACTGTTGGGGATTTCAGGAAAGATTTTCAGGGACCACAGATGAACAGCACTATAGTCTTGCAACATCCTTAAAAGATGACCCTTTAAACACTCATAGCTGCCCAATTCTCCTCTAGGGAACCAATTATGCACTTATCTAAGTAGCTGTGCATCCCTGTGCTGGCTCTGGCAGCCCTTGTTTTTCACAGGAAAGCAATTCAGAGGGTAACTTAACTGGTGCAAGTTCTGTGATGAGATCTTAAAACTCTACAAAGTCATCTCTCCAAAAACCCTGAGTTCCTTTCTTGGCAGTGGAGAGAATCGACATTTTTAACACAGGTGTGTGATATTAAGTGCTCAAAGTACATAATCAAACTGTCCCCAAACTAGAGCAATAGCTCAAAATGCCTTTGTGGACCCAGAATAGCAGCTCCCAGGATGTCAAGCAACCTGTGTCCTTTGCCTTACAGCTCAACCTATCCTGTAAGCAGAGCCTCCTGTGACCTCAGTGCAATTTTAACATGACTGTAAACAATTCTGTTTTAACCACCATGGTTGGGCCTTTATGAGCTCATGAATCAAAACACACACTAGTATTCAAAGAAAACCTTCCCATGTGACCATCTTTCAAACAGGACTATTGTACATGCTACAAAGTGCTTTTCAAAAAAGAAACAAGACCAAAGCAAATCACACCATTTATTGAGTATGTAAAGTAAAAAAAAAAAAAAAAAAAAAGCTAACCACATTTAAAGTTTGGAGGAGAAAAAAACAAACATAAATTAAGACACTTCCGATCAGATAATTTGAAGGATTTTTTCTTTTTTTTTTTGCAGGGAAAGATTCACCCTGAGCTAACATCTGTTGCCAATCTTCTTTTTTTTTTCCCCTACCCAAAGCCCCAGTACATAGTTGTATATTCTAGTTGTAAGTCCTAGTTCTTCTATGTGAGCCCCTGCCACAGCATGGCTACTGACAGACGAGTGATGTGGTTCTGTGCCTGGGAACCGAACCTGGGCCACCAGAGCAGAGCATGCCAAACTTTAACCACTAGGCCATCAGGGCTGGATCATGAAAGATATTTTTGATGCCACATGGTTTTTGCTGATGTTTTTGTTACTATTAAAGTACACTGCCTCTTGTCGAAAGATCAGACTTTTAGTCTTATAGAAAATAGCATCAAACCAAGAAGTGAGCTTCTCAGAGCTGAGGGCATGGTGGCAAAGCCGAGGACCCATCTTTTTTTTAAAGAAAAAGTATGGAATTTTGCTTGGGCGTAATGGAAGAGTAATTTTCAGTAACTGATTGAAGAAGGGATGCAGAGAGCATATGGAAGTAGTATACGGGAGTGAGACAGAGCAATATAAAAGAGAGATCGAAAGGAACATTCCAGGCAAACTTGTTCCAGTCACTGACATGCTGGCAGTGGGGAGAGGTGAAGGACACTGGCTCTGGCGTCAGAGCAAACTTCTGTCATTCAAGTCACTTGACCTCTGTGGATCCCAATTCTCATATGTAAAATGGGAATAACAGGAATACAGGTCCACAAATACCTTATTTCCAATTCTAAGATGGAAAATTTGAAGAATACCAGTTTTTTCATGATGCATTTGGGGCAAAACTGACCTAAACTGAGCTGTAAATGTTTATAGTCAACACTTACTCCACTTAGCATGAACATTCATGTTTTCCCCAAGAAATATTAATTTGCTTGATTATGGAGTGCTGTTTGGTGGGACGTAATCAAAAGAATAATAAAATACCTAGGAATAAATTTAACCAAGAAGGTGAAAGATCTCTACACTAAAAATTATAAGACATTGATGAAAGAAATTGAAGAAGACACAAACAAATGGAAAGATATCCCATGTTCATGGATCAGAAGGATACTGTTAAAATGTCCATACTACCCAAGTCCATCTACAGAGTCAGTGCAATACCTACCAAAATTCCAATGGTATTTTTCACAGAAATAGAAAAAAACAATGCTAAAATTCATATGGAACCACAAAAGACCCTGAATAGCCAGAGCAATTTTGAGAAAGAACAAAACTGAAGGCATCAAACTTCCTGATTTTAAACTATACTACAAAGCTATAGTACTCAAAACAGTATAGTATTGTCATAAAAACAGACACAGACCAATAGAACAGAATCGAGAGCCCAGAAATAAATCCATGTCTATATAGCCAACTAATATTTGACAAGGAACCTAAGAATACACAATGAGGAAAAGAGTCTCTTCCATAAATGGGGTTAGGAAAACTGGATATTCACATGCAAAAGAACGAAATTGGACCCCTATCTAACACCCCTCACAAAAATTAACTCAAAATAGATTAAAGACTTAAATGTAAGACCTGAAACTGTAAAAGTCCTAGAAGAAAACATAAGGGAAAAGCTCTTTGACATTGGTCTTGGCAATGACTTTTTGGATGTGACACCAAAAACACAAGCAACAAAATCAATAAACAAGTAGGACTACATCAAACTAAACAGCTGTCTGGACAGCAAAAGAAATAATCAACAAAATGAAGAGGCAACCTATGAAATGGGAGAAAATATTTGCAAACCATCTATCAGATAAGGGGCTAATATCCAAAATATATAAGAAACTCATATAACAATAGCAAAAAAAAAAAAAAATCATCCGATTTAAAAATAGGCAGAGGACCTGAATAAATATTTTTCCAAAATTACACATACAGATGGCCGACAGGTAAATGAAAAGGTGCTTAGTATCGCTAATTGTTAGGGAATTGCAAATCAAAACCACAATGAGATATCACCTCACATTTGTTAGAATGACTTATCAAAAAGACAAGAGATAAATGCTGGCAAGGATATGGAGAAAAGGGAACACTTATACACTGTTGGTGGGAATGTAAACTGGTAAAGCCACTATTGAAAACAGTATGGAGGTTCCCCCTATAATTAAAAATAAAACACCCAGGGGGCCGCCCGGTGGCACAGCGGTTTAGTCCGCGCTTGGCAGCCCAGGATTCGCCAGTTCGGATCCCGGGCACCCGCGGACGCACTGCTTGTCAGCCACGCCGTGGTGGCGTCCCATATAAAGTAGAGGAAGATGGGCACAGATGTTAGCCCAGGGCCAGTCTTCCTCGGGAAAAAGAGGAGGATTGGCGATGGATGTTAGCTCAGGGCTGGTCTTCCTCACAAAAAAATAAATAAATAAATAAAATAATAAAACACCCATATGATCCAGCAATCCTACTCCTGGGTATATATCCAAAGGAGATGAAACCAGTATCTCAAAGAGATATCGGCAATCCCAAATTCATTGCAGTGTTATTCACAATAGCCAAGAAATGGAAACAACCTAAGTGTCCATTGACAGATAAATGGATTAAAAAATGTGGTGTGCATGTACATATATATATAAATACATATATATATAAACACACACACACAATGGAATATTATTCAGCTATGAGAAAGAAGGAAATCCTGCCATTTATGACAACATGGATGGACCTCGAGGGCATTATGCTAAATGAAATGAGTCAGATGGAGAAAGACAAATACTACATGATCTCACTTATATGTGGAACCTCAAAAAAGCCAAACTCATAGAAGCTGTGTAAAATAGTGATTGCGAGGGACTGGGGGCCGGGGGAGATTGGGGGAAATGGGGAGATATTGGTCAAAGGGTACCATTGTCTAGTTACAAGATAAATAAGTTCTGGGGACCATATTCGGCATGGTACCTATACATAACAATACTGTACTGTATACTTGAAAAGTGCTATGAGAATAAATCTTAAATGTTCTCACCACACACAAACTGTAATTATGTGAGGTGATGGCCGTGTTAACTAACCTTATTGTGGTAATCATCACATCGTGTACCTTTGACTTACACAATGTTATATGTCAACTACCTCTCAATAAAGCTGGGGATAGAAAAGATAAACCTTTATAAGCTTGAGCATCACCAACCTGGCTTATCTCATTCCAGGTCTGTGGTCAGATTACAAGTTTACACGAGTTTTACAAACCTAATAGCATGACACTGTTCTCTGCAACTCATGCAAAAACAAATCTTCAGCAAGAAAAAGACATTCAAACACAAAATACCGTGATGTGGAAATGCTGTCTGCCAAAAGTCTGAAGGAGTTGAACTCAAGTCCGTTTGGCATTCCTGGCTCAAGTCTGCACCCATAGGAGGATGTCTGCAAAGCCATGTTGGCCCAGACAAACCACCTCAGACTGAGCCACTCAATGTGAGACCAAGTCCGCCTCCCTCAGAAATTAGAGCCAAATTCTTCACTTTCAGTCAGCTTGAGTCACCACTAAAATTCTCATTCGGGGCACCTTATGCTTTGTTTTTAAGACCGTCGCTCAAGAACAAGTGTCTGTGAACCAAGGCCTTTGTCCTCAGAGCAACTAACCTTCACAACCGTCTTGCACCCAGGAGGCTGTTCATGTTTACAGTAAAACTTTGACGCCTAAAGACGCGCATGCAATGGGGCTGACTGACCATCAGTGTGGAAACCCTCACTTTGAACTTCCCGACTCAGCCACGAAACCTGAAATCACATTTCATTAACACTGATTGTCTACTTGGAGGAAAAATGAAAGGGGCCTATGAATATCTGAAGGGGATCTAAGAACAAAGTTTAACAGAAGATTTCTTCAATTAATCCAGAAACAGTCTCGTATTCATTCATCCGGGAAAGAGGAACAGGTTTCAGGGGTGGTGCTTTGTTCTTGGCAGCATCAGGCTTCTCCGCGTTGGATGCCAAAACTTGACCTAAACGTTGAAGTTTAAGCTAAACCCTTTGGGGGCAAAGAGGCATCCGACTGAAGTCCTTCAAAGAAGAGGAAGTTGTCCTAAGGAAAACTGCTTGCTTGATACTTGGTGGTCTGGGGGTCTCACTCCATCCCTTGTGGTGGTTCCTGGTGGTGGTGTCTCTTCCTGTCCCTGCGATGCTGGCCCGGCGAGGAGGAAGGGGCATGCTGGCCTGACAGTTTCCTTTGCTGGACCCTCATGATCTCAAGGCCTGCAGTATTCTATCTTTGACTTAGTTCCCACCACCAACTCAATCTGCTACTTCCCAGCTTCCTGGGAGAACAAAAATCTCTAGCTCAACTCATACATTCTGTCACAACTCAAGATAAAGCCAAGGTACCACCACAGCAGTTAGTTTCTTTTAGAAGAGGCTGTGGAAGTATCTAGTAAAGACTGGAAAATAGCCAACTGCTACCTTGGTCTGGAGAGAAGTGCTAGGCCACTAAATACCATTTGGGCATTAGTTTGGATTCCACCTAGAGTCCCAAAATTTACTGCCTAAATTCTCAAAACCAAAATACCTCACAAGTACCTTCTAGTGTGTGTATATCTTGCTGGGCCCAAGAGAAATAAAGCAGGACATTTACATGAGTTTAAATCTCCTTCCAAAATAACATAAAACTTGTTAGTTCTGGATGGTCTCATCAAGCCACAATGGAAAGTTAATGGGTGAGGCTCCCTGCTTGAGGCAGCAAGATGCCCAGGGTCACCAAGGTCACCAGGGTCACGCCTGGGGAAGCCTACTCACTCATGAGTGAGTTTTTGCAATGTATGTACTGCATTCAGTATATAGTAGGTAGACACAGCACAGGAACTCAAAAAACAATTGTGATTGGTTTAAGAGATTTTTCAAGAAGTTCTGCGAGGCTGAAATATGAAGCCAGTTAACTTGAGTGAGACTGAGAGGCAGAGCAGGGAGGTGGAAGCATCTGTAACACTCCCTTTCCGTTTTTCTTCCAATCTACCATGCTGGGCAGACAACCCAGACTTCTGACTGCTCCAGCCTTGGGGGCAGTTTGTCTTCCCTGGGAGATAGGGAGTTTGGGTGAATCACTTTTCTCCTCTCATCCTTTGTGTGCTTTTGTGTAAATTCAGTATTCCAGCATCCAGCCTGTCTAGGCCTGCTGTGAGAGCAAAAGGGACAACTTTTGTGTAAACACTTGTGCTTATGGTTTTCCTCTGGACTGAAGGCAGCCCTGTGGGAGTTCTCCTTCCCTGGAGGCCAAATACCGACGATACCAGCAGAGAATTTCCTTCCCTGGGGAGAGGTAAACTAGAAACCAGTTCCCCCGCTAATTCTATCTGGGACCCGAAAGATGCTGTCACTTGCTGCCAAAAGCCCAAACAAAACTAAAATAAAATGCTAACAGCAGCTTATTAACAAAAGAGTTAGTTCCTACCAATGTGACAGAATTGCTGTTAAAATGTTCTAATGAATGAGGTTTTCTGTTGTGCTCGGGTTATCAAAAACAAGCCATTTTCATTGTCAGTTCTGAATGGAAGTTTGAACTGAAAAGCAAATAAATGCAATGAGCTCGAAAGAATAGGGACAGTTGTGAGCCGCTGCTTCTATTGCTGATGCCCCTGCGAGAAACAGGGGTGGCAGGAGCCAGAGCTCATTGCTGAACGCCACTCTACGGGTTGCCCAGGAGCTGGGAGGCTACAGAAATGAGCATCCAACTATGTCAAAGAATTTTTTTGTCCCAACATCCTGAGAATTTTGTAATTGCTTACTTAATGCTGGGCGAGGAATTGAGATTTGTGAATTTCCTTACAACTGCCAAAAATATCAATTGACAAATACCCTAAGTTGGACATTTTGTTTCCGTGTTACAGAACACTAGCACAAAAACGTCCACACTGAGGATGCAGAAAGCAGCAGAGCTGACAGTTTAGAGTGTTGCTGATGGTCTAGCTGCTCACAAAGGCTGGCAAGTGCCCTGCGCCTCTATCCAAAATGCCACCTTCCGACTGTGGGACATCCACGTCCCCTACTCTTGGCTGCAGTATCCCAGAATTTCGTGGCTACGTGAGATGATTTGAGACTGAATTTCTGGATATCCCATGGCTGTGGATTCCAACCACTTGTAGGTGTCACAGGGCACAAAGTTTAGGCACATACCATTCCAGGACAAGGCTGGCCAAGAAGCCACTTTGCTAAGTAGTGACCCAAAAGTGAGGGGTGTCTCTATAAAAACTTGAAGATCTTGGAGTTTGCTACTCTACATTTGATCTACTGGTCTTAGGAAGGTTTTGATGGCTTCTTCAATCTGGGTTTCTTTCTATTTCTTGGTATTTCTACGTAAGTCAATCTTCCAGTCCTACACCACTCTTTCACTGGAACTCAGTTCTCCCTGGTTTAGGGTGATTCCTGTCTGTGTTCTCAGACTCTGCAAGACCACAGTTGGAGTAAAAACCATGGTAAACCAAGTTATAATTACAAATCAACAACATTGAGACTTCTATGCAGATCAATCCAGGCCTAAGATTTATATCCAAGATATAAAAATCTAATTTGATAAAACCTCAGCAACGATAGAAAACAGGTGCCCATTTGTTTTAAAAAGCTAGGTTTATTTATGCATTCATCTCAATTGTTAATCCAGTACAGCAGCCAATGTTTTGGATCTCTCTAAAGGGAAGACTGAAGGGCATCGCAGACTTGACCCAATAGGCACCCGTGGCTTTTTAACTCCTCGAGGCAGGTGCTTTTCTCCTAGAAGGATAAACGCAGTGTGCAAGTGTCATACTCTTTGTGCCAAATGATTTTTCTTTCCCTCCAAATCTCCACCACTTTTTAAGAAATTTTAATAAGGGTACACAGAAATTAACTGAGCTAAGAATACCTTGGAAATGTTATCCTTGAGGTAGCAGCACTCACACTTGAGGGGCTGCCTCCAACCCCACTGATGAACACTGCTGACCTCCACTTCTCACCTAAAGCATCAATCCTCGTACAGCTGATCACCCAGCACACTCCAGATCACCATGGGGCTCCCAATCCCCAGCCTTCTTCCCAGGGGAGCCTTAAAACATCAGGTTTTTGAGTCCCAGGAATTTAGAATTCTTTAAGCTCCTCCTTACGCTGAATCTTCACACCCAACCAGGAGCAGCTCAAGAGACCTCAGTGCATTACACCAGAAATGTTTCCCAAACCCGAACGGCTGGAAATGGTATGCATGGGATAACACTAAAGCAGCATTGTCCCACAGAACTTACTTTGATGATGGAAATGTTCTGTAAATGTGTGTAGTCCAATATGGTAGCCATTAGCCACATGTGACTACTGAACACTTGAAATCTAGTTGGTGTGACTGATAAAGTGAATTTTTAACTTTAATACAGTTAAATTTAAACAGGTACAAATGACTAGTGGTAACCATATTGAACAGCGCAGCTCTAAAGCATCAAGGCTTTGAGTAACATGACAACTTCTTGATAGGCAATATTTTTACAAACCAAAGAGGCACTCAATAAATATTTTGTGGCAACCTGTCACTGATAACCTCTGTCTGCTCTCCCTTCTAGCTCTCAAGTGAAAATAAAAACTAAAGTAGCAACAGTGAGAAAACCTACATTACTTTGACACCAATCTCCTTTGAATTAAATTAATAATTTTTAATAGACAGGAGTCGCAGAGTTAAAGATAAAAAATAAACTAAGGCCAGCAAAACAAAGAATTAGAAATAAGCAAACTAGAAGTTATTTATGTTTAATGCTTAAAAGTCTGAATGCACAAACAATCTACCATTATAGAAGTACTGGTGGTCAATACAATGCATTAGAACTATGTACAATGCACAGTTTAGTATCAAAATCTTTCTACACTGTAGAGTTTTACGAAACTGTTAATGACAAACACTAAGCACTTAAGACACCATTTTTTTTCTGCTACCACATTAGGAACGTCAATGGACAGTCCATTTCAACTTGCAGCATCCATTTCTAGTATGAAATTAAGTAATTTTCTACTTATACAATAAAGTTTATCTACACGGTTCTCTTGATTTTGATCCATAGCAGCAAAGGCACTGTACATCAGCAGATCCACAGACTTAAAAGATTTTTAAAGCATTCAAACAAAAAATAATAATTAAAAAAAGTCACATATCATAGTTTAACAGCAACAACAACAACAACATAAAAGATAACACAATGTTTCTGGCACAATGGTACAGCCTGTGTCCACTTCAGGGACATCCAACTAAGACATGGAAAGAACTGGAGGTAAAGAAAGCAAGTCCTCCTCCCAAGTAAGAGTCCATTCTTTCTGGTTTTCAGAGGCAGGTCCTTGCAAATCCTCCTCTGATGTCCTTGTTTTGTAAAGCCTCGACTCGCACAGCAGGAGGAATCCTCCCCTGAATCTGCGCAGCTCCCCAAAAACATGCCAAAAAATAGCCCATAATTTCTCCTAATGACAAAACTGCCCAAAGATAAACATCTCCCTTTGCAAAGAAATGTGGCAAAAATATCCAGAAGGGATTAAGTTCTCTCTTTGAAGCCAGATTTAATTTGTTCATGTGTCTATAATACAATAAAAAAAGGAATTAAAAACATATTACAAAGACACTTGTCAACAAGTCAAAAAAAGAACAAGGAAAAAGTCCAATTACTTTTATCGAATATAATCTAAAGTTCTAGATATATTGGTTAAAGTTGTCCAAATAGACTCAAATGAATATGACGTAGCCTGTCATCTTTTAATTATTCAGTCAAATTTCCAAACATCTTTAAAATAAGTAGAAAACAAAAAAATCTAACAACACAGCAACATATTGCTTCCATATGTAATTATACATTTCACATCTCTATACAGTAATTAGTCTACATTTAGTGACATTTTTAATCAATTATTTTAAACCTTCCTTTCCCCTCCTTTGCCAAAAAAAGGGGGGGAGGGGTATCAAATACAACGCATCTTCATTAACAATGCAGGAGCAGACAGCTTCGTTTAGTCAGTCATTGTTAGAAAGCCTTCTTTAAACAAAATAAATATATTACAGATATAATACATAATTAAAGATCCGTTCACTGTTAAGTATGGTTATTCCATGTTCTTCCAAGTAGATAGCTGAAGATTTGGTATCACAGGTTCTTAATGAGTATTCACAATTCAATAGCAAGGAGGAAATGGGGGAAGGAAGGGGCTTTAACTCCACAACTGCAAAGAGCATTGGAATCGTTGGTTTTAGATGCGGGGGAAGAAAGGATGATAGAACAAAGTGCTACAAGGAGAAGCAGTCCAGTTCACGTGAAGATTTGTCCTTAATAAATAACTTCATAAACCGTGGCCTTCTTATCCCCAGAGCCAGTGACAATGTATTTGTCATCCACAGAGATGTCACAGCTAAGCACCGATGAGGATTCTTTGGACTAGGAAAGAAACATACACAAAAATGTTGATTACTGAAAGGAAAACCCATGAAGGCTGAGAGGAGGACTGGAGGGCTTGGAGCGAAAAGAAGCATTCCATGTCCCATCGACAAATAGGAGCCCAGGCAAGGGCTTCCTTAAAATGGCTGAGCTGGGGCACTCCTAGGGACACTCCACCATATTAGTCTACAGGCTCCTGCACTGGGGACACCAGGTGCCAGGCAAGTCAGCGGGACGAGCACCTTTGCTGACGAAGCAAGGCCCCACTTCAAATCCTGTTCCCCAGACAACTAAGAGCAGAGTGTTCTTGGTATGAAGCCCCAGCCTCACTCAGATGGCCTGGACTCCGGTGAAGCTGCAAACATCGGTGCGTCCTTGAACCGGTCTCAGCTTCGGTTTCCTCACAAAGGCACATAGGTAAGGGCGTCGTACCTGTCTGCCGCCCCACAGGGCGGCTGCAGAGTCCAAGGGGGGTAACATATGGAAAATGGCATTGACAAAATGACGTTTTTTGAGATAGGGAATGTAAAAATATTTCTAATATGAAATCTAATTTTCCTCTGTAGAAATGGAATAAAAATTTGTAAGTGGGGAGGGATTCAACAGTTAGAAAGAAGAATGTATCCCTTAGAGTTCTGGACACCTTGTTCAACTACACTAACCACAGAGGGTTCACTGCTCACTGAACTGTGCTAAAAACAAACATACAAACAAACAAACAAACCCCACAGGATCTGAACCAGGACTTGGAACAATTAAGAAATAAGTATTTGACATGCAGCTGCTAATCTACCATCAGTGTTTCTCAAACTTTTTTGATTGCAACCTGTAATAAATACATTTTACTTCACGACCTAGTATATAAGTAAGACATGATACTTGTATTTACTACAAAAGATGCACTCTAATATTTTTTGTTTCCTTTTTTTGCTGGAAAGATTCACCCTGAGCCAACGTCTATTGCCAATCTTCCTTTTTTTTTTCTTTTTTCCTCCCCAAAGCCCCAGTACATAGTTGGATATTCTAGTTGCAAACCCTTCTAGTTCTTCTATGTGAGCCACCATCACAGCATGGCTACTGACAGACGAGTGGTGTGGTTCCTCGCCCGGGAACTGAACCCAGGCCACCGAAGCAGGGTGTGCTGAACTTTAACCACTAGGCCATCAGGGCTGGCTCTATTTCATTTTTTTTTAAATTCCTGGTTGGGACCATCTAAAAAGCTGTGACCCACAATACAAAAAACACTGTATTAGATTATAAACTTCATGACAGCAAGAATCAGCTATTTTTGTCCTACTGATTATCTTGCACAGTATTTTCACTCAATATATGTATTTTTAGATTCAGAAGAATTATAGTCTACTCTATGATGGCTTAATATGACTTGGTCACGAAAATTGCAAATCTGTTACGTCATTCCCAAAAAAAGAATACTTAAAAAATAACATCCTAAACATAGGTTAAAAAGAGAAGTCTCCTTAAACTTGCCTATGAAATCTTCACACACCAGAGAGGAGAGAGTGTGTATCATGTTTCACAAGGTAACGCTGAGTCAAGAAGAATAAAAGTTTATAAAATCAATCGAGATTTATTGAACTTTTCCATAACACTCTTTTTTGGAGGAAATATTCAAAGAAATAACAATACTAATGAGAGTATTCAGCAAAATCCTCAAATTTTAAAAAGATGTAAGACAAGGAAAAGAAAAATCACAAAGACAGAAACCTCTACTCCAGTGTACAAAGGGACTGAGGCAGGAGGAGCTGGTGAGTGCAATGGGCACAGCAGCTTGGCTCTGGGCTCAGAGGAAACTGAAGATCCCCAGTCCATGGCTGCAGCTATGACACTACCTCCCTCTGGCACAGTTTTCCTCTCTGCACAATGGGAACAAACACTAGCTCCTACCTCCTAGGACACTTACGTGGATTATTAATCTACAAGAAGGCAAGGAGAGAGTTTGGTTAAAGAGCCGCCATGCAGGGAGCGCACAGTGAGTGAAGGCTGAACAAGGTGAGCGTTACCTGGAATATACTGGCCCCATATGGCGTTCTCCAGGCGTTCAGAAGGTTGTCCTTTCCAGTGCTTACAAACCATTTCCCTATAGGAAGAGGGTTTTGAAAAAAGCCATGTTCGTGTTACTTTCTCAGACACCTGAGATTTGCTTCACAGAGCATCAAACGATTCACAGAAAACTCATCTGATTTGCAACAAGAGTTTCTTTTCCCTGAAAAAATAAAGCCTGCTCTCCTAGATTTAATGAGTCATTTACACTTATGATGAGGATAAAGTGGATTAATGTCAGCAAACTACATGGCATTAGGGAAGCAGGCACATATAGGGAAGTAATATAATTTTGAAGAGGGGCGTGTTAATGAACTAAAAGACTTGACTTAAATGAATTGGCAAGAGAGCAGAAGGAACGATTCTGGTTGACAGAAAATGGACAAGAGAAGCTTGCTTACCACAGTGGGCAAACTTGAGTGACAGCACACAGCTCTCATGAAGATGTAGCTGGTATTTGTCTGGCTTGGTGACATGTAGCACTTCCACATTACTGTTCTCCATCCCCACCGCGAGCCACTCTCCCGTTGGGCAGTAGCCCAGAGAAAAGATCTAGAAGTAAAACAGTTGAGAGTGATGGTGGCTATAGAGGACACACTTCCCTTAATCGGGGGCACTGTTTCTTCTGGGGACACTACTTAAATTATGAAGAAAATCAAGATAATTTGAATTATACAGGAAGAAATGAAAGCCAAATAGGTGATCCCAAAGTAATGAGACAGATCTCCACAACATAATTTACTAATTATGTAAAATTCAAATATATACAGAGTCATGGTCTTTGAAATAGACGCCTGCTAACAGCTTATAATAAGTGACATTTTTTAATCCTTTAATAAAATATATACTGTTGTATTTTGATAGAAAACAATAACATTTTCAGTTATCTAATCCAGAGTCAAAAGTGACTTGGTCACATGGTAAACCACGTCTTCTAAAATGTCATGGGCACAAGTTGGCACCTGCGAGGTGAAGTCGTGCTGCTGCAGCTGCCGCCCTTCGCGCAGGTCCCAGGATCTGACCGTGTTGTCCAGGCCGCCTGTCCAGAGCTTGGTGCCATCATTAGAAATGTCAATACAGCTGGCCCCGTCTGTGTGGCCCTGGAATTGCCTGAAAATGCCAAAATAGAGGGAAAACTTTTGAAATGTTAGTTTTTAAGTGAACTCAATTTAGAATGCCTCAGTGATCAATTTCATTGCAGGAGGCCTTATTCACAGATTTTTGTGTGTGTGTGAGGAAGATTAACCCTGAGCTAACATCCGTTGCCACTCCTCCTCTTTTTGCTGAGGAAGACTGGCCCTGGGCTAACATCCGTGCCCATCTTCCTCTACTTTATATGGGACGCTGCCACAGCATGGGTGACAAGCGGTGTGTTTGTCCGTGCCCGGGATCTGAAGCTGTGAACCCTGGGCTGCTGCAGTGGAGCGCACGAACTTAACTGCTATACCATCGGGCCAGCCTCCGTAGATTTCATTTTGATTTATTATGTTTCCTAATTATTCGAAGTAATAATAAAGCATATATGCAGAGAGACTGAAGTTTAACTGAGATGCTGAATTTCCTACACTTTTTATCTTTGAACACTTAGAAAGTACTCTTCAAATTACTCTTATGCTAAAACATGATTAATAGAACTGATGGAAGAAAATCTTGAACTGAAACAAAAGAAAACATAGCTACATGTACATGAAATAATCACAGATATATTCTGAGACCTATCTGAGAATTTGAGGATGTGAAGAATATATTCCCTTCTACAAAGTGATAGGGATGGGCGCAGGGAGCAGCAGAACAAATTCTGCCAGTGAGCAAGGATGCAACCGTAGGGGGCTGTGCTAAACAAAAGGGCACGCTCCCAAGTGAGGCACACGGAAACAAGCTCAGTGTGACTCAGGTGTCCCAGGAGCTGGTGAAAACAGACAAGAAGCTGTGGGGAGAAGGGATTAAAAGCAGCTCCTTGTAGGAGTCTTACTCCCAAAGAAACAAAAGTAATGACTATTTTGATTTTAGAATCACATAACAGAGCTCAGTCCTGAAAATACCTCACAGATGGAGAACAGCGGCCTCCTTTCCTTACACACTCCCCTTGTGTAGCCAGGCCTGATTATACCTTCTCATACCCATTAGGGGATCACACCTCTTGCTTCCTGCTCTCTCAGGTGCTGACACCTGGAGGCTCGTTTCAGGGCTTTGCCTGTCAACACTGATCCTACACAATCTCATTTCTAAACAGACATCTTAGTTCTGTCCATCCATCCTTAAAGGTGGGACTACAGAGATTCTAGACCTTTTCAGCATGAACAGCACCAAACACAACACCTGGGCCCATGGTAAGTGCTCAAGAATTATTTTTTGAAGGAATAAACGTGTCAGATACATACAGCACCAAGGATAGTGCCATACACTGTGGATCTTCTCAATGAAGGTCTATTGACAATGATGATTTGTTAGCAAGCACAGATGGCAAATTACAGATGTCTAACGAGCTGCTGAGCCAGCCCTGGTGGTCTAGTGGTTAGAATTCGGCTTTCTCACTGTCACGGTCTGGGTTTGTTTCTCGGTTAGGGAACCACAGCACCCATCTGTTGGCTGTCATACTGTGGCGGCTGCATGCTGCTATGATGCTGAAAGCTATGCCACCGGTATTTCAAATACCAGCCAGCAGGGTCACCCATGGTAGACAGGTTTCAACGGAGCTTCTAGACTAAGACACACTAGGAAGAAGGACCTGGCCACCCACTTCCAAAAAAAACGGGCCATGAAAACTCTGTGAATAGTAGTGGCGCACCATCTGATACAGCGCTGGAAGGTGAGAGGATGGCGCAAAAAGACTGGGCAGGGTTCCGCTCTACTGTACACAGGGTCGCTAGGAGTCAAAATCGACTGGACGGCACTAAAAACAACAAGCTTATGAGGTCATGGGAACCTTATGTATATTAATTACATAAAACTGACCTCATTCTTTTAAAACCTGAATTGGTGATGCTTAGCCTAACGTCAAAAAAAAAGAAAGAAAACAACCCTCTTACAGTGCAGAAAACAAGATTTTACATCAACAATTTGTTTCTAGCATCTTAAAACGGGTCTTTTCTTAACAATTTTCAGTAAGATATTTATATTTCATCTTTTAGACAGACAGACAGACACACACACACACACACACACACAAATCTTTGGCACAATGTGGTAAAACTGGCTCCTCCTCAAGCCCTGGTAAGGGATCCTGCTGACCCACCTCACCAGCGTCTGGTTGTGCAGGTCCCACACAGCGATGTTGCCGTCGCTGCAGCATGAGAAGCAGACCTTGGAGTCGGGGCTGATGGCCAGGGCGTAGCAGGCGGGGGCCGAAGACGTCAGCTCCGCCTTGATGCGCGGGGTCGGAGCCGCCAGGTCCCAAATGGACAGAGTACTGGCTTCCCCTCCCACTATGAGGGTGCGACCATCAGGGAGCAATCGGCAGGAACGGATGTAGTTATCCCTGTTCTGCAGAGACAAAAACCATCAAGAGATTACTCATGAGGAAAGGAAAACAGCATTAACATGAAAGCAGAAATCCATAAAAGTATTGTGTTCCCTCCTGGTTTTAATGAGCCATTTTTACGTATGACAATGATAAAATGGATTAATGTTAGAAAATTACATGAAATTAGGCAAGTACTTACACTTGGTCTACAAAATTTAGTACCGAGATATTTAATCTTAATTAGCATGAAGATGCCAAGATCTAGACCCACTCCACCACCACGAAATCAACCTGAGTCACTTGCCAACAAAGACGCCCACACACGAACGCGGCAGCCCTCACACTTCTGGAGTAGCCATGTTGGGACCGCGTGCTCTCGACCCGGCTGGTGAAAGGTCCTGTTACTGCCCACCTAACAGTCTCCTCCTTTCCCCCAGCCCTGCACCTCCTGGCTAAAGCATATCATGGGTTTGATTAAGTAGCATCAACTGGAGGCTAGATGTGATCAAGGAGTGTTAAGTAACAGAAAAAAAAAAAAAAACTAATCTCCTCTCAGCTCATGAGGTTATAGGAATCTTGTATACACTAATTATGTTACATTGACCTAGCATTGTGCTACAGCAAAAAATTCTACTGCTGGTCTAAGGAAGAAAATAAAACTACAATTTCCTAAACACCCATGAAACCACTGTGGGCTCTCAGTCTTCTTCAACTCCTTTATCAGATAGGAAAACAAGTGGTTTGCCTGTCCCCATGCACTGGGCAGTGTTAATGAAACTGTACTGGTGCATGAGCCACAGGAAGAACCGATAACTCTGCCTTAAAGAACTGAAAGACACACCTCCTTGTCAGTGCTCTAAATCTCCAAGTGAAAGACCACAAACCAGTGATGACAACTACCCACTTGGGATCAACACCGTGTGCTGCTCATACATTCAGTTCTCTCACCATCCTGCCCTATTTTCTGAATGAAGGTCTAAGCTGGATTCTTCCATGTTTACTCACCAGACAGTCTAGCTGAGAGACGGGGCTCTTATTGCCAGGGTGGCTGATGTCCCAGACCTTGACACAGCCCTTCCCACCTGTGTACACGTGTCTCGTGGGGTTGCTGATGGTCACTGCGCACACCACCTCCCCGTGGTTCAGGGTGTTGATCTGGCGAGCGTGTCGGGGGATTCCGGGTCCAATGAGGGCGTCGGGGGGGAAAGGGACAGGCTGCATCTGACCATCTGCAGTAACGTGGAAGGAGTATGCTCTAAGGCAGTGGAAAGGAGAAAAGACAAAAAGAAGCGGATGTAAAAAGTGTTAATTAACTGATTCATGCAATGAGATGAAAAATAAAACATCTTCAGCACCAGTTATGATTTGCACACAAGTCAAATTTACCTAGGATGGTAGAAAGAATACACTTTTCAGAGTCACAGAGCTAGATCTATGATCAAATCCCAGGTCGCCTCTTCACTACCTGCTGTGTGACATTAGTTACTTAGCCTCGCTGAATCTTAGTTTTAATCTTCCAAATGGAGATAATGCTACCTATGTTTACAGAGAATTAAATAAGATAGACAATGCCCAGTACAGTACCTGCTCCTTCAGGGCACTCTGCAAACTTGCGCTGCCTTCTGCTTTGGGTGATTCAGAAGCCTACAATGAGATTTTGCCTATAGATCACTTCAATTGCATCAAATAACTTACTAATGGAGATGAATAAGCCAAATTATGACCCCTGAAGGAGTCAAGAGTCTCTAGGCTTAGAAGGTAAATGGCAGATGTGTCCCCCACCAAAAAAAGAAAAAAATTGGATAGTGTCCTAGCAGACTTGACAATCACAAATTCTAATAATTCCAAATGGAATTAGAACCTGAAAAGACTTCCTGTGTGACCGCCCCAAAGGCTCACCCGGCAGCACCTATCAACAGCTCCATCGCCAGTTCATTTCCAAGGAAAACTCTCCAGTTGTGACAACATTTAGTTCTAAATGCAACGTAGGTTAGAACATCTCCCTCAAGAGAGATCTCTACTCTTAGGGCACTGAAGTCAGGGAGGAGGCCAAGGAGTGGGGCTGCTGTGATGGTGCTGGGTTCCTGGAGGCAGGGGATGTCAGCGGTGGGCGAGAGGAGCTGGGCCTGACTTGAGGGATATCACAAGCAATAGCCCAGTTTGGAAATGATGTCATTCTGCTTTGGCGTGGAAATTTGGAATGTGTTCTGTTTACATAAGGAAGTTTACGGAAGACATACCAAGGGAAAGAATTTGTGGGTACACAAAGGACAGAAGCTTGGGCCAAACCGCAGCGAAGTTTTATAATCAAATGAAAACAGTTTATGGTTCCTTAATGCAAAAATCTACAGGCTAGCCACATTCATCAAAATTCATCTCATACCGAGGGGTCTTCATCAACCACCTGAATGTCTCCACAAAGGATGATGCATGCATTGTGGTTGTGAAAGGCGTGGGCGCCAGTGGACGGATTTCCTTTCTCTGTAGACTACTGAGAAAGGCTCAGAACTGCGTTGTAGAAGAAAGACAGTGCGTCAGACCTGCTGAGGGGGAAGGAAGTGGTAAGCTAGGAAGACAAAGAATGTAAGAAACTTCTTTGGTATCAATAGACTTAGAGACCCACTGGATGTGTGACCTGAGAGAGAGAGATGCTGGGGAAGTCTCTAAGGCTTGGAACCCAGGTGACTAGGTTGACCGCACTACATCAGAAGGTGACAGGGACCCATAACTAGAGAGTACACAGGTTGAGGTAAACGGTTTGGTTTTCTTCAACTTGAGGGCAGATGGGAACCCAAATAGCTGAACAGAAAGGTGAGCACTGTGATTCAGGAGAGACGTCAGGTGAGGAAGATTAATGTGCGGTCATCAACAAAGAAGTGATAGCTGGAGCTAAGGGAGCAGAAAGAACAGTCCTGGAGCAGACTGCGCAGAGAGGAGACTAGATGAGGAAGCTAAGAGACTGCTTACACTTAAGGAATCTCCGGCAAGAACAGTCAGAGGCAGCTGACCAGGAGGATAATCACAATCAAGTGGAAACGGGGAGAAGAGGGGCAATCACATGACAACTTGAGAGATGCATCCATTCAACACAGATTTACTGGGTACCCCAATGTGCCAAGCACCCCACTAACAGGACAGGGGATACAAAAGAAAGAAAAACCCACATACCCCCGTTCTCCTGAAGTTACAGCCGGCAGGGAGGTAGCAGGTGCAAGGGAGTGATGCGATTCAGTTAATGTTTTAAAGGATCCTTCTGGTTGCTAAGTGAAGAATGGATTGTAGGTGGCAGAAAGGAAGAAGGAAAACTAGTCAGGAAGCTAGTACAGTAATCCAGGGGAGACACCAGTGGCTAGGGCTTGAGAGGAAGCCAGGAACAGACTGGCAATTCAAAAGATCACTCTGGCTGGGTGGAGGTAGAGGAGGCTGTGCTGGATGGAACATTTGGATTTTGGAGGTGACACAGTGAGGGGCGATGCCAAGGTCTTCTTTGTGAGCCTGTCAGTAGGTAACTTAAGTTGAGAAGGGCAGAAGTTCACCAGAGGTGATGTGGTCCAAGCCCTGAAGACGAGGTCCTAGGGGCCTGCCCATGTGAACACCAGTCACCCAGAATGATGGCAGGTTCTAAGTGGAGAAAGACCCTAAGCGAAAAGTGTGAAGTCTTCAATAAATTGGAGAAATCCCCCAACAAGGTTGGGGAGTAGGTAGGGTCCAATGGCACAAGCTGAAAAGGGCAGAATTTTCACAAAAAGGTAGAGGATCTGGTTCTAGAAGAGACTGGAGAACGAGGGGTAACACAGCCTGTATCACCCCCGCCACTGGCCCCAAGGATGGCGGGTGTGAAACAAATGAAAGGCCCTCCTGAGCGGACGGCAGGTGAACTGAGGGATCCCTTCAGGGGAGGGCCAGGTGTCAGTTCAGGCAAGGAGGGGAAGGCAGAAATGCTCAAAGAGAAAGGCTGAGATTCTGAGGGATGACAACAGAGAAAAAGGCTAATTGATTTAGCAATTAAGAGGTCATGAAGACTAAATCTTAAAGGTAGGAAAAGGAAGGTTATTCCAAGTTTAGATGGTGTTATACATTCTTAATGATAATTTACTTGAAAAGATATCCCTTCTCTCCTCTCAAGAATCACGAAATGATTTTTAAAGAGCTTCGGGAATTTAAATAGTTAAGAAACCAGGCATACAATTTCTTTCTTTCGAGGGTTCGATAGGACAGTCTTCAACTCAACCACAACCACTCCGTGAGCTCTGACAATGCTCCTGAAACTCCCTTATGAGGAATTTCCAGAGCTGACCTGCAGTAAGAACATAACGGGTCCCTCTGTTTTCTATCAGTGTATGTAAGATACTCAAGACTGGAAAAAAGAAAGCTCTACTACGTACCTATTATCAAATTTCAACAAACTCTCTGATGCGTAGCTAGCAAGAAGGACTGGAATGTGTAATGAAAGCCAACCTTTCTAGAAATCAGAGAAACCCAGGCTTGAAGATCTGTTCTTTTTCTATCCAATTAAATGCACCAGTAAGTACTTCTTATCCACATATTGACATGTGTCATACTAAGATACAACATCAGGTAAGGCACTGGCCTTGCCCACAAGTGGCTTACATCTAGAAAGTGTGATGAGAAAAGTACAAAAGTGACTACAATACCAGGGGGAAGATGGGAAGTATGAAGTTCTGTGGTGGTTCAAAAAGGAAAGATAAAGCTTATGTTTCATGAGAGACCTGGTACTAGAGATGGATTTTACAGAATGAAAGGATTTTACCAAGGAAGGAGGAAGATGGGAAAACAATTCCAGGAGGCGAGAACAGAAGAGAACAAGGGCTCTAAAAGGATGAGGTGAAATGATATGGGAAATTTCTGAATTGGTTTTAATCCAGGGATTTATTTATTCAACAATTCCGCAGTAAGTGGCTGGAAGAGCTGGCCGAAGCACAGTCTGATAAAATATATCTGAGATATATAACTCAATATAATGCTACAAAAGGGGGCCATATAATGCTAGAATGCCAGCCTGAGAACTTCACAAACAGAATTTAATGAAGGGTTATTTTTTTACGAAAAGGAATGAGACATTATTGGGGCAAAACCATTCATAGAATAAATTTGGTAACAAGGAGTATGATGGATAGGAATAATAAGAGACAATTATTTCAATAATCTAGATGAGATGTATTGGGAGACCTGAACTAGGCAAGGGGAAGGATGACACACTAGAAGTAACAGTAGCTATAAAATTCTGTAGGACTTCACTAATTAGACGTCAGGATGGAGTCAATAATAACTGGCTTTATGGGCTCAGGAAACAAGAAACAGAGTACTAGTAATTACTGAAAAATTGGCAAATTGGGAGGAAGATTTAACCTGGGGAAGCATTTTGTGAATATGATGAATTAGAAGTGCAAGTAATACACACTCAAGATGCCTAGTTGAGATGTCCACCAAGTAACTAGAAACATAGGGCTGGAGGGAGACGATGAGAGGAGCCAGTGAAATATAGTGACCTGTACTCTGCTAGCACAGCGTGTACATGTGCGCGCACACACTCACACACACACACGGCTAAGAGTGGCTCTCAAAGGGAGATGGTGACGAGAACAGAGAAGTCTGGACTTTCTGACAGAACCATACTTCAAACAATCAAACCATCTGCAAATCATTCTTTTTAAAACATGTGTATCAAAGTTGTTTTTTTATTTGGCTCATCATCTTTCGATGAAAACCTAGCTTAAAGAAGGTCCTTGGCCTTCCCACCTCCACATCATCTACTCTTTTTTAAGAGGCCCAATTCTGTAATGTTACTCATCTTTCTCATACTGTGCAACACCTCCCCCCAGTTTTCAACGTCTCACAAGATGGAACTAGACCTTGAATTCACAATTAAACGTCTGGCTATTGTACTTCATAAAGTATGATAGGCAATTAAGTTCTAAGTAGCTTGTGAACCCACTAGTAGCTTAGCCAACCAACAAATACTTGTTGAGGGTTTAGTATGTGTCAAGTGTTGTTCCTATTTTGAAAAATCTTGCTTTATAAAAACAAATAAATATAACAGAGAACGATTTCTGAATTGTGAGCAGAAAACCCATAAACCTGGGATCTTTCCTTACAGTGGCATGTACATGCCACATCCCATAATATAATCAGTACCATGGTTTTAGCTGAACAGTTTTACACTAATTACAGAAGGCTCATTTAAGTAGCAGGTGAGGGAGAAAGTCCATTTTTGGCTTATGTTGAAATTAAACTATGCTGTCATTCCAATTACATATTGAGTGGAACTCTTGTTAATTCACCAGAATAGACAAGAGGACCCAATGTGAATTATCAAATAAATGCTACTTTATTCATTAGTTTGGAACATGCATTTAATTATAATTTTTGATAATATCTAGCAATTCATTTTGTAAAAATAATTAGGACAGAGATGCACAACTATTTTAAGTCGTTCTGGAGAGAGGCAGTTACTCTGTGAGTGCATGTGGTGGAGGAGACTTTTAGATGATTTATGTTTATGTTTCAGCACAAAAAAACAGTTTTTCTGTTGAAAAATATGCACAACACAAAGTTTCACAGCTCTATATCTTATAATCTGGATAGTCACATAATCATAATCATTTCTCCTGTAAAAATCTATAATAAAAGTATACTCTCTATACGCATAAATGAAGATGAATTTGTATGTCTTGATGCCCTGGCGTGTAAAAACATACCAATGACAGGATCGTGAAGTCTAATTTACTCAATCTAATCTTTTGGGCCATTTCTGCCCACTACAATACATTCTACTGCATAAGGAGTCGAAAAACTGATAATATCATGGGCAAAGCTGAATGGGAAATGATACTGCAGTTGACTGAACAGCCATCACGTAGCAAACGTAAGTACTAAATATACTACACATTATCTTAGTCCATCCTCACACCCTCCTTGTTGGGAGGTGCCAGCTCTAGCTTACTGAAGTTCACAAAACTAAGAAACTGTACACAAAATCACTCTCTTCCTAGTTGTCAACTAGCAGGGCTAGAATTCAAACTTGGATCTGCCGCACTCTAGAACTATCATACTCTATCGACCACATCACAATCTCGCTGGGATTCCTGGTGTCATTTGCTAATCGCATTAGGTGTGACGCCATCATTCACTCCCAGGAACAAAAGCTCTCAACCATCCTCCAACCCATCAACACTCCCAGATGGATTTCAAAATTTCTATAATGCTACGAGTCAAAACTAGGGGAAAGAAGGGAGCCCAGCTTAAGGCTCAGAAGCACCACCTGAATCAGACGCAACTGGCCCAAGTGGTTCAACTGGCCCAAGACTGTCGTTGCTTCTTTAAATACACATAACATACTTTCACTACTTGTGGCCTCTGGGCAGCAGGTGAGACGAGAAGCACTCCTTCATCTGCTCTATTGGTTATACTATAGCTCTGGGTTAACTAAATGCTAGTTAACTAAGTGGTAACTATGCAGTACCTGAACATAGGATGACACCTCTTCCCTAAACCTCTCTCCACAGGTTTAGATGGAACTCATAGGTATTAGAGTTATTTGATTAATCCTATGACCTTGTTACTTAGTCACTGCTTGAAACAGACCAAACTTCTACTTTCAAATACATCAGACTTGGTCAACAAGATTTGTCAGTTAGTCAACAACTATTTGCAGAACACACACAAGTACAAAGAATTTTACAGTAAATGATATTTATATCTTCAACTCTCAAGGAACTCAAAGTCTAATTTGCCTTGCCTCCCTTATTAATCAGTCAAATATTTACTGAACAACTTGGCTATGGAGGCAGCCTTGTGTTTGAGCAACAGGAAGTTTAGGGTAGAGTCTGTAGAGCAGTAAGTTACAGGAGGATGAACCAAGAGTTTGCTGCATCAGGTGGAAAGGGAAGAGACGGTCAAGGCCAGGCAAAATTAACACCAAGGAGTAGGCAACTTAGGGAGAAAGAGAGGACACACAGGAAACAACAGGGTGACAACTAAGGGCCTGAGTGTATAGTAGTGGAGGAGGTCAGAGAAGGGAGAGATCAACACTTGTCTCCATTCATTCATTCATTCAGGATATATGGTGAGCACCAAATATGAACCAAGTATCATTCTAGGTACTGGAGCTGTAACTGAACAGCAGAGAGTTCTGCTCTGGTCTCCTGGAACTTATATTCAAGTGGGGAGAAGCAAATAATGACTACAGACATGCATGAAAAAAGCAGAGAATAGAAAAGAAGGATGATGGGGAGGGAAAGAGGGATGTTATGTTAGATAGGGCTGTCAAGGCACACTGCTCATAAGTGACATCTTAGCAGAGACCTGAAGTGAGACAGTAGGCCACAGAGAAAGTGTTACAAGAAGGACTAGAAAGAGCAAATGCCCTGAGACAAGCAAGCCACCAGGGAAGCCTCTGGAAGAAGGGGACTTTACTGCTCCTGAGGGTGAAGTCTGGATAGCAGAGGGCAGGTGAGAAGGCACTAGAGACTGGAGAAGCAGCAAGTGTATGGCCTGTATAGTAACAGAGTGGATGTCAATGGAGAGTGATGAGAATAAATATACAAATGTGATTACCAAGGTAGGGAGGGTCTGCAGGGGGTGCTCTCCAAAATAGAGAGCGAGGGAGCAGGCTGGGATTTTAAAGGAAGAACCAGTGTTATTTTATAGTAAAGTCTTTGTATCTGGGAAGATGAAGCCAAACAGCAAAGAAAACTGTGCATAGGTGGTAATAAAAAGGTGCACTGGATTGAAATGAAGGATATGGAGTGACATACGGCAAGGGATTAGAACGTTCAGGAAGAGGCTGGAACAACTGATGTGTGTGTTTTATCTTCATAACTCAAGGGGGCTGTGAATACAGAGATTCTAAATACTCAGCTCATAAGACAAGCAGCCAACTGAGCAAGCTACCTTTTCCAGAAACACAATCGAGCATAAGACCACACTTTTCTCTTCAGCCTTTGAAGTTTGGCATATCTTTTCTCAACGTGCTCAAATTTTGAGCATCCAGGTTTGCACATAAGACATTTTTTCCAAGGCAACAAAAGCATTGCCTCGAAATCACTAACAGACGCGGAGAAGACCTGACTGCTTGGAGATGCCTCAGCAATTTGCATTTCTATATTAGAAGCTCAAAATTTTAAACTGAAAATACAAAACTCCACCTCATTATCCCTTTCCTTGTGCTAAGAGAAAATGAAAAATACTTTGCAAGGAAAAACATGCAAGCTGTGAGACTCCCCACACTGTCTAGCAGTGCTCAAAATCCAGAGGGCCAGCCGGGGCTCGGGGCTGGCACACATGAGCATGGAGGCAGAGGTACTCACGGTTTTCCTCCTGGAATGCCTGTCAGGTTTGGAGGTATTGCTGGCACACGCATGTGATGGTGAGGATCAAATCCGACCTAAAGTTGTTCCCCAGCAAAACAATAAAAACAGACAGTTACATTACCTCAATTCATTCTACTCAGATCTTTTCTAAAACCTGGGAGAAGAGAGCCTTTAAAAATAAGATTTTAGAAATATATACAGAAGTTATTACTGATAAAATGATCTGATGTCTATGATTTAATGGTAACATAATTGGGAGTGGAACATACATGAAAAATATTATACTAATAATATTGAAGCTTATGATGGAAACAAAGGGTTCACGGCGTTATTATACTATTTGCTGTACTTTTATAGGTTTCAAATTTTGTATAAAATGGAATATAAAAATAAAAAATTCCTTCACTTTACAAAAGAAAATGGATCTTATGATATAATTACATGAAGTTTAACTTACAAATACATACACAAGTCCCTCTATAAATACTTCAAATTATACAAACTACATTAAAAAAATATGTATGACAATCCTCTGTGCTCTGAACTATTTTGTTCTGTGAAAGTTGACACGTACCACTGGTGATCTCCCGTAGGCGGCGGCAGCGGCGGCGGCGGCAGCGGCCGCGCTCATTTGCGGGGAGATGTTGTGCAGCCCCGCGTAGGCTGCGCCGGGGCTGGTCAGCTCCCCATTCATCCCAGCGTGGGGCACGATCCCGAACGGGGTTGGATATGGACAAGGTACTGCCATTGGGGTCCTTAGGCTTGAGGCTACAGACCAAAATGGAAAGAGGAAGGAGGAAAACCAAGAACGGAGGAAACAATAATGAAGTAAGACATTCTTATATATGTTAAAAAATAGGATCATGGTTCAAATGAGCTTATTTTAATATTCTCAAAAGCCATCCAGCTTTCACTGGGGTTCATTTGTTCACGTATTCTATTGAACACAAAATATGTGCACCAGACATGGTAGGTGCCCAGGTGCTTGGTTCGGGTTAAATAACTTTGTCTAACAGCTATTCAATGCTGGTTATTAGTACCCAATGTATTGCACTCTTGAAATTGCTTTATTTTCTTAAAAAACAAGCAGCATAAATATGTAGAAAGCCTTTTTTCTTACTCACCCAAGGGGTCGACTCCTGGTGGTTTTCCGGGTACAGGCCTCAATCCAGGAGTAGAATTGCTGCCAGGGGTGGGCGCATCAGTTCGTGGAGTGGGGGTATTGGACTTTGAAACGGGAGTCGTAGATTTTTCATTCTAACAAGAGATGTAATGGAATACACTGGCAATTAGAACACAGTTTTAACAATGATGTTAAACATTTAAAGAGGAAAGAAAAAAGAAATAGAAAAGGGTCTTTAGCTTGGGCCTTTATTTTCACTAATTAAAAAGAGCTAACAGAGAAACATAAAGAGTTCCCTGAGACCACAAAAGCAATGTCCAGGAGGACATAAACTGAAGCTGAATTTAGGGGAGACCATTTCCAGGAAATTGGTCTGAGTTCGACGGAGGCTGACAAATCATGACACCCTGTGACCGGCCACTTTGCTGGCTTTGATTTAAGACTGAGTGGTTTGAGCTGGGCTCCTGGTGGACTGTTCATGTCACAAGAGGCTTCTTGGTTAACAGGTCCCATTAGAAAAGATCCAAGCTTAAAGTGTCATCGAGTTCAGCAGAGAGGAGTTGCCATTCATTAAGAGAAAGCAAAGAGAAAACAACAAAAAAAACCTGATCTAGTCCTCTGCCAGACATATCCTCCTAATTTGCAGACAAACTGAGGAATTTTCTTTCCCTTAGCTGTGAATTCAAATGGTTATTTGAAAACTGAATTTGTCTCTTTTTTTGTAAATGTTATGCTACAAAGAAATAACTGGTGAGGAAACAAGAAGACCCACCACACAAAAATGCAATTAACTACACAGCTCCAGAAGAAGGGGTATGGGAAGACTATCCTGTCTTGCAAGCAGTTTCATTTTTGCATTTGTGATTTGTGGTGTGAGTCAAGGTAGACTTTTGTAAATGACAGATTACTTTTTGGATAGGAAGGGAAAATTACTGCAGTCATATATAGCTTGGTAATTCAAAGAAAGCTAGCAACAAAATCACATTCAAGCCCCAAACTAAATTTACCATAAACCACAGGTGACAAAACCATCTCCACAACCCCAGTGTGCATTTCTTCACCTTCATTCAGACACGTTTCATGCAATTTCCCCACATTCCTCCCCTACCCTTGCAGAAAGACTCACGGAACAAACATCCATCACCAACAACTCAGTAAACCTATTCGATTCCAAAAATACTTTTGTCAACTAAACTTGAATACTGAATATACACATCTATTTGGAAATAAAAGTCCCACAGAAAAAGATGAAGAATACAAAATTAAAACAGTAATCAAATCCAACCATCTTGAAACAGGAAATATTAAGAAAAGGGTGAAGAACTGCTTACAAGGCTAAGTTCTTTGGATTTGGAGGAAGGAGTACTGCTGGAGGATGCAATGGAGGCTGGACTGATGGGGGCATCTTTCTTGAGCAGGCGTGTCTTGTCCAAGCCATTCTCTCTCGGGGAATGTGTTGGGCTCCCTCGAGGGGAAGATGGATCCTACGAAGGAACATCACGGTATAAATGCAGCATAGAGCATTCACAATGCCGGAGTACTTGGGTGTGGACGTTTCTAGCCGAAAGCATTTAATAGCTCAGAAGTGCAAAATGTTCTGGAATAGATAAGACTCACTGAACTTGCTGAAGAAAATATTCAGCATTGGAGTCAAAGAGAATACTACAATATTTATAGTACTTATTTAAAACAAAAACAAAAGTCAAAACCCTACAAGTTTGCAAGTCACTTGCCAATGAGATCTGCAGGCTGACCACAGATGCCTGGTGTGCATTCATGGGGTTAGCAAAACACACTTGCATTTCATAAAAAAGAATAGCAATAAAAAAAGCATCAGTAGCATATCAAATCAGTAATACATACATTTTTCAGGTAAATAAAAAGTGGGTCCCTTTAGAAATTAAGAAAACATTTTGGATGCTAATTGCTTGGACACTAGTCACTGTTGTAGCTGCGTAAGGGCAGGAAGTCAAATGAGCCATAAACATACCTCATTGGAAACGTCAACCACCAAGTTGTCATCACTCTTCTCACCATCGCTGTCCTGCATTGACAATTAAGAAGCATTATCTCCTCCCCCAGCAAAAAAAAAAATAAAGGCCAGATTTACTCTAGATAAATCCAGACTGATTCCTCCCATCTTATAAAAAGTGAACTGCACCAAACAGCGCTAAACACCCTACAATACACTATGTTCTTTAATCCTTGTGATGATGTTATGAGGTAGGTAATACAATGATTCCACTTTACAGTTTAAAATATTGAAGCTCATGGCTTGCCTGTCACTCTGGAGTCTCTAGTGCAAACTGGCATGCCCAGGCTAACCTAGCCTACGGATGGACATGATCTGTTCTGTCAGTGTTTTTAAAAAACTGGATAAGTAGCCACAATTTTAAAATTGGGTGGTTTCACGTGAAAAGCTAAATTTTCAGCTTTTTTTGAGGCCTGCAGTCTTGCAGGGTACCAGCACAGAAGGTGGAGCAGCAACTGCGTGCCTCCACATGGGGCCCATCCAGCTTGTTCCCTTTACTATGTGACCTGAAGGACCAGTCACTGAAGGAAATGAGCTTCAACCAGGCTAGGGACATCCTGGATATCTCTGTAAGTCACATCCCACACAACATGCTATATTTCTCAGTACATGAGTTCATCCAGACATTTAACAGCCTTTCTATAACCTTACAGTTTTCCTTAACATTTCCAACTGACCACAGAACATTCAGCCTCCTTGAAATATACAGAGGGAAGCAAACATAGCTATAGAAATAATAATATGGAACACCCAAGTCTTCCGCCAGTTGCCAGATACAGCACTCTGTTCTCGCTCACCTGCTTACACACATGCGACTTGGGCTAGCCAACCAAAACAGAGCTATAAATGCAGGAACTACCTTTCTCTCCTAGGATGTTGTTATCCTGTGTTCTAGTTGTGGTTGGTTAGAGTCAAAGGGTAAGATGGCTGCTGATAAAAAGTGACATAAACTGGCCTCCCCCAAAGCAAAGGTGGATGAACCTACATAACGAGCTGCAATTTCCTTTTCTTCAGTTTTCTGCTTTTTGCTATCAGAGGAGTAGTCTGTGGAGTTTCTGTGCTTCTCAGCACCTCGGAAGCTGGCTGATGGGGATACCGAAGAGCTCTGGAATGAGAAAGGGAAGCAGGGTTGAGAACGATCAGCCATTTAACAGTGTGACTTTTCCTAATCACGTCCTTGAGACTCTGTTTCCTTTCTGTTCATTAGTACACACTCACAAAGCTGTTAAGAGGAGACAGGAGAAGGAGTGAAAGGAAGAAAACAGAGATATAGAGAGAAAAACAAGGATAAAAAGAAAAGGGGAAAGGAATGAGGAAATAAAGGAAAGATAAGAAAGTGGAAAGATGGGGCAGAGGAATAAAAAGGAGGCAGGGAATACTATAAACTAAAAAGAGAGAATGGGCTTGGTCTAAAGGTGTTGATATTATACTGCTGAAGCACCTTTGGAGAGGTGAGAAAGGAAGCAGACACGAGAGAAAGGAGGAAAGAAAAGGCACGCTTTCGTTTTTTTTTTAAAGTTTGCTGGCTAATGGGAAGGCAGTATTTCAAGCCTCTACAGAGAAACTATGAATAAATTAAAAGTCCAGCTTGAGGGCCGGCCCGGTGGCGCAGCGGTTTAGTCCGCGCTTGGCAGCCCGGGGTTCGCCGGTTCGGATCCCGGGTGCCCGCCGACGCACTGCCTGTCAGCCAGGCCGTGGCGGCGTCCCATATAAAGTGGAGGAAGATGGGCACGGATGTTAGCCCAGGGCCAGTCTTCCTCAGCAAAAAGAGGAGGACTGGCAACGGATGTTAGCTCAGGGCTGGTCTTCCTCACAAAAAAAAAAAAAAAGAAAGAAAAGAAAAAAAAAGTCCAGCTTGAGAGATAATTAGTAATCCTTCAATGAAAAAAAGAGGAGAGGTACTCATTGGGGATTAAGTACCAAAAAATGGTGATCATGTGACACAAAGGTCATATTTATAGAATTTTGCTTAGTCCTCCCCCTAAGGGCCTGGGAGATGCAGAGTAGCAGGTATACACACACACACCCCCTGCAAAAATCCACTTGATTCCTTTCTGGCACCTAGAGTTTTCATGAGTCCGCTCCTTTTTCTCTCTAGAAACCCAGGAACCCCATTAGGACCAGGGAATGGAGAAAGGTAGTCCCTTCCTCTTGGGATCACAGTCAGTCATCTCTGCTCTTCCACAGAGCTCTCAATTGGAGGGAGGAGTCCCACACACAGAAAACAAACACCAGCAACAAGATCTGGAGCACAGAGCCAGGTGATTACCGGGCACATTCAGATGGAAGGAGAGTTTAAAATCATGGATGAAGAAGTGAAGAGAGCACGGATGAAAACCCCAAGTAACCTTGAGAACTAGCCAGTGACTCAGTTCCAGACAGATTGAACAGCAGCTCTAAATCAAGGTGAGCTGTACGAGGGGGAGCAGGGCTGAGTGCAGGGCTAACCTGTTGAGGGTGGACTGTAAAGGCCGGAGTAGCCAAGTCCCTCAAGGGCACCAGGGCAGGACTCCTGAGTACGACATTAAGCCAGCCTGGGGTAGGAAATGGCTGGTCTCGGAGGGCAGCAGAAAGAACACTTGGAGATAAGAAAAAAATTTCTAGGAAGAACAAAGAATCACCACCAGCATATCTTTGCCCGACATCTAAATCAATTCAGAAAACTGTTCAGTAAAGCTCTTCCTCATTTGTAACTTTATTCCTCTTATATAAAATTAATTCTCTGTACTTTTTTTATCTTCACCTGTTAGTAACAATTCACACTTTCAAATTTACAATGGCCTTTTAATTAACTATGGGAGGCAGTGTGATATCCAGAACTTTTGGCTCTATATTTCATTTCACTTCCACTGAACCATAATGCCACATTCTCTTTTGTGGCAGAACTTCCAAAGCATGTTGTTAGACGAATAGCATAGACTTTTCCCACACCTGGGTCAGTAGAGCTACCAAGAGATCATCCCCTAGTGGTCAGCTGTAGTGATGGCAACTCCATCACCAGCTCCAAAGGCAGGAGCACCGGGTGGGAGTTTGATGGCAGAGGAAGAAGAGAAGGACCAGTGAGTGGGTGCCCACTGACTGATAGGGATTGGATATCTCTAAACCCTTCCTTCCTGTACCAGTCTCTTTCAAGGTTGTATATGAATACTCTAAATTGTATGCACCAAACCCTGTAACTATCCCCACTCAAACATTCACCCTTAAGCTCACTGGCAGAAAAGATGGCAGGTGTTGTTCAGTAAGGCCAAAGATTGAAGCATTAGAAGCCAAACTATTGTAAAAAGTGGACTTCTTGACTTTCATATATCTCCAGAGTCCCAAATCCTCTTTCCCAATCCATAAGACTTGGTTCAGTGCTTCTGCTTTGCTTTCATACTACGCACAACTCAATGCAATCAGGTTTTTATAACTATTACTCCATTGAAATCATGCTTGTAAACATCATCTGTGAGCTACTATGTACCATATTTGATGCCAGAATCCCATATCTAGTTTCTCCTCTCTCCAGTCTATCCTCCACACTTCTGGGATTCATATTTCCCAAAGAGAGATTTGACTACTTCTCACCCTTCCTTAAAAACAACAAATGGTCTCCACTGTCCATAGAGAAAAACGTCCAAATTTCTGAGTATGGCTATTTTCCAAAACCCTTCACTCCGTGCCCCAAATCAGGGCACTGGTCTTGTTTCAGCGCTACGAGCTTGCTGTTCCCCAGCGCTCTGGGAATTTTCACTGCATCTGTAGCCTTTTTTTCCTGGCTTTCAAGAATGTCCTTTCCCTCAGTGTCTTTCTTTTGAAATCCCCTCATTCTTAAGAACTAGCTCTACTGTCACTTTTCAAAGCTCCTTCAGATGCTGTCAGGCAGAATTAATCACTCATTCCTCTTTGTTCACTTAACATTTTGTTCACTCAATGAGTAGATCACTCGCAATCAATTTATGGCTATTTGTTTACAAGGCCACTTCCCACTCCAGCCTGTGGGTTCTGAGGGTGGGGGCACCCATCATAGTGAACAGCAGAAAACTGCCCGGAAATGTTTTTGAACATAAATGACTAAACTACCCTCTGCACTCCTCAATCTTAATCCAAAATTCATGTGATACATTCCCTTTCAGAGGCCACTAGGCTGAATAGTTCCACGGAAAACCAGTCACTAGTAAGACCTGAGTAGACGCCCCTTGGAATTGACAATACAGCAGCAGCTCTGCCCTTTCTTCACTTATATCCCTTTACCTACTTCTAGATGACTTCACCTTACTAGTTTGATATTCTACAAAAAGAAGAAAAAACTGAATGTACATGTATATAATTAACTATCTGCGTCTTTTGATTCTGATACACACTCTACCGAAAGTTTTTTCTACTCTGTCCAAAAGGAAAAACTGATGTTTAAACAATGATGAGATACTTTCTTAAAACTTAATACTAAATGGTAATGCTTATTTAGATCTTTATGCTTATTTATTGGTACACATGCACAAATAGCTTTATTTTTCTTAAACTGGCTGTTTCTGGCTCTGGGGGCAGTATTTTATTTGTGAATTTTACTGTAGAACAGAGTTACATGTTAGAGTTTCCTGGTAGATGATAAAGTAGTTAATTATCGCTAACATTTAAAGGTTAAGCTGCACAATGGGCACTGGGGCAATCGGCAATGTTCTAATAACATAATTGCTCTGGAATCAAAATGGACTTGGCACACTCTCTCATCATGAATCTTACAAGTCCACCATTCTGCCTCTGGAAGGCCACTTGGATCTTTGCTGAGCATGTGAACAGGAGGAATTAAATAAATACTGATAAAAACAAAGTCGTGCTTTTACCTGAAAAGCTTATTTTTATTTCTCTGTTGTTATTTTAAAAGCTTAGCTAGGTTAGATATTTCCCTAGCTTACCATGTAAGAAAACTTACTGGAGCTGCATCTTGACTGTATAAATCTACAAATTTAGAAATATTAAACATAAATCTTTTCTCACTACATATGTAACTACATCAGCAAATCTGTTATGAACAGAGAGTCACAACCAGAAGCAGTGATCCAGAGAAGACAATAAATGTGAATGTTTAGTAAAAAGCTCTGTATTTTCACAAAGTAAACACTGATATTGGCATCTTCAAAAGAAGAAGTTAGATGTTTAATGAAAGAAAAAGAGGGGGAGAAACAAGGTGAAACCAAACAAAAAATAATAAAAATTTGTAAATCTTATATGGAAATCCCAATTGCTTCGGTAGCAAAAGATATGCTTTAAAGACAGCTATTCCTAACATTACAAATCATGTTTTATCTCAAAATGAGAAAAATTCTAGGTCCTAGTTTGAAATCCAACCTAGCCTTTACTTACTAAAGCTACTGACCAAGTCAGTTGGAAAACTGACACCTCCAGCAATCAAAATGGATGACCCCATCCCTTCACCTGTACTACTCTGCCACCTCGAGATCAAAGATGACCATGTATGAGAAAAATTGCTATAAAGTACCACCCCAAAGAGGTAATGCTGTTATAATTAGATAATTTTAATAACAGGGAGCACAAATTTTACTAGCAGGCAAGAGCATCCCTCTGGAGTCAGACTGCCTGGGTTTGAGGCCAGAGTCTTCCACTTAATAGCTGTGTAGCCTTGGGGATATTGCTCAGTCTTGGCCTCTCTGTAGTGTGGGATACCACCTCACCCACTCCCTCACTGAGTCGCTTTGAGGAGTAAGTGATAGAATCCCCATAAAGTACAAGGCACAGTCCCAAACTGAGCCCCTCTGCAACAGCGGCCCAGCACTATGACCGTGCACTGCACTCTATTTACCACAGAGCTTGTAGGGATCTTCTATTTTAAGCCTCATGGAAGGACTAGTCTAGGTATTTGTGTAGTACTACCCCTCAGCATAGATATACAGATGGTCCATAATGACAGGGTTTCAATAGGCTGCTATTAACCAAAACACATCTCCTTTCAACACTCACAGTAAGGTTTTGGTTCAATACTGCAGGCAGAACTATAAATACTACCTTCACATCGGACTTCCTAATTTGATTTCAAATGCATACCAAGCTAATTTAGCTTTCCATTTGCATAGGTGCAGTGCTCAAATGTCCCTGTCCACTTACAAGATTCCAACCAGAAAGAACATGCTAAAGGTCAAGCAGACAATCAAGATCAGGAACTCTAAAACTCATTCGTTACAGTTTGTTTGCTCATCAGCTACGGCCTTCAAACACCCCATCTACTTGGTACCAAAGGGTAAATCCATTTTCAAACAGATAAAGGGGATAATGACAGGGCAGAGGGCACGATGAAAATCTGGCTAGGGTGACTGCAAGTCCTGGTTTGCCCCTGTTTTACATGTGTTGTCCAGGCCTCTCTTTACTCTCAACAATAGTCCAGTATAGATAACAAATTATACTGCTCCTCGAACTGTAGTTCATTCAGTACAGGAATTAGTTTGGGTCAGGGATAATTCAGAGGGAGTCTGTTTGTGGCAGCAGGGGTGGGGAGGATGGAGAAGGCAGGCTGAAGAGCCCTGTAGACCCTTTATTGATGCCATAACCAAAGTCCTCAATTGTAATTTCTTCTGCAAAAGACCATGTCTAGGACAAAAACGAATACCAGTGAGTTTTCTTGAATTCAGGAAGGCTAAGGTGCTGCTGGAGATGAGCAGGGACTCTCAGCTCACTCCTCTTCAGGAGGAAGAGCTCTATGATCATGAGTCATCCAGAACCCATACATTCACTAGTCCTCAAAGCATTTCAGTTATGACATACTTTCAACATGTTTGGAAATACAAGTAATATCCTGAATAAACCTATGCTTACCAAACTAACATAGAACCATATCCCAACGCATTTCTGATTGATATTTTATTGTATGGTATTACACAAAATGTTTATATTCCCATTCATAGAGCTCTTTATAACTGATAAACATTTTAACATTTATTGTCTCATTTATAAGGAAACAACCAAGAGAGACAGAGAAAATAATCCTCAGTTGGGAAAAATTAAATATAAAAACTTTAAAATGAAAATTATTTTGTCAAAAGGTACATGCCTTACATACTGCCTCATAATGCATGCAAATTTGAGTAAATTAGCTTAAAATTTATAGCATGCTGGTGGTGACAAACCCAAATATGGTAGGGCTCTGAGACAGTCCACTGGTGTCAGTTTAGTGTTCATTACAGTAAGACTTTATTTTATAACCTGCTTAAGGAAGTCATTAAAAACACAATCTGTATATAACCCTCACAGAAATTGCTTTTTTAAAAATTAACATAAATCAAAATTCACCTTCAAAAATGACTGAGACCTGCCCTTGTTAAAACAGGATTTAATATAATCTCCAGATAAAGTAACGAATCTGTTCTTAACTAATGTTTCACCTTCCATAACATTTCATAACAACACGTTCTTTAAAATGTTCTATTGTTTTCTTTGTCTTTCTGCTTCTCCCCTGGTAAGAAAAACTTGGATCAATATAAATTTCATTTGAAGATAATCAAAATTTTATCAAATCAGAGGAACGATAAAGAACAGAGGTAGTGTCCACAATGGACATGGTATGGGTGCTCGAGTCTGCTCTGGGGTTAAGACTAGGCCACACCATTTGCTGTGTGACCTTGAACAAGCTAAGCTTCCATGTTCCCAGTGGGTAAAAGGAGGATTACAGGAGCACTTCCTTAGAAGGCTGCTGCGAGGATGAGAGGAGAATGCATGTCGTGAAGCACAGTACCTAGCATCGTGAAGAGCTATTCCTTTTTGGGTAATGTGGAAAACACCACACAATCTTAGTCTACTTATGAACTCATTCAACAGGTATTTACTGAAGACCTACTAAGTACAGAAACAAAGATGAATGAAATATATATCTTGCCCTCCAGTAGGGCTCCATGAATTAAAAATATTTAGAATACAAAAGTCCTACTTATTCTTTCCTTCATGCAGTAGAATATACAGCACTTTGATATTCAGTGAGTCATGTTTTGTTTCCATGGCCTCAGCACTATGTATTACTTGGTCAGGATAAAATGCCGTAATAATTTATAAGGTATCAATAAAATTGATTTTAAATTAGAACATTATCTCCTGTCCTCTGGGGGTTTCTTGACTGTTATTTCCTCTTCCTGGAATAAAGCTGTTGGCTCCACCCCAGAAATTTCATTCAATACAGTCACTTTTGTAGGCGAGCTGAGCTGCTGGAACGTGATGCTTGACACCAAAGATACAGGTTTGATTCTTGTATAAGCACCATAACTTCCAACTCTTATAGCCACTGTCTGCATGTGGTCCAAACTGTGGGTCATAGGAGGAAGCAATTGGGGAAATGAGTGGGGATAAGTACACCCCCTTACCATTGATGGAGAAGGGCACACAAGTCACTTACATCTCTTAAATTGTCTAATCACCCCAAAGCCACATCATGCCTTCAATCCAATGGACCTCCTCAAAGTCTGCAAGACCTAGCATTCCTATGTGCATTTGTCCAACACAAAGAATTCACCTCCCTCATTAATACACATTCTGTAAATCTTGTATGCAGACACTACGTAAAGTATAGTTACCTGCACCTGTCTGTCACCTGCTTCTGGGATTATTTTTTTTTGGCATAGCATCTATAAAACATACCCCAAACCATTCATTCACCTATTGCCTTATAACCAATGTTACTAAGTGTCACTGACAAATACGATGCGATACATGAATCTGTCCCCAAAACAAAAGAGGGATGGTTGGCAAAAATTTCCTTCCTGAATTTTCTGTGATGGTGAATTTGCTTTAGACCTATTCTTGTACTGTGCTCTGTTCTTGAATAAAAATACCAACATTCTTCTAAAAGCTTCTTTGAAAGAAGCTGAAGTAGGGTAGGTGCTCAGAGAAAATAAGTGACTCAGCTTTAAGACTTGGCAAGCTATATCTTAATGGACCAGAATCCTCATTTTAGTAACTATTAAATTTATTGGAAAAGAAAGTCTTTTCATGTTGCCATTTTTTCCAGTAAAATGTTTTAATCTATTTGAAAGGCTAAACATTTTTTTCTTCCAAAGAATGGTAACTCCACAGAGCCTCATATATATTCTTGTGTATTATGTATGCAAATATACTCTATACACTATTGGAGGGTAATTCAGCAGGAACACAGAAGGAAAAGGACAGTACAGTACATCAATTTAAAGGCAGGTTGCCTAACAGTTTGAAGGTTGCTAATCAGATACTCCCAGCCTTCTTCATACCACCTCAAAAGTGCAAAAGTTTTCAGTGATCACTTAGCCAATTTGGTCTTAAGGTCTTTCATTAAAATACTAAAGTGAGTGGTACTCTAGAACAGAACTGGCTACATGTTATTTTAAATTTTCCTTGTAGCCATTTAAAAAACTTTAAAACAAACAGGTAAGCTTAATCTTAATCATATATTTAACCCAATGCATCCCAAAATACCACATCAGCATGTAATCTATATCAAAATTATGAATGAGACATTTTCCATTCTTTTTTTTAGTACCAGGTCTTTAAAATCTGGTGTGCACTTTACACTTACAGCACATCTCAATTTCGAATGGCCACATTTCCAATGCTCAGTGAGCCACATGTGGCTTGTGGCTACCATATTAGATGACACAGATTTAAAAGTTCTTGAAATCACAATGGGAATCAACACCCATTAATACAAGCATCCAGCACTTTATAGAAATACAGGCCTGATCTGGCCCCTGCCTACCTTCTCCAATCTCGGTTGAAGGTCTCTCTCTCATTGTGCTGGACACCCCCTATTCGTTCACCCCACAGTGCAGGCTTCTGCCAAGAACTCTCTGGCCCCGCCTCTGAGTGGCTAGCATCTTTTCACCTTTTACGTCGCTGCTTAAACCCACCTTCTCAGAAAGGTCTTGTTGGTAATGCTCTCCAAGGAGATCCCTCCTGGAAATCTCTATCATAGCCCCTTGTTGACTTCCGTCCTAGCATCTATATCATTGCCATTATTTTGATTATTTGCTTAGCTCTTCTACTTGACTAGAAGTTCCATAAAGGCGGGGACCACACCTGTTTTCATCACCATGAAAATCCAGTACCTGGTTTAGTACCTCAGTTAACAGCTGCTGAACAAGTCAATGAGTATAATACTTGATCTGCTCGTGCATCGATCCTCATACATCACCTGTTCCCATGTTATTTTCATTATATTGAGATTAAAGATAATGCAATCTTTAATGTCCTCATCAGGCGTCTGTGACCAGGGAGAAACAAATCTTACTCACATCTGACCACTGAAAAGGCAGGATTTAAATGAATCCTGCCTGACAGACCACCACGTGAAGAATGCAGGCATCAGCAGTCTTTCTGTGGCCACTCATTTAGAGACTCCAGATGCCTGGGGATCTCCTGGAAGTGTTTATGCCCCAAGGAGGTATGTGGTAAAAGGAAAAAAAAATCTTCAGTACTCCCATTTTTTTCTGGATAGTAAGTCACCACACACAGGTGATGAAAAAAAGAGCCAAATATAGGGCAGACAGATATAACACTTTTTTAAAAAAAAAGAGCTTTACATTGGTTGATTTTTAAATCATAGACAACTACCTAGGGTTACATAAATTTTTAGTATGTAAAGCACCATAAAGCATTAATATCAGTTTAACAAAGTGACTTCAGTATCCGAGAAAGGAAAACAAATGAGACACAGATACTTAGAGGCACAATTTCAAATCGTTCCAAAGAAACAATCTCAAGCAGCAGATTTCATTTGACAACTGCATCTAAAGATGCAAGCGTTTGACAAGATACACACAACACTGGAAGAACAGGTTGATTCACCAGGCACATGCCGAGATTCCTCTGGTCTAACCAGGAAACAAAACACCATTACTCCACTAACCAGTGCTAGATGTTAAAAGGGGAGTCAGGTCATGGTTTAATCTCTCCTGCTCCCCTCAAATGATCACAGGCCAGAGAGCTAAATGGTAAGGGAATTATGGAAAACGTCTCAGAGTTCTGCTCCACTTGCACCCCAAACAACTGTGAGTGCTGGTCCGCTGCTCCAGCTTCTCTGACCATTCCCTCTCTCCTCTCCCCTCCCCCCTTCATCCCGCCCCACCCTGACTGCAATATCTCTGTCAATACTTAGTCTTGCAGGTGGCACTATGGGCTAAAGAGGTTGTTGACCCTTATTCTAACGTGTCCTTTTAGGTTAATTACTTTTGTATACTCGGTGTACTCCGTGACATTTAATCACTACAACGCTCCTCGGTAAACAGAACTGAATGGAGCCCATTGCAATTTGGCACTGAGCTAAATGGTGCGGTAATAGCAGCACACTGAAAATGGACTGAAAGAAAATGCTCTCACTCACCACACTGAGAAACGAGGTGAAGACCATTCGATCAATCACTATTTTATTAAAAAGGAAGAACACTAGGTCAGTGGTATGCTTTTGCTATTTAATCCTAAATATGGCTTGAAGGGCCTCCACACTTTGTAATGTAAGGACAGTCCAGTAAGTGTGTGCTGAATGAATGAATGAACATAAAAATAACTCCAAGTGTAGGTATGACTTTTGTGATCGTGTATCTCCCGTCTGTGTCTCTCCTCACATGTTCGTGCGCACACACAAGCATACAAATCCCATCGCAGGATAGCCCACTGCTAACAGCCAACAGTCTACCATCTTGGTAGTCTTTTGATTTGTAAGTGTCCAGGGCACAGAGATCTAGATGCAGAAGATCCCACACCTAGTGTGTAAAAGAAAACATTCCAGGAGCATGGGATTAATCAAATGTCACGTTGTAGACTTTGAGCCACTGACACAGTTTGATAAACCAGACAGCCATGGACTTCCCTCCATTGGGAGTGGAGAGTGGGTCAGAGGCCATTAGCAGCCTTGACAGTGCCAGCCAGACCACTGGAGGCAGAGGGTGATTCTGCAGAAATACTTTCAATACTAGTTGGTAAAAGGGAAATGAGGCTCTACTCCTCTATCTGAAGAATAAGACAGACTTTGCAAACAGAGTCACGCATTGTGATGCCAGTCGAATGTTACGACTTCAGCTGAATGGCTATTCTGTGGTGGCACTGTGCTAGACAACAGGGACACAAAGTGACTAAGGCACCAGTTTCACAGCGTTGTGGAGTCCAGAGGAAAGGGGATGGAATGGAAGAATCACGGGCTCGAGAGTGAGAGTGCTCTGGTTTCCCATCTCAGCTCTAGCACCTATTAGCTGTGTGAGTCTGGCAAGTTAACCCCTCAAGGCCTCGAATTTCCTACCTATAAAATGGAGATAAGGATTTTGTCCTACAGGATTGTCATGAAGATTAAACAAGATAACTACATGAAGTGCCAGGCATACTGCCCTTCCTTTCATGCTTTTTTTCTAGAAACTGCCCTGGAAGACAATGGCCAAGCCTTTGCCAGCAACCTAATCTGTGCAGCAGGAGGCCCCAAGAGCTGCTGTGAATGTCTCTACTTGACCTTCCTTTGAAAGAAGGTAAGGGGCACTTCCTCAACTCTCAGGTTATGGGGAAAAGCCACTCTATTTGTCCAGATTCAAACATTTCAGACAGCATATTCACCAGTCTGGGCAGCTACCTGCCTTCTCAGCTTGGTGGCCTCTTCAGAAGTTCTGCTCTTTCTCCTTATTTATAGAACTAATGGCAAATGTGCTGCCTTCTAGCATGACCTTGAGTTAGGGTGAGAGTGAAGACTAGACTTGCAACTTCACTGGAACCTAACAAATGAGTCAGAAGTGAGGCATCAAGACTAATGGGGGAGGGAGGGCACAGCATGTATCCCTTGTTAATAACTAAATACCATCAGTTACTGAACTGAGTCCCAACTGCGTGCTGAGTACTCTGCTGGGCCTAAAGTACTGACTCAGAATACAGTAAAAAGGGCGGACGAGAACTCTGCCCTCACAGCACACTCATTCTAGCAAGGGAACATAAAAATATAGTAAATTAAGCTATTATTAATAAATAAAAAATGAATGATAAAATAAGTGCAAATGGTAACATGTTACAAAGGACATAAACAGGACACTAAGAATGAGACTAACTAGTGACAAGGGGGTTGGAAACCACTTCTTCAAAGAGACAACATTCAGGCTGACACCAGAAAAAAACCTGGAGCCAATCACGTGAAGAGCCAGGAGAAGAATGTAGCAGACAGAGGGAATGGCACATGCACAGGCCTTGAACAGGTGGAAAGCTTGCGGTGGTACTAGAACAGAAGGGCTGAGGACATGCCCTGGGGGGAAAGCATGAGGGGACAATGGTGGGAGGAGGCAGGGGCCAGGCTGTATAGGACCCAGCAGGCCATGGCGAAGTCTGTGTTTTATTCTAAGTGCCACTGAAGGGGAGCGATGAGATGATACACATTCTAAAAACTACTCAGATCTTTGAAAAGTTCTGTTAGAGAGGGGCCAGAGTCGGAGCAAGACTTTTAAAATCACTTAAGAAAAGATTATGTTGTCTATCTCCACTCTTGGTAATTAAAAATAAAAACAATACTAAGTGTACAACATAAACCTTACATGTATGCTAAAATTAAAATAATACAACTCTGAATTAGAGCATCAAAGCTGAGCTTTCATCAATTTTGGTGCCTCTGCTTTACTAGTGCTGATAGCATGCGCTTAAGTGGGCCTGCCCAGTAATAGGGGAAGCAGTGGTCCAGGGGGAGATGCTGGTGGCTCAGACTGGAGGGAGTGCTAGAGAACGGGAGAAGAGGATGGATTTGAGAGAGAGGCAGAGGTATAACCCAGTGACTCACTTCATACACACATATGTATGTGTGTGTGCACTTAAGTATGCATGAGCATGTGCAGGTGTATACGTATGCATATAATTAGGATGGAATCATGTTTGTCAACATACTGATGTTATTTTCATGCACCTGCAATCTGATATAGGTCCATACTGGAAAAAGAAAGGGCAGGAGTTTTCAGTATCCCACGAGAATGTGTCTAATCTTAAGGGGCTCATGGGACTGTATGTTGCATGTGAATGACACCCTCCAGGTTTACTACAAGGGGGGACGGGGGAGCAACCAATCTAATCAACCAGAATTAAATTTCCACAAAGTGATATACCAGGTATTTGAGATAGATGCTGAAGAATAAATGATCCTTTCTCCAAGAAACTTACAAAGAAGGAAACTAAGACATACTTCTGTGATCAACAGAAAACTGAAATATACGAGCACGGTAACATGTTAATAAGAAAAGGGGTGCTCTCTGGTTTCAGAAGGGGTGGGATCTACCCACTGAGACTTCCTGTGGGAGAGGTAGGCTGGGCACTGCTTGGGAAGGAAGAGTAAGCACACCCAGGGCCCAAATCTGAACTGAGGCACTTCCAGGCATAGGAGGAGGTTAGGCTAAGTCTGGGAGGAAGTGGAGGAGAGTAAAGCACGGAGCAGCTAAAACCCCAAAAGGTGTCCTGTCTCTGGGGTGGGGTCATGGGCTGGGAGGAGACAAGCCGGCAGGGAGCCAACAATCCAAGGACTGGGCAGAGGTTCTCAACCCTGGCTGCAGTCACCTGTAGAGCTTTAAAAAAAGCCCCACCTGGACCCCACCCCAGAGCAATGAAGTCAGACTGTCTAGATTGGTGGCCTGGACAACTTTAAAAGCCCCCAGGTAACTCTAAAGCTGGGAAGCTCTGACCTAAGGCATAATCAGAAAATCAGCAGCCCCTGTGACTGCTGTCAGTTAGAACTCCTAATCAACTAGAACTGCCTACCTATTAGCACCACATCACCTGCAGGCCTTTCAGAGAGCACAGTCAGCTCACAGGTAGTGACAGCATCCCAGACTTTATCTCCCTGTGGCTGTCCTTGTCAGGATGAACCACATTTTCCTAGTAAGAAATAACATATTTCAAAATCATAGTTCAGAGTTGGGAGAAAAAACTCAATCATGACCACGTAACAAGATGCGGCTAGATGCTCTTTACACATTTCTCAGCCAGGGAATGCGGTGTTCCCATGTGTGACTCTACAATGCTGACAAAGTGATGTATTTTGAGTGCCATAATTAAAACAATAATCTCAATAAAGTGAGCATTATGAGATAATTGGCCATCCTCAGGTATTAAGCAAACTGTGGTAAAAGCCAAGGCTACTCATCACCAAGGTCAATTACAATAATTGCTTATCTGAATTACATTATTGCTATTGTAAACCCTGCTTGAAAAAAAAAAAAACAAAAACAATAAAACCTGATCTCACACACACCACAGGGAAAGACCTGAGAAGGAGTTCTTGTTGCTTGACTACTGGTCATTTAAAAACTCCTATCATCAACTCTGCAGCACCCAACTTACCCCTATTCCTTTAAACCACATTTCCTCAGCTTTGCAGTCTGAGTTAAGGAAACACGCCTATCAGACATTAGAGAAGTGGCTCAGAAGAGCAACCGATGGTAACATATAGGAAAACGAAGTGGATCTAAGTTAATAATAAAATTAGAGGGTACCAGAGAGAAACACCCATTACCCTGTGAGTTGCATTCCCCGCCCATCAGCACATCACAGAAGTCTTTACTGTCCTTTGCAGAAACTGGGTCTCTCGGTTATGTTGGTTTATAGCTTGTGGGAAGACATTTCACTCTCCACATGCCACTGTCAGCTTGTGTAGATTAACACTCAGGCTCCAGGAACCAACGGTCAAGCAGAAGAGTCAGGAAAAGCTTTGAAGACCATGAGGGAAAACAGAATTTTTGACCTTCCTTAGGCTAATTGGAATGTGTTTGGCAATCGAAGAGTATAAAACTTCTTTTTTAAGCTGTGATTAAACATCAAGACTTTGATGTTTTATACGGTATTCTTCCCCAGTAATTAACTGCACTAATGAAGTTAATTAGTGGGGAAGAATACCGTATAAAACATCAAAGTCTCGATGTTTAGTGTCACTATCAGTTCAACTAAGCAGTAATAAAGAAATAATTTCTTAAAACACATTTATGCATGCTCAGGACTTCTATTTACAAGCTCAAACTGTACGACAGAAACATTTTTCAAAATATCCAAGGATGCTTTCCACAATACAATCCAACAGCACTGACAGCAACAACACATCATTTAATGTAGAGTAATTAAGTGGCCAAGAACGCCACATAAAGCAAAAGAATTGAGACATTTAATCATAGTTATGAGGATGGTTATAAATCTAACATTCCTGTGAGATGAAGGAATGGGGGAAACCCCAGGCAAATAGCCACAAGAAGAACTCTGTAACCTGAAGGCTAATTCTAATTATGCATTAGACAGTGAGTCTAGCTTCAGTGTGAGAAAAAAAAAATGGGCCAAGTTATAAAACAAGAACTGCAGACAGCAGGTCCTTTCAGGCACTATCGGACAGCACCGAGTATACTTTGCCCTTCCTTTGGAACACAGTGTGCAGGGATGGTAAGAACACCGGAATGTGAAGACCAGCAGTGGGCCTTCTCGACATGGAGCTCACAGCCAAGAACAGGCTCTATCGAACATGGCAGCAAAGTTCTCATCTTAGGCTGGGAGGGACCAGAAAAATTACCCAGCCCTTTGTTATTCAAAGTGTGGTCCACTGTCCAGCAGCACTGAGATCTGAGAGCTTGTTAGAAACGCAGCATCTCAGGCCCCGCCTCAGACCTACTGAAGCAGAATCTGCATTTGAACCAACATGTGTGCTTTTTATGCTCATTAAAAGTTTGAGGAGCACCTGTCTACTTCAACCTCCTCACTTCATGAGGGAAGAAATCTGAATCCCGAGGGAAGAAGTAACTCATGCAAAGTAACACAGCGTAGATACCAGAAGACAATCCTCTGATTTTAATAAGAGGCACAGGAAATGATGCCTGTGTACTGTGAAAAGAAACCAACCTATATATAGAGGAGCAGGGCACCATCAATAAAAGAGGACACAAAAGGGGTCAAGGAAGTGAAAAAGGGACTTACTTCATTAGGTCTGACAGATCTGGGTTCAAATCTATTTGATATCAAACATGTATGAAGTGAAAACTTACAAATTCTGTAAACATGAAAAATAAAAACGACATTAAAATGGGTAAAAAGAAAACAACTCAGAGAAGGAAAAGCTCAGAGGTCTCCACTTTATTTTTTTGAAGGGAGAGGGAGACGAGAGAAAATGCGGCATCCATGGGGCCATTGCATATGACTGCGCAGGATGTGGACTGCACAACTTGGGAGACCACCATATATGCAAACATCATAGTCCACGTGAACTGTGCTCCTGCACAACTGTGCGTGGCCAGACTAACCCAAGCCCACAAGAGTGTGAGAAGCATAGACAGGCTTGTTGCATCACCTAAGGTTGAATCCAAGGGTCAATTAGGATTTCAGAGGATGGGGGGAAAAAAAAGAACAAGAATGTAGGCTACATAAAATCCAATTGAGCAATTTCATTAGAATTGTTAATTGTATAATGAATGTGTCTCTCCCAATAAAATGTGCGCTCCATGAGGGCAGACATTTCTTTGTCTTTTTCACCACTATATCCCAGAGCCTGTACTCAGCCAGCCACTGAATAACAAAATTTTAAAAACATTTAACACACACCTACCAGTTCTTTGGCTTATTACATGTAGATGCTCGTTCTAGCATCATACAGTAATTACTACACTGATGATGAAACAAAATTGACAGATAAACTTAACTCTTGGGAGCTGTGTTAGTTTCCTAGGGCTGCCTCAACAAATTCCCACAAACCATGTGGCTTAAAACAACAGAAATTTATTCTCTCACAGCTCTGGAGGCTAGAAGTCCAAGATCAAAGTGTTGGCAGGGATCCCTCTGAAAGCCCTAGGGAAGAATCCTTCCTTGCCTCTCCTGCTTCTGGCGCTTGCTGGCAATCCTTGGGATTGCTTGGTTTGTGGCAGCCTAACTCCAATCTGCCTCTGTCTTTGCATGGCCTTCTCTCTATCAGTTTACGTATTTCCCTGCCGCCACCCCTACCCCCAGTAATGGTGACAATGTCACTGAAGTGTCTCCACAACTATTTCTTCTAGATGACTTACTCACCACATCCATGTGGCCCTCCCTCAGCGTCAGGGCAGAGGCACTGGCTTTTTTACAACTAGAATCTCTATAGAAAAGTTCTCCCACCCACTTCTTATTTCTTTCTGAGTCGTGCCTCATCTCCACCTTTGGAAGTACTAAGGAATTCAACCTGTAGCACTTCTCCATAGGAACAATATTTATAACACAAAATGATGAACTTGACCCTCCAAAACATTCTCTGACTCAAGACCGTGAATGAGTGAGGGCAGCAGCAGACACGATGTGACAGACCCACAAAAACACTCCTTAGGCAAAGTATGGTCCCTTGAGGTGGAAGGCTACTGGGTGGAGGATAAACTAAGAATACATGAGCTTTTTCCTCTAAAAAAAGTTTTTGAAGATTAACAATATGCCTAAATAATATGATTGGTACATAATTTTCTTAATTACTTGGGAGTTAATACCTGAAATCAACGAAGTCTCCATCATGAAGTTACTTCTGACTTGGAAATACTTTTCTGATAAATAATAAGCAAACTCAAGACACTTTTAATTCAAGCCTAAGTAGCTAAAAAACAGAATTCACGCTCTCTTACATCCTAATATTCTGCCAAGTAGTTAAGTGTGATAAGTGACATTCAGACATATGACCTTCTGTTCAGTTCAAATGAGTTATCTTTAGATATCTTGTAATGACTATTCTTGTGATTTAAGTACCTCATAATAAAATCCATCTTTCGTTTTGCTTTTGTTTAGGAAAGGCTTGAATAACCCCTACAATAGTGTTCTGGCAAGCACTCTTAAATTATGTAATTCACCAGGTTCAACTCTGCTGGTACAATCACTTTCAAAGAAGATGGTTATAATACATTATCATTACAGCTATACAATCCAAGTTGAATTTTCCTTGGCTGGATTCCTAACATTTTAATGCTGAAATTGATCTGTTTTAAAAACATCATGTGAAGGGTTTTTAAATACCATACATGCCCAAGCTCTTTATTTTAAATGCTTTAGAAATGAGCTTGCATAAACAGAAAAAAAAATCTGTTCTCTAATCTAGCATTAAGCATATTTTAAAGAACGACAGGCATGTTTCCAAACAAACTACTGCAGTATACAAATTACCCAGCAGGGATGAGGATAACAATGCCTCTAACGTGGGTTTACAACCTAGAGAAAGCTGACATCTCATCAAAGTTGTCTTGGAAACAATATTCTTTGTATTATTCAAAACACAAGAGGTGCACATTTGGGCGTGGGCTATTTCTTGAGAAGCAGTCAGATCGTGAGGCTGCCAAGGTTCTAGAACAATGATGAGGAATGGGAGTATGTAAGCACTGAAATTATTTATGCAAGGCGTTCAAAAGAACATGGGACCACCATTACTCACATGCCAGGCTACAATCCAGTTCCCACTTGGGCAGATCTTCCTTTACCTCTAAGACCACTGCGTAGACTGAATGCAATAGTGGCCACACTTTTTCACACCTCCCTGCATCCACATTTGGTAGCATCTTGTCATACAGATGCTAGACTTGGTCATGTGACTTGCTTTGGCCAAGGGTACAGCAGCAAATATGCAATGAGAAACTCTCTTGGACTCTACTACTGCCAGAAGAACGAGCCTTGGCTAGCCTGCTGGAGGGGTACAAGAGATATGTGGGGGAGAGCCAGGTCACTTGAGCTAAAGCCATTCTAGACCACATAGCTGACTGCAGACACATAAGCAAATTCAGCCAAGATCAGCCAATCAAGTTCAGCCAAACCTTGCCCAGGTAGAAGAACTTCACCTGTAGCCTACACAAAGACTAATGATAAATAGTTTTGATTTTATATCACTAAATTTTGAAAGGTTTATTACACAGCAATTTCTAACTGATATAATCATTTAACTGAAAATATGCACTATAGGAATAAAGCCCCACTCCCCTTTTTAAGCCATCCATATTAGGAATAGATGAAAACAATGTAAATTAAAAAGCAAGCTCATTCCTTTCTGGTTCTCAGCCTTAGGACTTCTAATACCTCAAGAAATGAATCAACATACGTATAAATGGTAAACTATCATAAATTCATTAATGCATCACCAATGCCAAGTTTGAAAAGCACTCTAGAATTTTTGGATTATTTCCACATGTATGATCATATTTGCCCTCCTCAAAACATTGTCAGGATAGTATTATCATGACCATGTTAGTGAAGAGCAAACAGAACTCTAGTGAGATTAAGTGACTGCTTATGGCCACACCACTAGAGAGAAGTAAAGCTGGCATTAGAATATAGGGCTTCCAACTCTAGACCTCAACTGATTTTCACTAATACCTAACACGAAATAAGGAGACTATGACAAGGTCAGTGAGATTACTCATACTTTATCAATTCATGGAGTAAAAAAGGCAAGACATAAAAAACTGTATATTGATGTAACTGAAATAACTTAGAAAAAAACAGAATGGCTCACAGTATGAATCCTAAATTACATTGATATTCCAGGATTATATAAGTTAGATATATATCATTATTTTTAAAATATCCTTTCTTTAAAAAGCAATGAATATTTTCCCAAGCCAATATTTTTGAAATAATTCTCAGCATTCAAATTATGTACACAATTTGTGACTCAAAGGAATTTTGAAGATAAAGGGCCCAGAGTAATGATATCTTCATAAAATTAGTCAGGAAAGGCACTGTGGAAACTATATAACTGGTTCTCTCCACATCTGAATATTAAAATAACTCTTGACTTCGTGTTTATGCTCAGCTTAATTCTACATCTCGTCTTCATTTAAATTTCCTCCTGAGGAGATTTTTAAAAAAAGGGGATACAAAAGCATCTCAGAGGGTTATCATTTTATGAAAAAAGCACCATCTAAACCCTAATGGGGACAAAGAAGGATTTCATCTTAAAGATGAAGGAAGGAATTCATCTTAAAGACAAGAGGCGTAAGTTGGGAGTTAAATTAATGGTCTACATCAAAGGTAGGCCAATTTTTTCTGTAAAGGGCTTGATAGTAATCATTTTAGGCTTTGCAGGCCAAAAAAGGTCTCTGGTGAATATTCATTGTTTGTTTACAACCCTTTAAAAATATAAAAACCAGTCTTTGCTCAGAGGCCACAAAAAACCAAACCAGGAAATGCTTCGGCCTGTGGGCCATAGTTTGCCCACTCCCTTGTCTATATAATTGCAAGAGAATGTGGCGTATTCCTACATTTTTTATAATCTGAGGACAATCCCCACCACAATCATATCAAGTTTCCATCATTCTCTCCTCAGGGTGCACTCAATAGGACTCAAGAGAGGAGAGATGAAGATCTGTGTGGTATGGTCTGCAACTCCACCCCAGGGTCACTTTACCACTCTGAGAAACTTGAGCATTTTGATTTTCATGATTTTAAATGCAGGGGAAAGGTCATAAATTGTCATCTGATAACTTCAGCTATGGGTTAACCCAGTTTCATGGCTTAACTTATGCCTAGGACACTGGATGAGAAATTGCTGGCTGACTGGTTTGAAGTAGAATGGGCTCAAGTTGCCTGAACATCTTTCCCTTTCTTCACTGATTTATTCAAGAGTGTAACAAATGACTACCGTATCAGAGGCACTCCAACAGGAATACAGGAATGTTCCAAGCTGAAAAGGACAAGGTCTTTGCCCTCAAAGTGTTGTGTCCATGGAAAAGTCAGAGATAAGATAAGCACACAAGTCCAAGGCTGCACTTAAGAGACTGCACGTCAGGAAATCCTTTGGAGCCAGATGTGCTTTGGAAATCAGTATTTTGGTAAGTTGAGAAAGGCAATGATACATTTACTATAGCAGTGTCTGGGTTAACACCCCATAATCAAACATTAATATTTCTATAGTCAATTCGCTTTTGTTACCAAATGAGATGCAAAAAAATCCTTCTGTTTTCAGAGCTTTTTGGATTTCATAGTTGTGGAAAAGGGATTGTGGGCCTGGCTAATCTTAGAAGAGTCTGCAAATTTACTTTGTTTTTCTCTTTTATAAAGTTTTAACTTAAAACCACATAATATGGTCATTCCAGATCCAAACGCTAAGCAATTACCAACTTCTGTTGCATTAGGGTGGCCTATGGCACCAGATCTTCACAACAGACTACCTGAGTTTCTGGTGAGGTGAGTTCAAGCTAATCGAGATCTGACTCTTAGTAACATTTTCTTATGTCACATGAGAGTCATAAAAAAAAAATCAGATTTAAAAAACATACATAAAATACTTCCTAGGACAGAGTTAAGGAATCCTTGGAAAGTGTGTAGTGTGGCTTTCTTAATTACCCATTGAATCACTAAATACCTGTAGTTATGTGGCTAGAAAAGGCAATGCAGTTTTAGAAAGGCCACCTTAGTGGACATTACATTTCTAATTTCTAAGAAAACACATTCCAACACCCCATAATATGAAAGCTAGAGATCTTCTGACCTTCTTAGTATGTATGTCCTGCCACTCTATGAGCAAAGAGTCTGTGCCCAATTGACCTTTGCTTCTGCTACAGCAACCTGTATAAAGTAAGCCGTTTATCAAAATCTAACAAATAAATGAAAGCTATTTTCCTTTGTACACATAAACATGAAAAACAAAATATATTGTTCATTGAATTGGCAGATGGCGAGTTCCTTTTACCACAGTTGATAAAGTATATCCAAGACATTTTAATCCATTAATACATAATTTTCCCCAGATGGAATCTGAATTTTTAGACATAGACACAAGTTTGAGAGCTCCTAGTCCAACCACTTTGGTGTTAATAGTAGGTAAAAGCAAGTGGAAGAACTTGTCCACGGTCCTCTACCTAGCAAGAGGAGAAGCTAGGATTAGAACAAGGTCTAATGTGGTTTCCAATTCAAGCTTGCAGTGGAATTCTGCTGATAAACAAGGTCATTTACTGAATACAACGTATACAGATTAAAGTCTACACATTGTTTTTGGCCTTATTGCATTAGGCTCACAGAGTCTGGATTATGAGGAAACAAAGGTTCTAATTAGCCAAGAGGCAGGTCCACACACTTGAACTTAATGAAGCTCATCACCCCCGGACCTAAGCATCCCGGATCCTGGTAGGGTTGTGCACAATTTCTCTTCTGCCTCATTTCACATATTCTACAATATAGTCTACTAATTTCTATAAAAGACACAGGGACTATATACAGTACAAAATAGTTCCCTGAACTTGTTAGCAATTGTGTCTCTCAACACTTGCTTTGCTAACAAGCTACTGATTTGATACTCACCTTTATACAAAAATAGGCATTCAAAAAAGTTGTTGTTTTACTAAGAGCACCTGGTAAGGTTAACCTTTCAGTAACCTTCCTTCTGAAGTTTCTGAGTTTGGTACATGTAAAGAACCTTTTACACTCCCCATTTCTGATTCTCTAAGTATCAGAACTGGACCACATTTATATATATGTGAAATTAATGACAAGCCTACAAAATTCAGGAGAAGGAAAGCTGTGAGGACACCACATCTTACAACTTCTGGGATACTACAGGCTCAATATAAGTTTGTTTCCAGAAAAGAAAATTTTAAAAAAATCTATCAATTGTTAAATATAAATTCAAAATACAGAAGTGTCTTAGTGAAAAAAATAACTACAACAGGTTATCAGGACCCAAAATTATAAATTTAAAAAAATTTAAACAGTTCCTACCATGTCATCTTGTCCCTGCCATTATCACAGTCCAGTACTTACAGGTAATTAAAATTAACATCTTGAAGGAAAAGGCAAGGACACCCTAAAATGAGACAAGGCACGGAAAGCACAGGGATCCAATGCCTGGCACACAACACGTGCTCTAGATGCTCCAGCAGTCTAGCCATTACTATTATTTCCATTGTGGATACATCTTCAAAAGGACAGAAAATCATAAAGATGCCACAAACTTCATTAATTCTAGGCACTACAACTTTTAGCACACAAAGTGTTTTGAATTAGCAGAATACCATCTTAAATACATGATACTAGCATTTCCTAAGAATTGACTAGATGCCAGGCACTTTTACACACATTGTCTCATTTAATCTTGTAAAACCCAATGAAATGGATAAATTACTGTTATTATTATAAAGAATCTAATTGGGAGAAACTGACTAACTTGCTAAGTCATCTATCTCTAGTCTATGGAAGACCTTGATGTGAACCTAGATCCATTCAGTTCCAAACCCAATCTCCTTTGAGTTACAGCTAAAACCATCATTCTCACACGGATCTGGGGTGGGGGTGCGGGTTGTGGGGAATGCACCTTCACACACAAGAAGTAAATTAAAATATCAAACATATCTTTGATTTACATGTCCAAGGAAGCTCCAACATTTCATTCTGAATACCAGATGGATAGGAGAATAACACCTAGCTCCAACTAATACTGGGGCTTCTGCTGTTAAATATTAAATAAACAAAACATTTCACAGAGTTTATCATATAATACACTATAAACTCTAGGTTCAGAAGAACCCAAGCAGTCATGCAATCTGATGAGAGACCTGAGGCTGAGAGAGAACAGAGGGCATGTGCAAGGTCAGATGATGGTGGCAGATCCCCGAATCACAGTTCAGTGCTCTTTCTACTATATCTCTAGTTGGCTTTTTTTTCTCTTTCTACATATTTTAATTTTAAAAATAAAATACACTCAATGAGTTAGACTACTGAACCAAAATAGTTTCAGTGGTAACAAAAGCAATAATTTATTTACTTTATCTGTTGTTCCCTTTGTTAGAAAGGCCTTGGAGAGCAGAAACAGTGAAGAATCCCATTAATTAGAGTATCTAAAACAAACATCAGTGGCAATTAACAGACCATCAAATATGGCAGTAGAATACAATGAGCATAAAATAGCCTTCCCTTACTGCCACTCTACCAGGGCAATCTAGCTCTAAGCACCTTACATGATGCCTGTGATCCAATCAGATCAAAGGGGCTGGTACAGGATTCTAAGACCCCATCTCTCTCACCTCACTTGAGCTCCCTAATGTAAAGCTGAGAATTGTGTTTAAAAGGGAAGCAAAATAACTCATCGGGGTGGCACTGCAGTGCTTAGAGAAGAAAGAGGCATCCTGAAGATGATTAAGCCCCCAGTCACAAACAGCTGTTAATGACTGACTATACATTCTGGGTTTGCAGGATAGCCTGGTATCATGCTTTTTTTGTTTTGTTTTAAATAAAGGTAGTTTGTTAAATGTAGAATACATAAGATTTAATTTCTATGTCTTAATTCTTTTCAAGTAGATTCACAAACTGGCACAAAAATGCTTTTGTCAAGGGTCCCAATTGGGTATTCTAAAAGTACAAGTCATCATCATATGCAGCCCTCAGCTTAATTCGTCACGTTATCCCTCAACAAATTGATATAGCACTGGAATCAAGTAGTCATTCCTCTGTGACTCCCACCCACCCATCGCATCTGTTCTATTCTAAAGGTACTAATAAGTCGCCCTTTTCTGGAGGGAGGAGGGGTAGCAGCAGAGGGAGACAATGGAAGAACTGGAACAGAGAACTCAGAACAGTCAAAAGAGCCCTCTCAGTTATGAAACACAAGTGGTCCCTCTTCAATCCACGCCATCAGTCTCCAAGGTCAGCTGACAGGAACAACAGCCAAAACACTGAAAGCATGAGCATTGGTTCATCAACTAAGGAAGAGCTGTAAGCATAGGTTAAAAAATTATAAATTATTATAGATATTTATACTAGGAAGTAATATCACTTATTAAAAAGAAAACCTACCTTTGCTTCTCCATTAGATGAAAATGACATCAAACTATAAAACCCACATTGGGGAATTCTATTACTGTAAGAGTGTTCCTATTAACCTCCAACAAACAGATGAGGCTACAAGTTACACTCTTTGTCAGATTTTCATCTGCATAAATTTTACTTAATCAGATAACAGATTCTGAGCTGTAAGAAGGGGAGGATATATCTGCTGGATATGAGAAATTTAACATAACACCACACACAGGATTGTGTGATGACATTCCAAAATGCTGTGAAATAAAAACGGCTTCAAATCACCATTTTGAAGGTCCACAAAATGTAAAGTATTGAAAACACATCTCCTCTCCTCGTGAAGAGCTTATACTCTAAAGACATATGACACGTAAGTCACATAAGGAACTCACTACAACAGCATTATTACAGATAGACAAAATCAGCATTATTTAATTTGGATTTTTGTGGATTTGATAAACAGGAAAGAATATTTATTAATTGCCCTCCTAAGTGGCAAGCACTTTGCTGGGTCTCCTCTTATATGCCTCTAATCCTCACACTGAGTAGGGTACATCCAGACAAGGTTTGAACTGACCCTAGTGTAGAGAGAAGGAGGATGGGCTCTGGAGACTAACTTGGTTCTAATCAGCTCATCTGACACACTACATTCTGGGTGACAGTGGGCAGGTCACTTGGCTTCGCTGAGTCTCACTTTCCTCGCTACAGCCTGGAGGTAACAGTAAACTCCGCTTTAGTGGACTGTTAGGACTCAATAGAAGGATGGCTGTAAGGAGCTAGCCAGCACAGCGTAAATGTACCCTCAGTGCTAATTATTTTTATTACTATTGTCCAAGGTCACAAAACTAGCAGGTGGCAGAGTTGTCTCCAGAACCCATGGCAGTGGCTACAAAGCGCATGCTTTAAGCTACTCTGTACTAAGTGGCTTTCTAGAGATTTTCATAAACATCAAGAAAAGCAATACTCCACCTCTTAATTCTTCTTATCTGGGAAGAGAAGCCTGAGGCATGTGTCACATGAGAGGACTAGAGAAGGTGAGGGCAATTAAGAGGAAGATTCTAGGGTGATGGGCCCAGGGACAGCCAGAGGCAGGAGCCACCAACCAGAACTGCCGGGTCTGCTATCCCGCTGAGGAAGGCATACACAGCCAGGACGGGAAGCAACTGCCACCAGGCTCAGAGGCAAACACTACTCACACGTGACAATGACCATTCACCATAACTGTATTTTGGGCCTCCATTTTGTTTCACATTTACTACATTTGAGCAAGTTGTGGCCTGTGGTTTTAGTGGCTGACAATGAGTAAAATGTAAATTATGCTACTACTTTAATTTTTTTTTTTTTTAGGGGAAAGTTATACAAGAACTTTCTAGATATGAAAATAAGAGAAACTAACATATGCAAAGGAGGGAACCAGACAGCAGTGTTTCATTTGGGATGGACTCCTCCCACTAAAGTAAATACTTCAACATGGATAACCTGAAAGGGAAACTATACCTTAAAACTCATATAGTATATTGCAACGGTAAACAAATATTTTTGAAATCACTTACTGCCAATCCACATACATGGATTCCAGGAGGTAAGTAAATCATGAAAGAAAAACCTCCAACACTAACCCACGTTATTTTGCCTTAATGGAATTGGGTTACATTCAATATTGTTTTAAGTGAGTGGACTATTGGTTGGGGTCTAGAAATTGTTTGGTTATAGCGACATTTTTCTTGTAATGATCTTTGTTATAATCAGATTTGATTTGGACATCTCCCAAAACAAATGTTGTGACAACCACAAAGAAATTTCAGTATCTTAGGCCAAAGAAAACTAGCTCTTTAAAATTTTCATTTCCTGTAGAATGCAAAGACTGTACAATTCTCTCTGATATTTATTCTGAATATTTCAGTAATGTATCCTCCACGTTTTTGAAAGCCAAAGGCAGATAATTTATACCAGGGTTTCTGAAACCGTGCCCTTTTCACTGGTTGCTGGCATTTCAAGCATGTTTTCACACATCTTGCAATGTTCTAAGACTATCCAAATTGATTGGAATTACATTTTAAAAGCATTTTTAATTGTGTCCCTGGGCTGAGAATGTTCTACATCCCACCTGCCCTCACTTGCTTCTTTAACAGAACTCTAATTATGGCTGTAGAAAGTTTCCACTTAATCTAGTCCTTCCTCTTAGAGGTTTTTGAGCTGGAGAAATGAATATTCCTTTTCCTTATCTTTTAAATAAATTTCTATAAAGAAAGACAGTTGGTGTTTAGTTTTGATAACCAGAGAAATATGAATCCCTCTTGATGAAATTCCAAACTGAGCTAATAAGCACTCAAAAGTGGCATCTCACATTGGAGAAAGGAGAGAGAAACAAAGACTCAAGAAGTCTTAAGCATAGCTGACCCCACAAAGGCTTCTTGGGATTCTGGTGGAGATAACACTTTTCTAAAAACAAAGTCTGGTGCCTGGTAAGAACAAGCTGCCCAAGTATTGCCTCATGGCTCCCGGGTCCTCTGTTTCACAGAAACAGACCACTATCCAGGAAGATGACTCTAAACATCCAGATGAGGTAATTCTCTAGGAAACAGAGCCACTTGAAAGACACCTTCTAAGGCTCTGTCAGACTGGCCCTGGCCCCTGTAGGGAGCTGAAATCCTATCTGCTCAGGTGTGCCTCACTGCTCTCCCCAGTGGGAAACCTAGCTATGCCAGCACTCATCCCATGAGGGCAAGCTCCACCCTATGCCCAGTATGTTATCTTGCTTTCCAGAACTCTGGCCCTTCTGCCATTCCTATTAAGAAAATACGGAATTTGCCAGAGCCCTATTGGTATGACTGAGTAATCTGAATTTACATTCTGGGTACTCTCTCCCCATGATCGGAGGGGTCCCTCATTTTTGTAAACTCTGGAAGACAACTACGTAGCAGGGCACTTATCACTGAAAGGGCACACAAAATAAAGATAAAATAAGCAAAAGAAGGTAAAATACCATTTTCAATGGCCTAAAAAGCATAGGCCATATGATATCTTCCAGATTGATATTTTTTTATGGAGAAAGTGAGGTTAACCTCTTTACTGAAAACACAGCGACCAGGTAGCACACCCTGAGAACCTTTCTCTTCTCAACACTCTCCTTACGAGTGTGCATCTCGAATAGGGCTGGGGGCGCAGTCCTCAGCCTCCCCTGCGGGGCCCAGGCCTGCTGTCCCCCAGAACCCCGGATGTTGCAAACGTCCTTCTTCCCTCAGATGCATTCCTGCCACAGCCCATACCAAGACCGACTCCCGCCGCCTCGTGAGATTCCTGTTAACTCAGCCTGGAGAAAAGGAGCTGCAAATAAATCAGTATTGTAGTGCAGGGTGTGTGTTCCTTCCCCAAACAGCCAACCTTATTGACAGGGATTAGGTGTATGAGTAGTAAAATAATGAAAAGCAGCAGGAGTCTCTCCTGCTCAGCAAGCATCTGTTGGGTATACTCCCTCTCCCCACACAATTAGAGAAACGTCAGGATTGTTAGAGTTTACAACACTGGAGGGAGAAGTCCATTTTACAGATAATCTGACACGAAAGTAAAAGAGGCTCTCTGCAAAACACAAGGCAAACTGCGGGCCCACAGCCCTCAGGCCGCTCCTTCAGAGCCGGTGAGGGTGCTAAGGGCAGTCAGTAGCTTCCACTAGCAGAAGCCCATGGTGCCGGCACAGCAGGGGAATGTCTTTTAAAATCAGGATTCAGACTGACAGGAACCCACAGGTTCTCCCCGTCTGGTCTCATCTATTATGAGTAGCAAGTGGTTTTTGCTGTAAAATATATAATACAAAAGTCACGTTCTCAGCCGAGGTTGAACTATCCGGAAATTCCCTTTGGAATTAAATATGTGCTCAGATCAGCTAAAGTTAATTCTCAATAATCTGCACATATAAGATCCATTTTGTAGATTCTGTGCAGCAAAATTTTAATCCCAGAATAATTTCCTCCACAGCCTGGCACATTTCTAGTTTGCTTCTTTTTGCTGTCAGTCTGGTGCTTGCCTGTGGAATGCAAGTTAAATTAAATATTAAATCCCAGAAGAATAAATGAAACCAAGTTATTTTCAAATTATCTGAATTGTGCACTAACAAAATAGTAACAATTAAGATTCACTGGACATCTACTAAGTGTCAGGCACCCTTGAATATTTACCTTTACCATCCCCACTACAGTAAACAGAACAGGAGAGAAGTAGCTTGCCCCAAGTCAGATTGGTCAACAGGAGGATGCAGAGTTTGAACCCAGGCCACCTAACTCCAGAGCTGGAGTTTCTAACCAGCATCCCGGCACCGCCTTTCACCTGCGGGCTGGTGAGAGTTTAGAGCATGTCACATGCACAGATGCAGACAGGTCTCAACACATAGCTTCCCCACGTTAAGAAATGTGGTTCAAAGAGTGTACAAAGGGCCACCTTGAGTCACCCTTTACAAAGGTGTTATTTCAGCTTTAAGAGCACAGCAAACATGAATATCTGTTCAAGTAGTGGGAAAGGAGGAGAGAAGGTCGAGGCAGACCTGTCTGTAAAACACGTCTCTTCCAGAACATGCTGACCCCTGTGGAGTGCACCCATCTATTTGTCTTGGCTTAAATCAATTTCTCTTGAACTCATTCCTCTCCCTTGTGAGCCTTTTATTGCATTTTTGCCCAGGTCTCTCATAATTTGGGAGTCATGCTGAGTCAAGTCTGTGGAGTCTCGGTCTTTCTCTTTTCTTCTTCTAGCTTGTTAACAATGATAAACTTCTTGCCTTATTGTCTTTTCAAGTTTTCAAACTGCACGATTTCCCAACCTCCTCACTTGAGGACTAAACTCTGGAAGAAACATGAACAACCACCTAGATGCATTTATCCCCACTCAGTACCAGTCCTTTCAGGGTTTCTTCCTTAAGAACTTCAGATCTAGGTCTCTACACCTGATCAGCCAGTATTGAAATAAGCAAAACATCACCTATGAGTTGAAATCTGGGAAGCGTTCATTTGCATTTTCTTTTTTTTTTTTTTTTTTTAGCAAACTGCAGAGCACAGTCATATAATGCACACTTCCATTTCTGTTTACCCAAAGTCACCTCCTCACCTTACTAGTCTCTAGGACTAGAGATACTGCAAAGATTAAAACAATTGATCATTCTCACCTTTAACATAAAATCAGTAAATTCCTATTTTTTCCCCACTATAATTCCTTAAGATTTGGTCATATGAGGTACTGGGACCAAAGAACAATTACACAAAGGTACAATTCACTCTTTTTGTCCCCGTAGCAGAGGGGAATCCAGCAGATGACGCTGGAGAACAGGGCATGAAAGAGGCAGCACCAGCCTCCTCCATGCCCCAACACTGAGTGAGCGGTACCGACAGAAGGTCATACTGATGGTGCCCAAAGTGCTTCAGACCAAATTTGGAGACCAAATAAAGACACGGCTTAATTTTTCTAACCATTCAAACACATTTTTAGTAAACTTCTCAATGATTACATCACTAAAACGCACTGTTCCAGAGAGCATTTTAACTTCCTTAGTACAGTTTCTGTCTATCCTTTGCCTGTTTCATCATTTTTCTGGCCTCACTACGTATTCCAAATCCCTGACTTGCCAAGGAAGGCAAACTGTGTGAGTTATCCATCTCTCACACTGTGGTAAATTTTGCTGGTTAGTACTTTTAGATAACCCCCATAGACCTATTTAGATGAATTCTTCAGAGAGACCTTTCTGTGAGGACTACCCACCTCCACCGACCGTCTGTGCAGTGAAAACACACCCCGCAGCTTTTGAATCAATACTCAAAGGGGACTTTCACTTGGAGACATTTTAAAGGCAGAAATATGCATACAATCCTCAGTCAAGAAGACTTTATATTTTGGTTTGTGATAGGGAAAGTACAGGCACAAATGAAGCCTGAGGAAGACTAAATGCAAAATGAAATCATCGAGCAGGACAGCAGCTTCTCCGACACTCAATCATTTTCAGTCACACTATGTTGTCCGGTAACCTGTACCGATAATTCCTCATGAATAAAATGCCAGCATTATCATCTGCAGCTATGTTGTTGACATGCTTTTGCTATTTCACTAAAAATACCATTAATTTTCTGGCTTCACAACAGCTGAGCTACTCCCCATTTGAATATACAAAAGAGTATTTTGTTTAAACCAAATTAAAAGCGTTCCAGTAAATGACTTCCATTTTGCTAGCTATACTATTTTAGCATATACTGTTTTTCTTAATCCTCCCTACCTCAGTGTCATGCCTGTCATCTCCCCAATCCAAAATACTTCCATTATTAAACATGTTTTTTTAAGTTGAGGAGGTGGAATCCAGAAACTATTTCTGTTATAGCATTCCTGGCCAGCAACACACCTGAAGGGCCTAAGTATAGCACGGCTTTTTTAAGGTTAAAAGACATGGTGGCCTCCTTAATTCTCTCACCTCTGTGAGCAAAGGTATCTGAAAAGAATACAGCTACATACACACACACACACACACGCGCGCACACACTCTCTCTCTCCACCTTCCATTTCCCATCTAGATAAGTTCCGACATCCCCCATTTAAGTCAGAATGAAAACCACTACTCCTGCCAAGCCCTCCTGGCATCTCACCACTTTATTTGTTCCCATTTGTATCTAATGCTTTTGTCAACAGTTCAACAAAAGTCAAAGCAAACAACCCACTGCAAACACTGGGGGTAACAGCAACAAGCATGAATCCTTCACAATTATCCAGCCCAGCTGCTCTGAGCTCGTCCAGGCCGCTTTCATTTACAACAATGTCAACAAAAGGCTGAAACCCAATAACTAGATGGGTCAATACGGCCACTTGTATACCCTCTGGAGGAGGAAACGTTGTGCTCCTCCTTGGCTGCTTTGGCAAACATGTAGAATAATTCAGTCAGATGGACAAGTGCTTGTCTAATCATTTGTTATGTGAATTATTCAACAACTTTCCACATAAACTACTAAACAGGGCTCTTGAAACATTTCTGGGGCACTTCCAGCTGTCCAACTGCGGCAGCACATGAAAGGAACAAAAGCAGATGAAAACAGAAATCATGACCCGACTTAGTTCCCAGTGATAATCTCTAGTCTAAGAAAGCCAAGTCTTTACGACTAATCCTTTCGGTCTAACGTTGTCTGGCATTGTCACTACAGGCCCAAGCTTTACTATGGCCCAGACTGGGCGTGGGGCCAAGTGATAAGCCATTTATTCAGCCAAGCACAGCACCCATGAGTGTGGAGCCGGACTACCCTTCACCTTGTTCAACTTTAAGTCTCCCCGCTGCCTTTCACAAGCACTGCAATAGGCGCAGTATGCATTTCGGATTTTGTTTTTTTCCTGAGGAAGACCAGCCCTGAGTTGCCAATCCTCCTCTTTTTGCTGAGGAAGACTGGCCCTGGGCTAACATCTGTGCCCATCCTCCTCCACTTTATATGGGACGCCGCCACGGCATGGCTGACAAGCAGCGCGTCGGCAGGCGCCCGGGATCTGCATTTAGAATTTTTAACGGAGTATTTAAAAAGCACAGTTAGACACATATAAACAAGCTATAAAGTGGAGTTTAAAAGTACCTAAACATAAAGACTATATTTTAGAATGTCAATTATCTGGCCTAATTTTGATAAAAATGTTGATGTTTATTTAACAAAGAATTATTGGGGCCGACCCGGTGGCGCAGCGGTTTAGTCCGCGCTTGGCAGCCCGGGGTTCGCTGGTTCGGATCCCGGGCGCCCACCGACGCACTGCCTGTCAGCCATGCCATGGTGGCGTCCCATATAAAGTGGAGGAAGATGGGCACGGATGTTAGCCCAGGGCCAGTCTTCCTCAGCAAAAAAAAAAGAGGAGGATTAGCAACGGATGTTAGCTCAGGGCTGGTCTTCCTCACCAAAAAAAAAAAAAACAAAGAATTATTTGGAGGTGTAACAGTTCCAAACTCCCATTTCCCTTTCTTTCCTCTTAAAGGTATGAATGGCTTGTGAAATCATACACAAACCAAACAGCCTGGAAAGAGGGGCCCCTGACCTAGGGTCCAGGCCCTCATCCAGCTGAGCCCCACCTTGGGACCAAGTGGACATGCCCACCCACACCCTCTACCCAACACTTCTAGACCACGAGCTGTGTACCAGGATCCTGAAATTCCCTGCGCACGTTGAGGGTTTACAGTCCTCTTCCTGGGGCCTCCCAGGGGTAGACCAAGCTGTTGGTTTGAGCACACCTAGACCTGAGGGCAGCCACTGGGGTGAAATGAACCTTTGAACTGAGAGCTGTGGTGTCTACAAGAAAATATGAGAGGGCCCACGTGGTTCCAGCAATGCATTCGAAGGGGTCTGAAATTTTAAATTCAAACCTGGCCTTTCAGATTATCATCAAAGTGTATTTATTAATTGTATTTATAACTTTTAAATACTTAGACATATGACATAAGAACCTCCTTTTTTAGTCTTTTCCAGGCCCCTCAAATGTTAGAGGTAGTCCCTAAATGGAAGGTATCATGCACAGTTTTGGAAACCCTATTTTTTGAGATCGCTCCTACCACCAAACATTCCACTGCAATACTGTGTATAAAAAAAAACCATGCAAAACTTTTTTCTCTTAAATACCTTTTGTTTCTATAAATCCACATATCCACAACAGTAAAGAAAGTACCATTTTTTTTCCCATACTTTAAAAACAAAAAAAAGTTAAAAATAAAATTCAAGGATTATTGCTGTTTGCTGGGCTAGTGCATACAGTAGGGATAAAACATCTGAATGCTGGAGACCTTTTCCCTTCTAGATTATTCATGTTCTCTTTCCTCTTCCAGCCTTTAAACATCCAGATTACGAATTACTGCTTTTAACACACTTTCTCAAACACAGATGAAGGAAATAGCCGAGATTCAAACTCATTTCCTCTCCTCACTATAGCCAGCTTATTCACTGCCATTTAGTATTGTGGGATTTTCACTTCTTACCAGAAGTGTTTAAGAATTTTTAGTTTCTGGCATAAAAAATTGTGCTTTCAAAGAACAAATACTAGTCCAGGACATGAAAAACACAATTTGAGAATTCTACTTCCTTCTAAAGGTCTCTAATAATCCCTGTAACTATTTCTGAGGCTGGCTTCTAGTAACAACGAGAAAGTTGGTAACTTTAAAATTTAATGATTCTCGAAAAGAAGACAATTTCATCTGAACTGAAATGGGGCTATTTACTGGATGCAGAAACAGAAAACTATTTTTTTAAAATCGGAGAAAGCACCTGAGAAACAAGTGAGGAGGTTCAAACCGCCACAAGTCCAATGATAACAGTTTAGCCCTACAGTGCAACTGGCTTTGCTGATTCCTACAGAACATTATCTGAATGTGAGTAAAAGGCACCATCAGGATTGGGCGTCTACTGAATGCTGTCACTGGCATTGCTGTCAGTGTTTGCTAAAGGTTCTATGTTTGCATGTTATTTGCACACCAGCCCTGGCAGCTTCCTAGGAAGACTGCTTTCAGAAGCTAGTCCTCCAATCATCATAAACTAGTTTTATATGCACATTTTAGAAGAATTCAGGACTACCTGGAAGCTCAGAGAAATGAAGAGGAACGATCCGTTAATACATTTTATTCTACTCAGACAGCAGCCATCTCAGTTCCATACTTTAACAGGAAAGTGATTTGAGGGAAAGGATTGTATCTAATCTTGACTGTGCACCCCCAACAATGCACTGCAGGCCTATTTGCACTCCAGCTGCTGAATCAATACCTACAAACTTTAAATATTTTATTTAGACTGCATTGCTCAATTTTCAGGTTCATCTATCAACACCAACAGGTTCTGAAGTCAAGAACTATTAAAATAATAATTTTGGGGGCCTGCCCAGTGGCGCAGTGGTTTAGTCCGCGCTTGGCAGCACGGGGTTCGCCAGTTCGGATCCCGGGCGCCCGCCGATGCACTGCCTGTCAGCCATGCCGTGGCGGCGTCCCATATAAAGTGGAGGAAGATGGGCACGGATGTTAGCCCAGGGCCAGTCTTCCTCAGCAAAAAGAGGAGGAATGGACGGATGTTAGCCCAGGGCCGGTCTTCCTCAGCAAAAAGAGGAGGAATGGATGGATGTTAGCTCAGGGCTGGTCTTCCTCACACACAAAAAAATAATAATAATAATAATAATTTTTGGTTAGAACAGAAAATCAGGAAAATCTCTCGGCTGCAGAGGTACAGCTCTGCCTTTTTAATATCCAAAAGAAAACATACACAAACTGACAAGACTTCTTCCTACTTAAATGCCCCTCAATATTAATGACAATCCAGCAAATCAAAGGAACTAGCACATAGCATAGACTTTTGTCTTAATATATTTATTAAGAAGGAAAGATGGCTGACCCATAAGAAAGAATGGAGGGAGAGAAAAAGGGTAGAAGGAGAAAAAAGGAATAAAAGAGAAGGATTGAAAATGACAAGGGTGAGCAAAACAAGTTACAAGTGAGCATCTGGCAGGACAGGAGGAACTGAACACAGTCTGTAGGGTGGTGGTACAGTCTGGAGGGAGGGGTGCCAGTTTCAAAATGGGGTGGGGGGAGAATTGAAGACAATCCTGTCGGGAATGGAGGAGTATCTAACCCAAGGATTGCTCCTGAATGCTTCTCTATTTAGTCATAGTTTGCTCTATTCTCCCAATGGCAAAAATGTCACCAGTTTAGTTTAAAATTTCCCTAAATAATGTCAGACTAGGTTACCACCAGATTTTATTATCAAAACAGATTCCAGTTTAAGTATCCAATTCAGGAGTCTAAGTCAGACTAGTCCAATATGGTTTGCTTATAATCCCAGGCCGGAGGCTGGGCCTGGGGCTGGGGCAAGGGTGTGAAATAGCTCACAGACCTTGCAAGTCCTGATAACTGTGGTATAAACACAAGTGATTATTTTAATTTTCTCTAAAGATTATTTTTTCAGGGCAGCCCAATAAACCCAACAATGCCCAGATTTACTAAAAAATTTTTTTATTCATTTCCCCATGCACCAGAAAGTAGGCTAATAACGTCCCACTGAGAGCGCTGTCAGGCCAAATCCCTCTGCTGTCGAATGCACCACCCGGACTGATCTCCTTTCACTTGCCATTCCACCATCCACTTTAAGGCAAGGACCTGGCTTCTGCTCCAGATTACCCGTCCACACACACTGTCACAGGCACAAGCCCGAGTGGCCCAATCAGTGCCAAGAAAGGAACAAACTAAAAAAGATTAATTCACAGATGTTCATGCATTTCACATATACTGTGCCCCATGGTCTGTTGCTAGGGCAACAGGAGACCACCAGTGCACGCTTTATTGGCTTTATGAAGTGCGTCTCAGGGACTATAGCCCGAGAAATGCTGCATAGTAATAGTGTGGCTTTTCTGAAGCCCTGTTTTGTGTTTATCCACATTTAACCTTTGGAGCGTTATAAAGAGCATCGTTATGTCGTTATGTATAGCCTTCAACACCCCCTACCACCACCCCCAACCTGCCTCAACTTTCCATCTAGAAACATTAAAATGCAACTCATGGGGGTCCATTTTGGGAAGATCCATGTTAAACTGCTCACCCAGTTCTACCAGGAAATAAAGAGACCTACAACCACTGAAAGATCACTATATTAGTGCACCCGACCGCATCAACCTTTCCTGAGGGGTGCAGAAGCTACAAAACTGAAATATACACATGCCCCTTATTTTCTACACAGGGGAGGAACCCTGCTTTTGAATCTCCAGAGTCAGTGTTAACTGGAGGCAACAGCAGAACCAGCAAGCCTTATCAGGCCAGTCTCTTCCTATCCAACAGAACTTTCTGTGATGATGGGAATGTTCTTTATCTGCACTGGTACAGCAGTTAGACAGCCACATGTGGCTACTAAGCACTTGAAATACGGCTAGTGCAACAGAGAAACTGGGTTTCTAAATTTAAATTTAAATAGCTTCATGTGGCTAGGAGCTCTGGTATCAGTCAGTGCAGTTTTAGAGGCTCCCCAGACAACTATGTAGGTTTTAAAAAGTTCATAAAAAGCTGTCTCTTCATACTTTTAGTTTCTGCTTAATTCATAAAAATATAACTCCAAGTAAATGTACACAGAACAGCATTCAGGACTGCGGCTGCCGCTCACTGTGCCAGTTCCAAACAGTCCTCAGCCTAACCAGCCTGGTTCTTTGTCCAACAGGCCAGGGATGAAGACCGACTTCCCTCCTCCCCACCCCACCGAGGGTGGGAGGTTAAAATCACAAATGTCACAACTCTCAGTGCAGTAGCACAGATCAAGTGTTAATCTAAAGGGAAGGGGTGGGTGACCGGGAGAATACAGGCTAGCTGACAGGGGCGAGGGAGGATCTGGAATGAAGGGGAGAAAAATAAAGCCAGTGAATAGATCAATAGAAGCAACAGCTTACATTCAGATTCACAGGAGAAAGAACACAGCAAGACAATCATTTCCTGGGAAAAGCTCAAGCCTAATGAGAATTTACTCTGCTCCTTTATGTGACAACCAGCCCTTTTGTGGCACGGGCTTCCTGAATGACAGGAACCTGGGGCCCCTTAATAGGATTTCCATATTATTTCCAACACCTGCCCAGAAGTTATTTGTTTACCTTGAAGGAGGCAAGATTCTCAAATCAGACATCTGCTTCTAGTTCAGGCATATCTTAGGAAACCATCTAGAAAGCAGCTTTGTTACCATGGTGACATTTTTATTTTCCTCCTTTAGTTGGCTCAAAACATTAGCATTTCCAATTTTATTTTGTTGTTCAAAAGGCCAAATGTTGCTCAGGAAAACAGAAGTTTAAAGAAAGATAAATGAATAGAATACTCAAAAATTTCTGGAATAATTAAAATGACCAAAAGGAAGAACAAATAAAAATGAGGTGGTGTTATATTGCCTACTGGCTTCTCTCATTGGGTGGCATTGCTATCCTGTTTACCTCCCCATCTCCTCCCCTCTCCTCTTCCCCTTAAATTTGAACACTCCATCACTTGAAAAGTACCAATTATGAAAAAAAGATTAAAGAATCCTTGGGGTGTGATACAATTAAATAATGAGTCCATTTCCATGAAAAAGAATTCCTCAGGCTCACCCTATCACCATATCTGAGAAAGTTCACTTACAACAAGAATACTTAAGACATTTTAACTTCCACCTCACTGCCTGCAATTCAGTACAAGGGGAGGGCAGTGAGGGACAGGAAAGTGTAAGCTCTTCGTGAACATTAGGTGGTTGAAGAGGGGATGGAATATTAAACAGTGTGAGGGAAGACAGGGAGACTGCACATGAGTGGATTTTGTGCGCGTGTATGCTGTTGTTTTCCCGTTTCTAGTGAAGCAAAACTAGAGGCAGGCATCACTTGAACCTAGGGGTGGGGGGAGGAGGGGACTTCACCACCAATTACAACTATTGCACACAAACAGGAATTAAAGTTACAATACTAGTACTTTAAGGTTAAAATGTTTTTTAAAGCGGTATAAATACAGAAATAATTGGATTGGTTCTGAATAATAAATCTGATAAAGTAATAATACCTATTTTGTTCAATATTTAGATTCAAAGTAAACAACTAAGTATTCAACTCTAAGACTTAAAGTTTTGATTTGCCAGATCTAAGCAGCATTATTTAGTCCTGAAATATGATTTTATTACTTTCATTTAACAGCAAGCTTATTTAAAAGAATTACTCAGAGTATTACTCAGCCCTCAGCAAACTTCCTTTCTAGTCCTCTTTCATGAAGCCGGAATTCTGTTCAATCCTGTCCCAAGGCAGCTGCCATGGTAATAATTAGATATGACTCCTCTTCAGGTCCACACTTACAACCCTTGTTAGTGGTGGACCCCAGGAATAGAGAGTCTTTAACCGAGAAGATAACTGAATCACTCCAAACCATCATAGAACAAAATATATAAGTTGGATAGAGGTAAGCATCACAGCAGAAATGATTCAAGAAAGCAAGAAGTGTGAGTATTTAGCTTCCCCCAGGTGATTTTATGATTTTTCCAGAGTGGATTATGGGAAAGTGTTACTATAAGAATACAAAAAAAGATGGTGAACAATACTTTGGAATAATTCTTTTGGAAGAATTATCTACATTTTGAGAAACAAATGCTTTTGAAATTCAAGTGCCAGTTATACAAAAACTTCATGGTGTAATATTTTTGCAAGAGATGAAATACATTCTAATTAAGAAAATTAAACACATCAAACATCAGGATGAAAATGTTAGTCTCGTAACTAAGAGGGTTGGTTTACAAAGGAAAGAATTACACCACCCTTGCCAAAAATCAGCAGGGGAAGGCAGACCCCACACCCAGCCCATCTCTGTTAATTAATATTTGTTCTGCCTTCCCAATCAGTAGAGGAGGGCGCAGCAAACAAGCACATCACATCATTAATCCATTCATGCTCACCACCTGAGGACCAGCTATGCCCTAAAGATATTTATTCATCTGCTTGACAAACAAAGAATTACGACATATTTTCAGGAATTAGGGCACCTGGTACATTTCATACAGCCTACATGCCTGGAGGCAGGTATCAATTAATACTGAACAAATCACTGCATCATAAACCCAGAGAACAAAAGTTTCTGATTGTTCTTTGATAAGGTAACTCTAAATAGTAAAATCCATGGTAGAAACAAATATTTCTACAAAGAATTAAAAAGCAACAGTAATGCTGAAACATTTAATTTCAAATTACTATCTTATTTTGGAAAACCAAAAGAGTTAAACATTAAATGCTTGAAGGTATAAAACTATCCCCCTACAACCCAAGCTCCAAAATGAAATACAATTACCACTGTGTTTATTTGGCTAACAGTATGGTCAACTTTATTGCTGAAATAACCCTATGCTACAAGATTTTTATTGTAAAATTCATTTCTAGGATGGGATTAAATAATATAAGAAAACATCTACATTCCAAATGCTTGAAAAAATGCCTAGATTACTAGCTTTGAGATCCAGGGAAGTTTAGCAATTTGCCCATTGACACACAGCTTCCCTAGAGAGAGAGGATTCCTAGCATGGAGTCAGGATTTTCCTAATTCTATTACAATTCTCTTCTCAAACTAATCCTTGATTTGTCCTTCTATACAGACCCACAAAGAAAATTAAGATTCTTGCCCTCAAGGAGCTAAAAATTTAGTGGGAAAGAACTTTATTCAGTCATGGGGCATCAGGGACATCACCTATGAGGAAATAGATATACTTTATTTTAAAAATCCTATTTAAAAATGTATTTTAAGAAGCCTATCTTAAACAATACTTACTTTTAGAAAGAGGAGTTGGATTTCAAATACATCATAGTCTGTGTGTAAAGGTTAAGGATACAAATGGAATTCTATTTACTGATGATCAGCGTACGTTCTAGGCATTATACTCCTTTGGTTATTTGTAAGCTTCATTAAACTGTTCGTCACCAACATGTACATGCAAACCTACATGTACTACCTACTGTTCTACGCATTTTCCCATCATAAGAAAAAAACTTTTCCTGGTATGATTCAGCATAAAGCGTTCTTGACACCACAAGGAAACACAAAGAGACATCTAGAATATGTGCCATTCTACAGGAAGGTTGGCCCAGGTTCTTCAACATGTCAATGGCATTTAAAAGTGAAGGAAACTCTTAGATTAAAAGAGACCTAAGAGATATCACAACAAAATGGAATGAATCCTGTTTGGATCCCATTTCAAGCAAACCAATTATTTGAAATAGTCAGTTGGCTCATAGGCTGGATATTAGAAGCTATCAAAGAATTACTTTTATTGTGATTAAAGGCATTGTGGTTACCAAAAAATGTCTATTATTTAGAGAAATGTGTTCATTTTATGTAAAATGCATGCTATCTAGAATGTGCTTTAAAATATTTCAGCAAAGAAATAAAGGAATAGATAGAAATGTGGCTAAATATTGATAGCTTTTATACCTCGAGGTAGAATATATAAAGGATCTTTTATTATCTCTACTTCTGAGTCTGTTTCAAATTTTAACAACAAAGAATGAGACAAAAAGCTTGCTTTTGAGGATGGCACTGGCTATGTGACCTTAGGCAGGGCCTTAACAACCTCAAAACCTTTCCTTGCGTATGAAATAAGGATAAGCATACACCTTCTACCTTCACAATTGAAATCTAAACTAGGAGCTACACATGCAGTGAGGGGCTGGCTCATATGAGTGAGGCGGAGTGGGTAACTAGGCATCCACCTTCTTTTTCGCTAGCTTAGAGTGAATAAACTGGAGTGTCCAAGTCACAGACCTTACTTGGCTGCTTTTCTCAGATTACTGATGACTGAGAGCAAAACAGGAGATAATGCAAGACCCACTACAGCGTAGTTTGGATTTTATTTTTGTTTCACTTATTCCCTCTTTTTACTGTTTTATCAGTTTCATTTATTCCTCTTTTTAATCTAGACTTCTATTACTTTATGCCTTTGTCTTTTTATAATGTGTCCTTCTCAAGTCTAGAGTAATGCAAATCTATTCTACCAAGCTTTCTCCCAAAAGGTAAAATTACGAACATTCCTATCTTAAACAGGTATATGAGAGGATGGAGTATGAAAAAAACAACTTCCTGGGTCATATGGTTATTTCCTCTCCACTGGACCCCCTTTATTCCTCAGGTGGTTCCTTCTCAGCTCTTTCTTTTCCCACACAGTACAGGCCAAGGGGTTAAACATTCTAAAGGCACACTCTTTCCAGACTGATATTCCTTTGAGGCAGGGAAATAAGTATGTTGGGGGAGACCAAGTCACACAAGATCCTGGAACAGAATTTTGACCATTAAGTCTTGATGTACAAAGCGAGGAGCAAACAGAAGTAATTATTCTGTGAATTCAGGCTAAAAACTCACTTTCACCTGTAAAATCCAAAAGTGCCTTCTTGGCTTGAATCATACACTTCACTTTGAACATAAAAATAGCCTCAGCCTAATTCTCCACTGATAAACATTCACTGCCAACAGAGAATAACTGGCGAGACCAGAAGAAAAGCAATGTATGATGTTTTAGTCATCTACATAGAATAAACACCAAATATAGCTGGGGCAGGATAAACTGGCATTGCCTTAGATACAACTAACAAATGGATCATTACGAAAATCCTCAAACAAAAACAAAGAATTTACATAGGAGGAAAAAAACCCTAGTATACACGCTCACAGAAAAGCAGTTAGCTTGAAAAATAACTATATGTAAATTAAAAAAAAAATAAAGTCATCCATACTTCTTATTCTAGCAAAAATTATAAAAACTATAAAGTTCAATATTGGCGGATTGTGTGGAAACAAACTCAAACATTGCATTAGCCATTTTAAAATGGTACCATGTTTCTGGAGATCGATTGGCAATGTACAAGTCACTGAAAATGCCCATACTCTTTGATGAAGCATACGGCACTTTGGGGAAGACAATCCAATGAAATAAAAACAAAAACAACATCGCTTAGAGGAAAAAAAATGTGCTTATGCTATATTTTACAAATAAAAAATGGCAAATCCCCCACAGGTCTGACTTGAGGAGGTCATTGCATTCAGGATAAAAAGCAGGAGGACCATGCAGACAGATAAAAAGGACTTATGAAATAATAAAGCATTCATGATAATTTCAACTTGGGAGAGGCCATGAAGCGAATCAACAGTGGGTGATAGTGAATTCTGCTCTTCATACTCAAGCCGGTCTTGATTTTGGTGCCTTTTTGCTAGAAGCTATAAAACTGTGTAGACATTTGGGGGGTTTAAGACTACTTTCTCAACCTCAGATTCCTACCAAGTTTTAGGCAATTTGGCCGACACAGCTCTGAATCATTACCCTCATATTTCAGCCACTCAGACAAAAAAACTGAGAGTGACATAAGGAAGCTAATGACGCCTCTTCATGAACTGGTACCTCCAGCAACTAAGAGGCTCCTGACAGCATGTGGGAATGTCCTCTCTGCCACCACTTTGGAGCCAACCAACTTTTACCCCTCAGCCTTCGGTAGGAGAGGTAGACAGCGGAAGGCTCCACCACCCCAGAAAACATTTCTTTCGTTTCACTTATGTCTTTTTAAGGGATGAGAGAAACAGTTCTAAACACAGAAGAAGGTGAGAAAGCGCCCCTCCCCACTAGTCCCTGAAAGAGAAGTAGGAACCTACTTGGAGGGCCTTTTTTGGAGAACTAAATTTAGGCTTTCCACTCTACCACTAAGGGTAAGAGTGGATCATGGTCTGTTTCTTGCCATTTTCAGCCCCCAAATCTGGGGCTTCCGGTTGGGCACATGGAGTCACTGGAGAGCCAAGTGACAAGCAGGTGCCCTGGCCCCTTCAACAGCCCTAGAACATACACCATTCTAGTTTCTCATCATCAAATCAATCGACTCTTGGGTTCCTACAGTGCTTTCTCCTTTAGGTCCATATTTACATTCTCCACCCTTGTTGAAAAACTTCAGATACAGATCTGTAAATAACAGGCTTAGGAATGAACTTGGTTACCAGAGCTATAGAAAACAAGATCAGTAAAGCCAATAGCAAGTGGTTTAGTGGCCAAAGAACTACCAAGGAGAAAGAAAAAGGAGGAAAAAGGCCCAACACTTTAACAAGTGAATTTCTTTCATTTTACTTGACACGTAAAGTAGCACCTTAATTACCTGAATCTTTACATTAAGTTTAAACTTATATTTGATGAGCTATTCTGAAATCTGCCCTGTTTAATAATCTGTAACGTCAAGAAAACATTTTAAAGTGTCTCTCACAATTAAACCCATCCACAACCTTGTATAAATCAAAATTTTGCTACCATATCAAAATGTTACACTAGGGCTATATAACATCGCCCACATCCTCATTACATGCAACACTAATTACTACCAGCAGATTCAGAATTTTCTGCGCATTAGAGGCTTTTAGAGGAGCTATAAAAAATTTCAGGCACCATTAATTTAAATTTGTATTGAAATTTCCTTTTGACAGATGGCCAAAAATTACTTATTATTTAGAGTACCAGAGCTGCCTGTTTGCACATTAGAAGAGGAAAGGGAAAAATTAAAAGCAAGAAGGAAATTTATGTCACGTTCATTACCTGTTAAATGTTAAGGAGCATTATCCTGCATGAATAAATTATTTCATACAAGCCCGACTCCAGCTGTAGGCAACTGGCATGCTCCGGCTGATAAAAACCATCTCGAGTCACACAGCAGACAATCATAAAAGCCCCTCTCAACCGGCAACCACTTACAGCAGGATGAGGACGATCGATGGAACAGGCAACTAACTGCTTCTCGGAGCATCACAGAACACATTTATGGAAATTAGCAAACTATTTCACCTTGCAAAGCCATAGGACAGCCCCAAACCTGACACAACACAACTTCAAATTTGAGAACGGTACCCACAAACACATCTACTTATAGCTACCATTCCATAACAAGGCAAAATCATACACCTCTATTTCCTTTTTGTTTTTCCCTTGGCTTCTAGCTATAGAGACACTCCCAGACTCATCTTGAATGATTATAGATGATTTCAAAATACACCCTTCTCTGGCGTGAGGGAATATAAAATGTAATTGACACAAAAGTGTGCACTGGAGTATAAATATTTTCAGTCTTCTGCGAGTAGGGCAGGAGAGGAGGCTTTTGTTTAGTTCACTGGGCTGCCTAAAGGTATTTATTTATCAAAAGAAGGCAGGGAATGTTTATACTATGGCCTCGGAATAACTAGACAGGCTTTCCAAGGGCTGCTATCAGAAAATCCTGGTCAATGCATTTACTTACTCCTTCCTAAGTACACATGTGTGGAACACTTACTACACTCTAAGAATGCTTTTTAATCTAGGTATTGATATGCATATCATACGACAAAATACACAACTAAATGCATAATTAAATAATTCAATGTGTGCAGTTCCAAATATAAATGTTGACATTTCTATGGGTGTGCACATGCCCTTTCAAATTACAAAGATTCTTGAAGGGTAAAATAGATATACTTAATTTTTATTTTCCATTATGGTCATGTGCTACATGATAACGTTTCAATGATGGATGACACATACAACAGTGGTCCCATAAGAACAGGACCATATAGCGTAGGTGTATAGTAAGTAGGCTATACCATCTAGGTTTGTCTAAGTACACCCTATGATTGCACAACAACAAAATTGCCTAATGATGCATTTCCCAGAAGTTTCCCCATTGTTAAACAACGCATGACTGTATTTAACAGCTTTGGAAAAAACTCTACTTCCCTTTTATTTATTTATTTATTTATTCCTGAGGAAGATTCACTCTGAGCTAACATCTGTGCCACTCTTCCTCTGTTTTGTATGTGGGTCACCGCCACAGCATGGCCACTGAGTGGTATAGGTCCGCACGTGGGAAACGAACCCAGGCCACCAAAATGGAACATGCTGAACTTAACCACTAGGTCACAGGGCTAGCCCCTACTTCTCTTTTATTGTAAAAGGACAAGTAGTAAAGAGGCCGTCAAAATGATAGTGGTTTCAGGAGAAGATTTTAGTCTTCATATACATAAATTCATTAAAAACTGCTAGAGATATAACCGCCCATGCTCCTAAACATTCAATTATAGAATACAAGAAAAGGAACTGACAGCATCCATGCTTTGGCCAATGCTTGAGAATTGTCCTTTCCTTCTAATCTATACAAAATACAATGGCACATGTAATAATTATGTATAACATGGTAGCATATTTACATTGTGCCTGGCTCAAAGGTGATCAAGCAATTTTCATGTTTTACTCATTCCCTGCCATGGCAGCCTGTTTTTCTTGTTTGCTTACTATAGAAATTCAGGCATCCTTAGTACATCCCAATCTGGAGTTACACAAGCACATCCAAATCATTAGGTCCGAAATACTTTTCCTCTTTCCCAATAACTTGTCTATAAAGAGACACAGAAGGCAGACAAGACAGATTCAAAACCTAAGAAGAATAATTTGCTATACTGGAAATGATGTCATTAAATTAAAAAACAAGAATTCTTTCTGGTGAAGAACAATGCTCTTAAACAAATGTTTTGATAAAGAGTTTTGTAGGATGGAACTGTTTCCCAAAATATGAGACTAATGTGTATTTCCTTATAAACCAATTTATTTCCTTTCATTATTATTTATCTTATAGCCAAAGCCTAACTGAAGAAAAACAGTAATTCTTTTTCACATGGCAAGACATAATAAAAAGAGCAATGCAAGCCAGATCTTATAACTCAATGTTGGTCTACAAATCTGATTCTGATAGAGAAATGGGACCAACATTCTCAAAAATCTCAACCACGCAACTGAAAGTAATCCAAAAATGCAGTTAACCCCTATTTGGTAAAGCCCAACAAATCATTCTCTGCATCTCAAAGAATCCATTGCTAGATTTATTCCCATCACTGTGAGCCCCTTTAAGCCATTCCTTCATCTGTGAATTCAAGTCCTACCTTGATGGAGTCTCTGTCTACAGGCAAAACAGCAGCAACATGCACAGATCAAGTGGTGGGAAGAAGGAAAATAGGAAAGTATTAGTTAGTTTACATAAAATCATACATTTATCAAACTTGATCTCTGCTAAATAATAAATGGCACATGTCAACTTTGCTATAAAGTTAATTATTAACACTATTCGACCAGACTCACAAAGAGCCAACCTACCTTTAAGACAATTTCAAAAACCAAAGCTGGATATTCATATGATTCATACTCCTTATCAACTTTTCCACTTATAAAAGTGTTTATAATTGTGCCTTAGCTCTGAACCATAGCATAAGATAACTGGATGATAAATACTACAGTATTTCTAACATCAGAGATGGGAAATTTATGTTTATGTGATAAATAGCATCTACCCAAGCTTATAATTCATGGTAATGACACTGAAACAGGAATAGATATGAGGTTTTAATTATGAACCACACCCTTCCAACTAATGAACCACCCATGTGCTAAGTAAATTCCCACAAAGGAATGCTGGGAGAGACTTTTTCATTTGCTTTTCTGCCATTAACTAATAAAAATTATTAGTAAGCAACACATAAACATATAATCACATCAAGATGTCTCTGCACCATCATCTACTTTTGTGGAGGAGGAAACCAACCTAGAAGGAGCACAACTGGCCCTTAAATCAATTAAGTTACATAAACCATTGAATTATTCTTATCAGAAGAAATGAGTTAATTTCATGCTTCTAAACAGACTGGGTGAGAGAGGTAGTTAAACCAGTAGACTTCATTAGTTTGGGCTGTACTTTCTCAATTACTAAGACTACTGAAACTGCTTTCTTACCTGTGAGATTTTTACTGCACTATATAGGCTGATCTGATTTACAAATAATAATTGATTCTGTCAAATTATCAAGTGAGCCTTTATCACTCAGTATTTCCCCAAATTTGGTCAAAATTAGCTATTAATGCCACTTACTATTTCAAATACAGACTATGGTGGGATTTCGTTACTGACTTAGACTTAGGGAGCACAGGAGGTAGCAGGGGATCAAAGGCAATAACCAGGAACAGGCCCCCTTGCCTTCAAGGAATGGATTAACTCTTGCCAACCACTAGGTTATCAGTTGGCAAAACACCACTTCCAATAATTAATTTACCTTCCAACAGAAATCCTTTGTTTAGTCACTGGTAAAATTAAATCCAAAGACAAAATAAACAATGGCATCCAGCATCTACCCCCAGCAGCAAGCAGGTAATATCAGATTAACATCCCGAGAGAGTTGCTCACCTCTTTGGTGATCATTGTCATGGTGCTTCTTCTCATCTTTAATTGGAAGGTGGGACTGGCCTCCCAGGGCACTGGAAAGGGCCAGAAGTCCAGCACTGCTACCGATGGGTGGAATGGCAGGGGGCTGAAGCCCAGAAGGGTGTGGGGTCAGAGGCACAGGCAGACCATGTCCATGTGATAAATGCTGGGCCTGGAGTTGTTGCTGCTGTGAGAAATGAGACAAAGATATTGAACTTGTCCCTTATATCCGTCCCCCACCCCCAACAAAAAGAGAGAAAGGAAGTGCAAATAGAAAATGGAAAACCCAGCATCCATGAAGGAAAGACTTATTCTTCATATATATTTTTAAAAAGGGGAAGGAGGGAGATGTATACAGAGAATGCTATCTTTCTTAGATTTCAGGGTTTTACAATGCACTGTAAATAGCTTAATTTTTAAATAGTAAAATCATCTAAGTAACTTTTAATAGTTGAAATTCAGATTTCTTTAACAAAGCGTCTATATTTTATTCTCCAAAACATAAGCCCTCGCTATCATACATTTCTAATCAAAACATATATGTGACTAACCATTATAGCAGTTATGTTGAATAAAAAAAGCTGAAAATTGAGAAAATTAGTGTTAAACAGTTCTCCCAGAACCACTGCACAGCATGCACCGAGAGTTAATTTGAAAGAGAAAACCTGAATTAACAACCCAGAAAAGGAAACTGGTTGCAGCCACCGTTTTAAGCCCTTTAAGTGTCCTCAGCGGTACTTGAGCAAATTACTAAAGAAAATCTAATGTAGCAAGGTTTGGTCCTCCTATAGGCTTGCTCAATAATGCTGAAATAATTGGGCACTCTGTGCACGTTTAGTGATGCTCGAATGGAAAGCTAGAGGCCTGCCCTTGTACTCTTCTCCAGCGGCCGCCTCTGTGTTCTGACAGGTTTATCTGAGTGGGACTGTGATGCATGCACCAGTAACTGTGCTGACAAGAGTTTAAAGTCATTTTTACCAGCACACTGGCAACACATGGAGAAAGCCCTCGAGAGGCCGGAATGGGCGTGCTTGACCTCAGTCGAGACCGCCTCAAGCTGGGCTACAGGAACCCCCGTGGGCAGGCCTTGCTGCCTCTTCCAAGTGGGAAGGAGGAGGGGGAGGTCAACTTAACATGAGGATGTTAAGTTAAATATGTCCCTCAACAGGAATCCCTTCAACTGGAGACCCTGCTTAGCAATGTTCCATAAGGACAAGTGTTGAGAAATCCTCAAACTAACTTTTGTAGTGATTACATTTTGATTAATGCCTTCAAATAAATCACTTTTCAGGTCTATCCTATGAGAGCCAAATAGTCTTCTATAATTTTCTTTCCAAGCAGGATTTCACAAAATAGTTTTTTTTTTTAAAATGTGTGGGGTGGTATATTCTGCTCCCCGTCATGGGTAAGAAGGATCTTGAAAGGCTTTTTTTCATTTTTAAAGAAAATACTTCAAAGAAAAAAGTGACCCTTTTTTCTCCTCAAATTAGTTTTATTTCCTTGCTCTTCCCCTCTATCTTTCTGTGTGTGACTATAAAAGTCAAAGGATAGCAGTAATTAGCTCTTTTCTCCAACTGACCTACACCTATTTTCTGGCTATATGCACTTAAATATAGTCAATAAAATAAAATACTAACACTTTTAAGGCAAGTTTACATACAGCAAATGGAAAATCGGAGCTTTGATCCAGATGCTCCACCAACTAATGCCCCCCAGTAAAGCCCTGCCAAAGTGCTACCTAACTGGATGGTTCAAAAGAATGCATTTCTTCTTTGAGTGGCCAAAGTCATGTTCATAATTCTTTATGTATTGCTATTAAGCCGTGACCAGAAAGTATGAGCATACAACCGTATTTTCTAAATGTGTAGAAAAGAACATCTATGAAGAAAACAAGGACTTTAGGTAAATATATGGCAAATTCATTTCAAAACCTTGTTCAACTGAAACAGCCAGAAAATTGCTCCAATTCTTTTTCCTCTTAAATCCCCAAATACTTCGCGTGTATGGGTTGGGCACGTGGGCCACTTCCTACCTCAGATCAGAGTTCAGCTGGCAAGCACTTATTAAGAGCCTGCATCTCTCTCATCACCTTTCCTCGACTCCAAGCTCTGTGCGAGTCTCCCTCTGACACAAAGCCTAACTAAGTGCAGGCACTGAGACATTCACGTAATATCTGAGCAATTTCATTAGACATTAGGAAAAAAAATCCTCCCCCAAAAGCAGTATCTTCAGTGATCTAGGTGTTTCACTTTTATTTTTTTCCTCACAGGACAAAAAAAATAAGTATTAACAGCCTCATTTTTCCCTTCGACCAGGGAACTTTTCAAAGGCAGACAATACACCTCTAGTCTGGTGCACATGCCATTCATAGTAAAGACTTTCTGGGCTCCTCGCTTGTGCTCTATTCTACCTCAAAATAGCTCTAACACAACCTTATCCTCTCCTCCCTCCATGCCCATTTCGGTGGAAGGAGGATCCCTTTTCCCTTCCAAGGCCAGCCTCTCCCCATCTGCACAGGCTGCATCATCTTTTTTTCCCCTTCTTCATTTCATTGCTCCATCCATTCTCCAACTCTCTCCCCCATCTTCAGCTGTTCTGTCACTGATTTTTGTCCTTCTGCTTGCAAGCTTAATACCAACATCCCTAATCATTTTGCTAAGATAATTGCCTATCTAATGCCAAAGGAACTTGAGGTAGCACTTTTTCAGGAGGGGAAAAAACATTATATTTTAATCACTTTTTGTGTCCTCCACTGCCCCTAATACAGGGCCTTGCACATAACTGGCACTTGAAAAATGTTTGTTAAATTTAATTAAAATAACCTTCTTTTGCCCTTTCAGCTACTGCCCTACACACACACATATATATACACACACATATCTTTGTCTTCACACAGCCAAACTTCTTTAAAAACTAGGGTAAATTTGCTGTCCCCACTTCTCAATGATCCCCTCCTGTACACACACACCCCCACACACCCATACTTCTTAACCCCCTGTAATCTGGATTCCAGGCCCACCCTTCTCATAAAAGTGATGACCATTCAGACAGCAATTATTTCAGATTTCACAGTTCTCCTTCTCTGACATGCCTGCAGCCACAGACAGCACATCCTCCTTGCTGAAGCTCTCCTCCACCTGCTTCAGGAACACTGCAGTGATTACCATGACCTCTCTTTACCTCTCTGAATGCTCCCATTTTAGAGTTCTGTCTTGGCTTTTTCTTCTCTTGCTCACTAAAGAGGAAGAGTCCTAACCCTTTTGCTCCTCTCCCATGCTCCGGTACCCCTGGTCTCACTTCTTGCCAGACAATTCTACTTGGCAGTCCAGCATTACCTGAAGGTAAAAATGTTCAACACAAACCCCCTAAGTACCTTGAGTGGCTCAAGTTATCAGTCACCGTCGATTTGTTTTTCTTCTGTGCTCTTATATCCATAATCACTGAATCCTGTCAATTGTGAAATAATTCCTTATGTTTCTACTGCCACCATACTAGGCAGACCCTTATCATCCCATACTTTAATTACTATTAAGTCTCCATTAGCTCATTTCGGTTCCAACGAACCCATGCTGCAATACCACCGGCAGTTTTGTTTCTCAAATCATGTCATCTCCCATCTCTCAGAACAACCTCTCCACTACTTATCTAAGTTGTAGTCACCCATCCCAGCTCAGCTCACATTTCACCTGTTCTGCAAAGGCTTCTCCAAACATTCCACATAACTTCTATCTTAAAGGGCCCCCTGTATCATTCACTAGCACAGGTTGCCTCATAAACGTACTAGTAATCCTCTTTTTATGAATAAGAAGACCCTGACTTGCCAACGAGATTGTGAGACTCCGAGAGAAGAGAACAGCTTCAGGCCTTTGTACCCTGGCACCTAGCTCACCACTAGTCGTGGCCATATATTTAAACCTTTTGATGAATTAAATTTCTACTAAATATAAAAGTGGAGTTCCTATATACCTTTACCCAACTCCCACCAATATTAAGCCATCTTACATAACCATAGAATTTATCAAAACTAAAAAATTAACATTGGTACATTACTATTAATCAGTCTACAGACTTTATTCAGATTGCCCTAGTTTTTCCACTAATGTCATTTTTCTGTTCCAGGATGCCACACTGCACTAAGAGGTTTTAATTTTTTACTTATTATACCAAAATTATAAAGCCCTTTCAAAGATCATATGAATGACAACATCCAAATTACAGTCATATTGTTTAAAAGAATATGCCTTGAACTTACAAGAGAAAAAAAATGAGAAGGGGCTACCATAAACCCATTTTACAAGTCATCCATTATACATACAAAATATCAAACTAAAAAAAGCATACTTGGTAGAGCATCCCATAGAAAGGAACAATTTTTATCAAGTGTTTAAAATATAAAACTAAGATAAAAATGAGATTAGATAAGTCACCAAAAGGTATATGATAAAAAATGTAAGACCAATATACTGAAATACTTTGGTAGGTTTTAAAATGTTTTCATCAATAAAATAGACCACTCTATATTTACTGATTATTTTTAAGTTTCTTTGTAAGTTTTCTCACCTTAGAAACTATGCTAGTAATAAAGCGACAGATGTACTTAAAATTGATAATGACTCCTGATTAATCAATAAAACCAAGGTATCAGAGGCCATCTTCTCTAAATAAAAACAGTAAGTCACCAACAGCTATTTACCCTTTCCTCTATTAAAAAAATGGCTTTAATTTATCAAATTTCAAATAACATTCAAGAACTCAACATAAAAAAGAATCTCTATCAAGTCTTCTCATCAACAGAGGAAAACTCAAAGCAGATTCCCTGAAAAAAGAGTCAAGTTTCTCTGGATATTATTCAAGGAGCTGAGAATAGGTAACCTAATGGACTGCCCTACAATACATGAAAGCTTGGCGATGTTTCCCTACAACACTAACACTGTCCTCTGATCTCTGCCCCATCTGTGTTAATTACAGAGCAATTAACCTGCAACGGTTTACTACATCCTATAGTCACGCTAAGAAACATAAAACCTCTTGCTTTTTAAAGACAGAGGGAAGGGAAATGTATATTAAGAGTACATAGTTCAACACTGATTTGTTACTAAAATAATTTAAGATAAATCACCACTCTAGATAAATACCAACCAGTAGGTTAAAATATGTTGACTTTAGAAGGAAAAAAACCAAAAAACAATAAAGCCAAAGAATCCAAGAGGAGGGCAAAGACTGTAGTACCAATTAAACATTAAAATAAACTCTATGTAACCATAACAGAAAAATATACTGAGAACGATACATATCTGGGAAAAATTCTTCTCACTGACATTCCTAGGCTATTACTATCTTTGGGTGACTTATTAAACAAACAAACAAAAAACAACTATCTTATCACAAACCACAATACAAAATAAAAATCCTTTTTTCTGTTCCCTTGATAAGCCGTTCAAGAGAATAAACATTAAAATGTAGTGAACTTTAAACTTAGGCAACTAAGTACTCCATTAAGATAATTAATTTAATTTTGAAAAACAGCCAGTAATTATTTCTGAAAATATACAGTGATGAGGTGTTAGACAGAGTCTCAGTTCTGTTAATAGCTTTTGAGTGGAGTTTCTATAACAAAGAATTACTTCCTTACAGTTTCGAGTTTGTAATGAAGGGTAGAAAAAAACCACTAGCAAATGCAAGTTCACAAGAAATGTCCTTTGAAATGTTGTCTTTTTGAGCAAATAGAAGAATTCTTTTAAATCGAATGTCCCTAACTGCTTGACCACCAGAGTTTGACTGGCCAATGACCAAGCAGGAGCTGAGTGAGGGCAGAATGGCAGTCCACACATGTCCCTAGTGATTCTGGACAGCTCCAACTGGAAACCAGAGAGAGATTTTCTTGTTACACATCCTTCATTTCTACTATCTTATCAACAACAGAAGAATCCTCAAAAAAAAAAAAAAGGCATTTTTCTTAGAAGCATGACACCCCAGTAGCAATGAGCACACTTAGTGCCATATCTCAGTTTCTTAAAAAAAAAGTGCAAGGTTAGCCTGCTACATCTTGCCGAAAGCAAGAAAGCTCCCTAGACTAATGGATAGTGGCAAAGAGAACAACGAGCCAACTTGAAAGGGTCCTCACCAGCAAAACTTCAGACATCTTAAGCATCATGAATAATAACTATAATAGATTAGAACACATTTTTAAAAAGTTCCCTGGAGTGGGCTCCATAGTGCCCCAAGAAAACAGGTGGAGCTGTGGGGCATTCTGGGGCCAAGGACTAGAGAATGGCTGGCTCCCAAGCCAACAACTACTCTTCTACCAGCTGGCCAGAGCTTGCACTGAGCATGTGTGCCTTGATCCACCCAGGAGACACCATTCTAGAAGAGAAGTGAGGGAGGGCCCAGCAGACCTTGAGAGGAGCCGGGAGAGAGGAGGCACCCAACTATGAAATAAAGCAGCAAGCACAGGAGGGCCCAGGAGTAGGCTGGTATCTATACTCCTTGGACTGTCCTTACCCTTTTAGTAAGGACACTGTCTGGGGGGGTTGGGTTGAGTCTGAGAACGGAGATCATCCGGATGGCATTCAGGGACGCATCATAATGAAGTAGCATCAGAGCCACCTGGCTGGAATCCTTACCATCTATATAAGCAAGAGCCAGTCACTTCATGTTTCCAGGTCTCAGTTTCTTCATGTAAAAAGTGGGAACAATTATAAAATCTGCCTCCCAAGATTGCTGGGAGAATTATGAGACTGTGCATATTTGCTTGGAAAATAATAAACACTCAATAAATGGTGGCTGCTATTATTGGAAAAAGGCATCCAGACATGCATTCCACATTCACACACACACAGAGGGCAGGAGGTCTTCTTCACAAAATAATATTAATTTAAAGGAGAAAAAAAATCTAAAATTTACCTCTTCACCACTCCAAATGTAATAATGATTTCAACAGATGCTAAAACTCCTTGGTAAATAAACAGGTGCTGGGAACAGGTTACTCAGTGTCAAAGTATCACCCCATGGATTACCAAGTTTCACCAATAATGTGATACAAGTGGAAATACACATCATCTAGGCAGTATTTCTACTAAAAACACTTCACCTGAATCTAAACATGAGAAAATCCAGACAAATCCAGATTGTGGGATATTCCACAAGACTGGCCTGGAATCTTCAAAATGCCATAGTCATAAAGTAAAATGGTTTGGGGACTGCTCTACATTAGAGAGGACTAAAGAGACAGGACAACAAAGCCATTTTGTAACGTGAGTCCTAGATTGGGGGAAACTGTGATGGAGGAAAAGGTGCCATCGAGGACATTTTGTGGACAACTGGAGAAATAAGAATATGAACTATACACTGGCTATATGGATGTGTTAACTGTGTCGTGCTTATATAGGAAAGGGCCGTTATTCACAGAAGACGAATGCTGTAATGTATTAAGGGGTGAAATGGCATCATGACAGCCTCTTACCTTCAAACAGTTCAGCACACACAAAGAGTATGTATGTATGTATGTGTGTGTGTATACACACATGAATATGAAGCAAAAGTGACAAAATATTAACTGGTGAATCTAGGTGATGAGTACACAGTGTTTGTTTTACTCTTTCCACTTCCCTATAGTTAGGGGGGTGGAGATAAGATGTGCCCTTCTGGCCAAAAGATTGGGAGTTCTTGCTTTTAACAAATACCTCTAGCAAAAGCTAAAGGTTAAATGAATAAACAGGGAGAAGCAAGAATAAAAAGAACAAAGGAAGGAACTTTTCAACCTAAGCTTGTCTGTAACTCATTCCTGATGACTTACAACATGAGATTTACTGCAGGGGAAGGACTTGCATTTAGAGCAAGCCTAGAAAGATGATCACTGCCAGAATAAGTTTCTCAAACTAAAACCACAGGTCCCTGTGGTCCTCAAGATCCCTGCACTAGTCTTTAAGGGGAAGACAGGTAACAAGCAAAGCAAGCAAATCCCATAAGTCCTATGCCAAGGATTCCATCGCCCTAACTTGCCATTTAACTCACGAAGTAATAACAGCAAGAAAAGGAGGGGGAAAAAAGCCAAAAAACTTGATTCATTATATTAACTTTCCCATCGGCAATCCTGTTGGATTTTTTTCTGAATTGGTCCAAAGTTTACTAGGAAAGGTATTTCTGAGCAAATTAATAATAGAAATACAATTTCCTGGAGGCTTGTTTAAACTATTTAAAGAATTTTTTTTCAGAGATTTTAACACATTGTCTTATTGAAACCAATGCTCCTAATTTTGTGCTTTCATCACTAAAGTCACCAAGCTAAGGATCATGCTCAGAAAAGCTTTCTTTTGCTACTCCAGAGTACTTAAAAAAAGTAAAGCCACATTTAAAAGCCCACCTACTTTAGGTTCTTCAGTAACCCTCCATTTGACCTTGGAACTTTAGAAATAGAATGAATCTCAGATGATATCTATAGATGAGTTGTTTTCCAACATTCTGACCACAACCCATGTGTGTGTTGTACATACGTTGTGTATCTGCATAGAATACACATGTAAATGAAACAAAAGTTCAACAAACAATACCAAATACTATCTGTAGCACACTCTAATATTTTCTAGTCCTTTATATTTCTTAATAAAAAATGTTGAATATGGCTCACTGAATTGATTTCACTGCATAATCGTGAATCTCATGACCTGCAATTTGAAGAACACTGAACCAGGCTGTGATATTGTTATTTATAAAAAGAAATATGTATTTGGTCTTCAACCCCACTTCTGGAACAGAGCTCCTAAAACACTTGAAATTTGCTAAACGATGAAAGCAATCAAGATGTCTTCTACTATGTTAATGAGGTGACTTTTGGAAAATACCTAAGGATGGGGGCTGGTTGCCCGGAGAATCAACTATGTGATTAGGAGGCTGGAACTTTCAGTCCCACCCCTTGACCTCCAGGGAGGTAAGAGGGCCTGGAGATTGCGTTCAATCACCAACGGCAAATGATTTAATCAATTATGCCTATGTAATGAAGCCTCCATAAAAACAAAAAAGGATGGAGTTCAGAGAGCTTCTGGGTTGATGAACACGTGGAGATGAGGAGAGAGTGGCACCTCAGTGAGCGCGGCACCTCAGAGAGAGCACGGAAGCTCCGAGCCCTTTCCTCATACCATGCCCTATGCATCTCTTCCATCTTGCTGTTCCTGAGTTATAGTAAGTGGGTAACTTAGTAAGTAAAATGTTTCTCTGAGTTCTGTGAGCCACTCTAGCAAATTAATCAAACCCAAGGAAGAGGTCCTTGGAAACACAGGTGACAACCTAGACTTGCAATTGGTGTCTGAAAGGGGGGCAGTCTTATAGGACTGAGCTCTTAACCTGTGAGATCTGACCCTATCTCCAGGTAGATAGTATCAGAATTGAGTCGAACTGTAGAACACCCAGCTGATGTTGGAGAACTGCTTCGTCGTGTGGACCCACCTCCCCCACACTGGAATTGGGTACAGAATTTTACAGGCCAACATCTGCACATTGCGGCTCAAGGTAAAAGTCAGTGGGAGATCACATCAGCATCAATAATGGAGCACAAGCCCCGTCATCCAGTCGGCTGCCCATCAGGACCTTTCTTAACCAGGGAGGTCTTAGCATATAAGGTAAACAATCCCTCATTCATAAGAATCAATAGAGACAGTCCCTCTGGGGAAGTGACCTTGAACTTAGACCTGAAGGATAAGAATGAGAGTAACTTGCAGAGAACTGGGAGAAGAGGAATGAAGGTGAGAGAAAAGCAGTTGCAGAGGCCCAGAACAGGAAAGGTGCCAGCAGTGATCAAGGCAAAAAAAGGAAGACTGATGGGAACCCAGCGAGTGAGGCGGAAGTGCGACAGAATGTGAATATTACAGGAATCTGATCATGGACGAAGGAAAGGTCGTTAGACTTTCATTTAAGAATAATAAGACCTTTAGGCTGTGGTAAGTTTGTTTTGTTTTGGTTTTTAAGTTGAACTTTTAGTTTGTCTATAATGGTATAAGCTGGATCATAATCATTTGTTGGCTATATGTGTTACAAATACCTTCTCTCAGTTTCTGTCTTGTCTTTTCATTTTCTTTATCTTTTGATGAACAGATGGTTTTAATTTGAACTGAGTAATATTATCAATCTTTTTTCTTATGATTTGAGCTTTCTGTGACCCATTAATGAATCTTTCTCTACTTCAAAAATTTTTTTTAAAGTCTTTTTTTTCCCCCTGAAATTTTTAAAGTCTTCTTATGCTTTTCAGATTGACTTCTGCATGATGAAACGGGTGGATCCAATTTCACTTTTTCCACAAGAATAACCTACTATCTCCCCGGTTATACACAGTAGTGTCCATCTGCCCTCCACTGATCTGCTTGCCTCTCTGACATGTATGATGGAATCTACTTCTGAGTACAGTCATGTGTTGCTTAACAGTGGGGATACGTTCTGAGAACTGTGTCGTTAGATGATTTCATCATGAGAACATCATAGAGGGTACTTACACAAACCTAGATGGTATAGCCTACTACACACCTAGGCTATATAGTACTTATCTTATGGGACCACCGTCATGTAAGTGGTCCATCACTGACCAAAACGTCATTATGTGGCACATGACTGTAATTTATTCTATTTCATTGGCCTATGTAAAGACTAATAACTATTTTCAGCTGGAGTGTTATATAATTTAAATTTTTTTAAAATTCAGAATGCTATGTGGAGACTGGATGTGAGAGCAGCCAGGATGAAAAGATAGAGACCAGCTAGGAGGTAACACAGGAGTGCAAACCAAAAAATAATGATGACTTGGATTAGGGCTGTGGTAGTACAGGTCAGAGAGAGTAGGAGTTAAGACATATTTGAGACGGCACTGAAAAGACATGGTTATGGAAGGAGAAGGGGCGTGAATGACTGGAGGAATCCAGGACACCTTGTCAAGTTGGTTGGTAGTTGGTTGTACTCAAGTAACTGAGTAGATGGTTGTACTATTTAAATTCAGATGGGGCAGAAGAGAGGAGGGACAGGCCTATAAAACATTTTGTTTTATGATTTTTTAAATTAATATTTCATTTTTATAGAGTAGTTTTAGGTTCATGGTTATAACTTTTTTAGATTAGAAGTTATACGTTAAATGAACACCAATAGAATGGAAAGAAATTAAAAGTCAAGCATAATCCTACCAGCCAAAGAAAACTACTAATATAATGTTGGTGAGTCCATCCAGTCTTTCTTCAATGCATTTCAATGCATCAAGCTATCGTATAATTTAAAATGCTTCTTCTTGTCCTATTTAGTGTGTATCGAAAAACACTTTCCTATATCCCTAAGTAATGCTTTGACTACATCATTTGTAATGGCTACACAGTTCATGCCATTGTATAGATACACGAGAGTTCATTTAAGTGGTCCTCGATCGCTAGGTTAAAGTTTAGGTTGCTTCAATTTTGATATATATATGTGGAAAGTCACCATGGTATTACAGTACATCAGTTAAGATAGTTCCTCTGCAAGTTACAGAATGCCCAAATAAAAGTGGCCTTTAAATAATGGGGGTGTTTAATTCTCATAGAAGTAGTCCTGGGTTGGCTGGATGACTTGGTAATATCAAGGATCTGAGTCAATATCTCTCTGATTCTCACCGCCTCTCTTGTATCCCATTTCCCCCAAAGATGGCTGCCACATCTCCAAGCATTAACTCATAACCACATACAATCATGTTCAAATGCAGAAAGGAGGATAACTCTCTCTTTATGGATCCTTCTGTTCACGAAAAGAAGATATCTCCTTATATCTCATTGACCTAGACAGGGTCACATGCCCATAGCTCAGCTGTGAGGAAGGCTGGACAGAACACCTGGAATATTTTAGCCTCCATAGTAGGAGGTAGGCTCTGCCTGTAAGAAACAACCAATAAAACCTGCCTTGACATCTATCTTTACTCATAGGCCATTCGGAGGCTATTAGCTGAAAGAAACCCAAAAGCAACCTCTGAGCTTTCAATCCAAGTAGACAGTAACTTGAACTGTTTTTCTCCCTTCAACAGTTTCTTCTCCCAGATATTAATTTGTGCAGAGCTATGTCTACAAATTGCTTTGGGTCAACCCAGAAACACCCAGGGGAAATAAAAAATACAACATGATTGCCACTTTGCTTCGGGACCACAGTGGCACTGCCCCTGTTGGTCACAGAAGACAAGCTAGGCCAAAATAAACTCTCCCTTTTTTATGAATCTACCAAGGGAAAACAATGTGAGTCTCACAAGGGCAGTCTAGCCACAGAGCTGCCTTAAAAAAGGTTCAAGGATGTGCCATTTTAATTTTTTCTTAAAAGGTTTGTGTGTGGGGGTTTAGCTCAAACTCTTGCTTATTAGGTAAACATCTTATTTCAGTTTGCAAAATTACTGTATCCCATGAAGTAGTTGTTATCCACAAGTAGGATGGACAAGATTTTCTCAAAATAGAGAAACAGAAGCAGAGAAAAAGTACCCTGTTTATGATAAGGCAATGAAATAATTTCAAAGACAGAACTCCCCAAAATATACTGGTAATCCCTATGGGTTCAAACTTATTTCTGTCCCCTGACAGGCCACCAGCCTGGCCTCCTCTACCAGTCATCCCCCTTCCTCACCCACTGTCGCCTATAATTAGCTGACTCTCACTTTTACTTTCATTGGTAACTGCTACCCCAGTCAGTCTCCCCTTGGGCTTAGTTTATAAATTTATATAAACATGGTTTATCCATCTACAGATCTACTCCTCTCATGAAACCATGAGCACTGAAGAGGCAGGGACCAGTTCTCAGTTGTCATTGTGCCCCAGAACTTTAAAGGGTGCTTGTATCAACAGGAAAGTAAAAAAAAAAAAAAGTATTCTGAAGAAATATTTACTTGCCTGTACTTTCTTTTGATATGACTATATGAGCTGCTGGCTCCAGTTAATTCCTTTTAATATAAACAATATCCCAAGCAGTCATTATCATTAATTGTTAGTTAAAGCTGAAATGTTTAATGTGGGTAACATTTTCCATAATAACTATGACGATATTTACAAAATGTAGCTTTGTTTTTTGTTTTTCAACCAGTCAATGGTTCAAGAAGTTCCCCCACCCCCTGGGCAATATGTAGAAACAAATCCAGTGTAAACTCCTGCTTTCCAGGTTTCTGAACAATCGTCCAGCAACATGTCCTTATAATGCTATAGACAACTGCTTTCTATCTACATGTATTCCACCAAGTATGTTGTTCTTTTGTATCTGGATCTTGCACAGTTCTAGTCCTGTAAAGCACAGGCTCAAACATTTTTGTGTCATGGGACCCTTTGTGAATCTAAGAACAAAATTTCTTCCCCAGAAAATGTATACACCATGGCTCCCCACCGCCCCGCCCCACCCGCCCCACCCACAAATAATTTTGCTAACATTTCAGGGAACTAATGAACAGCCTAAAACCTAAGCATGAAATCTGAGAAGATCCAAGGATCTAGGTTTAAAACACCTGCCTTGGTAGCAGTGTTTATGACAACTTCTGATTACTACACAGGAGAGTAAGTTACAACAGACAGGAAAAAACAGCATGAGTCAAGAGTATCTGACTGATCTATGGAACTAATACAATTCAGACAACTTAGTCTAACCAATTAGTATGTACATCAGGCCCACCCAATTTCCATTTCCCTCTTTGAGCTCTGGACACTAAACACTGGACACAATCCTATTAGTGGATAGGGATAAAGAGACTATTGATCCTAGTGTAAAAGAAAGACAACACAAGTCGAGGGAACAAACAAGGGACAGTGTAACAGAATGGTTAAGTCGGCCTAAGTTTAGATCCCAGTTCTGCCACTTTCTCCCTGTGCAGGCTTCGGAAAACCACTTACACCCCTTCAGAGCCTTGGTTTTATTATCTGTAAAGTTGGGACAATACTAACCTTCTACATGGGGTTGATGTGAAGATTAAACAGAATAATGCATGCAAATGCTTAGCACAGTACTTGACACAAAGCAAATACTCAATAACATTTGCTATTTTTAGTTACCTGTTTAGGAAAAAGAATACAAGCCTAGGGGTATGATCAATCTAGAGAAATATCTGACACAAAGGCCCCTAAGTTTTAAAAATATTCTATAGTCATCAGAACAAATAGGTTGACAAAACCATACAATGTTAGAAAAGCAGATAGTACTTCAGGGGCTATCGGCTCCAGCCCTGCATTCTATACTACAGGTGAGAAAATTTCTAAGTGAAATTCCTAAGCTCACACTAGATAAGTGATACCCAGGATTGTGTATTTTCTACCTTCCTTCTCAATATATTTTCATGCTTCCTCTCAGTCTTCTCAAAATTGTGGGAAGAAAAATCCAAATATGAAAATAGCTCAAAATAGAGTATTTGTTCATTTAACAAATATTTATGGATAAGATTTTTAATATTATAAACAAATTATTGCACATTTATTGAACAAATAGTTACTGAGAACTTACTGTACAAATATTTATTGAAAAAGATGAGCTACATATTGTTCTAGGCACCACAGCTATAAAAATGAAGAAATTCTCAAGTGTTAGCGAAGGGAAAGTAACACACACATAAACAAGTAAGTGGTAAATGCTTTGAGAAAAATAAAACGGGTTAACGAGACCGAGAATGAACTGGGTGAAAGAGCTACTAATGTCTGCCAGTCATGTAAATCTTTCTCAAGAGATAATATCTGAGCTGGGACTCCAAAAAGGAGCATGAGGAAAACCATGTCAAGACATGGAGGATGGACATTCTAGAGGGCGGAAGAGGTGGTGCACAAACCCTCAGTCAAGAAGACGCCTGGGGTGATCCAGGGACAGAAGAAAGAGGCCAATGTGCCTGAAGGACAGTCAGATGAAAGGAGTGAGTGGTGTGTGACATCAGAGGGGTGGGCGAAGGGTCAGCTCACAATCTTGTAAGGCCATAAGAAATTTAAACTTTATTCTAAGCAAAATGGGCAGCCATCAAAGCCAAGTTTTAACCTTTCTGAGTTTTAACCGCTGAGTTCTGAGGGGCACTAGAAAGAGGGTGAGAATAGTAAAGAATAAGCACAAAATAGAATGGAGAATATCAGTAATGAAAGCTACAGAAATCAAGACAGTGTATCATTGGCAAAAGAGTAGACATCCAATTTGATGGAACAGAATAGAGTCTAGAAATGGACCTACACGTATAGTCAATAAATTTTCGACAATCGTGCAAAGGCATTTCAATGAAGAAAAGATAGTTTTCAACAAATGGTGCTGAAATAACTGAAGAGGATGTCCATCTGAAAAAAAAAAGAGAAACTCAACCTGCATCTCACACCATAAACAAAAATTAACTTCAAGTGTATTATGGACCTAAATATAAAATTTCTAGGAGAAAATCTTTGTGGTCTTGGGTTAGGCAAAGATTACTGAGGGACAACAACAAAAGTAAGACTCATAAAGAAAAAAAAATTCAAAAATTCAACTTTATTGATGTTTTAAAAGCTTTTTCAAAAGACACTATTTAAAAAATTAAAGGACAACTACAGATTGGGAGAAAATATTTGCAAAATACATAAAGGACTTATAGCCACAATATTAAAAAACTCAAAACTCAAAAATAAAAAAATAACTGACTCAAGAAAATATAACAAGGCAAAGATTTGAGCAGATATTTATCAGAGAAGATACAGGTATGGTAAACAAGCTCATAAAAAGAAACGTCATTAGCTATTATGGAAATGCATGAAAACACAAGTACCACTATACATCTACTAGAAACAGCTAAAAATCTCGAAAAACCTACCATTCCAAGTGCCGGTGAGGATGTGGAGCAAAAAGGCTTTCTCATACATATTAGTGAGACTGCAAAACAACATGGTCACGTTGGAAAACAGTATGTCAGTTACTTAGAAAGTTAAACATAAAATTCAGCAATCCCACTTCCAAGTAATTGCCCGAAGAAATGAAAACTTATATTCTACAAAAACCTGTATGTGAACATTTATTGGGGCTTTATTCACAATCACCAAAAACCGGAGAAAGCCCAACGTCCTTCAAGGGGTGAATGTTTAACAGACTGGTTCAACCATACAATGAAATATTATCCAGCTCTACAAAGGGACTAAGTAGTACTGATCCAGGCAACCACATGGACAGATCTGTAAGGCATTATGCTGAATGAAGGATGAAAGCTCAAAAGGCTACATATAGTGCGTAATCCCATTTATATGACATTCTCAAAAAGGCTCACTTTGGAAGAAAAAACATTATCGGTGGTTTCTAGAGACTGGAGTAGGGAAAAGCACTGACTATAAAGAACAAGGGAATTTGGGGGGACAGGGCAGGGCTGGGGAGAAATATTCCAGAAAAATGCAGTCACACAACTGCATCTGGTTGTCAAAACTCATCAAACTCTCTGCTAGAAAAGGTAAATTTTCCTTTATATAAATTATACCTCAACAAACTTGACTTAAAAAGAAGAACATCAATCATGAATTTGTATTTCTAGATTCCTAATTCCAAATATCTGCAAATATAAAAAATATACAAATTTATAAACATATGCAGACTCATTTTTACCATGTTTTCTATTATTTGTTTTTCTCTATCCTGTTATCCTTGGAAACTAAAGTTTTATTGAAATTAAAATGTGTTAATTAAAAGTTGATTATGTGTAGTAAAATGTAAAACCAGAAAGCTCACAACTACTAAAACCTTAGTAAGATGATTGAAATGTAATTTGAGGATCATTTTAGAAAATATTTAAAATTAACATTCAAAGTGAAAATAAAATGTGCCTCAATAGGATTTAGTGAAGATACTCAAATATTTGCTGAATGAATGAATGAGTAGATGTAATCATTAAATCATTCTTACCATTCACTAAAAGGTTCTAACCTTTTCTCAAAGGTCCTTAGGAGAATTTAAGATCACAAATGCATTTTCAGGTAGGATTCCCAAATTGATTTCCTAGGGAGCTGTGAGGAGTACACAACAATAGTCCTCAAAACTTAGCCCAAGTCATCAACTCTTTAGTTGCCTGTTTGGGGTGAGCCTGCCTCTCTTAGAGTCCATGCCTCCTCCTCCCTCCCAGCTTTGAGGGACACAGGCAGGCTGGGTGCACAAGGAAAAAGGTCGACTAAATGGGAGCTAGTGATGCTGCTTGTAGAAACACTACCGGGAGGAAGTGAACAAGAGAATTAGAAATGGGGAAGCAAAATTGGGGGGAGGGGCACTAACCAATAAATAGGGATAACAATGAGCAAGCCTGCAAGCTGCCTTGAGTGAAACCTGCTTTTCTGTGTAACGGTTCCACCAGGACCCCTGGACCCCTACACAGGTTGGGCCTACTGTGCTCTGGTGTGAATGAAATGCAGATCCCCAGATGTGGGAAACTCCACTTTCTTCCTAGTGGAAGTCCAATGCCTACACACCTTAAGCTAAGTCAGATGCAGCCACCCAGACACATTCTACAACTCTTGTTAACACTGTGCGCTTAACTCTACCTTGAGCTATGGAAATGCATTTATTAGGGGGAAGGAGGGAGAGAAGGGTTCCTCCCTCAATGGAAAGAAAAAACAGTAGCACTTCAGGTTAGTGACAATTAAAAAAAAAAAAAAACTGAATGACTAGCTTTCAGAAATTTCTTCTAGAGATGTTTTGTAACAGAAATTAACAGCACATCATAAGCACAAATTAGACATCTTGTTCTTTACCTAGATTTTTAAGGGAGTTCTGAAGTGGAGACAGAGATAAAAAATTACTTAAATGTATGAGAGTCTTTGTTATAAAAGAAGGGAAATTACTGCCTCTTACAGACTCATCAAATCGTAGCATGAAGATTAGATTATGACTACATCACTCAGTAACATAGTCCCCTGATCCACAGTAAATGAACCAGTTTAAAAAAAACAGGTGAGGAGCAGGCCACACCTGTATAAGACACAGAGCGATGTGCAGACTTAATGATGTAACACTGCTTTGGCTTACATGCAATCACAGCTTCATCATACTTTTTGAGAGCAGGTAAGCAAAGCCCTACAATTATGGAAAACCAGTTTCTTCCCCCTATCCTGCACCCCAGCAAGCTGTGCACATCATGCAGCCAGTGGCTGGCATATTGTATAAAACCTTTAAGTTCCAGGCACACTGTTCAGTAAAGACAGTAACAAAGCTGGAATAACAATCTCTGATAAAACACAAACCTATTTTATGGCTTGTTTTTAAGTTTATTCCATATTTAGAAAACAGCAATAGTGATCAGTTGGGAGAAGAACAAAAAAGGGAAGCTCATCTGTAAGTACACTGAAAAGTAATTATTTAAAAAACAATGTAAAAGCTAGGCTGTTAAAGAAAATGTTTTATGCACAGAATTCACATCTTAAACCATGATTCTAGCACATGAGTACAGTTGCCTACCTACACCAGAAAGCCCCCTTAAAGAGCCTGAGGCCTATAAAGTAAAATCCTGAGTGTCTTAGCTTCTCCAGGAAAATGGAGGGAGACAAGGCTTGGCTGCAGGTAATTTTGAGAAATGATCCCAGAACAGGAGTGGGGCCTAGGGAAAGTGAATCAGGGAAGGAGAGAAACTCAGAACAAAGATGTATTCTCAAGTTGATCACTATCATGGGCAACTGACGCTCCATTCTGCTGGGACCCATTGTGAAGGAATGTAGAAGGCACCTCACGACTGCCCACCAAAAGGGCAGAAGGGGGGCATTCCACGGACTGTTTGCCTGTGGGTCCAGGATTAATTACCCCATGGGGTGGGGGGGATAGCTCCCTCACTCTTCCACGCTGCACATGAATAAATGAAGGGTAGAGTCCCCACAAAAAGCACTGGGGAAATGCAAGAGCTTCCCAGTATGGCTGACCCAGTACAGGTCAAGTCGGGGATAACGTGTTGTAATGGCAATGGCGGGAAAGAAAGGCAGAGGAGGGCTAAGAGTTGGGTCCAGTAAGGACAACACTGCTTCAGCACTGCTGGAATATCTGTGTCCAAAAGAGGACAATAGCACAACCACTGCAAAATGAATAATTCTTTGGAAAGCCTTTTTTTTTTAAGTAAACACAGAAGAGAAGAAAATATAGCTTTTGGATACTTAATACATTTTTGCTTTTGTTAAAAAAGTGAAGTTGTAATTTTAATTTTATTCCACATTTTGTGTTATTGGATGCTGTAATGTAATGGACGGGAAAACAAACACACAAACACACATATTTTTATATATAGTCACATATTTATATCTTTCAGTTTTTTGCCTAACAGCCAATTAGTTTAAAAAAACAAGGGAAATTACCACAATTGCACATCTAAATGCCTCTGAAACTTGAAATGGTATTTTGAAATTTATAATGAAAAAAGAGGGACATACATTTTAAAACTATCATACTGCAAGACCCTCTGCCAAAACGCCAATCTGGAATGTGTATATATATAATTTAAGGGCCAATCATATGACAAGGGCAATAAAACAAAATGCAAAGAGGAAGGAAAAAAACCCCAAAGGTATTGTCTTTCTTTCTTTAAACTAACTCAAACACATAGGATGGTAAAGGCAAAGTCATTTAAATCATTTCCTTAGTAATACAAGTAATATTTAAATAGATTTAATAGTGCTGCTCCAAACCAATGAATTATGGGTTTAAAACCTATTAAAATGTAATGTTTTTTTCCTGAGCTGAGAGGAGAGAGATTTAAATCCACTGAATTTTAATATTTCAGCTTGAGCTGCAGGAGGTAGAGAAAGTCCAAATGAACTATTCCATCAGCACCATTCAAGCATGAACATTTTAATCAGTTTTACTTCCTTGGAGTTCTCTAACACAGTTTACGCTGTCATTCTGAAAGCACTTAACACAGAGAGTGTGAAAAACCACCAAGGCTTGTTATTGCCTTCACAATTGATGGCAAATAATTTTGCAGACTTCCTATCATTAAAATGTCACTGCTAAAAATTGAGGTTCAGCATTTCTTGTGCTAAACTGCATTTTCCTACAACACCATGGCATACCTGTTCTTAAGGATTTTTTAAGGGGGTGCACTTTGCTTTTTTTTTTTTTAAATGCATATTTCTATTATTTTATTCCTCAGAGTTAGATTAAAAAAAGGGGGTGGCGGGTCCAAAGAAATCCCATTTTCTGTTTTTACAAGCCAAACATTTTCCTTTCCAATGTCTGTACTAACAAAACTTTTTTTCTTAATGGTAGCTTCTTTGGAGAAATTCTTATGAGGTTCCAAGTCAGCCTCCTTTATTAAGCATTATCACATTCACACAGCATGTGCTGATTATATAGTGTAATGGATTTAAAAAACATTTTAAGATAGTCAGATGACTCAATTTAATAATACAGGAAATGAAAACATCATTTCTAATTAGATCATATTACTGATTTAAAACTACAATTTGTGTGTTGTTCCAACAGTGTGATCTCGTAGAGATTCTAATTTAAAAACACAGTGGCGAGTAGGACACATGACAAGATCAAACCAGAGACACAATGCTCCCTCAGCCCAGCTGGGGGAACTCCAGAAAAGCTTCAAGGAAACATAAAATATAGCCAATTCAAAGCAAAACACAAAATATTAACTACAGAAAACAACACAGGAATTTTCCTGTTTTTTTCCTTATAAATAAAAGATAAATGATATTTAACTTATTTCAATCTATCAACAGTTTTAAACTGAACATGACCTGTGAAAGAAATCATTATAACTGTGTTTCATTCCATTAAACACAACTAGCTACTGTCAAGAGAACAAGCGCCTCCCCAGGTTTCGAGCTCACTTCAGCATTTTGCATTTAAACTGCATGGATCACTGGTTTGGCTCATTTACCAATGAAGGTAGAATAATACTGCAGAGTTAAAAAGGTGCTTCATCAGATTTCATTAAATCTGGGAACATTTGTGCTTGTGTAGATGATGCACATACATATAAAACAGATACATATGCAGTGATAAATAAATGAAGGTCTGCAGGGGCTTAGGTGGCTCTTTGCTTCTCAGGAGGAAAATTTTTCATTCCCTCCGTGCAAAGCGTTGCTGACTACATTCTAAAAATCAAGCAACAAAAAACTAAAATTGACCCCTCACCACTTTTAGTAGCAGGTCAAAATACCACCACCTCACAACACAGCCACGTCCAAGGGCATACAGAACAGGAGGTGCATTTAAAATTCCACACCGTTACAACCTTGAAAACTCCTGGACACAAGGCACTACCAGGGCTGAAACAGACAAAAGACCACAGGGAACAGCAGCAGCAGAAATGCATCAGGTAAGTTTATAATTGAGCTCTTTTCTTCTCACTGGGTTTGTGGCTCCCAAAAACTGCTGGGTTTGTTTTTCTATTTCTGCAATCAATTTTTCAGAATAGTCGGATGATGTGATTTTTTATTCCATTTTCTACTCAGATACAAATAATATAGAATTCCCACCAGATCTACCAACTATAGCACATGCTGCTTTGATAGCATGCAACTCTACTGAGTTAGTTCTTCAAATAAGTTTTTAAGTCACAAAATTAAATTAGCTTTATTTTAATAATTAAATCCATATATACACAATATGTCTGTCAGTAACTCGGCTACAGTCTAATAAATCATCCTTTCCCTGAGAAAAGGCAATCTGCCATCCCATTCAAAACAAAGTATGTAAAATGAAAGAGATATAAAACAGTATTAAAAATATACTTGATGTGACGAAGGGAAGGGGTCACGAGTTTATATCTTCCCTCCAATTGTCAAGCAACCTCCAACACAAAACAATGTGTTTTTGATTTAGATTAATCTCCCCACTGTACAGACAGTAACTAATAAAACTCAGAAAAGAAACAAAAAAGCATTCTGTTTTCCTAGAAAAGGCTGCCAACCAGATAGAAGGTAGGTTGGCTACCTGCATTTTAGCAGTTCTTGCAAACAATAAACACTATGCCAGAAATGACCCAGCGAGCTCTCTGACTAGGCCTCACTCCACTCCTCACTCCTTCATGGCAGACTGTGTAGTGAATGAGAAATGTCGGTTCTACTCTTAGTGACCCCGGGAGATTTGGTAACCAAAACACAGCCCAACGTGAATACAACACACACTTCGAGCAAACACAGCTGGTATATATACATATATGCTAACTTTAAGATGAAAGCTTTCTCAATGTTTTAAAAAATTTATTACAGTACTCTTTTCTGGAATTTTAGGAAATAAAAACCAACCGTGAAATGTAATCATTTCTCATCTCTCCCCCACCCCTGGTACGTAGAAAATGTATGACAAACGAGTCTACCTGGCTTGTTCTGAGTCAGCCTCTTCTTTCTAAGGGGCACTTCTGAGGAAATAAAGGTAACCCTTTTCCCTTTATTATGTCTCCTAATTTACTACCAGTATTTTCTTGTGGTCAGAGGGACACAAAATAGAGCTCCAAGTAGCCCATTAAAAAACAAGCTACAATCAGACTAGCACCCTACCACCATCCACAGTAATCCCTGAGTTCTGATTTCCTTGTTAAAAGACAGAGGCATAATTGAAGCACTATCTTCACTTCAGATTGATTATCAGGCGACCCTTATCCGCATCTTCACTCAACAATTTGAATTTTAATGAAAGTAAATGGAAAATTAGCATTTCAAAGTGTGTTTGATACACTGAGGGGAAAAGAAGAGAAAAGACTTTTGTGTATAATCTGTACACAAAAGAAAGTATTTGGGAGGGGGCAGAAAGAGGAAAGTACAGTTATAGTGTCTTTATTAGAATAACCTAAGGAACTGTTTGTACCGGCTGCATAAATAGACATGTGAATATTGTGCTCTTTTCAGCTAAGATTTCTCACCTTTATTATTTCTAAGTTTTAGCACCTTATTTTATTTCTTGTTACCTTAATCTGGGAGAACAAAAATATAAGTGGAATTGGAGTGACTGCCCAAACCCATGAACTTCAGCAGGATTTCTATGCAACATTAATGCTACTATTGCCAGGAAGGTTTTTCTAACTGGGCCACTGATTTTTCAAAAAGGTGTAGTTCATCTATTATTTTCTACTACAAATGGACACTAGCCCATAAGAACCGCTCATCACAGGGGAGGAAGAATAGCCGGGAGATGGGAAAATGTAATTTCACTTAAAATGATAATAATTAAGATACTCTATGTTTGAGGAAAGATAAAAACATCAGGCCATTTTAACATCAGGGCAATCTGTATCTTTCTTCCGGCATAGGTTAACAACAGAAGCTGACTGCAAAGGAAAAAAATAATTTAAAAAAGAACTACCTCATCTCCTTAGGGGAGACTTTTCAGAACATGTCAACTTGAATTGGTGAGAATGTGATCCAAAGTTTCTGAGGCAGCCATCAAATTTCACATGAGATTGAAGGCAAAGTGCTTAATTTCACTTTATGGTCTTCTAGTGCCCTTTGCCCCTCTGATGGAATAAAATTTAAGAAGAGAAAGCACAAGAGCTGATGACAAACACTACGATCAGAGCTAAAATGGAAAGGCCACGTACCCCAATGATGGCGTTCAGTTCTGCCATGGTCACCTGCTTGGCCCGTTCCACAGCCTGCACCACTTGTTGCTGGTGCTATAAATGAAGATCAGAAACAGAATACAATTATTTGTTTTCTAGTCAGTCAAGAACAGCTTTTCCTAATATGTCCTCTAACTTCAATTACATGCAAAATAGGATTTAGGGGTCTCCATACTCAAATAAAAGCCCCAGGGAGTGGATGACTCAATGTCTAGGGTACATTTGGGTCCATACTGCTAAGAAGTAACTGGGCATCACCTGCGCCCCCATGAAAGATGCTTGCTCACAACTGGTAGAGGCAGCTTAAATTTTACTTTCATGTCAGTGGTGCAATTTGACCCAACATCTTCCACTAATACTAACAAACACGACACATCTGACCTGCTTTCTTTGTACTCCCTTTCCTCAGCCATATACATAAAAAATTTTTAAATATTTCCTGTAAGTATTTATTTTTAAAATTTCTCCTGATATTTGCTGTTAGAGTAAACACTAGAAGGATATATAGAACTAAACATTTATGTTTCTTCTGGAAATGTAGAAAGTGTTCATATTTTAATTCCTGTCATGAAGGGCTGCATATTTAAAAGAGATTAAAAATATACATCTCTCGCTAGCAGTAAAGTTTAGGAACTTCAGGTATTTCTTTTAAATGCAGTAGAAAAACTAAAACCTACAAGTTTAAGTTACTTTTCTTTTGGAAAAACTAGGATGAATAGTATATGAAAATCCCTCTATCCATGAGTCAGTTCTAAAGAAAATGAACAAGAACTGATATTAATAATTTTTGTAATATTAGAAAAATAGAGAAGTCTCCACATGGAGGCACTCTCACATCCGGACATACACAACTGCTTATACAAGTACCCCCAAAATGTAAATGTTCTTCCCAACTAGATACACTTGAACATTCTAGATTCAACACACTCAAATGTAGTCTGAAACAGGTCTCTTCTGGACTTCTTTCAACTAGGTTTAGTGAATGAAGAGCCAAAGGGACTGTGCTGTGAAATAGGCACTCCTCTGTGTGGCTGGGAAGAGTCTTGTTTTGGTTGAACCCAGTTGAGAAATGTAGTTAATTTTCTCCACTGATTTGAAGTGAATACGAAGCTCAGCTATCACACTGCCTAATATGTACAAAGAGCTAAACCATCAGTTAAACATGAAATTTCCCCTGAGCTACCTGGTACTGCATTCCAAAACTTTCCAATATACAGTTACTGAGATTAACTAGGGTGACCACTATTTCCACGTCCCAGCTGTGTAGGGGGTGGCACTGTGGGGTGGGGAGGATGATGTGGGAAAGGAAGCTGCTTAAATTAGCTTTCTACAAGTGGTGTTTTCAACCTTGATTTCCTAATAGAAATGAGTATTTTGTGCCTATAACTAATGGAAAGAAAAATAATGGATTATTGCATTTTAAGCTTTTAATAAACTCTGAACATTAAACGATATACCTTTGATTTTTTTTAACAGTAAGACTTGCAAAACAAGGGGTTAAGAAGCAATCCTAAAGTCTTCTCTTACTCTTTAATAAAATATTTGCCAAAGTGAAATAATTCACTTCCTTCTTTGTCTGAAGTAAAAATCCTACAGATTTATGAAAACACTAGATGGAATCGAGAGGCATAGTCAATAAAATGACCAGTAATAGTAGTTCTTCCTCGAAGCCAGCCTGATCATGTATGTTTACTGACCACCTACTACATGCCAAGCACAGAGCTCATGTTTAGATTTAAGGCAATCTGGTTGTCAGAGTAGTAAAAAACGGCAGTAGTTGGAAAGCAGAGAAAAAGACAACATGGAGGACAACTCTGGGATTTATCTAATACTCATCTTTTACTTTCCAACATTCAACAATGGCTGCTCAAAACTTCCAAGAAATTGAAATGAAAACCAAAGGACCACATGTACACACATCCAACAGGCATATCATTCAACTCATGCATTCATTCATTCAACAAAAGCTTTTAAGCTCTTACTCTGTGCCATTTCTGTATATTCCTGAAATATTGTCTACTCTTTACTATGAAACAGAGATGCAGAAAACGCATCTAGTTAAGGCCTTTCTACCATGAAGACTGTTCAACTCTTGCTTCATAAACTGCATAGCAACTGCCAAGATGGGCAAAGATGCCTTAGGCAGATACCTCTCTGGCTCAGGATTAAAATCAAGTGCGTTTATTGAGAAAACCAGAAATACACCAGTGAACCATAACAGTGACAGATGATGCTCTTACAGAAACTCTTGCTAAAAAGCTAAAAATGACAATGGAAGTCATGATTCAGCTCCTTCCTTTTCTCTCACGGCAATGGCCATGAGCTAACACCACACCTGAACTTTGCCTGTAGTTCAGGATTTTACTTCCCTATTTCTGCTTACAACTGTGAATCATCTGCTGTTTAAGGACCTTTTGAACGGAGGCTCCCTAAGGCAAAGAATGCCTCCTCCCATGAGTGTTCTCAAAGCACCCGAAACACCCCAACATTGCTCACTCAGCCCACCCACAGCCTAAAGAAGCACACACTAGGCAAGGTATGAAAATTAAACTCAAGGAAGAAGGGGCAAACAATCACACACAAAAAAAAATGAACACTCAAGGAAGAAACTGACCCAAAGGAGGCATTTTTTTTCCATTTTCAAATTTTAACAAAAAAGCTCTCTGACTCAGAAAACATAGCAAGTTTTTCACATCTTCTCAGAACTATGATGGCTTTCCCATTATGTCTGCCATCTCTTCCCCTTTTCATCCCCTGCCCCATCTGTTCCTCTCCTCACTCCACCCTACATCTCATTTCCTCTCCCACTTCCTGCCTATCCCCTCTGCCCCCTCACCACAAGTGGTGCCAGCCACTCCAGCCCCAGGAAATCTGCGGAAGGCAACACTGTGGCCGCTCTTATTGCTCAAGCTCCTCATTCAGATAGGAGCTCCCAGTTTGAACTTTCCACCAGTGCCACCAAATAAAATGCCACTGAGAACATATTAATAAGCCAAGGGTGAGAGAGGAGCCCTCTAACTGGGATTTGGAAGAGAAAAACACTCCATTATTTAATCTTTAAAATACTGTAATTTATAATTTTTTTAAATCCTTAAAAAAAACCTTACATTATGGTTATGGTTGCACAACTCTATAAATTTACTAAAAATCATTGCACTGTACACTTAAAATGAGTGAATTTTATGATGTGTAAATTATATCTCAATAAAATACTGTGATTTAAGGAATACAAGCATGGTTGGATACAAAGCCAGTAAAATGAAATTCTATACGTTAAATCACTTGCCTACTTACTTTCATCATAAAATTATTTTTTGCATTTGTTCTGGAAAAGTATTTAAAATATTTTTTTCTACAGGAAAGATTGAAATAATATAAGCTCATAAGTCCAACAAAGCCTGCTGAGAAACAGACCTTAACAAACTACTAATATGTGTACAACAGGTGTTGAATGTACACTTCTCAGAAGAGATTACAATAGTGCCTACTATGCCAATACTTTAGGACACAGCAACAGCAGTAAATGTGGTACTTCTAATAAAAACAGTAATAAAAAACTCTACGTTACAACTTAGAATTTTTTAAAATATCCCCCTTATTGCTAGGGACAGTAGGGACAGTAAAGGGGTAGGAAGAGCAGAGATGTAAAATGAAGTAGGATTCTTATACTGAACAAAGATAACAACAACATTAACATTCCTGACAGGTGGAGACGCAAGTGAGCAAGAGACAATGGTCCCACCCTCACAGAACTCCCAGACCCAGAGAGTACCTTACAGTACAGAAATGTAGGACACAAAATCCTAGGGGAGGTTATAGGAAGGAATGGCCAGCACATTTCCTGGGGCATCAGAATAGTCTTCGTTTTCTTATTCATTCATTCAATTATTTCCACACCTACTGTGCACCAGGAACTGAGATTAGAATAATGAACAAGACAGTCAGTGAATTAATAATACTCAAGAGGCTCTGTACAGTAATTACAATTGGAGGATAATCTCCAATTTCTCCTGAAGAAAATTACAGGATGCTATGCAAGCACTTATCAGGGAATTATCTAATCGAATCTTAGAGCTGGGGGAAGACTCCCTAAGGAAGCTGACTCAACAACTGAGACCTGAAGGATATGCAGGAGTTCTGTGGATGAAGAGCAAGGAGAAAAGAATTCCAGGCAGATGGAACAGTTTGTGTAAGCTCCCTGAAGGAGAAAGGAGCTTGTCTATCAAGGAAGAGAAAGAATGTGTGGCTGGAGGAAGAGAGTAGGGTAGGTGAAAAGTTGGGAGAGACAAGGCAAGGTAGGATTTTGAGGGCCTTCTTGGGCATGCATGGCAAGACACTCATGCAAAACTCTTTAAAGAGGAAGAGGTATTCACAAAAACAACAGCAAAGGCAAGCGCATAAAGTCATTCAAGTATGATGTAGGCATACTCGACAGAACCACGGACTACTAGTGGGAAGTGAAATCTGTAAGGCAGGAGGAGGTCAATCAGTGAAAGGCTCTGCATGACAAGCAAGGAAACTTGGACTTTATCCTGTTAAGACATTTCTTATTAAAAAATTTTAAGCAGCTGAGTGCTATCAGATGGACCTCAGAATAGTAAAGAAGCTGGATGGCAGGGAGGCGAACCAGATTGGAGGGAGAACAGTTAGAGGGCTAATGCAATATTCTAGGTGGAGGATACTTAGGCCTGAACTTGGACCAAATATCCTTCTCACTAATAGGAATCATTAGCCACATATACGTGAAAAGCCACTCACTCTGAACTAGAAAGAGCCTTTAGAAATCATGAGATTCAGATGCCAGGAGCGCCCCAAGCATTTTAACAACCAACAAATGACTCTCCATATTTCCAAACGCCCAGAGATTTCTAAATGCTGCCTGGGCTGAGGGGATTGGGATGGTGGCATTGCAGTACCAATCACAGGCCAAAGGCCATTACTAAATCCAATGGATGAATCTCCTGTCACACCCTAACAAGTAGTCAGTCAGTCTCTGCTTGATTACATCCTCTGAAAAGGAATTCACTACTTCACGCACAAGCTTTTTCCATTTTGGAATAATGGGCCCTAATATTGAGTGAAATCTACCTCCCCATAACTTCTTCCCACTGGACCCAGTTTTGCCTGTAAATTCTCCTCCACGGGAGTGCACTTCAAGTATTTGAAAGTGGCATAATGCATGTTTTCAATCCTCTCTATTCCAGGTTAAATATCCCCAGGTCACTGGCCCTAGGCCACTCATATTTCAGGCTAATCCTCTGGTCTGCTCACTGTGACTAGACACAATACTCCAGGTATGGCTGAGCAGATCAAATCTGAGTGAAAATGTCACTCCATGTCCAGTAAATCAGGCTAAAACCCTACTGAGCTTTTTTCAGCACCTCTACCAAGTTTACTGACACGAATAAGCTTTAAATTTAACCAAAAACTCAAGTCACCCTCTTCTAAATGGCATTCAAAGAAACGTTAGTCTCACAAGAAATTAAGGATTACTTAAAAAAAAAAAAAAAACCCACCAGGTTTAATCTGGCTAACACCTGGTAAACGGCAGGTCGTCTTCGAGCGTCAAATCTGAGAGAGAGTGAATACGTACGCAGGGCTTTTCGGACAATTTCAGCTGTGGAGCGTGGGATTAAAGCTCTCAGGAGCACGCCTTAGGAAATGCTGCCCAAGTCTTTTTCCTACTATTTGGCCTTGACTTCTCCATTCTCACTCAGATGGGATGGGGCATTCTTCACAGACACATTCAATAAGCTCTACAAGTCGTTGTTTCCAGTAGAACTTTCTGCAATGTTGGAAATGTTCTAGATCTGTGCTAATAACATGGTGGCCCCAAGCCACATACGGGTGGATAATGAGCACTTGAAATGTGGCCAGTATGACTGGGACAGTGAATTTTTAACCTTATTTAACTCTAATTTTAATTTAAATCTAAAGAGCCACAAATGGCTCTGGCTACTGTATTGGGCAATGCATCTCTACCTAATCAAAGTATTTTATAGCTTAGCTCCAGTAATAACCCAATCACTACCCAACTGAATGTCAAAGAAATGAGTTGGTTTCTCAAAGGCATGCTAATTTTTTAGACACATAAAGATAAGGGTTATTAGCATTGCTGCCTTTGGAAGGAACACCACATTTAAACCTGCAGGGAAAAAGGTCTCCCTCCTGAGAATCATCTTTCACTTGCTGAGGATAAGCAGGCCATTATGCCACCATTAGGATCTCACCAAATATCCTACTGTCACCAAAATGCATGGTCACATAGAACAAGCCAACGAGTCAACTATGTTACATGGGACAGGATTATGCTCTCTGATACTTTATTCAGTATTGTGGAAAAAGTATATATATTTTAAATGAAAGGTTGTCCAATGTGAAAATCAGAAAAATAGACCAAATCCTCTAAAGGCCCAATCCAGGTATTAGTCATTGTAGGACATTCCTTAGATACACAGCACTGTCATAACACATTACCAACACTGATGAAATGGTCCTGACTGGGAAGCAGACGTGTCCTGTGAAGGCCGCTGGCATTTAATGAACGATCTCTGAAGACGGACTTACGGGTGTTACTGAATACTTATCAGGGGATCTCTGATGATTTCAGCCAAGCTCTCCTAACATCAAACCATGTTATCACAAGCCATTGATTCCTTACAAAGTTAACAAGCAATAAGATGAGTTAACCTGGTGCTATTATGAGGCGAGAACACTGCCACCAGTGCATGTAACCACTGCATTTTGTTCATTTCCTCCCTAAGGCACAATACGAAAGTGACTGATCACATTTTTCAGCTTCCATTTTACAATTATTCTATACATACAAAATGTGGTTCAGAGTAATTCAGTACCATATTAACCCAGGTGCCAATTAAATAGCATTTGAGATACACCCATATCTCATATTGTAGAAAGGGTTCGTTTTCCATCAAATTAAAAGAACCAAATTTATGGCACGTCCAAAATGGAAATTCATGTATCATTTCATTTGACCAGCTACTCTAGCCTATTGGAATTGGAATTTAGATAAATGCATATTATCACTATTACATAATTTGCATTATTTTCTACCATTTAAATGCAATGCAGAGCACCCAAACAAATCCATTGAATTCTGGCAAAAAACACTAACTACTTGGTACTATGCATTAGAAAAGTTAACAGGGCAATAAAAACCAAGTTTTGAGTTAAAATTAAATTTGCACTAAAAAGCATTCAGGTTGGAATGTTCCCTTTTCCCTAGGTAAATATAAAAATAAAAGTAAAAGGCTTAAACTTTTCATTCCTAATTTTCCCTTTTATACTCTAAAAATTCTAATGATCATAGAACTATTGCTAAATGTGGTCAAAAGAATGATTTGAATTCTTGATTTCATTTGTTAAATCAATATTTACAGATGCAAGGAAAAAAACAGCTGTTCACTGGTATGCCCAGGCTCCAAGCTGGGCGCAGCCCTGACTCCCCATGACTCGAGGACTAGTCCACAGGGCTCCTCCACCAGCCTCCAAGCAGCCCTGAGGACTAGTCCTGCTTCAGCTTCAGTAACTCAAGGAACAAGAAAACTCAGCTATGGAATTACCGAGGAGTGGGGGAGGGGGGACTATTCATCCTCTTTGGCACTTGAGAACTAGAAGCAAGTTATAACAATCTGCTGAAAACAAGGTTAAAGATAAATAATGCCATTTCTCCAAAGGTAACAATGACCATGGGTTTAATAAACGGGAATTAGGAAGCCACTCGTCATAAGGAACCACTTTTATGCTCTCTCACTCCCTCCAGTAAGGTACACACATTTCAGGTAACTTCAGGCTGTGGTTTGGAAATGGTTTGAGGTTCATGACATTAACAAGGCTCTACAAAACAATCAACCTGAGCTAATTTTTCTCAGATGTCTTAAAACTCCACAAAACGAAGAGTGACTTATCCAATATTATCTCCCATGATTTCTGGGGAAGGGAGACTTGTCAAAAATTTTGATCCCATTTTCTCCAGTTTAAGGACAATACATATTCACAAAAGAGTATGTCTGAGATAGGTAAGGGGAAAAGGACTACCTTAAGGACTTGCAAAATGTTCCACTCATGAGAAGAGATTTTCTTAACAATAACTTTTCCAGCTTCAAGCAGTATTTTCCTTCCAGCAAGCCTACTACAAAATACAGCAGGCCTATGTGCTCTATCCCATCACTCAATTGAGAGGTGTCTCCAAGAATCTTCGTACTTTTTAAAATATGGGCATAAACATAACCTGTGCATTTAGACCTAGACAGCCCAAAGGGCCCATACTGTTCATGTGGGCTCCTTCCCACCTCTTGTGAATGGATGAATGATAAACAATACCTGGTTGGTGACTCTTTTCCTTACAATTCAGACCGTGGAGGAGACTTCTATAACAAGAACTATGCGTTACTGTATATTTTGTGATAAATTAAAATGAGCTGTGCTGATTATATAGTTGGAGCTAGAGTCTGTCACATGAAGACACACCATTGGTTCAATATGACTTCCCTTCAAATCACTACTGGCAATAATAATAATGGCCACTATTTTTATTTAACGCACAGCACTGTGACTGGAAACAATTGCTAGTTGTCTCCTGATATCCCTTCTCTTACATTAGTATAAGTTTTAGGTAGGCATAATGGCCACTCAGCTAAGCTGTGGGCAGGGAACTAGGCATTGGCCACTGCAAAGTGAGCAAAAATGTGAGCATCTTCCACATCACGCCCTTAAAAGAAAATGCACGTGCCCTCTCTCTTCTCCTTCCTGCTGGCTGGGGCAGGATGTGATGGTGTTAGGGATGATGAAAATTAATAGAGAGGAACTTGAGTTCACAATATCATGGAGTCACCAAATTAGCTACAGCTGCTTCTATGCAAACTGTAATGTCAGAGAGAACAAGCTTTTAACTTGACTAAACCGCTGTTCACTTGATCTCTGTTAAAGCAGCCAAATATTCAGCTAGGTCCTTTACATTGTCACTCATCCTCATATAACAACCCTACAATGCAGGTATCCCATTACATGGATGAGGAAACTGCAGCCCAGAAAAGCTAAGTATTTTGACGATGTGATAAAGGGAGAAGCAAGTGGCTGAGCCAGAATTTGGTCCCAAGTCTGCCTGCCCTCAGCCTCTTATCACACTGCCTCTCACATAACATAACTCTTCCAATGAACTCTGCTCCTTGGTAGCGGAGCAACAAGTTTCTGAAAAATACAACTGCACCCTGGGGAAAGAAGATTTTTAACTACAATGTAATACACTTTCACCAACTGACCTACAGCCTATTAGGAGTTTGAAGTTCTCCCAGGTCTTAGGCACACCTTGTTGATCACCATGAAACATACCCTGCCCATGTCAAAAATCCTCCAAACCAGGTCCTCAGCTAGTGCCCACTGTTTAATGTTTAATCAGTCTAATAGGTTAAGATAATACTTACTGGTTTACCAAAAAAAATAAAATATTCCCTTCCTTCTGAAAGACAATCTGTGTGGAGCTAACTGCCCGCTGTTGGAAGCGGCCCCCGGACCCGCAAGGCCTAGCCACCCTCACAGGAAGACCACCAGCCAGCTCATTCTGAATACTACCTTGCAATCTTCCCGTTTTTACTAAGTCCTTCCTCGCCAACGGTCTTGGGAGCCAAAATAAGCTCGAATAGAATCCATTTCCCAGGAAAGGGAAAAAAACAAAACTGGCATTTACTATCGCAAGTGCTTTACATTTTAATATACATAAAACACATTATAAAGATGGGGTTATTCTCGCCATTCTATAGGAATATTAAGGCTCAGAGAGATCAACTTTTCCAACATAAAGCCAGTAAAAGGCAAAGCTGGTCTGATTCCAAATTAGCAGAAATGCTTGCACCCTGCTGCCAGGGTGTAAAAGCAGCACACAGTTTTCAATCTACAATAGAATCTCCTTAAAGGAATCTTAGGGCTGGGGGGGCACTGGAGGAAAGGCAGTGCGAACTGGCATCCTTCAATTCTGTTGGGCCCACAATGTCTAATAATCCACAAGTTATATCCTGAAACCACTGATGAAAAAAGACAGTCCAACCACATAAACTACTTGTAAAATCAAAACTAGCTTCAGCTAAGCAACCAGGTATTTTGAAAACAGCCAGCCAAATGGATTGAGAAGCTTGTTTTCCTAGATAGCTTTGTGGGTAAAACCAGACCCCATCAAAAACCACAGCTCCTTCAGAGGGGAGCTTATAGGCCGAACACCTTGAAGAGTAGTCACCTTTTGGATCTTGGCTTGCTGGCTGGGGAGGGACAGGTGTTTGCTAAATTGGAAAATTAATTTTTGGAGCTAGAAGAAAATCACCCTTGGGGCTACCTAATATGTCTCACTGAGATTTTTAGCTAGTTCACAGCTCTGGGTTCAGGTTTAATTTACACTTTTTTCTTCTATAAGAAGGACATTAGAGAGGAAGATAACCAATTTGCATTCTTCCGGAAGGCAATGACTAAAAAGGGGAGGGAGGGCTGGCTCCAGGTCCTTCCAAAAGAAAACTTCTAGCTTCGCTGCCGCTGCCGTAGCCAGTACTACTGCTGGGCAACACCAGGAGGTGCTTACTGTGCACTCAACTGCATGTGTAAACTCCTAAGCGATCCTCACAGCCATCATATGCACTCCAGGCTATTATTAACCTCATTGTACAGACGAGGAAACTGAGGCTTAGAGAGGCAAATTACTTGCTAAAGGTCGCCGGCTTAACTGTCATAGTAAGCCAAGCAATGCATAACAGGGAGGCCAGGACTTGACCCAGATGCGACTGTCATCATCCTGGCATCTCTTGCTTATGGAACTGCCAACGGGGAGTTGATTATTTATAGTTCCTTCCCAGCAAAGGAGACCCAAAGCAGAATAGAGAAGAGCTTCCCACTTACTACTTTGATATTTGTCTTTTAAAGAAGAAACTGAGGGGCTGCAGAATACAGATCAGTCTTACCCATTCCAAAAATAAAGTGGGAGCAAAACACAGCTTCAGACAGGTGAGGACTCACTCAGAAAGTTTCTCCGATATTAGGGATCCTATAAAATTTTAAGAACTGTAGTTCCTCACTTTAATGACAAGAGCTGGCAACATCTTTGTCTAATGCCTGGGACTTTGGAGACAGTCGTCTGTGCGTGTAACAAGCACATCATTAAAATACATAGACTATAACTTTAAAAAAATGTTTTAGTGAAATCTAATAGGAAGATTATTTTTCCTGTGAATAATCACACACAGACACAGCTCATAGACACAGTTCAAGTACTTCTGAGCTACAATTATACAACTTATTTCTAAAAAAAAATCTTGCCATTAAAACTGAACTTATTTAATAGTTGTCATACAGTACTACATATTTTTATTAATTTAAGAAAATGTGGTAAGCTAGACACAAGCATTATTAAGCAGGTTCATTAATCAGCACATGGGAGGCTAAATTAAAATAGACTTCATCTAGATGTATGTAAATTTACCTCTTGTTCCTATCAAATTCCAAAAAAACCCTCCAACCACCGGAAAATTAGTTTATATACTAGTCTTCAGAGAATGTTTTTCTTTTTTCTAAACACAATCACTTAATTTTTAAATAAAAACATTTCAAAATAAATTCTAATGCCACAGCTGCCGTTTTGGCAGTGAGACTGTCACACAGAGAGCCAGTGTTAAAAGATCAGATTAAGAGCCTTCAGTCCTGGCATCGAGTGACGCTCACAGCCATGCAAGAGTGATTTTCCATGCCTCTGGAGAGACAGGAAATAGAATTCATCTTCCTCTAATAACCTGCCTCCTTCCCTCCCTCCAGATTATGGTCCATCTGGCCTCAGGGTAGAAGCAAGGAGTCGGATGTCCACAGAAGGCCCAGAGGAGGAAACAAGGTGGGCAATGTTCAGACACAAAACATCAGAGAGGCCCGGACTGGACAGGAACAAACATGTCTGTGGCCCACACTTTAAAAGATAAACACACACCTTAGGAAACTAAAAAAAGAAGAGCCAATTAAATCCAAAGTAAGCAGAAGATACACAGAATTAGGATTTAGAAAACCATGACATAGGTCGTTCATTACACATGACTCAAGGATTTCAACCAAGAAATGTCAAAAGTATTGGAGAAATAAATAGTTAGGTGGTGAGATTATGATGCCTATCCTCCCAGCCTCAAGCAGAAAAGGAGTTGCCAGCATCTCCCCATGGCTTTCCTCTTAAGGGTACAACTTCCTTAGCCAATTAATTCCAGTCCAGTCTTGCTCAGCACCACTATCAATACACATTCTGTTCTTACTCGGCCTGCTCACACAAACAACTCACATGGGAAAACAACCTATTTGCAAATCAGCTCCATCAACACCCCTAAGACCTCCTTCCACTTTTGAACATAACCCCACAGATCCTACAAAAAAATGCCATGGGAATAAGCTGTACTGGTGATTATATATAGGGGTCTGTGCCTGCAGAGGCCCAAAGTCTAATACTACCCCAGAGATAATTCAAGCTTTTCTCTCTACCCTGGGGTATGACACCTCAAGCCTGGTTACAGCTCTGTGGGTTATACAGTCTTCCCATTCTTCATCTCCATGTAGCAAAGTTGCTTAAAGTAAGAAGAAATACACCCTGGTCTGGATCACGCAGAGACAGCCAGGCTTCCTAAAGAAATGTAAACAGGCCCCTTGACTCTAGTTCACCACCCCATCTAAGCTAGTCATCACAAGCAAAACCTAAGAGTAGCTAAATTGGAATACGGGGGGTTGTAGTCACCGCTAAAGAGGGAGAAAGACAATACACCCTTTGTTGTTTGTGATCCAGAAGAGGATTTGAATTCAGGATGTTAACTTAGGTCCATGGTTTGTGAACATGAGCAACCCCATGGGATATATACCTGATGAAAGGTACCGATGGTTACTGAGGTCTAACCCAGCTCAGACCAAATAAGAAACACAGGAACCCACATATCTATAACACACATGCATACTCAAATACCAGCTGCATACTAACATCAGCACATGCCCAGTGGTAGGCAGGCGGATGAACTGCTCTCCTGAAAAGCAGTGGCACAATACACTTGACAGAACTGAAGGGTAAGAGCACAGTGCCTTGGTGCCTTCTAGCCCACAACACAAAGCACTGTGGCTGCAGGAACACAGATATTCCATTAGTTAGCTTCTTCCTTCTCACAGCTGATCTTACCTGAGCAAAGGAATCTTTCCAGTACTCTCACCTAAACCACCAAAAGCAAGCAAGCAAACAGAAAGAGAGGAAAAAAAAAAAGGCCACAAGGAAGCCACCAAGCACTAGAAATGCACCTCATCATGCCACTGTGTGCACCCTTGCAGAGAGCATGCACTTCCACCAGTGGTGAGCAAGAGAAAGCGAGTGAGCTGCAGGCCAGCCCTTGGCTACCTGTGAGAGCCATGGTACTCAGAGCCTTAAGTACACTGAGTCTATCTTGCACATCGTTTCCCAAATGAAATGCACTGACAACATAAAGACTTTGTCAGGTAACAATAAGTAACTTTTTAAAAGCAGCTAGCCAAAAGTTACATTAGTTTGCTCACTATGTTAAAGCCTTTCTATTTGATGTCTTCTGCCAACTCCTAATGCCCAGTGACAAAAGTGTAGAACAAGCTCTTGTCTCTGGGCAATTTTTCAATCGAACCTAGTAGATGCCATTACGACAAACAGTGATAATTCTGAGCAACACTACATCGTCCAATGATAGCAAAATATTTTAACAATTGAATTTTGCTTTGCACATTAGAAAGTATTCCATTATATAAACACAACTATATTCCACTGAATGTTAATAAGGTGCAGAAGTTGGAATGCAAACACTGTATCTTAGAAATGTGCAATACAAACACCAAGAGACAAGGCCAAAGAGTCAGTTCCACAATCCCTTTTCTGCAAAACCACTAAAATGGCACCTGCTAGCCCAGGGCCTGACACCAACTGCCTTACCTCTTGGGACAGAAAAGGAATGACTTGGGCACAGATAGCATTCAGCCTCTTGACAATCTCTGCCTGCGAAAAAAAGAAAGAAAAGCAATAAAGAGAACAGTCAGCTGGTTACAAATTCCCAAAATATTAACAGGATGATATTAAAACACAGTTTATATTCTGGATGGCACATTTCCTAAGGTAGAGAAAAACTCTCATCAGCAAGCCTATTAAAAGGAGTGACAACAGTGCCACATTAATAGCACAATTTATTAACCAACGTTCATCTTAAAAAGTCAACTTATTTAAGCACCAGGACAACATAAAAAGGAATTTTATTTTCGTGAGTGGAAATCAGTTTTCAAAAGCCTTCAACAGGACCGTTGTTCTTTCTAATGTGGTTTTTCATAAAACCTTGAGATTCTGGAGTTTAGACAGTAAAGATACATTCTTCCCTACATCCCAATGTCTCTCAATTAATAACTCATTAAGTTTCTACCTTTGTGACCTTTGTTTCAAACACAGGCACTGGAATTTTACGATCAAGTCCCCAACCTCCCAAAAGAATAGCATCCAACTAACCCAAGTAAGTTGATTAATTCAGATCCTTAGTTTTAAATTGTTGGAGAATGGCATGTTTTCTTCAATCATAAAAATTTCCAAATGTGTCCTAATAGGGTTTTCACTGTGCAAAGGTTTAGAACATGCTAAAATCTTCCTATATTTAGCAGATAGCAATTTATATGTATATGAAGACTAACCTTGGAAACATTAATTATCATTGTACTATAAATCTGCAGAAGTCCCCACAATGTCAGGTAATAGAGCTTATTCTCCAATAATTTTTGTAAGTACAGAAATTTTATACCAATAGGATACTAAGTTTTTCTTAAAAAGCTACCCAGAGCTTCACTGATATTCATCTTAATTTGTTTATCAGATGGCTCCTTATATACTTTGACATGTATGTGACATGTAAATACATGGGTTTTTATACACATACATACAAAATAGCTTATATTTTAATGATGGGATAGGGTAAGGGAAAGGAGAGAAGTGTTGAGAAGCAGAAAACATAAAGCAATTACTATTCCTGAGATTCTTAAATTTCATCCAGGGTCAGTTCCTCCTTTTATAAGAGGACAAAAATGTTCTTTTTCTTGCTAAGTCATTACCAGAATGACAGTGACACTCTACTTGTGCAATCTAGGTTTCCGTCTTTCATCAGCAACCCTTTTGACTTTGTAGCTATGCAATCTTTTAAATGCCAGCACCTTAAAAACTTTGCCAGCCAAGAGAAAACACAAATTCACCATGAAGTTTCAAACCTAAGCTTCCCATTCCAGTCTGCATTCCTAAGAGGATGGACAAAAACCCAGCACCAATAAGCAGCAGTGAATAAGGACCCAACTGTGCTGACCTGATTTAATTTACTGCACCGGCCCCATGGAGCATTTAGCCATTCTTTAAGAATGCTTAAACCACCATGAAAAGCTGCACTGGGAATCACCAAACCACTCTCCACCTGGACGAACATAGCACAGTGGTTATGGGGCGAAATTCCAGTGTGAGCTGAGAAAATAGAGCAGCATTCACCACACTGAAGGCACTGCGTCTCAAAGGCATTTGGTTGTTGAGCTTTTTGTGGGGAGAGGTGGAGGGGGAGAGAATAAAGATAATGAGACACTTTGGGGCAGACCAAACTGATGATTCTAATGCTTAGAACCATCTGCCAAGCATATTTTCCTCATTATGTTGTTTACATAAATAAAATAGTCCCTTGCTAGGAGGGTTGAAAAATGTGTGGGCACATAAGAAAACTGAGTTCTTTAGTTCGCCTACATAATCTAGGCAATAAAAACTACTCTAAGGAAACTTACTCAACTGGCAAAATAAGACCAAGGTATGTTTTTGGCTCCTTTCATTTTGGACCTAGGCTATTTTAAGTCCGAGCAACTATGAAAAAAAGGAATCTACATTTTATTAAAAATAAATGTAGAAAAGCAGAAAAGCCGTTTTATTGATTCATGTATGTTAACATACATAAAAAAAGGGAGAGGCATCTTCCAAACTTTTTCTTTAAAGGTCTCCTTCTGTTTAAAAGACTTCTTAATTTCTTTAAGTTGCCCTGCCAAGGGATTTTCATGGTCAGGCTAATTGGCAGCAGGGGGGGGTGGGAAGCGTGTGTGATTTCATAAAATTAAGCAGGTCATTCCTCACTTTAAAAGCTAAAGTTGCCTCGGAAACACTGCTGCTTCCGTCGTCATCTAATTCTGCCTCTTTTGTCCCACAGGACCAGCTTTAGGGAGGCATCATTTATTTACAGGCCTTTCCACTGGGCTTCAGCGATCAGCCAATAATACTGTGGACACACACTTCTAATGGCCTATGTTTTGAAACTGAGTCTAATCTAATGGCGTGGGGCCCAAACTCCTTTTCCAGCACAGCCATTAAAGGATGTAGGTTATTGCTGTTGTCACCATTGATATTTGTCATTGTAATGTAATTAGGGCCCTAAAATGATGCATTACAGCCCTTGGCACAGCTTCTATTAAAATCTTTTCTTCTGCTCACTGAACTGCGACCTGCTTTCTGATGAATAACAGACAGACAGCTTTGGTGTAAGGAGCAGATTCATCAAAGAAGTATTTTTCAGCTTTGGGGAAAGAGGGGAAAAAGGCAACCTAGGAGGAAAAGCACTTGGGGAGGAAAAGCCACAATACACATTTGAATCCCATCTGACCACTTGAAATTCTGATTGCGTCTGATGAATCTTGCTTAGACAATATATTCCCAGTCTTCGAATCACATGGTTAATCAGGGCTCTAATCTGCTATCCATCAGCCTATGCCAGCACTGTTGCTTCCAATCAAATTTATAGGTGATGTGGCTCATGCATCCCTGAGCAAGTGCATTCACAGATAGCCCATTTAACCAGGCAGAGACTCTGAAATACTGCTGTTAGGGTTACTGGATGTTATCATGGTATCGATGTTTTATGGACACTGCTAAACGACTATCTATAGATGCCCATGAATATTCCAAAATAGCATTAATGGCCCCAATAAAAGGACAACTGTTCATGCCAAAATATAACAAAATGATTGTTTTTGCAGCCAGTTTGTCAAATACATTAACATTTTGACACTTCTATTACATCTTCCTCCATCCATCAAGATATTCATTTTAAAAATAAGTTCCACACATAATATTTCCCTACCCTCAAAATTCACTACCATTTTCTCCTAAAATTTCCCACCTTTATGCCACCCTCCAATAAAAAGAACCAATAAAAATGATGACCATCCCCAATGAAAAAAAAAAAAAACTATTTGAACAAAATATTTTAGAAAAAGGCAACTTAACAAAAAAAGTCATTCCATGAAAATACCTTGGCTATACTCAACACCTGGCCCATGAACACTGACGGGCTAACTAAATCCAAAGTGGTGACGGCCAGTCAACTGGGAGCACGAGCAGTCAGTAATGAAACATGAAAACACCGAGAGGAACCTTGTATCCCTTTTCTTCACACTCCAACTCAAGAACCATTGGAAAATTTATTAACTACCTTCCATCATGGGAAAGCAATGTCATGCACTGAAAAGAATGCCACAATTCATCACTAGATTAAAAAGTAACAAATACCAAAGCACAGAATATCAAATACATATTTTCTTTATCACTTATAACAAACTACATTAGTCATTTAAGTAAGACAAAAAACTAGTTAAGCCTATGCTTGAATTGAATTATATCCTCTCTAATAGTCCTAATACAATTAAAATCTAATTTTTATCTAGATTATTTCCGCCTATGATTTCCTTAAAAAATTTAACAAATTTTATTTTAGGGACCTAATAAACTTAAGAGAAAGTACAGATAACTTTATTTTAGTAATCAGAGAGATTTATCAAAAGCAATTGTTGGTTTAAAAAATGTTTCTTGGCGTTTTTAGTCTCTCATCAAAATAAGAACCCTACTACACAGTATTGGTGAAATAAAACAAAATAAGGAGACATAATTAGGAAGCAGCCAACCAGAAAAAAATAAACAACAAAAAAACCCACAAAACCCCAAACAATTATAGTTTCAGGAAAACATTCCTAAAGAGTAACATTTTACAATTAATTTGTTTTCTATAACAGTTTCTTTGCCAAAAAACTTTAAAAGATAAATTTTATTAAGTGTTTATCAAGAACATACACTCACTTATTACATATAAACACTTTGAAAAAAGTGAAGAAAAATTCCTTCTTATTCTGTCAGAAATCCTTTTTGGAATAAGCACAAATAAATCTTGCAACCCTCTCCTTCACCCTCTTTTTAGCACTACAGAACCAAGACCATAATTTTTTATTTCAATCAGGAAATAAATTCTCTCAATTTGTTCATAGAGGTGTTCCAAATTTTCTGAGAAATGGCACTTCTAGAACTGACCCTGCCTGCCCCTAGATTAAAAAGTCAGATGACTACAGAGAAACTCTTCCTGACTTAATAAAAATCCAGACTAAACGTAAGGAAAAATATTCAAGTAGTACTATTTCTCTAAACAGACAACTCAGTTTTTATCTTGTCATCAAAATTCAACTTTACAAAAGAGATAAGAACAGGTACTGAATAAAACTAATTTTATGTATTTAAAAAAAAAGCCAGACTAGAATAAGGCTTAGAGTTTAGATCAAAGGTATTGTTTGCACTGCTAGCAAGCTGGGAAACCAGACACCCAGTTTTATTTTAGTTCAGGTGCTTATTTTGCACAAAATACTTTATATTGCTTAATAAAGCAATAAAATGATATAACATTGTAAGAATCAATTTAATGGGACATCTATCAGTTCCCTAAAGGACTGACTCAAACTACTAAGACTTTTTTTTGCAAAGTATTAAAACTTTTAAAAAGTTCTCATCATCCCACTTCCTCTAGAGAGGAAATTCGTTAAGAGGTACTGTGTAGGGATACTCAATTAGTATCACCTTGAACGATATGAGAGTGACAATATTCAACCATTTTTTAATCCACTTCCTGGCCCACCTCACCCAAGGAGTTCAACTAAAGCAGTGATTCTACTAACAGTAATACCTCAAGCAATGTCAATCTGCTTTGTGTTTTGAACTCATATTTATGCTATTTTACAGCATGCTGAGTCTGCTATAAAGTACCAGTACGCAGCTCAGTTAATTATATACACTGAAGTACCCCGTTTGTTTGTCCTAGTAAGATCTACAGGTGCTGCTGTATGTGGTGCTAGTGCAGGAATACACCGGACAATGTCTTCCCCGAAGAGTATCACGGTATAACTACATTTCATGAAACTATTCCAATCTGCGTTTTACTAAAGCATTTTTGCGATGGCAAGAAAAAAGTGTCCCTTCCTCTCACCTCTTGAGCTTTCTAGAAAGTCTTTAAGGGAAATGCCAGATATTTGCCTATTATCCTCCCTACATCTTCTGGGCTCTGGTTATCGTGTTTAAATACTGCTCCAAATGTTAAGAGTGATATATCATCAAGGGTGAGAATGATGATTTTTGTGCCAGACATCTAATTACTCCTACAAGGTCAAATCATTTCAGTTCTCAAGTCTGGAAAACACTGTAACCAATGTTATGGTTATACTCAGCTCCACCAGAGGGGTGGGGCAGGGAAAAGGGAAAAAAAAAAAAATGGGAGGGAAAAGTGGGATGCTAGGAAGAGGGAAAGGAATGACTTCCTCTGGTGAGCTTAACTTCAACCTTCTCAGAACAAGGTGAGCTGGTCAGAGAACCTGATGGCTCTGAGTACTACTAAGACACTGAAGTTCTGCAAACACTCATTTCCTCAGCACCACTGGCGGGTGTGTCACAGCAAGCCCCACCAGCTACTTTCTGATTTCTCATCTCTTCTCTCTCTCCATCTCTGAATCTCTTTTTTTTGGCCCTATTCTTTCCTGCTGACATAAATGTACAGGTGCCTCTGAATGCTGATTTACAATTAAGCATTTCATACTGAGCAACAGTGGAAGGGACAAATATTCCTTGTGCACATAGTAGGTGAATATCATTCACCTTGATTTTTCCCATGATCTATGTGATTAAAACGTACATGCGAGATACCTAAAGACAGAGAAACTTTGGTTATTGGAATAAAACCAAAAAGAAAAATAAAAACGCTAACTGTTCTTACCAAGTTCTCACAAGGATCCCTGTCTCCAGGAGAGCAACAAGCCCTTCCATAGACCCAGAACCACGCTGTTTTTCAGTCTATCCTCGGAGGTTAGGCTAAAGGCTTCCTTGTCTGTTTCCTTCTTGTTTATCTCCATTTTTCAACAAATCTTCATCCATATCCATGTTCCTCAGCATTTCCTTTCCTCCCATCCTTTCAATCCCAGTATGGCCTCTATTGCTTTCCTCTTCCTCCTCCCAATTATATAAAATTTCAACTCTTCGAAGTCATCATTACCAAGATATTCTTCCTTCCCCTTAGATTGCTTTCTTGCCTTGATAAATATCTGGCTCTTATCAAAACCAAAGTTTGGTTCTTCTGCTGTTTGCACTGATACTGCCCTGCCAACCAGGTCCAGGCACGGCGGGCAAGTGAATCCATGGGTCTAGAGCAGAAAGAGGGGAGAAGCAGAGGCCTGACCCTGACATCAAAAGAATGGAGATCAACAAAGCATGGCAAGGATAAGGGAGAGTCCCTCTGCCTGGAACTGCCTTCCCCAGATCTGCTCATGGCTCATTCCCCACTCATCATTTCAGTCTCAGCCCACAGGACACCTCCTCAGACATCTTCACTCACCATCCCTATGACTCCTCCCACTCACTCTCTGGCCCATTACTGTTTTTCTTCACAGCATTTATAATCATCTGAAATTATCTCACATTATGTTTTTGTTTACATGGACTAGAGTAGTGCTTCTCAAACTTTAATGTGCATACTAATCACCTGGGAATCTTGTTAGAATCCAGCCTGGAGTGAGGCCTGGGAATCTACACTTCTAACAAACTCCAAAGTGATCCTGGCACTGTGGGTCTGCAGATCACACCCTGAGTGGCAGGTTCTAGAGAATGTAGGCTCAGTGAGGGCAGAGATATCTTTGTCTATACCCCGTTGCCCAGTATGTAGAAGACATTCAAAAATATTTGTTGAATGAACAGAATAAACTGCAGTTCAGGTTAGGGGCTGGAACCTCCTGAAATCTTCTGCAAGCACACTATGTTGTTTGTGAATAGTTAGAGGACCTCAACCGTAAAAGAATATCCACCTGGAAGACCTGCTTATACTCTGATTTGGTTTGTTTACCTTCCCAAGACACATGTTTTCTGGCATTTAGGATGCCACGCTGCTCAAAAAGAACACTAAGTAGTCACAGTGGGCCACAAAAGGAAATGCAAACTCACTCTGGGCGATTCCTGATTGATAAGTAAATGGTTCAAACTTCCATTCTGAACCTTGGCAGGACATGTATCTTAAAAGATTATTTTATAAATACAATAAAGGAGATGCCACTCATCCTCCTTCCTGAGATTACTCCCACCAGATTGCGATCCCGACCCAATGGAATTCGGCTATTTGTTAGATGGCACACTGGGAGGGCACCTTGTATGCTGAGTCATGATAAATCTCCACAATGATAACTCCAGAGTGAACCAGTGTGATGATTCTAACAGCCCAAGGCAAGGCCCTGGTCATGTGCCAGCTCCCTTCATCTTGCAGGAAGACATAGAGCAGTTTCTGATAATCCGAGGTGCAGTGGGTCACAGGGACTATCCACGCTACCTCAAGTACAGACCAGTACATACATCTCAACCCCGCTCAAAAGTTGGACAGTCAGAGCCAGGCTTGGGGAGCGACTGACACAGCTGCAGCGGGAGGACCCCTACAGAGAACATGCTATTCGAACCCCTTCCAAACAAGGTCCAGGAATTGCTGCACCATCACACACATGGGATCCCATGTACGGATTCAGATACACAAATCTACTCCCCACTGTCCCTAACAACACAAATCTACTCCCCACTGTCCCTAACAAACCTGTGTGAATATACTCACTGCAGAAAGGTTCCAATAATTAGGAAGTTTTTATTTAGAATGTACTAATTTCTTGGCTGCTTTTTGTGTTTTCTTATCATTGGTGCAGTGCATCCCACACAAAAGTCCACTATCACTCACTGATCCTCGCCCAAACTCTTTTAATGACTCACATAGGTGTGATCACAGTATGCTGAAAAAAGTCACCTGCGAGAGACTAGTTGAGAAATTAATCAAGAAAAAAGAAGTCCCATACTACAGATTGAGAGCTCTCTACAGTCAGAAAAATAATAGGATTTTCCCTCTAATCAGGTTCACATTTACTTTTGCTTGTTTTCTTCCTTTTGAATACTTGACTAGGCAGGCTGAGAAAACTAAAGGTGTAGGAAACTACTGTCATGGATTTGTGCTTCTGTATCCCTAGCCACTTTCAAAATGTATTTCAAGCAGCTTTTAAATTAAATTGTGCAGGCAGTTTAAAATATTTAAACATGTGTACCTTAGAAAAAGCCAAAACCACGAATGTATTACTGCCTTTCTGTCCAGTCAATAAATATTTATTAACCACCTACTGTTTGTCAGGCCTATTTTAGGTGCTGACACAGGGATGGAGACACAGAGGTGAACAAGACAAATGAGTCCCTGCTGTCACAGAGTTCACACCGTAGGGACGGGAGACAGAGGCAAAGGCAAGGAGGAATTTCAGATACTGAGAAATGCAATGAATTAGATAAAATGGGGGGTCTAAGAGAGAAGCCTGGGGCAGAGGGTGGGTCTGGTTTGGATGAGATCATCAAGGAAGGACAAATAAAGAAGTGACTTAAAAACTGAGATGTGGCTGGAAGCAGTATTACCCAAAGCAGGTTCTATACCAAGTTTTGAGATATTATTAACAGGTATTATATACACAAAGGGCTCCCTGATCAGATGACCTCACAGAGCTTAAGCAAAGCTAAACAGGGTTTTTTTTCCCCTGTTGGGCATCTCAGAGCCTATCATTGGATAACGTCAGTTATAATCTTCGGAAAGGGGCACACAAAACGCAGTACTAATCAAACTTCTTTGACGATGGAACCTTTTGTTCTTAAAGGTCTCAGAGATTATATTTCATGGGAAACCCTGAGCAAGTCAATGGTTTCCAGGCCTGGCTGTACAACAGCATTACTAGTGGATCTTTCACAAACACCAACACCCAGGCCTCACCGCAGACCGATGAGCTCACACTCTCGGAGGGTAGAACCCAGGCTTCAATATTTTATTTTAAAGTCCCCAAGTGATTCTAATGTACAGGCAGGACTGAAAACCATTAAGCTAGAGCACAGGATGCATGCAATAAAAAATAGAGTGGAAAATAAGGACAGAAAGAGTTCACTAGGGTCAGACTGTGGAGGGTCTTGAATGCCACGCTAAAGAGCTTGAACTTTCTTTGGAAGGCAGCAAGGACCTATCAAGGACAATTCCTCAGAAAGCTATGATAAATGCCAGACAGGAGGTCAAGACACTCCAGTGCATTTCTGCCCTGCACCCCCTTCTTGCCACTGATTATATTTGAGTGGCTGTGGAAGGACAGAAGAGATTTGTAACCACAAAACATACCACAAGAGGAAAGATGGAGGATGAAAGATAATTTCAGAATAGGAACAATATGAATTCCCGGAGCACCACAGGCTTAGGAAATTCAACAAGACGTTTTCAGACATCGGCTCATTCATTCACTCCTACTCTAACCTAGCAGCTAGAGTAGAAACAGCAGTGAATGCTGAATTGATCTGGGTCCTTGAAGTGCTTATAATCTAGTACAGGTGAAGATCAATTGGAAATAAACACAATAACAGACACCATGTGGTTCCCTAGGTGGTACACAGAGACGCAACGGTGACCTAGAAACGCAACGGTGAGGGTGGAAGAAAGCCCTTTTGGCTGAAGTCATTACAGTGGCTTTGGCGGGAGAGCAATATGTGAGCCACATTAATTCCACAATTTTCAATAACTGTCTACTATACTAGGTCTACTATACTGATTATTATACGAATTGTCTAGTATACTAGGCACTGTGTTAATAGTCTGAGAAGAGAGTAGGAGAACAACATAGGATGTAGAGAGTCCATAATCTAGCAAATGCGACAGACATTGGAAAAAATACAAAATGCAGGGTTATTTTAAAATGCTTAACAGAGGAGGACTCTGTTTCCCTGAGTAACTGCGGGTGAACTGAGTCTGCCAGACAAAGGAGACAGGGGCAGGGAAAAGGGCAAGAACACTCCAAAACAGATCAGCCTGTTGCACTGCACCAGTGTGGGACATTCATATTCTATGAACGAGGCAAGTGAAAGTGGCAGCACAAGATGAGGCTGGAGAAGCAGATCCAGAAGAGCCCAGTGTTGCTGAGATTATCTCCACTGGGTTAGACCAGTTAGGAAATGACTGCATTACAAGTGGTGAGAGTCACCTCAATTATGGTGGCTAAAGTGTTAACCATGATCATAATCCTCCTCCTCCTTCTCATTTTAACATTCATGGAGGTTCCCCTGTACCAGATTATTTCACTTAAGTGTAAAACAACTTTTATTTTATTTCTTTTTTGTGAGGAAGACTATCCCTGAGCTAATATCTGTTGCTAATCCTTCTCTTTTTGCTGAGGAAGACTGGCCCTGGGCTAACATCCGTGCCCATCTTCCTCTACTTTATATGGGACGCCGCCACGGCATGGCTTGACAAGCAGTGCATCTGTCCGCGCCCGGGATCCAGACCTCTGAAACCCCCAGCCGCCTCCGAAGTGGAGTACATGAACTTAACCGCTACGCCACCGGGCCGGCCCCCAAAGTGTAAAACAATTTTAATAGGACTACTTTTGCCCCCATTTTACAGATAAAGCCAAAGAATAAAGTGGTTAAGTAATTCACCATGATTAGACAGCCGGAGAGAAGTAAACAAGCGCAGGAGTAACTGGGAGGAGACTCTAAGAGACCAGATGATTGACTGGGTGTGGCTAATGAGTGAGAGGGACAGGCGATCATCGCCTGCCTCAGGGTTTCTGGCTTGAGAAATCGGGTGGATGGTGCTGGCACTTCCTGAGATAGAGATGACTGGACCACAAGCAAGCTTGTGAGGAAGGATGTCATTCCGAGACATGTTGAGTTCAGTACTTCTGAGACATTCAAGGGAAATGAGGACTTGGTTACATACAATGGCCTCAGAGGAGAGATCCAGGTTGTAGAAAAAAGTTGGTGGGGGGGAGGGTGAAAGAGGTAAAGAGGCACATCTGCAAAGTGACAGACGGTAACTAGACTTTTGGGGGTTAACACGATGCAGTCTATACAAAAGTCAAAATATAATGATGTACACCTGAAATTTATATAATGTTATAAACCAATTTCACCTCAATAAGAAAAAGAAATTTGGATTCATCAACACAACAGAGTGGACAAGATCACCCAGGTAGAGTAAAATGAGCAGAGAAGAGGACAGAGTCATGTTGGGACACTGGCTGGATCTCCAGGAGTGGAGAAGGGCCCCTCAAGAGTGACACCACGCGGATAGATACAGAAGTGGACCCTGAGCTCCTGCAAGCCCAGATCCGGGAGCGGAGAATGCAAAGGCTGCAGAGCGGCCATCAGCCAGGAGGCTGGCCCAGCAGTCCAGGCATGACCCAACGGGCTGATGGAGAGTGATGATGGTGAGGCGAGGAACGGAGACACGCTGCACAGGGAGAGTCAGCAGCACACTGTGACTTCACTACATTTGGACAATGAGAGGAAGTTTAGGAATCCATGATCCCAATGTATAAAGCCTGGATATGGTGCTCCATTCATTAAGATAGGGAAGTCACAAGGCCGGTTTCAAAGTTTGCTTTGGGGGACAGTTATGGAAAGGCAAGGGAAGAACTCAGACTCAAGTGACAAAACATTCAGGAAAGCACACCAGATACTGTGAATGGTACAACTGTGGAGTCCCAAATCCCAGGTTGACTCTCTAATTACTAATCCAGCTGAACCATGACTTGAAGCAAACCCCTAAATGATTTGGGACTCCATTTCCACAACCATGAAATGGGAAGAATAGCAGTTGCCCCAAATCTGGTTGGAAGAAATATTTATGAGTGTAGACTTATGAATAAAATCCCTTAAGGTAAGTAGTTCTGTTCTAAGACAGAACTGAGATGAGATAGTGCTACAAATTGAGTAGCTGTATTGTTCGGTATTGATTCAAGCTTAGGGCTCTTCCTGTCTCTCAATTAGGAAGGCAGCCCTCACTAATTTATCCTCCACCCAGAAGCGCTGCAGATCTGAGAGAGGGTGGGGGCAGACTCACTGGCACAGTAATAACAGAGGACAGTGCCACCCAACTGACTGCAAAGAGGAGTGAGGTCACAGGCCCGGCCCCAGAAAAATCTGCTGTTTCTCCACTTTCTTGCACTGTGACCCAGAAAAGACATTCTTAGTATTTATGTTTTGCTACTGGCAAAGGATCTCTCTTCCTCTTTTCTTGGTAAACAGATACTTGTCCTGGATACAGTAAATTTTATATATAGTAGTAAAGAATAGCAGGCTGGGGGGAAGAGGAGAGGTGGAGGGGAAGTCAGGTGTAATTTCAAAGCTTCTTGCAATTTAAGACTACAGAATAACAGTTATGTGAGATTTACAGAAATATGTTCTTCCCATCAGGTAGATGGCGAAAATGAAAAACAAAAATTATCTCTGAGGCAAGTTATTAAATTACAAAGAATTCAGAAGTACTTTACAGCTACCTACTTGTGAATCTGTGTCAACTGCCTTGAATTGACTTACTATTTTGCACCTGTCCGTACCACCTTGAACTTGATCTTACATTTAACCTAACTTACCTTTAAACTTACTTTTTTTTAGGTTACTCTTTCCTTTATTTTGTGAACTTCAATTTGGCTATTCCTAATTTATAAAACTACCCTGCAAAACCTTTTGATTCATTAAATATTCTAAAGCAGAGCTACTGAAAGTAGTCAGTCCCCAAATTGTTATCCATCAGCCAGAAGATAATGGGCTTGTCCCAGAATTAAATCAACTATTGTTTATTTCAGCTAGATGGGTTTTTTTGTTCCTTGGTTTTGTTTTTTAACAGTAAGGACATTCCGGATGAAGGAAGTAGCGCGTTGATTTATTGTCTGGTACAAGCTCCTTATCGTAAGGCCCACCTTTAGCAAATAGTTCACAGACCTGCACAGTCCATGGACCACACTAAGTAACGCTGCTCTAAAGCCACACTCCTACATTGCAAACTATAATATCTTATTGCCTGAGAATTTAGCATAGGTGATATTCCTTCAAGGCAACAAAATATTCCAACACAGCCCTAATAAATGGAGCATTCCTTGATCCCCTGCCTGGTTTACATGGAGAAGCTAAGTGTCCACAGTTAGACTTAAGTACTTAATAGGTGACAGCCTAGAAATCAGTACTGCAGACACCCAGCCAGGGTTCTTCCCACTATATCCCGCTGCCTGCTAGTCTGACACTGTGCTACAACAAAGAAAAATTATAAACAGCATTTTCTTATTTCTAAATGATAGGGTTAAAGAAGAGCATGGCAAATGTTACAGCTTAAGGATGTTTGTGCTTCTTCCACAACAAAATACACTTCAAACTTGAAGTTTTGCTTGCTTGACTTATGTTTAATAATTTTCTGCAGAGAACGTACTCACATTAAAACAAAATGTACTACTTCATGATTTTTTTTGCCCATTTATCTAAAATATTGCTCAGGAATTAGAGGTCAGTAGGGTAGCTGTTGAAGGATGAGAAGGAGACAGAATCTGAAAGTGTAAGTACATATTAAAGTGGGGTCTTGTGAGCAGAGGAGGGAGAAATGAAAAGTGCCCCTCTTCTCTATAACAATGTGCCAACCCACCAGCCACCAGCTGGAGCTCAGTCAGGCTACCTAAAGCAGGTACCAGTAAAATGACTTCATTTGTTGAATTGTTCAAAGATACATGTCTGGAACTTAAGCAATAAGAGGTTATGCAGATATTACGCTACCCATCAATCTTAACATCCTAAACAGCGGGTCTCATTCAAACAGCAATATGAACTCTCATGTACTACATAAAGTACACTGTGGAAACGGAAGAAATTTTGGAGATTCTTTGGCTCCTTGTTACTCAAAACGTGGTCAGTGGACCAGTGGCATTGGCATCACGTAGGTATTAGGAATGGAGACTATCAGGCACTCTCCAGACCTGCAGAAATAGAATCTGACTGTAACGTGATCCCCAGTGACCTCTATGCACACTGAAGTTTGAGAAGCACTACTCTGGTTCACTGGTTCTCAACCCTGCTGCACACTGGAATCACTCCTAGAATTTTCAGAAAAATACTGATGCCCAGGTCTCAGGTAAGGGGCCTGGGAACCAGCATTTTATAAAACATACTGATCCAGTTCTATCCCTTCGTTTTATGGATATGGGTGAGGAACTGAGACACAGAAAAGTAAAATGATTTACCAAAATCACAGGAAGTTACTGACTTCATTAAGAGTAAATCCTAAAAAATATTTAGGATTGTGTTGCCCATTAAAAAAAGTCAAAGAAGCCATGAAGTTACCAATAAATCAAAATTCATTTTAAAGATATATGGTTTCATTTTACTATATACGTTTTTGTACTTTTAAAAGAAAAACGTACTCATGTTTATTTTATGTGTTACCCTCTGAACCTTGACCAGTATTTTTTGACGGAGTAAGGGAGCATAATTCTCCATCAGCCGCAGCACAATTGGTGGAGACACAGCAAACCCTCAGCCTCTGGCCTCTGCCTAGGTCAGCAGTTCCATCAGAGTGCTCGGACCATGGGTTAGTCTTTTCCTTTCTAAAATTTCTTTAATGTGAATATATTGCTTTTTTAGCAAAAAACCAAAGCATTTCAAAACCACCTTTTAAAGACCTCAATATAACTTAGACTGAAGAGTCCAAAAACAAGGACAACCGCCGTGCTCTGACTATAAAAGTTTCCGAAAGCACAGAACTCATACTGACGCACTAGGACAAGAACCTAAGACAAGAAACTTGCCACAATGCTGACCCTTTTGGTGGTTGCCGATTATGTCACTACATTTAAATGGCCCATAAATTAGCACTAGATACATGCGGGTGTGGGTGGAGTGAAGGAAATTAAAAGCTGTGGTCAGACTTGAAAAAAATACCCCACAAAGCAACGTATGTTTCTGACAGTTGAAACAGACTGCATGACAGACAGCA